>OY804551.1:14481968-16881968 GCA_963680865.1 Spergularia marina | reverse complement strand
TAGAAAAATGAATATAATAAAATTACCTTATAATATTCTTTGGGATAAATATATGCAATAGGCCATATAGTTCGGATGTTTACGGCTTGACTAACAAAAGCTAACTCTGAGTTGGGATATGGCAATGGTTCATGTGGCACGATATCTTTGAGTATGATCACTTCCTTACAGTTATCGGGTAAAGGCATGCAATGTACACGGATGAAAACCGTGCTTCTTGGATCATGATTCCTAGCCTTCCCCTCCGCCACTATGTCTCCCGTTTTCGGCGATAAAAATAGACACTTTGTCCATTCCTAGAACACAATTAACATGTACATCTCAAATCAATATTATAAAACAAAATTTACTTTTCTTACGATAATATATGAATAGATAGAAAATTTTACCTCATGCCCGGGATCTACAAAATTATGAGATGTCTTTGGAATAACAATCGGACTACTTTGTTGAAATTGCATATGGGGTGGAGTATGATAATCAGCTTCATCCTCTTGATTTTGAGGAGTTTTCGAGTTAATACCGGCTACTTCTTCCTCCATATCATCACGATTTCCAGAAAATTGAGAACTAACCGGAAAAACTTTAGATAACAACTCCATTTGCACTTGACTAAGCACACCATCACCCATAGACATAACAATTTGCCCTAAAATATCGACCTTATTTAGAGTTAAATTAAGCTTATCTTGGGTAACATGAAGTTGTTCTTCCAAGTTAAGTTCCGCACTCCGTTTTTTTTGTTTACCAAAGACATCGGAAATGGTGAGACTTGTAGGCATCCCTAGAACACGTCCAGGATGGTCACGCTTCTTAACCGCACTTGCCAAAATATCATTTCGGCCTTGAGGAATAAATTTTCCTTCCTTAGCCTCCTTTTCCAACCTTGCCTAATTACATGAAAAAAAAAAATTATTATTATTATTAATGTGAAAAAATTTTAAGCTAAAAGAAGTTGGTTTAATTTAGTGATCGAAAAATAAATGTTCGTTCTTACAATTTCTTTGGCAATTTCTTTGTCATAATCGGTCATTTCGCCTTTTTTTCTCGAATGTCCTTTTAGCCAAGTGAGATATCTAGGTACATCTTGTATCTCGATCCCTTGTTTTGCACAATCTTCGACCTTAATGAAATTGAAAAGAAAGGATAGTTATAATTAACAAAATAAATATATATATATATATAGATATATATAGTATCGAAGATGAGCCTTTTAATGAAGCGATAATATAGTGACTTACAATCTCCTCATTGATTCCGATATACCCTTTTCGAGACCCATAATATAGTGATTTCTTCTCTTTAATATTGACAACTCCGCTCTTGCTTTTTTTCTTGTAAAAAACAAATTAAAACAAAACGTAATAAGTAAATATGAGCAAATAATATAAATAAAAATGATCTAAATTATCAAAAATAGGATGATTCAATTTTGCAAACTTACTAGAAATACATCGGAGGTATGATACTCAACAAAGTCGTCCCATTGTTCTTGAGTGATTTGCTCATAACAATAAGGTTTCACCTTATTTATTCCTAACCTATTTGTGTGTTTCTTGTCTTCCTTGTCATATATATACATATGATGGATGTGAAGGGTACATCTCCATCTTTTGAAATGTTTAGCGGCCTCACATAGAATCCAATGACCTTTACGTGCGTCAGGAACAAAGAAAGCACCCTACATAATGCAAATACAATTACATATCATTAAAAGTTAATGATAAGTCATATTTAATAGCTACTATATATATTATATTAGGTAAAAAAATGTTTCTGACTTACTTCAATGTCTTCACATATTCGCCTCGCGGTTGCTTTGTTTAGGTCTTTCCATTTCCTCAAATTGCAAGGCACGTGTCTACGAGTAATTATACCTATCCAAGAACTGAAATTGGAACGGTGTGTCCCCATAGGAAGTAACCGATCCTCACTCCACTCCAAAAGAATAGGTCTCTTCTCTTGTAAGGCCCTCGCACATTGCAAAAGCACACTCGGACCTCTCTCACCTTCCGACTCACCTCCATCATCGTTAGTGCTACCACTTGATTTTCTCCTTCTAGTCGTCATTCTTCAGGTTATCAACCTACAAACACATTAACATTGACAATTTTATTAGATAGAAAAATAATAATTAAAATAGCTAAAAAAAATAATGTGATAATGAACATATAAGTTCATAACTAAAAATGATGATAAATTAAATTAAATAAAAGTAAACTACGTACATCTCTACGCACACGTTTATTAGATTGTGAAGTTGAACATCTTTTTCCGTGAACGGAATCGACATCTACCCAAGCTCCTTCAACATGATCGTCACGTACGTATTCCAATGAATCATTATTATTAGATTCATCAACGAGTATTGGAGAATCTAAACCCTTGAATATTGATTCATCTTCGTACTCGTCAACCTTATGTCTAGTTTTAGTAGATAAAACAACCGACCATTTTTTATCACAAGGATCAGTGACATAAAATACTTGTACAGCTTGGGAAGCCAATATGAACTCTTCATCTCTATAACCGACTTTTTCAAAGTTCACCAATGTAAATGGCCCATCTTTTTTTACACCATTATTATTGTCAACCCATTTGCATCTAAATATGGGAATCCGAATACATTGGTAAAATATTTCCCATATCTCTTCGATTCTCCCATAATAGAGCATAGAAGCTTTTTTTGGATTCTTGTCTTTTGCACTAGCAAAGTGCAATGCCACTGATTCAAGAGATACACCACTATTTTGCATTGTACTTTTAGCATCTTGAGCTACAGTATAGAATGTGTACCCATTAATTGCATAGCCAGAATATGATGACACTTGTGCACTTGGGCCAAAACACAAAGTAAAGAGATGATCGGAAACATAGTTAGGGTCTTCATTCAAAATTTCATTCTTGAACCAAGTACCAAACTTCCGATGGTGCTCTTGCTCTATCCACATTTCACTTTTGCTCGGATTGTTTTCCCTCACATACAATTTATGGTTCTCGAAATAAGCAAGAAGGTCCTCGTCAGGATCATTGTTTAGAACATAAGTATGGACCATATGTTTTTCTTCAGAAGTAAGCTGGATGTTCTTGTGACCACTGATCCCTTTACCTTCCATTCTATCAATGTGACGAGGCTTAGGTAAACCGATACGTTCAGCATTCAACAAAAACTCATAGCAAAAAGAAAGCGCCTCCTCAATGATGTAACGCTCCGCAATACATCCTTCCGGATAAGCTTTATTGGTTGTATAATCTTTGTAAATCTTCATGAGTCTCTCAAAAGGATATTGATATCTCAAATATATCGGACCACATTCTTTCACCTCTTTTACCAAGTGAACAGGCAAATGAACCATAATATCGAAAAATGAAGGAGGAAAATACATTTCAAGCTGACACAAAGTGAATATAACACCCTCTTCCAAGGCGTCCAATTCCTTAACAGAAATCTCTTTACTACAAATGGCATTAAAGAACAAACAAAGATTCGTTAGAGCACAACGAACTTTCTTGGGCAAAATAGAACGGATAGCCACCGGCAACAATTGTTGCATTAGCGTATGACAATCATGAGATTTCATACCTACAAGTTTCAAATCTTGCAAAGAAACTCGACTACTGATATTAGATGAATACCCTTCCGGAACTTTAACTCCTTTCAAGCACTCATAAAATGCTCTTCTCTCTTTTTTTGAGAGAGTATGGGCAGCCGGAGGTAGAAAGTATTTCGACCCTTTCAATTGTGGTTTCAATTCAGTTCTTACCTCCCATAATGCAATCATGTCATTCCTTCCTTGAACGGTGTCTTTGGTCTTCGAAGGAACATTCAACAAAGTACTAACAAGAGCTTCACACATGTTCTTCTCTATGTGCATGAGATCAAGAGAATGTCTAACACACAAATCTTTCCAATAAGGGAGTTCAAAGAACACAGATCGCTTCTTATACCCAATTGTGATTCTTTGCTTGTTTTTAGACTTTTTACCTTTCTTGCCATATGTGATTGGTAGGTCTTTGACTTTATCGTAGACTTCTGATCCAGACAACCTCCTAGGACGCGGCCGGTGCTCGGTCCGTCCATTGAAAGCTTTCTTAAATCTACGATATCTATGATTTTCACATAAAAACCTACGATGATCGAGATAAACATTTTTGTTTGCTTCTTTGAGACGAATGATATCAGCATCGTCCTCACATATAGAGCAAGCCTTACCCCCTTTCACACAATATCCCGAGAGATTTCCATAAACAGGAAAATCTTGTAAAGTGTTGAACAATAATGCTCTTAACTTGAATGAATTGCCTGCATGAGCATCGAAAACCTGCACACCTTCATTCCACAACAATTTTAAGTCATCAAGAAGAGGGGCCAAGTATACATCAATGTCATTTCTAGGTTGTTTAGGCCCGGATATCAACGAAGACAACATCATATACTTCCGTTTCATGCATAGGTGTGGAGGCAAATTGTAAGTCACCAATATCACGGGCCAAGTGCTATGAGTACTACTCAAATTGCCAAACGGATTCATCCCATCGGTGGACAAAGCAAGGCGTAAGTTTCTTGGCTCTTTACTAAAATCAGAATATTTGGAGTCAATAAACTTCCACTGAGCTCCATCTGCCGGATGCCTCAACTTACCATCATTTTCCCTATCCTTTCCTGATTTATGCCATGTCAACCACTTTGCATCCTCTCGATTTTCAAAAAGTCTTCTAAATCTTGGTATTATAGGAAAATACCACAACACTTTGGCCGGAACCCCATATCGATTCTCCTTATAGCGATAAGCACCGCAAATAGGACAATTGATCTCATTCTCGTAATCATTGCGATACAAGATGCAATCATTTGGACAAGCATGTATCTTTTTATAGCCGAAACCCATTGAAGCCATCATCTTCTTTGCATTATATGTACGAGTAGGGAGGGTATTCCCTTCGGGCAGCATATCATTCAACAACTCTAACAAATCAGTAAAACTTTTATCACTCCACCCATTTGTCGCTTTTAAATTAAACAATTTTAGAACAACAGACAATTTGGTGTATTTTTTACAACCCTTGTACAAACTTTTTTCATTCTCATTCAATAAATTGTTTATCATTTCTGGGTCATCTCCACTAATGTCGGCATCATCGACCTCGTTAACAACATCATCATCAACCTCATTAACAACATCATCATCAACCTCATTAACAATATTATCATCAACCTCATTGATCTCATCATCAAACTCCTTATTATCATCATTGTATTCAGATAGCACATCCATATCTTGCTCTATATCATTCGCATGTACTTGTTGAACAAAAGTCTCATTAACATTCACATTAACATTAACATCTTTGTGAACATTAGAATGAATACTAGGTTCACCACCACCATTTGATTCCCCGTGAAAAACCCATCTCACATAAGCCGAATCAAACTCTGACTTTCTCAAATGTATCTTTACAGTTTGCCAAGAAAACCACCTCATATTATGGCACTTCCAACAAGGGCAAGACACATTCTTTAGATCTTTACAATTTTTTTCAACAAATGCAAAGAATCTTAGAATTCCATCTTCATATTCTTTGTCACCTATCTTTGATGTTGTTATCCATTTGCGATCGTCCAAATCCATATCTATATATAGTCATAAATTAACATAAAATTCACCGCGTCATTTGTATTAATACAACAATCGTTTCAACTTACTATATCGATAAGTAGACATATATGCAATGCCATTTTTGAATTAGTGGTTTACCTAGCATAACTAATTAAACAATCTAATCACCTAAGAGAACATAATTTTGCAAAACCGTTCTCTTATCCTATCATACTCACAAAGCGACAAATTTGAACAAAAATCCAAAAAACAAATACATATACAATAGTCATATATATGAGAACGTTTCTTCTAAGAACCGTTCTAAATCACAAACACCAACTCAAAATATGATGGGCAACCTACATATATAGTCTAAAGTTCTTCTACTTAATTAACCTAGCTAAAACCTAACTAGCTACTTTAATTTATAAATTAAAGAACAAAAAGCTAGATAAAAAACTTACTTGCTATTGAATTAGAGATTGATAATTGCCCAAATCGCAGGAGTCGCCGGAGTATTATCGCCCAAATCGAAGTCCGGTCGCCGGAGATGGTTGCCCCAATTTGTAGTAACAATCTTCAACAACTCAATTAGGGATAAAAATCGAGAACCTAGCTTGAGAAGAATAACTTTGAGAAGAATAACAATACTAATAATGAATTGGGTAATACATTATATAAATTATTGATTGCAAATAATTGAGATTTTTTTTTCTGGGTTGAAGTCAGTCATCGTCGCTCGTAACGCCGCTGGTGAGTTTTTTTTTTTTTTTTTTTCTGGGTTGAAGACAATCGAAACAGATCAGAATGAGGATGAAAGGGGTTTTTTTTAACCCTGCCTTTTAGAACGGTTTTCAACATAACCGTTCTAAAAGCCACCCTTTAAGAACGGTTTTGGGTACAACCGTTCTAAAAGCTTTGGTCTTTTAATTGACACAGGCTTTTAGAACGGTTTTTACCCATAACCGTTCTTAAAGATAGTTTTTTTTTTCACTCGCTTCGTCTTTAAGAACGGTTATATTGAGACCCGTTCTGAAACATCTTTTAAGGACGGTTTATTAAAATTCCGTTCTCTTACGTAGGTTCTCGAAGGCCATTTTTGACGTAGTGAGGTTCTAAAACATGAGAAGGATGTGAAATGTATTTCTTGAGTTGTGACACATGAAAAACATTATGAACCCTATGGAGGTCTGAAGGAAGATCTAATCTATAGGCCACCTTTCCAATTTTCTCTAGAATATCATAAGGACCAATGAATTTAGGACTTAGTTTCCCTTTCTGACCAAATCGCATAACCCCTTTTGTCGGTGAAACTTTCAAAAATGCTTTCTCCCCTATTTTGAATTCAACTGGACGCCGTTTCTGATCTGCATATGACTTCTGACGATCTTGTACTGATTTCATTCTTTCCTGTATCAAATGAACTTGGTTCATTGTATCTTCGATCAACTCTGGTCCTAGAACCACTGTCTCACTTATGTCGCTCCAACACAAAGGTGTCCTACATTTTCTACCATAAAGTGCTTCGTACGGTGTCATCCCTATACTTGCATGGTAGCTATTGTTGTAGGAGAATTCAATCAATGGTAACCTATCAATCCACGAACCTTGGTAATCCATAGCACAAGCTCTCAACATATCCTCTAAGATCTGAATCGTGCGCTCAGTCTGACCGTCTGTGGCTGGGTGAAATGCAGTGCTGAAGTTTAATTTAGTACCCAATGCCTTCTGAAATTCTTTCCAAAAATGAGCTAAGTAATTGGGATCTCTATCAAAAACAATCGTACTAGGTACCCCATGATATCTCACAACATTGTTGATATACGCATGCGCCCTTTGCTCCATGTTCCAAGTGTCCTTCATGGGAATAAATCGAGCAGTCTTAGTCAGTCTATCTACAACCACCCAAATTTGATTCATACCATTCTTTGTAACTGGCAATGCTGTCACGAAATCCATGGATATTGAATCCCATTTCCAAGCAGGTACATCTAATGGTTGCACTAGTCCTCCCATTCTTTTGTGCTCAAACTTTACCTTCTGACAAGTATGTAACAACCCTAAATTTTCGCAATGATAAATGAGGAAATATTATAGAATTGTTACGCCGCAGTTGACTATCGAGTCAACTGCTAGGCTTGAAATTCAATTAGAACTTAATAAATTATAACAAACGAAAAGACGACAGCGGAAGACTTAGAATGTCGAGCTACAGTTCTCAAAACTGAAATTAAATTACAAAAACAAATATAATCCACGTCTAAATAATGTTTATGAAAAGTTCCCGGCATGCAAATGAATTCCTCTAGCAAGCATCCACAACATGAAAACCTGTCAACTATGTCATCGAAGAATGACATAGGCCCCAGAACACGGTAGGGAACAAACTAGAAAACAGAACGTCAGCACAAGCTGAGTAAGAAACATAAAACAGAGAAACAAAGATACGCGCCTTGAGGAGCGTAGCTAACAAATAATAAGCATTGGATATAACAATGAATACAGAGTACCATCGGAAACAACAGTGCGATAGTCACGTATCGCTGACAAGACAAACGGTCTTGTCTATCATACACGGCTGGGCTCCTACCCCGCAGCCACCACAATCTCGAACCGGCACGAGCTAGAGTACATATAAACGATTCCTAAAGACTTAAAATGTGCACACCCCTCGCTAGAGATCCAGTAGGATGCGTACCTTTAGGAGGAAAGCCTAATAGGCAGTCGGTAGCTACTCCGACCGAAACAGTACCTTGATCAGAGGTATAACCGGTGATCGGTCAGGGCCGCATCACAATCACTCTAGGTGGTAAACATTTGTCGTTCTTTTCTTTCATCCGTTTTACATTCATTATTCGATGGTATGTTATTCGATAATACAATTTATAAACAGCCACAGCCGGATTCAATAATTCAACACAATCGAAAACACAAGCCAAGATCAACAAAAGCATACCACTCGGCCGAGAAGCCGACTGGCCGATTGGCTTGGATCACAAAAGATCGAGGCCGAGTAAGGAAGCCGAGAGGCCGAGGTCGTGCAAACTCAAACGGGTTATGAACGAATATATACATATATATTGAAACAAGCGTAGGAAAATTGAATAAGTGTATGGTTATGAATCAAATGTAGGAATAATGAGCAAGTGAACATGTGAATCAAGTGAGAGAATAGAATAGTCCAAAGATGAATGATCAAACGTTCTTACCTTCCAATGCTATCAGACAAGATTACGAACTACACCTCCTTGAATCAACAACTTAGGTACCCAATCAATCACAAGCTCAAACGATAATCTCCTAATTCACAAGGTGTAATCATAAGTCATAATTTTCACAATTAACACTAATCTATAATGAGTCCAAAAGAAGACAGTAGTAAATAAACATAAATAACATCTACCTCCAACATCGGATGACCACCAAATTTGAGTATGTCATAAAAAGTTATGTCAGGAACGTTCCCTCCAAATTTCGTCCACAAACTCTAAGCGGATCAACGGGAATCAATCTCACACTGAACCATAAACATGAATTAGGGTTTACCCACAAATTCTGATATAACTTTTGATACACAAATCTAGGCCTTATCAAATTTGTATATGTTGTCACAACTAGGGTTAGGAATATCTCCACAAAATATTGTCCAAAAATACCTTATGAGTCAACGGGAATCATCAAAATACCGAGAGGGCGGAACAGTTCTTGGTAGATAGACACAGCTCCACTAAAACACCTCTACAGAGAGCATCCGGTGGAATATTTGAACAATCTACATGTTGATGGATTCGTATCGAAAATATGGTTCTAACGCCATAAACCAAGTCTTAATAAAAGGTTGTATGTGAGAGTTGTGTGTGTTTGAAGTTGACACAATTATGCTGAAATCTTATGCGGGTGGAGGCTAAGAGAATGAGAGAGATGAAGAAGAGGGGGCCCGAATGACTGTCAAGGGGAGCTAGGTTTGCTTTATTTTTTTCATAAATGGGTATTAGGATAGACTCGGGTTTGGACCTAGCTAATTTGATGGGTTGCGTGATCCACAAACCCGATCCAAATCCGAATGGCTAACGAATCCTCTTGTGTAATTCTATAATCAGAAATCCCATTATAACTCAATCGAATTCCAATTAAACCTTAATAAAACCCTCAATTACATTATAAAACGTAACACCCTTAATTATTTAACTTTCCAAAAATACGGGGTGTTACAGACTTCCCTCCTTAAAACAAATCTTCGTCCCGAAGATTTAAGTCCCTCCTTAAAGAGTTTCCGCACAACGTTCTACATTAGGCAACTAACATCCACAACTTCCAACACAGGTGAAAAGTAACGCAAGAAAAGAAATGAGAAGTAATGGTTCAAAGATATTGCAGTAAGGGAAGGAGAAAGTGCACCATCAATGCACTTCCTCACAAGAGAGTCGTGTTTAGCTAGAAATGCACCATCAATGCATTTCAGGAAGGAATATCGCGCAATTATATTAAATTTAAATATTGACACGAAGTGATGCCGAATAATATTACATGTGCAATGTTAATGCACAAACAAAATTACGTGTACAACTGCAATGCACCAAATAAGTACGTGTGCACCATAAGTGCACCAATTAGGTAAACATGCTTTATCATATAATCACAAAAGGAACATAAGTCTTATAACTTAGGGCACAGGAGGAACGCACGAGGTTCTCATCCTCCTTAAAGAAAAGGTTCGTCCTCGAACCAAAATATGTAATTCAGACGTGGGATAACTTTCTGATCGTCAATGCCACTTTTCACTTGTATTTTCGCACCTTGGTAATTAATGCATCTCAAGGTTTTGGCGCAGTATTCCATATTGTCTCTCTCGCCCTCAAATCAACCATAGGCGATTCTAACTCGTAACCATTTATCATCCTTTAAACACTTTCATTACAACCAAAGAGTTTTAGTGTGATCTTCTGTACTCCAAACCTTTTCATTTACATTTCACATGTCAACCCTTGTTGGAGCGTTCTCATTTCCTAAGGCACCGTATTCCTCAATATACCAATAGGTGTCGAGATCACTCTATGATTTGTATCTGGATCCTCAACTCACGATAATTGAACTTGTGTACCCTTACTATTCAATGCATCCGTGCAGCTATCCAATTTTTATTTTTTATCATATTTTGCTTCAATGAATTCGCATACTTCAACAGAATGACTTGACTTTGTCGATCTATATCTCAAACATTCAATTCATCATCCTTGGTAGTGTCATTGCGAGTATACATTAGATTTCGCAAACCTTTAGCCTTCATTTTCATCTCCGTAGTAATTGATTATCAATAACAATTCACCATAATCACACCTTGACATCACGTATATACCGTCTCTTCTCAACAGGTAGAACCTCTTTTTACATCACACATAAGGCATTGTAGAGTTCTATCCTCCATTTGATGGACTAGAAGACCATACATCAAGCAATTAACCTTCCATGTTAGCAACTAGCATTGTCCGACGCTATGACTTTCAGTCAAACTCCTTATATGAACATTTGACCTTGAAACTTGTCATCACATAATTATCCATGCATTCAATTAATCCCATAGAATGTCATATTTTGAATTTCCTCGATTGAACCCGTACTAAAATTGTGGTTTTCCCCGATTGATGACCATATATATCAACAAGAATATCTCTAGTAGAGCATTTTCCTCTCACTTATTAGGTCACCTGAATACGACTGTACTTATCTGATCTGTATTACTTCGTAACTAGAATACTTCTACGCACTTGTCAATCCGTGTGAACGAAGTCTTCTTTTCATTTGGTGTAGCTGGCCACCAATTTTCTAATCCTAGAAAAAACCTTAGTGTAATGTCGAAGACACTTTAGTCGCACTCAGAACACATCAAGATGTAGTCATACTCGTTTGCCTTAGTCACTCCGCGTAGCCGTTACTCTTTTTGATCCAAAGGACTCCATTCTTACAAACGTATACCACGAATCAATCTTGTCAAGCAGTTAGCATTAACTTTACCTCATGAGTGGTTCCCTTAATTATCTTCCAGGTCATTCTTAGTATTTATTTGTTGTCTCCTTGCCAACCTTCCTCACACATCCTTTCGAACCATGTGAAACATGTTCTAGTTTCCCACTTCCCTCATATATTACGTGTTTGATCAACGAACATCATAGAGTACAGTTCTTTATTCAACAATTCCAACCAGCTTATTCAGAACCCAAGAAATTTTTATTCTTTCGTACTCGTTTTACCCAATACATTCCAATAAACATTCTTTGGCCCATTGACGGAACCATAACATCCTGCCATTAATATCCCAAGTTATTGCACTACAAGCGTCAGGGCAATCTAAGTAAATAAACAATGTTTTTATCACGAGATACTCTTATATTCAACCAACTTACTCCCACGAGTAAACATTATCAACCCAGACCAATATCCTTAACCTTACCATGACCAAAATCACACTTTAATAAAATAGATTCAATGTCTTGCACCTACCACCACACATCCACAACTCGAGCTTAATAAGTAATTTGGACCCAAAATCATTTACAACCAAGATACACGTCTCTTAGAAATTCACCAATACAAAGTGCACAACCATCTAAAGATTACTTCGAAGACCATAAGCTTTTATCATCATTAGCACATTTCTTTCATTTCGTACATCGTACTTCAAGTGTTGTCAACTTAACACCATACAACCAGCTAATTACTATACCACCCCATTCTCCAGCTCAACTTATCCACCCATCAAGTATAATTAACAAACATATACCATAAGACCATCAATGCCAAGAGCTTAATCTATAAACTCCATTGCCGAAATATGGTGACTCATATATCATATAAAGTATCAACATTGTACTCTTAGTAGTTAGATTTGGTGAGGGTATCTTTGTCGTCAAAATAATCCTCCTTAGTCAATAGATCACGAAAGACATAGATCAATGTCAAATCCATAATTCACCTCAATACGATTGTAAAGTCAAGATTCCAAAGCTATAAGGTACTTTAAGCTCAGTACGTTCTCCACGCATTATTCTCGTAACCAAAAGGTGACTAGACGTCCATCCCAATGAACCGAGCAATACAAGTGCATATACCCTACTGACTTGTCTCTTAAATGTGTAACCCCTTACATTACTGAACTTATGCCCAATTGATTCATCTTAAAATCTCAAAGTCCGTTGGTTGTAAAAGAAACTAGTAAGTACAGTTTCAATGTCCTGTAGATTATTCATAATTGGTACAGTAGCCTTTAAGACTTAAAATTTCATTGTCATAACACAGTGGATTGTCCTCTTCCTCTTATTTTTATACCAGTGCTAGGAATCCCAAAACATTCCATTTTTCGTCTTCCCAACCTTTAAGTCATACCACGATCTCAGCATGTAGATATCCAACGAGCACGAGGACACGTTGATCGAGAAATTGTTGAATCTATTTCCTTTATTCTTCTTCACACCATAAGTCATAGTAAGCACGTTAGAGCAACTGTAACAACCCTAAATTTTCGCAATGATAAATGAGGAAATATTATAGAATTGTTAGAGCACGCTTAACTTTGGAGTTCTTATCACATGGGCTTCCTAAAAGGAAAGTCGACTTTGTTGGTATGAGTAGCAATATCATTCCTTTTAAGCACCTCATATGAGCCCTTAAGATCTTAGGGATCTCCTCTGAAATTCGGAGTATTACAAAGTAAGACACCTAAAAACAAATTTTGCAACCTTGTTCTTCATTCTTGGCCACCAAAAGAACTTCTTCAAATCCTTGTACAATTTATCACCCCCAGGGTGAACTGAGTATGGAGTGTTATGTGCCTCAGTCATCAATCTTTCTTTCACATCACTACACTTCTGAGGTACACACCATCTACCTTTGAATCGAATACTACCATCACCGAAAATCTGAAACTCATTGGTCAAACCACACTCAATCTTCTTTCTGATTCTTTCCAACTTGACATCACCAGGTTGTCCTTGACGAATCTCATTAAATATGTCTGAAGTGGTAGTCATACTAAACAAATGATTCTCCAAAGCCCCATGTTCTACCACCTCTAGATTCATTTTCTGAAACTCCACGCACAATTCATTAGGGACAACCCACATAGAGTTCAAGGTATGACTCGATTTCCTACTCAAAGCATCTGCAACAACATTAGCTTTCCCTTCATGATACTGAATCTCCAAATCATAATCCTTAATGAGTTCTAACCATCTCCTTTGTCTCATGTTCAGTTCTTTCTGTGTGAAGATATACTTAAGGCTTTTATGGTCAGTAAAGATTTTACAAGTCGTGCCATATAAGTAATGTCTCCATATCTTCAATGCAAACACAACAGCAGCTAATTCTAAGTCATGGGTGGGATAATTTTCTTCATGAGGTTTTAGTTGTCTAGACGCATAAGCAATAACTTTCCCTTTCTGCATCAACACACAACCTAAACCCTTTTTCGATGCATCACTATACACCTCAAATCCCTCAGATTCTGACGGTAAGGTTAAAACAGGTGCCGTAATCAACAATTCTTTCAATTTCTGAAATGCTTCCTCACAACGGTCATCCCACTCATACTTTGTAGTCTTTTTCATTAAATTAGTGAGGGGTCTAGCAATGGTCGAGAAATCTTTCACAAATTTCCTATAGTAACCAGCCAAACCCAAGAAACTCCTAATATCAGTAACTGATTTAGGTGTTGGCCAATCTTTCACAGCTTCAATCTTTCCTGGATCAACGGAAATCCCTTCATTACTAATGACACCTTATCAATCCAGAACTCACATTTAGACAATTTCGCATATAACTTATGGTCTCTCAATGTTTGCAAAACTAGCCTAAGATGCTTTTCATGTTCTTCCTTACCCTTTGAATACACCAAAATATCATCAATGAAAACCACGACAAAACGATCAAGATAAGTTCTGAAGATTCTATTCATCACATCCATGAACACAGCAGGAGCATTAGTCAATCCAAAAGGCATCACAGTGAACTCATAATGACCATAACGTGTCCGAAAAGCAGTTTTAGGGATATCTTGTTCAGCAATCCTAAATTGATGATACCCAGATCGCAAGTCAATCTTAGAAAAAGTGTCAGCACCTCTTAACTGGTCAAACAAATCATCTATTCTCGGCAATGAGTACTTGTTCTTAATGGTCACATTATTCAGCTCTCGATAGTCAATGCACAACCTTAACCCACCATCCTTCTTCTTAACAAACAAAACAGGAGCTCCCCATGGCGATACACTCGGTCTTATGTATCCCTTCTCTATCAACTCTTGTATCTGATCTTTCAATTCTTTCATCTCAGCTGGTGACATCCTATATGGTGCTTTGGAAATTGGTGCAGTTCCTGGCACTAAGTCAATGGTAAACTCTACTTCTCTATTAGGAGGCATTCCTGGTATTTCATCTGGAAACACATCTGGAAACTCATTTACCACGGCAATTTCATCAAGTCCTTTTTCTTCCACACTCGTGTCCTGGATAAAGCAGAGATAGGCTAGGTGGCCCTTCCTAATTTTGGTGAAGATGGACATGGCAGACACAATTTTGATAGCAGGTTTATGAACTACCCCCCTATAAGAAATTCTTTGCCCCTTGGGTCCTTTCATACTAACTTTTTGTTCAAAACAGTCAATGTTGGCCTTATACCTACCCAACCAGTCCATCCCTAGGATAACATCTATATTTAGAAGGTCGAATTGGATAAGGTCTGCAGGTAGTTTGGTTCCCATTATTTCTACATCTACCCCTTCAAAGATTTTATCACATGTAACGACTTTACCAGATGGAACAGCTATAGGTGTAGAAATTTGAATACTAGGTTCAAGACACAACTTATGAACAAATGAAGATGAAATGAAAGAATAAGAGGCTCCAGAATCAAATAAGACAAAAGCAGGAGTATTATGGACTAGGAAAGTACCGGTCACCACATTGGTCGTAGTATCAGCCTGAGCTCTATTCATGACAAAGATTTGGCCTGGATTGCGCTGGTTGTTCCCTCCTTGAGCATTAATGTTGGCATTCCCACCAGCGTTCCCATTGGCATTCCTAACAGCAGCTCCATTGTTGTTACCATTACCAGCTTGAGCATTGTTGTTGTTACCTTGGAATCTAGCATTGTTCCCATTATAGTTGCCCCTGAATTGGTTCTGGTTTTGGTTGTTGCCTTGGTAGTTGGGGCGAGTGTTATTGTTGTAGGAATTTTGGTTGTTGTTTTGGTAAGTAGGACGAGGATTGTTATTGTATGAATTTTGGTTGAAGTTTTGGTTTCCCCTATTGTTTCCCACATAACCATTTCCCATTTGATTTTGGGATTTAGACCTACACTCAAATGCTCTATGCCCCATCTTTCCACAATTAAGACAGTTGATAGTCTTCCCAAAGCAGTCAGTACCAGGATGGTCCCCATTGCATCTCCTACAGTAAAAATGGCGCTCAATTTTCCTGTCTCGGCCATGGTTCTGGAAGTTGTTCCCATGAAAGTTCCTGTTGAACCCTTGGTTGCCTCCAAAGTTATTTGGTTTCCTCCTCTTGTCATTTCCATGGATGTGGTTCTTGTCATTCTCATTTGGGTTGGTGGGGTTCAAACTTTCTCTTGTTTCGGGTTTCTTCCCTAAGCTCATGCACTCTCCACCCATTAGCAGCTTTTCTATAAGCCTCATGCACATCGGCAAAGGTCATCATGACCATGGTTTCCTGGAGGCTGTAGTCAAGTCCCTCAATGAATCTAGTGATCTTTGAGGCATCATCTGGTAAAATAGTGGTTGCAAAACGAGAAAGTTCAAGGAATTTGGCATAGTAATCACTCACACTTCCCCGGATTTGTTTCAGTGCTAGGAATTCAGAGAGTTTCCTTTGCCTAACATGCTCGGGGTAGAATCTCTGTCTTAGGGCATCCTTAAGGCTATCCCAATTGAAGTTTGGTTGAGCTTGGAAGGCTGCTCCAGTGGCTGACCACCAAATATCAGCTTCTCCTTTAAAGTAGAAGACAGCTCCATCTACCTTTTGGTTTGCTGGACAGTTAATGGTGTTGAAGATTTTCTCCATATCTCTTATCCAATTCTCAAGTTCAGTAGGATCTTCACGCCCATAATAAAACTCAGGTTTCCTTTGGGATATCTTCTTAGCCCAGTCAATCACAGGTGGTTGGTTATTGTTTTGCAGCAATTGAACCACAGCAGCTGCAAACTGGTGAAATCCATCGTTTTGTTGTTGTTGGTTCATGTTTCTGTTAATTCGTCTTGTGTAGTAGCGATGAATGGGGTGCATATAACCTACACTAACGAGTTATTTATGATTACATTTCTACTTTACTTAATAGTTCAATATATAATGCAATTAGCACAAAATAACATTTCAAGTAATTAATAAAAGAAGTCATATAAATCTCATTAATAATAAAGCTTAAAGCATCCATAAATAATAAAGCATATAAATCATCGACGCAGCGATGTCCAAACAATAATCTAAGATGCTACTATAGAGCATTTTTATTATAGTTATTATGCTAGTCACTAACTCCCAATACTAAGGGTAGGGTGGGGGGGCACTATCCATGTTTTATTATGCTTCCTCTATAGTCGAGTCAACTACTTCTCCATCCTCTAGCCATTCCTTGTGTGCCTCTAGGAGTCTCGTAGCTAGGATCTCTGGTGTGATCAACCATCTACCTTGATGGGTGTACTTCTCTACATTGGGTAATGCTCCTTTCTTAATAAGATCTTTATATTTACCCTTGAAATACGCCCAGGGCGCTCTATTTGGTAGAGTCCTTAGAATAAATCTGGCTTGAGCAAGAGGGTGGAAATAGTAGTCATCCTTATATTTTCGCCCATAATAGTCACATTGATTAGCTACCCTTTGACAATATGCCACGATCTCTTCATCGTCTCCCATCCTAAGCCTCAAGGGGTTGTCGGCTTTAATTTCAGCTTTGGTTGGTGTCCTAATTAAACGAACCATTCTATAAAAGGTACACATTAACTTAGCACTTATCCCCAGTGAAGCAATTATGAGTACAATAATCAACATATAAATGAATTAACTTGAAATTCCTAACATTTCAATCTCCACCAGCTCAAATGTGGATTATTCCAATCATCACAAGAGATTATGACATTCACACCTTAGTTACAGTACATTAACCAACCATAGACATTTCATAGCATGCTTGTAAAATTCATAATTTCGTAACGTGATCCATATCATTCCAAGCAATTAAGGTAACTTTTGATCTTCTGGAATTCTATCAATCTCATTCGTTGCAATCCAATCATTTAAATTTTCAAATCATCGCATTCATTTATCAAAACTCCACCACCATAATTTGAATTCAATCAAGAGTAATCATACATAACCTCACATGCAGTATTAATACAAGTAGTAAGTAAGGAGGAATTAAGCACACATAAATAAGCAAAACCATCCCCCATACGGCTTGGTTCATTTTAAATTCTATATTATTATGTTGTCTTGTTCATTCTTTCATTCTATTTCCTAATCTTATTAAATCATTTTAAGTTTTTGACCTAACCTGGCTCTGATACCAACTGTAACACCCCCAAATTTCCTTTCCTTTTTAAAAACATTTTCCAGCGAGCCAAAACACAATTAAGGAAATCCAGAGGTGTCACTCCGCACTCAAGTCAAAGACCCGAATGCTAGGAGATTCCAAAAGCCAGAATATGAATATCTAATGGTCTAAATTAATCTATTACAATCCGAAATTAAATTACAACAATCCGAAATCCAAAATACGAAATATAAATGGTCTAAGTATTATCAATAGTCTATAGCTTAAAGCCTAAGCTTTATTTGATTCAACTACTATCTAGTGAGTCGTCATCCCCGCAATGTATCATCTACTTCATACCTGTGGTGGATTTAAAACACAAAAACCACAGTTTGAAAAGTCAGTGAAATTGAGTAAGCTAACACCTCAACTCGTAGAAAACCAAAACCCTTACCTGGATTTTGAAAACGTTTTAGTTTTATTTTCGAAAACGCACTTAGCACATAATCATATCAACCAAATGAATTCAATTCAACGACAAAAGATCAAATTTTACGAAATTCACAATCATCAATCCAAGCTTAGTTAAATAAAGAATCCACTCCGAACTTTCAATCCAATCCAACGTATTACTTCACAACTTTGTCAATTTATTGTATCATACCAAACCAAAGACTACTAGACCTTAAGTGTGCACACCCCCAATTAAGAATTTTTAACCTTAATAGAGTAGTACTAGATCCAAGCCCACTTATAAACCGATGCGGTGAGGCTGTAATTAGGAATCGATGCGACTCCGTCACAATAATTAGGAGCAACTCCGAGGCTCCGACACATTTATTATACCACCATACCCCGTCAAATCTCCATATCACCATCATAGTTCACGTCCACAATTTGAATCATTCATAAACCAATCACAACCAATATCACACATAAAACCACTTATATTTTCATTGCAAATAACCACACAAGTACCATTTAATAATCACAAAGAAAATTGAATCGTTCTCCCCCTAACATGATACTAAGTTTTCATCCAAACACACCATTCACATATAGCACATTATTTTAAAGGATTTCTACAAGTTTAAGAAAGGTTGAGCATGCTAGCTTACCTTTTCAATGCACACAAGAACACGACAGCACAACAGTCACTAATATTCTTCGTCTACGAACTCAGGGGCTACAATATTACAATCAATAATCCCAAATCAATACTAATCTCACCTAATCATTCATCTAATACTTATATTAATTCTATTCTATATGCAATGCCATGATAATTTAAATCTAACCCAACAATTAACAATTAACCAGCAATTCCAATTCTAATTCAATACTTTATGTCTAATACTCAAACAACACTCAATTTATTTTAAAAATTCTCAAAGACTTACAATTACTTTTAAAACAGAATCTAATTCATAAAAACAAACTTTTAATTATTATGATTTATTTAGGATTTATTAAAACAATTTATATGATGTGTTAATTATGAGAAACATGCTTTAAATTACATAAAATTATAGAAAAACGAATTTAAATCAATTAAATTTCGAAAATCAGATTAAAATTCCCTAAATTATCATAATTTCGAGTTATTGATCTTTAAAATTAATTTGGGTTAATTAACTAATTAAGAAACAATTAACCAAATTTCCCCCAAATTGAAATTTGTACAAACTTGAACAAAACCCCAATTAAATCTCAACTAAATTCAAGAACCTTATTTAACAGATTATAAACATGCTAGAATCATACTTTACGAAACTAATTAAACTCAATTCGAATAATTACACTAATTACACCCAATTCGTAGGTAAAGAAATTCAACTCAAAAACATCATCAAAATCAAATATTTATGCATAAAACTAACCCTAATCGATTACCCAATACTTATAACATATACTAGGACTGATTAATCATGATTTAAAGCAATAAAAACGAATTGAAACGATGATAATCGAAGAAAACGAAAAACAAGGGAAGAGAGAGAAGGGTGATGTTGCTCACGAAATTGGACGAGGAAAAAGAGAGAGGACACGGTGGTCGGCAGAAGGTACGGCGACGAGCAGATGGGCAGGAAGGGGAAGCGATCGACGGCGGCGAGTGAAGAGGACGAGCGAAGAAGAGAGAGGACAGGGGTGCGTGAAGAAATAACAGGGGAAGAGGGAAGGGTTCTGTTTTTATAGGGGGGGTTCGGGTTTCTTTTTTTTTTTTTTCTTCGTTCGTTTTTTTTTTTTTTCTTTCCTTTTTCCTTTTTTTTTTTTTCTTTTTGGGTTGAGTTGGGGTATAAGTTGGTGTTTGGGCCAAATGGTGTCGATTTGGGTTGATATTGGTCCATTGGCTATGTCTGACCCGGTTTAGGAATAGATGCCCAAATAGAAACCCCGATTTTAGAAATCATTTCCGAACTCGTTTTGAAAACGACTCACAATTAACATTTAAAATCTTTTGCACTCCAATAATCTAGTTAATAAATTTAAATTATTAATATAAAATACTTTGAAATTTCGGGATATTACACGTTATGCGCTAAAATAATCGATGACAAAAATAACAATAAAAAACACAAGAATTTTAACGAGGTTCACTATTAATGTGATAGCTATAAGAAATATAACACACACTATTTTGAGAATTCATAAACTCAATATAACTCGTGAATGACTTGCTTATAATAACCTTTGGGTAAACCCCTATTTATACTAATATATGACTTGACCCTTACGAAACCTATCACACAATATATTCCTAAACACATATTCTAGTATATATCATATTCCTAAACACACCTAATATTCCTTAACCGGAATTCTCCGGAATACTCCATAATCCTCTATTACCCCCCTCAAACTCATGGTAATTTGACTAAAATTACAATGAGTTTGCCAAAACGATAAGGAAACAAAATAACTCCGTCGAGATCTTCAAATCCAGCACGTCGATTGTCGTCGTCGCAAAACACCATTCTTTTCGAACTCACTTGATCGTCACCCAAAGAACACCACGAATCACAAATAACCAAATTCACCACTAAACGCCAGATACAAGGGAACCATGAATCACCATGGTCTCACAAATCATGAAGCGACCATTATCAGCTTCATCTAAAAAGAACCAAAAATAAATATCATGAATAAACATGGTCTCAAAACGTGAAGTCGTCATATCAACTTCACCTAAAAATACCAGACATGACTGGTAGGGGCACTCCCCCATTCCTTGATCGGCCTAAAATCACACAAAATCCACCAAAATCGCAAAAGAGTGTTCTTGCCAAAAAAACAACGCCATAAGTTGCCGACAACTCACGTCAAATACTTGAGCCAAGAAACATACCATAATCCGCATGATTATCCTCAAAAATTCACATAAAGCTTCATGATGCCACGTACAACTAACCATTGTTTTTCTTCTATAGCATGTTAACGCATGCTACTGCCAACAAGACGAAACCCGCAAACACTACTCCAACAATCAAGTCAACCAACCATACCAAAGTCCATAACGGCATAACTCAAAATAAAACGACGCAACAGCAAGTCGGCAACAACCACATCAAACGAGATTCTCGATCATTCATAACATCTCGACGTCACAAAACCGAAATTACAAACGGAGGGGGCTTTATTCAAACACAAATTAAACCTAACATAAGACTCTTAAAATAATAATAATAATACTCTTAAATAAACTCGAACAATAAAACCCTAAAACATTGTATCACGAACAACAAATCTTCAGCGACCAATGAAATCCCGCCGGCAGGCATTATAGATCCATGCCCACCGGCAGGCAACGAAAGCACCTTCTAGAGTTCTCTAGGAAAGAGGCTCTGATACCATATAAGAATTATAACACACACTATTTGGAGAATTCATAAACTCAATATAACTCGTGAATGACTTGCTTACAATAACCTTGGGGTAAACCCCTATTTATACTAATATATGACTTGACCTTTACGAAACCTATCACACAATATATTCCTAAACACATATTCTAGTATATATCATATTCCTAAACACACATAATATTCCTTAATCGGAATTCTCCGGAATACTTCATAATCCTCTCCGGGGTCAAGAATCAATCTCACTATGATGATGGGAGTTTAGATACCCTCTCTTGTATCTCGTCATCGGATAAGTTAGGTGATATCTTGGTTATAAGTGTGATCTAAATTTTGTATGCTTACGTACTTGTTCATAAATAATAAAAAAAAAAAAAAATAGTGAGATAGTGGTGCTACATTGGAAGAAAACGAGATGGATCGGTTTTAACAAATTAAGCTCAATTGGTTCAAGTGGACAGTCTGTTTATCCAACCCATTCAATGGCCCAATCGGTTACATTAGTGAGCTGGATCCATTGGTTTTTAGATTTACCTGCTCCTCCACACAGCCTTTTTTTTTTTTTTTGCCTTTTCTTTTAGAACCTCCTGTAAGTCTTAGTAGTTCATCACTTCAAAATTCGTATTCATTGTAAATTTCATTCTAAAACTAGTGATTACGATAAGCTAATGTGCATAGCTAATCAATCGATGAAAAATGTAGTACATGAGAGTTACATATGGGAGCGTTTTGCTTTTCGTAAATCGAGTTAAAATAATACTCCAATGCAAGAGGATTATGAAGGAGTGTCAATAGTCCTAACTGAAGTTAAAACATTTCTACCCTCAATCCTTTAATTGATAAATCTTGAAATAAAAGCAATCAGAGCGATCCCAGTTGGTACAACGGGTGTGCACTGTGCAGTGTGCAGATGCATATCTTTCAGGACTCTCCATTATTACTACTGCTGCAAATATCAAATATGCCCTACCAACATCAATGGGCTACTGTCACTCATGCTAGATAAAGTTGCAAATGTACAAATTATGTCCGCGTACTAAAGGCCCCAACCTGCTGTCTTACATTCCAAGGGATCAGAAACAACCTTACATGCATAAGTGTCGGCCCATAAAGCTTGGATCCTATACTTACCCGTCCGTTTTAGTGGAACTCAATACGTCTCATTTATACATATGCGAGAGAAAATCTAAACCAAACTTTAAAATTTCGCTGGCTTTCATTAGTTGCTGGCTTAACAGTTACTCATATATATGTCATACCTGGTACTTGATAGATTGTGTCATTTGTGTGTAATAATTGAAACATTTAGCGATGGAGTAATAGTATGAACTGAGAGTGTAATTGTGAATTATATCCTTACTACCATTCCTATTAGGGAGGTCTAATTGATCATTAGGTTTTATCAATTACATTGTTTAGACTATTCTTTAATTTCCATCGAACTAAAACTTGAGGACAAATGCACAATGCGTTTTGTTAGTACGAAGGGGCAGCTAATGTTGTGAGAGTGAAAATATGAGAATTTGAATCCCGGAAAAACTCCAAGGAGGTTGAGTTGCTAACCTCCATGTGCTAAAACTCAGAAAAAAAGAAAAAAAAAAAAAAAAAAAAAAAAGGTTTATTGTTGCGTCTTTTTCCTTGGGTGGGCAAGAAAGTATGGTCAATTGGTATTCCTAGCTTCTGACTAGTCAATCTTGGCCCATTACGGGACTTTGATCCAAGTTAATCATGGCCCAATCTGAAGGACTCCTAAGTAAGAAAATTGTACACCACTCCTTGGGGAAGAGTGAGATGGCAAAATATAAAGGTTTATATACAAGAAACAAATTACCTATATTCAATTATGTAAAAATGTAAAATAAATTGATAGAGAACTGATCATCTTCTTCCGATTCTTGCATGAGGTTTAGGCCTTGTTTGATGGGACTTAATAAAAGTACTATTCAGATCAACTCAAAATCATTCAGATCAGAGTCATTCAAATCAGATCAGAGATGTTCAAATTTCTATCAATGTATTTGGTCCATAATTGATACTAATTCGTTGAAATTCAATCAATATTACAACACATTCAGATCAGATCGGATCAGTTCAGAGTCATTCAGATCAGATCAGAGTCATTCAGATCAGATTAGAAAGATGCAGTCCTATCAAACAGAGCCTTAGCGGAGTATATAACATATTGTTGAAGTTTTTTTCCTTGGGGGGGGGGGTGTTTACGTTGCTAGTTAATGAGCTTTATTTGTTTAGCTATCTTATTAAGTGTATGATGCATAGTAATGTTCTACATTGTTAAAAGCAGCTAGGCAAGTACCAAAGTAGGTGCGTACTAACGCACGACTAACATTAACATATATCTTTCATTTGCCAAATAATCTTGAGATAAAAGCTCGGTAGACTCGTGATCAGTCTACATCGCTTGCTTAAATTATAAGAGCTTGTTTACGAGTGATCAACAATGTTGGTTAGTCTACAAATATGTAGACACGCAACAAGGAACCAACAGAACAATACACAAGAAGCATGCAAAATTGCGAATGTAGTACGGAGTATTAACTCTCAAGAAGTGAGCGCAATTATACACTGTGGTCACTGAATTGAAGTAGCTTTTACTCTTTTAGAGCAGTGCCCAACTGCCCAACCCATACCCTCATTTTTCCCATTTTGTTTAATTTATGCTATCATAGTCTCATTTCCCATTAATTTTATGGCTTTTTTGGGCCAAAAGTTGCTTTTTTGTACTCGTATGTGATTTAGTGAGGACACTTGGGAGGTTCAGAAAAGGCCTAGTAAGCTCTGTAATTGGAAATAGAATATAGCTAGAAAATTAAATATTCACTATACTTTACATGAAATGTAAAAATTGAATTGAATAATTTAGACCACCTCAAATTCGGCAAAATAGTAGTAGAAAAGTTGCTTAAACTGTAGTGCTGTGAGCAAGACAAATCATCAATTTCCAATGAAATGCAGGTTGCACTGGATACATGACTACATGTAGACTATGTCAGTTCACAACATTCCTTATTTCCCACCACTATAACTACCATATTCTAGGTCGAACACTACTTTTTTATAAGATAAAGATAATCCACGATTCATAGTAGACGATCCAATTTTGGTGGTTTGTTAAGGTTTGTTGTTACTGGTGAGGCCATGAGGATAGCGCGCCGTGGTGGACTGGTGACATTTGAAATGCGTACGTATCATTCTATTAATTATACCCAGGACCATAAAGAGCCTATGTCTTCACCCTTAGACCTAACAATATGGGATGCAGTTCACAAATATATAGATAAAACTATCTTAGTTTATCACGTCTCCCGCGCTACTATTTTTAGGGAGCAACCTCGTTCTCACCATGGTTCTTGAACTATATACTAAAGCCTTTCTTCCTATAACCACTCTTCAATAACAAACTTGTGGTTTTTGTTCAGATATATAAAAGATTGAGCTATTCGATCGATAAAATGCAACGAAAGACAAACGTTAAGAATACATTTTTACTTCTTACAATTGTCGTACGTGATTAATTTGAATATTCCAGAACATAATTTAATTCAATGAAATGCACGAAACATAAAACCGTAAACCTATAGCAAATGGGTGGAAAAGACAACTAGCACCTAAAGTTGCCAACATAGAGAAATATAGGAAGTCTAGGACTAGTTGGGTTAGTTTTAAGCAGAATATAATGGTGATTAGTACTAATATTAACACTAAGTGAATAGCAACAAAGTGGCTGTAGTTTAGTGGTAAGAATTCCACGTTGTGGCCGTGGAGACCTGGGCTCGAATCCCAGCAGCCACAAAAATCTGTTTTTTTTTTTTTTTTGACAATCTTCTTCCATAAACTTTCTATTTTGGAGATAACTTTTCTTTACCCCAAGTTTTTCGTCTAAAAGTAAATCTCTATGCTACAGCCACGCAGCAGATGGGCAACTAACAAGAGGAAATTAATGTCGTAGACGTTTATTACAATCAGAAAAAGGGACAACTCCATTTTTCGTGAATAATAACTGAATATCATCCCATATCATACAAGTTTTATGTAACAAATGCAGTATATATGTGCATGGCCCCGTTTGAGTAGGGCTACATTCCCAACCATTAATCAAAATCTACAAAATTATTGTTTGTGTCTAGCTAGTTCTAGTATTTTCTTGTGTCCCTTTTTGATAGGGGAGAAATGTTTCCGTAGGGTTCGTGTTTGGTTTGGAAACACAAGGATTTTGTGCAGAAGTGTCCATATGGCTTGCGGCTCACAAAGATTCCAGATTATCACCTGAATATGTTGCTATTTGCGTAATCAAATTCATGACATACATATAAGTTACTACATACGGAGCATGTTGTGAATAACGGACAATTTCCTAAAAGCAGTTGTGTTAGTATGGCATTAGGTTGACGTTTTCTGGCATATGGAGTACAATTATGAGAGCCGGCAAACCCGACCCGACCCGATCAGCTGACCCAAAAATATGACCCGATAAAAACCGAAATTGTGATCAACCAAACTTGACACGATGGTGACCCGAATCGACACGGCCCGATGATGACCTTACTCGAAACCAGCCCGGTCTCCTGTTATCCGACAATAAGGATCCGACTCATAATGCCAAAATTGAGCTGACAACCATAGATGATCATCGGTAACTAAAACCAATTGTGATCCCACTCAAACCCGACCCAATAATCTGGCACAAAATTTCCTGCTAGAACCGACCCGAAACAGGCCCGAAGGATCATCTAACCCGATATATATGAACCGACCCGACGACCCATTTGCCACACTTAAGTACATCTAACCTTGGTTAAGGTGGAATTTCTTTGCGATTCAACGACGACTACTTGATTTTCAACGTGTGTTGCTCTATTGGATTGTAGTTTTGATGTAAATAAAGATGGATGAAGCACTGAAACCTATATTCTATGTTAAAAGGTGAATTGAAACTACTTTAACGTGCTGGAAATTGAGTGAGTTTAGATTTGGTACGCACAAGTACAATAACGATCCTACAGAGTACTTTGGTGTTTGGTTAATTTCTTGATTGAAGGTCGTCATTATGCGACCATTCAGGGCAATGTTGATCGTTCTAAATATGTCTTGATTGTAGCATTGAATCGTGGTAGTGACATGAAAAAGTCTAAGAATCAGAGTGCCGGGGTGTGCGAATTCAAGCAAAAATTGAGATTTCATTATATGTTCTTTGTTTGGTTCCTCTTAATCATAACTTTTAGACCAGAACTTAGTTCTTAATCAGAATTTCTTAAAATAAACTTGAAATTCATACTAAATTCGTAAGTGCAAACTCGTTTGTGATTATCGATACATGATAGGAATGAATCGACCGACCCGAGAGTATTCGACCTCTAAAAATGCACTCAAGTTTTCTTTAATGAGAAGAACGTACAGGAGTACATGACCAAGATCAACACAAACATTCAAACCATACACCAAAAATTGAGGCGCGCCCATGAGAAATTGACTCTAAATTGGGAAAGTAAAACAAAAGAACAAAATTACAAGTCCAATAACTATAAGCCCAAGAAAGGTAAGATTTTAGGACAGTGGAAAGTACATGACAAAAGTCTAACAAAATAACATGACGTGTAAGTCTTACTGACTCGAGAGTTGGAGACAGCGAAGCCATACCACTTGCTGAGCTGTTTGAGAGACTAACTGGCCGACACGTGTCGATTCGTGAACAATGTCAAACAGCCTCCGTTTTATGGTCTGTCGGTGTTGTTAACGTGCGCCTACAAGGTTGTTTTCACTCTAATTATTCACCAACTCCTTAACTGTTACGGACTACCGTAGTGGAGCATTTTCGTTTCGTATTATGGCACGGACCCGACCCAATCCAATCCGAACTATGATTTAGTATCAACCTAAAAGGCTAAAATATAACCAAGACTTGACTAGTGAACGGGTAGTGACTTGACCTGATTGATAATTTGAGAACCAATATCGATCCAACTGAAAGTCATTTGACTTTTTAGTACACTACTTCAAGTTATTAATAGATTGTCACAACTCAATAGTGTCTTGAAACCGAAATGTTAATTAGAATCTGATATGGCACTAATTGACCTAAACCCAATAATAACCCGAGATGAACTTGACTTGACCTGACCCAGTCAATTCTGTTTACCTGACCCAACTTGACTCGTCATGAAAACTCGATTTAATTTCACCCTAACTATATCCTTTTATTAGATGAATAATCATACTATATTAAAATTACGTGGTTGCAGACATGAAGTCCGTAGCCACGTAATAATAATATACAACCTGGTCCACCATCAACCAAGACTCCGGTAGAATAATCCGCCGGACTCAGATGAGTCGCCTATATCCTTAACCAACCTAATCGACCCAGTTGCCACCTCTTGTAGTTCTAATTTCTAAAGAATGTTTTGGGCCGTGGATCCTACATATGCACTTGTACACAAACCAATCTACTACTCCACATTTAATATATCACTTGAACAAGCTAGAGAAGCTCAAATAATGGGTTATTACTTATTAGGATGGACAAGTAAAAAGGGGATTTGCGTTTGCGTATAAATCCACCGACGAGTTGGGGGTAACAACAATGGGATCCGAGCTGTCAACCACCTGTTGATGAAAAGTTTGTAAAGATCTGATGCGTGTGGTCCCCACACATCCTCTCAATCATTGTCATCATCATCATCATCGTCGATCCCCCTTCACAACGGTCTCCGTTTCTTACATTTTATGTTCTTTCCGTGGGTGCAGGTTGGTGCACGCTTTGTTACGGTTTAAAATTCTAGTGTAATACTCCCTCAATTTTATTCATTTGTTTACGTTGGCTTTGAATTTTCCTCACAAAACCCGGCCCGACGTAAACAAATTAATAAAATGGAGGAGTATTTTGCTAATTATAAAAACATATTCATGTGATAGGAATTTTTGCTACAAATTTAACAATATAAATTTTATAGTTTTTGGCCAGATACTTTTTTCTTTAAATTAATGGCCCAATCATAGTATATGGTTTTTCTACCTTATCTAGCTAAATTGGTTTTTGACACGACTTGAACCCAATTTTTATGTGTCTCATTCATTAACCAATAGTTCATCACCTTTCTTCTTCTTCTTCTTCTTCTTTCTGACTAGTTTCACTTATTTTAGTCGTTTTTTTTTTTACTTCTCCATAAATATGTTGAAATTGGTTTTTCACATGAGTTGAACCCAATTTTTATTTGATATATACATATGCACAAACGCGATAAAAGTACTGCAACTGATGTAAAACAAAACAAAAAACTCAATTTTTTTATTCAATAGATATAAGCATATAGGGGCCCATTGTTTTTACTTCGCCCTAGGGCCCTCAAAATGTCAGGAACGGGCCTGAACTCAAAGTCATTTAAATCAAATCAGATCAGATCAGAATTGCTCAAATAACGTTCAATGAATTTGGTCCATTATTAATACCAATCTATTGAAATTCAATCAAATTTTCAACAAATTCAGATCAGTTCAGAGTCATTCAAATCAGATCAGATTAGACTAGGAGCAATCAAATCAAATCAGATCAGATCAAAAAGATGCAATCCTAACAAACGGGGCCTAAGGTGTATCATTTTATTCTTGGTTATAAAATATATATTTAGCACATCATTTTATTTTTGTTCATGGAAAGTATCATATTATTTATTTTTGGTTACAAAGGATATCATTTAATAAATATTTAATTTCACTGAAATTTGCTAAGATACCATTGGAATATACAGAAAGATTTGGAACCAATCAAATGTCAGTTTTTGTACATGTGTTAGATTCATTTTATCTGTTGTCCATGTCAGCTTTTCATGCACGCAATTATTAAAAGTAATAGATAGATTACGTTATATTCGAGTTATATTAGACATTTGTTTAAGGCCATGTTTGATAGGTTTTAATAAAAGTAGTATTCAGATCAGTTCAAAATCATTCAAATCAGATCAGATCAGATCAGAGTCATCCAAATCAGATCAAATCAGATCAGAAACGTTCAAATAACTATCACTGTATATGGTCCATAATTGATACTGATTCGTTGAAATTCAATCAAATTTTCAAAAAATTCAGAACTAATCAGATCAGTTCAGAGTCATTCAAATCAGATCAGTTCAGAGTCATTCAAATCAGATCAGATCAAATCAAAATCATTCAAATCAGATTAGATCACTTCAGATAGATACAGTCATATTAAACGGGGCCTAAACATGAGCTAATATCGAGTGTACATATATACCCATGTGTATAGTAGAAGAGCGCTAGTTCACCTAGTTGATTGTCAAGAAATCGAGAATAATCTTAATTGAATAACTGAGACCCTTGCCTATCAGATTAGCTTGTTTTTTTAGGGTCTATGATATTAGCTTCACTTAGTTTTATTTGGTCCAATAAAACCATATCTTGTTTCCAAAGCTTGATAGTTGATACAATGCAAATCCCTTGATTAATTGACACCAGAGAAAAACTCTAAGCATTTATTTGTGTTACTACACGTACCATTTCAATATTTCATATACTCCAATGTTATAAGCTTGCTTGCTAAGTTAACAACACTTTTCATGTGGGAAAAAAAGGTGTAACTTTAGGGCAAACCCAATATTATAGGATTTACCTTTGTAATTAAAATGAAAATCATATGCTTAGATGGCACGTGTAGATCACTAGGAGTTTTCTCAATCATAAATTTTGGCTTTATTGATTAGCAAATGATAGTGGCAACAAAACACAAGAACGGGGCATCCCATAAAGCAAACTACAACGGAAAGGTAAATATATTGTCATTCCATAAACCACATACACCACTTTGACGATTCTTGGTAATACAAGCTTTGCATACTTTAATCGATCGCCAGTGGCTTCATCTTGGGTTCTTGGCATTTATATTACTATTACCCACACACTAGTATGTAATTACATACTAATTTTAACTCATACGTCGTCTTGTTATTCATTTTAGATTAGATCAGATTGAATTGAAAAGATGCCGTCAAATCATGACTAACAATACTACATGATATTAAACCTCTCGAATTCAAATGTTGATTAAGCCACAATTTAATTTTGCGGTAATTTAAAGCTTTTAAATAACTTTTCATTTTAGAAATGTTAGATCTAGTAGTAGTATGGTATAGGATGGTTATTGACAAATAAATGGGGAGTGGGGGTGATGAGCTTTCACTTAGTGCTTAGTATGTAAGGTCGAATGATTGAATAAGGTGGTAAATTGCTCTCCTGCCAAAAGGTATGATACATTTAAAATTGAGAGTGGTAATTTGCACAATCGATATAAGTGTAGAGGGTAAATTGTCACCTTTGTGAAGGTTAAATCGTTTTCTTCATAAGTGAAGATGTTTATATGTAAATTAGAATTTAAGTTATCAAGAACCTAAATGTTATATTGTAATATACCAAAACCACAGCCTAAGTTCATTGTTTTCTAAAAAAAAAAACAGACATAATATACAATTTTTTATAACATGTTGAAAGGTTCATCAAACATGACGTCAATATTATTTCGTATACAGTATTCTGAGCTGCTTGTAGAGTTGATTAAATGGTGCAATCTAATGACTTGATACTTTTTTCTCAGGTTTGGGCCTCTAATAAAGCCCAAAATGCACCGAAGCTCAGCCCAAGAAGGCCCATAACTTTGTCCGGGCGGGATAGGGCGGTGCTATTGGCTCAGCTCCACCCGCAAATAAAACTGTAAAAATAAATAAATGGTGAAAAACATTTTTTTTTTTTTTTGTTTGTAGTGCCTACTTGCCCTATCAACCTAGCAAAATTCCTAAAACAAGCTCCAACTTGATCAACTCGCAATGATAAAAACGCGAAACAACCTGTTTAAATCCGCATGTGTCGATCAAGTCAGTCCGCATTATTTGATCCGATCCGGCCAACACGGACCATAATAGTCTCTACGTGCTGATTTCTATATATGTCCATATCCTACCAATACTCACACATACCGGACCGAAAACCAATCTAACACACCGCCCAAACAAAAGGGACATACTTGTCGTACAATCAACAATGGGGACTTGGGGAGTGCCTATATTACTGCTAGTAAAGTTTATAATCGATTAAATGATTAATTAGACTAATGAAAATGTTGACCTAAACTAAACAAAGTACTTCGACATCAAGTTAAACAGTACCATCAGTAGTTAGCTGACTACATTTATTACGATCGAAGTGCTATACATTACGAATTTACGAGGACGTGCTAACTGCAGAATTATACCACTGCTAGTGAAGATCGATCAATAAAGTTTCCAATCATTTGGCCCACTTGGGATTAATTAACTGTGGGCATGTGATTTTGATGCACCCACCTCCACATACGCATTTGCGCATGGCTGTCAAATTATAATAACCTCCTCCTCGTTTCTTCAGTCCATTGTTCGTACGTAGGGGCTGTGCATCGGCTCAAACTCGGATCGAATCAGATCAAATTCAAATTGCAATCGGTAAATTGGAGGACCAAAAACTCATATTGGATTTTTTTTTTTTTTTTTGATAAAGGTAAGAAAACATAGGTTGATCCACGAGTGTAAGACCAATCTAACTCATCATTTGGGATGATGATATGCCACTTTCTAACTTCACTAAAATTATTTTTTCTTCTCGTACTTCAATTGAACTTTCCCTATGAGTTTTTTTAATTGATCATACTTAAATTGAAGGTCATTATTAGTACTCGAACTCAATTTAGAATAATCCCTTATGACTCGAATAGGAGTAGACAACATAATAATACCTAACAAGCTACTCCTTATATGTTGAAGTTATGCTCAAAAAGGAGAAAAAGGAGAGTTTTGGGGTAAACTCTACCATATAGAGTTTATTTTCAACTCCACTGGATCTAAATACCAGAAAATTATTTTGATTTAACTATTACTTCCCCATCCGAGTTTAAACACTACATAGCCAAAATGTTTATGTGTTGACGAGAGTATACACACTAATCGATTAATCAAAGTTAAAAGAAAAAAAATTATATAGAAAATTAGACATGAGGCTTAAAAAAAATTCCATATCACTTTTTCAAAACTTTGATTAACCTTTGCACACTCTCTTTCGTGAGAGTGCATTTTCAATAATATGGGGTGTTTAAACTCGGATGAAAAGAGTATACCATTCGACCTAAAAAATATATATTATACCTTTGTAGGAGAAAACAGTCTTTCAAAAATTAACGACTAGATGACCGAATGAGCCAGAGTATTACAATTCCAAAGAGTTTCACGGTTTGTTGATCACTTTATTGTGAGGATTTAATCTCTTTAGACTTTGTATTATTCAACTGAAATTATCTAATTTGATCCAAAGTAAACCATTAATAAAATCCATAAGAGAAAGAGAGTAATAGAAGGCAATGTTTTCAAAAACGCGGAGCTATCCATCAACAATTAACAATATGCTTAAGGAATAATATCATTTCCACAAACTTTATGATATCTTTATGCTATAGTCACTAAGCTAGTCTATTTTCTATAGAATAAACATATGGCCTGGTTTGCAAAAGCCAAACGAATGTGTCGGTGCATGGAAATTAAGCTGATCAAGAGGTCAATTCCAATATTATTGATGAATTTTAATAATTTACCAGTAAAACATCACAATCATCATGTATAATTACTTGTGGAATTATTTACGAAATGTAAAGAAGATTAGTTTGTCGTCCGTCGGTCACTAGTTGTTCAATTTATTCAATTTGCATAAAATCATTGAAAAGAAAGCCGCCAAATCACGAAGGATGTCAAATAAAGAGAAAAAAGGGTATATGTGTGGGGGTTCAATTATTTGTTCTCTAATTATCAATTTATAGAAGACAAATCTCATGTTTGCAATATATATAAATTATTATAGGTGATCCTTTCATGTGGGACTGCCTAAGTACCTATTTTTATTAAGTCGTTTGGTAACAATTAACGATTACTCAATAAGACATGTTAATTGAGTCGAGCAAACAAGTTATGGGTTTGAGTATTAAGATCGACTTTGAGTTAAATATGAGATAAGAGTATTCTTGTTCGGGTAAATATGCGTAAGGTGTCCGGTGGAATAATACTTACTCGTATGTTCAATGACCAATATGCTGAAATTGACAAAGAAGTTATCTATAGAACACTAATGGCGAAGGAATTAAGGGACGCAGAAGATTTGATCAACTTCGACACACGTGGATATATGGCCCCTCACACCATCTTGGGTTTAAGGGCGATGATACGTGTTAGGGAGTAGCAATGCGAAGCAATTAAACATAACCACTGAACCACACTATAAGGCAATGTTGATAATCGCCATATACATTACTCGTTACACCACCGCAGATCTTGTTAGGAAAACAAATTTGGGCTTCAATGATACATCCTTTTTATAACGCTAATTGGAGCAGCAAAGTTTCTATTTCTTTAAACGTGGGAGGAAGGGGAAGAAAAAGAGAATGAGGCGACTCAACGATAACTTAATTTTTTACCAAAATGTCATTTGCGATTAACAAGTATGACCAGTGACTCTAGACCTGGCAAACGGGTCATTCCGGTCAGGTCATCTTTCGGGTCATGTATTTCGGGTCTATTTCGGATCGGGTCGGGTTTGGTTTGGGTCGGGTCTAGTTCGGGTGTAACAACTACATGTCAAATTCGGGTCGGGTCGGATTCAGGTCGGGTAAAATTCGGATCCAGTCATTTCAAATTGTTCAAATCTGATCATATTAATGTCAGATTTCTTAAAACGTTGTCTAATACTATCTTAATTAGAAGTTTCACTGGTGATTTGAGTGATTAAAGATGTCATTTTTCCTCAACCTAATCATTAAAACATCTCGTTAATCGGGTCTGCGCTATTTCAATTCGGGTCATGTTCGAGTCGGGTCAATATCGGGTCAAACAGAATTCAGTTCATTTTCGGGTTCGGGTCGGGTCAATTCGGGTTTCGGGTTGAATTTAGATTAGAAATTCGGGTCAAGTTCAGATGTTCGGGTCAAGTAATTTGGGTCAGATGTTCGGGTCAGTTTTGCCAGGTCTACTTGGGAGTCATCTACCATAGTTTAATAATAATACTATATATTCATACTACATTTTTTTTTAACTAAAGTGTCTCTGTATAAGCCACTTCAAAGTTTTTGGTTCGCATGTAAAACACAACGATAACACAAAATTGTCTTTACGGAGGTGCCCATTAGCTTGCTTATTGGGTTGTAGTAAATAAGGTAGATGAAGTCTGGGATTTTCATGGCCGAAGTGGCTATCTGATGTAATTGTTGCGCAGTTTTATCCCGGTTTTTTGAATGAGTAATACAAGACCGTTTGAGTGTTTGACCTTAAATAAAAAGATCGGTACGCTCATTTTTGGGTTCGGGTGTGTTTCTAATTTTACCACTTAAATCTTACACATAGGAATTTACGAACATGCCCCTCCCACCAAACATTTTTTCAGTCACCACCACTGTCGGCTCCCTTCCTCCTCCCTTTCCGGTGGACCCACTCTCATCTCTCCCTCCGGGACTCCACCTACCTTCTCCTTGGTCCCACCGGATGTAATGTATTGCAAAAGGAGACAAATACCCAGAAAATCCCATCCCACAATTTTTTTTTGGGTACAAATCATTTCTTTCCTGAGTTCTATTAATTAGCTGGAAATCCAAGTAAAATCAAGTGAAAAAGTCATCATAATACACCAAAGTAGTAACGTAGTCCAGCGTAGAATCATCCATTCTCGGGCTGGGCTGGACCGTATGTAGATCTGGGTTGACTATTATTCCCTCCGTTCGCCTTTAAACTTCTTACTTTCTATTTAGGGGTGTTCATCTTTAAACTTCCTACTTAGAATATTTCCTTATTTATACATATAAATACCAAAACATCCTTACTTTTTCATTAAAAATGCAAGTGGGACATACCCCTATGTGTAATTTTACACCAAGTGGACCCTAAAACTCATTCTTTATTCTATTTTTCTTAAAAACTGTGTTCCGACCCTATGCGTTTTATAGCCGAACGGAGGGAGTATATTTTTTCTCTCTTTAAGAAAAATGCCACAAAATCCCATTTTCCCCCACAAATTATTTATCAATTAGCTGGAAATCAAAGCAAAATCGAGTGGAAATGAATCACAATACACGAAATACAAAATGTTAAAATCTTTACAATGACCAAAATTCTATAGCACCAGAGTACATTAGCAACATTTATAAATATAAACTTATAAGCCAAGTCTGACTCGTATTTTACTAGTCAATTCACTATATCTTGTTTGCATATATTCCAATTCTAAATTTGTAAATTATTAATATTTTCTCAACGTAAAATAAACCTATTTTACGTTGTTTTTTCAACAAATCATTTTTGTTTTTGTGAATCTACTAATTGGCTGGAAATGGAAGTAAAATCAAGTGAAAATTCATCATATATACATTCATATTACGCAAAATACACCCATCCTATTTTTTTTTTATTGTATTGTATTTATATACTGGACTGACCCGACAAACCCGACCCAGCCCGGATGTAGATCTGAGTTAACTACAACTGTACAAGTATGAATGACTTATATTATTATACAATAAAAAAATAAAAATAAATAAAAGCACATGGAAAGAAAACCAAAAACCCTTTTTTTTTTTTTTTGTTGAGGGTAATATTTTTTATTTTATTTTTTTGTGAGGTTATTCACACTTAGTATATTTTCTCTCTCATTTGATCATCTGTCTGTCGGTCCCTTCATCTGTCTCTTGTCCCTTCTTCCTTACGCGTTGAATAATCAACGCTTCTTATATTCTCTCTCCTCCCTCCTCCCTCCTCCCTCTCTAAAACCCAGAATTCTTTTATTTGTTTTATTTTATTAAATCTCACTCCTTTTTCACTACTAAAATACCCAGAAATCTTCATCTCTTCTGGGTTAAGTTTCATTTTATTTTTTACAGGTGGATAAAGAAAAAGAGTTAGAGGGAGAAAGGGAGAAGTGTGAAGAAAAGAATCACTGTTTTAGGGGTAAAATTTTTGGAGAGACAGAGACCTACCTCTTTGTTTTTCATTTTATATATATTTAATTTAATTTATTTAATTAAGATTGATTGAAATTTTGGGTTTTTTATTTTATTTTATTTTATTTTAATTTTTAATCGGAGCCCACAATTTGTCGTAGCATTATAATTGTGGGTTCTTCTGCATTTTCATTTTTCATTTTTAATAATTTATTTCTTTCTCTCTCTCACTACAAAACACACTCCCAACTTTCTCTCTCCTCACTACTTTAAGTCTTTAATGCTGGGTTGTTCTTGTTCCTCTCCATCTTCCTTCCCCACTTTGTTGTTGTTGTTGTGAATGTGTGGAAGATAGTTAGAGAGAGAAAGTGTGAGGAGGAAGATACAACAAATAAGGAAGGATATTGTTATTATTACAAGATAATTGCATTTTTAATTTGGGGATTTTTTTTTTTTTTTTTTTTTTTTTTTGTGTTCATAGGGTTATGTTGTTGATGAGTAAATCTGGGTTAGTTGTGCATTGATTTTTAGGGGAGACCCCTGATCTTAATTTTTGATTTTGAGGTAAAAAAAATTATTACGAGATTTTGGGGGTCTGATAAGGTAAAAAAAATGGCGACTAAAGGGAGGCTTGTGGCTGGCTCCCATAACAGGAATGAGTTTGTTCTTATCAATGCCGATGATATTGGCAGAGTAAGTTTTCATTTTTACTGATTTTTTTTTTCTTTTGCTGAATTAATTTAATTTTGTGGATTTTTTTGGTTGCGGATTAATCAGTGTGAACATGGATTTGAAGGGTAAATTCCAAAATGTGATCTTTTTGATGATTTTTATGGATTTGGGGAATATCTATTTGCTAAATTGGCTGATTTTCTACTATAATTGGACTTGATTTGTATAATTATTAGTTCAATTTTATTGGGTATGAGCTGGCTTTAGCTGTAAGGTTGATTTGGTAGTAATTTTATCACTTGACTTGTACTTTGACTCATAGTCTGCTGGATTGATTGAGTGATACTGAAGCTACTTTTTGGTAGTAAATGTTTTGATTTCTTGCATTTAAATTCCAGATTTGTTGAGTAATTCGTGTAAAGTTGAGCTCTTGGTGATAATTCTGATGTCTTTTATCCTGTTTTTCTGAGAAAGAGCTTTGCTTTTCTTCCTTAATTGTAGAAAATTATTCATGGGTGTTTCACTTGATTTGAGGTTGCGTAGATCTGTCTGTTACTTGGACTTAGTGTAATTGAAAGCTGATTCTAAACGAATACGTGTTACAGGTGACATCTGTGAAAGAATTGAGTGGACAAAGTTGTCAGATTTGTGGAGATGAGATAGAGGTTTGTGGAAAAGAGGGAGATCCATTTGTTGCTTGCAATGAGTGTGCTTTCCCTGTGTGTAGACCTTGCTATGAATATGAAAGAGGCGAGGGCAATCAAGCTTGCCCTCAGTGCAAAACTCGGTACAAACGTCTTAAAGGTAAGCTTAATTGCTATGCCAATTCTGCAGATACTGGAGGGTGGTAGTATGTATTTTCATCTACTCTAGACGAAACAAATTTAATGTTTTTGATACTGAATTGTTGATGTTCTAATGTTTTCCGCGTTCTGAATGTAATAGGAAGTCCGAGAGTTGAGGGTGATGAGGATGAGGATGACACCGATGATTTAGAGAAGGAGCTCCCGTATGCAAGCAAGGATCCTAATGATCCACGCCAAATTGCTGAGTCAATGCTCTCTGGTAGGCTTAATGTTGGCCGGGCGCCATCCAGTGCATCTGGCTTCTCAACTCCGGCAGACTTGGATTCAGCTGCCCCTGCTACGGAAATTCCTCTCCTGACTTACGGACAGGAGGTATAATTGATCGTGTGTTTGTTCCTTTGGTCATTGTTACTTGTGTTTTGTTCATTCTAATTCCAACTGTTCTGAGTGGCGAGCTTATTGTGACTTTTCTGTCGTATGAAGGATGCTGGAATTTCACCAGACAAACATGCTTTAGTACCATCATTTATGAGTCGCGGGAAGAAGATCCACCCTGTGGCGTATTCTGACTCCGCAATGTCCTGTAAGATCTTAATGCATCCTCAAAACTGTGGTTAAGGGTTGCCTTTCAGTTTCTTTCCAAACTCTTAGGCCGTTATTCATTTGAATATTTCATTGCTGATATTCAGTTCCACCGAGACCAATGGACCCCAACAAAGACCTAGCTCTTTATGGATACGGGAGTGTTGCTTGGAAGGATAGGATGGAAGATTGGAGAAAAAGGCAGAATGAGAAACTGCAAATGATTAAGCATCAGGGAGAGAATGGTTATGATGGAGGCGATCCGGAGGATCCTGATTTGCCAAAGTATGTTTTGTTTTCTGCCATTGGGTCATCTGCATTTTGTTTATAGTTAGCTGATTTTACCGCGAAGTTCCTTGAGCTTTACGGTCTTGCAGTACTGTACATTGCTACCAATCTAGCAGACTTCTGCTGTTGGCCTAGTGAATGATTAGATTGCCAATACTAATTGCTGGTCACGGATATTGGTTTATGACAAGATTTGACGTTGCTCGTCACAAGTTACTTTCTATATATAATATGAAGTTAAAACTAGCTGCTGAAATGAAGCTGTACATAGAAAAGACAGAATTTTCTGATTGTGGCGTATGAACCATATGGAAGGGTAGGAAGCTTCTACATTTAATGAAATACGGAGTATATGTTGTGAAACAATGGTTACATAAGTCAATCGGACTAACACTTATTCGTTAGGATAACAATAGCTGTGTTGGAGTGTCGATACATAGTGAAAATATTATCTGTTTAGTAGAAGCATATAACACCTAATAGATACTAGTATTTGACACTTCCCATTTCAGAATATATATGGAACTTGAAGAATTAAGCACTGCAGAAGTTTCTCAAATCTCTTCTGAGTCCAACTGATAATCTATCTATTCATACTAAGAATCATTAAGTGCAAAGGATTCTAGGTTATGTATCAATGTTAGGAATGTTGGTAGAAATAGTTAAGTAAGTTTGATCAGAGAATGCCAGTAGAATTGTATTTAGTATTGAAAGTGGGATTATACATGTAGAATTGTATCTAGAATAGTACACCTAGAATGTAGTTCTCATGCAAAGCGTTTATGCATGTCGAAGAAGATTGTCATAATTATTGAATGAATGGGAAATGCTCTATGCATGCATGTATACAGCTATGGATTATTTATTTATTTAATTTGCAGTTTTATACTACTACACTACCTTTGTAAAATTCCGCTCCAATTTCCCATCTGACCTACTCTTCCTGTTGTTGAAGGATGGATGAAGGAAGGCAACCACTCTCAAGGAAAGTTCCAGTCCCATCAAGCAGGATCAATCCCTATCGGATAATTATTCTTCTACGTCTTGCAGTTCTTGGTTTCTTCTTTCAATATCGAATAACCCACCCAGTGAAGGATGCATTTGTATTGTGGTTGATATCAGTCATTTGTGAGATCTGGTTTGCTTCGTCTTGGATTTTGGATCAGTTTCCTAAATGGTGTCCTATTGAGCGAGAAACTTATCTTGATCGGCTTTCCCTAAGGTAGTTTTCCTCTTTTTTTTTTTTCCATCTTCTCATCTGCTCTGTTGTTTGTCAATCTGACCCAAACTTGTTCTAAAATGTTGGCCCAGGTATGAGAAAGAAGGCAAACCATCTGAGCTGGCCCCAGTGGATGTATTTGTATCAACTGTTGATCCTTTGAAAGAGCCTCCACTTATCACTGCAAACACGGTTCTCTCTATCCTTGCTGTGGACTATCCAGTTGACAAGGTCTCATGTTACGTGTCAGATGATGGCGCAGCCATGCTTACATTTGAAGCCCTTTCAGAAACATCCGAGTTTGCAAGAAAATGGGTTCCGTTTTGTAAGAAGTACCAAATTGAGCCACGTGCTCCTGAATGGTATTTCTGTCAGAAGATGGATTATTTGAAAGATAAAGTGCATCCTGCTTTTGTTAGAGAGCGTCGTGCCATGAAGGTTTGTAGTTGTGATGTTCATATTTTCTTTTCCTATCCTACTATATGAATGGTGCAAGGATGAATTTGGGAGTCAGCCTAATTGATTGAATGTTGAAATATTCAGAGAGATTACGAAGAGTTCAAAATTCGGATAAATGGATTGGTCTCCATGGCACAAAAAGTTCCTGAGGAGGGTTGGACGATGCAAGATGGTACACCATGGCCTGGAAACAATGTCAGGGACCATCCTGGAATGATCCAGGTAAGGGATTATTTGATGTGTTTTGCTCGGTAAAAAAAAAAAGATTCCTCAAGACATCAAGTGTCTTTCTTTGATTATCTTGGTTTTCCTTTGTCATCAATTACATTGTTTTTATCGTATAACAGGTGTTCCTAGGTCAAAATGGTGTGCGCGATTTGGATGGAAATGTGCTGCCTAAACTTGTTTATGTTTCTCGTGAGAAGAGACCAGGTTTTGAACATCACAAAAAGGCTGGTGCCATGAATTCACTGGTTAGTATCTCTCTTTGTCGGTTCCCCTTTTTGTCCCTTCTCTTTCTCTCTCTCTCCAGCTACTCCCACCTTATTTAGATTGCAGAGAATCTCATTTTATACATTTGTAAAACAGATAAGAGTTGCAGCAGTTTTGTCAAATGCACCATACCTACTGAATGTGGATTGTGATCATTACATCAACAACAGTAAGGCTCTTCGTGAGGCCATGTGCTTCCTGATGGATCCTATATCAGGAAAGAAGATCTGCTATGTGCAATTCCCTCAGAGGTTTGATGGTATTGATAAGCATGATCGTTACTCTAACAGAAATGTTGTTTTCTTTGATGTAAGTGACACAGTCTTCCCCTTCATATTAGTAACTACCATTTGCACCTCAGAAAATCTAACATTTCTCGCTTGCTTAAATTTTGAACAGATCAACATGAAAGGTTTGGATGGTATTCAAGGACCAATTTATGTTGGAACTGGTTGTGTCTTCAGAAGGCAAGCACTTTATGGATATGATGCCCCGAAACAAAAGAAAAAACCAGGCAAGACCTGTAACTGTTGGCCGAAATGGTGCTTCTGCTGTTGCTGCTTTGGTTCTAGAACCAAAAATAAGAAATCAAAAGCCAAGGACAGCAAAAAGAAGACTAAGAACAAGGAAGCATCAACACAAATACATGCTCTTGAAAACATTGAAGAAGGAATCGAAGGTAAGCAGAGGTTTCATTTTTTTTTTTTTTTTATACCTCTCCTAAGGATGTGACGGTATGACGTGTTGAGAGAAGGAAAGCAGAGAAGAGAAAACTGAAAACATAAATTGAAGTAAACGATTACATTACCAATAATTTAAGCTAATCCTTGAACATCCTGTTGACTCTCTTTTCTTAACACTTAATGCAGGAATTGACAATGAAAAGTCAGCTCTTATGCCTCAAGTGAAGTTCGAGAAGAAATTTGGCCAGTCTCCTGTCTTTATAGCTTCAACGCTTATGGAAGATGGTGGAATGGCCGTAGGTGTAAATGAAACGTCTCTTCTGAAGGAGGCCATACATGTTATCAGCTGTGGCTACGAGGATAAAACTGAATGGGGAAAAGAGGTAAGATATGCTTGGACTATATATCCTTCGATGAACTTTGCCATATTGTTTATGTTGACTGATTTCTATCCCCTGTGTGAAATCAGGTTGGCTGGATCTATGGGTCAGTTACAGAAGATATCTTGACTGGTTTTAAAATGCATTGCCATGGATGGAGGTCTGTATACTGCATGCCGAAGAGGGCTGCGTTTAAAGGGTCTGCTCCCATTAATCTATCAGATCGTCTTCACCAAGTTCTTCGGTGGGCTTTGGGGTCTGTTGAGATCTTATTGAGCAAGCACTGTCCCATATGGTATGGGTATAACTCCGGTCTCAAACCACTGGAGCGGTTCTCTTATATCAACTCTGTTGTATATCCATTGACATCAATCCCCTTGCTTGTGTATTGTACACTACCGGCTGTGTGTCTGCTCACCGGGAAGTTTATTGTCCCCGAGGTGATTTCAGGCTATTCTTATGGCTTAAGTTTTGACTTGGAAGAGAATTACATGCGCATGTTTTTGTCCTAACTCATCTAATTGTTGTTTGTGTTGTCATTTACAGATTAGCAGCTATGCCAGTATCCTCTTCATGGCGCTCTTTATTTCCATTGCGGCCACGAGTGTTTTAGAAATGCAATGGGGACACGTACAAATAGATGATTGGTGGAGAAATGAACAGTTTTGGGTGATTGGAGGTGTATCTTCCCATCTATTTGCCCTCTTCCAGGGTCTCCTAAAGGTTCTTGCTGGTGTGAACACCAACTTCACTGTCACGTCCAAAGCAGCAGATGACGGAGAATTCTCCGAACTCTACTTATTCAAGTGGACATCTCTCTTGATCCCACCCATGACTTTGCTTGTCATGAACGTGATAGGAGTCGTTGTTGGGGTCTCAGATGCTATTAACAACGGATACGAATCATGGGGGCCCCTGTTCGGTAGGCTTTTCTTCGCTCTGTGGGTGATCATGCATCTGTACCCTTTCCTCAAGGGTATGATGGGAAAACAACACGGGGTCCCGACCATCATCATTGTGTGGTCTATTCTGCTTGCCTCAATTTTCTCTCTTCTATGGGTCAGAGTCAATCCATTCACTCCCAAGGGCGGAATTGTGCTCGAAGTTTGTGGCTTGGATTGTGATTAGTACAGCAAAAGATAGGTAAAAGATTTTTGATGAATATGAAGGAAGAATTTTGTGTAGAGAAGCAATGTAGCTGGGTGTTACTGCAGACACAGAGGCTCCAACGATCGTCCGTTTGAGCTCGCAAGGCCAAACACTGCCGGAGAGCCGGGAACGTTAATGTGAAGAAATCTGTGGCAATGCAGGAAGAATTCACAGCTGGGTTTGTATTGTGTAGATAGAGAAAGAAGTTGGATGTTGGAAGTTGACAGATTGAAAATTTGTTGTCGTCACAAAAAATGTTTTATTCATTCTTTTGATACACGTTTGTAATTTGTGGGTCAGGGATTATTATATTTATTTAAGAGTACCTTTGTAATCCCTCAAGAACATAAAAACAGACTTCTTTTTTACGACTCATAATTCTGATGCCCTCCCTACTTTCAGAATAAGGGACTGTTAGTTTCCAGATTGTCTTTTCCCTGTAGTTTTATGTTTTTTATTTTTTATTATTCCTTTTTTTCTCAAGAACATATTGTGTAGTTTCAAGTATACTTCTATATTATTACTTTTCTGTTTTGATGGAAAATCATCTGTGGATGTTGATCTATACATATACAAGTTGTGAATTGTCGAGAAACTCCAATCAAACGTCGGATTCAGACCTAGAATGTTTTGCTACTTCCTCATATTTGTGCTGTATCTGGCATTTCACTTCTGTTTTGAAGTGTGTATTGCTTGTATGTACTGAAGGATTCTCTTCTGCGTGGATGTAGGTCTATATACGGGATGTGAATAGTCGAGAAACTCAAGTCAAATGTCGTATTTGGACTTGGAATATTTTGCTATTACCTCGAATTTGTGCTGTGCCTGGCGTACTTCTGTTTTGAAGGGCATATAACTCTATGTTCAGAAGCCTGGGATGTACATGTTAAATATACAGGTTGTAAATAGTCGAGAAGCTTCAATCGAAATGGGGCGCATTTGGACTAGTCGTTAGACTTGCTATTTTCTTCACTTTGGATGAATTCGACTTCAACTTGATGAAGCATCTTGAAGCCAATATAAGGATTTACTTTTGTTGGACAAACTCGAGAATTTTAACGTAGAGAAAACATCAATATATACGAGGATTTGAGAACAAGTTCCAATCTATTGGCTCAACATTGAGCTTTGCAATTTCTATAGCAGAATTTACATCCATCCATAAACATAAACCAGAAACCAGTCTCGGAGACAGACAACATAGTTTATGAATGGTCCAACAATCTGTAAAACATGAGTACGTTCCATGTCTCAGACACAGTATACTGGCAAAAGTAAGACTAATCGAAGGGGTACTAAGATTCGCTTTCAAAAACAACATTGGTTATATACTTGTACGCACGAGATATGCAAACTGGTTAAATGACCTGCAAAATGCCATTTTCTAAAACCTCAACAGCTTGCAGGAAATCAGAATTTACTTTTGGACCTCTCCCAAAACCTTCCTTTTGAGCACAGGCTTTGTGGCCGTTGCATTGACCATCTGCAACCTTTTGAGGGCTGGCGTATTCTCCTTCATGTCATGTTTGGAAAGAAGAGGCTTCCTGGGAGTTCCATGAATCAAAATACTTCTGTTCCGTTTATGGAGCAGCAGGTTGTGATTTGCATCCTCAGTTGCATCCTCTGTCTTTACATTTTGAGAGTCTCTGTTACCTGTGTATTAGCTTCAGATACCCTATTTCCTATGAATGTCGAAACTGAACAGCTTATTTGTAAAGAATGTAACCAACCTTTTTCGTCTACATCACTTCTGATGTTTGTAACAAGACCGCAACCCAGCTCTTCAGTGGCAGCAGCTGCAATAACAGAAAGAAATATGTTTAGTTAGTACCCTGTCAATAAGGGGAAAAAATAACAGGAATGATAGACAACATAATCAGGTCTTGAGAACTTCAGCTATGAGCAACTTAAATTGCATCAAATGATATCAAACATAAACGAGCATAATAAAAAGATCTAATATAGTGAGTCTATTTCGCTCTCTTGGCCTAATACCTTCCTGCATAGATGAAACAACACTTGGTCAAGAGCCTACACTAAAAATTTCATTAAGATCAATAAGATCACTTTTGTTACTCTTATATCACGAATAGATCAACTGATCAAGTAACACTTACTCCTCCACCATTTTTTCTGCAACTAAAACTATCTCACATTCTCATAATCCAGAAAGGGACCATCTTCATGATCACCAACAAAAACTTCATTACCTTGGTCTACAATATATAGCAAGCTTGTTTTCTCATCATGAACATGAGGGTCAATATTTGAAGTTCCGCAATTGTCCTGAAACACTGAAGCTTGATTCTTCGCCTGTTCAAATGCCAGCTGATCCATTATAGAGTTGCAAGCCTCATAAGTGTGATCATCAACTTGCTCATCATTCCCATTCTGTTGAACTATCTTCTTGTCTGTGACAAATAAATGTAAAGACATAAAAAGATTGCCACAACATAATCTTACAAAAAATATAGACTTCCAAGGATGTTACAATGGGCAGATAAAAAACATAGCCTTAAACATAAATGAACAGATAATACTGAATTAGTAAATCGTTAAAATCAGTCAACACTAGGCAAAACGGTCAGAGATAATCTGAATACTTTGATGCCCAATTGCTGTCCACTCAAAAATAAAGGTGTGGGCGGTGATCTGGTGCTCAACCCTAAACCTAGAGTATGGAGCTAGTCATGGACTCGGGATCAGAGACACTGTACTGCCAGTGGATACTACTTCTAGTGTCAGACGTCAGAAACTTCACAAGGGAAAGCTCTATACATCTTGAGGCCATTGAAATATATTGTTCCTGATGCACTACAACATCTTACAGTACTCTTCTTCAAGAATATAATATCCAACTTAACTCAACCGGCATTTTGGTTGCCCAATAACAAATTTGGTTAATAACCAGTTACAACAAAAGATACGGTCAATGCAGCCAGCACCACTCCTGTGCCTCTAGTTAATAACTAGTTTGGGAGTACTGGGTTATAAGTTTCTGCTGATGTCGAATTCTAAACATGTAAGATGTATCTCAAAATCAGCATTGTTCAAAACTTCAAATCTGTTGATGTTAAACTAGCTCACTACAATGTTTGATCCCCAACATGACAGCTGATTGCCACGTGAAAAGGAAGAACCAAATAACTCAACTATAGCCCCTAATCGACTGAATCATGAACTACACATGTACCTTCCAGAATAGAAAATATCGTAACACTAAATGAGAATGCGAATCTTTGTGACATTGATTCTAATCACTTGACTTGAATCAAGCTAACTCCTTGTAACTCAAAAGATGAAGAGAATAATGAAATCTATTTGCCTCTTAAAAGTTAAAACCCATTCGCTAACTGTTCCAGGCTTCCCAAAACAGTAGATATTCTGTTATGGTAAGTCAAAAGCTCAGGGTAACAACTGAACAACAATCATGAATAGAACTCAATGGACATATCGTATATTTGACACTAAAGCCATTACCTGTGTTCTTCTCCTCCTCAGCACAGAACTTGTATCCACTTCCACTTTCATGAACAGCGGTTTCATAATGCATCACAAGACCATCAATCAAATCTTCTGTGATTTCCTCAAATTTACCAGCTTTCTTTTCACTTCCACATAAAGAAACATTTTCAGTGATTCCTGGCTCCACGCAATTGCCTTGGACACTGTTTCCATGAGTAAATTCAGTCTGGTTTTGACCTGTGATGATGTCACTCATGTCATTAAGAGATGGTTCTGATATTACTTCATGATGCAGTTCTGTCGCAGAATGCCAACCAATAAGGTTATGTTCCTCAGACTCCACCATGTCACCTGATTTTGTATGTCATGTTAGACATGTCTTAGAAGATTATCCAATTTGAAGTATAGATTACGTCCATTTAGTGGGAGTACAATGTAAACAAACCTTTATTATCATGACCATGTTTCAAGCTGTCGCTAACATGAGGCGCATAATTATCACACAGACTGTCCAATATGTGATTTCTTTCCTCTAGCTGCATGCATGGGATAGAGTCCCCTGCTTGAAACATTTCACCCATATCATTTGCCATGAACTCCATGAAGAGATTATTTAGAACAGCAGTATTATTGTTGGCGCCAAGGTTAAATCCTAGCCCACTTTGATTCCAGTCTAACAACGAAACAGAATCTTGTTCACCTAAGGTTGTCTCAGTCTCCAGACCCCTCTTTCCATCATTATTCATCAAATTATCTTCAGGAACAAAGTGCTCTATATTAGGCTGATTAGAGTCGTTAGCCTCTTTGACCTGTTTGAATGCCGGCATGTCAACTAAAGTCAAGCTGTCCACCTTGCAGCTATCCTCAGAAAAAGAAATACTTCCTATTGTCGTCTCATTGCTGGTCTCTTCTCTCCTGACCCTCGAACCAGAGATAGGAGTACCTGCACATCATTCAAACGGCCTTCTTATAACAAGTTTATTTTGCATGTAAGAACACACACACACAAAACTTATTATCATGCCACATACCAACAATTTCTGCCTTGACAGATGCATCGGACTCTAACATGGGCTTTTTCCTTTCGTAATCTGCTGCTTCATCTAGCAACAAATTGACTTCTTTCATATCTTCTTTCACAGCACTGGATGATTGGATTTGGACTGTTCCTTCACCGGAGCCTTCACCTGCTACCGATTCTTTTTCTTCTGAATCAGATTCATTAAGCTGTTTACCACCGCCACTCCGTCTGGAAATGCCGCCACACTCATCCATTGATCTAGCAACTTCCTCTTGCTCAGTAAGTGCAGCAGTCAATTGGTCATCACTAAGACCAACAACAGAGTCCAGCATTGTATCACCCACTTCATTCTCACTCGGAGGCAACTCGAGAAGATCAATATTACTTTTAACAGCCTTGCTTTCTGTCATTCTACCTTCAAGTTCACTCGAGGAACCAAACAGCCTCTCCTCATTGCCATTCACAAATTCTGAGTTTGCTATAAATGTATGGCATACATCGAAGCAATAAACTGGTTCACTTGCATCTATACACCATGTTCAAGTTTAGTATTGTTAGATTATAAGATATATATATCCGGCATATTATTCAGTAGAAAATATAAGCATATCATAGAGATGGAAGGACACTTACTTCTTTCTTGATTTTCCACAGGACTATGAGACGTGTCACTCGGTGCTACCTGATCGTTGATAGGTGCAGATACAATTTCTTCCGGAGAAATATTGTCACCTATAGCGACCAATTCCAAAGGCAATTTCTCACCACTGTTAGTATTTTGCATCATAGAAGGGCTACAGTAGGAACCACCTGATGCAAATTCCTTGGTATATTTGCTATCGCCGATTTCCAGGCTACATTCTCCGGCTTCTGAGATTTCAGGTACAAGATGAACGTCCAAACTTTCATTCTTTACATTCAGGTTATCCAAGATTAGGCACTCATTATCATCTGCAACTTTCTCATTCAGTGAGGCATCAACCTTGGGCGCAGATGCTTGCCTAATGGACCTCGTACACTGCAATTCTTCAGCACAATCATCCTCTCCAGACTTGGTGTTTCCATCAGTGTCAGATATATCATCCTCAGAAAACAAGTGCTTTAAGCTAAACTTGAAAGCTTCGGTATTGTTTGCCTTTTCTAGCTGTTTGATGGTTGAATTCTCGTATAAAGCGTCCATTGTTCTCAATGATGGGTCATCATCACTCTTTTTCATTGGAGAAGGCGTTGAAGCACTATCTTTTGGCTTTCTATAGGTCATGTCATTGGTTTCCTTTCCTTCACAAATATCCTCTAAATTTGTTGTTTCATATGCCACACTCGATTGTGGTGAACTACTGGGAGGGAGTTGAGTCTCATCTTGACTTTTAACTTCATTTTGCTCCAGTTGAATAGAATCTCCAGTTGCAAGGCACGGCTCTGGATCAGCAAAGGAAAGAAAAAAGAAAAAAGATATTCAGCTAACCACACAACACAGGTCAGACTACCATAGCTCCATATAGCATTCAGCTGAAAGCATAATATCAGACATACAACTTATTACATAAATAACGCCTAGATAGTCAAGAAATTCTTAATCCAGATACATAGGTTAGGCATCCTGAAAACTATTAACTAGTACTAATATAGTCATATTTGATTGTTAACATCTACTTGCTTTTCTGAAACAAGCTCAAAAGTGGGAAAAAGAAAATAACAAACCGGTTCAGAAGACAAACTTTGCATTCAATAAAGTACGACCTAATTGAGATAGACTTGTGCTTACCTGCTACTTCTGGCTCTTCACCTAATGAATGGCTACAAGCCTCTGTGGAATCACCTGATGCAATAGTATTAGGCTTCTCCATGCTAAATTGTATGGCTTCTGGTCGTTCTTTTGGAAGCTCATTATCATTTGCCACATGCACACTCAGAGAAACATCAAGCTGGAAATCTGTGGGCTGCCTGGTAAATCCTGCATATGGAGAATCTTCAGTGAACAAGCGTTGTAAGCTAGACTCGAAATCCTTGATGCTGCTCGCCTGTTTTAGCTTTTCAGAGGTTGAGTTGTCTAATTGTGCATCCATTGATCTCAAAGATGAGCCACCTTTGCTAGACAGTTCCAGAGCTACGATTTCATCTTGGAAGGTGTAGCCTACAGCATGCAATTCAGCAGGAGTTTCCTGAGCTTTACTAGCATTTAGTAGCTGAACAGCCATTTGGTCAACGTCCTCATCCATATGGTGACGCTCATTATCATTCGCCACATGCTCACTTAGTGAAGCATCAAGCTGAAAATCTGCTGGTTGCCTGGTATACCCTGTATACGGAGAAACTTCAGTGAACAATCGCTGTAAACTAGACTCGAAAACCTTGCTGCTGCTCGCCTGCTTTAGCTGTTCCATGGTTGAGTTGTCCAACTGTGCTTCCATTGATCTCAAAGATGAGTCAACTTCGTTAGGAAATTTCGAAGTTGCCATTTCTTCTTGGAAGGTGTAGCCTACAGCATGCAATTCAGCGGGAGTTTCCTGAGCTTTATTAAGTCGACCATCACCAGTACTTTGCAACAAAGGTGCTGAAGCATTATCATTTGCCAAAGTCTCAACCTTCAGTTCTGCATTTTCAACTGCCACCTTTACGCTACTATTTTCCTCTCTAATGTCCAGTAAGGACATGGTGTTGTGCGCCACATATAGCTTACATGAGCTACTGGGAGAGAAAGATTCAGCCTCTGAAAAACATTTTGCTTTCTGCTCCACATCAAAGGAATCTCCGGCAGCACAATGTTGCTCTACAAATTAGAATTGAAAAGGCAAAGGTTATTTATAGTATCACATGACTTGCAAACTTATCACTATATGACCTCTTCTAGTTTCACAACTATAGAACAATTCAAAACTAACATGTCATAAATCCAAAATTTACCATCCATTTTCAGCTTTCTGCTTTTAGAAACGCAACTAGCTGAAGTGCAACCGGCTGCGTCAGTACCATTGAGAGAATGATCTCCACTGAGTAAGTTCTCTGAGATACGCTCAGTGCAATTGTCAGCGTGGTCCGGCTGCAGAAAAGGTGATTTGTTTCTTTGACCGTAGAAGTCTACCTTGCTATCACTTGCTAAACACAAAAGATGTCCACCTGAAGTCTCTTGGCAGCTCTCCTCTCCCTTCTCCACTGCACCATTAAAGAGTTGTGAGATAAATGTTTAGAGGAAAAAAAAAAAAAACACACAAAATGAATTATTTTATTTCCAAAATGCTTCAATACTGGTGATGATGGGTAGAGGAGTATATCAATGACCTGGCCTAACAGATATAACCGGGGTTGTCTGGTTCAATTCCTTGAAAACACTGTCACATGGTCCTGTATAACCTGAACCTTTCTCTTGGTCTGTAACTTGGTCATTAAGGTCATAATCAACATTAGCAGAGGTTCCCATTGCACTATCCTCCCCGCTAACACTACGCAGCTCTTGAAACACATCTTCTTCTCGACTTTGATTAAATGTTTTATTACTGTAAAGTTCAGGAGCATCATTGCTTTCAAAAGTCTCACTCTCCACCAGATTCCCATCAACTTTACACAGGGAACTAGATATTTGTCCACTGCTTTCTAGTGTGGAAGGTTTTACAGCAAAGAGACAACCATGTTTACTTGCACCTGTGCAAAATGCACAATCTTCTCAAGTCAGAATCAGGGTCTATGCTTAAACTCCAAATAGCACAATGTCTTGCAAAAGAGAAAAAAAACAAAAGATAAAGTAAATTGCTGAAGAAATTTACTGCTGGTGGATTCACCTGATAGAGAATCCTCGGAACAAATATCATCAGTCTCAACAGCAACCGGCCTCTCCGTACTACAATTGTTTCTTTCCAATCCTGGAGTTGAAAGCCGTGCCACCATTCTGTGATCAACCTCATCCTTGTAACTCAAACTCTGGAAGTCATTATCACCTACTATGCCATTCTCACCCTCCTTGCTTCGACTTGGAGACTCTGCAGGTATACTTTCCTCATTGCTCGATTGCAAAATCCTAACATTTTTAACATCAAGTACCTGATTCTGATTGTCTTCAAAAGTCTCACTGGCCTTTAGGTCACCCTCATTTTCATCCAAGGAAATTGTAGGTTGTTCTTCGCCAGCAGGAACAGCTCCACTTAAATCTGCACGCACCAAGAACAGATTAAGCATTATCACATTATCATAAATCAGATGTTTCGGCTTATTGGGGCGAAAGGACACCACCATAACCAGCGGAAAGTGTAACATACATCTGAAATAAATATACTGACCTTGTGCCGACTTTGAGCAAAAAGATGGCCTATCTGATGTTCCTTCAATATGGCTAGATTGTGCAGATGCATTTATGTCTTTGGAATTACAGTCAGACACAGTAATCAATTCTGAGGAACATTCCCTAGCCTTGCTAGATCCAATTTCACCAGCATTCCGTGACAAAGAGGGTGTTGGACAGTCATCATCTGATGGCATTTGGACATTCACTTCCTCATATTCAGGGATTGCATCTAAGCAAGCCTGGACTTCTTCTGGTACATCTATTTTCAGTGAGTCACATGCCAAGTAAAGTAATTGTGAGCTACTGGGAGAGGATTTAAAAGTAGCCTCATAAAAAAAAAAAAAAAGCTTTCTATTCCATAGGGATGGGGATTTGAGTTTCTTGATATTGCGCTGCAAACAGTATGATTGGTCACCAAAAAATAGAAGGAATAAATGCACCAACAAAGATGACTTTTCATAAAAGGTGCCACCACTATCCAATTGCAGAACACATCAGGTGACATTTTAGAGTATAACCTAGAATGACAGTCACTAGCTAGTCTTTACTTTCAAGTGTACACACCCAGGCGACAGGAGCCATATGTTGCTAAGAACTCAGCTGGTGGTGAAGTTAAATCTGTGAGTACTTGGCTTTTTCCATCACATAACACAATTGCAATGAGAACAATATTAAATTCATACTTACAATCTACTTCTGATTCACTGCTTTCTGACAAATGATTCGACCCAACAGGATCAGGCTTCTTGGTGCCGTGCTGAGAAAGGCTCTCCACAGCATCATCATTTAGACATCCTTCCCCATCGGACACTAATGGAGCTTTCACCTGCTCCACCAGCGCCACTGATTTCCTGGCCCGACCTCTCTTTTTCGGTTTGTTGCAATAAGAAACCTCAGTAACAGTATCATCACCTCGTTCCATCTCATCAGCGGGTATATCTGCTCCTTCTCCCCCACAACCTTCTTCCACAATTCCCTTACAATTTCTTATTCTTTTCGCTTTCTTGTTGTCACATGGAGATAGCAATGACACCACTCCTACATTACTCTCATCCACTTTCCTTCCCCGTGACCTCAAACTCCTCTTCAAATTCCCTCCTGCAACAGCCCTCACCTCGTTATCACCAGCACAGGGAGACAACAAAGACACAGAACCTGAAACTTCTGCCTGCACGACTGACTTCCTCGAATTCCTTCTCAAGTTCCTTCCCTTGGCAACATTTTCCATCTTATTACCAACACATGGAGACATCAAAGACATCATCTCTACACTCTCGTCTCTATCTTTCCCTTTTCGAGACCTCAAATTACGGTCCAAGTTCACTCCTTTATCACCCAATTTCGCCAAATTACCATCATCTTCTGAAATTACCACACCCCTCCTCAAATTCCTCCTCCCCCGCGGTTCCTCGCCTCGAATGACACCACCAGAAACCTCAACCAAACTCTCAGGTTCCTCAATATCATCAGAAATCCCAATTGGGTTATCTTTCTCCTTCAATTTCGCAACAGCCCTTTTCTTCCTAGCCAGTAATCTCAGAGCCCTAGGATCAGTTCTCTCAAACAAAAACGTCTGATTTTCAGGACTAAACCTAACCTTCTTCACTTCTTTACTATCTTCAACCACATTTTCATCATCTACTACTTCCACAATTTCACCCCCATTCTTCAAGCAAGACCTCCCCCTCTTCCCCGTCTTCTCGGGTTCCTCCTCCTATTGCCAATTACGCGAAAGTCCCAAATTCAAATCAATACAAATTCATGAAAATAAAAAACTCCAAGAAAATGATAAAGTAATTACCTTTTGAAAAAGTTCAGTAAGGCGGTCCGCCATCTCAACGTTCTTCATATTGGCCCGAATTCCATGTTTTTTGCATAATTCTTGCAATTGTTTCCTCTTTAACCCATAAAAATCCATTCTTGTTCTTGAAGATTCAACCAAGAAACCCAGAAATTGAATTAAGGAGATACGAGTAAAATCAAATTAATCATTTTTGTGGATTTAATAACAGAAAATTTCAGAGTGAGTCTTAAATGATTTCTGTTGGGTGATTCCTAGGGTTTTCTGAATCAAGATTTTGGGGAAGAGTAACAGAGAAGTTGAAGAAGCAAGTGTTTTTTTGAAAATGTTTGAAAATGGAAAGATTATGAATTTTCCCCGCTAATTTGAATTTTGGTGAGTGAAATTGATCTGACGGTTGAGATCTGGAGGCTTCAGGAAGAAGTTTGTTGATTTCGACACGTGGAGGAATATAACTTTGCAGTTTAAAAGAGTTTAGCTTATCCGATACTCCACTTTTTAAAAGAACAAGAACCAACGCTCCCTCCATTTCCCGGATGGCCGATTTTGACCCATATTGCCACGGTCAATGTCGACCGATCCACCCCCAACGCGCGTCTTACTATGTTGGCGCGGGTTGGTCGAGGAAACCGTGGCAATATCACAACCCCTTTCTAATGATCGAAGTATAACTTCGACGTGTGTGGAATACAGATGCTCGATTGTTCACAGTTCATACAAACTTGCTACTTTGTGGGCAAAAATATTCAGTTTCGAGGAGTAAAACATGAGGATATTTGAAGATACCATAAGCAATGTCACTCACGGCTTACGCTCGCAGTCTATTCAAAACCCAAAAAATGAGAGCATGCAATGAGAAAAAATTACGCATCAAATCTCAATATGAAATTATAGATTTTCGAGATCGTAAACCTTCTCCGTATTCACTACAGATCCAGTGCGGATCACCTGTCCTATTTTTCTATCCCACTCCGTATACCCCACCAATCACAGGAAATATTTATGAAATGATATCATGTGAATGGTGGGGTACACGGAGTGGAATAAGAAAATGGGACGGATGATCCGCACTACTACAGATTAGCGCAACAAGAAAGGATTACAATTACACTTCTGGGAAATGAGTGACTTCCCGTTTTTTGATCTCATGAGATTTGAGCAGCAGCAGACTTTGCTTCTGCTTTTACCCAACCTACTGTGGCAAATGCAGTCACTCTTTCGGAACTGCAAACCAGTTAGATTTTGCATTTGAGTGTCCAACAACGCAACCCTGAGACGCTCCCTGATCAGCTTACGACGAGATTAGACACTTTGAGCGGTGCACAGTGCACACACCAAAATTCAATGGAGTGAAGTAGAGATCACGAAGCATAGGGCTAGAACAAAACCAGTCTTTGATTGGATTTGGTGATTCGACGATGATTTAACACAGGAACTCACAAGCTTTTTGTTCAAGGGGCAGCATTGATGGCCTGGGAACCTTGATCAGCACAGCAATATTAGTCATTCGATACGTTTGCAGTAGATCATTGCTCATAACCAGCCGCAGAGTAGCTGCCAATACCACGGCAACTTCTATGCTAGTGCAACAGCTGCCAATACCAACGCTTACTCTCTGCATTGCAACTTTAAGAGGCAAAATACTCGTATCTACAAATAAAAGATCAGAAGCTAGCATCTTCAAAATAAAAGATCTAGCACGATTCTACAAAGTAATATGAGCATAGCGGTCAGCCGATCATACTCAAAGACAACCTTGTCGAGAAAAAGAAAAAAAAACCCCAAGTTTCAAACACAGCAACAAAAAATAAAGGGTCGATAAATCCAGAAAGGCAGGATGAAGGTTCAAAGGAAGTTCATCAAATCATAGGCATAGTTGCATAACCAAAACAACCATCACGGCAGTGTCGGAGAGGCTGAACTTAAAGGTCCAAAAGGCCTGATAAGACCAAAACTCACACATAAAAGGCAATTGAAACTATTCTACAGCATAAAACAAGCATAGTACCAAGCATCAAAAGCAACAAGGGTAACCAGCATTCTTGAGAGATGCAACTGGAATAATGGTTCTATACCTCACTAGTTAACATACAGATCGCGGAATCTAGTTCCACCACATCATCTGTAACATTTTCATATCTAATAGAATTGCTTCTGACTTCTTGTTCTCAAGGGTCCTTTGGCAATTGCCTACATTACTCAACCAGCATACGAAAGCCAGGCCACACTCCTGTTTTGCTTACAGTTTAACTGCTTCTGGAAGACTGAAACCTATCACGTTCAAACTTTTTGTTGTGGACACAGCACAAACAACTTGATCTACTACACTAAAGCTGAACACCACACATTGTCATCACCCAACAAACATTCGGTACAAATATACGAGTAATTCACACAACAAGCTCGCATTGTCCAAAAAATAAAAGCCAGCTCAGTCATAGATCTTAAAACATCACGAGACGACAAAAGAATTCAAGACGCAGATGTTCACAATTCAATATCAGGGAAGATGGAGAAACAGGCATCCAGTACAGAATGTAATCTAAATCAGATATATGCCGGGCATATTATTAGCTACTTCAAACACTTGTAACATATCTTCCAAGTATTCGATAATATAAATAGGTGATATATAAGATCTGTCAGACATATTATTAGCAACTTCGAACACTTGTAAGATCTCTTCCAAGTATTAGCTTATAAAGGGCAATTGATACGTAGAAGATACACACGGCACTTTGCCAGCAGCTTTTCTTATTAGCCAGGCAACAGAACTCGTAATGTGGTCAGTAAACAAAGCTATGAAGAAAGAAGCAAACCTCAATAGCTCCAGAAATCAACCCCCCATTGTCGGTGCTCTAAGCCTCTAATGATCGATTTAATGAATATCATAGCACCTCCTAGGTTCCTACAGTGACAAGTGATTTCATCACAAGCTAGAGAATTGGAACCATATTCACTTACCTCCTTACGGTAAACTGAAACAAGTATCATCTTATCTGTTCGAGATAACCATTCCCAAGCATTCTAATAAGACTTGAGAGGTGCGTGCATGCCAATAAAGACATAAAGCACACACCTCTCAAGTCTTTCCCCAATACTTGGTATGGCCATCAGTACCATCCATTTATACTCCATTCCCTCACTCAGTCATTCATTGATTAAGTTTCCAAAATCATTCTATAAAATGCAATACCTAGAACAAACAAAAAAATTCCACCCTAATATGTTATCTTTAAGTTTGAAATGCAATAAAAAATAGCTGAACAAGCCCATAGAATATTATCTGATTACTTACATTCTACAAAAAGTCCTGAAAAAATAAATAAAAACTACCCAAAAAAAGGAACATGAAAGAAAATGGGTCAATTGGTCATGAACACATAACGAAAAGTCAGAAATCTCGTGTGGATTTAGCAGCGCACATCGCAAACCAATAAGAATTGGGTGCTCCGCATGCAAAACTAGCAAAGAGATTCATCACCCTTTTCGAGAAAGAAGAATCATGTTTAAATAATATCAACATTGTATAAATTACACCACGATTGATTCTTTAGTGAGTTAAAGAGTCCATCAGAAATCACAGAGCTACTAATCAGTAACATTGGTGAACAGACATGATACAGAGTAGAAGTTTTGGAAAGGATACGAAAATATTAGGTGAAACTAAACTTTTGTAAGAAAAAGAGAGACATGGGAGCGACTGAGGCTGTATAAGGCCATAAATAAAATTACGGAGGTGCATTAGATAGATATATTAACTAAAGAATGGAACTTTCAAAGTCCACCAGTCTTAGTGCTTGTTTGGTTGCACTTCTTCTTCAAGAATAGGAATTTCAAGCGAAGTAAAATATTGTACAATTGCTTGTTTGCTAAAGTTCTAGGAAATCGAAGATGTAAGTGAAGTAATTTCTTACCTAGGGCACGTAAGGTAAATGAGACTTGTCATGGAAATTTCTACTCCCTTGGTTCATCCGAACGCACATTACCACTTCCCACGCACTCTTAAAGTTTCTAGGAAATATTAATTAATGGGAAAACTGAATCCCCTTGAGCATACAAACAAGCACTAAATTCTTGATAAATAGGATAGTATCTGGCACGCAAGATCAATCAGCATACCATTACATGCTTCAAACAATTCTATCGACAGGTTAACTGAAAGACACAGCCTCCGTTCAAAAACAAAGCTTTTTGACGGGCCACTGATAAATGAAGAGAGCTTTTGAACCACGCCCATTCCTTAAGCCAGCACCTTCTTTTTATTTTGCCAGGCCTCACAACTAACAACTTAATCATGAAAAGTCAGAATAATGAAGCACACTCCAATAGCTAAGACTTTGGATAAGCTCATAAGCCCCAACAAAACCTCATTGTAGATGCTCCAAGGATCAAATGTTAGACTTCATCGGACAACTGACTTCAAGCGAAGTTCAACTAAACCCAAATAATACCCTAACTAGAGTGTTTCCCCAATAATGCTCAACTATAAGCGGCTAACAACAGTTCCCATAAGGCAGTAAATAGGTAGTCTTCTACTCATCTATCCTCATTACCAGCTTTAACACCAAGAAAGCTTAGTTAAATTGGATAGAACAGTCCTACCCAAGCATTCTGGCAAGACATGAGAGGCGCATGCATGAAATGTGCATGTCATGCGCCTGTCAAGTCTTACCAAAAAACTTGGGTAAGACAATCCTATCCAAGATACCCAGGTAAATAGTTAAAGACCACAACAATTTCATTTCAAATCAACTATATTGCAACCACCTGCATTAAGCAAACTTCCAGATGATTGTACTTTAAACATACTGTAGTGAAATCATAAATCATCATTCACATCACAAAAAAAAAAAAAAAAAAAAAAAAAAAAAAAAAAAAACACACAAGCTCTCTTTGTATGACCTTATTAACTATAGTGTAGTCTAGAACAGTAATCCACCAAAACCTAAATAATCAATGATATAATTAGTTGATTTATTGCATGCTCAAAAACTTCTCATGACATATCTTACTACTGAAAATTGGGAAACAAAGAAAGAGGGAGAGCTGAAAATTGCGATTCTCCTATAAAATTGAAAAACAAGAGAAGTCAGAAATCTCGTGTGGGATTAGCCATGCTCATTGCAACCCCATCAAGGTGCTGCATATGCAAAGAAAGCTAAGAGATTCATCACCCTTATCAATCTCAACCAAAAAGTGGAAATCTTTCGGAGAAAAGTAACATCAAATTTAGTATGAAAATGAGATCACAAACTGAAGAGAGAGACTCAGGCTGCAAACAAAACTACAGGGTATCCACCACGCAGGATTAGTTGATGCATAACATTACTGACATGCTCCAAAAATTTCTATCAACAAATTACTTGAACAACACAATCTCCCTTCGAAAACAGAGCTTTTGAAGGGCCAATGATAAATGTACAGAACTTCTGAAGTATGTTCGTTACTTAACCAGCAGGCCAGCACCTTCTTTTTATTTTGCCGGGCCTTAAAACTTATAACTTCATCATGAAAAGTCAGAATAATGAAGCACACTCCAATAGCTCAGACTTGGGATAAGCCCTAAATCAACCTCATTGTAGATGCTCCAAGGATCAAATACTTTGATTCTTAGAGCACCTACAACAACAACATCTTTACCCCTATGCCTTAAAGGCTCCCGCCATAAGGCGGGGTAAGGGGGGGTCGGATGTACGCAAGTCTTACCCCTACAACAGTAAAAAATTTAGTTAAAACCAAATTAATACCTTATCTAGAGTGTGTCCCCCACAATGCTCGATTATAAAAAGTTAAAAATAGTTCCCATGAGGTAGATATGGCTAGTTTTATACCCATGTATCCTCATTCTCCAGCTTAGCGCCAAGAACGCTTAGTTAGTTCGGATAGGACAGTCCTACCCAAGCATTCCAGCAAGACATGGGTGGCGCATGCATGAAATGTGCATGTTATGCGCCTGTCAAGTCTTGCCAAAAAACTTAAGTAAGACAATCCTATCCAAGATACCCATGTAATTAGTTGAGGACCACAGTAACTTCATTTCAAATCAACTATATTGAAACTACCTGCATTGTGCAAAATGGCAAAAGTTGCATCTCATTCTCACCTAGAATTCCAAAACCATAAAACACAGGATATGTCATCCTATTAACAAACTGCTTCCTTTAATGTCAAACTTATGCCTAGATGCCCTCATTCATTAGTTCACTAATTCATAAGTATCTTCCAAATGACTTTACTTTAATCATAGTAACACCATAAATCATCCAAAAACCAAGATAACCCATGATAGAATCAGTTAATTAATTGCATGCTCAAAAACTTCTGATCAAAGATCCTACTACTAAAAATTGGGAAACAAACAAAGTGGGAGAGCTAAAAATTAAAATTCTCCGAAAGAATTGAAAAACAAGAAAAGTCAGAAATCTCGTGTGGATTAGCCACGCTCATTGCAACCCAATATGAATCGGTGTGCTACGTATGCAAAGAAAGCTAAGAGATTCATCACCCTTTTCAATCTCAACCAAAAAGTAGAAATCTTTCTGAACAATTAACATCAACTTTCATAAGAAAATGGGACAAGGGAGCGACTCAGGCTGCACAAGGTCATAAACAAAACCACAGGGTGCTACAAAAACAAGTTTCCCAATCTTAATGCTTGTTATAGAAGTTTCATTTTACCTCTAAACAAATCTGATATCACAGGAAGTACAATATTGCACAATGCCAATTAAAAAAAAGCCAGTTTTCCAATCTTAATGCTGGGGACTTCCATGGCAAGTTCAACTTCCTTCCTTCATCCCAACATACATTACCACTACCACAAAACTTGGGTAAGACGCTCCTATCCAAAGATTCTACATACATACACAATGATCTCAATGATAATACCAAGTTTTTGTGCCTTGGTTTTCCTTTCATCTTACTATAGTATTTCTCAACGAATTTTACAACATAAGATAACTCTACTACACTAATCATGCAAAAATGTACAGCAGAAGAAACCCAACAATAAAAAAATAAAATAAAAAATCAATGATATAATCAGTTCTAATAAATCATCATCTGACTGATTAAAGCACAGGGAAAAGTCAGAAATCTCGTGTGGAATAAGCCACGCTCATCGCAACCCCAATAGAATTTGGGGATGCTTGGTATGCATAGAAAGCTAAGAGATTCATCACCCTTTTCAACTTCAACCCAACCCAAAAAAAAAAAAAAAAACAAACAAATTCCAATCAAATCAACTAAAAAAAGAATCAAAATTTTATATATTTGTGTTGAGAAGAGACGAGATGAAAAATTTGGGTACCAAAGAAGTGAAAAAATAGCGGCTTAGGTTGATATAAGTAGTCATTTGAATAAAAAAAAACTTTCACGTTTGCCCTAATAACCACTGCTCTCCTTTATTTGGTCGGGGGGGGGGAAATGAAACCCGACTAGACTAGATGTGATCATGGGTGGGTCGGACCTTAGCCATGACGGCCTCATTTTATTAGAACTTGTTCGTCGGCCCGGCCCATACCAACCTTTATTTTATTTTATTTTGGGAAATTATCCAATATACCCCTGAGCTTACCGAAATTTTCAGGTATACCCCCGAGGTTACCGAACTATCCAATATACCCCCGAGGTTTGCAAAATCCCTCCAGCGTACCCCTAGATGGGGAATTTTTGTGTTTTTTCACTAATGGACTTTAACACCGTTAGGTCCTTATTGTGTTTGACTTTTTTAAAACAATTAACCCTTAATAATACCATCAATTTCCCAAAATAAAAAGTCATCCATCTCCTCTCTCCTCCCTCCTCCCTACCACCTGCACTACCACCTCCAAAACCCCCAACCACCACTGCCTCCAACATGAACCACCACCAGCGCTCCGGCGAGGACCACCATACGACCGGCGAAACCTGGCCTGCCACTGCTCGCGAACCACGCCCCAACCTCCGACCACCGAATCCACCATCTCCGCCCCCTCATTTCCTCGCTCACATCCCCTCTCACACGTTTACAATCGCTCTATGACATAGGAATCGGAGCGTGGCGCTGGCAATAGGTGCGTCAAAGGAGGGAGGAGGTTTGCAAAGGTGTATATCGACGGCCAAGTGCAACCGCGGTGGCCAGATCTAGCGAAAATGAGGAGGGAGAACGTGTTGTACGCCGCGTGGTAAAGGTCGACAGAGGCTGGGGATGTTCGACGAAGCCTCGCCGTCGACGGTGGAGTCGTCTGGTGGTCTTCGATCCGGCCGTCGTTGTTGTCGGCGTACGACTGCGGTGGCAGGCGGTGGCAGGCGAGCGGCATGAGTGGGAGGAGAGAGGGAGAGGAGAGAGAAAATGTGAGGGTTTGGCAGGCGGTTAGTTTTTTTTTTTTAATTATGCTTATTTTTCTTAAATAAGTCAAATGAACTAACGGTGTTAGAGTCCGTTAGCGAAATTCTGGAAAAACGCGAAAACGCAAACCTCGGGGGTATATTGGATAGCTCAGTAACCTCGGGGGTATACCTGAAAATTTCGGTAACCTCAGGGGTATATTGGATAATTTCCCTTTTATTTTTGGGGTACGTTCCGGCTTTTTTTTTTCTTCTCAATCAAACAAGGAGAGCAGTGGGGGAAAAAAAAAAAGACTGGTTTGGAAATTACCCAAGAAAAAAAAAAATGATTTCGTATTGTATTTTTCTTTTATTTACTTTTACCCTAATACGTAGCTTTCTCCTAATTGTATGTAACTAATCAATTCAAAATCATATCAGAAACCGATCAGAGTTCTTCCAATTCACCAACATTGATCAAAGGTATGATGATTTTCACTTTTTATGGTACCAAACTTTATCAATATTTATAGCAATATTCCAATTCTTAGTTGTGCTTTGTAGTTTTAGTAACAAGTATTCAAGATCAAGCAAGAAAAGAGTTCATCTACACCAAATTTTGTACTACTCAAAGGTTAGTTTGTTAATCTCAATTGAAATTCTATTTTACTCTGTTTTTAGTTCTTGATTTTATACATACAAGTATCAAATTCTATTTTACTCTGTTTTGATCCACTTGGTACTTTATATTCGTTCCTTTTGACCATGCAATTTCGGAATGTTGGTAATGCAAAGGTTTTTCAAGCCTTTTGGGAAAGTTTGTAAACACACTCTTATTTGTCCCACATTGGAATTTTAACAAAACTTCTATGGGTTTATATATGGGGGTGTGTGAGTAGTGTTTGAAGTGATTCTGGAGGGTAGACTATGGTCTCCCCACGCGCGCGCCGCCGCCGCCGCCCGTCCAGCTCGGCTCGTGTTCGTGGCACGTGTGGTGGGGCTGACCTTTTGCTATTTCTTTCGGAAACTTGCGTTTGTCCAGATTCATTGTATAACGGTTTCATTTGGGAAATCCGTTTTCTCCATAATTGCTGATTTGATTGTCATTCAATCCCATTGATTCTTAGCCGTTTCAAGTTTTTGTCCTTAAAAGGACGTCGTCGCGGCCTTCATTTGACACAGAAAATCATCCTCTCTTCTCTCCTTTCTTATCCTCTGGTTCCGAGTAAGTTTTTGAGTTCTACTTCTCTTGGGTGAGTACACACCTTGGAGAAGCGCTGTGTTACCTTGGGGGGCAACGCCATATTCCGGTTATACCGTAGTCGGGGCGAAATTGCTTCTCATTCTATGATTTCGATCACGCCACAGCATTTCCCGTCATTTCATTTCTGTTATATTTCGCCCACAATAGTTCATTTTTCCAACAATTGAGAAGCAATTTTTCTACTGTTATGTCAATGGAAATGAACATGATGAACAATGCGAGGACCCTTCCCGATCTCTCGAAGTTGGAGCCACTTGATGGTACCAACTACAAGCGTTGGTCCAAGAAGCTTTTGATCTTCTTTGAGCAACTCGAAGTCGATTACGTTCTCACTGAAGACTGCCCTGCTGTGCCTGCCTCCACCAGTGCCGCTCGTGATCCGGTGCCCAGTGATCAAACCCTTCTGGACAAGATTGCTAGGTACGAGAAGCACGACAAACTTGTTCGTGGTCAACTGATGAGCCATATGTCAGATCCAATTTTCGACCTTTTTTGCGAGAACAAATCTGCCAAATCGATTTGGGAGACTCGAAAAGAAGTATGGTGCAGACGATGCTGGGATGAAGAAGTACGTGGTGGGCAAATGGATCAATTTCCAGATGGTCGAGGATCGTCCAATCATGAAGCAAGTCCATGAGTATGAAAACCTTGTTGCTGATATCTTGGCTGAGAAGATGGTCATGTGCGAGGTGCTTCAAGCGAATGTGTTGATCGAAAAGCTGCCAAAGTCGTGGGATGAGTACCGTAACCGTCTCAAGCACAAGAAGAAGGACATGACCCTTGAAGATTTAGTTAGCCATCTCAAAATTGAGGAGGCTAATAGGCTTAAGGACAAAGAAATTGTAACTGATGTAAGGACTGAACCTGTTTTAAAGGCTAACCTTATTGAATCTTCTTATCCTAAATTTGACAGGAACAAAAAGAATTCTGGCTCTTTCCAAAAGAAAAACCAGAAATCCTTCGGAGTGCAGAAGAACAAGTCTACCAGTTTCAAGAAGAAGAATGACGACAATGGACTCAAGGAGATGGGCTGCTTTGTCTGTGGCAAATCTGGCCATAAGGCATGGCAGTGCTATCATCGTGCTGGTGGTCAAAAGCCGAACAACAAGCCTGACCAAGTCAAGCCTCAAGCCAATTTGACCGAAGACACCGAGATTATTGCGGCCGTGGTCTCCGAGGTCAATTTGGTGGAGAACAAGACCGAGTGGGTCGTGGACACTGGTGCGAGCAAACACTTCTGTGCTAATAGGGAGCTTTTTGGTGAATTCGAAAATGCTAAGGAAGGCGAGGAGGTCTTCATGAGCAATTCGAGCAGTGCCGAGGTACTTGGTAAAGGGAAGATTTCTCTCAAACTCAATTCTGGAAAAATCTTAACTTTGCAGAATGTTTTTTATGTCCCCTCCCTTCGTAGGAATTTAATTTCTGGTGGTTTATTGAATAAGGCTAGTATTAAGTTAGTTTTTGAGGCTGATAAGCTTGTACTTAGCCGTAATGGGGACTATGTTGGGAAGGGCTATTTGTCTGGTGGTCTGTTTGTTTTGGAGACTTTTGTTGAGACTAATAAAGCTTCTACTTCTGCTTATATTGTTGAGTCTATTGATCTTTGGCACGCTAGATTAGGACATGTGAATGTTAACTCCCTTAATCGTTTGAGACAAATGAACATTCTCCCTAAACTAGACAAAATTGGCATCGACAAATGTGAGGTTTGTGTTGAGGCTAAACACCACTCCAAATCCTTTAAATCCGTGACTTTGAGGACAACCGTATTATTAGAGTTAATTCACACGGACTTAGCAGACTTTAGAAACACGGAGAGTAGGGGTGGTAAGAGATACTACATTACATTTGTAGATGACCATTCCAGATATACTAAGGTATATCTTATGAGAACCAAAGACGAGGCAGAACAGAAGTTCCTTATTTTTAAATCTGAGGTAGAAAACCAATTGGACAGGAAAATTAAGAGAGTGAGGTCCGATAGAGGTGGGGAGTATAGCACGACTTTCCTAAAGGGAGTATGTGAGAGAGAGGGCATTATACACGAGACTTCTGCCCCGAGCATACCCCAACAAAATGGGATAGCTGAGAGGAAAAATAGAACCCTGAAAGATATGATGAATGCGATGCTTATTTCTTCTGGGTTATCCGACAACATGTGGGGGGAAGCTATCCTGTCAGCGACCTTTATTCTTAATAGAGTACCTCACAAGAAACTAGACAAAACCCCTTATGAACTGTGGAAAGGTTACCCACCTAACCTTAAATACTTGAGAGTGTGGGGGTGTCTAGCTAAAGTAGGATTACCTGCTATTAAACGTCAGACCATTGGACCTAAGACCTTTGATGCGGTTTTTATTGGTTATGCTGAGAATAGTGCTGCATATAGGTTCATGCGCTTGCCTGATCGTTCTTTGTGTGAATCTGTTGATGCTGAATTTTTTGAGCATATATTTCCTTTGAAATCTAGTTCCCGTGTTGTGCCTGATGTTAGTACTACTGCTATTACTCCGGCTTCGGCATCTTCTTCTGTGTCTTTACCTGTTGTTAATGATCCTGTTGAGCCACTTAGAAGAAGCAAGAGACCTAGGACAGAAACTAGTTTTGGACCCGACTGGGTGACGTCGTATCTTACTGAACTCAATGATGTAGACAATCTTAATGAGTTAATTATTTGTTTATATTTAATTGATGATGAGCCTAAAACGTATGAGGAGGCCATGAGATCTGTAGATGCTAGTTTCTGGCAAGAGGCAGTAAATAGTGAGATAGAGTCGATTATGAGTAATCATACTTGGGAACTTGTGGACCTGCCTAAGGGGAGTAAAGCGATAGGTTGTAAGTGGATCTTTAAAAGAAAACTTAGAACTGATGGTAGTATTGATCGCTATAAGGCAAGGTTGGTAATAAAAGGATTCACTCAGAAATTTGGTTTAGACTTCTTTTATACTTATTCTCATGTTACTAAGGTTGCTACTATTAGAGCGTTGTTTGCTTTGGCTTCAGCTCATAATTTGTTTGTTCACCAAATGGATGTGAAAACTGCGTTTTTGAATGGTGATCTACAGGAAGAAATTTATATGGAGCAACCTCCGGGATTCGTTGTTTCCGGACAAGAGAATAAGGTTTGTAAACTCAAGAAGTCTTTGTATGGGTTGAAACAAGCGCCGAAACAATGGTACGAGAAATTTCATAGAACTATTCTCAGTTTTGGCTTTGTTGTGAATGGATCACATGCATGTGTTTACACTAAGATGTTTGATGATCATTGTGTGATAATCTGCTTATATGTAGATGATATGTTAATCTTTGGTACACATATGAGTGTTGTTGATGAAACTAAAAGGTTTCTTTCCTCTCGTTTTGAAATGAAAGACATGGGTGAGGTGGATTTAATTCTTGGAATTAGAGTAACTAAAACTAATAATGGTTTCACCTTGTCTCAATCACATTATGTAGAGAAAGTGTTAAAGAAATTTAATCACTTTGATGTTTTGCCAGTTAAAACCCCTTATGATCCTAACATACACCTTAAGAAGAACAGAGGTTCTAGTGTGTCTCAAGAAGAATATGCTAAAATAATAGGGAGTTTAATGTATCTTATGAACTATACTCGGCCTGATATCGCTTACGCTATTAGTAGACTTAGTCGGTATACACATAACCCTGCCAATGAGCATTGGAATGCTCTTTATCGGTTGATGAAATATCTTAGAGGTACTATGGATTGGGGACTACATTTTGTAGGTTATCCATGTGTATTAGAGGGTTATTGTGATGCTAATTGGGTTGCCGACAATGATGAGGTGAGCTCCACTAGTGGCTATGTGTTCACTCTTAGTGGTGCGGCGATCTCGTGGAAGTCTGCTAAACAGACTTGTATTGCTCGTTCTACGATGGAGTTAGAGTTTATCGCTCTTGACTTAGCTGGGCAAGAGGCTGAGTGGCTTAGGAGCCTACTGGCAGATATACCATTGTGGGGGCGGCCTACGCCGCCGGTATCTCTACATTGTGATTCGCAATCTGCGATTTGTGTTGCTAAAAATGATGTGTATAATGGTAAGAAAAGACATATACGCATTAGGCATGAGGCCGTGAGACGACTTATACAAAATGGCGTGCTAGCGATGGACTACGTCAAATCTGAGAGGAACATTGCTGATCCTTTAACAAAAGGACTTAATAGGCGACTAGTTCTAGATTTGTCGAGGGGAATGGGGCTAAAGCCCGTTGGTTGAGGAATTCACAGTGGATCCCCGTGGTCTTGTACTTCCAAGGTCTAGTGGTCAAACGAAGCTGTGGAAAGACTCATGTTTTATACACATTACCCATTCCTATGACCGTGTATTTGAAGGTTGAGCTATTGCTCTTAATGAATCTATAGCCCTACTTGTTGGGTGGTCCTTTTGAGACGGACTTGATAGATTCACCGTTGTATTATGTGAGGTTGAACGTTATATGTTCTTAATGATTTCATATCCCTGCTTTGGGTGGTCTATACTGAGATAGACTTGATGAGATCACCTACGTGAGTATGAAGGGTTAGCCGCCTTCTATGGAAGACGAGGGCTGTCTTCCTATTAATACTCATGAGCATCCCAAGGTATTTTGGCTGTTGTTATTGTTGTCAGATATATCGCGGAACTCGAAACGGTTTTGGTGCGATGCGTGCTGTTAGGCTCTTCTCTTGACTCGAGGAGTTCAAGACTTGTTTCACTCACTTGATAAAGAGTATCCTAGCTTCACTATGTGTTGGTTCAAGACACGTTCACCAACACTTAAGTGTCAAACCTTCCTTATACTCGGAATCAGTATTCGTTCTTCACCTTTGCATTAGTGGGGGATTGTTGGTAATGCAAAGGTTTTTCAAGCCTTTTGGAAAAGTTTGTAAACACACTCTTATTTGTCTCACATTGGAATTTTAACAAAACTTCTATGGGTTTATATATGGGGGTGTGTGAGTAGTGTTTGAAGTGATTCTGGAGGGTAGACTATGGTCTCCCCACGCGCGCGCCGCCGCCCGTCCGGCTCGGCTCGTGGCACGTGGCACGTGCGCGGTGTGGTAGGGCTGACCTTTTGCTATCGCGCTCAGTTTTTACTGTTCGTTTCTTTCGGAAACTCGCGTTTGTCCAGATTCATTGTATAACGGTTTTATTTGGGAATTGATTCTTAGCCGTTTCAAGTTTTTGTCCTTAAAAGGACGTCATCGCGGCCTTCATTTGACACAGAAAATCATCCTCTCTTCTCTCCTTTCTTATCCTCTGGTTCCGAGTAAGTTTTTGAGTTCTACTTCTCTTGGGTGAGTACACACCTTGGAGAAGCGTTGTGTTACCTTGGGGTGCAACGCCATATTCCGGTTGTACCGTAGTCGGGGCGAAATTGCTTCTCATTCTGTGATTTCGATCACGCCACAACATTTCCCGTCATTTCATTTCTGTTATATTTCGCCCACAGTAGTTCATTTTTCCAACACGGAACAATTTAACGAAATAGTGCTCGAAAAAATAATGTTAAACAAAATGGGTGGAAAAAAAACTTGTTCAACCATATGGGGTGCACGTCACCCATATGTAAAACCGCCACAACCATTGGCGGTTTTAAGACTAAAAAAAAAAAATTGTGAATAGTAAAACCGCCACGGGGACTAGCGGTTTTACATAGTGTAAAACTGCCAGGGCCCATGGCGGTTTTAATGTTCACAATTTTTGAGATTTCTGTTTTACTGTTCACAAGTCCTGAAACCGCCATACTCCTTGGCGGTTTTACAAATGGCTGACGTGCACCCCATTATATTGAACAAGTTTTTTCCCGACCCATTTTGTTTAATATTTGTTTTTTGAGCATTATTTCGAAAAATCGTTCGCAATTTCGTTGGTTCGTTTTAAGGATTTTTCTTATGTATAATCATAGTATTCGAAAATCAACATGAACTATATTATTATGTCGAGCATTTTTTTATTATCATCGAGCTTTTAAGTTATTTCATTGAGCTTTGATGTGATAATTTCATTTTAATCAACAATAATGTAAAAGATGATCCTACAAGTCTATATGTAGACAATAGAAAAATTGTCTATAACATAATTAAGTGTGGTAAGTATGTTTGTGTAGTAAATTTAACATGTTTGCAGTAAATTTATGAAAATGACAGTAAAATCAGCATTGTTACGAATCTATTAATAAAAAAAATTAAATTGATTTAATTCCCAAATCAAGGACCCTTAATTGTCTCTCTTTCCTTATTAATCTAACATTATTTACAAAATTATGCAACAAAATTTACTACACCTTTGATTAATTTTACTACAAACTAACCATAGACATTTTTTTATTTGTCTACATATAGACTCCTAGTATTTTTGTTATGTAAAACATAGTTTTTGTATTTACGCTGAGCATTTATATCATTTTGTTGAATCTAGCTGTTCATATTCCTTTTTTTCTTCTTTTTTTTTTTTTTTCTTTTTTTTTTTTTTTTTTTTTTTATCATTTTACCCATTTACTTGGATGTTGATGGTCTTTTCCTCTTCAACAACTCAGGGCGTTGTTCTTCAGGTTGTTTCAATCTCTTTTGCTGCCTGTCATTGTTACTTTTTGACCTCCTTTAATGCTCGATGAATAAAAATGTAATGCTCAACATAATAATAAGTAAACTCAGTTATACTTCATATTCATTTTCACATACTAGGATTATACATAAGCAAAATCATTAAAATAAAAAGAAATTATGTAAAGTACCTAATGGATCAATCGAAAAAGAAGAGCGCGTCTGAACGTGACTTGTACCATAAACTTCATCCTCCATAACCGAATAATATAAGTTAAATTAAGAGTTGTATATAGATGTAGAAGTAGAAAGATGATATACTGTATGAAGAAGATTATGAGAAACCAAAAAAAAAAAAAAAGGTAAAACAAAATACAAGAAAAACCTGAGATAGCTAAAGAAAAGGAAGCAGTTAATTGTGTTGACCCAGTTCTACCGCCAAAATCAATCAGCCAAAAAAAAAAAAAAAAACCCCCATAAAAATGATGAAGTCAGCATGACGTCAGCTTGGGGGTAATACCCTCAGGTGTATGATAGTATTTTCAGTTGTTGCCTTGTTAAATTAATTGAGACAGTCTATGTATTGTTCGCAAACTGAGATCGTTTATGTACAGCCTTGTGCAATTCAACTTATTAAATGGTGTTTTCAAATCAAATTAAATCAGATCAGTTTCATTCATATCAGATTAGAAATTATCCAAATAACAATCAATGAATTTAGTCTATTTCTAGTTATTAATTCGTCTAAATGCAGTTATTATATCCACAAATTTAGTTCAGATCTAATCAAATCAACTAAGTTTGATAATCATACGACGACCTTTCGTGCAAGAGCAGTGGCCAAAATAATCAAATCTCTTCTCATTTTAATATGAGATATTCAATAGCCCACCAAAATCTCACATATTAAACTAATAATATGAAAAAAAAAAATTAATAGTATAAAAAATATTCTCAAAATATAATCTCATCAAGATAATTTGGGAAAAAAAAAATTATTCAAGAAAAAAAAAGTATATAAGAAAGCGTCCATCCCCGTTTATGAATTGAAGTCACATTCATAAGATGGTGTTGCCGGTGACGGGAAGGCATCGATATTGAGGTGGATTTTTTTTTTTAGGGAAGAAGTGGAGTTGTTGGATAGGTAATAGAGGTGACTACAGAAGCAGGTAAGAGAGAGAATTTGTGTGTGCCTGTGTGGGTAAATCAGTGATAAATTAATTCATTTTTTTTTTTTTTGCTCTGGGGGCTGGGGTAATGGGAGCGGTGAGATTAACAGGAAAAAAAATGTGGTTTTTTTTTTTTTTAAGTTAAGATAATAATTTTGATAATATTAGTTTTGTATATGAGATTTTGGGGAGATATTGAATATCTCATAATAAATTGAGAAGGGGTTCGACTTCACCAATAAAAAAAAAATGTGGGGATCAATTGCTCCAATCAAAACTTATGGAGCTACATTTTAAGAGGCAAACGTATGACGGTGATAAGCTACTTTCGCTCATAAAAGTGGCAGTTTATAAAAATGCAAGGTTGTTCATTGAAAGAAAACATTACTTCGTATTTAAAGTAAATAATGTCACTTTAAAACAAATTAATGTCACTTCAAAACAAATCATGCACTACTTGACACTTTTTAGTATAAATAGAAACCATATAGCATGTAAATGATCAATTAGATACATCATGCTATCCTAATTCTCAAGTCTAAAAAGTTTATTGTCCTCCACATTTAAGGGTAATTGTGGAAAAACTAAAGTGAAAGAGTAGATGTTGTTTCAAACGTTACTATTATCAATGTTTGCAAAAAGCTCCATCAATCTCTAACATCTACTACAAAAGCTTGTACGTCGAATGCGTCAAATTTTATAAAATTAGAGGTTTTACTAGCCAAACCATCAAAAACTAGTAAAAAAAAGTAGCACCGAACACGCCTTAATACTAGGTTATGGGAGTGTAGAAATTTATTTTGTCAAGGTGGATTTTTTTTTTTTCTTATAAGAAAGGGACCAATATATTACTAAAAAAAAGCGGACATGAAGTCAGTTGAGACTACACACTGGAGACTCTATAGACCACCTTGCATCCAAACTCTAGAAGAATAATCTAAAGGCGAATAATAGGCCATATAATGAGTCAACTTATTGCCAAATCTACTAACACGCGTAAAAACAACTGAATTTAAGTTACTACAAATCTACCTACGTTTCCTAAGTACGAGATTGGAAAGGATTTACCTTTCAAAATAGACACTACCTTGAAGTCGACACTTTATTAGCTTCAAAACCTAGCAAGTGACTACGAACCACATCTTCCTTCCAACAGCTATTAGAACCATCGATCCAACTAAGCCAAAAGTGTAGATTGGTGGTTAAAGCACCCACAATGATTTTATACTTTTAACACGCCCCCTCACCCAAAGGCCCACATGGGCAAGAAGCGTGGGTAATAATATACTAACCCAAAGCAGGAGGCTACCAGGATTTGAACTTGAGACCTCATGATTGTCGAAGCTCTGATACCATGTTAGACAACCAACTGAGCCAAAAGTCTAGACTGGTGGTTAGAGCACATACAATGATTTTATATTTCCAAACTTTAATCTTCCTTACCAACCACCCACCTACACCCACTTGTAATAACCTCTTGTCCTTCAAGAATGCTACGCCACACATAACTAAGACGATGACTAATCTGTGCGTCCAAGAACTCACACCTTGGGTAATAACGAGCTTTAAGAGCAATAGCAATGGGGGTATCGTACATGGAGATTGTCAAAGAAGAACCATAAAAATGGAGTTCAACCACTGGAGAAGGTCGATCGTTCGTTCGTCGACAATCTCGGTTCCGAAAGACGCTACCGAATTCGTGGGGAAGATAAGAAAAAACAAAGGAAAAAAAAAAGAGGAAGAAAGTGGGTGGCTTTCACGCAGGAAATCAAAGGAAGGGGTGGGGGTCACGCAGATAATAAAAGAAGGAAACAAGCCTGCATTTAATGAGGAGAGAGAAAATTGTGGGGCCCGCATTTCTGACCCAAAAAAAGAGCTGTTCTGATTTTTTTTTTTTGCTTTAATCCAATGACTGATATTATTTCGTTTTCCAAATCAACGGGCTAGATTATATGGCAACGGTAAAATCATTATAACGGTAAAAAAAAATTAATAATTTTTTTTAAAAATCACGAAAAATCTAAAAATTACTGTTGTCAATTTTTTTTTTTCATTTCAGACAATTTTCAGTTTTTTTTGCCTATAAATAGACATTTTTTTAATTAACAATCTACCCATCATCACTTTTTTTTTTTTTCTCTCAAAATTCTGAAAAATTTTAAAAAAAAAATTACCCACCTTATTACTATGTCAGAAAATAGAAGAGAAATTTTTAATTTGAATACTTCACCAAATAATCAAAATCCACAAAATTCCTCAAATCCAAATGCCCGAAATAACACCAACTTCCAAAATAATCCAAATTTCCCAATTAATCCAAATTCCCAAAACTATCCAATTTTTCAAAATTACCCAAATAATCCAAATTTCCAGAATTCACAAAACAACCCAAATAATCAAAGCGTCCCTTATTTTGGATTAACCAATTTCCAATTCCCGAATATTAATCCTAATGCTCAAAACTCACAAAGTTCTCAAATGTTTCTCTCGGCCTTATTTGAGCAAGCTCTTGCTTCCGGGTTTGCTCCCTCGGGTATGGGAAGTCCAAATCAAACTAATGTGTCACGAAGTTCGTCAATATCCGAAACACCTCCAATTGAATCTACAAATTTAATCGGAGATGGCTTAGAAGATATTGAGGTTGATGATCCGCAAAATAATTTGGTTGGCGGCAAAAGATCAATTTGGTCAATTGATGAAGATAAAGCTTTAGCCAAAGCTTGGGTGACAACCTCCGACGATGGTGAAATTGGAAAAGCGCAAAAGGAAAATCAATTTTGGTCAAGGGTGACCGCCTACTTCAATGAGTATAATGAAGTTGGAAGTGTAAGAACATTGCACTCGGTGAAAAGTCGATGGCATAGGTCTCAAGGTGACCTCAATGAGTTCAATGAAATATTTGTTCGGATTAACAATCAATACCATAGTGGATGGTCGGATGATCAAATCAAAGAAGCAACTATGGAGGAATGGTTAAAGTTGAAGAACGGTAAAAAATTTAATTTTTATCACATGTGGCTTGTGATCACCGAGCATGCTAAGTGGAATGCGGCAAAAGAAGGAGAACAACATTCGGGTTCAAAGAGATCTTCATCTAGCATGGAAGAAAACTCTTCCGGTACTCGTCCGATGGGTACAAAAGCAAGTAAAGCAAAGAAAAAAGGAAAAGGAAAGGTGCGTAGTGATCACGTTGATGAAGAAATTGATACGTTGATACACTTATCACAAGAGAAACTTCAAGTGTTGAAGGATTTGAACAACAAGCTAGATAAACGTACAATGGCGGAGGAGATTGCCATACTAAATACCGACACTAGCAACTACACCAATGAAGCTAAGGTCGTTCATAACAAAATGTGTGCCGAAATCAAGGCTAAGTATAATGTTTAGTAGCTTATGCATTTGGTAGCATTAGAATATGTAATATGTAATTTTTTAATGTACTATGTAATAAAGTTTTTAGTTTTAGTTGATGGATTTCAATGTAGTTTGAATTGAAGTTGGTGCCAAAAAAATAACTATTTTATCCAATTATAAAAACTAGCCGTTAGAAAATAGTTGTTGGAAAAAGTAGCCGTTAGAAAAGAGTGGTTGGAAAAAGTAGCCGTTAAAAAAGAGTGGTTGGAAAAACTAGCCGTTAGAAAAGAGACATATATATATGTGTGTAATTGTTTCCATTTTTTTCACAACTCGTATAACATTCGTTCTATCTTCTCTTAATACATCTCAACTCCTATAATTCTCATTCTACTATCTCTTAGTATATATTGTTAATATTTGACGACATATATAAAATGTCTATTTCAAACAACAACAATGATGGTGATTGGCGACGTATTATCACCCAAGTGCTAATACAAGAGTTAACTGATGATTCTGATGAGCGATTAATCCAACTTGTCATGGAACGCAGAAGAAGCCAAGGTACAAGGCTCACAAGGCAACCGGTATTCCGCAATCGTGAAGATGGACAAAAACGTCTTTTCGACGATTATTTTGCAGACAATCCAATTTATCCACCACAAATGTTTCGTCGAAGGTTTCGAATGCATAAACACTTATTTCTTCGTATCGTCGAAGCCTTATCAAATCACTCTCCATATTTCCAACTAAGATATGATGCGGCAGGGCAAAGGGGTCTGAGCCCAATTCAAAAATGCACTGCTGCAATCCGTCAACTGGCATATGGAAGTCCGCCAGATGTTCATGACGAATATATAAGAATTGGAGATACAACTGCAAGAGAGTGCGTGGTAAAATTTTGTCACGGCATAGTAGAGATTTTTGGCGGCCGCTATCTTCGAAAACCAACCGCTGACGACGTTGATCGCCTTCTTCAAATGCATAATCAACATCATGGATTTCCAGGTATGTTAGGTAGTCTTGATTGCATGCATTGGAAATGGAGGGCATGTCCAACTGCATGGCACGGTCAATTCACTCGAGGTGACCATGGGTTCCCAACAATAATGCTTGAAGCAGTGGCGTCATATGATTTATGGATATGACATGCATTTTTTGGCGTTGCAGGTGCAAACAATGATATTAATGTACTTCGACAATCACCATTATTTAACGATGTGATGCAAGGTCATGCTCCAGAGGTACGTTTTACTGTTAATGGTAATGAATATACTAAGGGATATTACCTTGTTGATTGTATATATCCCGAATGGGCGACTTTTGTGAAGAGTTTCTCGAGCCCTCTAGATCCAGAAAGACAATTGTTTAAAAAAATGCAAGAGGTTGGGAGAAAGGATGTGGAAAGGGCATTTGGTGTTCTCCAAGCTCGTTGGGCAATTATACGTTATGGTGCGAGATTTTGGGATAGAGGAAGTTTGAAGGATATCATGTATGCATGCATTATTATGCATAACATGCTGGTTGAAGATGAAGGAGATCAAATATCAAACTTTGCCACGGACGATGAGGGTCCTTCAATTAATTATAGTCAAGGATCCATAGAAGAATTCCAATCTACTCTCCATAGGCGTGTTGAGTTACGTCATCGTGAAACTCACCATCAACTAAAAGCCGACTTGGTCAAGCATATTTGGAGCAAATTCGGGGAACATGCTGAAAATGAAATATAATTAGTATGGTGACATAAAATTATTTTCGAATTCCGCGTATTTTATTTAATTATGTTTTCTATGTAATCTTAGTTATCGCATTGAATTTATTATATACGTGCGCAATGCGATGTAATAAGCTCTTTTTAAATTGGTATGATAAGTTCGGTTTATTTAGTGCTTAATAAATATTAAAGGAAGTTTAATTTGATCGTTTCAAATTTATTTTTATTTTAATGCTCAAAAACATATAAAGAAAAAAAACACAAAAAGAAATTCGAGTAAAAACATAATGAATTTTTTTATAAAACCGAAATTTGTAACAACATATGAAGCATAAAATTTAACGAATTGGAATTGTGTAAATAAAAAAATCACAATGAAAATTAAATGTTTGATTAAATAGAATTGGTAGTAGAAAGTGGGTCCCTTTATAATCTAAGTTGTCCATTGCACTTCAAAAAATCATTTAGGTGTCATGTGCATTGAAATTGACAAAATATGAGGTGGCAAAGGATGATACCCATTTGGGTATCATCCTTTGCTATTGCTCTAAGGACCCTTGTCGCCAGTGAATAGGGTGGGTCTTTCAATTCCTAGCATTGTTTAGCAAACATTGCTATATTAAATAGCTCCAGATTACGAAACCCCAACCCGTCAGTTTTTTTCGACTTGCACAACTTAGAGCAAAGACAATAGACAAACCCAAATCACAATGGCACATCATTTTTTTAAGACCCCAAGGAAGAAGAACATGTATTGTTCAATAGATGAAACTTTTTGTTGTGGTCCTTCTTTAGCCTTGATGGCGGTACACAATTTTCTATAAATTTGTTCCTATTTTTTTGTACTTTTCTCCTCTTTTTTCAGCTTTTGTCTTCCCTTTTTCTGAACAAATCCAGTTTCGTCCCATAGAACGTGAGAGCTATTTTGACGGACGAACTGCACATTTACAATAGATGAACTCAATTTCCTTGTACTTGTTGACAAATCCAAGGCTAAAGAACAAATATTGCCTTTGCTCTTACGCCAAGCCACCCAGTACATCTTACGTTTCTTTTCGTGTCAAGGTGGATCTTTGGAAGTTGTCATATGATTTTTTGTCCCATGTACTTTCTCTATCTATTGATGCTCTACAAAACGATTTTTTTTTTCTGTGTATTTTATCAAAGAGATTGATCTAATTATGTTGATGATGATGGGAATGTGGGCAGCATTTTATTTATACTGGGTTTATGTGACATACTGCTGCATTGAAATTTCTTGAATTCTATAGCTCAAATAACTGATTTGATTATTAAGCTGACCACCTTGGAAGTTGGTATGCATTTCTAATACTTAGCTTATTGTTTATGTGATTAAGCTCAATTTTATAGCTCAAGCTCACGATACACTCGTTGGGCCCATGCGACTTTCATGACGGGTTGTATGGTCGACTTCAGCCTCAAACCATACTCATCTATTCAGTGAGTACAAGAGGACCTTCTATAGTCAGGACTTTCGTCAGCAAATTCATAGAAGCATTTTCTGTTTGAGTTCCACTTGACCGCCCTGTACCTACTTGAAGTAGCGTTCCCAGAGCGATTTAAGATTGTTAAAAAATTTTGTTCTATTTTGAGCTTCTACACAAAAGCACAACCCTTTATAAAAGTCCCTTCTCCTACCATAACAATGAAACTCAACCTTTTTATTAAACAACACTATACTAGTAGACTAGTAGTGTAGATATTTGAGCACCATGAATTTGACTAAATAGACCACCCCATTTTCCTCGAAATTACTTGAATTGGACTCATTTCTACAAACCCATTTTTGTCCTCTAGCACACCAAAATCTTATCTTAATCATTGACACACAAACATAGTCAAGCCGCTAAAAATAATATAACCAAAAACCATATGACATGACATATTTTGACATTATCATAAATTCATAATCAAGCCTACTAAATCAAATACCGTGACCCCCCATGTGGGTGCGGATCCGCTTCACCCACCGAGCCAGATCTCGTTAAAAATAAAAGGTTGACCCACTTCAAAGTGCCGCCAAATTATATGACGTATGCAATGACAATATCTTGACCCTCCACAGTACCTCCCTTTGCTTACACGTGTCCTGCTCCCGTCACTAGCTCATCTGTACCGTACTAATCTGTTCTTATCTCTCACGTGTATTCTAGAACTCCAGCCGATCTCCACTGACACGTGTCCCCCCACCCATCTCTTATATATATTCCCCTCTCTCGCCCACTGTATCTTGTGTTTCAAGCTCCTCCCTATTCAACCATCGGGACGAACTAAGGATAACGTTATTTTTGACGGTCCAAAACAAATACTACACCATAGTTTTTAGCGAAAATAGTTATTTTTGTTGATTTTTAAGGTTGTTTTGAGAAGGTAAAAAAAAAGAGAAAAAAGAAAATGGGAAGTGATGAGTTGCAGTTACCGCCAGGTTTCAGGTTTCACCCAACAGATGAGGAGCTTGTGTTACACTACTTGTGTAGAAAATGTGCATCCCAAAACATTTCTGTTCCTATAATTGCTGAGATTGATCTCTACAAGTTTGACCCTTGGAACCTCCCTGGTACGTTACTTTTATGATTCCCATTTTACCCTTGTCGACTAAGTCGTTCTGGTCGGGTCGGTTTTGGTTCGGGTTTAGTTCTAGACCATTATTGGGGGTATTACCCGTTTTCGGAAAATTACTCGATTGGTTCATTTTTGTTGTCTATTTAATTGAATTTTGTCTAGAACGTTACTGTTTTATTGTATTGGTAAGTTTATATGTATTTAGATTCAGTGGAGGAGAAAATAAACTCTATGGGTAGAGTTTACCAAAAAAAGGTAAGAATAAATATATTTGTTAATTTATTTGTGCTTTGAAATCCTCTTTATTTTGTCTTATTACTCGTATTGTTAAAACTCTACCAACTCTACCTCATATAAACTTCATGGGATTGTGCATTTTAGACTTGTCGCATGTGTGTGTTGGGTTGATTTTGGATCGGGTTTATAACAAGTCTAGACTTGTAGTAATTGATTGATCTTTTGTTTAGAATTTTATGCCATTTAAATGAATTGGCTTGTCTTTATGTCCATGTATGAATTATCGAACATGTTTTGTCGGGTCGGTTTTGGTTCGGGTTTACTTACTTATCGGGGCGTTTCTCGATTGGTCACATTATGTAATGTTGAAATTGGTGACATCTTAACTTAAGTTTAATTATGTACGAAGAATTGAATTTGTGACATTGGGCGGTGGGCTAATTGTTGCGTAATCATGGTGTTTGATAATGTAGAGAAAGCGTTGTACGGGGAGAAAGAGTGGTACTTTTTTTCACCAAGAGACAGGAAGTATCCGAATGGGTCGAGGCCGAACCGGGCAGCCGGTACAGGGTACTGGAAGGCAACCGGGGCGGATAAGCCAATCGGGCAGCCGAAACCGGTTGCCATAAAGAAGGCCTTGGTGTTTTATGCTGGCAAGGCTCCTAAGGGTGAGAAGACTAATTGGATAATGCATGAGTATCGACTTGCTGATGTTGATCGCTCTGCCTCTGCTCGTAAGAAGAACAACAGCCTTCGGGTATATATTCGGTCCTCCAAATATTCTTGAATTTAATTGTATTTTAGTTTCAATGCATTTTGTGTATTTCTTGATTTTGCTGCGTGTACTTTTTCGCTCTTTTTGGTTTGTTAACGTTTGGTCGAGTATGGGAGAATATTTTAAAATTAAACCTTAACAAGTTAACAATCTACGGGATTGGACTTTGGAGGGAGTAGTAATTTCGAGGAACTTTTTGTTTTAAACCGTGGCTACGATGATTTGTTGGTGTATGAATTGGTAGCTAATAGTTTGGTCGAGTTATGTGGAATGATACTAGGGGAATTGTGAACCTATGTAGAGTCTTCATTCACTTGGAAGATGTGTGAGTTTATCCAATCGACAGACGGATTTGAACATTGTTCAAGGAGTGTACCACTTTGTAGAACTTCCAAGTTAAGTTTGGTTTTGGCGTTCTGAAGTACGCAATGTGATAGGTCACCCTTTTTATAGGTTTAGTCTAAGGACATTTAGGAGGGGTTAAGGATTGCTTAGGACGAGACGAGTTTAGTATAAGGATTGGTTGTGCTAATCATTGTCCAACCAGTTATGATAGGTTGTGCTTGACGTATTACACGGAATTCAGAGAATTTATCTTTTAAATTGATTCAGTGAATTCAACTTTGGAGGAGAAGAATCTCAATGAATGGTGTCACTTTACGGCTAGAAAGTAGTAGCAACTAGCAACCTATAAAATGATGGGGGTTCATTGCTTGTGACTATGGAATATGTTCAAATGTTCTTTTTTCATGTCAAATTGGTGTCATAATAATCATTTTCATGAAAGCATCTAGAGGACTCTCTGAAGATCGAGTAGTTAGTACAGTTAAATGAGGATGGGGGTGTATGAAATCGGTTTCTGACCCCCCCCCCTCCCCCCGTTTTTTTTTTTCGTACAGTTAAATGTGGATGGGGGTGTCTGAAATTGGTGCCCTGGGGGTTGCTTGGCCAGTTGGCCCTTGTTTAGCTAGAGGGTGTCAAGGACATTTGGAACCAAGGTCTTTAACTTTCTCCATTTGATGCATTTTAGTGCTTAGCTTTGCTGATGTACTGAAAGTTGTGTAATCCTGTATAACTTCAGTTTTGAACGGGCACGAGACATGCAGCTGAGAAAGCATGTCGTTGATTGATGGTGTTCCGCACGAGGTATAGATTTTGGATCAGTGCCAATTCAAGTCTACCTGTGTTCGGACATAATTTGAAATATGAATGTGAGATTAAGAACATAAACTTGTCATGATGGACGCATACTTATTGACATTCACTTTTGGATTGGTTGCAGTTGGATGATTGGGTGCTCTGTCGCATCTACAACAAGAAGGGTTGTATGGAAAAGCAGCAGAACGGGGGTGTCATCAAGCAGGAAGTTCCAATAAACTCAGGGTACGAGGTGGTTGACAAGAAGCCAGAGATAGTAGCACCGTCCTTCACCGAGTACATGCACATGGAGTCGCCCTCAGACTCAATGCTGCCACCACAGTCAACAACCAGCTGCTCGGAACATGTGGTGTCTCCCATTGACTTACCGTGTGAGAAAGAGGTGCAGAGTGAGCCAAAGTACAAGTGGAAGGACGTGGGGCTTGAGAAGGCTCTTGACTTCCCCTTCAACTACATGGACACCTCCATGGACAACCCGTTCGGATCACAGGGTGGGAACCAAATGTCACCGCTGCAGGACATGTTTTTGTTCTTGCAGAGGCCATACTAAGGCATACGGAGGGGTGTCTCGACAAGCCGACACGTGTACACGTCCTTTGGTGATTTGATCATTTGAAGTTTAGTATTAGCTAATGTGTCTGGTTACCTGGCTTATGTATACGGCGTTGCTGAAACGGTAGCATGAGACCTGCAGTGTAAAGGGTCAGTGAATGCGCCGAAAGCGACCTGATCGAGTCAGTGGTAGTCTGCTGGGGTTCGGACACCTGCACTGGAATTATTTTGTGCACGGCCAACCCCAGTGCATCTTTTTCATTCCTTCAGCAAATGTTTTGGGTCACTGTGTTTTGGTCGTTGTTATAGATTTGGGATTTGTGGCAGATTCAGTCATGTACTCGTGTACAAAATAAATGGGCAGGATCATAAATATATACTGCATTTTTGGTGGGTATAATTCTTTGGTGAAGAGTCGTATTGCGAGATATACTCAAGAGGGGGATGAATTGAGTATGATATTTGATTGGAATTTTTTCATTTTTGCTCGAGTTATTGTGTGTAAAGTAGCGGAAGAGAGACTTACCACAAACTAGAGATTTACGTGGTTCGACCTCAATCCAAGGTTTATGTCCATAAAATCCACTAGAATCGGACTTATGATGAGAATTGTGTGTAATATCAGTGTACGGTTCTAGAATGCTGTTCTGTTCTGTTCTCTCTGGACGTAGGCTCCTTTTATGCTGTAGAAATTTATTAAGAGATATTGAAGAGATTTTCTTTCCAAGCAAAACACTAGGATAATTCTAAATAAGGATAGAATAAGAATTCTACCTCAATTGAAATTCCTAGAATATATCATTCAAACAACTCTTAAGAAGTCAAAATATCTCCAAAAATATTTAGGATAATCAAAAGATATATTTGCAATAAAATCTTTTCTCATTTTCCTAAAATTCAAACATTCACATCTAAATATATATATTTCTATAAAAGAAATAATATATTACAAAATATGTGAATTAAATATATAAAATGCTTAAGATATTTTAGAAATAATAAGAAATCATTTTCAAATCACTAATCACGTTTCTTGTAAAACCAATTTCGAAATCAAGAGTTTCAGCATTACGTTCTCTGTAAAACAGTTTAGCATAATACATGAGACAGATTGCCGATCTGTCTCTTGCACTATTTAGAAACGCCATACACCTCAATCACACACACACACATACACCTCAATCACACACACACACACACACACACACACACACACACACACACACACACACACACACACTCACCTTACAACAAGACTATGAACTAAAGTAAACTTTAGCTAGTCTTCAACGAGAACGTTTAGTAAACACTTGTAGCTCCATTAGTGTAGCCGTAACACAATCAAATCTTCATCATTCCCTGAGAGGTTAGCTCACCAATACTAAACATAGATGTTAACCCATAAACAAGAGAGTAATCAACATATGAATCATATTATCTTGTCATCATCAAAACACATGTACACTACATGGTTCAACATTTGGGCTTCAGTCGAGCTTCCGCTTGTTTAGTCCTCATACTTTTGGTACACTCACCTGTGGTAGTCTCATGTATAGGCTGATTCTTAATTTTGTACACTGCACAACAACTTTTGGACCTTTTCTGTGAAAACGGCAAGGGAGGCGGTCGTATACTCGTATGTGATTAAATTATTTCGTGGATTGGATTTCACTTGATTGTCTACGGCTTCATTGCGTGTGTTCGGGGTAGAAGTTTTGTATAAATGTATCGCCATGCTATTAAGCATTAACGTTCTTTAAAACTATGGAGGCTCATTTTTGACGGCAAAATGGTTGCGGGCTGACATGTATGTGCTGTTGTCGCTTGCCGCAAGTAATGCCATGGCGGTATTTTGGGGTCGGATCTTAAGTGGTATTGGATATTTTTCACCTAGTCGTATCTGATGCTAGGGTTTGGGTTGATAGTCTTGATACATTAAGGACTTGAGGCATGTGGGATGACTTGGATTAAAGACATGGCCTATACGAAATGTGAGTAGTTATTGCTGCGGCTTGTAGGGTAAGGAACGAGGAATCTAACCCTCTAATTCGAGGCAAATCTCTTGTAACTGTTTTTCTAACCTCTAAGCCAATCTTAATTATCTGAAACATGACATATAGTGACAACGTAACGATTGTGATTTTGCACAACAAGATGCACAAGTTACACAAGTTTTACCTTGCATTGCCAATGCTAGTAGTCAACTTAATTGTCAGGGTATTATTGTAAAATTCTCAAATAACGGGGACAATACATCGCCTTTCCCTTGAATTTCTCGCATGCATCTATGGAATCAAGAAAATTACGATGTACAATGCACTATATAGCATAAATCTCAAAGACGCGGAATAAACCCGAATGAGCTAATCCTTGTTTGGGTCATTTTGTGGACGAAAGCAGGACTAGATGCACGCACGGCCACATACCAAAAGGATAGAAAAGCAGAAGAGTCAATCATAACTCGGGAAAGAAAGGGAGGAGCAGACAGCAGACAGCGGACAGCTTCATCAGTAAGCAAGAAGAATGGCGGCGACAACAAGAGTGATAACAGCAGCAGCATCAAACACAACAACATCCTTAATCTTAAAACGCCCTCTTTTGTCCAAGGCTTTCTCTCCCCGTCAACTCACTTTCACCTTCAACAGAAACTTCTCCAACAAGCTCTTCACTTGCCGCTCCATTTACAGGCCTGACCAACTCATTTCTAAGGAAGAGGGTCTCCCTGAAACCCTTGATTATCGCGTCTTCTTCTCCGATCAATCCGGCAAGAAGGTCTTCTCTTCTTACTTAACTCTCACTCTCTCTCTCTCCCCTAATAATCTCTTTTTGTGATGAATTGCATTTAGATTGTGCTTTGATGGGTTTTTTTGATTGATTGAGCTAATTGTTTGATTTGGGGATTCCTGATGCTTGCTGCATTGTCGTTTTAGTTTAATCATATGAATTTGGAGAGTTGTTATTATTGGGATTACTGAAATCGTTCTGGGAAATGTCTATGACAATTAGTTGAAGCTTTGTTTGTGCTAATATGGTGGTTTAGCTGCGAGGTTGATTCGTTGACAATGTCGAAAAGACGAGCTTTCTAATTTATAATGTCAGCTTTCGTTGACATTGTTTGCTTACTTTGATTGTCGGGTTTGATTGAAGGTGTAGAGTTATCAGTTTGCAATGGTATTGTACTATATCGAGCTGTAATTGAGTGATTTTGTTGGTGTACTTGGCGAATTGATTTAGGGCTGAATGACCCGGCACCACTTTTGACTTAGTGGAGCTCTAGTTTTTGTTTGAGTGGCCTTAAATGAGAGGTTAAATAGGTTTTGATCTTGGGGGTTTTTGAGGTTTTGGTTGTGGAATGTGGTTTTGTGTTGTATAGCATGGAAGTAAGATTCAGGTGTCGGGGTAGCTTAAAGCATCGTGGTTCTAGCAGTGACTTCTCAACCTTTTGGCCTAATTCCCCTCTTCTCTTATAAAAGTTTGAAGCTTTTATCTAAAAATCTGAAGGTTGGAGTGGGTACATACTCAAAAGTGAACCTCATGTCTACAGCCTTGGATATAAATCATTTCCCTTCCTCACGGGGTGTGTTGTGAACGTATTCTGGAAACAGAAAATTCATAACAGTCAAGCAGATTAGCAAACAACGGGCTGCATTTCTTTTATCGGAGTTGGGTCTCTCTCTTCTCCCATTTCTTGGAATAAACCTAAATTCTCAGCAACTTGTTTCTGTTTTGAGTGTGTGATGAGGAGTGGGAAAGTACGTGGCCATGTCAATGCTTGATTATTGATTTTCTGAACTTTTGATTGACGACCGTGAAAGGAAGAATGGGTGTGTTCGATAACCTTTGTGGTCTAGAGAAAGTCTCCGGAGGACAAATCTAGGCGAAGTTTCTAGTGAAAGTTAAGTAACAAAGAGAGTCTACTCAGTCTAGTAGTGGTTTTTGAACATGATTGGTTACCTATAGAGGGCATATTATAGGAGTGTTGGAATTAGTATTTTTGGTGATGAACTCTCTTGTTTACTTTCTTTATGCAAGTCTTTTCTTTATTACATATGAGCATTGATATATCTTATTTATAGACTCCCATGTCGACTAATAGAATTTCCTGGAATTCCAAATTGATGCTCTAAGAGTTTTCTAAATTAAGTCTAATAAACATAAGAATTGAATCAACAAAGTTCATTACATCAACCTCGTCAAAAAATAAAAAACATTCTCTCCACGCTTTAACCTTGTAAGCTAAAACTAACTCCAACAAGTAGCTTCAGGAGAATACGTGCTGTGGACTGTTAAAATACCCTCAAACCCAACCTAATCATATTTTTGAATCCTAATATATTGCCTTGAGGTTGCGAGAGGGCCATTGTATCTGTAGGTGTTTCTGCACAAATGGCGAGTGTTTTTGGGCCCTTTCTGGTGCTTTGCCTTCAGAAGCTTAGCTTATTGATCATATATTTACCTACATATTTAAAAAAACCCTGATGCTTGTAGTCCACTAGAGTTTCTGTTGGCTAGCTGATTCTTGGCTTAAAGAGCCTTAGACATTGCTCTTCTTAGCTACTTTCAGATTAACTTAATGTCAACCTGTTCTACGAGCTTGACAAACCGTCTGGTTTTTGTTCACTATCTGAACTTTCATGCTCCTACCCTCCCCCTCAATAAAAGCATAGACTGAGGGGACGCCAATATAATGCAAAACGACCAATTCAAGCATTGGAAGATTTGAACTAGTCCTTGAAGCTCCAAAGTTTTGCATACAAATATCATATGCTATTGTAGTTTTGTAAATTCGGAAAATTCACGTGGTACCCTCGAACTTTGACTTATTGCACATGGTACCCAACTTGGCAAGTTTGTGCACATGGTACCCCTGAGGTTACTACGTTGGGCATATAGTACCCCGAATAGTAACTTCCGTTAGATTTTTCCGTTAAGTGATGATGTGTCTGTTAGTTGTTAGGTAATTAGTTAATTAAATTTGTGTAAAATGGCTATTCAGATGAAAGAGTGATGTGGACTATTATGGGTAGAAGAACAGAAGTCTAGCATTGAATCTATAATGAGATAGTCTTTTATTTGGATTGAGGCCGCAAGTTTGCTTGCCTCCTGCTTATTTTGTTAGAACTTAGACCTAACAGGACTCTATGGGTTAACGCTGGTTACACTTTGTGCTGAGACCTAAGAAGGCTTACTTATTTAACCTTCTTAAAACTTAACTGATGTCTTGATCAAAATTTGTTTGTGTTCCTTCTGAAAGACTGTTATCAACTTATCACACTAAACAATGTTATTTACTTTAGTTTTTATTCAATGAAGCTGTGTATATATGATGGAAATCTTTATATCTCTACTCTTTATGTAGGTTTCTCCCTGGCACGATATTCCATTGCAACTAGGAGATGGTGTTTTCAATTTTGTGGTGGAAATTCCAAAGGAATCAAAAGCCAAGATGGAGGTTGCTACTGATGAACTTTACACTCCTATAAAGCAAGATACGAAAAAGGGAAAGCTCCGCTACTATCCGTAAGATATCTTGTCAATTGTTTAATTACAAGTTATTTGGAACTACTTGACTGGTTTCCTCTCCTTCCCCCATGGGGCTTTCTTTGGAAATTAGATATGTTTTGTTTCCTACATTTTTCAGAGGAGGGCTAGGTAGCAAGTAGGCGAACCTAATTTGGACGGACTTTTTCTTGTTGAAGTTCTCTATCCTAGGTTTTTTTTTTTTTTTTTTTTTTTTTTTTTTTTGGTGTATTGCATTATAAATGTCGTTGTCCTATCTAGTGACATATACCTGGGAATCTGGGATGCTCCCTTGTGCTTTTTATGTTGTTTTTGGTTACACAATGTTTTTTAGCCTTTAGGTATCCTTTAGTTACATATTGTTTTTCAGGTACTCTTTAATTACATAATGTTATATGCTATGCAGTAGCTAATAACCTAAAAGAACAGCCGGTCAGCCGTAGTTGGCTCGCTGGCTGTTGTTTTTTTTAAAGTTCAAGCTCACACTCGTAATAGACGATTAGACGCCTCAAACCAATTGGTTTCTGTACCAGAGATGTTGTCAGCGTGATAGATATCAATATATAGCCCTGTGCCCTGAGTAGGTTATGCCTTCTATGATTATGGGTCTGTAAAGTGAAATTGATTTTCTCAAAGTATCTCATTATAGAAATTCGTTATTTTACCGTTTCCCAATGCCCAATCTTGGCGGGAAGTTTCTATGTCTTATTAATTGTATTACTGTTCTGGGTTACCATCTGCCAGCTACAATATAAATTGGAATTACGGCCTATTGCCACAAACATGGGAAGATCCTTCACTTGCCAATAATGAAGTAGAAGGCGCTTTTGGGGACAATGATCCAGGTGAGTTATGTATAGGTTATCGCCTCCTAGATTGTGAAGGATCATAGATTTGTCTCGTATCTTTTATAATTTTCAATCTCTCTGGACTTTCAGTTGATGTTGTTGAGATTGGTGATAAGCAGCGAAAGATTGGGGAGGTTCTAAAAGTCAAGCCTTTGGGTGCTTTAGCCATGATTGATGAAGGCGAACTTGATTGGAAAATAATTGCAATTTCATTGGATGATCCAAGAGCATCTCTTGTCAATGATGTAGACGATGTGGAGAAACATTTCCCCGTATGTGTCAATTCTAACTTGGTCGTTTTAGTATTTGTCATAGTTAGTGCAGTGTAATTGTCATACTTCTCTTTTCATTTGTCTGCTTGCAGATCATCAGCTTAGTTTCTTTCATCTTCTTTTTTTTTTTTTTTTCTTTTTTTTTTTTTTTTTTTTGAGACAGTGAATATCAGCTTTGGTTAAATGTCTGATATAGTAGAACTCAAAAAAAAAAAAGAGTCTGATTTAGTACATGATGGGTTTTTATTCTTATTCTGGTCTTTTTGTGAATTATCATTTAGCTTTAAGGTTCTGAGCGTTTTTACCCTTAAATCCTTGGCAGAGTTTGATTTTTTAGTCCATTGCCATTTTGTCACATTTTTCGTAATTACTCTGCACAGGATTTTTTTTTTAAAACGTTATATCACTTGATTCCAAACTCATTTAGCATGAGATGTCGCCCTCTGGATTTATTTGATCATGTACTTTGTCTTCTGATGCGCTGTCAGTATTTCATTTACTACTATGCATATATGGCTGAGAATCTAACGCAATTGTTTTTGACAGGGCACTTTAACGGCAATTAGGGACTGGTTTAGAGACTACAAGATCCCAGACGGAAAGCCAGCTAACAAGTTCGGTCTTGGCAACAAAGCAGCTAACAGGGTAATATTCGTATGTTAATCTTTGCCTGCTTTGGAGTATTGTTGTGGAATAATTGAGAAGTCAGCGGTCTCAATGTCTCATACTTGTTATGTTCATTTTCTCTCCTCTCTCAGTTTGTCCAAAATAGTATTATTGTCTTATTGTCTATGAGTATGCTTTATGGGATTGGAAGAGGTGGGGGGTGGTTGTTTGTGAACTGTTGTGAATTTGTGATAAAGTAAAAACAATTTTGGGTTGGGAGAATTTAACAACTAGTCTATGCTTGATACATCGTATGTGTTTCAGGCATTAGTAATTTCGTATTGTTCTTATTACTCTCTTGGGCATGCTTGCATAAGCATAATAACTTTTTTTTTTTTTTTTTTTTTTTTGAGATAGTAAGTGGAGATAATCTTGATTGTAAGAGGGAGGGGGCGAGTTGGCTTTCCCCGAGGCCTGATGTGAGAGTATTAGTTGAGCAGACCTCTCAAATAGGTAATAGAGTACCACCAAATGAAGAATCTCGTTCAACCCACTCTAACCCCAACCCCTACCACTCCACCTACGCACCACCACCTTATTATGCTCCAGTCACCCCATTAATCCGTTCTTTTTAATCCATGCATGGGCGTACGTTCTAATCCAAAGGGTAAAAGAGTAACCCCATATGGGGTAATTACTCCAGAACCTCTCACCCCCTTTAAACAGCATTGCCTCCGCTCTAGCATGACTGTTCATAGTTTTTGTCCTATTAGCCCCTGTAATCTCCCCTCTTATGCAAAAGTGTACCTGAATCAATGTTGCTCATCTGAACATTATATGTTTTATTTTCACGACATAAGGGTAAGAATTCCCTGTAGGCTGACATTTTATCGTCGATTAGTTCTCCAAGATGACGTGTTATTTTCCATAACTTGCCACCTGCTTGCAAAATACAGTACCTGACTCGTTGCTTTATATACAGGATTATGCCCTGAAGGTCATAACCGAGACAAATGAATCGTGGGCTAAACTGGTGAAGCGGTCCATTACTGCAGGGGAGCTTTCCCTTGTGTGAATGTATACTCCATTGATGGCGCTGCTGCATCCTTTATTGTACTGTACTATAGAGTACTTTACTCTGCTGGTACCGACTTATCATTTTTCCGGATCCAGAATAATCTTGCCTTCATTATTGTACTTCTATCTTGCAATTAGATGGAAAATCCCTCTTGCCTCCTGATTATGTAAAATATGCTGCCTATGCACATGTAACTTCATAATTTATGCGAAAATCTGGGCAAGTTTTGTCAGTCCTCTGTGTATTGGATTTTTTGTTACAATCCCCTGTTAAGTAATTATCTCATACGTGGGTGCTACTAGTGTTGCTGATAGCGATACTGTTTAGATCATGTACTCGTGGTTTGTAAATCATGCATCTAAGGTTCTCGACATGATGATACTACCAGCTTCAGATGGAACTTATGAAGGCTTCAGATATTCTGAGTTTCTAGTTTGTCAGTGTAGTCTATGGGATACAGTCTGTTTGCCGAGAGCAAGATCTGTCTCGGTCCTGTGATGCTACACTGCGTTCTACTCGAATTTGGATTGAATTCGAGTGTTTTATACGCTTTTCTGCTGCCCGGCTACGTGATATGTCTAGAAAAAACCAGGCCATAGATAACTAGAACAGCATAGCATTATCATTTCCCTCATTTCAGCTGTTTGAGCGAGCTATAAACGAATTTTGATGCTGATATTTCTCCGTCTGAGTTTATTTAGTCAATTAAACCAAAATGTATGATAATATGATTCAATTTATCCTGAAATCATGAAGATACAGAGAGATTTGCAGAAGACTGAAATTTAGTTTTACTGTGAAATAATATACAACAAAGTTGATGCCTTTGCATTTCAACCTCGTACAAGTTATGAAGAGATTAACAGTGCTTATAAAATGTACACAAATCCCTGCTAAAAATAAGGAAAATAAAGGAAGAATCAACATGAATGACCTTCTTCATCACATTCATGTTGATTACCAGTAGCTCATTTCAATAGCCTCAATAATCCTCTTTTCCAAATCCCCTGCAGGTTTCGGGTTTTGAACAGCGTCTTTCCTGTCAGTTTCTCGACGAGCATCTGTACTTGCAGGGAGCCGGGTAAGAAGATGTGCTGAACTAAAGCTGCTGATCATTTCAGCAACTCGATCGATAATCGAAAATCCGAGTGCAGGATGAATGTGATGATGAGATTGAGGATCAGTAAGGTGACCACCCAAAAGGAGCATTGCAGCTGTTGGTGCCATCATATGTGTTATACTGAGATGTTAAAAAGATACTGCTGGAGTTTGTTTCAGAACTTTCTGATATTTAGAATTGTTTGGATATTATGATTGTGTTTGTAAAATATGTTTGTCACCAAGATTTATATATATATTGTATGACTAATGTAACACATGCTGGTTGTATTTTGTATACTGTGGGCTGCTGTTTGGTTGCTTGTGTCAACTGTGTGCTTATCTGCCTGTTATTATATGTCTGTGTGTAATATTATAGTCGTAAGAGAGGAACTGTTGGAACTCCACGTGAATCTTTGGGTACGTTTGTTGCCTCAATTTTCTTCGAGATAAAATACCGTATGTATTACTATTCATTATCACGTGGAAGTGTCGATGTTAGAAATGTCTTTTAGTAATTTAGTTGTTTTATTTTTTGTTTTCACCTGACTCTAGATTTTAGTATATACGTATTGAACCTTTATTAATCTTTTTTCTATTTTGTATGAGCTTATTTTATAAGATCGTATCATGATAAATCTCTTACAAGCTCGGGTATATTTTTTTATATATATTTTATATCGACAAGTATGAAAGTGAAAGCGCTGATTCCCGAAAAAGTCGGATGAAGTAGGAAGGTTGGAAACAAGAAGCTGGAAAACCAGGAGTTTGGTGTCACGGCAAACAGGATAAGCCGTAAGTCGGCCCATAGAGTATGGAGTATGGACGCCTTCGTTTGCCGTATGTTTACCACGTGCATGTTGCACGACGATGTCAACAAAGCTCACGCACTTGGTCAACATTGTCTTAGGATACGTACTTTCTCCGTTCTTTTGGACCATGGACGTTCCTTAATTATTGGTAAATTATTGTCACAAAAAGAAAAGAAAAATAACAATTCAAACTTGTAGTTAATAAATCAAGTAACGGAAGGAGTATAGAGAATGTAATGTCATGTTTCGCGTATAAATGTTTACTAGTTTGCATGTTTGGTCGGTGCCCGAACTGTATATCTATATTGGTATACTCATTTTATAAAATTGTCAGTTTATCTTTGTTATAAAATTATTAGCAACACTATTATTTTCCATAAATTAGATTACCACCATAATCACCATAAATTATATTATTTTCCATAAATTAGCTAATAATTTCCATATTATGTAATTACTTAGTGTTATCCAATTAATGAATGCCAAGTGTCCTTCTAATAAAGAATTGGTTACGGTTTTAATATATAGTACTAGTTTGATGGCCCGTGCAACGCCCGGGCTACTTATGTTTAAATGTTAAAATTTTGTAAACGATTTTTTTTGTCTAAAACTTAAAATCTCGTTTCAAACACCCTTTGGATATTTGTTATGTAATTAGATGGAAAGTCACAGTTAAAACCTAAAGTCATGTTTCCAACACCCGTGGTATACTTGTAATGTAATTAGATGGAAACTCACTTTTAAAAACCTAAAATCTTATTTCGAACAACCGTGGGATATTTGTAATGTAATTAGAGGAAAAGTCACCTTTCAAAAGCCAAAGTCATCCCATTTCGAAACACCCGTGAGATATTTGATTAAATTGCCATAAATCAAGTAATTACTATATTACATAACGATTTTCCATAAATCAAGTAATAATATTATTTTATTAGAATAATATTACCATATACTTACCATATCCTATCTTGGATAAACATTATTTACAATATAATAATAATATTATTAGAAGCCACGTGTCAGTGTGGGAATTGAGCGGGTTCAGGATTACATATATATATTAGATTAATTAGATACGAGTATTGTAATAGAGAATTGGCATACTAAAACCCTGTGAGGTGTGTAGTTCGACTACATCTTGATAACCTGACTTAAGTTAATTGAAGAATAATTAGAATTAGGTGAAACCACACCGACATCTACACCGGGTTGATTGCTATGAAAAGCCGTACGAATTACTCTTTGGAAACCTTATCTAAAAATATTACGGAGTACATCTAAGTTGAACACATTGAATCACACTCTTTCCATCATATTAGTCACTCAAGTATTGGTACTTCTGGCAGTATTGATTGATTGTCTCTAGTAAGATCCCTAGTTGGGGGGTATAAATGATAATCTTGTTGGGAAAACCTGTATAAACACACTTATCTTGCCGATTATGCTTGTGATGTTGTATGCTTTTTAAGACATTGGCTTCCGCCCTCAGAGTGCTTCTTAAAGAAACTAATCTTATTCAATCTAGGCCCCAGAAGCTATTGGATCGAGTATAACTTGTTTCTTTTAAACGTTAATCATACTATTCTATACTCTACAAACGCATTTCAGGTTCCAGAAACCTTAAGAATGGTGATTTCATGGCTTTTTTGTGTGTGCCATCAGAAGGCTTTTTTTTGAACTTTGTCTTTTAAGCAATCTCAAGTCAGGGTTGGGTGCATTACGTTAAGCTATGCATCATGAGAGACAAATGACCCAGACACTACTTTTAATTTGTATTCTCTTTTTTAAGATCATTATAGAATATGTTCTTGTTGGGGGGGTGTCCATACTCATTGTTCTTCTTCTTTTAAGTTCACTGGTTCAGCTATGCGGAGGGGTGAATTGATCAGAATGCTTCGTGTTGGCTCAACCGAAACTTGCTTGGAGTTTAGGTTTGCCGGGGCAAATTTGATTTCAAGTAAATGTTCGGCCAAGTATTTTTTTCAAGAAAAACTGTCCCTTTTGTATTTTTTTTTTATTGGAATGCAAGAGGTGTTAGATATGAACTTGACTAATTCTTCCGCATCTAAGCAAGATCGATTATTGACAAAAAGACTATGTCTTATCAGTTTTCAGAAGAAATTCTGGCAGCAAAGAGTTAAGACAAGGCATATTAAATTAGCAGACACTAATGTTAAATATTTTCATTCTATAGCTACTGTTAAGAAGAACAGATCTACAATTTCTCAATTTCTTAATAAGGATGGGTTAATTATCAACGACCAAGAGTCTATAAGAACTGAAATTGCTTCTGAATTTAAGTCTAGATTCGTTAAAGATAATATGTCTGGAAGGGGCAATCTTAATGACATTTCGGAAATTAATACAGAAATCACGGAAGATGATAATAAGGATCTTATTAAATGTCCAAGTTCATCAGAGATTAAAAGAGCAACCTTTGATCTTGCTCCATCTAAATCACCAGGTCCAGATGGTTCCAGTGCAATTTTCTTTCAAAAATATTGGCATATTGTAGGCCACTCGGTTATCAAAGCAGTAAAAGCTTTTTTTTCACTCAGGAAAGATGTTAAGAGAAATTAACCATACTTTTATAGTGCTTATCCCAAAAATTCAAAATCCCAAAACAGCAAATCATTTTAGACCCATCAGTTTGTGTAGCACAATTTATAAAATTGTGTCGAAAGTTTTAATTTCTCGACTAAAGAGAGTTCTATCAAAACTCATTCATCCTCTCCAAGGCGCTTTCACTCCTGATAGAGGTATTAGTGATAATATTTTAATAGCCCATGAAGTTTTTCATTCTTTCAAAAAGAAAACTGGGAAATCGGGCTGGATAGCAGTAAAACTAGATATGGAGAAAGCCTATGATAGATTAGAATGGGACTTTATTGAGATGGTTCTCAAGAAATTTGGCTTTTATTCTAAATGGATAAACTTGATTAACCAATCTATACGTACAGTCTCTTTTTCAGTTTTAGTCAATGGCATACCTTCTAGCCAATTTACCCCATCCAAGGGCATTAGACAAGGAGATCCTTTATCTCCTTACATATTCATCCTTTGTGCAGAAGTGTTAGCAAGAAAACTCCAACTAGTAAGTGAATTGGACAAAAAGCCAATTGGTATTCAGGTCAATAGGGGCGGAACTGATATCCCCTTCTTAACTTTTGCGGATGATACCATTATCTTTGGGAAAGCAACGAGGTCTTCTTGCCACACTCTTAAAGATGTACTCCATAATTACTGCAAGTTATCTGGACAAATGATTAACTTTCATAAGTCAAGTTTTTACTGCTCTAAAAATATTCCGATCTCTGATAAAATCAGCTTTCGAGGAATTCTTGAGATTAAAGAATCGAACTCAATGGAAAATTATCTGGGATGTCCGCTTATCAATAAGAAGGTAGACCATGACACATTCGATGAGGTTATCCTTAAATCTAAAGATCAATTATCTAAATGGAAAGCTAATTCTATTTCGCAAGCTGGACGAGCAACTCTTATTCAAGCTAATCTTTTGGCTAAACCTATGCATGTGATGCAAAACTTTTTACTCCCCAAAAAGATGTTAAATGATCTAGATAAAATTAATAGAAATTTCTTTTGGAATAAAGATATAGATAGCTCTTCTCCTATTCTTATTGGTTGGGATAAGATCTGTAAGCCAAAAGGGTTGGGTGGTCTGGGAGTGAGAAAATCGGAAGCGATTAACCAGGCTTTTCAACTTAAGCTACTTTGGAAAATTATAGAAAACCCAGATAATCCGTGGGTAAAAATCGTTTCAGAAAAATATTTGAAAGGGCAAAATTTATTAGAGTATGTAAAAGGTAGAAACTCAGCGAGTTCTTGGCAGTGGAATAAGATGATTCAATTGAAACCTCTTCTTATGAAAGGTATTCGATGGAATGTTGGAAACGGAAATATTATTAAGTTTTGGTATGATAATTGGGTCCTGGACAAGCCACTCCATGAGTATGCCTTGGCAGGAGTCTCTTTTGAATATGAAGAGATGGTTAGTAGCTTCATTGTTGAGCATAATAAATGTTGCTATCTTGAACGTGCGTCTTCCTAGCAACTCAATAGATGATCGCTTCTTTTGGTATCTTAACTCTAACGGTTTTTTTACTGTCAAATCAGCTACTTGGCTAGCTCAAGGACTTCATACTAGAATTAATGAAAAATGTAATTTTGGGTGGGTGTGGAAAATGAACGTGCCTAATAAGGTTAAAAATTTCTTATGGAAAATTTGTGTCGATGGATTACCAACAAAAGAACGTTTGATGCGAAGTCATGTTGGCATTCCGTTGGCTTGTCCTTCATGCTCTTTCCATCTAGAAGATTATTCTCATTTTCTTTTTTCATGTCCCTTTACTATTAATTCTTGTGTAAGATTATCCTCTAATGTAGCTAAGGCATTGTCTTCTCCTCCTGATTTTTCTATTGACATATCTTTACAACTAGATATTATTAGACTGAAACTTTCCTCCATAGATTTTTCAAATCTCTGTTTTCTCTGGTGGCATCTTTGGTTTAATAGGAACAATACAATTTTTAAAAATGAATCAATGTCTAGTGAAACTATTTTAGAGAATACACTTAGATCCATCTCTCATTGGAAGTCTGAAAATTTAACTAAGACAATCCCTCAGCCAAATCATGTTCAAATGAAGGATACTTACTGGAAAAAACCTCCTAAAAGTTTTGTTAAGTTAAATTTTGATGGATCTCGTAGAAACAATGGAGAGGCTTCTGTTGGCTATGTCCTCAGAGATGATTCGGGTAAAGTTCTTTTTCTTGGTGCTAAGGCTAGAGCTGACAATTCGGGCCATGGGCTGCTGGTGGCCAGCTCGTCGGCCCGGCCCGGCACTGGCACGAGCCCGGCCCGATCGACTCCCAGGCCGGCCCGGCACGAAGCACGATGGGCGTGACCCGGGCCGCGGCCTTCAATTGGTTGAAACTGTCGTGCCTTGGCACGGCTCGGCACGAGGCACGATGAGCCGGCCCGCTCAAGGCACGAGGAAGCCGGCCCGCCCAAGCCCGAATTACCATTTTTTTATACTATTTAAAAAAAATAAATGAAATTGTACTATATTTTTAAAGGCCCGAAGCAAAGCCCGATATTTGGCACGAGCCTGGCCCAGCCCGAGCACGACGTGCCTCGTGCTGTGCTCGGGATGACATTTAAAATTTCGGCACGGCACGAGCCCGGCCCGAAGGCACGAGGCACGACACGGCCCGGCCCGCTGCCAGCTCTAGCTAAGGCTATAGGTAAAGTTTCTATTCTGGTTGCCGAAGCTATAGCTCTTAGGGAAGGGATTAAAATGATTAAGAATTTAAAGATTAAAAATGTTATTGTGGAAGGTGACAATTTAATGGTTATAAATGCAATGAAAGATCCAAATTCCATTCCTTGGCAAAATGAAATGATTTTAGCAGATTCTAAGTGCGATTTAATTGACTGTGATAGGGTCATTTTTGCTCATTGTTCTCGCGTTCTCAATGGGGTTGCAGATTTCTTGGCTAACTTAGGTTACCGTCAATCTGTGTTTACCTCTTCTGCTGATGGTTTTCCCCATCATGCTTTTCTTGTCCTTCTTCGTAAAGACAATCTAGGATGGGACGAGAACCCCCTAGTTACTCTCTTTCCTTCTCAAAACAAAAAAAAAAAAAAAAAATAAAAAAAAAAAATAAAATAAAATAAAATCACTCAAGTGTTATATTTGCTATTTCAAATATTTCTTTACGCCTCGATTTAAACAAGTTTCCAAGCCTTATTGATCATAACTCACAACTCATAAGCATTTGAAAATAAAGATGGCGGGGGAACTTAACCACTTCTCTTTTATTGACTTACATAAACCACAACTGGTAGTCTGGTACAATCACCTGGGTCTTTTCAAGAGAACATGTCAAATTACCCTTACAAGTTACAAATTACAGCAACACAGATCTACAAGTTTAACAAATACATACGACGGCGGACTAGAGACAATCGATCCTGCGAAGGAGACACAGAAGAAAGAATGTACAAAAGAAAGAAGCACAACCTCAAATCGAGTACACTTTTAGAGATGAGTAATCCAGAACAAGCAATAAGTACGCGTTACAAAGGCTACAACACCATCTTAAAGACTCCTGACCCACTGTTACGAGAAGAAAGCAAGTCAGCGGTAGACATTCTTCACCATTCCAGCAGTATGCATCCTTACTGATCATATAGCTTGTGACTGGGAGAATGAGATGCGTATGATACAGCCACCGAGGGTGCTTGCACTCTTGCAGACAAGGGCTTCGGTTGCCTGCTCCTCATTGTCAAACAAGATAAGAGCCTGCTTCTTACCATTAGTCTCAAAAACCTTGGTGTTGACGATGGTTCCATGCTCCTCCAAGTGGCTCACTATCTCTTCCTCGGTGATGTCTTGGGGAAGTGTGGAGAGGTGAATCATTTTTGTTGGAAAGCAGCAGTAGCGGTAGTTTTTGGCCGCATTTCGGTTGAAACGATTGAGATTTGAGTTCAGGTATTCATGAGTATCAGCACCAGATGTGATTTGAGGGTATCTGGAGAAGTTGACATCCATATGCTTGCCAAAAAGCATTGCCCCCTGCACAGTAAGCACTTATAAGACAACGAGAGACGGCTATTGGTTGAGGGGGCATCACAGAAGCTTTGACTAAACCACCATTTTAGCTAATACTGTGCTAGCAACCATGCCAACCAACACACGTGAGTGATTCACACTTCAAATACAATATGAAGTGTCGTATCAATCAGCCAATGGTCAATGTGAAACCACATTTTGTATAAAGTAGAGAAATAGGAAAAAGGAGGGTAGTAAATAAAGGATTTGGATCCCCTATAGTTGAAAATAAACTTTACAAGCAAGGTAACAAGAGATTTAAGTAAAACAAAAGGAGGAGAAATAAATGCAAAATTCTGAGAAAAAATAGTAGAGAAGAAAAAAGTTAGGGAAAAAAATAAACAAGAAGATAAAAATGCGGTCAAAACCTCATCATCCAATTGAATCCTTCACATCATACATCCATAATGACCTCTTCAACGCCTTTATCTAATCCAATCCCAAATAAACTCCTATTGATTTCAGTCACCCTAATCCACGCCATATTAGGTTTTCCTCTACCCTTTACATAATTTCTTCAACTTCAAGTCTTTTGACCAGTGGATCATGTATATATTGAGTTTAACATGCCATATGGGATTGTTTCATGTATAGGACAGCAAGGTTATAGGGCCATTGCATGAAGTCTTTGTTCTTCCAACCATTGTCAGTCCTTGTGAGAGGAGAACGGAAGTGTATTCGCACATAAATTATAAATTTGATCTAGGGAGTGCAATAGAATTGTTAAAAGGAATGAGTTGGCCAAGAAGCAAGTAGGAGTTGGCCAATACTCTCACATGGCATGTTAAATTCATAATATATGCTAGGAAATAACAACTAACATTGTACTTTATTAATGAGTCTGGTGTGTAAAAGCTGAGGGTGCTCAAAGCTGCTTCCTAAGGCTAATCATAAAAAAAGTCCAGACCACCTTCCTCATAAAAATCTCAAATTCAGAAGTTGAAAGTTGAGGGCACCTTGTCCACTATCCGGAAACAAAATTTCTCAGAGGGGATGGAATAGAAAGAAAGGGGCTGAATTCTAAGCTGAAAGGCAAATTTGCAACTACTGCACCCATAACAGCCTTCACATGTTTACCAAAGACTTCTTTGACAAGGAAAAGCAGAAACTTCCCACAAAAATACTCCTTTGAAACCATCAGCACGTCCAAAAGCAATAATCCTTTCAGAAATTTTAGGGTTTAGAGCCTGTATTCTGAATTCATACTCCGGATATGTTATGAAGACAAGAAAGCAGGACACAAAGCAATAACCAAGCTCCATAAAGTGACCTTCATGAGAACATGGACTCCAGCTTTTTATTTTCAAAGAAAAAAGCTTGAATATGGTTCATAAAGGATAAATAACCTATATGCATATGATTTTTTATGATTTAAAAAAAAACAAATGCTTATGGTACATGGGGTCCTTAAATATACCTTCAGAAAGTGAATTGCTAATTCAGCTTGCAAGCCGTCACCCATCTGCACTAGGGCATGATCAGGTTTGTTACGAAGAAGTTTGATTCTCACAATGTTCCCATATAAGGAGAACAAATTAAATAGTTTGTCCTCGTCTATGCTCTGAAACAAAAAAGTCAAAAGATGCAGATGAGACTATGGCTAGGATGATACGAGTCAATAAATTAGGGAAGGAGGGGCCAAGAATGAGGGAAGCAGTGACTTACATCAGGATTCAGATTAGAAACAAGCAGTGTACACCTATCATTCATTCCTGTTATTCCAGGAGGAAAAACACCTCCAAAGGCAGCTGCCACAGCTGAATGGTTTGTCATCTAAGCATAAACAACAGATGATAACATCAAGAGATTGGCCACAACCATACACAAAAGACTAAAATGGAAAGAACTTCAACAAAATATTTTGATTAAAACTCAAGCCCGATGACAAATTGTTTACTCGACTGATCAAGCACAACCTCATTTCAACAAGTGGTTTTCATTATAATAACGGAAATATATATTTCACCAACAGTAGTCCAGTTTTATATGTCAATTAATCATGTCACTTATCTTTCTGAAGCAAGTAAAGATAAGTAGAACTAGGATGTCCATAATACGTAGGATAAAAATGATCAAAATGTGCACATTACATATGAAAAGATGCAGAGATCTTAACATATTCAGTGTACATGCATGCTGAGCAAAAACTTCCCGCCACTGAAATCTTTTAGCAATATGCTATGGTCTAGAGCCAAAGAAAACTGTCTTCAAATGACCATTACAAGCTAGGAAGCCGAGCTTTCTCTCACATGCTAATGGCAAAGGAACATCCATCAAATTAAAGCATAATCATAAAACTAGTTCAAAAACGAAACATGAAAGAACAAAGAAAAAGACGAAAGCATTGGCTTAAGTGGGTAGATGCTCTGTCCCCAGCACCCCTCGAAAGTACCTGAGGATATGCACCTGAAGCACAAACAACCAGAATCAAAATGGCTGTTGGATAAAACCAATAAAATACGAAGGAGGGGTGTGGGGTAAATAGTAAACACAAAGCTGCTGAAATACCTGGAGCTCCTCCTGGTGGAAGCGAGTACATACCACTACCATCAACATAACCTTGCTGTTAAAAAAAATCCTTATTAGTCTCTAACTGGCGCCTGCGGAATTAATTTCTCAATCATTAAAGTGAAATACCTGAGAAGACCTGCCTTTCGGTTCTGCTGGCAAACTATGATTAGTGAAATCCCTGTGTGAATTTAGAGGAGAACAAACGATACAATGTAAGAGCCACCATCCCAGTACGCTTTTTCATCCATGTAAAATCAGAAACGGAAGTATGATTCATAGCATGTACCTTGTTCTATCATTATTATAGTTTACTTGCAATTCCTCAAGACTGCACCAGAATTATAAAAACAAACAAATGAGTCAAAAAAGGTGACTGCTACAGGAAAACTCAAAACTTAATGCAAGCAAAGTAATTTCTGAAGGCATGATGCTGTGACATACTTGGAATATTGAATATCCAGCTGGCAGCAGCCATCATAAATATTGCGTCCCTGTACCAAATAAAGGAAAAAAGAAAATAAGAGGCTTATTACTCTGGATACAAACAACTGTTAGAAGGAAGTTCTCTTTCGCTAAAACTCAGACCTGAAGTACATCTCTTGCTGTGACTGCATTCTGACGCGATTGATACTGAATGAGGGCTTGGAAACCTACAAAACAAGCATACTAAGAAGAAACTGGACTTTCGGCTAAATGCACTGTAAAACATAATTTTGAACTCAGATAATATATACACAGACATAGACAAATTTAACAAACAACTGGAGAGCTTCTAGCACAACGATATGTAAAGTTAAGCCTCCTTACATGTAGGTTAAGTTAATCATCGAGCAGCAGTTTAATATAGAAAGAGGGAGAAAAGAAAGGAAACAGAAAGAGAGAAAGAAGAACTTGAAGAAGCTGACCAGCTGACTTCTGAAATGTGACAATCTTCTCCACAAATCCATTAGGAGAAAAAACTTGATGTAGCACGTCCACTGTTATTGGATAATGCATTTGGTGGATCGTAACTAAGAGAATTCGATTGGGCTGAGTTCCCACAGATGTCCCACAGCAGTCCAGCACAGACACAGAAAAGGGGGAGAGAGAGAAGAGAATAAATAGAGAAGAAAATATAGAGAAGAAGAGAGAATTAAAGAATGAAAACTTCCAATAATTTGTTACACTCAAGTACTAGGACGACAAACAGCACTACTGCAAGCTGAAGAGACAGTACATGAAGTAAATAGGAAATAGACAACGGAGTCAAAATGATTACACCAGTAAGAACTCATATCCTGAACAAGCAGACATACAGAAGAGCCTTGGCTTACACAGATTTGTGAGAATTTTATTGCTCTGTCTTGGAAGACAGCCCATATTTCTTTTTTCGCAAACTATTAAAGTAGCCGCAGGAATTTTCAATTTTTAAGCCATACATTAAGCAATAAATTCTTTTTCATCTTCGCCTGACCCTTTGAATGGGGAGGGGGAAAGAGACTGAATTTTCGTGTACTCTTTAAAAGCTCCATGGTCGCACATGACATAGCATCATAAATCTCTAAAAGTTACATCAGAAAGTGCCCTGACACGATTAAATGGCTAAAGGACATCATTCATTTGATTTTTGTGGCCAACAAAATTTTTAGTGGTACCAAAACTCAACCAAAAAGTCCACCTAACTAAATTTTAAAACCCGGATGGATGTGGATAAAACTCAAGAGTGAGACCAAGGAAAATGTTTGAGAGTGAAGCAACAAGGTTAGTTCAAAATGTTCAACAACCACGGACATGTTTTTTAGGGTCACCAAGAGACTGACATCTCATCATTATTTGCAGTGGTGACACATTTTCTGACAACATGCTGCTCAGCAATATTGATAGTGTGTGGCAGCAAGGCCTAATATGCATTCATAACTTTCATATCCACTTCACTAGTGATTTGTTTACAGAATAAGATAGTATTGGCTGGATCTAAAACAGGTCCTTGCACACTATTCCTAAATCCACATTGTTGTGCAAACAACTTGAGAAATTTGAAAATACATGTAATCTGTCACAAACTTGTAGACTCATCACACGACAACTTACAAAAAGACCAAAACATGACTCACCCGATTGAGAGTACATGTGAACTAAAAAAGAAAAAAAAATAGTAAGAACACCAAAATAAATGCATAATCTGTCCAATCAAATATTTTTATATACAAGGGTGAAGCAATGGGGTTATAGAAGCAGTGTAATGTATACTGACCTCATCACCTCTCCCATTAGCATTCTGATCCATCGTTGTTAACTCGTGATGCGAGGAAAACTGAACATAAATATTCCTTCCCCTGAATATATAAACAGCATGAGTGGGCCATTAGGCAGGTATGGTTGCAGCATAATGAACTGCAGAAGTTCAAGTGAAGTAATTTGAAAATGAACAAAAATGCAGTAAAGCACTCCAAATCATCAACTTCTCTTCTCTATTGAAAGTAAAGGACTAATAAGTAGCTTACAACTACAGTGGGCCTTGTTCAGTTTATATAGTGCACCAAGTTGCATCATTTCGTTTCTATTACAACACTACCAAGCTTACATTTTTGTCCATAAAGGATTGAAGATTTGAAAAGTTGTCACTTGCGGAGGCCAGTTGAAGTCCCAAAGTCAGAAATTGAGTTTCAATATAAGGAAGGTTAACTAATGTAAAGTAAAAACAGGAGGCCAATTGCAGAGTTAAACTATGGTAGATTATACCATGCTCCCGGGAGCACAAGGAGCATGGTGGTCCTTCTCACAATAAAGGAGTAGGGGTCATGCTTACATATTTTAAATAACTTAAGTGTGATCCCTACTCCTCTATTGTGAGAAGGACCACCATGTTCCTTGTGCTCCTGTTAGCATGGTATAACCATTGGTAAAACTATTCCATGGTACCACAAATTGAGCGCCAGTTTTCAACTTTTAGCTCCTAAGTCTCAGCCCAAAACTTTGAATCCTTACCTCTTGCTACAGTACAAATGTTGGGAGAGATTTAGTGTGATGGATATTAGTAGCAGGCCAAATAGAACTGAGCTAACTGGGTTTTTTGGGGAGAGCGGGGAGTTACCAAGCAGCTTTGGCTTAGCTAACCTATGGCAGCCTGGCTGTTTAACGCCCCTACTGGAAGCAGGCGGTGTGTTAACTAGACTGCTTAATAAGTTTGAGCAGTTTAAATTTGCAGACATTTTTTTTTGAATAAGCTTTAAATATGCAGACATTGGGCAGAGGAATATCTTGAAAAGAAAATACACACATAGTGAAAAGCCCACTTATTACCCAGAAAGTTAAAAATCCAAAAGACAGATACCTGATACCCCCTCTAACTGTTCTATCACTCTCGTGCGTACAATATGGTTGAGACTAAAGAGACTCCACACTCCACTACTAACTGCCCTTAGGTTATCAGAACTCAATATACCCAACAAGGGCACCAAGAGGATGCATCCTTTTTCAAAAAGACAGGGGTGACGCCCATATAATAAAGAGATAATTTATGTGTTGGGATCCTCTAGAGTTGCAAATCAACTCTATTTGGTAGAGTTTGCCTAAAAAGGCAAGAAGAAATTTTTTAACAATTTATTTGTGACCCTCAAAATTCTTTTTATTTTGTCTTATTACTTGTTTTGGTAAACTCTACCAACTCTACCAAATTCAAACTCTAGAGGATCCTCACCCATAATTTATACCATCTTGAGAAATTTTATCCAGAAAAGGAGGGAAGTCAGGTGTCCGTGAGAATGTAACAACTATACAACCACGTCAAAAAGCGAAATTTGAAGTCTTGGAATGTCAAGGTAAACAACACAAAGTGCTTTTAAGAAGAGTAAGACAACCTCCACCAGAGAAAAGCTTTGATTTCCACCCAAGAAGTTTGAACTAAAACCTAGCAATTATGGGATCCCAAACTGATTTGCACTTGAAAGATGCACCAAGAGGGATCCCCAAATAAGTGGTAAGGAGCAACTCCACCCCACAACCAAAGAAATGTGCTAAACCATAGAGATGGACACGTCGTCAGCGGAGATAATAGCACTCACGAGTTACTCTTGAGGGCCGGACATTGCTTAAAAGAATGCCAGAAGCCCAGAACATACCTCAAATATATCAAGTAATTCTCTTTAGGCTTGCAAATCAAGATATCAGTTGCCGACTGCCGTGGTTGATACGATGGTTTGACCAAATTATGAAAAGAGGTTAACATAATTACAAAGAGGTAAAGAAACACATAGAAATAAGGTGGAGCAACCCTGCAAACCATTTCCCAATACACTCACAGAACCTTCATTATCAAATTTGTTGAAACCAAGTTGCTAGGAAGTAGGGAATATGAATTGAACAGTGAAAATGCGAGCTGAGTTTTACTCGAACTCTTACAAGGATAGCATTTCAGGAGTCATAAAAGGTACCCTTAAAAATTTAGATTAGTTCTGCCAAAAGGAACATTTTTTAATACCACTTAAGCGAAGACTTCCACTGTTGTTCTGCCTAGGACTCTCACAAAGGTAACTGGAATGGCCCTTTGAATCCAGTTCCTTAGACCTTAGCCTTAAATATAATAACACTACCAGTACATCCATCGTTTCAGAAAGCATGCCCCAGGGATGAACACAGCAACGGAAGAGTAAGCACCACCACATTATAAAAAATAAAAAATAAACATTTCTTACTAAAAAACATAAAAGCTCTTCAAAGTTCTGGGTTACTGATCAGCAGACCTTATACTTGGTTGTACACTTGTGAAGTACTGCAACACATTCATGGCGGAAGGAACGTCTTGCATCTGAACAAGGGCCTGACAATATTTCACACGAAGAAAATTGTTATGTAAACTGTACAAGTCAAAAACCGTGGTATTGTGCCTCATATATACACAAAGAAAAACCTGATTCTTCGCGCGCAGCATCACAAGTTTAGTAATAACTCCAAATGGTTGGAACAGCTGCAGCAGATCATTCTGGAAAAAATGGAATGAATGCGTAATCAGAGACATAAGTTTTTATAATTAATGAAGAATGTGAGGACTAGTGTCATCATTGCCCTAACAAAAACAGACACAAAATGCCCAAGTTTTTCCAGATGAATAACAGGGCCCCTCTAAAAACACCTGCTAGCTAGCACAAGAAAAACAAGCCTCTCCAAGAAATAGTCAACAGAAGGACTTGGCCTTAAAAATCATCATAAATCCCAAATATTCCGAATACAAACGAAAATAGCTAGCACATCACAATACCAAAGTAACTTCTCTTAGTTCGCACCAAGAGGAATGCTACCCACCTCCTCGTATCTTCTCTCCAATTGTCTCTTCTTACATACCCATACAAGAATGTAATTATTGCTAACATAGATGTCCAGAGAAATGGGGAAAAAACAAATATTTTATGGGTACGTGAGAGGAGAAAATTGAAGAGAAGGTAAGAGATGGTGGATAGCATCCACTTAGCACCAACCCACAAAATTCGTGGGGACTAAAATCAACCACTGAGGGCAGACCTATTACTCCTCAAGTACTGCAATGCATCTGGCTGCTATAGGTATAAACGAAGGTACTAGGAAGGGGGGTAATTCACATCATTTTTTCCATATTCTAGATTGTTGAGGAGTATCAGGAAGCACTTAAAAAAGTCCATTACAGTTGGATTTTACAGCTTCCAAGTTTCTCAAGCTTGTAAGGCAGCCGTAACAGCTTAATGCATGAAATTATTCTGATTTCTGCTCCAAGGGCATATTCGTTCCAACTTTTTGTCTAGCCATTCTGCATGCAAGCCACATTACTCTGATTATTTTAACAAAATTGTGTCCTCTTTGCGACATAGTAGCGTTTGACTTGGTTTTTACTTTTTAGCGTTTCAATTAGCTTTTTACAAACGTGTCATAGAGTAATGTTTCATATTCTTGAATAGAGTGTTGTTTTCTTCTTCCTGATTTACCCCCTATCCCTCAAATTCCTAGCCTTACCTATAATTTATGATACGCAGCCCATTTCCATAAAAAGAAAAGGCAACTAGTAGGTTAATTATTAATTTTATTAGAGCATTATGTTCACAAATATTAAATTACACATCTTTAGTAGTCTATTAATCATCTTTTGGGTTTGATTAAGCCATTAAGGTTCATGAGATTACATAGATAAATATTTATTTGTATCGCTAATTGTCCAGAAATAAAAATCAGAATATAGACACCAGTTTAAGAGAGAGAAAAAAAAGATTCACATGTCCTTTATTTTTTGTAATTTTAAGAGCTTAACAGGTAGTTGTGCCGAACATACCAGGTAAATTCAGTTACTTGTAAAGCTTACCTCTAACAGCTGTCAGCTAACACTCAACAGCTACTAGAAATGCTATAGCTAGATAGAAGTATAAAGCGTTACCAGCTACGACTACAGCTAGCCTAAAAGACCCTCCATAGCCTAAATTCCTGATCATAGTGGTGAGCGGTGAGCCTACACCCCTGTGATATATTACAAGTATCTAACCTTCTCTAAAACACAGTTTGCAAGAGCTCGAACCTCAGGAAGAAATTTAGACTTCCAAGAATCCAGGTAGCAGTGATCACTGATCACAAACATCAAAAGAGGGGCTACCACATTAACGAGTATTACAGTTAATACTCTTGATAAGTCCCCCTCCAAACTCACATGTCCTAGTTGTCACACAAATTTACAGTTCCCCAAATGGAGATCAGGCTGTAAGTTTTGGAGATCAGTTCCCCAAATTGAAGATCGCATAAATCTCCCTCATGGGAATCAAAAGCAATAATTTGAGCATTTTGAAGGATGGATCGACCATAGAGGCGAGTGTAGAATAAAACAAAATGGCTCATAAAACTGTATGTGCTTATTTTGTGAAGTAGCGGTCAGTCAATGCGATTCTTGAAGCAATTTCGTTTTGGGTCATCCGTGTGCATCCTCTCTACGTTTCAATAGGGGTAAGGCTTGCTTACATCCGACCCCCCCCCCTTACCCCGCCTTATGGCGTGAGCCTTTAAGGCATTAGGGTAAAGATGTTGTTGTTGTTGTGATAGTCGTAGAGCTTGATTAGCTCTCTCTTGTATATGAGTGTCACCCCTTTAGGTGTCTTTTTGTATATGGGAGTCACCCCCTTGGTGTCCTTTTGAATATATTGATATCCTATCTTACTTTAAAAAAAAAAAAAAAAAAAAAAAACATAGAGGTGAGGAAACAAAGAAGAGGAACACATCTCATGTATCTTCCCAATATGTAGTACTCTCTTGGTACCCAGTTTTTAAGTCACTAATGGTAGAAAATTTTGTAGATTGTTGGGAAAACATTTCCAGGTGAAGCAGAATTGACCAAAGGATCCGGAGTCCTAACCATTACATAATGATGCAGAAAGGAAGTTTATAAAGAAAATTGCCACAACCAATTCCCTAGAAAAAGCAATGATTTCTTAAACAAACGAGTAACACCTAAGCTTTGTTAAAAATAAATAATTAATTAAAAACCAAAAAAAGCAAGACACAAGCCCCCCTCCTTTGGTCTGCAAACTAACTCCCATGGAACAAGATGATCTCTCTTCACCTACCTTGTGCCAGCCCAGGCCAAATAAACTCTCTCGTGACCTATTCTAAGTAAAGCGGCAAAGAAGAGAGGCACAACTTAATCAAAGTTATACTCCCCTTGATTTGCCACTCCCGTCAGCACCGGCTCCCAAAAGTTGGTTGACTTAAGGTTCTCCAAGAAAGTCAAGAAGTACACATCAAGTATAATAAAGCCCACTTTCGAATTTGCATCCAACCATAGTACCAAAATCATCCTTCTCATCTTCTTCTTCATCCTAGAAGTCTATTTTTTACATATGAGTCGACAGAGGGGGGGTTGTCCCTATTGTGTTAATTATTTAGTAATTAGGAGATCATGTTGCTAAGAATTTGCAATCTAGTTCTGAAAAATGGAATGCATCGCATCCACCAAGGTGTGCACCTCGTCCTTGCGCTTCATGCCTCGTCGCATCACACCGGCATTGCCTATGTACTAGCCACGCCTTTTAAGAAGGTCCTTCATCATCTTAAACAAGATATTCTCTTGTTACCCACCCAAATAAAAAAAAAATTAAAATATAGGGTAAAGCTTTTCTCTATAAAGAACAAACATTATCACCAAGACTTCCTTTTTAACTTTTACAATGTTATCATCGACACTAGCTTCTAAATTAGCTAATTTGAAAGCATCCAGCCTATGGGGTAAATGGGCCTGAAAGACGGGCATAAAAACGAAAAAGAGGCTAACGACATTCATCTTGATGCCAAGTTAGCCCCGCCAACACATTTTAGATCATCACACTATACCTAAGATATAACACTATTACAAGGTATAAAGGCGACTTGTGTCCTTTTAGAGTTCTAGTAGCAACTTGGAATAAAGATTTTAACAGAAAAATAGACCACAGGCTTGCCATGAAGATCAGAACAATCTGTCTTCACTGGGTTTCACAACATTTTTAAGCTTTTTCACTATGGATCACCAGAAAAATCAACCAACGAAGACTCAAGCTCAACACAGCAAAATCTAATCTGTGGAACATGCAACACACTTTCAAGAATGTAGTTTTTATAGCCTAGCAAAGCCCCACACACAAACCACTGAAGCTGAGCGGCCCTCCCCTCCCGCACGCCCTCTCAAAGACAGAAGAAAAGGCTCAACAAAGATTGCTTCAACTATATAGCCACGTCCTATCTTGTGTTGTTTGATCACCAATGTAAAACTTGCTTACATGCCATACACCAAGACAGTACACCTTTCCACTTAGATAACGTCTCACTCCTTTTACCATGAAGCTCCAGACCAAATTGAAACCACAAGACGAAGTCACGGGGACACTAAAAACAAGCTATGAAGCAATCTACTCTCAACATCATTACCCCGTGCCCAACAAAAGCGAGGTAGGGGAGGGTCAAATGTACGCAGCCTTACCCCTATCTCGAAAACACAGAAAGAACGTTTTCCGATAAGTCATAATGAAAATTGTGTCCAGAATCACACTGATCAACTGCTACTACATCACACAATACAAGAGGCACAAACTAATTTTACTTTCTCTCCACTTAAACAAGAGGCACAAACAGCTAATAAAAATCATGCCAAATTGTCGATTACAACAAAATTAATATGAGATGAGTATATAGCTTCTTCAACACAGAAATGAGAATAAAATAACTACCCAACAAAATTTAAGTGAAACCCATGACAACAAAAATCAAAAGAATACCTCAGAAATTTCATGCCCAACATTTCGCACATGGATCACCTTGGATGGTTCTGCCATTATACAGCAGCAAAATTACCTGAGTACAAAAAATAAACACATCATAACCAACTCAAGTTCATACTTAATACCCAGTAATTACAAAACGTAAACATCAAGAGCAAAATTTGAGCACAGAAATTTACAAAAACATGATCTTGGTGGGAAATAGAAAAGAAACATACACAAGAATTTTGACTCGAATTAAGAGAGAAGAAGGGGGGAAATTTTGCAGGTTGAGATTAAAAAAAAAAAAAAACAAGAGAGAGAAACATTAATCTAAACCGATTAACCGAAGGACTCCAACTCTCCAAGTGTGTTCTTGACCTCATGAGTTTGGTTGCGTCGTGGTCTGGTGGCTATCGGTCCCTTTTTACTGGTGAGACGGCCTTAGCGCATGGTTCGCAAGATTAGGTTGACGATTCGGCTCGTGTTCAGGGTATGTATAAAACTACATTTATTTTCGAGTGACATATAACAAACTAGATGTAAGCCTGTGCGTTGTACGGGTCTCTTAAAATGATATCCAATAATGATGATAAAGTTGAACCTATAAATATTTGACCCTTATAAGAACCATTACAGTATCACTTGTATTTCATTTAACTCGAAGACAATTATTTTCATTATATGAACATCATTTTACAAACTTGAGAATTTATATTCTCATATTAACTTTGTCCAATATTTCATTGTTTCACTACTTAAATGTTTCACTGTTGTAATGAACTAATGATGGATACTAACTTCAGACCACACTCAATGCTAACATTTCTTCTAATAATTTAGCAAATGAGTGTTATTTTTTTTATGAAAATCATACTTCATGGGTAAATTGTACATAAACATCCGACTGCAAATGCCATATAAAAGGGGGAAAATAGATAGTGAATTTCATTTTCAAATTAAAAATATTTTTTTAGAAAGTATTATTTGTATACTATGTAGTTGTAAATAAATAAATAAAACTATATATATGTTTTTTTTCCTAAGAAAGCACTACATCTGACCTTGTTTTTAACACTAACACTGACACAATTTGTTGTATTCAGTTATTCCAGTATAGACTACCTTAACTTTTTCTTCTATGCTTCTATCCCCTCTCTCCACATTTTTCCAAAACACTACATTACAATTGATAGATAACTGTTGTATTAGATTGACATATACTAAAACAAATGCCGAATGAGTATTTAGTTATGAAAACAACCTAATTTATAAGAAGAGTTGAGACACGGTCTCAATACGTTCATTTCCTTTGTGATCAGACTGATCACTAATTGCAACATAATGCTAAAAACAAATGTTTTTCTTTGAACATTATTGAGAGGTGGTGGGTACCGAAACCAAAGTACTTAAAGGAAAGTTAGATGTCAATCTTGAGTTTAAAGGATTCCCTACAATATTTCTAGAAAATACGAACATGACAATACGAACCAAAGGAAAATAGAAATTAAAAAAAAGGTAAAATTGTTATATACGCTTAGGTTTATGTACACTCGTATTCATATTCATTGTTTTATGTATCGGTCGATCATATTTGTAAACAATAACATCATTACACCAAAAGTCAGAAAGCTACAGAAAATATTCACAAAGATACACGAAATATCCAAAAAAGTATAGAAAATTATCACTGTAATATATAAAGAAAAGTCTGTGCGATGTGCATGCATTCGGGGTGTATGGTACACATTATAAAAGAGTTTGTAAGAAGAAGAATAACGAATTCAAGCTAAAGTACTATATCTGAAATCAATTCATAACCATGTAAAATTAGAATCATTTTTTCACGATTGTGTTGTTTTTTTAGTATATGTTACTTGATATCATATATGCAGACAATATCTAAAATCATGGCACAATGTGCTATATACAGACATATAGTTATTGTAGCTAGGTATATAAGTCCTAAAAAATTATTGTTAAAATTATATTATAATGCTTGCAAAAGATCATTGAAGTTTATTAATGGACTACGGGCCTGTTTGATAGGACTTAATAAAAGTAATATTCAGATCAGTTCAGAATCATTCAAATCAGACCAGAGTCATTCAAATCAGATCAGAAATGTTCAAATTTTTATCAATGTATTTGGTGCATAATTGATACTAATTCGTTGAAATTCAGTGAAAATTTTAACACATTCAGATCAGATCAGATCAGTTTAGAGTAATTCAAATCAGATCAGATCAGATCAGATCGGAATCATTCAGATCAGATCAGTTCAGTTCAGAAAGATGTAGTCCTATCAGACAGGGCATAAATAGTGATGAAATAGATAAGTTCGGACATTAAACTACATATACATAGTTTTATAAGTCGATCATGCTTGTAAAAGAACAATATAACACCAAAATTCAAATAATGATAATATCCAATAAAAAAATTGAAACTAAAAGTGTAAAAGACAACTTAAAACTCTAATCCTATGAAGCTGTGAATTCCTAAACTGTTGATTCTCTCAAAGTGTAAAAGACAACTTAAAATTCTAATCCTATAAAGCTGTGAATTCCTAAAAGTGTAAAAGACAACTTAAAACTCTAATCTTCTGTGGATTCTTTTAAAGTGTAAAAGACAACTTAAAACTCTAATCCTATAAAGTTGTGAATTGTCTTAAACTGTAAAAGACAACTAATGACAACTCTAATCCTGTAAAAATGTGGATTCTCTTATACTTACTATAGAATTCTTATATAATCATATATCATGTACAATTTATATTTAATTATTTATTCACTTACCATATCATGTACTGATACTAATCTAGTTGATGTAAGATTAAATTAATTGTTCACTTACCATATTATGACTTAACTTATAGTATAATATTCAACAATCCATATAAAATTGGACTCTCTAAAATCACTCGGTCTTTGCGAGAGCTCAAAAAAAGCCTCAAATAATAATATATATATTGATAATAACAACCAAGTTTTATTCCTAAAATAATTTGGGATCGGTTAATATGAATCGTCATCCAGTAACCGTCTTGTATACGCCATAAAATTTCAAAAACGCTGTGAACCATATAAGAATATTGAAACACTTTCAAAAGAAGTTTTAGAAAGTCATCAAAAGAAAAAAAAAAGTTTGAAAATTAGTTATACGGAGGAGTAATTGGGTTGTACTATAAAAATATAGTTATAGGTGGGATTTTGCTTTTCGTTGTATTAATTACGGTTTCGATCATATTACAAATTTCACGAATAATTTACGGTGTTACCAATGTGTCCCTTCTTTGCCAATTTATGGGTGAGACGGTTTGCGCATGGTTCACAAGATTATTCATCTTTTCCTCTTTTATTACCCAAGGAAAGAAAAAAATACTAGGAGTCTATATGTAGACAAATAAAAATATCTATGGTTAGTTTTCAGTAAAAATTAAGGGAAATTCCAGCCTGTACCCCTATAGTTTTGACTTTTCCAAACTATACTCATTCTTGTTTTACAATTCCAGTTTGTACCCCTAAAATATGCATTTTGTCCACAATGTGACCTAACTATCATAATGTCGTTAGTGAGCCGTTAAATTTGGACGTTTCATCTAAAAGATTAAAGAATTTTCCTACTTGTACCCCTATGGTTTCACTCCTTTTCGAAAAATACCCATTACTCCGTAGTTATAAGTTTATTTAGGCAATTGTAGCAATTTCACCCCAAGATTTTGCTCAATTGTGTAATTGAGCCCCTTACGTTTTATTGGAGGCAATTTAACCCCATATGTTTTATGATTAGTGCAATTGATCCTATAATGCTATTTTCCACCCAATTGACATTTAAAAAATAATTAAAAAAATATTTTGTCTAAATACATCCTAAATACGCGTACAAATACGTAGAAAGTTTGTCTAAATACATCCTATATATGCGTACGAATACGTACACAATTCTTTGCTTTGTCTACGAACTTTGTACTGCTACAGTACCATTGACCATAAGAATTCCAATCATCATCACCACACACCAACAAAACTTTTCACATATTTTTTTTGTCTCCCCTCTCGTGTGGCCTTCTTCACTTTTCTTTTTCTTTGAAACCAGCAATCCTTCTTAACTACTACCATGATGAAAATTGATCTTCATGGATGAAGAACAAGCTATTGTTAATCAAACCTCATCATCAAGCCCAGGTATGTATGATTGATTCCGACTTCGTTCTAATTGATTTTTTTAATTAAATTAAGCTGAACTATTTGCTAATTGTTACTTTACATGAGCTTGATGAGGGGTAGTTTGAGACAAATTGAAGTTCCAATTCACCATGTCATTGTTGCAAATTAAGCAAATTAGACTTTTGAAGTCTAATAATTTGACCAAGCAAGCTAATAGTTTGGGCAGTAAAAGTACACACCTCCAACTTGATTACAATAATCAAGTTGGTGATATAATCAAGATCCAAACGATGTTGCGGGATCATACAGAGGCCATTCTGATTATTTTCCAACTTTTGGATCGTCGACATCATCATCACTGAAGTACAAAGGACCTTCGTCGTCGGAATCTCTTTCCCAACACCTTTCTTGCATGAGTTTCATTTCATTTTCGTCCCCATCAACTCTCCAATAGTCATCTTCTCTCATCTTAGGCCACTGTGTCAACGCACTCTCTTGATCATCAGTGTCGACTTTCTGTGTAACACTACGGAATATGGAAAGTGGTTTATGGAGTTGGTTTGTCCCACATTGGGAAACTAAGGCTCATATGATCAGTTTATAATAAATTTCTACCATCATACTAACAACAAGGTCTTCACCTTTTAGAGCGCGGAGAGGATATATGGGCTTAAGAGGTAACTACCCAACTTATTGGGTTGTGTTGCAACGGAGGGTGGATCGGGCTATTACATTCTGTCCCTTGCCTCTCTATGTGACTTGGCATTCACCATTTCTCCGAGAGACCCATTTTTTCTTTTGCATCTGCACATCAATAAATTCCTCGTCACTACTACCATCTTTCATATTTTCTATAACCTTTTCGGGTTCACTCATACAGTGCTCAACTTCATCACAATCTATTTTACCATCCAAGAGCTCGTATTACGTCAGATTTAGGATTTCTACTGGTATCTCACATGTGGTATCAAGTTTTTCGGAGTAATCTGCATCCACGTGAATATCATTTGATTCTCCATTATCACTATCCTTGCTTTCTTGATATTTTTCTTCGGAAGTATGGATTACGTAAATTTCAATCTCTTGATGTGTAACCCCCTGAATTCGAAATTCTTCCATTGTTTCATGATCACTAAGAATTTGTATAACCTTTCCGTTAACTCCATGAGTATGCCTTGGCAGGAGTCTCTTTTGAATATGAAGAGATGGTTAGTAACTTTCTTAGTGAGCAAAAAATGACCCTATCACAGTTATGGAGTTAACGGAAAGGTTATACAAATTCTTAGTGATCATGAAACAATGGAAGAATTTCGAGTTCAGGGGGTTACACATCAAGAGATTGAAATTTACGTAATCCATACTTCCGGAGAAAAAGATCAAGAAAGCAAGGATAGTGATAATGGAGAATCAAATGATATTCACGTGGATGCAGATTACTCCGAAAAACTTGATACCACATGTGAGATACCAGTAAAAATCCTAAATCTGACGTAATATGAGCTCTTGGATGGTAAAATAGATTGGGATGAAGTTGAGCACTGTATGAGTGAACCTGAAAAGGTTATAGAAGATACGGAGTTGGTAGTAGTGACGAGGAATTTATTGATGTGCAGATGCAAAAGAAAAAATGGGTCTCTCGGAGAAATGGGGAATGCCATGTCACAGAGAGAGGCAAGGGACAGAATGTAATAGCCCGATCCACCCTCCGTCGCAACACAACCCAATAAGTTGGGTAGTTACCTCTTAAACCCATATATCCTCTCCGCGCTCTAAAAGGTGAAGACCTTGTTGTTAGTATGATGGTAGAAATTTATTATAAACTGATCATATGAGCCTTAGTTTCCCAATGTGGGACAAACCAACTCCATAAACCACTTTCCATATTCCGTAGTGTTACACAGAAAGTCGACACTGATGATCAAGAGAGTGCGTCGACACAGTGGCCTAAGATGAGAGAAGATGACTATTGGAGAGCTAATGGGGACGAAAATGAAATGAAACTCATGCAAGAAAGGTGTTGGGAAAGAGATTCCGACGACGAAGGTCCTTTGTACTTCAGTGATGATGATGTCGACGATCCAAAAGTTGGAAAATAATCAGAATGGCCTCTGTATGATCCCGCAACATCGTTTGGATCTTGATTATATCACCAACTTGATTATTGTAATCAAGTTGGAGGTGTGTACTTTTACTGCCCAAACTATTAGCTTGCTTGGTCAAATTATTAGACTTCAAAAGTCTAATTTGCTTAATTTGCAACAATGACATGGTGAATTGGAACTTCAATTTGTCTCAAACTACCCCTCATCAAGCTCATGTAAAGTAACAATTAACAAATAGTTCAACTTAATCTAATTAAAAAAAATCAATTAGATCAAAGTCGGAATCAATCATACATACCTGGGCTTGATGATGAGATTTGATTAACAATAGCTTGTTCTTCATCCATGAAGATCAATTTTCATCATGGTAGTAGTTAAGAAGGATTGCTGGTTTCAAAGAAAAAGAAAAGTGAAGAAGGCCACACGAGAGGGGAGACAAAAAAAATGTGAAAAGTTTTGTTGGTGTGTGGTGATGATGATTGGAATTCTTATGGTCAATGGTACTGTAGCAGTACAAACACTACGTCAAATTTGGGCTTCCAGAACTAGCATAAGAGAACGGAATTTTGTAAAACCGATCTCTATTTTATATGAAAACGGGTCCGTTAAAAACCGTTCTAAAAGATGATTTGCGAAAAAAGGAAAATAAAAATAAAATGTCTAAGAGAACGGTTTCAGTAAAAACCGTTCTAAAAGACCCTTTTAGAACGGTTTTCAGGAAAACAGTTCTAAAAGGTTCACATTTTAGAACGGTTTTTAGACAAACCGTTCTAAAAGATCATGGTTCTTTTTTTTAAAACATAAATCATAAAGAGCTCTCGCCTTGCTTTGTAATCTCCGCCTCCGCCTCCTCATTCTCAGTTTCTCTTTCCTTCCACATCTCTCTTCTTTCCATCTGTAACTGATTCTCCTCTTTTTTTGCCTCTCTTCTCTTCTAATCGTCCACAAATTCTCGTCGACCTCCAGCGGTAGACGTGCTGCGAGTGCCTCACTCCGACAAGATCTGGTCTTGCTGCCTCGAAGAATCGTGCTTTGGCGACCTTTTCATCACCTTCTCCAGCCGGCAAACACGTCTTCGTATGGCTAGGGTTCGTCAGCCTCTTTGCCGGTAACTTTTTACATCTTTGATATATTGTTTGTGATTAAGTCATGTATAATCTAGTTTTTCAGATCTACTTTTTATAAGATATAAGATCTCATTTTTAGATTTCATTTGTCAATTACATGTTTTTTAAACTTTGTTTTTTTAATTCACTTTTTGTAATGATATTTGTTTTTATTTTTTGTGGTTAGAATGATAATGCAAAGGAAGTTGATGAACAAAGGCCCAGATTTATGAAGATGATGACGTCAAAATTTACGTGAAAAATAGTGTTAGGTTAATCGATTTGTTAGTTTTTTTTTTGTTTGGTGATTCTGTAATTTTATGGTGAACCCAGATTTAATCAAAGTATTGGAGGTATTTTGAGTGTTAGTTTTGTTATTGTTGTTGTTGTTGATGATGATGTTGTTGTTGCTGCTGCTGATCAGGGGTTGGGGATCGTGGATAGGGAAAGCTAAAAATTTTGAAAAAAAAAATTGGTACATATCAGAACGGTTTTGCTCAAAACCGTTCTGTAAGGCATCAACTTATTAGAACGGTTTTGCTTATAACCGTTCTTAAAGATCTTTGAGAACGGTTTTGTACAAAACCGTTCTCATACCCTTTAAGAACGGTTCCAACCGTTCTCTTAGCCTTTAAGTACCGTCGTCTAGAGAACGGTTCTACAACCGTTCTGCTTAGCTTTAGAGGAACCGTTCTTGAAGGTCATTTTTGACGTAGTGAAAGTTCGTAGACAAAGCAAAGAACTGTGTACGTATTCGTACGCATATATAGGATGTATTTAGACAAACTTTCTACGTATTTGTACTCGTATTTAGGATGTATTTAGACTAAACTATTTTTTTAATTATTTTTTAAATGTCAATTGGGTGGAAATTAACATTATAGGATCAATTGCACTAATCATGAAACATATGGGGTTAAATTGCCCCCAATAAAACGTAAGGGGCTCAATTGCACAATTGAGCAAACCCTTGGGGTGAAATCGTTACAATCGCCATTTTATTTACAAAGTATTTGTGTTATATTTCATCGTCACTTCATTATTAATGTCAACATTAGCCACTTTTATTATAAATATTGTAAATCACTTGCTATGTTATATTGTAAATTAAAACAAAGAAGGATAAGTGTTTTTTTAGTTTCAAATTTGTTGAATTAATTTATTGATTTTTTTATGTAGTATATATTATTTGCTACTTAAACAAATATTAAGTAGCTCAATTTACTTTAAAAAAATAATTACACATAATTAATTAAAAGATCAAACTATATACTAAACTTTTTATTTTCTGAGAAACAAGGGAGATTTCTGAAAATGGGTTCCGGAAAATATAAAACTAAAAGGATATAATGTGAATTTTTCTTAAACTTTTGGAAGAAAATCTTAAACTTAACGGCTTATTAACGGAAATATGATAGTTTGGTCACATTGTGGACAAAATGCATATTTTAGGGGTACAAACTGAAATTGTAAATCAAGAATGAGTATAACCTGGAAATGTCGAAACTACAGGGGTACAAGTTGGAATTTCCTAAAAATTAATCAAAGGTGCAATAAATTTTGTTGCATGGTTTTGTAAACGTTGGATTAATAAGAAAAGAGAGACAAACAAAGAGTTCTTAATTTGACAATTAAATCAATTTAATTTTCTTTCTATTGATAGGTTCGTAACAATGTTAGATTTTACTATCAGTTTCATAAATTTATCGCAAACATGTTAAATTTGCTATTACCCTGTTTGATAGGACTTAATAAAAGTAGTATTCAGATTAGTTCAGAATCATTCAAATCAGATCAGAGTCATTCAAATCAGATCAGATCAAAAAATGTTCAAATTTCTATCGATGTATTTGGTCCATAATTGATACTAAATCGTTGAAATTCAATTAAAATTTCAACACATTCAGATCAGTTTAGAGTCATTCAAATTAAATGAGATCAGATCAGAATCTTTCAGATCAGTTCAAAAAGATGCAGTTCTATCAAACAGCGCCTACATAGTCCTATTATTTATTAATTACAATTTTTAATTTACTACACTTAATTATGTTATACGGAATACTCGATTCAAATCCTCGTATCCTACCCCAAAGTCCGAAATATACGCACGCTCTTTTGAGTATTTGGTACCTGAACGGCTGAACCAAAAGATGACCTCCTACCTCACATGTCCACCTCTCTTTCTCCCCTTCAAACTCTCATCATCAAGGGCGCCAATCCCACTCTCAATTCCAATCAAAACCTTAACTTCAACAACACGCCCGCCAAATTTCAAGTTGGCCAGTTCTAGAAACGACGCCGCTTTCGACGAGGCAGCGTACGAAGCAAATCGACTGAGCTTGGACGCCAAAGCTCGAGAATCATCAGAAAGAGAGATGAGAGAGAGTGAGGAGCGTGAAGATGAAGCTGACCCAAAAGCTTGGAAATGGAAGATAAGGAAAAGGGTTTGGGATTTTATGGAAGCCAATAATATTGCCCAATTCCCTAGACCTGTTCACCATCGTATACCCAATTTTGTTGGGGCCCCCCTTGCTGCTAATAAGGTTTCTTTTCTCGTTATTGTGCGTTACCCTTTTACTAAATTTCGGTATATTTATCATCTTTATATGTTCTCGACGTAGGGGTAAGGCTGTGTTTATCGGGATCATGTTTTTGATGTGCTAAATTTGTAAGATTGTTTGTACTAAAGTGTGTGATACGGGTGCATTTTAAAGTACCATGTGAGAACGTGTATCGAATATCGTGTATCATTTGGTAACGCTATCTCATTTCCCGGGCATAAGGTAGCATAAAGTAGGTTATTTCATTTCTACGTTACCTTGTTAGGCACGATTATCATATGCTAGTTGAGTGTTATAGAGAATAGGAAGATATTAGGTGTATGTGTGGGAGGGAGGAGTAAAAATGTGGGGATTTTAGTATTGGAGTGAAATTGGATTCTTAATTGAGCGTGATTGATACGTTTGATTCGTGTTTTCTTTATTGATTGTTTTGATTAATGGATTGACAATTTTGGCAGTTTAGTGAGTTGGAGGTGTTTCAGACAGCAGGATGTGTGAAGGTTAACCCGGATTCACCCCAGAAACAAGTTAGATTCTTGACGCTCTCTGGTCGGTTTTTCTCTTTAGTGAAAATGTGGAAATTTGATGTTAGAGCCTAATGTAGCTGGTTGTAGTTGATTTTGTGTACAACTTTCTCCGATTACGTGTCTTCATAGGTCTCAAATATGTAGGTGTATAATCCGAATGTAGCAAAGGACTTGATATTCTTTGGCTTAGAAATGTGATGGAATAAAGTAAAATGGCTCACCAAATCCGTGCTTCTTTCTATTGTGAAAGCTGCGTATGTTTATCCCTTCTTGTAATGTCAAATGCAATGGTTGGTTGGAGACTAGAAGTCTTGTGATTAGTAGTCTTAATGTCAATAGCTTCTTAATATGCCAAAGGTTCAGTAGCAAAGTCCATAGCACACAACACTGAGGATTATGGCAAGTAACTTAATTGGTGAGGAATTGTTAAAACCAAGTTTAATTACCTTTTGATATGAAAGTTTATCCTAGGATGTCCATTTTACTAGACTGATACAGGATACCTGTAAGAATTTGCACTTGTACTATCAGGGTGGGTGCTAAATTCTTCGATTGTTGAAAACTTAGAACGAAACATCTTTCCTGCTTTACTGTTTGAAATGCACATTAAATGGCATAAATGCTATTTGGCTTTGATACATAACTATATAGAATGGATATCTGTATTTCTGCAGCTGAGCTTTAGCTGAAACGAATGATGAATCTGGTGACTTGTTGGTGTTCCAGGGGGGAAGCAACTACTAACTCCTCAGCCACGTTTAAGGACAGGTTTCTTTTCTGTTCTTGAGTCTCAACTGTTGACTCCGAGTACAATCAATGAGGCATGCACTTCAGTAGGAGTTGCAAAATATGGAAGGCCGATTGGGTTAGATGAAAAAATCAAGGTGGACTTGATTGTACTAGGTTCAGTGGCTGTTGACCCAAACACAGGAGCCCGGCTCGGAAAGGGTGAGGTTGTTCTCCATAATGATCTTACTATTTTGAACATGCTTGTTATAATTTCACTTTTTAAGTGAGACCTGCTAAGAGTTTTCTGAATTTGACAATTCTGATGGTTGCTCCAACACTTTTTTCATATGTCATCTTTTTTGTAGTCATACCTTGAATGATCAATTATTCAATTCAAATGAGTGCAATTGACGAGTTTGGGTGTGAGCCTAATTTGTGGTGATTTCCTTCTAATAATATAAGGAGATTGGAAAACGTGTCATTGTAGCAGAGCTGATAGGCCCTCTGATGGAGGAAGAAGTAAACAAGTTGTGACCTTTTTTATCATTTTGATAGGGCGAAGGGATTGGATTTTTCACTCTGATCAGATATCATGACTAGCCTTTGCATTCTTCTTAGAAAGCAGTGAAGACATTTCATTTTAGTCATATTAAAGAGTTTCTTTCTCTTGTGCTGATAAATTCTGTTGTCTTAAACAATCTACTTGGGTATAAATTCTTTTGCTTGTTAGTCACCTCATCAAACTGACAGTCCGAGTCACCATGGTGATGCTATCCTTCTTTTCTTTTTAACGGGTTGGTAGTGATATCCTGCAAGCAATGTTAAATCACTTATACTTCTATAACCTTGTTTGTAACTTGTGCTGCAGGGATTTGCTGAACTTGAATATGGAATGCTGCGGTACATGGGGGCCATCAATGACTCCACACCTGTAGTCACTACAGGTATTGGCATCGTCTTCTTACATCTGGTATCTTCAATTCCTTTTGTAACAAAAAGTTATTGTAAAGGATCTTGCTATACTTATATTGACAGAACAGAAAAGAACATCCTAGACGATATTCAACGTGTAACACCTTTCGTAGAGAACATACAACTTACAAATGTTTTCATCAAACAAGCTTAATCAACAAAATTTTATGCCTTGTTTTAAAAAACAAAGAGCAGAATCTTGTTCAAGTAAGATCGGTGCTGATTATACTTCTGTCTCGCAAAATGATAGGCTTACTGCCCTTGCATTATTTTGTTTACGGATATTGATGATTTGACTTTGATAGTTTATAAGTTATGAGTTTAGGACTCTAATTGATTCCCTACCTAAGCTGTTATGCATGGACTGAATTCGACTCTGACACTGCAGTGCACGATCAACAGCTGGTAGATGACATTCCAGCAGAGAAGTTGTTGATCCACGATGTACCAGTTGATATCATCTGCACCCCAACTCGGATCATTTTGACCAACACTTTGATACCAAAACCGCAAGGTTAGCAACTACAATCTTGCAGCTTTTTTTTTTTTTTTTTTTTTTTTTTGAAATATATAATCTATCAGCTTTACTGAGCTACAACTGAACATTCTATAACTCCCTTCCAACTGATTGAATTGGTGAGACTACTGTCACAGGTATTTATTGGGAGAAGCTGTCTCCGGAAAAATTAAGACAAGTACGTATTCTCCAAGAACTTAAGAAGAGAATTGAGCAAGAAACAGGACAAAAGCTTCCTTCTGGCCCGTCTGAGAAGCTTCCTCCCACTGTTCAAAGAAATCGCTGATTTCAGCCATGATTCTGAAGACGCTGCCTTTCCTGTAATGTCATGTTTATAATGTGATTCTAAGACAAACCCTTGAACAAACCCTTGAACAAATTTGACTATATGTAACTTCCAGATTGTGTGCTACTTCACTTCATTTGATTGAAGGCCTGCCAAGATAGTTGATGTTTGAGAGAATCGGTCGTCTTAACCTCTCTTATTACAGTATCTTCTAGGCATCACTACAGGTTTCTGAGCTGGTCATGGAGACACCAAGAATGATTTCTTTGTGAAACATTCTAGTAGTAGAAATCTGGACAACCAAGGTTGGTGATGTAAAAAGGTGACAGTGCAGACGCACTACTGTATGTCTGTATATTAAGGTCGGGCTAGTCACCGAGGTGGGTTATCGGAGTTGGGGTGACCGTATACCCTGCATTTTCTAATCGGTCCTAATCATGGCCGAGGTTAAGTTTTGGGTAAGATAGACCCTGACCCTAATGATCGTGGTTGGGTTTGGACAGGGGAAATTTAAAAGTGCTGTTACTAGCTTTTTAGTATTGCTTTTGCATTAGCTGATGGGTTCGGCTTCGGGTTCGGAGTCGGACTGGTGTGGCCGTGTTGAGGTAGAGTCAAAGTATAAGGTGGTACTACTCCGTACTAGACTACTAGCCACTCACTTTCTACACGAGTTGTTTGTACGGCTATGGTTTTAGTGGGGTTGACGACCCACTTGAATATTCTCGTCGACTAAGGTTAGACCAATACTTCGACTACTGGTCTAGTGACATGAGAATTCGGCAACGTACACTAAATTATCAGTGATCTATTATGGCATTTTGTTAAATCGTTGTACATATATTATATAAAACCATTATATCAGACAATGCATTTTGTCGAATTATTGTACACGAATTGTACATATCGGATACCCGGTATCTAATCCACAAACATATAAATGGTATCACTTTACTTTTTTTTTTTTGGTTACAATATCACTTTACTTAGTGTCGTTTGGATACACTCGGGAAGTCGGAATTCCCATGAACTTGTAAATCCTAGGAATTAAGAAAGTATGGGTATTGGGAAAATTTGTTTGGATGAACAAGGGAATTCAATTCTCATGGGAAATTCTACTTACCTAGCCCCCCAAGGTAATTAAATTCCTACACTTTAGAGGAATTGAAAATGCCTAGGAAATTCTAATTCCTACACTAACAACTCATGATAATACAATTCCTAGGAAATTAAAATTCCTGTGGATTTTAAGGGTATCCAAACGACACATTAATACTCCGTATATTCCACCTACAGGCTACATGAGTTGGATCAGATTAAAAAATATGTACTCTATCAAATACTAGTAGGTTTTATGACATTCTAACAAAGCATCTTTTTTAATGAACCGAATCTAATATATATATGTAATCCTGAACCCGCTCAATTCCCACGCTGACACGTGGCATATAATAATATTATTATATTGTAAATAAAGTTTATCTAAAATAGGATATGGCAAGTAGATACTATATGGTGATATTATTCTAATTAAATAACATTATTACTTGATTTATGGAAATTAGTTATGCAATATAGTAATTACTTAATTTTTGTCAATTTGATCATATATCCCACGGGTGTTTCAAAATGGGACTTTAGTTTTTAAAATTTGACTTTTCCTCTGATTACTTTACAAATATCTCACGGGTGTTCGAAATGGGGTTTTAAGTTTTCAAAGGTGATTTTCCATTTAATTACATTACGAATATCCTACGGGTGTTCGAAATGAGATTTTAGATTTTGAAAGGTGACTTTCCATTTTATTACATTACAAATATCTCATGGGTGTTCGAAACATGATTTTAGTTTTTTAAAGATGACTTTCCATCTAATTACATTACAAATATCTCACGGGTATTCGAAACATGACTTTAGGTTTTTAAATGTCACTTTCCATCTAATTGCATTACAAATATCCCACGGGTGTCTGAAATGAGATTTAAAGTGTTAGATAAAAATTTCGTTTACACAATTTTAACATTTAAATATAAATAGCCCGAGCGTTGCACGGGCCATCAAACTAGTTACAATTAATGCAAAACCCTAGATTAGAAGAGAGTACTAAAGTAGTTAAATAAACCATTTACGACATCTAAAACTATACTCCGTATTCATAGAAAGTTCACAACCGTATTGTGTATCGCACAAGATTCAAAACTAGCGTCAAAGAATTGCCAAGTGGAACGGTAGACCCTCATATATCATCATCATTTTTCATGCACGATGTATAACATCAATCTTGCTCCGCCTTCGTCACTCGTTACACAAATAATTCCTTGACACCTTTGCCAAATTCAAATTTAATAATAAAGCAATATACAATGGCCATGATATTAATTATTAAAGAATCATGTCGATGGAGAGGACAAGTTCAATTCCACCAAAACAACACCTATGCTATTTCCTCAAACTTTGTTTATTCATTTTATTTAATCTCTAATTGACGGCCTCAGCATTTAGTCAGTTTGCAAAGAATCTCACTTAATTTTTCTATACCGTTAATAGGGCACTTGGACATTTTATACTGGCGTAAAAGCGACTAATGAAACGTGCGTTGATCACTTGATCATTATAATTGATACTATTAAAAAGGTAATCTTGTTCAATTGTACTACTCCCTGCATTGTCATCACTATTAAAAAAATAATCAATATATATATATATATATATATATATATATATATATATATATATATATATATATATATATATATGTAATCCTACTTCAATATAAACAATTTTTTTATTATTATACTATTTGCAAATTATTATATTATTAGTTATTAATATATCCACATCTTTTAGTTATAGTATAACTCTTAGTTGTAGTAGGGCTAGCTATACGTACATAACTACATATATATTGATCACTGGTAGTCTGTGCTCAACATCCAAATCAATGTCCTATATGTACTAACTTCATAGTGCTAAAACAATCATCAAAATAAAGCACTGAGAACAACTTGGAAAGTTGGAATCATGTTTAGTACATTTCTCCTCTTTAAAAGTATTCAAGTATAATATATAAAAAGAATCAAATGTATATTTTATTTAGGACTCCGAACTATTAACTATAAATCGTTAGTTATCTACCCTCACAAACATGAAAAAAGTCCATAAAAGTATACGAAATGTAAGTTATAGTAAGTCTTATATACAACTGAACCTACTTTTTATAAGAAAAACAAGCCCAACTACTATAGTTAGGCCCTGTTGATAGGACTGCATCTTTCTGAACTGATCTGATTTGATTTGATTTGAATGATTATGAACTGATCTAATCTGATTTGAATTTATTTGTTGAAAATTTGATTGAATTTCAACGAATTAGTATCAATTATGAACCAAATACGTACATTGATAGTTATTTGAACTTTTCTAGATCTGATATGATTTGATTTGAATGACTCTGATCTGATCTGATTTGCATGATTCTGAACTGATCTGAATACTACTTTTATTAAGTCCCGTCAAACAGGGCCTTAGGTAGCTATATTACACATCCCATAATCAAAGAATAAGAAAGGCATTAGGACCTAATCTTTGTATAGATGGGTTGGCCCATAATACAAAATAATCTATTTAAAACCAAGACAAGAAATGAATAGTCGAAAATGAACTCCGATCCAGTATTCATGCATGACCTCATTATAAGATTTTAGCTACGACAACATGAAATATGATCCTTATAGAAATGTAACACAAAAATACAATCTATAAAATGACGACCAATTGATATCATATGTGTAGTATTTTATATTACATATTTATAATTAAGTATGATTAGTAGCATCAAACAAAATTAAAGGCATACATAAACTATAGTATTTTTGTGTTACGCAAGATTATGAAAACAAGTAAAACCAAACTTATATATTTTAAAGTGATTATGTGGAATTATGTCAAGGTGATGTGACTTTGTTCTTAGCAAAAATTCGTCGTCATAAGCTATTGGCGTTTAATGATAATGAAAGTTAACTCCTCAATCCATAAGTTTATTGACGTAAGAATGGGTCCAATGGAAAGTTAAGTTGTCAATTAGTCTGTAAGAATTTACCTTTATATTTTTTTTCTCAGGCGACACATGACGAGCAACTAAATGACAATTTGAATCAGGTATAATCTTATTCAATAATGATACGGACCCATAACACTAAACTAAACTTATGATATAAAAGTTTAATAATTAATCGGATATCTATTTTTTCATCTAACGTGAACATAGGAGATCATTTAGTACTATTAATTGAAATCATTATTAAGAGACCTGTGCAACGCACGGGCTTTCATTCTAGTATATTATTAAAACAGGCTTTTTTTGAGCTCCCACAACGATTGGAACATTCTAGAATGTCCATATTTCCATATCTTTTATTAAAAAAATTATATTTAAATCTTTCATATGGTAAGTCATCAAATACTTTAATGTAAATTGTATATGATATGGTAAATAAAGAATAATTAAATAAGAATGGAACATTATGTAAACTCAATTTAATATAAATTGTGCATGATATGGTAAGTAAAAAATAAATAAATAAGAATAGAACATTCTACAAACTCAATTTGATATGAATTGTACATTATATGGTAAGTAAAAAATAATTAAATAATAATGAAACATTCTAGAAACTCCAAAATCAATCAATAAAGGAGGGATTTATCGGGCAATATTTTTGGTATATTTTCTTAATCCTGATCTATCATATTCCTAATCCTAATCGAAGTTAACCTAGAATTAACGAGATATATAAGTTGTCTTTTATTAAGTTCACTACAATAAAAAAGGCTACTATTGTCCGCCCCCTCTTAATCTACATGTTCCAAACTTCAAAATTTCATTCACCTGTCTATTCTACTGGATGCTAACCTTAAATCAGCATAATACGCCACTATTCTGAATGGTGATTGGCTAATCGGTCAATTAGGCATGTAATACCATTATAATAATCATACTGATAATACTTTTGCATGCGTCGTACTGATGATATGGGACAAAATATAAATAACCTAACCTATATTGTGCCAAAATACGATAACCTTACTTCTTGGACGATGTCGGACAATCTCTAATGGCAAAAAAAAGAGTACTAAAAGATAGTCCCACATTATTGAAACATGACAAAGTGTAATATAAAATTCTTCTACTAAAAAATCGTACAATAGGATGATAAGTGGATAAATAGGTGAAAGAAAATGCATTTTCCTAATATTATATGTTCCTAATTTTCCTAATTTCAATCCGGGTTTTTTTTTAGTTCCCACAATGATTGAAAGATTCTATGTTTGTACATATATTAATTTTCTATTTTCTATGTCTTAACTCTTCTTATTACTCAGGTTTAATAAGTAAATACTCATATGGTATTCGTATCATAAAATGTCAATTTAGAATAACATTTATCTATTTTGTAATATATTATACGTTTATATCAGAATTTTACATGGTGTTTTGCTTGGAGTTAATTTATCATAATTTGTTTTTTTTGTTTTTATTATGTGTCCGAGGGGTAAAACTTAAGGTACATATTATATACAAAGTACGCCATATTTATGTCAAGATTTCCCAATTTATCATATCGAATTTCTAAATTTATTTGCTCAAACTTTAATTTCACATAAATTAGACACTTAGCATGCCTTTACAACACAAATCTAATTGGCTCATTAAGAGAGTACAAGTTCTCAAGTTTATAAAATGAGATTCATAATGAAAATAATTTTGTATCAGGTTAAATTAAAATGTAAGTGATAATTCCTATATAAGGGTCTAATGTTTCTCGGTTGAATTCTATCATCATAATAGGATATCATCTTTAAGAGACCCGTGCAACGCACGGGCTTACATCTAGTTTCTTTTATTGTTTGCAATAGTTTACTCCTAGTAGTTACAGACGAGTTTCACGGATCAGTGATTTAACACATGTAATAACTAACTCCCTCCGTTCCAGCTCAAACACCCCTTACGATATTTGTAGTAAAATAAGAAAAATTGATATAGTAAGTTGAGTAGGGTAATATTAGGAAAAAGGAGGAAAGAGAATGTGAAAATTAATTAATAAAAGTAGGAGAGAGAAATATGTCCCAAAATAGATGGGGTGTTTGAGATGGGACGTCCCAAAATAGAATATGGGGCGTTTGAGCTGGGACGGAGGGAGTAATTGTGATTTCGATCTTTCTACTATTACTTTTCTTATGATGTTTGTGGTTGAAATAAACTGAATAAGACATTGCTTGATGTCTAATGTAATAATGAAAACAGCAGTCGTCTAATACTGATGACATAACATGTTAACATAGATTGTTGAATTTCGGTTAAAGGTGGTAGTAAAATCTAATCTAATCTAATCTAATATTTATATATATAAAAGAGAGATTTTTGAAGAGCCGAGAGAGAGTCCAACAAAAGATAAATACTGAGAGAGTTTAAAAAATGAGAAATACCCACATTTTATTATTAACAAATCAAATGGACAATTATTAATAATCCACATAAAGAATCCTTATTTTCGTGAGACTCTTTAATAAATGTATCTTACACATTTAATTATTAACCATTCACACTATATTATAGAAACACGGTATGATTGATTATACAATTGGTTATGTGTATCAGAAACTTTTGAAACATATATTATTTTATGTGATTTAAAATGAATTTCAATTTAAGATCCATTTATACATTTTCCGATAAGCAATGCTTAATGATTACAATCGACTTTATATACTATATTTATTTTAAAAAAAAAAAGGTGTTTTGAAGAGTATATGTAAGAAATGTTATTTGTACAATTTAAACATGAACAATCTAGACAACTTTGTATTTTTTTTAGCTCATCAAGATTTTAAAATACATGTAAGCGATATCACAACAATTGCTATGAATTATTTTTATTGAAATGATAGCATAATTGGTTATAAACATAAAAATCATTAAAAATGATATAATATTTGAACCGTGCAACGCAGTCCAACAAAAAGAGAAATACTGAGAGTTTAAAAAATGAGAAATACCCACATTTTATTATTAACAACTCACACGGACACTTATTAATAATCCACATGTAGAATCCTTATTTTCGTGAGATTCTTTCATAAATGTATCTAATATATTTGCGACATAATCACTCATAACATTAGTCACGTGTATTAGAAAATTTATAAACATACATCATTAGATTTGTTTCAAAATGTATCTCAATTTGAGATCCATTTACACATTTTTCCGATATGAAACAATTAAGTTACTGCGTGTACATTTAGTAGAGATTTGTTTTTTTTTTAAAAAGTTTAGGGAGAATCCAAAATAAGAGAAATGGTGAGAGAGTCCAAAGAATGAAAAATTCTCACAACATTTATTAACCAGAGTCCATACTTTCATAAAATTGTAATTCGAAAGTTATTTAAATGTGAAACGACATAATTAGTCCTAACTTTCATTTATACATATAACTCATCAAACCTATTTTGAAATTTAATCTAAAATGAGTTCCATTTATACATATGTTTTGTATTAAACACTAGTCATCGAGCGAAAATTGGAAAAATGATATATTGTGTCTATTCCTAAGCTAAACTCAACAAACAAAAGAGAGAGTCCAACAAAAGGGAAATACTGAGAGAGTTTAAAATATGAGAAATACCTACATTTTATTATTAACTCACACGGATAATAATTAATAATGCACATATAGAATCCTTATTTTCGTGAGAATCTTTCATAAATGTTTGTAATAGATTTGAGACATAATCACTCATAACATTGGTTGCGTAGAAAATTTAAAAACATATATCATGAGATTTGTTTCTAAATGTATCTCAATTTGACATCCATTTACACCATTTTCCGATATAAAAGAGAGATTTTTGAAGAGTACAGAGAGAGTCCATTTGAGAAATACTCAAAGAGTTTAGTGTACGGTGAAAGAGCAATAGAGAGAGTCCATCGTTTGAGAATTCAGTGTATGTTGAAAGAGCAATAGAGATAGTCCATTATTTGAGAAATACTTAAAGAGTTTAGTGGGTGGTAAAAGAGCAAAAAATGAGAGGATAAATTTAATTATTAACAATTCACACAAAGAACCTTTGAAGAATATAGAGATTTTAGTGCACCGTGAAAGAACAAAAAGTATTATTAACAATTCACAAAGAGATTCTCATTTTCGTTAAACTTTTACATAAAGCTATATTATGGAAACATGGTTTTTATTAAAAGAAGGGCTTTTTTTGAAGAATATACAATAAATGTTGTTGTATAATTTAAAAATGGACAGTGTAGACAAATTTTTATATTTTTTTTTGAATTGATCAAATTTTAAAAATACATGTAAACGACATCACAACAATTGGTATGGATAATTTTAACTGAAATGATAGCATAGTTGGTTATAATGATAAAAATCATTAAGAATAATATAATATTTGAACCGTGCAACGCACGGGCTTAAAACTAGTTGAGTTATAATAGTAAAACTATCGTATATAGTTTGATAGAGGATGAATATAGACTACAGTGCTAAATGTAATTTAGTACAAAATATGTTATTATTATATACCTTGGACCTACAAGGTACATTATTGTATGTACTAGCCATTAGGTTAAGGATGATGAACTTACTCACCTTATGTACTATAAGATCTCATAATGTTTTCAATAACGACAGACAAGTCGATTATTAGAGTATTATCATTATAATATATCTTACATAGATATTTAGCAACTCTGATCCTTACATTTAACAATTCATGTTAGCATTAGAATTTAATAATTAAAATTTCATATGGACAGTTTAGTTTAAGTTTAATTCACGTGGCGCTAGGGATATTGCTTTACATCATCAAAATTGCACAGTTTAATGTTTTAATTAGTAAGTAGTAGTTGTAAAGTCTAAAAAGGACATGAAATTAGTTACTTAATTCTTGATGTTTGAAGAATGAAGTACAAGGAAAAACACCTTTTCGAGTTTCGACTAATACAAACAAAATTATATTGACCTCCTTTTGATATACAGTATTTCAATTGTGCACTTGGTTGGATATTTTCTTAATCTAGCATTTAAATTGATCAAATTGCGTTGAATTAAATACTAAAAGATGACCTGATCTCCAAGGTTGCAGAGCTTATAATATGCTAGTAAACAACGTATTGGGCAAGCAAGACAGAGAGGTTGGGTGCTCGATGATGATTGCAATATCATTACGGTTACGAGAATGGACTCTTGTGGACGAAGAGATTGGAGGTTTAACAGTAATAGAGATTGTCGTGAGAAAAGTTTTACCGTATGAGAAACAAATTCGCCTTATGAATAGGTTCACAGTGAACTTTAATAAATGCGTAATTATATAAAAGAGTCGTAAACGAAAAGTAAATTGTATTTCCGATCATAATTCAACATTTTCCTTTGCCTTGCCACATGGCGAAGCTGCATTTCTATTCCTCCCTGAATGTCGATTTTGTTTAGTATAACTCTGACTTATCAAATTCAATCACCTACTTATTCGGATCTGATCGGGTCTAATCAGATTCAGTACCACCAGGTGATCAAGACATTCTCACAATTACACACTCTATAGGACAACTCTAATTTATTGCTAATGGTAACTTGTTTAAGATCCAACTTGTCCATCAATAATTGGACAAGAAGCCCATGAAACTCAAATCTAGTTGGGCCAATTACCTTTTGTACTTTTACTAATCCACCACGCAATCTTCCTCAAGTCAAACCCTCCAAGCTCCAACTATTTTTTTTTACCTAGTGGTAAAAAAACAAAAAAAACACCAAGAATCCAAATTGAAAACGATGATCATCTCCCTTAAGTTTCACCGACATAGCCCTCTACGCATCACAAAGGCTAACCCAACCCCTCACCCTCCCCTTTGATCAAACCTTCCTCACTAAATTAGCTCCTTCTCCCTCACACTTTCTCTCTCTCTCCCCCCCCCCCTCCCCCCCTTATTTTTGGCATGTGTGAACACACCTCCCCATCTATAGTCGGCAAACTGTCCTTTTATACATAACTATGCTCATTTTTATTTCTTTTCTGTTTTATAACACATGCTCTAATTTAAACACATTTCTCCTTTTTCCCAAATAAAAATTCCCTTTTTTCTCCTTAAAAACAAAAAAAAAAAAAAAAAATATTAAATGAAAAATGATAGAACAGGGCCAGGTTCATAGAAACTATCCTGTACTTCTAACGGCCGTGCCCTTATATATAAAATCCCACACCTTCAATTCTTCCAAAATTAACTAGAGAGACATAAATCCGAAATTTGAGTTCAGGTTCGAGTCAAATAAGACGACGTGTCAATAACACTCGGTACAATATTATTAGTCGATCCAAGTGCTAAGTCGACTATATATACCCTCGAGTATATATAAAAAAAAGTCCAAGTTTATTTTGGTTAGTTATTTTCATTCTCATCATTTCGAAAAGAGGAAGCAAAAGGCTAAGGGTAGCGTGTACTACATGTGTTGTACAAAGGTGGCGAACCCAAGAGAACACCCGGGCCGGAGCGGTGGCGACGACGAGGAGAGAGAGAGCTCCACCGTGACGGTGGCGGAGGTGACGTCGTCGACACAAACAAGCAATATGATGCCAAATTGGGAGACTTCAGCTATGGTTATGGCTTTGACTGACGTGGTATCGGGCCGTGGCGGGTACGGTGGAGATGTTGGTGGTGGCGGGTGGGGAGACCCGTATAGTCTTTACGGGTATCCGACTACGACGACGGCGGCGGGGGTGGCGTGGGTGGGGCAGAAGAGAGGAAGGGAAGAAGCTCAATTGTTTGCGGATATGCAACAGATGATGTACGGTGGTTTTAGTGGTGGTGGTGATCAAATGATAATTAGAGGAGGATTATCATCATCATCATCATTAGCTACTAATACTACAAATGTTGCTGGAGAGTCATCTTCTAGTGCAAGTGGTGGTAATTTTCTTTCCCATCTTAATCTCATCTCTAATTACTTGTTACTTATCACTTAATTCTTCTAGAACACATTAGAACATTATAACATGCCTATGAGGAGCACACATGTGTACACTAGTTGACAGACACATAAATCGTGTACCACCCCTCTGTTCTGAAAGTGGCCGGGTTATTAGTAAATACCATATATGCATGTGATCTATCTGAATTACACGTGTTTATGTATATGGCGGTACATAAATTGTGTACCACCTCTGTTCGGACTAATGTTGTCCGAGGTAGGAATAGTAATATTCTAATACTTGTGATAGGAATATAGGATATATGATGATGGTTTAATTTATGTAGATCATGGAGTGTCTAGTGATGAAACAACACTATATATGGCAATATATATATATATAACTTTTGGTTGAATGATTGTGATCATAATATTAGTAGGTCATTTTCTTTAGAGGAAAAGGGTATATATGTGTATGTGTTGGATAAGTTCTATCCATTTACCATGATCATACGACTCTATCTTCTATCTCAATCAAGAACCCGTCTTCTTGCTGTTTCCCTTAGTATATACATGCTTACTAAAAACCTTTCTATGCTTTCTTAGCTTCAAGCTTTTGTTTTATTCTTCTTTTTGTTACAATAATTATGATGGTTTCTTATTAGCTAGCTAGTAATATCCTATAAGTGGTAATAGACATTATTGCTTATTGCATGGAGTAAAATGTAGAATTACGAGAATTATTTCTCTCGCACACTCAAACCAAAATATATACCGTATTAACTTCCTAGTAAACCGGGTTGCTTGAATGTTCTTTAGGATGGAGGATGTGTTATATTGGAAGAGTATATATGCGTACTCATTGTAGCACTTATCGATCAATCAGAGGAGCTTGTTCAAACATCAAAGATGATCGATTAGTGTAGCAAAGAAACCTTTAATTTAAGGTTTCATTTAGTTAAATAATTAAGTTTCTGCTTAATGAACACATGATAGGATGGTCTAGCTAGGATCATACATCAATAATGATGGTGTGTATTAGACAATTAGGGCAACATCAATGTTTAAGAGACATGATTTAATTTCATTCGTATGCTTTGGCAATATGTTGAAACATTTAAGTGATAAATTTAAGATATGTATTAGAAGATGCTTAAAGTAGAAGGTACAATACTACAAGTTGGATAATGGCCCTCGTAAGCAAGTTGGTTATTTCTATAGACTATAGTTCATGTGAGATAAGGTCGAAAACCGGTAAAATTAAAGGAAGTGGGATAAGCTTTGTGTTGTGGTTGTTTTTGACTTTTCAAAACCAACCATAAAAGGTGGATGTTAAAGGTGTAATGTATAGACACGTAAAACTGTATGATCGTATTTCTAATATTGCAAGGTGTAATATATCTACGTTATCCGCGCTAGTAAAAAAAAAAAAAAAAAACTTGATACTCCATATGTAGAAAGTCAATTTGGTCTTTAAATAATGTGTATCTTAACATTTACACTCACACAAATGTAATCGATCTATACTTTAGGTAAAAAAAAATGACTTGTCTATATCACATGATGTGGAATTCGATTTTAACGATACTAGTAATAAAATGTCAGTATTAAAATTGAGTTATCATAGTAGATTAATTTCACTTGACATTAGCTTCCAATAGTAAAATAGTTGGTAATATATATTAGACGATTTTAATAAGTATGGAGTACCTAATTTCGTGAATGATGTTTTATGCGGTGATATTAGATCATTTTTTCATCACCAATCTAAATGTGGTCACACATACTAAATTCATATCTTGTACCAGCATTTCTTTGAATAATGTCATACATCTTATAAAGAATTGATATTAAATAAATGCTTTACATATATGTATATAACCACAGTGAAGGAAGAAAACATACAAAGCCCCATAGAATCAAGCACCGTCGTAAGCTCCACCGCGTCCGCAACACCGCCGTCATCAACCGCTCAAACAACCTCAACAACCACCTCGACGACGTCCACCTTCGAAGAAACCGGAGGAGAAAGAAAGCGGCGATACAGGGGAGTACGTCAAAGACCCTGGGGCAAATGGGCCGCTGAAATCCGGGACCCACACAAGGCCGCCCGGGTTTGGCTAGGCACATTTGACACCGCCGAGGGTGCCGCCCGTGCCTACGACGAGGCAGCCCTTCGATTCAGAGGAAACCGGGCCAAACTTAACTTTCCAGAGCTTGTCCAATCAGCTGACCCTGCCCGGCCATCTCAACCAACGGCCGCCGCGGTAACCACCGCAGCACCACCGACGGCGGCCATTTTCCGATCAGCTGCCCCTTCTTCACGCATTCCGCAATCAGTTAATTACCAACAAATGCAGCAGCAGCAGCAGCAGCAGCAGAGAAATCATGATGCAATGATAGATTATTGGGAGTACTCTCAACTTTTACAGAGTTCGGGTGATTTCAATTTTCCCGCCTTAGAACATATTTTGTATTCTTCAAATTCTCAACAGTTGGGTTACCCTAATCCTCCTCCATCTTTACCGTCCTCGTCGTCGGCCTCGTTACAGTACCAGCAATTGTTCTCTGGCGAGGAATCGGGCGGTCAGGTGATGCCGACGGTTTCGAGTTCTCCGGGGATTAGTTGGGCTCAATCTGGTGCTTACCGTCCTCGTCCTCCGCCACCTCCCGGCTAAGAATTCTTTGGTATGAATTAAGGAAATTATAATTTGGTGCTTATTTTTTTGTTGGTTCGTAAATCTTCACAATAACAAACTGAGAAGAAGTAGACATACATGATTTAATATCTCATTTGAAGAATGTTTAGTATGTGATTTCGAATTGTTGTTAGGGACCGGATCAGATTTGATCAAATCATATTCGAAGGACTAGAGGAGGTATATGATGATTTAGACCATGGTACAAGTCAGTACAATTAGGACAAGTAGACATCTTAGGCTTATTGTAGAGCTTTTTTTTTTTTTTTCCTTTAAAAGATCCATGCATTTCGGATTCAGATGTATAAAATAGAAATTAATAATATAAAATAGGCGACGATTTCAAGTTATTATTTGTAATTTGTTTGTAATAACAAACACACATGAATGAAAAAAAAAAAAAAAGTAAAAGTTGATTTTATTTCCTTCCCCAAGTGTCAAAAGGTCAATGATGTAATTTGTTTTACAATTGTTGTAAATTGTTTTGTATGAATTAATTCCACATTAGAAGATTATAGGTGAGATTTTTGTATGTGTCCGTCAAATGAAATATTGTTTGAGCCTATTTGTCTTCACATGCATCGTCCGTAAAACAATTGTTTGAGCCTTTGCTAACATTCTTAACTTCGGGCTAACTATTCATATAACAAAGTTTAAAATAAAGGACATAGATTGCCAATTAGTGATTATTTGCACAGTTTTTGGCCTATAGGAATAGGACCATGAAAGGTGGAAGCAAGTTCGATAAAATGATAGTGTACTAGTTTTATGTGTGCATTAAAAATAATGTCAATTTTACGTCTTTAAAATATGTAATGTCACCTACAGTATAACGTTGTTGAATTGCTAGACTACTTGTTCATGCCATTATTAGTGTAACATAGTTTATTATTTTATTAATAATAATTTCGGTTTCTAGCTCTACATTCAATTACTCTTAGCGTTAATGTAAGCGGTCGGATCACAGAGATGACATCACGATCATCATAAACAAACTTATTCTTCACGGAATATATATCATGAAGTGGAACCATGTCGAATAATTCGGCGGTACAAGAAATGATTGATGAAGCTAAAAAGGGCAACTTTTTATTAAGAAAGGACAAAACAAGTGTTATAGCATCGCCATCTATAGATTTGACATCATTCTCAATATCTAATTAAGCTCAGAGCTAGAATAGTAGGATGTATGTTGAGAAAGCAAAAGGCAATACTTCGGATTCAATATTTTCTTTTAGAGTGGCGTTTGCAACGTTTTCTAGACGGGAAATTTTTTTATATATAGTTTTATTGAAATTGCCATACGACATCTACAATATTTATAATCTGACAATATTTGAACGTTGCTACTTAATTAACTTTGTTCAAGGAAATATAAATCCAGGATAAAATTAATTTCTGCTCACAATGTCACAGCTCAGTGATGAATATGGCTAAAATTCTTGTGCTCAGCCTTGATTTAGTATTGGATAATTATGCGTGCTGGACACGGGACACCTATGTTGAATCTTCCATTCTTCCGTACCCCTTGGAACGACGCCTTTGATTTCATCCGTACATATATTTTGACTACCAAAGTACCAAACTTACTTCTTTGATTCGTAAGGTCAGAAGCCCTCTATTTTTATTTTTGAGATAGATCGATTCTTATCCCAGGCGTAGTGACATTTCTTCAATAAAGCGTTTAGACTATTTTTATGACAATTCGTATTTCAAATACGGAATTTTTATTGTTGTTTTTAGAATTCAATAATCTATGATGTATGTACGTATACTAAGCTAGCTAGCACAATGTGTATAAGCTAATTAAATTAACTGCATGACGTCCGATTATGAGCGCAAACTTGTTAAATTAAGGTCAGGATAGAATTTGAGCCTAATTGGCAAGTGTACCTATCCCCAACTCTATTCGACTCATTTAAGCTTAACATTAAGTAAATGAGAAGAGATGACTTTTATACTCTTAAGTTTCTTTTACACTCGTCTCTTTGTGAGGAGAGTAAATAGAATATAAAATTGATATGAAGAACGTAAAAATCACTAAATCTTTTGTTAATTTGATGTTTTGAAAAAAAGAGGTTAGTTTATTTTCTAGGAATATGCTTAAAAAACATGTTACTAATTAAGAATATGAGAGGTAGGTGAATGTCAAACTGCATAAGGGCACACATGAGACACTACGTAGCCGTCCGCCCGTCCAAAATCCAACCACAAGTCAAATAACCTTTTCAGAGAAGTAAAAGAGAAGAAAGAAATTGTATGTTGTAGTAGTATACATCACCTCGAGTGCCACGTGGGTGCCTCGAGTGCAACCTATGCTTTTAACTTGTAGCAATGTTTAGTGATTTCCGCATCGGTCCTAAATAGATGAAACGATTTGAATTTGATGTTTAAGCTCAAGTAAATTCGATCACCTTTGGAAACGTTTATCCTAACCTCCTATATAAAGAGTTCTCCCTATTTTGTGTTTCCTGTTTTGATTTACAATGTTAGAAGCCAATTATGTATCGTTCACTTGTAAAAAACAATAAAAATTTCGTTCTGCATTACATTCTACCAACTCCACTTGACCTGCTTTAAGCCAATCGGATATTTCATTTGGTCTAGAGATTACTCCCAACTTAGCTAGTAAAAACAGCCAAACAAAAGAACTCTTTGGATATGCCGGAGTATATAGTAACCCAACTTGACTACTTGACAAGTATCTAACAATATGATTGTCACTAACCTCGGTGTTTTTTTTTTTTTTTTTTTATTTGAACTGAATTAACCTCGGTTATTGGTGATGTTTGGGAACAAGGATTTGATTCTCAAATCCAAATTTGACACAAATCACATGTTTGGAAACTCAAGAATTTGAGAATTTGGATTTGTGTCAAATCCTTTTGAATTTGTATCAAATCCAATTATGCCAAAAACAAATGACACCTCAAGAGCTGTCATTTTGAAATCCCACCCTTCCCAAACATTGAATTTATATTTGAATTATACATTCTCAAATGAGGGATTTGAAATGATTACAAATTTTCAAATTCATGTTTCCAAACGCTACCTAAGAGTAATTCGAGTAGTGATATCATATACTCTAAATCAACTCGACTCACCTTTACCTAACTAAACACTGAATTGACCCATTGAATGCCTCCTCTTTTAAGAGAATTAGAGAGTGTTTGGGAACAAGGATTTGATTTTCAAATCCAAATTTGACACAAATTACATGTTTGGGAACTCAAGAATTTGAGAATTTGGATTTGTGTCAAATCCTTTGGAATTTGTATCAAATCCAATTAGGCCAAAAACAAATGACACCTCAAGATGTGTCATTTTGAAATCCCACCCTCCCCAAACATTGAATTTATATTTGAATTCTACATTCTCAAATGATGGATTTGAAATGATTACAAATTTCCAAATTCATGTTTCCAAACGCTACCTATGGAATTAATAAGGTAGCGTTTGGAAACATGAATTTGGAAATTTGTAATCATTTTAATTTCATCATTTGAAAATGTGGAACTCAAATATAAATTCAATGTTTGGGGAGGGTGGGATTTCAAAATGACACCTCTTGAGGTGTCATTTGTTTTTGGCCTAATTGAATTTGATACAAATTCCAAAGGTTTTGACACAAATCCAAATTCTCAGATTCTTGAGTTCCCAAACATGTGATTTGTGTCAAATTTGTATTTGAGAATCAAATCCTTGTTACCAATAAGTATACATAAAATGAGACAAGGATACAAGATCTTAGTTGGATGTCAGTCTCTTGATGATTGACAAATATGCAATGCATCAGAAGCTAAAATTAACACATGCTAGCTAGATGCATATGCTTGTACATCAGGACCACATTACAAAGAAGAAAATGAGACCTATTACTCCGTATTCATAATTTCAAGTATAGGTCAAGTGTTCCAACGAGAGGAAAAGGCCTAAAGCACAACTGCACAAGTCAAAGCATGAACTAACACTGATCATGAACAGTTCGAGAACATACGACGAACAAGTTCTTATGCGTACTTTTGTCGTCATATATGTTTTTTATGTATGATTGGGATTTGATCATGACAACGTTGCCCCACTACGATAACCCTAATCTTATGGCAATGAACTGGTATTAGCTAGGTAACTTAACTCGTAATAAATAAAGGGAGAAATGATAAAAAGGAGCAAGCTTATTGCTATCGAGTAAAGGGAAAAACGGATAGATAAGGGAAGTGAAACTAAAAGGCGGAGAAGGGAACTCGTAAAAGGTTAGTTTAGCGGTTAAAGAGATGGTGAAATTTTCATAAAATCTTAGTGGAAGTAATAATAATAAGTTTTGTGTATTATGTGTTTCTTGTATTAGAATTTGTCTCATATCGCAGTATATGACCCTTTTGGAGTTCTGGAGCATCCAACCAAATGTAGTTATGTATTTGGCTAACTAAGAACAATATAACTGGTTTTCTAAACACATGACATACACTCTTTCTCCCGCATGATTTTTCTACACGAGTGTCATCCAAAAACTAATTTAATTACTAAATAAATATTCTTCAACTCACCTCGAAACCCTACGTTAAATCCTTAACATGAACCTACTTGATTATGCTTTGTGCACTCTGTACAAACACCCATGGTTAGCCAAACAAACACCCATTCAGTCTAAAACTTCACAAGTGGTCAAATTAGTTTTCTCCTCTAATTTGCCATCTAATGTGATTCATAAGCAAGAGGCAAAGGGGGTATGTTTCTTATTCGGTAATAACAATAACAAATTATTAATGCGACAAATGACATGTCGAAACCTAAGTTAAAGAGCTCAATTATGTGGGTCAAAGGGATAGGGTATTAGGGGCCCACTGCCCAAAGGGGTAATTAAGCCTAATAACAGAGGACAAGTGGAGATGTGAAGGTGAAGATTAGCTATAGATGTGGCTGTTTTGGGAGTAAACAAATAAAGACATAAGCCTAACACTAATCATAATCAGTATCTTAAATCAAAATTAGTGAAGCTTAGATTTGCCAGAGAAATGACCTACACCGAACCTGTGCAGGTGAAACGAACTTAATTTATATGGTTAACCTACCTTTGAGCTTGAGGTGGCAAACTTCTTTCCTCATTCATGCTTCTACTTGATTCTTACCATTATTTGTGTTGTAAGGTATATTTTTATATTAAGGAATTGACACTTGTAAACTAGATTAAGTGCATGCTGAAAACTCGCCGTGGTATTAGCATTGTAAATTTACAATGAGAACTACGACAGATCTTAAACTTGTTGGAAAGTTGTTAGTAGTAATTCACATGAAATTCAATAATTCCGTAAATACACAAAGTCTTATTTTTTTTTTGGGGGAGGGTAAAAGACAAAAATAACTAAACTGCAAAACTATAGACTCATAATAACAATCAAATCCGAAGTCTTGCTTCCGCCGGTCCTGAGCCAGCCGGTGAGCTTTCGCCACCACTTGTCGGATAACCTTTCAAACCTGGCATAGATCCAGGAGATGATGGTATTTACGGCACAGAGAAAAGATCAATCAAGCCACTGGGTTTTGCACTGCGGAAAGATATATGAATTGTACAATATAGGAAGGGCAACACAAAACTTCTCAGTTGCTTAAAGGATACACCATACATTTCTCCTTTAAACACTCAAACATAGTTCAAAGCTGCTCCTACTGCTTAATAGTACTCCTGGAAGATTTCCCAAAGAACAAGCTTCTGCTAGAAACAATTGAAAGAACACTGATATGAGTTTCATCCCTCCAGTTCATATATACAAAAAGAATCATCAGCAAGGGAGCATGTAATCCACACTATTAGGTAATCGATAGACAAGGCAACGGTTGAACTTGAAACTTTCTTCTAGAGCTCTCATATTCCTAATCATCTATTTCTTTCGATAAGACAAAAACCGAAGCAATAAATTACACGTAGAAAGATTCAGCCAAGGAGGGGCCAAATGTCGACTCCTAGAGATCAAATGTACAGAAGAAAAATAGGAGCTTGTTTAAGGGAGTAGTAGCCTGTTCAATGTCCAGCGGCTGAATCCCCAAATTACTAGAACAGGCGCTTCATCCCTCGTGGGCATCTCTTAGGGTGACATCAGGTGCGATTTCCCAGCTCCCACTTCTTCCCCAACTAGTGTGTCGGCCTTCAGCACGAATCGGAGGAGTGTGATAATCAGAACCGACATTGGAGTCTCCCTCTGAGCTGTTGTGAAGTACATTGCTTCCCCTACTGCGTAAATCCTCTTCAAGATCTTCAATGTTACGCCGCTGTGAGATTTTAAGCATATCTCCCCCAAGGTCCAAGTCATCTTCTATCTTAATACGTTGATCACCTGAATTATCAGCACTTTCATTTTCTGGTGTGGTACGTGGAGGTGGTGGCCTTTGTACCACTTCCTGGAAAACAGCTCGAAAGTTGTTTCTTGATGGCTTAATCTTCATGCAGAACACTTCAATAAAATTGCTCAGACAGCCTCGATTGTAGACATTCAGCCTACTGTCAGTTCTATAGCGAAAGTTCTCATATGTAGTCTGGTGCAAATAATAAGAATATTTCAGGTCAGAGAAAATACGATACTCGGGGGCCAAAAGGTAGAGAAAATGCTACGTACATGCCCCACCAGATGGACATCTATACATGAATCAAGATAACAACTTTAGTAATCAATATCGGTATAACAAAGGAAGAACAAGTCAGATACAGCAATTAAAGTGAGCCCTTTTTTTTCTTTCTATAACTACATGATGGCCCCTTAAACATGAAACCTATACTAGCCAAGAGATAAATCCCGGTCAACTTGTATGAATCAAAACTAAAATTCTCTACTACGAAAGCAGATCTAGATGACTATCACGATAAGCATTTTGCTCAATCTTGCCAAGTTCATTCACGAACCCCTTTAAGCTTCATGATCTGCCATATAATCACACAAAAAGGGAAAATAAGATCCATAGCTCAGCATACACCAAGTTGATTTTGAATATTGATAGACCTATCCTCCAAGAAATCACAATTTCAGAAAACTACTGAAAATGTCAAGAGTCTTACGGGCCAACATTACGAATTTCCTGAGCATATTTTAGCATGTGTTCCGAAGGGGACCCTTGATGCACCGATGAAAGTGTTGCTTTGTATCGGTAGGTAAGGGGTTCAATACCTGGGACCAGACTCTTGCCCAAAAATGTCAAGGGAACACTTGCCCCCTATACACCCTTGGGGTAGGACCCTTCCCCAGACCCTTGCCTTGGGGGGACACCAATGTGCACCGGGCTGACCTTATCTTTTTAGCATGTGTTCCAAATAAGTTAATCAGACCAAAAGGAAAAAGAATACATTGCACTTGCTCTGAAAAGGCAAGCGATGAATTTGAAACATTAAGCTGTTTTATGGGCTGCAAATTCAGATCAACATAGACTAGGTGATGGAACCTGGCAACTCGAAGGAAAACAAGGTAAAGATGAGGTATGGATTACTTTAACTAGGAAGTAAAAGAAATAAGGTTCCAACTTGCTGTTCATTTCACCCAAAGTGTGCTGGCATTGCTCAACGCCATTTGCTTTTCAAAATTAACCTCACTATAGGAGTTAATCTAGTTCAACCAATAACCACAACAGCACCTTAAACCCGAAATGGTTTGAATTTGGCAAAATGACAGTCGTATGCGATCAATATGGGGAAACAATTATAAAACAAAAAGTCATGGAACCACAAATTAACAAACTACAGAACACAAGCCAAAAAAAGAACTGCCGAGACAAACGAAAAAAATAATAATTTAAAAACACGGAAGGCCTTTGTTTAACTAGAAAGAGGTTTAGAAGAGGGGTTTTTTTAGGGTGATCTTGAAATTAAGGGTGAAACACCGAAATTAGATTGATAGAAAAACACTCCATGCTCTCCAATACCATATTGCTTGCAATCACCTCTATTCAACTTTATTTGTGTATTTTGAGAGGGAAAATTATAAGATACCCCTGGGGGTAAATATGCTCTTCATACCCCATCACTCATGTTGTGAGTTTTAGATTAAAAAATTAAAAAGAACACACCAAGTGAAAAAAAGTAGTGGAGGTAGTTATGTTTTATTGTGAGAGGGGGTACAAGAACTCGCTGCACCCCCCGGGGTACCATATAACAATTGTTTTGAAAGAGTCCTCATTCAAGTTAGTCTTCAGCGGTGCATGTTACTCTCTTCTATCCTTTAGAAGCCAGATAAAGATCATCTCGCTCTTTCAAAATCGACCCGGTGAGAAGCTTGTAATTTTATATTGGGGGGTGTATGAGCTTATAGCCTTTATACTAAGACCTAAAAAAATCATCTTGCAATACTCCCAAAAACTTCTTCCCGTCTTACAAGGAAGCCTCCTCGAATGTAAATTGGCAAACCCTCTTTCTTTTAATTAACCTCTGCATACCAGAGTTCTAGGACACTTGGTTTCAAGGGCGCAAGGTGCACAGAGGCGATTAGGGCCCGTTAAACGAGGCACAACACACAAGACCAGAACGGCCTTCGTTAGGAGGAAAAAGAAAACTTATCTATAGCCCAAGACTTTTATTTTGACAGATAATCAAAAGGATATGAAGAAGAGACATTAAAATTTAAAAGGGTATAAGCCCATATCCAAAAAGAAGGGTAGAAGCAAAAAGAAAATAGTTCCCTTAACTGTCCTACACGAAATTATCCACAAAGGAGAGCAACAAAAAAATTCATTCCAAAAAATTTATTCCAAAAAATTCATTCCAAAAAAATTCATTCCAAAAAATTCATTCCAAAAAAATTCATTCCAAAAAATTGGAGTTCCAAAATTGGAGCTTCTACTTCTGATGAACAAATTTACACTAGAAGTGCTTATGAGAAACCAGAAACAATTCTTAGTTTTGTGTGTTTGGTCAGTTTTCAGATTCTAGGACCCATGAACAGTCCACAAACACTTCAGGAGCTTCGCCAAACACACCCTAAGCCTACTCCTTATTTAACCAAGAGCTAAGACTTGGTTAAGACTAGGAGTAAGAGAAATAGAAATTGCATAGACAAAGACGATTATTTGACACTCTTTCAGTTGTTTGACCAAATAAGTTAGTTTGGTAGCACCATAAGATTATTATTTGAGCTAGCTTAAATAATAAGCTACATAGCCAAATAGGATAGCTTATTAAATTTTAAGCTACTTTAATAATTCATATTCCTAATTTGCCCTCACTTACATTTTATTTTGATGATAATAACTTAAGAATCCTATGTTTTTATGCCATTTGCATCAGCTACCTTAACAAACACTACTAATTTGATTAGCTACTTATTGTCAGCTACCGCTACCATTTCCATTTCCAGCTACTAGCTTGCTATATCAGTTAGTTTTATCAAACAAAACTTTAGTTTAGGCCTTAGGGCCAGCTTAACATAAATTGATTTAAGATCATAGGATCGAACTAAAAAGCTCCAAGGGAAAATAAAAATAAATCGCTGAATCTATTCTAGTTCGCTGAAAACAACACAGGATACTAATAAATAAAAACTTGCTTGAAATCGGAATTATTCGAATGACCTGACACCTGAAATTATCAAGTAACCCCCAAAAATTTCCACCAAAATTACCATGGAAATCACAATGATTCTAGCATCTAAAGATTCCATACATCCTAAAGCTACCAAATTAATGCAACAGAGCAAAAAATTTCAAATTTCCTTGCCGCTACTATTTATCTGCATCAAAATGATCGCTACTTTCATTCCTTGAGATAAATTTTAAGCTACATGACTAACCTGGTTTGTGCCGATTAGATACAAATGGAAACCAGTGAGTCCACCAACAAACCATAGAGATATAAAAGAGTAAGCCATCAGAATCACTGATGCAGGTGAATCTTTCATGGCCTTCCAAACTGAGTAGTGGTTGTCACGCATCAGAACCTTTATATAAAAAGCCGAAATGGCCAAGATGAATAGGCAAAGAAGAGTTGCTGAAGATACGAAGAGGAAAAAATAACGGTAGTTGCGCTACAGGGAAAAACAATGTAATCAGTCTGAGAGTTAGAATGGTTTATAATTAGAATATTAGAAGCAACAGAAAATGAGAAAGTTACCAGTCCAATGCATTGACCAACCCAAGGGCAATGGTGATCGAAACGTTCCACACAGTTGTTGCATATTGAGCAATGAGAGCAACGCGGTGGACGATAGAGCATACACGTATCACAATATTTCACCCTAACTGGGATGCCATTAACCATGACTTCTTTTGTTCGAGGAAACTGAAGGCCTGGTGTTTGTCTTCCACCACTTTCGACTACGGAAGAATCATAGTGAAATTCTTCCTCCGGTGGATGTGAATTACGTGGTACAATTCCTGGATCTCTTGTTGAAGTAAGCAGCAACAATGCCAATACCTGCGAGAATCCACCAGGAGTGCACAATAAGCTACAACATCAATTGAGAGAATTAAACAAACATAGGCCAAATCAATTGCAAAATGCACTAGACATCAAAATTTCAAGATCAACAACCTCGGGAAGAACAAGAAAACATAACTAAACATTGAAAATGACACCCAAAAAAAAAAAAAAAAAAAAAACATGATCCCCCTCATAATTTCTTTAGCGGTAAAAAAACCCACCCTATTTGCTTGCTAAAAAAACCTACCCTAACGCCAGTTTAATGCGCAAACTGTTAGGCAGCAAGCAAACCAAATGAGATGCCAGTAAAAGCCATGGAACCTCCAGAAGAATACACATAAGATGATTGATTAGCATATGTACAAGCATAGCTTAACTGAGGACAAATGTTATGCTTCGGACTAATGTAACCCACCAGAAAGATGCCAACCAAGGAGCTGAAGACTTGTTCAAAAGGTTATACTGATATGTTTAGTCTAAATACACATGAAATTTGAAGGTAAACATAGGACATTAAACACGATAAAGATAGTGTAGGTGATTGGACTCAGAAACTTACGTATATGGTGTACACTACAGCTATCACCAGAATTGCATATCCAGCGTTGTATGATGCGAATTGATGCGCATGGCGAAGGTGCCATGCTACAAAAACACAGAAGACAGCAACTGGAACAGTAATCAGCACTAAGGAGACAAGTAGCGATTTCGCATCTGGTCCCAAAATTAATCGTCCACCAAAAAGAAATTTCTGCAGTTGATTTAAAAGGAAGTCAGATCCAGAAATAAGCAGCCAAGGTAATAAAGTTCTAGAGTAGAATTGGGAGACCTTTTAATGACTTTGGGTACAAAAAACTCGTCCCAAAATCTTAAATCCTCACCCCGCCCAACTGTAGTCTCTCTTGCCAAAGTTTTGGCTTTCTCAGGAGACCAGTTCAACACAAATACACTAATGAAGAATCACACAGACTGCTCCTCAAAAGGAACGAATACAAACAGATATAAAAGCAAATGTGAGAAAATACGGAATGAATAGCGAATAGGTTGTCTAAATAGATCGTCATCATCTATTACACCAACTATAAGCACTAGCCGGGATTCCTTGAGACACTGGGGTAATCTTCTTGTTACTCTATCATGGAAAACTACAAAGTTCACACAAGAAGACAAAGGACATACCAATATGGAAAAGTGGCTGTAGATGCCTACTTGAATATGCATTGTTCAGACTTCAGAGAATAAACTAGGTAGTGGAAAAGTAAAATCTACAGTCTTACTACCACAGAATCCAAAATATACAACCAACTGCATATTAATCATGATACACTTCCACCAAGATCACTCCTTAAATCCACCATGCTCAAGGTGAGCCATTAAATTAAGAAATGGAAAAATAGTAAAGTACACTAGACCCCAGGAAAATATCTCAGCTAGTTTGAATCTACCTGGTGACTCACACATCCTTGATTTAAGCTAAAAACGTAACAGCTCAGCACTAATTTTCGATTTAAACCATTAATCAAGCAAGCTCAGAGTTCAGATCACAAATCAAACAAAAGGAAAAAAAAAAAAAGAGAAATATGCTTCAGTGCTTCCTCCAATGCATTAATTTGCTTTCAATATACAGTCAGCTCCTCAGAAGAAAAAGTACACACAGGAGATGTCTTCTTTACTTGAGAACTACAATTTCATTTGGTATTCCACTCCAGAAACCTACATTCCCTCAACTCCTCAATCCAAAAGAGATCAAAAGAAAAACAGACCATCAGTCAAATAGCTCAATCTAACCAGATACTCTAGTAATCATTCATGATTCATGCCTGACATTTGACAGACCATCGCAAATTTGAAAGCTTCACCAGTTTTCCTTTCTCCTCTTTCCAAAATTCCAACGCCCATTCTTAATTTTATAGTGGTGCTCAAACGCACACCATGTAATTCTTCAAGAATTTGAACACACTAAAACCACTTTCACCGTCATCAAAGAAATCATAGAGAAAGCAGAGAAGAGAAGCCTTCCACTAACTTCCATCATAACATCGGCGATACATTAAAGTCAAACTCACAAGCAACTTAAGTCTGACTTAGTTGAAACTGGACTAAGTCAATCACAACTCTGATTGCTCAACTCCACCCCTGTTCAAGGGCCACCTCAAATTAGCATAAGTTCAGCCTAAAACAAAAGCTGTTCTACATCTTTCTTACCATTTTTCTTACTATTGTCAAGTAAGAGATAATCATAGGATATCCCATCGCAGATGAATGGGCAGCCTCTTTAAAGAAATTGAAGACTACTGAGATTTGTTAAAGAGCAGCCTGGTGCACGTGGGCATCCCCACAAGGCGAGGGTCCGGGGGAGGGTCCCACCACAAAGGGTGTATAGGGGGCAAGCCTTCCCTTGTCATTGTTGGACAAGAGGCTGCTCCCAGGATTTGGATCCATGACCTAGCGATCACAAAGCAACACCTTAACCAGTGCGCCAAGGCTTCCTTTCAGTATTGACTATTGAGGTTTGTTAATTTTTACATTTTTAGGACAGTGAAAGAAGTACTTCAAACGATGGGGAAAAAATTGAGAAAAGAACAAAACACTTTTGACGAACCATGATACTACTACCGATTTTCAAAAACATTGATTAAGGGAGTTGAAGAATAGTAAAGAAAATGGAACTTTAAAAACCGCATAAAAGATGAAAGTCTCATGCACGGTTTTGAATGGAAACAGCTCCAGGAAGTTATATAGCAGTGGAGAACACTAGACCAGAGAACCTATACTGCAGATATTACTATGTTACCAAAAAAAAAAAAAAAAAAAAAAAAAAAAAAAAAAAAAAGATATTACCTACTCAGAACCCTGATAAAGCTCCATCATGCAGACATTTTCGATGAAGATCAAACAATTTTTAACAACAAATGAGAAAACCAAATAGTTTCCATCACTTCGTTGTTGTTCAGGGGCCATTACATCACCACTAACAATCACAAAAATCACTATTATACCATTAATATTCATATCCAAAGCAAATTGTCTTTCGTTTATGTGCAAAAAACATCCTTTTTTCAATAGCCTCAAGCTAATTAATGCCCGGCCCATCTTCTGGTATGATAATACCGTCAAGCATCTGTCCCTTCTTCCCTAATCCGCTCAAATTAGGGGGTGTGGAGTGATAACTGTCTGAATTTAAGCCAAATTTAAGCTGAAACCAGGTACACACTGGAGGATTCTTGTCCCACTTTGTTGCTAAACTTGTCATAACATAAAGTTCAAAGATTTAGGGCACGCCGCAAGTTCCCTTACTCAAGACCTAGTCTGTCAGAAATTCACCCCCACCACTACATTTGGTTAACTTAAAGAGTACTCCCCGTTAATACGCGGCGAAATGGCTCAAAATGAAACCCTTTTACTCAGAGAGATCCTTGAAGATGATTGCTCTACTAAACCTCCCCCCCCCCCAACACATGACACACCTCAGTAAGAGTAGACACCCAATAACCTTAAACCAACAAATTTTCACAAACACGCTACCAAATTCCCCAAAACCTAAAAAAAACACACTTGCAATACCACAAGAAACAATTCCACTTAAATTTCAACATAAACATAAAAATGGGACAAAACCCAACACGGAAATGAGAAAACACAATACAATACAATAAAGAATAAAAAAAGAGAGAGATAAGAATAAGAGGGGGTTAAAAAGAAAAAATGGGCTTACATTGCTGCCCTTCCAGTGTTGATAAACGCGTTTTTCCATGAGAAATCAAAACCTATAAAAAAAAGTGGGTTTAAGAAGCACCTTCACTACGCTATCCCTGTTCCCACAAAATTGCCCATTTCATTCATTCATATTTCCCTATTCATAATTACTTTAGAAATTATTTAATGAGAGTGATAGGGATTTTGGAAGGGGTAATAAGATACTAGTATATAATTTAATTTGATATCGTTGATGAGAAATAAAAAGAATAAATTAATAAGAAGAATTTGATGATGATCTGAGAAATGAGAATGGCGGGGGTTGGAATTTTTCAGAGCAAATTTATTTCTGATTGGAACGTATAAATGTTTTTTTCTTTTTTTTTTTTTCTTTTTAAGTGTGGTGTTTGATTCTGGGTGTTTTGCAGTGACGTCTGCCGAGGGGTGATATCGTTTCTTTGTTTTCCTACGATTCTTCCTCGTAGGAGTGAATGAGTGTTACATAAGAATAGAGTCATACACCATTAAGGAACTAACCCGACCCGAAAATCCGTCTGAAACCCAACCCAATCAACATTAATCCGTAGACGTTTCATAGACGCTTCCCAAATTCACGATTTCCTGTTGTAAAGCCGGCCTATTTAAGGTTATGAGTGTCTCCTGATAACCATCTTGATTCTCGATGGAATATCTCCTCTTGAACAACTTTGAAAGTTTCCACCTTTGTATGAGTTTCAACTTTTTGATAAATACCTCCCCTTGAATATTTACTTGTAAAAGTTCCAACTTTATACGGTATGGATTTCAATATTTTGGTGGGGTATTTTCACGTTTTGGATCTTGAACAACCTCTTTACAATCTTCATGACATCAATCATTATATGGTACCCTTGGAGGTACATCAAGTTCTTGTACCCCCTCTCACAATAAAACATAATTACCCTCACTCCTCTTTTACACTTAATTTTATCTTTTTTTTTTTTTTTTTTTTTTTTTTTTTTTTTTAATTTGGAGAGTAGATTTACCCCAGGGGTATCTTATGCTCCCTCTGTCCTAGTTCAAACGCCACTTGCGATATTTATAGTGGAATAAGAAAAATTGATATACTAAGTTGAGTGAGACAATATTAGTAAAAATGAGGAACTCGAGGAAAGAGAGTGTGAGAATTAATAAAAATGGGAGAGATAATGTGAGTGGTGATGTGATAATTTAATAAAAGTAGGGGAGAAAAACATGTTCCAAAATAAATGAGATGTTTGAGGTGAGACATCCCAAAATGAAATATGAAGCGTTTGAACTGAAACGGAGGGAGTAGTCCGTATTTTCCTTCCGCGTTTAACCTCACACCCATCCAAGTCTCATAAGTCATAACCCGGTCACAACATCTCAAACGGCGTTGCCTAAATATTATGATCAAACCCAAACCTCGACGCTGCTCCACTAATCACAACAAGGCAATTATGGATAGAAATTTGAATGAATGAAATGGGCAGTTTTGTGGGAACAGGGATAGCGTAGCGAAGGTGCTTCTTAAACCCACTTTTTATAGGTTTTGATTTCTCATGGAAAAACGCGTTTATCAACACTGGAAGGGCAGCAACGTAAGCCCTTTTTTCTTTTACTCCCCCTTTTAATCTAATCTTTTTTCTTTATTGTATTGTGTTTTCTCATTTCTGTGTTGGGTTTTGTCCCATTTTTATGTTTATATTGAAATTTAAAGTGGAATTGTTTCTTGTGAATTGTAATTGTGTTTTTTCTTTTAGGGTTTTGGGAATTTGGGTGTTTTAGGTTATTGGGTGTTTAGTGAGGTGTATGGAAAGGTTTAGTAGAGTAATTTAGGGCTTGTATATCATGTGCAAGTAAGGATGCCTGACATGAGGTCTTTGAGTAAAATAAATATATTGAAGGGGTTCGATTCCTGATGAACTAGCCAGTAGGGCCGAGTAAGACAGTTAACAACATTGCCGGCTACCTCAAAAGTTCACTACTTTGGCGAGGTAAAGGGGGTCAAATGTATGGAACCTTGCTCTTGCTTTAAAAACTGTAAGAGGTTGTTTTCGTGCGAGCATAGAATGAATATTGCACCCCACCATAACCTTAAAACTTTGTGTTGCATTATTGTCATCCGTCCTAGGCTCCTAGCCTAGTTTTGTGGTGGTGATGACTTGAGTATCAGAGTTGAAGAAGTCATCAATGATAGAGGATGGAACCATTGTTTGCCTTGTGTATTGAACCGCCTGATGTGGTATGGCCATTGGGGATGATGTAATTAGGGAGAGAGTTAGGGTTGCATCCATTGGGGATAAGATTATAGAGAATTGCCTGATGTGGTATGGCCATGTGAGGAGGAGGCCAACAGATTCGCCGGTTAGAAGACTACTTGAACTGTATGGAAGTGATAACATCGTATGGATGAGATTGATTAGAAGTGATATGAGCCCATTGGAGATTGAAGAGAGTATGGCTTTGGATAGGCCAGTATGGAGAGACGTGACCCATGTGAAGGATGGAGTTTGACTTTCTCTGGTTGCTTTGTATGTTTTGCAAATGATTTTCTAATGATTTACCTTTTAGTTTTCTCTTTTCACACCTTTTTCGTTCATTTTATAACTTAATATTTTTGCTCTTGTATGTTCATTTTCCTTTGTTTGATTTTAAAACTTTTGGCACACATGTTTCACCACTTTTTAAACTTGTTAGCTCCCATCTCTAAATCTTTATTTCCTATGCATTATTGTTTTAAAGGACGAATCATGTTAGTCGACCCCAAATCATCTTGGGACTAAGGTTGTTAGCCCAGTGGATATAATGGAGTGACCTTGGTAGAAGTGTATTGTGAACTAGTATATATACCATTATACTAGTTCAAAAATAACGAGACAACTGTTTCTACATTTTGGGTTTTATAGTAGTGAGACTCTAATCGTTATTACGCGTTACATTACTGATTGTATCTCTGACCATTGCAACCATTTGACTAGGGATCTACAGCCCTCTTTACAATTTGATATATCTTCACTTTGCTTGTGAAGATCTTCTAGTTTGTCACGATCGATGGCCTGAAATATCTTGAGCTTCTGCTGTTTGAATTATAAAATTGAAAAGCGTAAGTTTGCTAATTCTTCTGACCTCACTTATCGACTAACTTTCAGAATTTTCTTTTGTTTAAGGTTGAATGTGTTGAGTCTGTTGATGGTTCAACTGGATATATACACATTAGTCAGAATGAATTTTCCTATCGCAAGTAAGGTTTCTTTCCCTTTGTTGGAAGCATAATGTATGTTTTTGATTAGTTTTTTTAATCGTTACCGAGGACACATTTGATGGAGCTCTAGAATTGGCAAATGTAGGTAAAACGATGGTTCCTGACATTATTTACCTGAAGTTCCTGTGCATTTCGACTTTTGTAACTTCCGTTGTTAGAATTGTGCTTTTCTAAAGTAATTTAGAATATTATTTAGCTGTTACAAAGTTGGTATTCTTTTTTTTCTGTTTTCACTGTTTGTGATAGTTTCTTCTCCAACCCGCCTAGGGTTATCGATTGTTTTGTAGCAGATGTATTGATGTGCTCTTATTATGTGTAATCATTAGAGTTACCTTATTCTTTTGGAAATTGTAATCTTTATTATCACAATTAGTCATGTGTGGGAGCAATTCTTTCTACAAACTTTGTCATGAGATGCCCCCATTACTCGCGGTCGCTGCTGCATTTGGCCTGAAATAGTATGAGCTCTCATTTAACCTAAATATTGCTGCACAATTCCCGAGCAAGATCTCTTCACTAGTACCCAAAAACTAAAAGCCTAAACGTAAATCTTTTAGAGGAAATTTAGCCTGGGGCACCGAACATTCTCATTGCTCTTCTTGCACTTCATTAACCTAAAGAGAATGAGCAAACTCAAGGCGACATAAATTATGTGCTTCATAGTCACTGCTTTTCTAACACATGGCACTTGTACTCAGTTATGGGTGATAATCGCCCTTAACCCTGTATGAAGTCAGCAAGGGCCTTAGATTCCTAATATAATTATGGAAGTCGAATGGAGTTGCAGTTTTTACCGGAAGTACACGTAGTGGCCGTCGGTTTAGTAAATAGATCGCATCTTTGCCTATTGCATATATCCATGCAGGGGCGAAGCCAGGATTTAATTTCCGGGGTGGCGGATTATAACTATATACGCGGTATTCCTATGTTACTCTGGTACGGGTGTCGGGTACGGGTACGGGTACGGATCCAAGTGTCGGACCCGTCTATTTTATGAAAACCCGCTTGTTTTTGGCCTAAAATGAAGGATCCAAGTGTCATACCCATGTCCGAGTGTCGAGTGTCCGACACAGGTACGGTGAGGTCAAATGAAGAGTTGGAGTAACATAGTTCCTAACGTATAATTTAGGATTCATTCATTATCTCTAGCCAAAATCAATACTAAATAAGCCCATCTAATAAGAAAATTAACGAAGCGGACATACTTAATAAATTACGGAATAAGAAAGAAAAAATAAATATACGAACAAAAACTGTGGCAAAGGGAAATGAACATTTTATATAGGGTTTTTTGACAGACCACACCTAATAAAACAAGTTTTATTTGTCAGACTACACCTAATAAAACATATTTTGTCAAACCACACCTAATAAAATCCATTTTTTTGTCGGATCACATCTAAATACTTAATGTTGACTTCCAACCTTCATTCACCCATTGCCGCCTTTTACCCACCCATTGCCGGCCTTAATCACCTCATTGCCTCCCCTATAGCCACCCCATTGCCTCCCCTAACCCACATTCTTAACACATGACCTATTCCCCCCCCCCATTTCTAACACCTTCTCTCTCTATCCCTAATGTTTTCTTTCTCTATTTTTTCTAATTTCCCCTTTTTTTTCTTCAAACTATTTCATCACAAATTCATTCAAAAGGAGGTACTCAAATTTATCATGGAGCTAAAATCAAATTTGGGGAGGAAATTAAGTTTGAGGAATTGAAAAGGGAGGGGGAAAAACAATTTTGGTGGATGTAGGGTGGCTATGGGTGGGTATGGGGGCGGGGGATGGGTGGCTGTGGGGGTGGGATGGGTGGCTATGGGTGGGTAAGGGGCGGGGAAGGGTGGCTAAGGGGCGAAAGTCGACATAGATGTAGTCTGACAAATAAAAAACTTTATTAGGTGTGGTTTGACAAATTTTGTTATATTAGGTGTGGTCCGGCAAAAAAATAGTTTTATTAGGTGTGGTCTGACAAAAAACCCTTTTATATATTAAAGTTTGCATAAGAAAGCATGAAATGATTGTGGGCTATTGGTTAGTTGTCAACTTTTGATTCCATTAGGTCAAGAGTTCAAATCCTCTCATAGACTACATAGAGCTTAACTCATTTTTAAAAGTAAAGGAAATTTTTTAAAAACTAATAAAACTTGCCTCTAACAAGAATTGAACCTAGCATCTCCTTGTTATAAGGATTCCAATGTAACCACTATGCCAACTACATCTAATTTGTAATTTGTGCACTCAAAAATATATATATATACTAATTATGCCTATAAAACCAAAAAAAATCTTCACCCCACCGGGCCGCCACCCCTCGCCACCAAGGGGCTTCGCCCCTGTATCCATGTTGCCAATTAAATTTATAAGCACTACCCTGTTCTGCTCACATTCACAGGGAACTCTTTGCAAGTTCATTTCCCCCCTTATAGAGAAAGCATAGGTGATAGAAGATTTTTAAATACGCTTCTGGTGGCTACTGTCTATTCATTTTACTCTGAATGTTTCCGAAGAAGAATAGTCCTTGAGCTTGTTGCCTAGTATTGATCTCAGAGCTGATGTTTCAGTACTTAAGCTCATTGACAGTGGACCAGTGGTTATATTTATGTTTTGAAGGGTTCCAAAAATCTGATTCAACTCCCTTGTTTCAGTGACCAACACAACATGAATACCCATAGTCTTAGATAATATATATTTTTTTTTTAATAAATAATTTGTTAGAAGGCAGTCTTATTCATTCACATTGGGGAAAAAGACAACTTACAAACAACTAACTTAATTCTCAATTTCTTATGCTTTGGCTTTGACTCCCATTCCAGTTCTCTTCTAATGCTCCAGCCGTTTCTGTGAATGCCATTCCATGCAAGAATATCTTTCCGCATATGTCTGGAGAAACTGCACTTGAAGAACAAATAACTATGGCATTCCCCTGCTGCACACAAATTGCAACTACTTACGATGACCACACCTCTCCTGCACAGATTGTCGGTAGTAGGTAGACGTTTTTGAGCAGCTAAATTTAATATGAAGCTGTGCCGTGGTAGTTAGCGGTGCTCCAGATAACTCTTGTGACCCTGTTACTTACCATGCTCTTGCCCGAAGAAGTTATAAGGTTCTTTGCTCCTGAATTTGCCTCCCTTTGCCCATGATAGTAAAACATTTTCAGCCGAGGTAGGAGAGTCTTGTAAGCTAAGACTTTAACCATCAATATGGTCTTCCATTTTCAGAATCATTGTCTTTTTTCCTTATAGTCCAGATGTTTGCATTATAAAGCTTGTAAGCAGTTGTCTGGTGCAGTCACAAACTCTCGCTCTGGGTTTCCACTTTCCAGAGCCATTTGGTAAGGAGGGATTGTCTCCAAGCAAGAACCTCCTTAATGCCAAAGCCAGCCAACTACCATCCTAGCACATGGTTCTCAAAACATGCAAGATTTTCAGTTTTAGATTGAGGTAACCAACAATATCGAAACCTTCCATATTGAAAACACTAAAACTGAACAATGCCAACAAAATGCTAGAATCCCACCTCAGCATCAGCAACTGTATAAGTCCACCTCTGACCTAGGGGAACAAGAACTTACTTAGCTTTCGGAAGTTTATTGTCCTCCTCTCCTCAGGTATACTCCACAAGAAATCCCTAGCTCTTGTTAATTTGATGAATGATAGGCTTGGGGAGCAAAACACTAGTGCACCAGAAATTTTCGATGCCAAAAGTTACTGCGTTGATGAACTCAACTTTACCTGCATATGAAAGTAGATTTGCAGACCAATGGTGAATGCCAGCTCTGATTTTTGACAACAACCCTGTGTACATGTCAGAGATCAGCCTTCCTGTATTAAGAGGTATACCAAGTACCTAGATAACGTATAGGAAAGTCCCCTTTTGTGAACCCTGTATTCTCCAATATTTGAGCTTTTGCTATGGGATTGACACCACAAAAGTAGAATTCTGTCTTAGCTGGATTAACTTGAAGACCAGAATACCTTGCAATATCATCCAGACATTTTGTTGTTGCATTCACTGAGGGGGTATGTCCTCTTGTAAAAATCATGAGGTCATCAGTGAAAATCATGTGTGAGCTTTAGTGTGGCTGTCTGGCACAGTTAGGATGAAAGGAGAACAACGTCTGCTTGTGTAACTCCCTCATTCATCTGGATCAGATCTCCATGCTAAGAACAAATATGTAAGGGGACAATGGACGCCCCTGTGTTATCCCACATCTGCCGCCAGTACTTTACAATCTATACCAGGTTTTAGAGAATAGAGATGCATTTAATGTTCCACTTTATAAATGCTTCGGGAACTTCAAGCCAATGAGCATCCTCTCTACAAAACTCCAATTGACAGAGTCAAATGCTTTCCTAATGCGTTTAATTTTTTTTTTTAAGTAGTAAGATCACTGTGATGACTATTGTTTTTGGTATGCCACTATCATCAAATTTGGGAAATACTGGAAAGATTGAATCTTGGTCAGGTGATGTATGGAGTAGATTTGAGTTGCGTTGAATATTCACTCTTGTTGAGAATGGAACTGTAGCTCTTACATGAAGTTACTTCTTGATAGGCTTGGGGATTTGTGAAGTCTAATCAACCGTGTTACTTTTCAGTAATGTGATTGTACAAAATGTGGTAGCTACGATTCTGTGAATTTTTAACAAATATGGAGGTGCTTTATTGGGGCTATTGTTAATGGGATGGAACTATCATTGATCAGATTATTTCAGAAGTAACTTATCTGTGAAGTCCATAATCTTTGATTGTTAAACCTCATTATGGTGGAAGAATAGTTTTAGGGGCCTTTTATTGTTGCTCTTTTTTTCCCCGTGTTGGCATGGCTGTTCATGCTGTGTTTGTTGAAACCCGTTTTTTTTTTTTTTAATTTTTTTGAAAAAGCTGCTTTGTATCTTTTATTATCAGGAGCAAAGATTGAGTTTTGGAATGTGATGGAATAGAGCAAATGGCTCACTAAACTGTGTGCACTTCTTATATTGTGAAGTAGCAATCATGTGATGCACTTTTCACTCAATTTTCATTTTGGGTCATTCGGAAACAACTTCTCGACATATTCTCATAGAACTAAGGCTGTGTACATACGACCTCGCCTTACATACGCAGTTTTCATTTTGACTGTTGACATTTTTATGTTGTAATTTTTCAGACACATGAAGCAGAAAGAGGAGGATATTGTAATTTGTGAATGCAAAATTGATGGTAGTGACCCTGAAAGTGCCTGTGGTGATAGATGCTTAAATGTGTTCACCAGTACCGAGTGTACTCCTGGTCATTGCCCTTGTGGTGAAGCTTGTAAGAATCAGGTTAATTTTTTTCTTCCTCCATGCTTAATATTTTGGCTGCCATATGCCATATCAGACTCTTGCTATTCTAGTCTTGGTTTATGGGCAATATATTCCTCTAACCCCTCAAACAAAAATCAGGATGCCTGTTGGCTGAATAATGTGTGCATAACTGGTTTCTAGTGGACAATATATGTCTGGGAAATGTGTGATTGGTGAACCTTCGCGGGATGAGATCTTGATGTTATTAAGTTTGGACAATCAAGTTGGTTAAGGATGAAAGCATCTCGTCTAAATTTCCCCCTTTTGCAACTTCTATGCTTCCGTAGTAAAACCTTATTGCCAACTTTTATGCCTGTTGCATGTGCAATTAGAGGATGTCTTAGTTTCAGTTATGGGCCTTTGTGAGGTTCATTTGTAATGTAGATATGTTGCTAGATAACTGCTAACTTGCTCGTCTGAATATTTGCACACTTTGTTTGCAGAAATTTCAAAAGTGTGAATATGCAAAAACTAAGTTGTTTAAAACTGAAGGCCGAGGATGGGGACTTCGAGCTGATGAGGATATTAAGGTAAAGAATGGTTTGAACACCTCAGATGGTTCATTTCTTTTGCTATTGTTAATTTGATTGGTTCTCTAATGGAGTAGCTTCCGGCATGCGATGCTTGGATCTTTATAATCTATTGACGTCAATATCTATTTCTTTTAATTTTTATATGACCTTTAAATGTTCTTTTTTCATTCCTGAAATGATTTTAAACTGATGTCTACGGAGTATATAATTTGTGCAATTGATATATTGGCAAGTGATGATATTAATTCTGGTTTGGGTTTTGTCAAGATCCCGTATTTCAAGGATGCTTCTAATAATTTGGTTCTATTAAGTAATTTATTTGACCACCCTATTACCTATCAATCTGTGTCCAACCCTTTTGTTCAATGACTTCAATTCTTCAGGCTGGACAATTCATCATCGAATATTGTGGAGAAGTAATATCGTGGAAAGAAGCCAAGAGGAGAGCTCAAGCTTATGAAACCCAAGGTAGGTTGGTTAACTTGCTATGATTTTCTACTACTCCATTAATGGCGTACTTATCTTGAAACATTGTTTGGTATAGGTCTCAGGGATGCATATATAATTTCTCTCAACACTAATGAATCTATTGATGCAACAAGGAAGGGGAGCCAAGCTAGGTTTATTAATCATTCATGGTGAGATTTTTAAGCTAAGTACAATAACTTGAATTAGCAAAGTAGTTTCCTCTTATCATTGAACTTTTTCTTTTACTTTGTTTCAGTCAACCTAATTGTGAGACAAGAAAGTGGACAGTATTAGGAGAAATAAGGGTTGGGATATTTGCAAAGCAGGACATTGCTGTTGGAACTGAACTGGCATATGATTACAACTTTGAATGGTTTGGTGGTGCTAAGGTTCGGTGTCTCTGTGGGGCTGCTAGTTGTTCTGGATTTTTAGGGGCGAAATCACGTGGTTTCCAGGTAAACTAACCAAAATTGTTTTATGTGAACAGTTCAAAATTTAGCAATGCTCTTTTTCTTGGACATGGAAATTCCAGGGAACATTCATTTCATGCTAATCATAAGTTGATGATTCTTGATCTTCACATTGCTTAATTAAATTTTAGCAATTAAGCTTCATGGAACTTTCGAGCTTTTAGTTGCAGCTTCAAAGACCAAGCATTTTTAATTTATTTTTCACATCATCTTTCGAGCTTTTAGTTGAAGCTCATGTGGTCTCTGACACACACAAAATTTAAGATTCTAACCAGTCTCCGTGTGTCTTTAGATAACACAGATTCAACTAGATATTGGAGGTAATACCCCAATATAAACTTATGAAGGTTGATTTCACAGAGGAGCAAATATACGGATATCTGACGTGGATTTGTTGCTTTGTTATGGTGTATTGGTGTTTAAAGTTATTGCTCACTTGTAGCTTTGCCTTGGATAATTTATTATGACATAACCTGGGTGGAAACTGAGGAATAGTGATGATTGATGTTCTTCGACCAAATTATGTGGACTAGAAGCTTTTAGTTGATCCCACTTAATCACTCTGCTTCTGACTTTTGGGCGAGGGTGTGCACATTAGCCCGTACCTTTGCCTATCTTCTTTTTCGGGAAGAGTTAGGATAACTTTATGAATTTCATTCGTGCATGAAGCCTGTATGGGAATTCCCTGTGCCAGTGTGTCCTTCTGTACTAACCAGTAAAGCTGATTAACATCAGAAGAAACCTGAAGCTAAAACATCAGAAGCTAGGCAACAGTTTCATGGTTTCGGGCAATACAAGCAATAAATCCTACTATCTTGTTTGCACCCATAAAATAATATGTTTACTTCGTTTTACATCTTAGAAAACTCTGCAATAGTTCCCATTGAGGACTCAGAGATAAGAGCGACACTCTTCATTGAATTGACGTTCTATTGGTTTGGTAAATATCCATTATACTTCTCTTTACAAGCTCCCTATCTTTTGTTGTTCCTGCTCTTTAAGCTAGTGTTATTTCTGCTTTTCCCAACATATGGTGCTTTTTGGGATTCAATATTTTATTCCACTCTTTACACATTTTGGTGGTGCAATTCTCAATCATTATTAGTCTGCTTGGAGATGACTATTAGCACTTCAGAGCAGTCTCCTTTGCATTTGCAAAACCAGACCCCTTCTGTATTATGTGTGCTTCAAGTTATTTAGTTATTGCACATATCAGTTTTAATTTTTGGGCATATATATGTATATCTTACTCTGCTTTATCTAACTTTTATGTTTTATACGTATTCCTGTAGGAAGACACATATCTTTGGGAAGATGATGATGACAGGTAATAATGTTACTTGACAGATGTAAATGAGATCAGCAGTTTTTAACTGGCATTATTTCATACTAGTTTATAGATTATATACTCTTAGTTTCAATTGATTTCTCTGCCTGATCTGTGAATTTGCACGCTTGATATTACAATCTATTTACACAAGCACTCACTTGACATGCTTGTTTACAGATACTCTGTTGAAAAAATCCCTCTTTACGACTCCACTGAGGATGAGCCTTCCTCACAAACATTTACAAGCTCAGTCTCTAATCTGGAGTTCGATAGCGATAATTTTCCGATGGAAATTGCTCCTCTTGCTTCTATTCCAGCAAACGGCCAGCCACCTGTCGCTCACCAAAAATTTTCTTTGCCAAAGAAAAAGCAAAAGCGTTTGCCCAAGGGAAAAATAAAGGATCTCAACCCTAAGGAATTAGATGCGAAATATGTTGCCTCCCTCCTAGAAGCAAAGGAAGCACAAGAAGAGATTCTGATAAATGAGGTACCGGCTAGAAGACATTACTTTTTACATTTTGTTGTTGACTACTACATCCTCCGTCCCAGCTCAAACGCCCCATCCCCAAAATAACCCCTGAGAAACGTATACACACTAATCGGCTCATCAAAGTTTCACAAAAATTATATAGCTAATTAGATTTCGAGTTTTCTCTAACATGCTATGCAATTTTTTTGGAACTTTGATTAACCGCGTAGTGTGTACACCCTTCATAATATGGGATCGATTTTTACATGAGGTGTTTGAGCTGGGACGGAGGGAGTAGGTGTTATTATAGTGGACCCTTTAGGTTGATTGATTGCTTGTCAATTGTCATCTTTTGCTTTCCTGGTTCATTGTTACCTCAATTTTTAAGTGGGGTGGAAATCTTCATTCGTACTTGAACTTCTTACATGTACTTAAATATATTGTAAGTTACATCCTTGTAAATCGTGGTACTTCATGAAATTTTGGGTACCGCCGACATGAATGCAGGTTGAAAAGTTCGGTGATATAATCACGCTGTAGCAACAGTTCAGTTTTTGTGCTATTCTTTAATTTCCTTTTTATCTGCTATTGTGTTTTGGGACGACCATTTTTGTCGCCTTACTTGTATTTCCTGTTCAGCATCATGATGAAATTGTCAAGAAATAGGGTCCATAAAGTTTCGTAATATCTGCGTAATTTTTGCAGGAGATGAGAATTGATGCCAGCTCCAATCTGGACTTGCTGTACAATGAAATACGACCAGCTATTGAAGAACATGAAAGGGACACCCAAGACAATGTGCCTACTAGTGTCGCGGAGAAATGGATAGATGCCAGCTGCTCAAAGTTAAAATCTGAATTTGACCTGTATTTCTCGATCATTAAGAATGTCATGTGCACTCCGAAGAAGCCTCGTGACATCAAGCAACCGAGTGGCAGTATGGACAATGGTGTTCTGTTGTTGACTAATGAATGACACTTTACTTCACAGCAACTGCTGTATCAATGGCAGTTAAACGAGTAGCTAATGCCCAATGGCAACAGGTCCCTGTAAGTCGAGTTGTGGCTCTTGTATCAGTATGACCTCCGTAGATCTGGAGTTTTAGTTTTAGAATACCTATTTGTTCGTCCTTGGTAAACATCAAAGTAAAATGTTCCATGGCCAGTGAAATTTGGTTTGATATATTCTGTTGAATCAAATGCATGGTTTAGTTTTCCTTTCTTTCTTTCTTTCTTTATTAAGTCAGTATAAACACCGGTGTCCTACTTTGGTAAGGTACGGTCAAGCATGTCGACTAACTACTCTTTATTAAAGTAAAATGATTTGAATAAGTTGACTGTAGTCCTTAAAAACCAAAGTCTTGGGAGCAACTTTCAAACTGTGGCATTACCCATTTCCTTCTTCTGAAACACTTTCATGGTGAATTTTTCTTAAACATCAGCCAGTCATCGGTAGTGTACATCTTCTTACTGGTGTTTTCTCTCTTATACGTGGAAACGGAAATGACGGAATTGGTTGCTGAAGTCGTTGATGGTGGTGGAGTGTGGACTACTGTGAATTCTCAAAGTTATTGTTTGTGCCATATTCTTCTTTGGCAGCGGGCCTTTTTTCCTGAACATCAGTCATCAGGTAATCCTCCCCCCCCCCCCCCCCCCCACTAGAATCGTGCTATGTTTATATTTTTGCTGTAATTTGATCCTGCATTTTTTTTTGTTTTTTTAATCAATTCTCACTGTGTAGTTCTTCTTGGGTGGTATGCTGGTAACTCTTGGTTGATCGTCAATGAAATTTCTTTCATCATCATTAATTTTCACTCTTCTAGGTGGACTGATTAGGTCTTTGATAGCATTCTGCACATTGGAAGTACATGCTGTGCACTTTGTTTGCATTTTAAGTCGATTTCTGAAAGATTTAGTGATATGTGGAAGGGATTGTTGATACGGAGATGCTACCGGTTTGGAAATAGATTTGAACATTCGCTTTGAGTGCTCAAATCCTTTGAATAGCAACTTTGAATCGTGTATAGTTTGAACATTGATAGGATCAGACTTGTTTCCGGAATGTGTTGTTTGGCTGTGGCGAACCTGGAGTTACTACCACTTCCCAGATATAGTTTGTTATAGGAATGACTTGGTTTTCAGTTTGTAAATATTGTATAGTTTTAGATAGATTCGATAAGCTTGATTTCCCTTCCACTATGCAGTCTGAATGTCGAAATTCTGCTTGGATTCGCGCTGGCTTGTAGGAGACATGAATGCTTAATTGCTTATGATGAGCTTCCATTTTTTACTTAAGATTGTTCTTCTCTCTATGCTCTGTATGTGTGTGCGGATCGTCCCTACATTTACACTCATGCTGTCTTCCTTTTCTTCGTCAGTTCTTCTCGGATTTTCATCACACCAAAAAAAAAGTCTCAGCTTCCGATCTTTGCCTTCCATGAATCCATTACTGCAGACCTTCCTCAATCATCTCAAAATGCAAAAAGAAATCTCGGCGTCAAGCCAAAAGTCCACCTCAAACTCGTCCCTGGCGCAACACAATTGAACATGAAGCTTCTGACCTTTCCTCCATATCCATCACCACTTGTGAGTCTACCTCTATCGGCCCTTGCCTCCTGGAAATCTCAATGTCTGAGCTTCTTGAAGCTACAAATAACTTCAACCCCAAATTAATTGTAAGAGATGGGACTTTTGGGTATGTTTTTAAAGCCAAGTTATCCAACGGCGTTACAGTCGCACTTGAGAAGCTCAACCCTGATGCTTTCCTAGGGCTTTGTGAATTTCGGGCAAAAATGGAGACTCTGGCAAAACTACGTCACCATAATATTGACAATATGCTAGGGTGTTGTGTCTCTGGTCGACATCGTGTTCTTGTTTACGAGTTTATTGAAAAGGGTAGCCTTGACGATTGGATACATTATCTGCCATCATTGCCTCCTGGGGTGTCAAAAGGTTATCAGAGAGCACCCTTATCTTGGAGTTTGAGGGTTAATATCGTTAAGGGTGTGGCGAATGGGTTAGCCTTCTTGCATTGCCTGAGTACTCCGATTGTGCACGGAGAAATTGAGGCTAGTAATGTGTTACTGGACAATGACTTTGAGGCTCATATTGCCCATTGTGGACTAGCTCGAAACATTGTGGACTGTCCTTCCAATATTTCCGTTCAAGCTACTGCTGGTGCTGGAACCATGGGGTACATGCCACCAGAGTTCCAAAATGACGACTCAGTTTCCTCTGTAAAAGGTGATGTTTATAGTTTTGGGGTTTTGATGTTTGAGGTAGCCAGTGGGAAACGGCGTGTTTGGCCTGTTAGGGAGAATGGGTGCAATCTGTGGATGCTCGATTGGGCTAAGAAGAGGGTTTCTGAAAAGAAGCATCTTAAGCTCATTGATTCTAATGTTCCTACAGAGAGTTTAAGAGACAAGGAGGTTTATAAATTTATGAAGATCGCCAACCTGTGCACAAGTATGAAGCCTGAAAAAAGACCTTTAATGTGTGTTGTTGTTGAAATGCTGGATTCTATAGCCTCTTGAATGTGTTTGGTGAAAGCAAAGTTAAAATTTAAAGATCAGGGTTGTCTGTGTTACTGTAACAGACTGCACAGGCGAGTGTAAAAGCGCCCCTGCACGCATAAGGTCCAACTTCTGACAGTTGTTGAAACCCAGAAATTGTATTCAGGCAAATATATCACTTGTATTTGATTCAAATTTTCTCATATTAATCTTGGCCCATCTGTTATTACTAGCTCGATGCTCAGTTTTGGTCCCAATGTGGTGTCTGTGATACGTTTTCTCATAGATTAAGAACCTCTTGTAACCATTTCTCCATCAGTTGATTCTCAGAATGTCAATTGCTGTTGCAATGTGTTTCAATGCAGTGATGACCTTATTCGACTATTCAAGTTCTCGTTTGAGCTAGAAGGTGAAATAGACCTGTTGACTATCCACTTTGGTATTTGGGGGCATGTTTGGAGGTGCTCTGATGCTGTAAACACGGGTTTCGTTTGGTGTTTACGATTGTAAAGATGTTGCATTCAGTTAATTACTCCGTAGTTCTGCAGAAGTGTTTGTTTTCAGTCTTATTATTGGAGACTGCATTGATTTGGACTCGGAGATTTGCTCGAGTTGGACCTGAAACGGAAATCTACTAGACGAAAATGTGAACACCAATTTAACCTGAACCAAAACGGAATTGACCTTACCCAATTTAACAATTCTTTTTTCTCCTTTTGTCATTCCTAAACACACATAATGCCCCACGAAAAGAGCCAGTTCCATTCCGATTTCCGAACCTCTAATCTTGACATACACCTCATCTCGTGGAAACTAATTTTCTTTTTCCATCGCATTGTATTATTATTTTCCTTAAATCAAATTTTTTTTTTTTTGTTTGTTTAGCATTACTATATTGAAAAAAATGTTAGAATAATAAAAAAAAGTCTCCATTTAGACGTTGTCAAAAAAAAAAAAAATAAAATAAAATAAAAAAAAGTCTAAACCCAGGTCAAGCAAGCAAGCGTAACCACTAAACCCTAGTAAAACATAAATACGAAAGAGTGACCTGCAGCGCCTCCTCTTTCTCTCTCCCTTCAACCTCCTCTGCTTCTCCTTCTCACACACGCTTCTTCCCTTCGGCGTCAATCAGGTACTATCTCTCTCTGTCTCTCTCCTCCTTCCTCACAATTCAATTCATGTTTTTTTGTAGTTTGTATTTCTTCTTTAACAACTTTTCCACTCTGGTTCAATTGAAAATCAAAAGTTTGATTTTGGACTTATATCTCATCTGGGCTCCAATATTTTACCCTCATTTTTAATGGGTTGTCTTTATATTCCCTGTTTTTGTTGGTCCATGATTGATTGTACGGTACAACTGATTATCACTTCTATGCTGTTTTGCATTTTTTTTTTTAAGGAACCATCATATTCTTGTTGTCCTATGTTGGGTTTTATAGCATTGGGCTGTATTATAATGAATAAAGATGGAATCTTGTGGGAAAATCAGTGCATAACATGTCGAAATTGAGCTTAATTTAGCATAAAATGCCCATTTCTATGTCCGGTTTGCTCCGAATGAGGGTAATTGTTACAGTAGTAGTAGAGAATCAAACAAAGTGATTGGAGGAGGAGGTAAATAGACGAAACGGGGGCGGTGAGAGGGTATATGTGGTGCAATAAATTGAGGAGACGGCCAAACAGGGGCCGGGAGAGGGTATAAGTGGTAGATGGAGGAGGTGGGGGTGGTGAGAAGGTATTAGTGGTGAATAGAGGAGGTGGGGATCGGGGACGAGGAGATTGAGAGGGTATTTATTTTTTGAAAACGGAATAGTAGTTATCAACCTCCCTTGTTTCGGAATGCATTACCCTCGAATTTGAGTAACAGCTCAACCATCACTATGTCTGTCATCCATCCACCACAATCATTACCACTTTCCCTTTTCTCTATGTTTTGTTTTATGTCTGCCGCTTAATGATTGCCTCCAACTCCATGCATGCCTGTACGTTGGTAGGTGTAATCTTTTTTAAATGCTCGGTAGTTGCAAAGCCACCGTTTCTGGTTTGGTTGTAATGTATCAGGAGTTTGTAGTTGCAAACACTCAAACATAAATGCTATGCATTTGCTGGTGGATGTTGTATGTGATTGATTCTAGTAGCAATGACTTTGATTGCTGGACTTGCACCAATTGTCAGTGGTGACTGGTTGCTGTAGGATAATTGAGCATTTCTCACCTTTAGTGCTATGTTCATGTTTTACCAATGCTTGAGTTGATGCTAATTATATTCATGACTGGAACTGGTTTATTTATATAGGCCCCTCTAGTGTATCGGTGATGTTCGACATATATTTGTTAGGTGACTTGTTATTTAGGCATTTAGCGTTTGGAGGATCAAAACAGTTATAGTACCTACGTTGAAGTAAAAACCATCTAATAGATATTGGCCAGAATCAATTGGATCTGTCTGGTGCTTAATCTCTCCAACATGGAATCTGCACTCTAAAATTCTTTAGGAGAAAATTTACGTATTGTTAGCTGCCCATAATATCATGATTGCACCGCCTGTCATTGGAGGTGATATGGGCTTAAACGGAAATATCTACATGTGAAGACATTTAGTGATGGAGGTTACAGTAGTTTTAAATTTTGCTTGCATAATTTCGAGTGGCTAAGTTTCCTGCGATGACTTTTTGTCACACTGCTAGTATGCCTGTTACACACCAATTTTACTATGTGAAAAATAATACCTACAAATTCTAGTTATTTAGATCAAAATTGGTTTACAGTACGTTACTTTCAGGATGGAAGCAGCAAGAGCAGCAAATGCCATGGAATTGGAAGGAGCTACAGCAGGACCAAGCTCATTGAAGCCAAAATTTGCCCCTTTGAAGGCTCATGAGATGTCTGATGGCGTGGTGCAATCTAGAAAAGTTTCTGTGCCAGCACACCGTTACACACCCTTGAAAAAGGCATGGTTAGACATCTACACTCCAATCTATGAGCAGATGAAGATTGATGTCCGGATGAACCTTAAAAGTCGCAAAGTCGAACTGAAGACACGAAGAGACACCCCTGATGTTAGTAATCTGCAGAAGTGTGCTGATTTTGTCCATGCATTTATGCTTGGGTTCGACATTGTAGATGCCGTCCTCCTTCTGAGGGCAGATGAATTCTATATCGAGACCTTTGAGATTAAAGATGTCAAAACACTCAAGGGTGAGCATCTGTCACGTGCCATAGGAAGAATGTCTGGTAAAGGAGGTAAAACAAAGTTTGCTATTGAAAATGCTACAAAGACACGAATCGTCATTGCAGACTCAAAGATACACATTTTGGGATCGTTTACCAGCATCAAGGTGGCAAGGGATTCCCTTTGTAGCCTAATCTTGGGATCACCTGCTGGAAAGGTTTATTCCAAACTTAGATCAGTCAGTGCCAGATTGGCAGAGAGATTTTGATTACTCATGCACCTCTGTGAGATGGTGCACACAACACTACACTTGAAGTTTGCGACATAAACGAGATCAACCCGACTGTTTTGTATCAGCAGTCTCTTCTGTCTTCATAGTGCCATGGTGGTCATTTTTACAATTAGTGAGTATAGCTACTGGTGTGTCCAGTTTTGTTTAGGGGTGTAAACTCAGTAACTAAGCTGAGATGAGTCTCTGATATTTGATCGACTTTTAACTTTTCATGTTTTATGTTGGTTTCTTTGTTAAATGAAAAGAGTATTGAGCAAAATGAGCGTGTTCACCCTCGATGTCTTAAGTGAAATTTCACGAGGAAGAGCTTTATTGCACTACATTCACGTCGTTGCTAAATCGGATGGTGAAAACAGAACATCGTGTGGATAGATCTCACCCGAATTGATTAGAACTGTCGTACGAATCTAACATATAGCAAATAATGTTGAGCAAATTATTTAAGATCTTCAAATAAAGCAAGTCCATCTAGAAGATTTTTGTAGTAGTTGGGATTTTGATCCTAAGTAGCTTAAGACAATTAGCACATTGTTAAGTGTGACATACATTAGCAGGACTTATTTTGTGATATCCCTAAGAATCCGGATTAAAAACCGACAAGAAAGATATGGTTTACATCAGTCTATCGACAAACATCTGGTTTATTTCTCACTTGCTTGCATACTAGCTACTCCCTCCGTTCGGCTTTAAACTTCATAGGGCAAATGATCACGCATTTTAAGGTGAGTGTTCACTTTTTTGTGGCTAATCTAAGTTCCAAAAAAATTGCATGGCGGGTTAGATCAATATTTTATCTAACCCGTCATGCAATGTTTTTAGAACTTCGATTAGCCGATTAACGTGTATACCCACCTTAAGAAGCGTGTCCGTTGGCCCTACGAAGTTTAAAGCCGAACGGAGGGAGTACATCGTACTAAACGACACTGTATGTTGCGGGTAGTGTGTGGATTATCAAAGTCATTAGTGGTGTTTCTTGTAGATATTATATTGAGATTAAACATCAACAATTACAAGCTATTATTAGTTTAGAGTCTTTAGACCTTCGTTATTGTGTCATCTTCAAATCCAGTACCAATAAGCACGAGAAAACTAAGATTATTAACACAAGAAAAAACAAAGTAGAATTCTAAAAATGTCAATTTAAAAAAAAAAAAACGGTCTGACATTTAGCAATTCGAATTAATCCGAGTTTCCGTAAGAGCTTTATTTCTCGTTGGGTATACTAGTAATCAGTCCGAGTACCAGATAGTAAAATTGGATCCTTACAAAAGAAATCGTGTAGGGAAAAGACTAGTATTTTCTTGTATACCTATTTAAAAGTGGAAATATAAAAACTCTCAAATCTCAATCACTTTAGTAATACTCCGTAGATTATTATTAATTTTTCAAAAATACATGAGAAAATGAAATGAATTGACTCCTAAATTCTCAACTGCTTTGATCATATTTACGACCACTTCCTACAACTCTAATAAAATGGTCTAATTTTTGCTATTATGTTATACGTGTTCCTATGTTATGTCTTACTAACTCCATTAGTGTGTCATGTCCATATTATCTTTTTAAGTAACCTATTTGCATGGTCTCTTTACTCTACACATGCTAATTTAATTAGTACTAAAAACCCATACAAGAAAAGAAAAATCATAAAATTAGATAGACTAATAATTTATCCCAATTAGTCACACTCCCAAATCCAACTAACCAATAGAAAATAAAACCACTAAAAAAAAAAAACTATTCATTTGATTAGTTTTCTAGCTTATAAATTGGGTTTCAAGCCAGACATATTATTGAAGTCTAAAATAAACAATTTGGGAAGTATAGATTCGAAAACGAGATCAATAGACAAAATGGCCTCGTTTTTACCACTTCTCTTAGTAATGTCATCTTTGTTAGGAGTTATATCAATGCCTCAAGTAGAGGTACCAGTTACACCAGGACTCTCGTACTCATTTTATGCTTCTTCTTGTCCAAATTTGGAGTTCATTGTTAGAAACCATCTTTTCCAAGTGTTTTGGAATGATATTACCCAAGCCGCTGGCTTGCTCCGCCTTCACTTCCATGACTGCTTCGTTCAGGTATGTTACAACTTACAAATAAATATTGTGTCGACGTTTTTACACTGACTGACTGACTGACTGAGTGTATGTAGTTAGTTTGACGTGTTGAGGTTCCCTAAAACTTCGTATGAGATCGAATTATGTAGACTAATCCAAGTTTACAATCAGCATTGACAACGTGACATTTAAGTATATAACAAAGTCATCACCATACAAATGTTTTTTTTTTTTTTTTTTTTTTTTTTTTTTTTTTTTGTCAAAACGTTAGACCTCGATCTTATACGCAGCGTACATTAACCAATTTGAATGATGAAAATGTGGTAGGGATGTGATGGATCAGTGCTTTTGGATGGATCAGCGAGCGGGCCAAGCGAGCAGGCTGCACCACCCAACTTAACCTTGAGGCCCGAGGCCTTCAAGATCATAAATGACCTTCAAGCCCTTATCCAATCTCAATGTGGTCTCAAAATTGTATCTTGTGCTGATATCACTGCCCTTGCTGCTCGTGAATCTGTTTTTCTGGTACGTTTAGCGTTTTATCCCTTAACGAATACCAGTATTCCACCTCTACGTTTTATTTGTATACGTTTGATACGAGTATATTTGTTAAAGTAATTTGAATGAAACGTTAATAAAAAAGACGGATAGATGAAATTCAGCTTAAAGTGGCCATGATCCATTAACGATTTTACATGACCGGGAATATGAATTTGTACGTGTACATGTAATTCTTACGGGTCACAATTTGATTAAGTTCGCTTAATATATATTCGACATTTTTCCGATTTCCATAAAAACGAATTATAGTGGAGTAATTGTTTGTCATTGTGATTTGGCAGTCAGGTGGACCGTTTTACGGTATACCCTTAGGAAGAAGGGATAGTCTAAACTTTGCAACACAAAATGCAACATTAGCCAATTTACCAGCACCTACGTCCAACACAACAACACTACTAAACTCCCTTGCAACCAAAAACCTTACGGCCACCGACCTTGTGGCCCTCTCAGGAGGCCACACAATCGGCCGCGGCCAATGCACCTCCTTCACCAACAGAGTCTACCCTACTCGAGACCCGACCATGGACCAAACCTTCTACAACAACCTTAAACTCACATGTCCAGCCGCGAACACTACCAACACGACCAATTTGGACATTCGTACTCCTAACGCTTTCGACAACAAGTATTACGTAGACCTCATGAACCGTCAAGGTTTATTCACATCAGATCAGACGTTGTACACTGATTCAAGGACTAGGGACATTGTCATTAGCTTCGCAATCAATCAGAGCCTCTTCTTCGAGAAGTTTATTGTTGGGATGTTGAAAATGGGGCAACTTCAAGTGTTGACAGGAACACAAGGAGAAATTCGTGCAAATTGCTCTACAAGAAATGTTGGTAGTAACATGGGCTTGTGGTCTGTCGTTGATGAGACTAATAATCAAGACGAAGGAAAATTGTCACAGTAGTCAAAAGTTATTTTTATTATGATTATTACTGCGTGATTGGTTGGGCCTTTTGACTTAAGGGCTTGTATTGCCACTATATATGGAGGAAATAAAGACAGATTGAATGAAGTGTTGCGTTATTCTACGCTATAAGCCGTGTTGCATTTTGTTAAGGGCAGTGGCTAAATTTGATCATGCATATTTTATTCATGTAAATTTTGACGGATTTTACATTATACCATACTGTGAAAATTATTAAGTAAACATTCAGATACATGTTTTGTTAAAAGGTCGGATAGAGACAATGATATGATGTATGTGAAAAGAGCATTCATCACCACAAGTATAAACGACGATTATGATAGAATTAATTAAACATCATATTGTACAGTTTCTTTTTAGGTCTTGTTGTTAGTTGAATCATCACACGTCTCAAAAATCTCTCAGACGTGTCATCGATCTATATCTTAACTTCATACCCTATATATGCTTCCAGGGTAACCGACTCCCCGTGGCCTGATCTCGAGCTGCTTTGTTATGCTAAAACTAAATGTAAGTGCCTAATGTCACACTATAATTAGAAAATTTAGTAATCATACATGTTAGATCCTTGGGAAAGTTGAATGACATATTCCTTTTGAAGTTTTGTACCTTTTGGCATTTTTGTTAGTGTCACAAATTGCTAAAGCCAAAATCATTCAACAACTCCAATTCTTTTTGTTTTTAATTAATAGCACACAAAAAAAAAAATACGAACGCCCACGCACCCTCGAGCCCCAGTTATAATTTCCGGAATAAAGAGCCTGCATAGATCTTGGACCTCATAGAACGCAGCACGTAGCACTACCTTCCCATAAATATTGGATCCCACGCACCACTACTGAAATAATTTATATTAGTAGAGCTATTGAAAGTTCGTATATACGATCGTATTCGTATTCCTTTGTGATCGAGGTCGATTTCTATACTCGAATCCTATTCATGTTATGTTAGAGGGTTTGGTTGGAAACTTGGAAAGGTTTTAATTTGTAATATCAGTATATGGTGTTTGAATATCTGTCACGCACTTTGAGATTCGAGTTTAAATCTCTTTTATTAACAGATTCACAACTAATATAATGCAGATAATGTGAACCTCGAGTTTGATTACATGCATGTTTGTTTTCTTACGGTCATATAAAGTTATGTGCCTAGCGGCCTAACCACATCATTATTGTGTTGTGGCACAACATTAGAGAGCAAAAGTGAGAAAATGGTTGTGCCCTGAGCGAAAACCATCACTGTTCACATTTTTCTCCTTATTGTTGTGCCTGGGTAGAGTATTAGGGCTATGATAACTGGTCATTGCACACATGGCCTCTATGAGTTCATTGATTCTGATATATACGGAGTATGATATACTACACTATTACTAGTATTATTATGATAAATTTATTCATTAAAAGAAAGATAATGGCAGCTGATTGGCAGTGTAGGCGTGTAGCTCAGTTAGTGTTCGTTGTCTTGTATATATAATCTCGTTCATTGTAGGAAACAGAAATATTAGGGCCTGTTTGGTATCGTTTTCTATTTTCAGTTTTCAGTTTTTTTTTTAACAACAAAGTCCCATTTTTGAAAACCAGAAAAAGTGGCTTTCAATTTTCAGTTGTCAGTTTTCATTTTCTATATGACTATTATAGAACCAAATAATTTAAAGTTAATTTTGTAACTCATTTAACTAAATTTTTTATGCAAAAAAACCAAAAACTGAAAACGGCAGTACCGAACGGGCCCTTAGGTATTGCCCACAGATTTATTGGTAGATATTTTCAAGTGGCATTTGGATATTTGTCGATGCTGCTAGTGCTGAACCCCTAGGCCTCATACTCGTACATACGTACCCATTGTCTCACTATCACTGCATTTAGTTACTTACTAGTATTATGGACACTCGAGTTCGTACATTGACACTACACTGCTACATATACACTCTAATACTAGGTGGCCGAATTAGAATGGGATGACTATCCTTGGGTAATGACCGATCTAGTGATGACTATCCTTACCAAAATGGTAGGATAGTTATATATATTACTACCATTTTTTATTTTTTTTGTTGATTTTGAATGTTTTTATCTTGTTTAAATAATATTAAAAGATTGATCTTATATAAATATTTGTGGACCGTTCTTTAATTTGTTTTCAGCTTTTGAGACAAGATATGATAGAATATATATGACTGGAAAAAAGTTGTTTCATCGGTGATGATATGAGTTTGCTGCAAAAGATTGGTACAAGGTAAGTCCTTTCCAAATGGAGCCCCGCCCTTTGCTCAAAAACATCATGTACAATCTCACTTACTACCTACTCCGTAGGGCCATTGTTCTTATTTACAATGACTTTTCTCCACAACTTTGAATGATTATTATTGAGAGTTTTGTCATCAGAGTCATGGTTGGCCAACATATGTCCCTCCTAGAAGACCAATTTATTAGATTACTGAATTTTCATCTTAAAACCAATTTGTAATATAACAAATAATTCATAATAATCTTTTCAACTAATGTCAAGCTTCTATTTCTTCAATGTGGGATGTTTCGCACAAATCACATTCGATCCATGTGAGGCCGTTCAAGTCTCCCAAATAATTCAACGAACCTCTAATATCTGAAGAGAATATTCAAATCAATTAATTTTGTAAAACCTCAATTAAATTTGCCGGCTCCCAAACTAGAGTAAATTCATGGACTAGATCGTCGAATTACCCAAGATCAACCTTGGGCTCTGATACCATGTCAGAGTAATCATTTATCAGAGGCCAATTTTAACCCCCTCATAGAAGACCAGGTCACAAGACCAATAGGGTTCCATCTGAAAACCAATTAGCAATAAAACAAGTAATCCACCAACTTATAATAAATTATGGTCTCCAGTCTTTTATTGGTTCAGTGTGAGATATTATTTCCCACTACTCACATTTAAGGCGTTGTTACTCTAATAAGTTCCGGCCTTGCTTCAAACAGAGCTTGTAAGGTTTTGAAATGATTTTCAGATTGATGATGTGTGCATACTACATACATAGACGAGTATCTAATATTCTCCAGATCAGAAAAAACAAAGCAAAAGGCTGATTACTTAACTATTTAGCCAAATTGCTCACATTTTCAAAACAATGATGTGATCTTTTCTAAGATTAAAGCTAGCACAACAAAGTTTGAACATATACAAATTGCTAGCTAGAAGAAACATTTACAAAGAATTTTGAATGAAATCAATACGTAGTAACAACCAAAAAATGTTAACGGATTTGATGAGCGAGATAGCTACGTCCATCAAGCCGAGTATCGGAGAAACTAATAATCCTATCATAGGGTTGAGACAACTGTTTAAGGTGTACTCCGTACTTGGTATTTGGTTGAGATAGCTAGCTCACACACGCACTCTAATCACTACAAAGTTAAGTTCTCTAATCTCAAAGAATGTACAAAACACGAATATCGGTAAATAAATATAATTTCCAGACAGGTAGATGTAGATGACAAATACTATCAATCTGAACCAGACCACACACCAATGCACCATCTACCTCTAAAATTCCAAAATTGCTTTACAATACTCCCTCCGTTTTTCTTTAAACACCATATACATACGCAAAACGCTCTCTTATTTAAGAATATGTACATGCTAATCGGTTAATTTATGTATGTACCAAAATAAATGCATGAAATTTTTGCTAAGCTTTTTATCTAACTCTCTATATATGTAAGTATAGTTTTATGAAACTTTGATTAACAGATTAGTGAGTACGTCCTCCTCATCAACACCAGAGTATTTTGATTATGAAGTGTTTGAATTAAGGAAGACTGAGGGTATATTGTTTTCAATTAATAACGCATAGTCATACCAAAAAGAGAATGAAGTGACGACGTGGTACAATAAGTTGGATACTTATTAAAAAATGAAATAGTGGGAAGAAAAAATTGAGTGGATTATTCATAAAGCATGTGGCAGCCATACGTACCCCTTCTCTGACTCAGATTGTGATCCAACAAAGTAATATCGGACTTCTTAGCCGCCGGTACTTTTACAATTTACTAATCCAACTTGTACATACGAAGCATTCATTTTCTTCATCTACCCTTTATTTTAAAATTTTTAAAGACTATATTTCCATCAATTTATTGGTCCACAATTTTGCTCTCATTTGGCTATAAATTGAGCTTTAATTAGTAGCGTAAAGTAGTAGCACCAAAACACACACTACAAAGAAATATAATAACGATGGCTTCTTTTTTCAATGTTATGGTAGTAGTAACTTTCTTGTTAGGTGCACTTGCAACAAAGAATGAGGGAAGTAGTGTACCAATTGTGAAAGGACTATCATACTCATTTTACTCTTCAAAATGCCCAAGATTAGAAGCCATTGTTAGAGGTCACCTTTCTAGAGTGTTTAAGAAGGATATTACTCAAACCGCTGGCTTACTCCGCCTTCATTTCCATGACTGCTTTGTTCAGGTATATATATACGTCTTGAGTAGCACTATCAATCTTGTTTTAATGCATATATACATATATTATTACTTTCAATTAACGTAACATGTATATTGTGTCGTTTGGTAGTACGTATTATCGCATTTATAAATGTTTCCGTTATAGTGATCTTAGCGCTTCATGATGTTAGTTTATGATTTTAATGTGTAGGGATGTGATGGTTCAGTGTTGCTAGATGGATCAGCGAGTGGACCAAGTGAGCAAAATGCACCACCAAACTTGTCGTTGAGGGCGGAGGCATTTCAGATCATAAACAGGATTAGTAAGCTGGTTCAACGTGAGTGTGGCCGAGTCGTCTCTTGTGCTGACCTTACCGCCCTTGCGGCTCGTGACTCTGTTTATTTGGTATATAACTTCATTATTACTCATTTTAATCTCTCTTTCAGTTAAACTATTTTTTTCACTGTGGATCATACATCTCCCGTCCCCCCCCCCCTTATTATTATTAAACTCAGATGTGATCATGTATGCTTTTTGATTAAGTGGCAAAAAGATAGGAATCAAAAGTCCATCAAAAAAGAAAAAAAAAAAAACGAGGAATCAAAATCCATATACTAAAACTCGGTAGTAGAATCATTTTTTGGTAAAATGAGGAAAAACGGACAATAAGCTGAATGTACTCTTAACAATATTTATAAGGTCCTAACAGATCGTAATATCTGTTCGAGTAACCAATTCGGTTAGGACTACAGGAGCAGTAGAAAGTTTTGAGTAATTTTAAGATCTTTGACAAGTAACGTAAAGTATCATATGAGCCTTTATCTCAACCGTTCATATTGTTAAAAATCAATATACACCATCCGTTATTTTTAATTATGTATATTTTATAGATTATATTTTAAATAACCAAAAAAATAGAAAAAAATGGTTAATTACATTTATTTAATCTTTTATGCCTATGTATACATTGTACAAATTATATCTAATATAATTTGATAATTTTTTCATTTTAGAAAAATTTATTAAGTTATTTAAAAATGATTTATTATAGTGTTTTACGGTACTTGTCGAGCACCCTAAAACTCCTCGAAAAATTTAGTATCAATTTTCACTAGAGTTGTTAGCATTATTGCAATAAAAGGACCCATGTTTTATGTTCCAAGTCGCATAGCACTAACATGTTCCGGTAATCTTTGGGCTTTGGAGTTTGGTGTGTCTCGTAATCATAGAGGATGTTTGAGTGATGCATAAAATGGCACGATCCCCAATTTAGCGTCAACGTCATCTGATCTCAAGTTAATTGGCCATTTATAGAAACGCAGTACTCCACGTGCCATGACACGTGAGTACCATTTTAGCAGTATATGCCCGATTTGTAATGGATATCCATTATTCCATTTGAATAGGACTCCACGAATAGCCTATTTTTCGCAAGCCTTAATCTGTTCTTTTGGTGAAGATTTACAACTTAATTTAGTACACACACCGTGGTGACACCACTCATACCCATATGATGTCCATTATTCCAATCTTAATCAATTGAGATGTATTCTTGGCGTTTGTGCACACGTACACAAGACATGAAAAATGCGAAATGGTAGGGTCAAGGATAAATATCTCATCACCGTCACTATTTTATAACTTTTTCTACGCGAATATTTGATTTAGTGTGAGCATGTTAATTAGGTTTAATTTAGTGTTTTTCCTAGTAACTCATTCAAAGAAGTATTTTTTAGCCACCAAAAAGTGATGAGGGTGTGATCTAAAAAACACCAAAGTTATATTGATATTTATAAAACACCAAACTTGAAAAACTTGTTTTTAAAACACACTTTAAGCTATTTGAGTATTCATTAAACACCAAAACAAATAAAAACATTAAAAAATAAAATGAAATTATGTTCTTATTTACTTAAATTAGGAAATACTAGGCTTGTTTCACAATGAGTAAAGATATAGAGTAAATCCAGTTCATTGCTCTTAAAAAAAAAAAAAAAAAATCACATAATTCAGCAAATGTCGAAAAAAAAAAAATACGAACATGATCTAACAATACCGCAAAGTTCAAAATGTAGCATAAAAACTTGTTTAGACTTCCCATAATCCTAGGTTCTAATTGTGAAGTTTTTTTGGATATGACTTAAGCTTGCGCCATGCCTTCGTAGAGAAAATCGATGATGGGGAATTGGAGGAGAAGAAGATGAGTATTTTAACTTTAGTGTTTCATAAGTCTCACATACGACTTTGGTGTTTTTTAGATCCCACCGTTATCACTTTGGTGGCTAAAAAATACTTATTTGGTAACTCATTCTCATATTAACACAAGATTGAATGTTTTTCTATGTAGTTTTGACACTAATTAATTTTGGGAGATGATGTCTTGAAATTTTGCAGGCAGGTGGGCCATACTATGATATCCCATACGGAAGAAAGGATAGTGTAAACTTCGCAACAAGAGAGGTAACGCTAGACAATCTACCAGCACCTACAAGCAACACAACCACGCTCCTAGACAAACTCGCCCTCAAGAAGCTCGATGCCACCGATGTAGTCGCCCTCTCCGGTGGCCACACTATCGGTCGTGGCCATTGCTCGTCATTCGCTCAAAGACTTAACCCTCAAGACCCTACTATGGACCAAACTTTTGCTAAGAACCTTAAACTAACATGTCCAACCGCGACAACAGATAACACTACTAATTTGGACCTACGTACCCCTAACAAATTCGACAACAAGTACTACGTCGATCTTATGAATAAACAAGGTTTATTCACATCTGATCAAACATTGTACACGGACCCGAGAACAAGGGGCATTGTGAAAAGCTTTGCAATCAATCAGAGCTTGTTCTTTGAGAAGTTTGTGGTTGCGATGTTGAAAATGGGACAACTTGGTGTGTTGACGGGAGGACAAGGCGAAGTCCGTGCAAATTGTTCTGCACCAAATGGTAATGATCTTGGCCTATGGTCTATTGTGGAAGACGATCAACTACAAGGCAGCTTCTCCGAATTTTAGATGTTTATGTACAAGTTTTTGTTTGTAGATTGTGGTTGTGGTTGTGGTCTCTTGTGTCTTTCTTTCGGAATAAGCGAAAGTGAAAACAATGAGAGTAGTCTTCGATCTCTTGTTTTTATTGTTCAGTGTTGTTCTTTGAGAAGCACCCATAAACCAATCTAAGTTTTTCTAATTAGGCAACTAAAATTGTGAATTCCACAAAATGAGCTGTTGGCCTTGGCCACATACGTACCCTCCTAAGTATGAGCTTGAAATGTCGTTTTTTTGGAACCTCCGATCCGGACCACAACTACTTATGCTAAAATAATTCACCCAACGAAGAGAAGAAAAAAGGGAGGAAGTTGTAGCTCAAAGAAGCGTACCGAGCCTCATATTTAGTATGTTTACGATGATCTGCAGCACGCGTAACTCCGCCTGACGCAAAATCGACCAAACCACACTAAGTTACGGGCAATGAACCACTCAAATTGACACATACGTCACGACCCACTATCCCACGAACATAATAGCACATACGTGGGACGAAGAGGTTTGCCATCCGTCGGCTTTTAGGTGTTAAAAATCTTACATATTAATTACAAATGGGACTACCTATTTCATCTGTTGTAAGACACAAACCCCCTACAAAGCGCCTACAACATTGGTAAATTATACCATGCTCTCGGGAGTACAAGGATTATTGTGATCTTTCTCACAATAAAGGAGTAGGGATCATAGTTAAATAGATTTTAAATAATTTTATATATAATCCCTAATTCTTTATTGTGAGAAGGACCACCATTTTATTTGTGCTCCGAAAAATATGCTATAAGGAAAGGTTCAGAGGGACGGCATCATTGAACCATAGTACATTATGTCCGGACAACACATCATGATTCATGAGTCATCATGACCAATGTACCTAACCACTTTGCTGATAGGAAGGAAAGTGCGTGGTAGACGGCGGGTAGTCCTTACGCCTTAGCCGCCTCTAACGGACCCAAAAGCTATGTTGCACGAGTACGAACACCAACACGGATATTGGGAGGATGCGAACATCGGGACACCTCAATCTCAAAATTTAGAACACCGATACCGCTATTATTTTTTAATATAAATATATTAAAATAAAATAAATATTATATTTTTAATAAAAACAATTAGAATTTATAACTTTAAAATTTAAAACAATTTCAAAATGAAGATATTATACACATGATCATTAAATATGTTAAGGGAAACGCTAAGTAATTCGAGATTAAGATCGTTTATTTCACCAAATGCTTGCTTAATGTTTGTTTTTTGTGTCCTATAGGTGTCCGAGAGGTGTCCAACCGGTGTCCTGTGTGTAAAAAATCGGGTTTTGTGTCCGAGTTAAAAAGAATAAACCGGACACCGGACCGACCGTGTCCTCCCGCTGTCCTCTTGGTGTCCGTGTCCGACACTATATTAGACACGGACACGTCACTTGAGAGAAGTGTCCGTGCTTCATAGCACAAAAGTAGTGATCATCGCCTCACCACGGCTCCTCAGACAATAATAATACATTTACTCCAACTTGGTCCGACCCCTAAAATATCACCATTTTCACTCATTACTACTTCACCTTTTCTAGCTTATAAATTAAGCCATCCTAACCACTACACTTAACCATTTCAATCAAACTATACTTGATAATTAATAACGTATCAAAAAATAACAATGGCATCACAAATAACGCAATATGTGATAGTTATGCTAATAATGTTGGGTTTAGTTAGTAATAAGGGTGAGAGTAGTAAGTTACCACCAGTAGTGAAAGGGTTATCTTACTCATTTTATTCTTCAAGCTGCCCCAAATTAGAAGCTATTGTTAGAACTCATTTGGCTAAAGTTTTCAAGATTGACGTTACTCAGTCTGCTGGTTTGCTCCGCCTTCACTTCCATGATTGCTTTGTTCAGGTACTATTATCATTGTTGTTAATCCCTAGTCCGTAATATATACTCCCTCCATTCAACTCCACTCTTTCTATCACTTTTCGACACGCACTTTAAGGTACGATTCTAACTATGTTTGAGATTACGTATAATTCTAAAATTTGGTGAAAATCACTATTGACATTTAATCTTGTTTGTCTCAAAATTTTGGAATTTTACGTGATCTCTAACATAGAGAAAACCGCACCTTAAAGTGCGTACCGAATAGTGTTAGGAAGAGTGGACTTGAATGGAGAGAGTATTGTTCTTGATCTTGTACAATTTATTGGGTAAGACGGTCTGAATATATATAATACCGGTTTTAGTGAGATGAGTCCGCTTACTAGTGAACGCTTGAGTTGTAAACGATATATACTTCCTTCCTTCGCCGCCTTTAAACTTCATGGGTCAAACAGACACATATTTTAAGGTGGATGTACACGTTTTTTGGCTAATATAAGTTCCAAAAAAATTACATGGCGGGTTAGATCAATATTTTATCTAACCTGTCATGCAATTTTTTTAGAATTTTGATTAGCCGATTAACGAGTACACCAACCTTAAGAAGCGTGTCCACTAGCCGTACGAAGTTTAAAGACGAACGGAGGGAATAGTGCTCTACTCGTACTGCTCTAAAGCATGAATAATGTTACTTACTCCGACTTTTTACCCGATCAAGATGGTCTCACCATACTTTTATTATTATAGAACGATAATATATACGGAGTAGTTGATGGTGACTTTTAATGTTCGTTTTACTTATTATTGTGGAACCGATTAGGGATGTGATGGATCGGTATTGTTAGACGGGTCAGCAAGCGGGCCAAGTGAGCAAAACGCGCCACCAAACTTGTCGTTGAGGGCAGAGGCGTTTCAGATTATAAATGATCTTCGCGCTCTTGTTCAGCGTACGTGCGGAAAAGTTGTCTCTTGTGCTGATCTAACAGCCCTTGCTGCTCGTGATTCCGTTTATTTGGTATGAAATTTCGTTCTTTAATCTACAATTCATTCGGAATGAAATACTTTCCGATCCAGATCAAATATAAAGCTACTCGTTACTTCCTCCGATTCAAACATATTTTTCTATTTTTTTTTTTATAGTTTTAAGTTGCTATGTTAGAGATTAATTTTAAACCAGGTGAAAAACCCGTTTCCCTTAAAATCAAGTAGAGTTGATAGACTGCAATGCAGAACGTAATATTTACTAATTTTTGCAACAAATGAACGATTTATTTGGTCTAAAAATAAACCCCAACAAACATGACACCTCAAAACTGCAAATGAAACAAGAAAATTTATTTGAATCGGAGGAGTATATTCGAGTTGACAAAATAAATATACATTTACGAATCAAGTGTACTAGCGGTCCAAACTGTCCAAGCTAACACACTCTTTCCTATTCACTATTTTCCCCGTTTCGTTTGTTGCTTTTAATCGACTATATTGAGAGTTATTTCTATTTTTGAATGCTTTTGAGTTTTGACTCACCATAACCTTTAGAATGATAGATATTTTCATAATATTTACACTCTTTGAATACTTTTATGCAGACGGGAGGCCCATACTATGATATTCCTTATGGAAGAAGGGATAGTCTAAACTTTGCTACAAGAGCAGTTACACTAGCCAATCTACCGTCACCAACAAGTAACACTACGACCCTTCTCAACTCCTTGGGCACAAAGAAACTAGACCCGACAGATGTTGTGGCCCTGTCCGGGGGCCACACCATCGGTCGTGGCCATTGTACGTCCTTCACGAACAGGCTCTACCCGACCCAAGACTCGACCATTGACCAAAACTTCGCTACAAACCTTAAGGTCACATGTCCAACCGCGACCACAGACAACACAACGGTCTTGGACATACGTACTCCTAACAAGTTTGATAACCAGTACTATGTGGACCTTGTGAAGGGTCAAGGGCTGTTTTCGTCGGATCAAACATTGTTCACTGATTCGAGAACGAGAGGAATTGTGTCGAGCTTTGCGACCAATCAAAGCTTGTTTTTTGAGAAGTTTGTGGTCGCGATGTTGAAAATGGGACAACTTGGTGTATTGACGGGAGGCCAAGGTGAAATTCGAGCTAATTGTTCCGCTAGGAATGGTAACGATTTCGGGTTGTTCTCTGTTGTGGAAGATGATCAACACATTGGTAGTTTGTCCCAATTTTGAGTGTGTAACTACATGTATTTCAGTTTTGGACTTGCATTCGTTGTAACATTTTGAGTTCTTAGTTAAATACTTGCTTTGTGTAATGTACTTATTTTTCTGAATTACGACGTTGTTGAACGATAAAATTTAAGGGCACTTATACGAAATGTCCTATTTGAAGACCACTTAAATTATGTTTGACCGCAAAGAACAAAATGCTACATAGTAGTTGCACTCAAAATTAAAGATTATGTTGAACGCAAAAGGGTTTTGCAAACTTGAAAGATAACTTAATTGAAAGTAAAAGTCAGACTTGCTAATGAAGAGTCGAGGAAGATACGGAACAATTACCTCCATGTCTTCTATCTTCGTCATGGAAAAAGAAAAAAGTTACTCTAAAAATATGAATTGCTCGCGATACGGGGCGAGACTTCCCGATCTACGCGAATAAAGATAGAAAATGAATTAAAGTTGTTGTATTTTATTTGTTGTTGTTTTATTCCATACTATAATTAGGATAGCTCTTCAGCGGTTATATGAACTCCCATTTTCTTCTTTGGTCGTGGGATGAGACGGTTGTGGGCAGTTTATCACGTCTCACTTGAAGCTCCAACCGCTTCCGAGAGTGGCGCTCATTACTTATTTCAAATTGTGGGTTCGAATGTTTGTCGATGACCCAATTCCGCATTCTAACTGAATGACCCTTTCAATCTCTTACTATGGCCCATCGTGCTGATGGTATTTCTTGCGTTGCTGGACTCGCTCCATCGCTTTGACTTGCTCCATCACTGACGAAAATTAATTTCGTCATCAACATCTACTACCCTTATAAAAACCTCTACACAACATTAACTGTTCATCACTGTTTATTGGAACAGTGTGCTCCCATCAACGTTTCCTCGTTTTTCCACGTCTCCCCATTGCTTCTTGCCCTTTGATTTTTCTTTTGAAGCAGATAAAATCCCAGCAAACGCTCCTTCATTCCCAGCCATTTATTTCGCCCTTTTTTTTTCTCTATTCCGGTGCTTTCTCTCTCTTGCGGCGCCTAAATCGGCCTCGTCACTCTCTTCTGCGATTTGCTCTTGGGAGCTGGGGGTCCTTCTTCATCTGGTCGTCGAAGGACCTGCGTTTGATTCCGGGGTTTGTGATCTGCCGGTGCAAGGTAGTGAGGTGTTTATTTCAAGCTTAATTGTAATTAAATTAATTTTTATGTTCAATTTCAGCTCCGATTGAGCTCCAATGATGGTGAAATTTCAGGTTTTATATTTTGGATACTCATTAATTGCGATTGCCGGTCATTTTTCCGAGCTCCTAGCACGTTTCCTCATTTTTCCGTCCCCGGTGAGGCATTTCTGGGCAGACCCTCAATTATCTGGCGACCGATTACGTATTTCAGGTGAACAATTTTGTGCGATTTTAGGGGTTTGTTTTTTGTTTCATTGGTTTGATTGATCTTCGAATTTTCGGGTGTTTCGTGATTGTTTTGATGGGGTGATTGTTGCTGATGATTTATTTTCATTCCTTCTAGCTTATTTTTGGGGTGATTGTTGGACTGATTTCTGGGTTTAATTTGGTCTTCTTTTCGTGTGTTTGCAGGGCAACCATTACACCTAAATTAAAGTGTATGTATGTTACTTTTCCATCAAATTCCCATTTTTTTGGCCCTTTAATTTATTAAAATTGCGGTTCATATTGTTTGGTATCGTCTCTGATTTTTTTTTGTTGTTGTTGATTTTTAGATAGATGGGTATTTTTTCTTTTTTCCTTGGGTTCGGACACTGATGTAATTGTTGACTGGTTTGGCATTGCTATTCTTCTGATCTTTTTACTCGATTGGAATTCTATCGAAATTAGTTGGAATTAGTGTAATCGAATTTAGTGGGATATATTGAGTATACCATTTGATATTCTGTATGTATTTGGTGGGATATATTTGATATTCTTTTGTATATGTTCACATGGGATATATTGAGTATCCATTTGATATTCTGATGTATATGTGATAATTGGTTGCTTCGACTTGGGACGACACTAGGAGTTGGCGTAGTTTATATTTTTCGTGTAGGTAGTTATGTACCTTCGTTAGAGAGAAGCAAACATCAAAGACAATATTGTAGTGCTTATTGTTCAATGACATATCTAAAAAAGGAGACCAAAAAAGGCCACCTTCATTCACGGTGAATATTGTGTTGGAACTTTGGCTAAGGATATCAGGATGTGCTGCTTGAATTTGTCATTAGCATGTGTCTCTTCTGTTAGTATGTAGCGCTGGCCAATCTTGCTTTAAAACTATGTCTTCGGGTTTTGAGCTTTGGGGTTTCATGCTGTGCTTTGTTGATTCGCATTTGTTAGTCTCTGTTTTGGAAGCATAGTCTCCTTTAACACACCCCCTTTTGGGGGGGGCGGGGGATGCTATTGTTACGGAGCCATTGTATATGTTTTGTTAATTGCTTGCTCTTCACCTATGTGCATGTGGGGTTGCTTGAGCTGAGGGCCGTTTTAATCATTTCTGTGGAATCTCTACATTAAGCTTGCTGGACGAATCTGCCCAAAAAACGGAATTCTGGCTTTTCATTGTGAGTTGTCTTATCTCGAATTACAAGTATTGTACTGATAAATATGGAAAGGGGCTAAATATATTCGTTTCATTGTGAACGCTTCAACTAATATATATGGAAACGAAATACATATGTTCATTTCAGGCGTGCCAGAATAGGGATGGGTGGTAGTGTCGTGGTGTAGTTGGTTATTACATGGGGTGTGTATGGCAGGGTAGCCTCCCCCCCCTTCCCGAAACATTTTGTTGAGCGATGCATTTCTATGGATGACACCGACTATCGTTGCATTAGGAAATGAGCCTTTAATGTTCATGAGTTTATTGTTAGGGAGCCATTATATATGTTTTGATAATTGCTTACTCTTCACCTATGTACATGTGGGGTTGCTTGAGCTGAGGGCCGGGCCGCTTTAATCATTTCTGTGGAATCCCTACATTACGCTCGCTGGACGAATCTGCCCAAAAAACGGAATTCTGGCTTTTCATTGCGAGTTGTCTTATTTCAGATTACAAGTATTGTACTGATAAATATGGAAATGGGCTAAATATATTCATTTCATTGTGAGCGCTTCAGCTAATATATATGCAAACGGAATACATATACTCATTTCAGGCATGCCAGAATAGGGATGGGTGGTAGTGTCGTGGTGTAGTTGGTTATTACATGGGGTATAAATGGCACGGCAGCCCCCTTCCCGAAACATTTTGTTGAGCGATGCATTTCTATGGATGTCACCGACTATCATTGCATTAAGAAATGAGCCTTTAATGTTCATGAGTTTATCGTGTTTCTAGAAGATAGATACTGCTTTCGCCTTTTTCAGTTCTGGGTGTTAGCGACATAGACTAGGGGTTTGTTGTTTGGCTTCTTCATGTGTTCTGTTTTGGCCTATAACTATTGTCCACAAATGCCTGAAAAAACAAATGTCTAGAAAACAAAAATTAAACTAAACTCATGACGTGAAATTTTGCAGGATGTCATGTAGCTTCGAAGCTGCAGATCACACTGGATCAATGACATTCCAAGCTTACAATGATGAGGCATCAAGCTTATTGGGCATCATGGTTGACGACCTCTATAAGATGAGCCAAGATGTAAGTACACATCCTTTTAGGTGTTTGCTGCATATATCACGCAATTGTCTCACTTCCTCCATTCTCAGGGCTGACTTCAACCTCCTTAACTTGCAGGCACAAATACAATTTTTCATGAAGGCGAGGGTGGAGCTCACCACCGCTAAGATACGCATCACAATTGGCCCAACAACATCTCTTGTGACAACCAACGCATTGAAGTGGTTGCTGAAGAAAGTTTCAAGGCTAGACTAAGGATCAGTCAGCCCCAGTTTTTTTTTGAGGTTCGTTTAATCACAGAGCATATGTGCAACAACCTGCCAACACAACAACGCCTTTGATGTGCGTGGAGCTGCTGCAACTTCAGGATATATCCTAGAGTTGCTGTATTTTGGGATGGCTCCACCAATATCACTGCCACTGCTTGTAAATTATGCATAAGGCTTAGCGCTCAACAAAAACTACTTATGTTCTCTTCTCGTTTATGCATCGGAATCGGTACTTAAGAGGTTATGTAGGACAGCCATCTTACTTTTGGGGCTTCCACATGCCAAAACAATTACGCTACCATTGTCAATATTATTATGTGTGTATTATAAGTTTTTTGACCTATTGAGTCCACAAACAATATAGCATAGCGACATCACAATCAGAAGAGTCCTAATGTTGGGCGGCCGCGCGCAACGCTCGCGGTCGAACAACTAGTACGTATAAATATAATGAGACAAGTCGACTCTTCCTCTTTAATTTTTAAGGAGTTCTTTTTCAAATGTGGGCACATAAAAGAGAGTACATACACTATGTGTCAAGGGGAGTTAAGTGTCAAATTGGTGATTAAACTTTTCAAAACTAACCAATTTAGTGTCAGACAACTTTTATACACCAATTTGGTGTCTTCGTTTGCTTTGCCGTGAAAATTCGTCAAAGGTGTCTAAACTTTTCTGCAAACCACTCCCATGCATTTACTGCAAATATAAACACCTCGATTGAACTTTCATGTGTTATCAAATGGTAGAGAAGAAGATGAAAAAACTGAGTTGAAGATTATTCTATTAAATTACAATTAAAAAATAATATTCTAACTACGCAAATACAACTATACTAATATAATGTGATAACAATTATTGTGGATAAGATCACGTAGAGTACAAAGATCAAGGAGGAGATCAGGTTGATTGATCTTGATTGATATTGGTAACCGGGGAAATATTTGTTCCTTATCACCGGCAACAACAACAATTAAAAACGAAGAAAAAAAAAAGTGAGATTGAGATTTCAATTGCAATCCAAAAAAAAAAAGAAAAGGAGAATGAGATTCAGATTTTAATTGCAACCCAGAAGAAAATAAAAAACACTCATCTCCATATATTCATCTGAGGTTTCCGAGATTTTCAGCTATACCGCTCAGGTTTCCGAGTTTTCCAAAATACCCTTAAGGTTTTGCAAAATGACGTTTTTTTTTGGTGGTTTTCACTAACGGTCTCTAACGCCGTTAGCCCCTTCTGTGTATTTGACTATTTTCAAAAGAATTGACCCTTAATTACACATCAATAAAAAAATAAAGAAAATAAAAATCAACCCATGTTCTCTTTCCTCCCCACTCCCCCAACCACGAGCCACCCTTTCTCCGCCCCCCACCCTCGCCCATCTCCACCACCACCACCACAGGCGCCACCATCACTGCCCTACTTGTCGCCGGACACCATGCTGACCACCACCCCTCGACCCCCGGCCACTGCATCAACCACGCCTCTTTCTCTTGCTACATCATCCATTTCACCCCAAACCCGACCACCACCCATTGCCAAAGCCCCCATGGCGGCGATGGCCAGATCTGAAGAAAACGCGATCGAAAATAGGGGAGGAAAATGCGTTTTTCGAGGTGGCCGGAATGATGCCCGATGGAGGATGCTAGTGGCAAATGAAGACTCGCAGTAGTCTTCCGAGTCGGCAGGTGGTGTCTCACCCAGTGACGGCTATTGCTGGTGGGCGCCGGTAGCGGTTATGGGCGGAGCAAGGGTGGCTCGTAGGTGGGGGAGTAGGGAGGAGAGAATATAGGTTGGGTTTTTATTTTCTGTATTTTTTTTTAGTTGATGTGTAATTAAGGGTCAATTCTTTTGAAAATAGTAAAATACACTGAAGGGGTTAACGACGTTAGAGACCGTTAGTGAAAAACACCAAAAACGTCATTTTGCAAACCTTAAGGGTATTTTGGAAAACTCGAAAACCTAAGGGGTATACGTGAAAATCTCGAAAACCACAGATGAATATATGGAGATGATTGTTTTTTTTCAAAAAAAAAAAGTCCTGAGGGGTATACCTGAAAATCTCGGAAATCTCAGATGAATATATGGAGATGAGTGTTTTTTTTTTCCAAAAAAAAAAAAAGTCCTAATAGACAAACCCATAAAATCCACAATTTATTAACCCATAAAATCCCCAAATTTCAAGCCTTTTCTTTTCATCACTTGTCTCAAAATCGTTTCTTCCAATCACAATTAGATTGAAAAAAAAAAAAACCCAGCAATCTCAAGTCCAACTACCCATTTCCTCCCCACACGTTTTCACAGATTCCTCAAGCACATCGTTTTTCAGATTTTAATGGTGTACTCAGTTCAATTCTTCGATCAATCTCACAAACTCACTTTCTACTTTTGTCTCAAGCATATCCAATTCCGTTTGATTATATTTAATGTGCGAAAAAATTGATCTAATACGAAATAAAAATTTAATTCGATTATACTTACATGTGATGATAGTCGGATTTTGGTGGTCTTCATTAATGATGAAAATATTTTTTTTTTTGGAGAGAAACTAGAGATTTTGGTAGTTGTTGTGATAAAAATTGGAGAACAATGGAATTATTGGGTATGATTTTATTGTCTAATTACAATTAGAAACGGAGAAATTGAGGAGGGAGAAAATGAAGGGGGTAGGGAAGTTGAGGAGAGAGAGATGGGATGAAAATGATGATATATTGAAGATGGCGATGGTGGGTAAGGAAATCATGAGATAAAGGGATAAGACAAAAACAAAATGTCGACACCTTTGACGGAAACTCACGGCAAATCAAATGGGACACACCACCAGTTTGGTGTATAAAAGTTGTTAGAGACCAAATTGGAAGATTTTGAAAAGTTCGATCACCAATTTGACACTTAACTCATGAGTATATGTCAAAGGGGACATTTAGTGATAAAAAATTGTAAGAGCCTTAGAGAGTTAAGAGCAGTGGAGTGACATGAGGACAACAAAAACTGTTTATGCTTTATACTAGCAAAAAGTGACAAGTCCGAAGTGATAATTTTGTCAGAAGTGATCTATTCCATCCATCTCACTTAATTTAATGGTCCATATTTAATTTCATAATAAAAGAAAAAATCCAATGAAAATAAACCCAAATCCAAATCACTTGGTTTTTGTCTCTCCTGTCCTCTTCTCTCCTCGCCCTTACCCCCATGCCGCCCAATCGCCGCCAATGGTGTACACCATTTGATCACTAAAAACTTCTCCTCAATCCTTAGTTGTGTTGTCTTTGTTTTCAAGATCCGGCCGCCGACGTTCTCTTCGCCGTCAATCTACACCCTCGCCAACATTCACTCTCATTTTTGCACTTAATCCCGTTTATCCTCGTACTTTTTGGAAGAGAAACGAGCGAAAGGTGAGAAGTGGAAATGAGGGGGTAGTGATGGTGGTGTCGGAGATTGGACAACGGTGTCTCTTTCAACGGATGTGGCCGATCTCGTTGATTGCGACTGAGGAGGTGGTTCAGCAGGAGTTGAAGGCGGAGCTAGGGCGGGGGTGCGTGTTTCGGGAAAAGGGGAATTTGAGGAGAGAGAAATGAATGAGAGAGGTGGAGGACATGCGACGGGGGAGGGGGATTCTGCTTGCCGAATCACAGAGTACGTGGTGGTAGACCAGTACAATGGGCGGGTTAAGCCTGGATTCAAAAGGGCTGAGTTTGTAATGGGTATTACAAAAACTGAAATGGGTAGGGTAGGGCTCCACCCATATAATAATGGGTTGGGTAGGGCTACCCATGGACTACCCATCATCAACAAACCCCCGTCCAATTCTCTCTCCTCCCATCCATCCCCTCGCAGTCCCACCTTAACCGCGACCCCCCCACCCAATCCTTTCTCCGCTCTTAACCACCACATTCCCACCCTGCTTCGTCGCATGCGCACGACCCTCACCGCCATTAAATACACTGGAAAAAACCACCATATTAGCGTCTATGGGCTGGCGGTCAAGCGTTTGGTCATCGACTCACCACGCCTCAGGAAGGCGATTTTGGCGGTGGTGATGGGGCCGGTGTGGTGGTGGTAGCGGATGATCGAAGATGGCGGTCAAGGTACGACGATGGTAGGAGATGAGAGAGAAAGTGAGGCAAGCGAAGAAATGTCGTGAGATTTTTTTTATGAGGGTGGTAAATGTTGTGAGATTGAATTGATGGTCAATTCATTTTAGATTTTTTTTTTTTTTTTTTTTGTTAAGTGGATATTATGGGTAATATGGGTATAATAGACAACCCAGAGTACAACCCTTATAAGCCCTACCCAGATAAATAGAAAATTGGTTGGGCCTAAATTTAAAAGGGCAGGCTAGAGGGTCTCGTGGGCTGCCCTACCCACTATACAGCTATACGAGGAGGTGGAGGTGCAACGGGACAAGGTGGTGGACGGTACGGCTGTCGGTGGCTGCGTGGGTGGTCGTTAGATGGGGGAAGGGGAGCGGGAGGTGAGAGAAATTGTTGATTGTTGTTTGGAAGTTTTTTTTTTTTTTTGGAGTTATCTATTTTAGTTAGACGAGTTACGGTTTTAATTTGTGGAGTTAAGTTGGAGTTACGCGTTTTATTTAGTGGAACTAAGTTGGAGTAACATGTTTTTGATAGTGGAGTTAAGTTAGAGTTACGTGTTTTAGATGGTGGAGTTATATTGAAGTCGAGTTAAGTTAAAATAATTAGAGTTATGTGTTTTAGTTAGTGGAGGTAAGTTGGAGTTACGTGTTTTAGATGGTGGAGTTATATTGAAGTCGAGTTAAGTTAAAATAATTAGAGTTATGTTGTTTTAGTTAGTGAAGTTAATTTGGAGTTATGTGGAATTAAATTGGAGTTACGTGTTTTAGATGGTGGAGTTAAGTTGAAATTAATTACGTGCTTTAGTTAATGGAGTTACGTGTTTTAGTAGTGGATTTAAGTTAAAATTAATTGAGTTATTGATATTACTAGAGTTAAGACACTGTAACAGTCCGATCCACCGTTCTTCGCAACACAACCCAATAAGATGGGAAGTTACCCCTTAGGCCCCTACATCCTCTCGTGGGCTCTAAAAGGTGAAGGTCTTATAAACTGATCATATGAGCTTTATTTTCCCAATGTGGAACAAATTAATTCAATAAACCACTTTGCATAATCCGTAGTGTTACAAACTCCCCCACTTAAAGAACGCAACGTCCCTGTTGTGCCTCGGCCAATCCATACCAACAATCACACAGACCCAAGATCTCCCCCTCTAGACGGCTGACCTGGGCCTTGCCCCAACACTCAGCACGCGGTCGCAGGGTTGCTCTGATACCATCTGTAACAACCCGATCCACCGTTCGTCGCAACATAACCCAATAAGATGGGAAGTCACCCCTTAAACCCATATATCCTCTTGCGGGCTCTAAAAGGCGAAGACCTTGTTGGTAGTATGATGGTAGGAATCAATTATAAATTGATCATATGAGCCTTATTTTGCCAATGTGGGACAAATTAATTTAGTAAACCACTTTCCATAATCCGTAGTGTTACAGACACATTTTATTTGGTGGAGTTATATTAGAGTTACGTGAGTAACGTTAAAGTTGATATCACTGAAGTTAATCAATTTAGTTAATAGAGTTAGACAACTGGAGTTATATATTTCGGTTGGTGGAGTTGATTAAGTGACTACAGTTACTGATTTTAATAGGTGGAGTTAAGCGACCGGAGTTATGCAGTTCAGGTTATGAAGTTAAGCTAAATCAATGGCTGAGATTACTTCTGACTTTTGACAAAATTAAAACTTTCTGACTAGATACAACCCCTATCTAATATATCTTATACTATATATTAAAAGCTGTGTTTTAAGCAACGACTACGTTCAATGGTTTCAGTTAGGCCATCTACCATGCCACGTGGCATACCTATTTAAAGTTTACTTAAAAATTATTAAAAACGTCTTATGCTAAATAGTATAGATGGACATTCCATCCATAATGACATGAGAGTAACGTTTTCCATATTTCAAAATTGATAAAATTCCAAAAAACAAAAATAAATAAATTATAGAATAAATGTACACAACAAAACCTCAAGAGATATCTACGCCCCAATTATCACCTCTAGAAATTCGATATTCTCGAGCACCCAAAATCCTATATATCAAAACCATACTAAAGGATCATACCTCATCCAAGATCTTTTTGCCTCCAATCATTTAATAAAGTCAGTATTCCCATTATTCACAAAACTCTTCATAATCACCTCCAAGAATTTCATCTCAATCGTTAGACAAACCCAAAATTATAATAGAAGTTATCGTATCCACCAAGTACATTTTGTCACATAAACTTAGCTCTTGTATCACAAAGTAATATCATCGAAAATAATACATTGGAACCTCAAAACTCAAAAATTCAAACCAGGTAAATCTCCAAATTGTTCTTAACTCCTACCAAATCACAATCTCTTTACATATTATAACGACACCAAAACTCTTCAATTAACACGTCACACTATTTCTTAAGATAAACCCATACACGGAAAATATAAAGTTCATATATCCAAAATAGTTATAACCTTCCCTGACGATTGTAATACAACAACCCACATCCATCAACAATCAAGTCATATAGCTTAAAATAGTCAAGTCAATAAACTAATTATGTCAAATTCAACACCAAATTCCAACCCTAGCGATCATCAGACACCAAACTTTCAAATTGCGAACTTTTCAACAAAGAACAATTGTCACTCGACCCTATTACCAAGTATATGCTCTTCACTTAGAAATTATAAACTCACAACACTTACAGGCCCAGGACCACCCCCGCTATACGGTTAGGTGTCGAAACACCCAACACGTGGTCGCAGGGTCGCTCTGATACCAAATGTAACACCCCCGAATTTCGGCCTATTTTAAAACATTATTTTATTACAAAAATGCGCCAAAATCCGATAGTATTACAATCGATATACAAAACTGACAAAATACATTCTACACAGTTTATCAATTTAACAAGGCGATACAAAGTCTAAACAAAACTCCAATACAATGACGCACAGCGGAAGCTTTACAGTTCTTCAGGTAGAAGCCACACTAAAAGACGTATCCATCACAATCACCTGTGGTGGATTTAAAGCACAAAAACCACAGTTGAAAAAGTCAGAAAATTGAGTAAGCTAACACCGGTCGTAATACTAACTTTATACTCACTCTAGATTCATGCATTGTATACATACATTCTTAGCCTTGCGTTTACTGATTGATATGTTTTCAATTTGTGCTGATTGAGTTGAATTCTTGTACTTTTAAGCTTCGGGGACGAAGCTTAGCCTTAAGGGGGGAAGGATGTAATATTCCGAATTTTCGTGATATTTTATGATCATATTTAATGAAATAACTTACGATATGGTATCGGGTTTGTTTTATTCGAAAAATAAATTGAGTTTTGGATGCAATTTTAAATTTGGATTAGTTAGTTGGACACCTTATTTAAGTCTGATGTTATAGTTTCTATTAGCCCACATATTAGTCCAAACTCTACCCAAAACCTCAACCTAAAAATACAAAAAAAAAAAAGAAAAACCCTCAGCTTATTCTCTCTCTTTACTCACGCACACATCAATCCCGCACGCCTCCCCTGCTCTCCTCTGTTCTGCCGCGAGGACGAAAGCCGCCCACAACGCCCGACGAGCCACCAAACGCCGCCGTGATCCGCTACCCTTCTTGCCCCTTACCTTCTACGACAACACTTGGGTAATGCGGCTTCTCTTTCCCTTCTTTTCCCTCTTCTCTGTTTTCGGTTTCTCCTTAAACCCAATTCGAATCTTGGTCCTTTTGTTTAGTTTTTGTGTTGTTTATGCTTAATTAGTTCATATATAAGATGGGTAATTGATTGAGGTTGATTTTATATACAAAGATTAAGTTTTTAGGCATATTCTTTAATTATTGGGGTAAATTGTGAATTAGTGAAATTGGGGCTATGGTAATTCGATTTGATGATTGTTTTGTTATTGATTTGATATTGTTGATAGATCGATAAGAATTATGATACTAGAATTTTCGAGTCTTGGTTAGGAGTAGTAGGTTGGGTTTGTTCCTAATTTTGTTTAATTGAAATTGATAATAGAAATTAGTTTTGTAATTTAAATTTCTTTTGGAAACTCAAAATTAGTATGTTGTAATAATTTTTGACATTATCATAATTTTTAGAATTAGTTTCTGAATTTTCGGAATTTAATTGCTAATTTTCGGATTTAGGGTTAATTAGGTCAAAAATATGGGTTTTTGATGGTTTTTACATAAAGTATTTAGTAGAATTAATTTGGGATTAATATGGGTAAATAAAGTATAATTTTTGAAGGTTTAATTTCTGTTTTAACAAGATTATTTGAGTCTTTTGGAATTTTCATGTTATTAGTGTTTTAATTGTGTTTATGAGCTAATTAGAGTGATAGAATTACATTTGTGTTATGCAAAGTTCGTTTATGTGTTGGGGGAGGCCTATTCCTTAATATGTATATCATAAGACATTCATACATGGCATATAAAATTGCATATCTAGTTAAGAAGCTAGTTTGGTGGTTAGGCGAATTAGTGGCTTATCTAGATTCATATTTGTATTATTGTAGGCGAGGAGTTCGTGAACGAGGATTAATTCTGTGAGTAGTGCTGTTTGTGCTTGAGTTTGTGCAGGTAAGCTAGCATGCTCAACCCTTCTATGACATATAAAACCTTTTAAAATTTGGTGCTAATTGTGAATTGGTTGTTGGTTGAGAACATAGTTGCACGCTAGGTGGAGAACTGTTGAATATCATGTTGGTTATTGTTATTGGATGACTGTACTTGGAAAAGTTATAATGATCGTATATTGCTTATGAAAGGGTTGATGGTTTGATTGAATGAAAGCTACTTTGGCTTATGATTGATGATTTATGCTTTATGATCAAAAGTTATTTAAGACAATGAGTTGGGAATATTGATCGCATATATTACTGACAGCAAATATTGATCGCATATATTATTGACCGCACATTATTGATCGCACATATTATTGACCGCAAATTATTGATCGCATATATTATTTTTGCTCGCTTATATAATTGCCCCACCGCATAGGTCTTCAAGAGCGCTTGTAGGCGTCTAGTACTACTCTATTGGGTTGGCAATACTTGATAGGGGGTGTGCACACTTAAGGTCTAGATTGTCTTGGTTGGATTATGTAGGGCTGGTTATATCGCCTTAAATGATTGAATGATCGCACATTATGCAGGGCTGGCTATACCGCCTTAAATGATTCAGAACTCCCACTCATTGATCTTACCTGAATGCCACAATTGGGATGATGATAATATATTCGTTTGTGTTGAAATATCATTGGATTGTTTGTATGTGAATATGTGCTAAGTGTTGTTTTCAACTGAAAAGTAAAAACGTTTTCGAAAAGCAAGGTAAGTGTTTTTGTTTTTTTTACAAGTTGAGGTGTTAGCTTACTCAATTTTCTGACTTTTTCAACTGTGGTTTTTGTGCTTTAAATCCACCACAGGTGATTGTGATGGATACGTCTTTTAGTGTGGCTTCTACCTGAAGAACTGTAAAGCTTCCGCTGTGCGTCATTGTATTGGAGTTTTGTTTAGACTTTGTATCGCCTTGTTAAATTGATAAACTGTGTAGAATGTATTTTGTCAGTTTTGTATATCGATTGTAATACTATCGGATTTTGGCGCATTTTTGTAATAAAATAATGTTTTAAAATAGGCCGAAATTCGGGGGTGTTACAAAGGTAATCGAATGAGCTCAATCTTTTTGCTGATTGATTTGTTGATTTTGGGGCTATTTCTTCTGTTTTTTGCTTGGGGTGGTTTAAATTGTTGGGTGTTGTTTGATCTTGCTTCCATTGTCAATAATTAATATTGTACTCTTTCGTTAGTCTTTGTTCGAATTTTGAGCTGGATTTGGTGTAACTCAGCTCATCTAATTTGCTAGCCCTCTTTATCGTTTTTTTTTTTTTTTTTTTTTTTTTTTTTTTTTTTTTTGTCAACAATGAAATATCATAAAAAGAAAAGAGATATACAAAAACAAATACAAATAAAAATACAACAAAGCCAAACTAAAAACAAAAACAAAGCACAGAACATAAAGCCTAAGAAAACAGGAAAACAATTAATACAGAGGACAGTAAACTAATTCAAATCAGAAGTGCAAAGCTGAGGATGCCAAAAATCCAGAAATTTGTGAGCTTCATCCAGAAAATGCTGACGCAGAGTACAAAGACTTAACAGGCTAAAACGATCATTCCGAAAGCAAATACCATTCCTATGAACTGATGTTTTTTTGTCGTTTATTCTCAATTATCTGAGTTTTGGATTACCTTTCTTTTGTTATTTATACTCAAATGTTTCTAATGATGTCGTTTGGTTATGATCTGTGGCGCAGGTGGTGTGTCTTTAAATCATATGTGATTATTGATCAGGTATGCTATTTTATTTATTTATTTATTTTTTTTGGCTGTGGTTCTCGTGGATGTGTCTTTTGGAACTTGTGTGGCTTTTTCGTGGTTATAATGTTGTCTGACGCTTGGGCTTTTTTTTTTTTTTTTTTTTTGTGGTTTTCTGGGTTGTTGAATTTGGTCTTTTATGTAACTCCCTCATTAATGCTTTTGTGATATCGGTGTGTTTGGGTTTGTGCCTCAGGTGGTCTGCTTTGGTCTCGTTGTTCAGGTATGATAGATTGCGCTCCTTGCTAAATAGGAAGGAATTTTGCTCTTTAAAACTAAGGTATATTTGTGTTCTCTGAGTGCTGTAGATCTTCTCCTATTTGATTTGTGGCCGATGCTGCGTGCTTGGGTTTAGTTGTTGGGTGTTTGTTATTTGTTCTGCATTTTGTGTGATGTAGGATAATCATGTCTTTGTTTGAAAACATAGTTTGCTATGTGTTGGTTGAGGTCATAAGTTGCCGCTGATCTCCTCTGTTGGCGGATGTATATTTCGCTGGGGTAAACTTGGGTTGTTTGTGTATCATGCATTTGGTGAGCTGGCGTTTCTAAATTTGACATTAATTTTCTGGACTCCGTGTAATTTTATGATATATGGTGTTTACTAGGATGTTAATCGGAAATTGGTTGGTTGGGATCTCTTCATCTGCCGTTTTGAACGTGGTTTGGATGTCCTCTTTCTAATGTGGGGTGATTCATCGGGTTTTAATAGGAAATTTTTTGATCCTCGCTTGATCACAAGCACCTAGTTTTGAGATACTTTGTCATACATACATTTGAAATTTGTTGGTTGGGATTTATTCATCTGCCGTTTTTTGATGTGGTTTGGATGTGCTCCTAATGTGTGGTGATTTATCGGGCTTTAATAGGAAATTCATTGATCCTCGCTTGATCACAGGCACTTGGTTTTGAAAAACATTGTCATACATACATTTGTCATATATACAAAATGATTTGTGCTCCTACTTGGTGATTTAGTGGAAATTGGATATGTGTTTTGTTAATGCAACTTTGGAAATGTATCTTTGGTGCTTTCTAATGCTGAAAAAATGAATTAAATTGATTTAATCATTGTTGTAAACTAGATGCTAATTTGCACATTGAATTTGTTGGTACGTTGAGGACTGGCGCATTGATTTTGTTGGTATGGTGAAAACTGGCATGAGGCCCTCTATATTCGTAGGTGGATATGGTCCTTGCTTAGACGTCGACAAACACAGCTGCTTGCTAAGCTTCTTGCTCATTTGGCAATTGATTGTGGTTCTAAATGCTGAATTATATGCGCTACAAACATTGAAAATTCCAGACCTTTGAATGCTGCCGTCTGACTTTTCATGAGTTGTGTTTTATTGCATGTCGGAAATTGCAAGCACTGGTGGGAAATTGGCTATGTTTGGAAACTCAAGCCTGGGAATATGTGGATATTTGAAATCAGCTATTCTTTATTCCCGTGTAAGTCCAATGGGTCTGAAATTCCAAAATTGCCAGCTCCTTCCGCTCCATATGAATATGTGATGACATTCTTTTGGATTCTAATCTTGTTCATTGAAATTGCAATCTCTTTATCTGACTTTGTTTTCGTGCAAGATGGGAAAATAAACCGCCAACAAAGGAAGCTATGTCTTTGCAAACTGCCCCTGTTAATGGCTGAACATTTCTGGAGGAGTGCATTAATTTATTCTATTGTGAGCACACTTACATTCAGGACAACAAATGCTGGCATCTAGATTGTACGGGAGGTGATTAATTTGGCTTTTACTTGTGTTGGTTCCTTAGAAATTTTGTTTCAGAAAAACACCCTCAATGTGTACCTTACAAACTCAGCTTATTTCTTACAAAAGTGGCTTTTATTTTGTTTCGTGGGGTGCCTACATCAGGAGAACGGTATTTGTGCATACCACTGCTGAGCCTTTCGCTTTTATTTCGTTGTCCTCGATTTATGCTTGTTTGGTTGTGCGTTGTTTAGGGGGGGTCCGGCTGCGGCCCTTGGCTTCAGCTGGGTTAAAGTAGCTTTACGGTTGTGTTGCTTGCGCTATTGTTGATATTTGTTGTTCAGTGATCTTATGTAGTGTTTTGTTCGGTACTTTGCAGGTGCACTGGAGTTGCAGCTCTTTATTTGTTGCTTGGATATTGTGTCCTGCCAAAAGGTATAGTTTCTGTTCAATTGTGTCCTTGTCTTAAACATTCTATTGAGTATGTGGTCTATGTGAAACTGTGCTCCGTGTTACTCATTAGTGCTCCTTGTGCGCCTGTTTACTTACAACATTGTGGTCTGCAAGTGTGTTTGGTTGCTAATAGATCTTAAATTAGTAGAATTGCTTAGGGGTTCTTTGTTTACTTGTGTGCTTCTGTGGGTGATAGCCATAGCTTGAAACAATCCGTCAGTCTCTGCTTTTGGTGTTCATGTGGCATAATGTGTGTGTGTGGCCTTTCTGTTATGTTCGGGACACCCTGTAGTTGGGTATTTGTGTTCCAGGGCTTCGGGGTTAGATCATAGGATTCCGTCTTGGGTTTTACAGGGTGGGGTTTATGCGCACATTACTTATCACAGCTTGACCTAGCTTTTCTGGTGGTTGTGTCACGCCTGGGTTTGGTGATGGGCTGCTGGGGTGTCTACGCATGGTGCACCGTGCCATTAACCTGGCTTATGGAGTGGGAAAGTGCGTGGCCAGTGACCTGGCTTAATTGGGATCAAATGTGTAGTGAGTGGCTCTGCGTGTGGCTAGCTATTTCGGTGCTCTTCGTTGTTAGTGCAGTTCTGGTTACCTCCACAACGAAAGTAACAACCAGAGGCTTAGGTTTGTTATGTCATCTTTTCGGTCTAGCCTCGTGGGTATGCCAGGGTTTACGTGGGTGGTGAGGGAATACTGTTGCTGGTATTTGTTGCTCAAGGGTTTGAGTTGTGGCCACATCTTCTCCCTTTTATGTGCTTGGGCTGTAGCCATGGTGATTGGTGATTTAATAGTTTTGTGCTTTGGGGTACATATGTACAGGTTATGAAGTGCAAACGGAAGCTTTTCAGGATTCCCTTCTAGCAATTACTTGGGGAAATCACCGGGTCGTTGGGATGGGCCAAGCCTGTGTACAATAAGTCAACCTCTTCAGAGAATGTTGCTTGGGTGGTTGTTCATCTCAGAGGCGAGGGCCCTTTGGCATACTTTTTCGAGGGGGAGTCGTACCATGCTTTGGCAAAAAGGCTGAGGATTATTTGGTGGAGAATAGGAGAATCCTGGTAATGGATTTCAACTTCCGCAAAAAGGAAAAAAATGAAGCATGCTTAGGTTACTACAAGGCAAAAAAGGAGAGGCTGAGTATGCCTCCCAGAAAAAGAAAAGCTCCCGTTCTAGGGAACTACGATGGATTCGCATCTGTTGACTTCTGTGCTGTTTTGGAGGATGTGGTGAAAGAGTATTCGGTTCCCGTTACTGACGTAGAGTTTGTGGAACGGTCCCTAGCTCGCAACATTTGTATGTTTGCGATTTAGCAAGCAGGCTTGGAGATGGAGTGGGTGGTGAGCTCCTCCTGTATCACAGAGAGTTTGGCGCGCCAAAACCTTGCAAAAAAGGCCTTAAAGTTCTTGCAGCCTTTACTAGGGTTCGAGGTTGAGGACTTGAGCTACCACAAGATGCGCATGGCGGGACTGTAGTGTTCGTTGGAGAGAGCTATCTCACTATGAAGGAGAGGACAACTGGGGTAATAGAGGGAATTGGTGCTGCGACACTTGCCATCGTTGATGGGTACACAACACCCGTTCATGAGGAAGCTATGCTGAAAACTCCGGGGTCACCGCCCCCTGCTCCTAAAAAAGCAAAAAGGGTTTCACAGTCTAGGGCAGGGAGTTCTTCCAATGCGGGTGCTGCAGCTTGTCTTTATAATTTGCCCGATGAACTAAGTGCCATATTTACGGTGACTGGGCGTATGTGAGAGTGTGCCACAACACCAGTGCTTGGTTCCCTTGTTTTGGAGGCTGTTTACTTAGCTAAGAATTTGTCTAATTATGTTGTTGTCTCATCCACTCATTCTGCTTTGTACGTTACGGTAACGTGTTGGTGCTTTCCCTTGCTTCTGGTCTTGCTATTTGAATGTTGTGTTACCAGGTATGCCACACGCTACACTGGCTTTTATACGTTACCTCTTTGTTGAACATGCGGGCCTTATATTCCCCTATGTGGTATCCAGGGATCGTTCGCCTGATAATTTAGTGGTTACTGTACATGTTACTTATCTGATAATTTCGTGCGGCTGTGTCCTTTCTACACTAGGTTTTTGTGCCGTTGGCCTACACATGACGTGTAACAGTTGTTACTCGCATTTGGGTAGACTGGTGGTACAATGACAGCTTTAGGGGTGTTTGTTAGCACAACACATACGCCAATCCAAAACTCCTACAACATGTGTTTTAGGTACATTTAGAGTGAACACGGCACACTTCGATTTGTGTATATGTTGCAACTTGTCGGTTAATTTCTGTGCCCTTATTTTATACTGCTATGTTCTTTTCGATTATTGTGCGCCCTATATCGTGATGTTTCCCTTGTTTTTGTGGTGTAGTGGGATGTAAATTGACGCACTTGTGTTAAAAGTTTGTATGCACTTTGCTCTAGCAGGGTAACGAACCTCTGCAAATAGATGGAGTCTGAGGCGCGGGGATCGCCTACGGGTATGTCTTTGCCTTATACCTTGATTAATGGATTCTTTGCTACTTTATTTTGTCTCCAGTTGTGCATCAATGGTTTGTTCAGATATTTGTTCCAGAAAATGTCGTGTATGCTTCTACTAAACCTAATGGTATTATGAGCATTTGAAATTATTAAGTCAAAATAAAACAGAAACATTTATTGAGCGCAACTACATCTGGATTAGAGTCATTCGAGGTGCACAAATAATAGCGGCCAACTAATTTGCTCAAATTAAATAAATAAAGAAATATGCGAATCATCTACGACTAATAATCGGAAGCGGTATGCGCCCCTCGATCGAGGTCAGTGAGTTCTAAACCCGATGCCTAGGAGGCGAAGCACAAATTATACCTCCAGAAGAGTAGCTGCACAGAACGAGTTCACAAGAGACATCCTGGTTCTTTCTGGACAACAGCAACAACGGCATGCAAGGCGCATTGTTCCTCTTCGGGGAAGCCTGCAACACCCTGCAGTAGTTGAGGCTGATGCCTCGCAAAATAGCAACATAGGGGCTACTCCTGGAACTGCTAGGCAGGGACAAGGTCGCCGATCTAAGCGCCCTATGACTGTACGTGAGAGCGTGGCCAACCCAGCAACGAGTGAGGTTGTTATCTCACCAGGCGAGATTGCTGGGAATCCTGATAATGTTGCTAACCAACAACGACGGCGTCGAACAAGGCACGCCGTTGTTCTGCGTGCCAGCGCGTCTACGTCAAGTGAGTTCGATCATCTTATGACACTTTAGCACATTTGCTAATTTTCGAAATGTACCCTCTGGGCAATTAGTCGTGGGTATCCTTTAGGTCATAAACCTTACGGGTTCAACTTAGCAGTGATTTTATCTGCTAATATGCAGGCATTCTTGCAGCCATGGGTGGTAAACCTGTACCCACTAAAGCACATACTTTATCAGCACCGACCTTGTGCTCTCACTGTGGAGCTAATTAATTTATGTACGAATCCAATTGTTTCTGTTGCTCTAATGGAGAGGTGAAGTTAGTGGCCAATGAATACCCTCCTGCATTGGTGGATTTGTTCACAGGCTCTCATGAAGGTGCGGTGCATTTTCGAGCATACGCAAGATTCTATAATAATCTGTTTTCTTTCAGTTCCTTGGGTGGGTCTTATGAGGTTGTAAGTGATAGGGGTTTTTACCTTTTCAAATTACATGGCCAAATGTATCACTATGTTCCAGACCTTTTACCCAGGGACAGGCGGCCAAGGTATTGGCAGCTTTATTTTAGCGATGGCCAACACGAAAGAGAAAACCGATTAGGTTGTTATGAAGAATTAAGGCCGGTAGTGATTGATACGCTAATGATCATTATGGAAGACAACCCTTATGCATGTTTCTTTAAATCACTCAGCGAACTAAATGTAACGGACACGAGTCGAATAATTCTAAATTATAGGACTGCCTTAGACCAACGAATTTATAATGCTCCCACTACCGAGGAAGTTGCTGTTGTGTGGTTAGATAACTCTTCCCCGTATGATTCAAGTGGCCCACATATCATGGTCCATGGCAAGTCTGATCAATCTCATAGGATCATGCACTATTACGGTTGTTATGATCCACTGCAGTACCCTTTACTATTCTCTAAAGGTGAGTGTGGCTGGCACCAAGGCTTAAACAGAGTGCCAAAAAATGGTGTCCCTGGACTAGTCAATTCCTCTGACCAAATTCCACCTTCCAGGTTCCAGCACACTGAAGATATGTTGGCACGTGAAGAAAGAGGTATTTCTTTTAGTCTTTTCCGCGCCATGGACAGGTCATTTTAAAAGTTTCTAACACCCTCCTGTCACCTGATCGCGCTAATTTCAGTGGCTGCTTCAAGACCTAGAACGAGAGGCAAGCAAGTGACTTGCTAGGAGTACTATGCCTATAAACTTCAAATACGGAATACAATTATTTGCTGATGGCTGGTCGTTTGTTGCAGCAGTACATTGTCGACATGTACGTGAAGCTTGAGAATACTTGGTTGGACTTCTTTCGAAAATATCAAGACGTGATAAGAGCTGATCTGTATCAAGAGGTGGTAAACACTATTGTACCAGGAGAAAGTGATGCCTCAAAGATTGGACAAAGAGTCATATTACCAGCTTCCTTTATAGGTGGGCCTCGAGACATGAGACGCCGATACCTTAATTCCATGGCCCTTGTACAAAAATATGGAAAGCCTGATCTGTTTATCACGATGACATGTAATCGGAATTGGCCAGAGATTAAGGCGCAGCTCGGTGCTAATGAACTAATTCAGAATTGACCAGACTTGGTTGCAAGAATTTTTCATGCCAAGTTGGTGGCATTGAAGAAGCAAATAATGGAGAAGAAGGTCTTTGGAGAAGTGGCTGCGCTCATATACGTGGTAGAGTTTCAGAAACGTGGCTTACCTCATGCCCATTTACTCATTATCCTAAAGCCTGGCCATAAGATACAAAACCCAGAAAACTTTGACTAATATGTGAGCGCAGAAATCCCAGGCTCTGAAAATCCCCATTTGCGAGAAATTGTCCTCAAACATATGATGCACGGTCCATGTGGGTTAGATAATCTTGATTGTGCTTGTATGAGGAAAAAGGACGGTGTTATGAAGTGCAAATCCTCTTTTCCAAAGAGCTTTAATGAATTTACGATCACTGGGAAGGACTGCTACCCTATGTATAAAAGGAGGAACACTGGAGCAACGTTGCGTATCAGGGGGTCAGATATGGATAACCGATGGGTTATTCCCTACAACCCGTATCTTCTAGCGATGTTTAATTGTCATATAAATGTTGAAATCTGTTCAAGCATTAAAGCTGTAAAGTACCTCTATAAATATGTGTACAAGGGCCACGACCGTGTATCATTATCTGTTGTTGAAGGGATGGATGATAAACCTGTGGATGAGATAGAGAACTACCAAATAGGTCATTGAGTGTCGCCTCCCGAGGCAGCATGGCGGATATTTGGATTTCCCCTATTTGTGACATTGCCAGTCCATACACATAATGGCCGATTTGTTCATTTCAATGAGAGCGAAAATCTCATTGATGTCTTAGCTAACGAAAACAACTCGAAGACATTGCTCACAGATTTTTTCAGGAAAAATGCAGAGATTCAACATGGCCATAAATACCTGTACTCTGAATTCCCTGAACATTTCACCTGGCACCAACCAAGTCTGTCATGGAGGGACAGAAAACGCGGCGTTGTCATAGGTAGGATGGCTCAAGTTAACCCTGGAGATGGTGAGTGTTACTACTTAAGGTTGTTACTAGCCAATGTTCGTGGCCCAAGGTCTTTTGATGAGCTTCTGACGGTTAATGGCTACGCATGCGCAACTTTCCAGGAATCGGCTCTCAAACGTGGGTTACTGGAATCTGATGAATCGATAGGAAATTTCATGGATGAAGCAATGCACGTGCAAATGCTACATGCTTTGCGTCGGCTGTTCGCCACCATATTGATATTTTGCAACCTGCTGACCCTAAAAGTTTATGGGAGGAATACTATGAAGGTCTTTCGGAAGACTACGAGAAGCAATATCCACACAATGTTAACAAGGTGCTCCAGCTGACAGACCAGAAAGTTGAGGAATATTTGGAAGGCATGGGAAAATCGTTTAGCGACTTCGGCCTAGACCACCTTCACAAATTACAAGATCATTCCCTTAGACAAAGCCGGGACATCATGGATGCATTAGATGCACCTATCCCAGAAGAATGTTGGCGTGCGAGAAAAGAACTTAACCCTGAACAAAAAATAGCTTACAAGGCAGTGGTTAATCGCGTCAAATCTGGGCAACCAGGTGCTTTTTTCATAGACGGTCCAGGAGGTACTGGGAAAACATTTCTATATTGTGCACTGTACGCAAAGCTCCGCTCTATGGGGAAAATATGCTTGCCAACAACTTCTTCGGGCATTGCTGCTTCGAATATACCAAGTACTGCCCACTCAAGGTTTAAGATTCCCACTGATGAACAAGGCTCGATGACATGTAACGTTCCGAAACAAAGCGGTTTGGCAACTCTACTAATGGAGGCATCTTTAATCATATGGGATGAAGCTTCGATGGCAAGAAAGGATAATATAGAAGCTCTTAACATGCTCCTCCGTGACTTGTGTATGCCAGACGTCATATTTGGGGGGAAAGTAATCGTTTTCGGCGGTGACTTTCGACAAGTGTTACCAGTGTTGCCAAAACGCACTCGGCATAAGGCGGTAGAAGCAAGCCTTGTGAGCTCACATATTTGGGGTGCTTTGGAGAAGTTTCGGCTGACTGAGAATGTTAGGGCTCAAGAAGATCCCGCGTTCTCTATTTTTTGACTCGCTCTGGGAGACGGGGCGTTGCAGACGCAGGAAACTGAGGCTGTACAACTGCCACAATCATTAATGCTCCAAACTTCAGGGGACGAAAATGCGGTTGATCTTCTCTCAAGATACGTCTTCCCGGAAATTGGGGATTTCAGTTTTTCACCGGATGTTTTCACTAAGAGAGCTCTATTGACGCCAAGGAATGACGACGTAGATGCAATCAATAGTTTACTTATTCACAAGTTCTCAAGCTGCCCTCGAGTATACAAGGGCTTTGACAGTGTAGTTGATGATAATTGCACGTTGTACCCCGGGGAATTTCTGAACGCCCTGTGTCTAGGGGGGATGAGTCCACATGAGCTTGTTCTAAAGGAAAACTGTCCTGTTATTTTGTTACGCAACTTGGACCCAGCTGCAGGACTTTGTAATGGTACTCGACTCATATGCAAAAGATTTTGTCAAAACATGATCGAATGCGAAATATCAACTCGGTACTACAAAGGAGAACATGTATTCTTGCCGAGGATAACTCTCAAGCCATCAACATCATCAAAATATCCATTCCAATTTTAGCGCAAACAATTCCCTATCAAGCTAAGCTTTGCTATGACTATTAACAAGGCCCAGGGACAAATGTTGCAGCGTGTAGGGGTCTATCTACCGCAACCCTAATTTTCACATGGGCAATTGTATGTGGCCCTTTCACATGCTAAAGCGGCACAGCAGTTAAAAGTTATCGTTGGTGAAACCACGGAGAAGGCTTCACACAAACAATTAGTTCAAAATGTCGCTGCTTTTGAGGTCTTAAGGAGGGTAGGGATCATAAATGCATAAAGTCATTAGTAAGACATCAAATCAACATCACAGGTGAACTTTGTTTCTGTGTCTTTTGGGGTTGGAGCAAGTGACCTATGTAATCTTTATGTGTGTTTGTGCTGCATTTTTTAAGCTCTGTGAATTTTAACTACCATGATTTGGTTCAGTTGTCACTGATCTAACAATCATCAACAATTCCGTTTTCCGTTTCAGGCTGAGCTTTAACTAAATGTTGTCGTGCAACCACAGAGGAAACAAAGCCACGATTCCCTCAAGCCTCGTGAGGAAAGGTGAGATTGCAGTTTACAGCAAACGTTACTGCTTACCACGTCAAGTTAGTGATGTACTAACGTCCTTAATACATTGGGCCACTCATTGCAGATGGTCAACAACGCCAACAATCATTACACCTGCAATTGCGTCTAATGGCAATATTAATGTGCTGATGCCTAGATTTTGGTAGACCTTTTGATATTTTGTGGCGTGCCAGGTCCAGAATAAGCTGTTAAAAGAGAAGTTGAGATAATTTTTTGTTCTGCCTTCTATGGGCCTTTACTTGAATTCTGGGAGGGTATAGCCAATGTCACACGGGACTACATGCCTACTGTGCATTGTTGTTAGGAAAAACTTATCGTGGATCAGTCCATAGTATGTTACCATCGTTATGTCAATCACTTTTGCACTGATATTTTGTTTTCGGTTTGATATTTGATATTTGATATTTCCTCTCATGAAGATTCCAGGTGTTTCATAAACGCGTAACAATAAACGCGTAACAATTGGTTGCATGTAACACAGTTACTTTTCTTCGCTCATTTTAAAGTTCATTTGTGGGTAAACTACTGGCACTATGAAAAACGGATGGCCCTTGCAGGTAAAGTTACGAGCAGAAATAGATGCTTGAATGCTCATGCTTGATGGCCATTGTATGATGTCTTATGTTTCTTAGGTACTGTTATGCTAAAGCTTTGGAGTGCACCGTCTCTTCATACTGAATGGCAGCCATTCCAGCTTGTTAGGAGAAGGAGAAAAGGCCATGGTCGGCTCGACTTAATCATTTGGCACACAGTTACTGGCTGCACCTTAGAAAAAAATAGGGGGCAGAGTTATTGCTATACGCCCGGAATAACACGGCTTCTTTACAGTCCTGACTGTGTTTCCTTATACGCAGGGAAGGGAGGCAAGTACTCAAGACATGGACTAAGGTTTGTGAAATTGGCAGCTCATAGTGGGAAATCTGTGTATTTTTTACTTAGAGGAGCTGCGGTGGACCCATGACAATAACATTTGTTTTCGTTCTGTTCAAATCTTTGTTCATAGAGATTATATTGTCTGGTTTGCTGCCCAAGCCAAAATGTCTTGCGAATGATTTATTACAGGTAGTTTGGAGCGTCTCAGCAGCACTAAACAGAATATAAACACTCCACACAAACTATGCCCACACTTGTTCAGTAACTAATTATTACCAGTGTCCCAGCTCAAATCAGTTGTTCGTAGTTGTTAATCATCTCGTGATTATTAAGGAAACAATTGTACATTGATCACTGCATCCCAGTGGGGCATCCCTGTGAGTCTGCAAGTTGCGAAATTAAGTTCTCTCTCTCTGATCAATAGCCCCTCTAAGAAGATGAGTGTTTACTTATGCAGGTTCAATTACTCCAATGTCATTATGGAGAAGAAGGGCAGGGAAATGTCATGGACGCCTGCTTGACTCCTGATTCTATAACTTACTCAATTTCAGAACAACCCCTGAGTTGCACACATCCATCATTAAAGGTTTGTAAACAAAAACCAATTACAAGCTTTATTTAATACATTGGGGGAAGGGAGAGAGCGATTCCTTTATTTAATACATTGCTTTCTCGTCAATGCATGCACTTGTAATTGCCTCCGTTAAAAACGACCTCTAACGACTAACATAAACAACCCGGCCATAAGTCAAGTTGATAAACATTCCTGCAGCCAAGGCAATTAGGATGGGATGTGAGTGGGTTAATTATAGGTAATGGTGAAATAAAGTTGTGGTCAATTTAATCAACCATGTTTTGTTATTATTATACAAAAGGGAAATCTGTGTAATTAGGGGTTGCACCCACAAAAATACGACAGCTCATACTTGATTGGACTTAAGCATGAGTTGCAAAAGCAGTTTTCTGATTTTTACTGCTAAAGCAAAACAGTGTCCTGAATTTTTCTAGAAAAACAGCAAAATAGTCTAAATCCTGTCAAACTCACATTTCTTTACATATTTAGTGTGCTGAAGTCCTATACCATTTCAATAATTCTTTCCTTAACTTCTACCTTAGGCAAAAAAACAGGAGCTAGAAAGAAGAACTCTTCCTAAAAAAGGTAAGAATAACCTTACTACTTTCATGGAGAAATTGTTGCAATAACTACACTTTATGACTTCATGCATTCAGAGTTATATTCTTATTTCTCTGCATGCTTTTGTGTCTTATTTTGCCTACCATCACATGTCACTGACATTCCAAATATGCAGTTATTATTCCAAATGTTTGATAAAACAAGTGTTTGTTGCTTTCATGCCACACTTTAGCATGATTTACTATGCTTTATACTAGTGCAGTTTATGTAAACAATCAGGTTTTGCTCCAGTCTAACAAAGCAAACAATAAAATTCCTTTGTTGTGTGCCTGATCTAACTTTTGCACATAAAAAGACGCTTATAGGATTTGTGCTGGAGTTATGATTATGCTAATTCCAATTTTGCTGCTATTCAATCCATTGTTAGTTGTCCTAAACGAAATCAACCTAAAAATGATCAATGGGAAATATTTTCCATGTCATTTTTTCATTCTCATGTCGAACATGAACCATCGTTTACGCTAAAATCAGATGGTTTCCTACGTAAATAAATTACCGAAAAATTAAGCCCATAATAGCCATGCACAAAATGTAGGCAGGAAATAATTTCGAGTTTGTTAACCACAAAAAATGAAATCATGTCCAACACAGGAAAAAAAAAAAAAAAACATAACGATGTCGACAGTAGCATGTTAGCATGTCGGGGAACTGATGAAATAATGTTTGCTTACTCTGCTTTCACCTATAAATGCCTTGGATAATCATAAACAGTACTTCCTCTATGTGTATGTGTGTATTACACAGGTGCTTGTTAAGCAAATCAACTATCTTGGATGCTGCATGTTTTTACGATGCATCATACCCTTTGCTGCTCCTTGGATAATAACTGAGTTTGATGTACCTGTGTACAATTTCCTCATGCATATTTATCATTATCTATTACCTTGGTACTATTATGCAGGATGGTGAAGACTCAACAAAAGTACCTCAAAGACCTCACAGATCGTATTGGACCTTACACAGTGAAAGTCAAAGTTGTGGACAAATCTCGGAAACAGTCGTCACCCAAAACTAAGTACCAGTTGATCACCTTCGAAGATGAAAAGGTAATCAAAATCAACCACTAATAATAGTGTTTATTGGATACCCATGATCATGTTTGTAAGAAATAACAGTCCTTCTGCCTCAGGGACATCAAATGAAGGTGACACTATATAATGATGACATTGAAACTTATGACAAGGTAATTGGAAATCAGAACATCTATGAAATTTCAAATGCCCTTGTGAAGCCGATACATAAGCAATACCTTAGAGAGAATGCTGAAATCGTGTATCAAATGAATTTCGGCACTAGGACTGTGGTACAACAAGTAGGCACTATGGAAGAGTGGGGGGAACCCGATTACTTAACAGTAGCAGATATTCCAAGAGCTTCAGGAGCCGATGATCGCTTCAGTAAGTTATAATTAATTTACCTACTGCACATCTAGCTCCCGCTAATCATGTTTAAATGAACATGTGTTATTGGAGTGCCAATTTATATTCAGCCCACAAAGACAATCAAGGGAAACAACAACGAAGGCGAAGCGTCGGTTCGTGAACTTGTCCTGATTGACAATAGGTATGCTAGCACTCTTCCTGTTTCCTAAACCCACACATTACAATTGTAAATATAGTGCCAAGCTCTTAAGAGTTAATGCATTGTTTCTTTTTTTTGCTTCCCATGCAAATAATTTACATGCCTCAGATAAATAACTATTCTAACTCAGAGTGTCTGAATGTGGTGGTAAAGTTCCGGACACTATCTGCTCATTTCACTTTGGAAGGACCTTGCAACAGATGTTGGTGACAAGCTGGAGGAATTGATGCCTGCTTAGCTTATTCGGTGGTGGTGTTCACGGCCCTCAAGCCGTCAAGCTACAAAGGTAAAGCCCATTTTGCACGGTCAATTCGAAAGTGCAAATATAACAACCTAATATTCTTCTACAATGGGTACAGGCTTCTCACTATCAACCACTATTTCTACTATGGTCGGCTTCGAGTCCAGGGGAGCACAGGCTGCCAAACTGACACAGTGGTTAGCTTACTACCGCTCATTTCACATATCAATGGTCGTAAGTTCTGTTACATTGTTTTACAGGCAGGTTTAAAGTGTAGTGTGTCATTCGCAGGGCAAGTGAAAACAAAGAACTCCTGTCCAAGAAAACAGAGATGATAAAAGTGCCAGGAATCCGGTGCAAGCAGAGAGGACTATTACCATTGCTGAACTTAGGAGCAAAACAGTAGCAAAACCTTTGCACACAATCTTTACTATTCAACAATGCTTCTTTAATAGTTAGATCTGTACACCTAACATGCTTTTAATGTCTTGTAGTCTGATGATTTGTTCCAAGAAGATCGTTTCTGGATCAATGTACTGTCCCAGAGTTTGATATCAATGATGGTCGCGCATACTTTGCGTGCAACAGCTGCGGCAAAAACAGCAATTGTGGAAAGGACGCAACTTTTGACTGCATCGAGTGTGGGCACAAAGGAGTCAAGTCTGTACCAAGGTTTGTTCATGCAAGTTTTTTTCACGCGTATTAGCTGCTGCTCATCTAATGTATTTCACGCAGCACATTAATGCTTTCGACTTAATGAAATTGCCGTGAGCTTTGAGGGTGTTGACAGCACAGGTTCTATGACCTTCACTACCTTCACCGCAGACACTGAAAAAATCTTTGGGATAACTGCTGATGAGCTTTGTGCCAAAAGCAAAGATGTAAGCTTCAATTATCTCTTACCATTCTGATTGTTACCTTGTGTTTGTTCATATATGATTATTACCATTTCAGTCTAAGTTAGCCGATCCACTTATTAGATCCTCCAAACTTGTGTGCATAAGATGCTGACTTTACTTTGAATTTCCTTACATGTAAGAGGGTGCAAAAAAAATACAAGGCTAAAAATTTTGTGCTTGGCTTTAGATCAAGTGCTGGTTGGCTATTCATTCGGGTGAACTGCACCTATGTTCGGGGTTGTTTTGTTATATGCTTGCTACATGCTTGGATATACGTGTCATGTTTACCCATGAATCTGCCCTCATGCTTTTTATGTATACTTGTGTTAAAAACACAATACCGTGTTCACTGCCTTCTTGCTAAATTAGTGCATGATGGGCAACTCAGAGTCATTATACATTACCATTTGCCAAAGCACTGTCCTTAACAACTACCTTATGTTACAGGAAAAATACCGTTTCTTTGTGAAGATTAAAGAAGAACTGAAGAGCCAAAAAATATGCCTTGAGCTTGGTCCAACCATGGCCCTTTCAATTAGCTATGCCTTAAAGTGGGGACTCAAAGGTGCAGCTAGAGCGAACTGATTTAAGTCATTGGCGAACTACTCTCTTTTGGGCTGCTCACAACATATCTGATGGCATCACCGAGTAGATTCGCCGTGCTTTAGGATGGGCCGCGCAAAACATCTGATAGTTTGAGGCTACCTCAACTTCAAAAGGCCTCTGTCTTCAAGTTGTGGTATTTTGGAAAGCCCCATTCTTATCCCTTGTTCAGGCGCTTATAGCCATATTGAACAAGTGCATTTGTAATACGCTAGCCCAGCTGTAGTTTAGACTTAGCATGCAGGTGCCGTTAACATGGACATCAGTTTCAATTTCACAAGAGATTGCTCTCCTTTGGGGAGCATCTATCTACAGAATATTGTGACCTTGTTTTAAATTTCTAAAGTACTTGTTTCCGGTGTTGGTTTTACTAATCAATCCGCCTACCACCAAAATACGACCGCTTTAAAGAACAAACATTTGTGACACGCTTATAGGAATGCTAGCACTGATACTTGAGACAACAAAGGTGACAAACAAGCAAAAACATTCAAAGTTGAATTTAGCTTTTTTGCTAAATACACCAACTGCAGCTCACATGAAGGAAAATGAAAACACACGGAAATCATGTCGACTATATATCAACAATTGCACGAGACTGGAAAGGCTGTGAGTGAAAAATGAAATCTCATTCTGCTGAATTCAAACACCCACAAGTTTACCCATGGAACAAAACAAATCACCTGAGGTGCCTTCCGTGTGCAAAGGTTGCCCATATTTAATTCACATGAGTTTGTTAATGCTTTGCCCAAATTTATTACTACTTGCCAAGTCAAAGTTCAACTAACACAAAGGTTAATGGAATATAACTCTATAGCGTGTTTTAACGACAATTATTTTCCGCAACTAATTTTCCCTAACAAAAACCTTCATATACTATTAACGGTAAACTCAAGCAAGATACATCTTCAAATATCGAGTATGCCTTAAAAAGGTTATGGGACAATAACGCTAACACGCCAATAGCCCTACGACTAAAACACAAAAACGCAAACAATAATACACAATAACACCGATTATAATGTTGGGTCGCGCGCTCAAACGACTAGTATTATTAAAGGAGGCTTGTTTGAAGCTCCCACAACGACCGATTGTTTTTAGAGAGTTTAAGCAATTAAATATTATTAATCGAAACAATATTAATTAAATATAGGTATTTTTGTGGTAACCAAAGAGTAAATAAATAAATAGTGACAACTTTGGTTTTGGCACAATCTACTTTTCATTGTCATACTATTCCTTGTTTTGGAGTCAACTCACTCTTATCATGGTATTACATATTGGTTTTAAATTAAATTATTATAATTTACTGATGAACTTCTTTTAATTATATGGCCGTATAACAATCCTACTTAAATTAAATTTGTAACTCTTATAGTCCTATCTAAATTAAATTTGTATCACATGTTTATCAATCTTAAGACCTAATGATCAGTTTTACCAACCTTAGGGCCCATCGATGTTAAGTATTTATTGAAAAACACGTAATAATCAAAACATAGCACATAATAATTATATTGCAATCTTTTACTTTGATTTATTTACCATGTTTATTTGGTTTGTCCAAGTTGCAAAACCATTGTGTGTTCTCTAATGAGTGTCAATTATTAGAGAACGACTATTGACACTGCATCCGTGTATTCCCACACTCCCACTAACAATATTATATCTCAAAGAAAATTCATGTAGAGGGAGTATTGAAATGCTATTGTGGAGTGCCAATAATCGTTCCCTAAAATTATCCTCGCGTTAATTTTCTCTCCTGGCATATTGTGGAGTCCGGTAAATTTGTCACGACTTCCTGTCATATACATAGGGTTATTTATGTTGTCGATGATCCGTTGGTAACAAGAGATAATCATTAATCTACTTTTCATTGTTAATTAAATAGTTTGAATTGTAAATAATATGATTTTGAATTTTAGAAAGACGCCATAAATATCCACATTGCATGGTAAAATATTGAAAATATCAAGACTTAGCAAGGTGGATTCTTCATGGACGAGTACACTAGAATTTTTCACAATTAAGTCATTCTATACTGTTGATTTTCATCCAACATAAATATAGGAGTATAATTCAGATTTATTACATCTACAACAACAACAACAATAACAATCAAGCCTTATTCCCAAAATAATTTGGGATCGGCTAACGATATATATCATTATTAAGAGAGTCGTGCAATGCACGGGCATTCATCCTAGTCTAATACATAAAAGCGAGTGCATGCCTTCATTGATGGACACTTGGCACAATCCTATTGGATGAAATTAATAAATATGATTGATTATTGGATATGGAAATACATATAAAATATCAAAATAGTGATAAGGCAAAATTAATAAACAATATAAATATTATAATTAGTTGAAATTTTAAATAATTTTAACATACATAGAAAAATGATTTTTTTTTTCTAAATCTATGGAGTATAAAATATAAAATGGTTGAAACAGCGTAATAAAAATAATTTACAATCTATGCAAAGTATGATTCTCTTCCAATTTTTTAACCATGATCATAATAGCTGTCACGCATTTCATTTTTCAGCACATCTTAATTCTTACAAAAAAAGAGGTACAAAACGAATGTGAAAATCATAAATAAAAATGATTTTCAAATGCAAAGTATATCATTCTCTTCCAGCTTGTTAATCAAGATCATAATATTTGGGACACATTTTTATTTTGCAACACATCTTAATATCTTACAAAAAAGAAGAAGTCCAAAACGAATATGCAAATCATAAATAAAAATGATTCAATCGATACAAAGTATATGATTCACTTCCAATTTGTTAACGAGGAACTGAGGATCATAATATTTTTGACACATTTTCATTTTGCAACACATCTTAATATCTTACAAAAAAGAGGTCCAAAACGAATGTGCAAATCATAGAGAATTGGAGAAAGTATAAGGCTCAAGGTGAATTATTACTACATGATATATTTCGACAACATTTTCGGAAAATACTCAAACAAATAGTTTGACATATAATTAAAAAATTCTTCATTATTCAATAATAAGTTTTGAATTTGTTGGAGTTATGTTTACGTGACATTATATGTAACTCTGTGAAACTAATGTCTAAGAGGACGTACAGTGGTGTGCTTCAACGAAATGGAGACTTAAATCTTGAGGAGAGAAGAGAGAGAATAAGTTAATTATAACCTCATAGTGATCTGCTTCTAGAGAATGGATAGAGTTAACTCTCCATCAATATTTGATGTAGCTAACTCTCCATTTGCAGCACACAAGTAGTTAGCTACAACTTTCACTCATCTCAAATACCCCACCAACTCCCATATAACATGCTACAATTTACGATAATAAATCACAATTTAACTATTTTATAAATTAAATTAAGTTCGAGAATAATTAATTTTCAAAAATATTTTTTTTGTGAAAAAATCATTTGTTTTAATTTTTTTTAAAATAATGTTATATGTTGATATAATTTTGAGATCGACTTATTTTATGTGATAGTGAAAAGTATTTAATTTATTTTGATTATTTTCGAAAAAATTTGTAAAAAAAAAGTGAAAAGTGAGAAAATGTGTTAAATAAATACAATGGTTTCTCTAAAAGTGAGGTATGAAGTTAAAATGGAGAGTGATAGCATTGTAGTGGTGAAGTAAGGTATTGACTCTCCAAGAGAGAGAATGTGTTGGAGAGCTAGTATTTTATGGAGAGTGTGCTTCAGAGTTCTACATGGCCTAATAATACAGCTCACTTGTAGTTTTGCCAAATTAAAGCTCAACTTGGGTACATTTTTCTCATTAAAAATCCAATATCATTGGCTTGACAAGAAATAAAATTACAAGAACAATGATCGAGCCCTTAATAATTATTTAACAATTGAAAAGTTGGTTCATCCTCGTACACGGCTAGAGGTCTACAATGTAGACATTTGAATGTGTCTACTATGAGCAATAATTTTGCTGTACTATCAAAATTTCACTCCTCATACAAATAGTTTTATTACCAATACAATTTATTTTACTATTTGAATTTTTCATTACACATTAACTTTACTACACCAATCTCAATTTTACTACTGCATGCTAACTCAATTTAACATTGTAGACAAATTAATTGTGTCTACTACATTGTATACCTCTAGCAATTTGCTATTAAATTGTATCGTAGAGTATAGACTTTTTGGCCGGCCTTCACAGTCAAGGTATGACTATAGCTATTACGGATGAATTTTTTTATTTTTTTTGAAATAAAACGGAATTTCATTAATATAGTCGTCAAACGGCACTTACATCAAGAATTGTAACGATACAAATATCATCAAAAAAATCTAATTGACACAATCCTTCACTAATTAACAAAACTGATCCCTCGCACGTTGACGTCTTTGCGTCTTTCATCGGCAGTAGAGATCTGTGTAACTCGACAAAGAAAAGGCAATTGACGTAGTTAACGATATTTGATGCTGAATTCATTGAGGATTACCGATCTGCAACAACTTCCGTCTTAGACAAATAGGGATAAACACCACTGATCAAGATATCAAACCTCACGAAGGAGCCAATAAGACCTCACAACGGAGTCAATAAAACCTCACAAAGGAGCCCAAACGGGTATCACAATGGAGCCAAATTACCTCACAAAGGAGTCACAAGGATCTCACAGTGGAGCCAAATAAACCTCACAAAGGAGTCACAGAGTACCACACAATGGAGCCAGATATAGATCGAATGAAATCAATCAATGGTGAAAACTTTATTCTGCAAAACCAAAATAAAACCTATAGATCAATATTACGATAATAAGGGGCTTACCAACGGCGTAAAGGATCCGATGGCAGCCCCGAATTAATCCAAGAGGAGAGAGGCCAAGAGGAAGAGAGAGTAGATTATTTTTGTAACAACCCTAAAAATTCGCTTAAACAAATGGAGAAAGAATTTAGAATTGTCACGTCGCAATTAACTATCAAGTCAATTGTTAGGCATAAAATTCAACAATAATAAACCAACAAAAAATAAGACAACGGAAGACTTAAATTGTCAAACTACAGTTCTCAAAACCAAACGAAAATCCAAGTTCAAATAATGTTTGTGAAATCCCATCATGCAAGTTGACTCCCCCAAGAAGCACCCATATCGTCAAGACCTGTCAACTATGTCATCGAATAATAACATAAGCCCCAGAACATGGTAGGGAACGAACCAGAAAACAGAACGTCAGCACAGGCTGAGTAAGAAAACACAAAACAAGGAAAACAAAAGATACGCGCCTTGAGGCGCGTGGCTAACAAATAACAAACGATAGTTATATCAAAGATTTCAGAGAGTCAATCGAACAATGTGATAATCACCATATCGCTGACGAGACAGTCGGTCTCGTCTTACACTTTCATTCAAGGCTGGGCTCCTACCCCGCAGCCACCACAATCTTAAACCAACGCGAGCTAGAGTACGAATAAACAGCTCCTAACGACTTGAAGTGTGCACACCCCTCTCTAGAGGGCCAGTTGGATGTGAAGCCTCTATGAGGAAAGCCTATTAGGAAGTCGATAGTTACTCCGACCCAAACATTATCTTGATCAGAGTATACAACAGTGATCGGTCAGGGCCACATCACATCACTCTAGGTGGTATGCATATCTCATACTTTCCTTTCATCCGTTTTAAGTACATTATTCAATTGTACGTTATTTGATACACAATTTATAAATGGCCGTAACCGGATTCAACAATTCAATACAAATGAATATACGATTCAAGATTATCAAAGAAATACACCACTCGGCCGAGAAGCCGAGTGGCCGAATGACAAACAGAGGCCGAAGGGCCTTAGGGGAGGCAAGGATCAAGTGTGTATGAAATGTCAGAAACGTATAATGGTAAATAGGAGATCGAATGCAACAAACATGGTAACAATGGGTAAGAATTGAATCACCATCGATGTGATAATATCATGCGAAGTTTAAGGGTTTTATCAACATTCTTACCTTAAGCGCAACCCATTTTCTCCATTTTACTCCAACGTCATCTTGTCATGAAGCTAATCCACACTAAAGTCATCAAGCCACCAATTACAATCCTTTACCACATCAAAGGCTAATTACAAATTTCACAACCATAAGCGATACTAGTTGAGCACAAATTCAAACTAGGGCAGTAGTAAAGAAATAGTCATAACTTGAGTTTGAGAAACTGAATGATTACCAAAATTTAGTATGTGGTAAAAGGTTGTGTCAGGAACGTCTCCTTCAAATTTCATTCACAAACTCAAAGCAGATCAACGGCAATAAATCTCACACTAAACCATAAACATGAATTAGGGTTTACCTACGAATACCAATATAACTTTTGATTCAAAGATGTAGGTCTTACCAATTTTGGATATGTTGTCAATAATGGAGTTAGGAACATCTCTATAAAACCTCGTCCTAAAATACCTTATGAGTCAACGGTAAACATCATTATATCGAGGGGCAGAATAGTTCTCGGATAGATTAACATAGCTCCACTAAAACACTTATACAGGGAGCATCCGGTGGAATCTTGGCATGATTTACATTTTGATGGATTCGTATCAAAAGGACGGTTCTAACGCCACCAACTAAGATCTAATCATAGATCATATGTGAGAGTTATGTGTGTTTGAAGTTGACACAGTTGTGGTGAGATCTTATGAGGGTGGAGGCTACGAAAATGAGAAAGATGGAGACAAGGAGGCCGAATGTATATGAAAGAAGCAAGGGTTTTCTTAAGTTTATGTAACGGGTGCGAGGGTAGACTCGGGTTCGGGCTTTATTAGTTGGGTGAGAGGAGTGATCTCTAAACCCGATCTAAAATTGAATAAGTACTTAATACTCCTGTGTAATTCTATAATTAGTAACCATAACAATTCAATCAAATTCCAATAAAACTTTGATTAAATCCTCTGATATATACAAAAGGTAACACCCTTGATTATTTTAATGCCCAAAAATTACGGGGTGTTACAATTTTTGAGAGAGAGAGGCAAGGGTTTTTTGTTTCTCCGTAAATTAGCATAAGTTATTATCTATTATGGATGAAATTTATGGTTGTAAACTAAAGTAATAAAGTTCGACATACCACATGCGGATGGCAGAAAATTGAAATCATGGTGTCATTTACTATGTCGTAGTTAAATGATGCGGTAATTACAACGTTTTAATTGTGTATTTAACTACCAATCCTTCTATATTATTAAAGGAGGTTTTTTTTTAACTCTCACATTGACCAGAGGTTTTTAGAGAGTTTTGAAAATTTTATAATATTAAAACTATTTGATGTCCATCTAAACACAAAACTGTATTTCGATCTAATCATACATACATACTAACCCTTCATTATTAATCGTTGCTTCGTTAGTGTTGTTCCTGCGTACATACTAAATTTTATAATATTATTAAAGTATATGGTATCCATCTAAATGCAAAAACAAACTCTATTTCTAACCATAAGTACGTACATATTAAGGTCCCTATGATTCATCTGACAATATCTAAACTGATCTGAATTAGACTTGTATATATGCTGACATAAAAACCAGATTAATTGTTTATGAACTAAATTAACTACTCCATATTTTTTAAGTTGTATCATACATGACTTAATTATCATGTCCTATTTGATTGGACGCTAATCCCTGGTTATTGGTTTCATGATATCTCAATTTGAAATCTTATGTCTATTGCTAGCTAGCTATATGTCTATATTTGCAGCAACATGATTAATAGATTTGAGCTAGCTAGGGAGAGGTGGTCACGTTTATGCATGTAATAAGGGTGAGCAAGTGAGTTTATAATGTTGATTGCAATATATATTTGCCTGAAGGTCAATATAGTACTATACGATAAGTTGTGGTACTATTACATTAAACATTTATATAACTAAAGATTAATCAGCTCATAAATTAAGCAGAAAAGACCTATTTAAATGATTTTTTGTATAATAAGTTAACTTACTTAAACATCTCTTATGATTCCACTTAAATATAAATTTTTTAAATTTTATAATAAGTAATTAGCATATATATAAAACATATATTATTTTTCTGGATGTTGAAGTGTTTAACTTTACATTATACCCCTGGTGAAAATTAGTTTTCATTTTATATTATTTTTAATAGAAAACATTATCATGTGACCCGTGCAATGCACGAGCCTTCATCCTAATAATCAATAATTATAACATAAAACCGAAAAGCTTGTAAGATATAATTATTATTGATATATTAATTAGAATTAATAAATTACAAAAACTTGGTTGGGAGCCGCGAAACAATCTGGGCCTCCACACCCTTATAAGATTATAACATAAATTGAGGTTATGTTGTAGTCGGCTATAAAACCCGAAGCCACAATATCAAGTACATGAGCACGTTTTCCATCAATTTGAACTCTAATGCTATAATAACCTAATCATTACTTGATGAACCTCATGGACAATGAACCTTATTATTTCCGACTCTACGAATATGAAGAAATTTATTAAGAAAGAAACTTGCACATATAAGATTATGTTTCTAAACTATTTAGAGTATACAAATTTTCAGTCCATTAATGTTCAAAGTACAGCTTATTGAAATGTAAAGGTAACGAGATAGTTGTAATTTAGAGTGGATTTTCGGTCCCACATTATGTCCCATTTTATGTGCCACATCATTTCACCAAACTTATCATTAAAGATAATGTTTAACAGAATTATATTATGAAATCCTTGCCTCTCATTGGTGTGACACACAGAATGAGACACAAAGTGCGACAGAAGATCCACTCTACTTGTAACCGTGGAGAATTGGAGAAAGCATTTTATTACACCTGTTGGGGTGCAAACCCAAATTCGACATCAGAGAATAAGCTAAGAAGTTAAAGACTTCGTTATAAGGGATTACCAAACTACTCTGTATGAGACTTTTTGGGAAAGAAGCCAAAAACAAATCCGTGAGAATGTGGCCCAAAGCGGACAATGTCATACTAATTGGATCGGTAGTCGCCAGATGCAGGTGTAACAACCCTAAATTTTCGCAATGATAAATGAGGAAATATTATAGAATTGTTACGCCGCAGTTGACTACCGAGTCAACTACTAGGCTTGAAATTCAATTACAACTTAATAAATTCGAACAAACGAAAAGTCGACAGCAGAAGACTTTGAATGTCGAACTACAGTTCTCAAAACTGAAATTTAAATTACAAAACCAAATATAATCCATTTCCAAATAATGTTTATGAAAAGTTCCGGACATGCAAATGAATTCCTCTAGCAAGCATCCACATCATCAAGACCTGCCAACTATGACATCGAAGAATGACATAGGCCCCAGAACATGGTAGTGAACAAACCAGAAAACAGAACGTCAGCACAGGCTGAGTAAGAAACATAAAGCAAAGAAACAAAGATACGCGCCTCAGCTGAGTAAGAAACATAAACCAAAGAAACAAAGATACGCGCCTTGAGGCGCGTAGCAAACAAATAATAAGCATTGGATATAATAATGAATACAAAGTACCATCGGGACACGGCAGTGCGATAGTCACGTATCGCTGACGAGACAAACGGTCTTGTCAATCATACACGGCTGGGCTCCTACCCCGCAGCCACCAATCTCGAACCGACGCGAGTTAGAGTACATATAAACGATTCCTAAAGACTTAAAATGTGCACACCCCTCGCTAGAGATCCAGTAGGATGCGTACCTCTAGGAGGAAAGCCTAATAGGCAGTCGGTAGCTACTCCGACCGAAACAGTACCTTGATCAGAGGTATAAACAGTGATCGGTCCGTGCCGCATCACGTTCACTCTAGGTGGTAATCATATCGTTCTTTTCTTTCATCCGTCTTACATTCATTATTCGATGGTACGTTATTCGATAATACAATTTTTAAACGGCCGTAGCCGGATTCAATTCTCATCAACAAGCACACAAGCGAAGTCAACAACAACAATGATAGACCACTCGGCCGAGAAGCCAAGTGGCCGAGAGGCCAAATGAGACCGGGGCCGAGAGGCCGGTTATAAAGGAAGTCGAAGGGCATTGATGGGCGCATAAGACGAATTAGATACGACATGTGAAATGATTCCAATCGACAGAATCAAGTGAGCAATGAATACAAGACAGAGATATTTAAGGTTAGGATTCCAATCATTGAAATAGAACATGATATTTTCGAGGCTCAAAGGCTTGATCAACGTTCTTACCTTACTCTGAAAGAACCACTAAACTGCTCCAAGACTAGAAAGGAACTTCTTCAAACACACACCCTAATCACAAAATAATAAGATTGAATTACTAATTACTCACCATCATAATCCCAACTCAAAACCAAATCATCCAACGACAACAAGATCACAACAACATGATTTCGACATCCAAACACTCCAATAACCACACCAAATTCGCACCACAACACCCCTATCATACTAGTTACACAATCCCACCAAACAAACATCAAAATAACAACAAGAACCCTCAAATAACCCAAAAATATGAACCGGCAGTAGGTTCGTTCTTCACCCAAATCCTCATCAAACGCTCCCTAAATAAAACTACAACACTCTCAACACATAACAAATCACTCCACCGAAAATCAAGCAATTCCAAAAACAAAATCAATCACAATTAACAAGAACCCTAATTAAGAGAGAGAGGACGGTAGGGTCGGCGACGAGGGCGGTTGTGCGGTGGTGAAGGCAGCGGCGCGCGGCGTGGTTCGCGGAGAAGAAATCGCGCGCTTCTCCTCTGTTCTTCTCCTGTTCTTTTTTTTTTTCTTTCCTTCTTTTCTTTCTCTGTTCTTGCGTGCGGCTGATGGGTTTGTGTTTTTTTTTTTTTTTTGTGTTTTGTTTTTATATTAAGGTGAAGGAGGGTTTAGTAAGGGCAAATTGGTAATTTTGCTATCTAAATTCCTAATTAGTAAAACGACCCAAAAAGGAAAGTGACTCTAACTTCCCAAAAATAGAAACTCGTAACTCTAAAATGAATTTCTCCCGACGACTTTAATAATTTAGAAGTCCCAAATATATGGGGTGTTACAGTCTTCCCCCAAAGATTCGTCCCGAATCTTTAAACCCACTCCTCAAGATTTCACCCTCAGCCAGCAACGTTGATCAAAAAGTTGAGTAAGTATCACGAGGTAAGAGGTTTTTTTTTTTTTTTTTGAGTGAAAGTTGAAACGAAGAACAACAAACACACAACACATTTAACACAGATCAAGATTAAATAGCAAGTAATAACATAGGACATTGCGTCAGGAAGAGGGAAAACGACGCGCGCGGGCTCTCGTCCCCCTTAAAACAAAGGTTCGTCCCGAACCGAGGGTACCTTAATCGAAAAGATGAGGGTACTTCTCACGCATAACCGATTCCACTTCCCATGTTGCTTCCTCAATGTTGTTATTGCACCACAGAACTTTGACCATATTAGTCTCAGTACGCCTAGTTTTGCGCACTTTGGTGTCTAGGATTTTCAACGGTGCCTCTTCATATGTCATAGTTTCATCCAACTCGATGGTTTCTGGGTCCAATACATGGGACGGGTCGCTGACATAGCGTCTGAGTTGTGACACGTGAAACACATTGTGGACCTTATCAAGGTTCGCAGGCAAGTCTAACTCGTAAGCTACTTCCCCAACTCGTTTAGTCACCTTATAGGGTCCAATGAATTTGGGACTCAGCTTTCCTTTCTTCCCGAACCGCATCACGCCTCTGGTAGGCGATACGCGTAAGAGAACCATATCACCCACGCCGAACTCAATGTGGCTGCGTGTCTTGTCAGCATAGCTCTTTTGTCTGTCCTGTGCAGCCTTGAGCCTTTCCTGAATCAGCTTGACCTGATATGTCATTTCCTGAATGTAGTCTAGACCCAAGACCATTGTTTCACTTATATCATTCCAACAGATTGGACTCCTGCACTTTCTGCCATATAAAGCCTCATATGGTGCCATCTTTATCGAGGCTTGATAGCTGTTGTTGTAGGAGAACTCGATCAAATCCAACTTATCCTCCCATCCGCCTTGATACTGTAAGGTACAAGCTCTTAGCATATCCTCCAAGGTCTGATTTGTCCTCTCAGTTTGGTCGTCAGTGGCCGGGTGAAATGCGGTACTCATGAGAAGTTTCGTTCCCAAAGCCTCGTGTAACTTCTTCAAGAATCGAGAAACGAAGCGCGCATCACGATCAGACTCAATCTCTTGTGGTGTACTGTGAAGTCGTAACACATGGTGTATGTATGCGTCGGCTAGCTGTTTCTTTTTCCAAGTGTCCCTCATTGGTACAAAATGTACGCACTTTGTCAGTCTATCTACGATCACCCAAATCATATTGTTTCCCTTCTGTGTCCTAGGCAACCCTGCAATGAAATCCATAGATATGGAACTCCATTTCCATTCCGGTACTTGTAAAGGTTGTAATTTGCCTTGAGGTCTCTTGTGCTCACTCTTAACCTTTTGACAAATCAAGCACCTAGATACGAAGTCAGCCACATCCTTCTTCATTCCAGAACACCTTTCTCAAATCTTGGTACATCTTATCACCTCCTGGATGCACTGAATATTTGCTAGCATGAGCTTCGCTCAGAATTTTGTTCTTTAGTGTAGTGTCACTAGGTATGCAGATTATCCTGAAATCGGACGATGCCATCACCACCCTTCTTGAACAATTCAGGCTCCTTCGCCAATTTATCCATTAACGACGTATCTGCCAATTGTAATACTTTTATCTCGCCCAAGACGTCGTCCCCAATAGCTGTGGTTCCTGAAGTCGCTCCTGGTTCAGTCAGCTGAACTCCGAAGTTGAGGAATTCGTCTCTTAGCCTCTCCCTTTGGACTACCAATTGAACCGTATGTAGAGATTTCCTACTCAAAGCGTCTGCCACGACGTTGGCTTTTCCTTCATGACACTGTATTTCCATATCGTAGTCCTTGATCAATTCCAACCATCTCCTCTGCCTATTATTCAATTCCTTCTGAGTAAATATGTACTTTAAGCTCTTGTGGTCGGAGAAGATTTTAAACGTCACCCCAAATAGGTAATGTCTCCAAAGCTTTAGGGCAAAGATCACGGCAGCTAGCTCCAAATAGTGGGTCGGGTAGTTCTCCTCGTAACTTTTGAGTTGCCTAGACGCATAGGCAATTACTCGTCTGTTCTGCATGAGTACACAACCCAAACCATTCTTTGAACCGTCAGTGTACACCTCATAAGGTATGTTTTCATCAGGTAGTGACAGGACTGGGGCTGTGGTTAACCTGTCCTTTAGAGTTTGAAAGGCTTTCTCACAAGACTCATCCCATTTATACTTGGTGGTTTTCTTCATCAGTGTGGTCATTGGTTTAACAATCTTAGAGAAATCCTTGACAAACCTTCTATAGTAGCCTGCGAGTCCCAAAAACTTCTGATTTCCGTCACATTTTTGGGTGTTGACCAGTCTTTCACCGATTTTATCTTAGCTGGGTCCACGGCCACTCCATCCTTAGATATCACATGCCCCAAAAACGCTACTTTATCCAACCAGAACTCGCATTTTGAGAATTTACCATACAATTTCTTCTCTCTCAAAATTTCCAGGGCAGTCCTTAGATGTTTCGTGTGCTCTTCGTCAGTCTTGGAGTATATCAGAATGTCGTCGATGAACACGACTACGAATATGTCCAAATAAGGTCTGAAAGTGCGATTCATCAAATCCATAAACACGGCTGGAGCATTAGTCAACCCAAAGGGCATCACTGTGAACTCATAGTGCCCATATCTCGTGGAGAATGCGGTCTTCGGTACGTCCTCGTCAGCTACTTTCATTTGATAGTACCCAGACCGTAAATCAATTTTTGAGAACACGCTGGCGCCCTTCAGCTGGTCGAATAGGTCATCAATCCTGGTAAGAGGTATCTATTCTTAATCGTTACGTTATTCAGTTTCCTGTAGTCTATGCATAATCGCATGGACCCATCCTTCTTTCTTACAAAAAGCACGGGTGCTCCCCAAGGCGATACACTCGGCCTCACATATCCTTTTTCCACCAACTCATCCAGTTGCTTCTTCAATTCCTGCATTTCTACCGGTGCCATTCGGTAGGGTGACTTTGCTATAGGGCCCGTCCCCGGGACTAAGTCAATCTTGAATTCGACTTCTCTCTTTGGGGGCATCCCCGGAATCTCCTCAGGAAAGACATCGGGATACTCATTGACAATAGGGACATCACTCAAATCGGGGTATTCAACTCTAGTGTCCCGTACATGGCACAAGAATAGAGGTTCACCTTTAGCTATCTGTTTCTTCAGGTTCATGGCAGATACAAACTTGATCTTTAGTCATTTGGGCAGTACACGATAGGATACTCGGGTATTCTTTTGTCCACAAAGTGTAACTTTCCCTAACCAGCAGTCTATCCTAGCTTTATATCTACCCATCCAATCCATCCCCAAAATCATATCAAAGTAGGGTAGGGGAAAAACTATTAAGTCAGACTTAAATTCATGTCCACAAATCACTACAGGCACATCCTTAAACTGACTCTTACACAAGACACTGGATCCATTAGGCATAGAAAACTCAAAATCTACTTCCGAGCCATCATTAAGTCCACATTTCCCCACAATTCTATCGGCAATAAATGAATGAGATGCACCACTATCAAATAAAACATTAGCGAGAACAGAGTTAACAGGGAATTTACCCGAAACAACATCCGCGTTGTCAGCATCTTCCTGGTTCATGACATATAGTTGCCCCGTAGGTTTCTTCCCGGGGGTGGTCACACTGGCCGACCCTGCTGGTCTAGCCTGGGTAGCGGATGCAGTTCCCTTAGTCGGTGTTGGGTTCCTATAGGTATTGTTAGAACCCGCATATCCACTTTGAGCTCTGAAATTCTGGAATCGATTCGGTGCCACTGAACCTCCTGTGGGTGCCACTGGTGGCTTTCCGGAGATTTTGGAGTAACATTCAGCAGCTTTGTGTCCCAGTTTATCACAATAGAAGCAAGTGATTCTATCGCCAGTGCAGGTCTTCCCGGGGTGGTATTTTTGACATTTCTTGCAGGAATTACTCGGGGTCACACTCGAATTCTGAGCCCTGTTGGCAGGGAAGGACTTGAACCCTAAGTTTCCGGTGTTGGCAGAGTGTGTAGTTCCTCTAGAGTTATTGAAATTTCCCCTTTTATTCGGTATGTTCATCAGATCAAAAGGAGTTTCCTTCCTTTTTCCTCCGACTTCCAGGCTCATACTTTCCATATTCCGCCCTAATGTAGTGGCTCTCTCATAAATTTCCTTTACTGAGTGGAAACGCTCAGAGACAAACCATCCTTTGATACTCCAAAGCAACTTTTTCCTGAAACAAGTGGCTCTTGCTACCTCAGTCGGAGTTACACTCTCTTCGAATCTGCTCAGTTCTTCAAATCGCTCATAGAAATCCTTCACAGACATTCCCTCTGTCTGCTGGAGTGCCTCGAATTCAGCGACCTTCTGTTCCTTCAAATGTTCAGGGAAAAATTACTCTTCCAGAATTTTCTTAAAGATCGCCCAACCTCGCCTATGCTCGATCACACTCCCATCGGCCAGCTTCTCTAGCACTGGCTTGAAAAACTCTTCATGAATTCTCATCCACCAATGACCGATGAGAATTCTTCCTTGAGGAAAAAGGCAGCAATCTTAACTTTGAATGGCTCAGGGCAGCCAACAGTCATAAAAGTCCTCTCCATATCCTCCAACCATTCCAATAATAGGCTAGGGTCTCCTCTCCCAGTGAAGTTGAGGGGTTTCTTCTTCTGTACGGCATCCGACATTTTTGCTAACAGCATCTCATCCACATTACCTCCATTGTTACCATTATTTTATTTCCAGCATTGTTAATGTCGTTTCCGTGGTTTCCATTGTTTCCAACGTTACCCTGGTCCCCATTATTGCCTTGGTTACCCTAGTTGTTCTGATTGCCGTTGTTGCCCAGGTTACCGTTATTACCCTGATCACCATTGTTAACCTGGTTGCTATTGTTACCCTGGTTACCATTGACATTTTGCATGTTGTTGGCCATCTGAGCTATAGCCTGCATCATAGCCTGTTGTTGTTCTGCCAACTGAGCTAGGACGGCGGCTACGTCAGGACCAGCACTGTTTCCGCGCACCATTTTCTATAAGGTAATAACGTTTGAATTAGACGTGATCCAATTCAAATTTGTTGCTGAAGTCCATACCGAATTCACAAGAATAGACAAGTAGTGAAATACGTTGACAGTTCAAGGACAACAAATGAAAATCAAGCGACAAACGAGTATCGTAAATCGATGAGCGACCTTTTTTTTTTTTTTTTTTGGGAGCACGAGTCGTGGCTACTGTAGCACGAGTCGTGTCTAGATCAGGAGTATCCGCGCGAGGGCATGTGTCGTACTGCTCTCGTTTGAGCCAAGTAACGCGATTTCAAACAATTAAAACAAGTCACAACCAAACAGAAGTACACAAATAGCATTTAATTAAATCAATCTTACTAAATAGTCGTATAATCATAGTGCTACCGGGGTATTGTCCCCAATTAGAACGAATATAACAAGTAATTTGTCTAAAGATTTGCAAATTACACTTTATTGACGTACCTGAATCTATAATCTATTGAATTCTAACATATAGTCTCCCAATATTGTGGGTTATGACTCAAGCGCCTCCTAAGGTGCCTCAAATATCATTTGATCCTTCTCCCTCCTCAGGAAGTTCGTCAGATTCAAAAGGTTCTTCACTATCATTCTCGGGCGCGCCATTCATCCTCTTAGATGCAGGATCAAGCTTATTCCCATCTCCCAAATCATTCGCAGTTCCTCCGTTTCGTCCACCCTCTTCACCTCTATCAATAGATAAATGGACATTCTCCTGTACTTGTCCTACCTCTCTATCAGGGATGTCAGCTAGTATGTCTCGGCGCCTCGCTCTGACGCACTTCTTCTTCCTAGAGGTTCGGTAGATGTCGGCCCTTAAAGTCACAGGTGAGCCTGGTGGTGAAGGAATATAGTAGCGATGTCCAGCCTTAATCCTTTTATTACCGAGGTGTACAACCAACTCTTTTGCATCCCTCTCCTCAACCCTATCTTTATAAATCTTATAGGGGTTTGGGTAAGGGTAATGAGGATTAATAGTTGCGTCCACTAAATATTCAGGTAACTCTTTGAAATCACGGTCAAGATTCCTGTAGAGTAGGTCCTCATATTCCAATATTGTTTTTAGTTTTTCCATTGTCAAGGTAGTTCCTGAATCAGTGGTTAGGTAGCGTTTATCACCAAAATGGCAAGCAAAGTAGGTCATTCTCTCAAGTCGGTTACGGATATGATCCCATCGTGCTTGGTCCTTCAGATTAATCATGACCACAAACATTTTCACTTCCTCGTCCAGCGCCCAATCATGCGTTTCACTGGCCAACTGCAGCTTGTCTCAGATTCTGTCAACAAATCCTGAAATGGTCTCACCCCATCCCATGGGTTCATAAAACAGTCCGGGGTTTAGAGCTATCGCATCAGTCCTAGTTTCGCCCGTAGGGTCGCCGTTCACTCCATCTTTCCCAAACATTCAGGTATATCCCATCGGATCGGAAATCATCTGTCAATTACCATTAAGTAAAGAAAACAAACAGTAAGTCGTCAACCAAAAGTTTGGTTAATCAGCATTTTCGAGGGTTTGTAAGTCATAGACTGTCATTAAGCACTTAGCAATTAGCATGCGTATGAATGCAACCGACTCATCCCCCTTTTTGAAAAAAATCTTATTTAACACAAGTTTTGAAAACTTTTGTAGACTCGACGATTCAGAACCTAAGGCTCTGATACCAACTGTAACAACCCTAAATTTTCGTAATGATAAATGAGGAAATATTATAGAATTGTTACGCCGCAGTTGACTACCGAGTCAACTGCTAGGCTTGAAATTCAATTATAACTTAATAAATTCGAACAAAAGAAAAGTCGACAGCGGAAGACTTTGAATGTCGAACTACAGTTCTCAAAACTGAAATTTAAATTACAAAACCAAATATAATCCATTTCCAAATAATGTTTATGAAAAGTTCCCGACATGCAAATGAATTCCTCTAGCAAGCATCCACATCATCAAGACCTGCCAACTATGCCATCGAAGAATGACATAGGCCCCAGAACATGGTAGGGAACAAACCAGAAAACAGAACGTCGGCATAGGCTGAGTAAGAAACATAAAGCAAAGAAACAAAGATACGCGCCTTGAGGCGCGTAGCTAACAAATAATAAGCATTGGATATAATAATGAATACAAACTACCATGGGACACGGCAGTGCGATAGTCACGTATCGCTGATGAGACAAACGGTCTTGTCAATCATACACGGCTGGGCTCCTACCCCGCAGCCACCACAATCTCGAATCGGCGCGAGCTAGAGTACATATAAACGATTCCTAAAGACTTAAAATGTGCACACCCCTCGCTAGAGATCCAGTAGGATGCGTACCTCTAGGAGGAAAGCCTAATAGCCAGTCGGTAGCTACTCCGACCAAAACAGTGCCTTGATCAGAGGTATAAACAGTGATCGGTCCGTGCCGCATCACATTCACTCTAGGTGGTAATCATATCGTTCTTTTCTTTCATCCGTCTTACATTCATTATTCGATGGTACGTTATTCGATAATACAATTTTTAAACGGCCGTAGCCGGATTCAATTCTCATCAACAAGAACACAAGCGAAGTCAACAACAACAATGATAGACCACTCGGCCGATAAGCCAAGTGGCCGAGAGGCCAAATGAGACCGGGGCCGAGAGGCCGGTTATAAAGGAAGTCGAAGGGCATTGATGGGCGCATAAGAATTAGATACGACATGTGAAATGATTCCACAGAAACAAGTGAGCAATGAATACAAGACAGAGATATTTAAGGTTAGGATTCCAATCATTGAAATAGAACATGATATTTGCGAGGCTCAAAGGCTTGATCAACGTTCTTACCTTACTCTGAAAGAACCACTAAACTGCTCCAAGACTAGAAAGGAACTTCTTCAAACACACACCCTAATCACAAAATAATAAGATTGAATTACTAATTACTCACCATCATAATCCCAACTCAAAACCAAATCATCCAACGACAACAAGATCACAACAACATGATTTCGACATCCAAACACTCCAATAACCACACCAAATTCGCACCACAACACCCCTATCATACTAGTTACACAATCCCACCAAACAAACATCAAAATAACAACAAGAACCCTCAAATAACCCAAAAATCAGAACCGGCAGTAGGTTCGTTCTTCACCCAAATCCTCATCAAACGCTCCCAAAATAAAACTACAACACTCTCAACACATAACAAATCACTCCACCGAAAATCAAGCAATTCCAAAAACAAAATCAATCACAATTAACAAGAACCCTAATTAACAAAACCCCAAATTTCGAAAATCACAACCCACGAATTATAATCAACACAATCGCGATTATAACCTCAAAACAACAATATAATTAACCACAATCGTGTTCTAGACCAACAATCGAGCACAATTTCGAAAACCCAATTAATTCAATTATAGAAAAGGGTGAGGAAACTTACTACTCTTGATTGAAATCAAGAGAGAGAGGACGGTAGGGGTCGGCGACGAGGGCGGTTGTGCGGTGGTGAAGGCAGCGGCGCGCGGCGTGGTTTGCGGAGAAGAAATCGCGCGCTTCTCCTCTGTTCTTCTCTTCTTCTTTTTTTTCTTTCCTTCTTTTCTTTCTCTGTTCTTGCGTGCAACTGATGGGTTTGTGTTTTTTTTTTTTTTTTTTTTTTGTGTTTTGTTTTTATATTAAGGTGAGGAAGGGTTTAGTAAGGGCAAATTGGTAATTTTGCTATCTAAATTCCTAATTAGGAAAACGACCCAAAAAGGAAAGTGACTCTAACTTTCCAAAAATAGAAACTCGTAACTCTAAAATGAATTTCTCCCGACGACTTTAATAATTTAGAAGTCCCAAAAATATGGGGTATTACAGCAGGGGCCCAACAAGTGGTATCAGAGCCCAAGGTTTTGACTTGAGTCAGGCGCTAACGTGTGGTATGGACTACGGATGGTTTATGTATGACATGTTGGGTGCATTGGTCATGAGTTGAAGGTAGTGTACATGCATTAGGAAATTCCCGAAACCTAAATGGAAGAGTGCGTGTTGAGCAAGGAGCCAGCCTCGTGGGACGGGTACGAAGACTTTTTGGATGCAGTGTTGCCAAGTCCCCAAGAGAGACACATTGATGTAAAACTTACTAAACTTACTAAACTTACTCTAATTTTTATGTGTTTTTGAGTTTGTAATACAGCGGAATTAAAATAGAAAATAAAGGATATGAATTAGTCTAGGATCCTCGCAAGAATACTCGACTAAGACTAATTTGTACGAAGATCACAAAGAAACAAAACACAAACAAAAGGCAAGCACCAAGATCACAAAGAAACAAGGCACAAACCAAAAGAATACCTCGCAAGGCCAAGATTTTTGAAGGAAACTTCCATCGACTCTTCGATATTAATGCTGAAACTTGTATATTCTCAAAAACATTACAATAAGACTCACTTTTTATACTAACTAGACACTTCTAGACTCTAAGGAATAAGGTAAGGTTCTAGACTTTCCTTATTACTTATTGAACAACTCGAAAACCTTATATGCTCCTTTATTCCACAAAATTACTGTAAATTAGACACTTTCCTAAACTTAAACAAGGACACAAATAATAATAAGTATTATATCTACTAAGAACTTCCTTGGACGTGCATGGCTTGGGGAATATAGCAGATTCGGCCATCCTTGTGTACCCGCGTAGAAACTGGATAGTTCAACTCAAAACAGGCGTATCTCCTTCGTAACTTAACCAATTAAGGCCTATGACCACTTTTCGGAAAGCTTAGATCATGAACTTTACTTTCCAATTGATTTATCTTTGAAATACTGAGTATTTCAGATAATATTGAGGCTGGAAGTTGACGTGATAGTCTTTGACTTCCATTATTAGCTTTGACTCATATCTCCCATGTATCACACATCGACTTGCAACCGCATGGTGTGTCGGCTAAGGGGAGGTTATCAAGACTTGGGAATGCTATGGAGAGGCTGGTTAGGGCTGAATCCAACGAGCCCTAGTTTGTGGGATTTGTCAGTGATGTGGGTGCATCCTCTAGCAGGGATCTCAGCCGTGCCGAAGTCTGTGTGGTGCCAGCAGATTGTCGTTGAATTGAAGGGAGTTTATAAAATCGAGGTTCAATAATAAGCCTTGGTTGGGGTAGATATATATAGTTCGGGTGCAAACCCAAATCCACATCGGAGAAATAAGGTAACAAATTAAAGACTTTTTTATAAGGGATTACCAAACTAATTAGTATGAGCCCTTTTAGGAAGAAGCGCAAAAACAAATTTGTAAGTGCATAGCCCATACGAACAATATCATACTAATTAGACCGGTTATCACCAGCGCAAGCGCCCAATGACACCTCACTAGTACGTACATACTCTAGAAGCCATATTGAAAGACTGACATGCACCTTAACTACTTCTAGAATAATACTATTTTGCATAAAGAAAATGTAGAATACTATATATTGGATATTTTAAGTGTTCATCACTTTTGTCAAAAGACGATGTAAGAAAGAAGACACTAGTCGTCGAGGTCAGCAACAAAAAAGAACACGACACCAACCAGATGTATGTGTAGTGGTTTGTAAAATACATGGTGTGTTTAATTTATTATTGTAAGTTTCATTTGCTAAACTTTATTACTGGAAACTTCAAGTGTGGCTACTTTAATCGAATAATATCTGCGAAAGCTATTTGAGGAGTGAAATTTTAATATTATTCGAGCCATGATTATTTCTAGCACTTTTAATTTAAAGGCAAAAGCAATATTAGTTTAACGTACCTCTACTCTATGAGGTACATAGCCGCCTCCTTCATAAAAAGAAATGTCTTATTAAACTAAAAAAAATCCTCATCATTAAGGGTAATGACCAAAAATATATCGATGTCTGCTTTCAAAAAAATAAAATATATCGATGTCAAGTCTAAATTTTGGTCTTATTCCCAATTTGTAGATTTAACGATAGTATTGGTATCAATGATTTAAATGTCCCTGCACAACGGTTTCGAAACTCTTTTATTTTCTCTATAAATGGATTTTTGATAATCGGAGCTGTGTTGTCGTACAAAGATGATTCTATGGATGTGATCAGTGAGCTTAGTCATCTGCAATTTGGAACATCGATAATATATCATGCATATTGTTTCTCAAAGCTAAATATTAAATGATCCTCTCTTGAAAAATTGTATATATATTGGTACACCGATTGAATTTAGGGTGAAAAGAAGCTACCTTGTTTTTAGGAAACAAATTATATTACTAAAGAAAAAGGTGTTTCATACAATATATGTCACTCATAATAAATAAAGTTTGTAATTTTTTTGGGCTATTTCTTATAAGGTTTGTAACCCGAAGAGTTTAGCTAGCATAAGTGACTTGATCTTTATAATTCCATTATACTTGTGTAGTGTACATGTGAACGTAGGATGTTGTGTTCTGTAACGTAGTATGTACTCTAGTGCAATAGTGCGTATTAGTATCTTGCTAAATGATTGCACAGACCAAAAACTAATTCCGTTTCCTCCATATATTCATTACTTTAGTAATATAATTTGTTTCCTAAAAACAAGGTGATTATATTCACTTGTTATTATAATTTTGTACGATAAAATGTAATAATATCTAAATAACCAATGAGATGGAGAGTGCTAATGTGCAGTCTCCTAAGACAACTGCAGCTAGCATTTCTCACACTATACTATACGTACATTTTCGATTACACGTACAATATTTATTTGTTTTATTTCATAAAATAAGATTGAGTTTTACTTCGATTATTGTGATTGTAAATGTCGGATCACCTTCAATCAATAAATTCATTATTTATTAATGAAGCGTCAAATTAATTTCATGACATCCTATATTTGGACTTTGTTTTCTTTGGTAGGAGTTCCTTGTTGAAAAAGCCTCAAGTATCTTAGTTTGATTGTGCAAACCACAAGCACAAGGTCAAAGTTCTCCTTATTCAATGTCTTTTCATGTAAGGACATATCTTTAGCCGAGGGTGAAATCTAAAACCTCCACACTAAAGTCTATTTTTGTATTTATTGAACACTATTATTTATGAAAATATAGATCCAAAAACACCATGTGAAATTAAATTTCCCAATTCAAAATGCAGTTTTAGCATTATTGTTATGAAATTAGTTTACGATGAACACATGAAACCTTTTTTAAAAAAAAAAAAAACAACATAAGTAATAATTGATGAAATTATGTATCTATAAGAACCACCGTCGAATATTCGTATTATGTCATTCATTTGTTTAATTTTCCGATTTTAATATTCTATTTTGGGAGGGATAATATTCAAACATTTGCTTTTTAAGCAAGCTTTATCCATGTGAGAAAGCAGAATTACACCAAGAAAGTCTCAACTTGGGAAAAAAAAAGAGCTATTCAATGAATATGTACCAAATCCTCTTAATTATGGATGCAATTCAATGCCCCAAATGACCCTATCAAAGCATAATTCCAAGCCACTAGCCATCAACGTTCAGATTGACAAAGATTGGACTATTACATCTTGGATTTCATGATATCTCATCCACAACTAACCATTTAAAAACTACTAATTTCACACATGCCATGCATTTTATACCACATTTCATACAACTTGCAATTTTACATATAGTCCCTCCGTTCTCCTTTGAACTTCATAGGGCCAATAGACACGCTTCTTAAGGTGGGTGTATATGTTAATCGGCTAATCGAAATTCTAAAAAAATTGCATGACAGGTTAGATAAAATATTAATCTAACCCGCCATGCAATTTTTTTGGAACTTAGATTAGCAAAAAACTTAAAATGCGTGTAAAGGCGAACGGAGGGAGTACAAGACAATTTGAATAAAACAATATGGGCACTTTCATATTATTTTAGTAATTAATAAACAAATTAAATATATTTTGGGACAACCGTCGTATGCAATTTATTCAGTACGTCAAACTAGGAGTAAGCCAAAATTGTACCACAAATTGTGAAAACATGTAACCCGAATTTTATATTACTGATAATTAATCTGTAATATTGGTCACAAATTTTGATATATGGGTAATAATAAACATGCATTGTACGTTGTCAATTTTATACTTACTTAATAATTATTGTACCCAAGATTTTCGATTTCACATACAATTTGTAAATATCAAGTTTTAAGAACAAAACAATTTTGAAATCAAGTACTTTTATTTTTTGAAATTTGTTCTATACGTTGTGAAATATCAAAGCGTATGTGTACTTTTCATATACTTGACTATAATAACGTCATGATAAACATTTGATATCGAAAGGGGGGAATAATGTATACTTCTCACAAGATTGCCTTATAAAATGGCCACATCTCCAAAGGCTTTTATTATTACAACAAACCCTTAAAAATCACGGAAAAATATAATGGCTTCTTTAATCCCTCTACTCTTACTAGTATTCTCATCATTTATCGTAGGACACTCTAAGGGACAGAGTGTACCAATTGTACCAGGGTTGTCTTTAAAATTTTACTCTTCGAGCTGCCCAAACTTGGAAACCATTGTTAAGAACCATCTCCAACAAGTTTTTGCTAGTGATATTACTCAATCTGCTGGTTTGCTCCGCCTTCACTTCCATGATTGCTTTGTTCAGGTAAAGCTAGCTTACTATATATACTAGTTAACTTTGTGAAAGTTTGGTTAATTACTTGTTTAATGGGTGTGCATTAGAGTAACTCGTCGTTAATATAATTCGTCTGCATGTTTTCATGACATTTACGTTTTCTTTTTTTTTTTTTTTTTTTGTTCATATTATTCGATCTTCATATATTTCGTAAAAGTATACAATTATTATAACGGAGGGAGTATATATGAAATAACGCGTAAACCACATTCAATTCTTTTGAGATATCAATGGTTCAGATCGATTAACACTTGAGCTGAGCTAGATTCTAGAAGACGACGTACGTAAAGGTTCATTGAATGGTGAAGTCTTATTCTTTGCGTCAAAGAGAAGAAAGGTAGAAGTATATTAAGTTCTTTTTAGTACGGATAAAGCTTTGGATTCAGAATTTTGATTCAATTCAAGACAATAACCTAATCTAAAGACAAATTTCATTCCTAAAACTAAAGCTCATATATAATCAACTTCAATTCAATAGTATTCATGCATCATGCCGACTGTCTCGAAACTTTACCGTTATAACTAGAAGTCTCGAACCCGTGAGTAATAATAATAATATATTTAGCAGTTTTAAAGCTCATGGAATCTCTACCACCTTATGTGTTCCTACATGGCACGGTTCGGATTAAACTAGATGGTAAAAACTGAAAAGAAAGAGTTGCATTCTTACATCCTCTCCATGCTATAACATCTTATGGTTTAATTGTGTAATTAAAGGGGTGTGATGGATCCGTATTGTTGGACGGGTCAGCAAGTGGGCCAAGTGAGCAGAATGCACCACCAAATTTAACACTGAGGCCGGAAGCGTTTCAGATCATAAACGATCTTCAAACTCTTATCCAGGCCCAATGTGGTCAAGTTGTGTCTTGTGCTGATATCACTGCCCTTGCGGCTCGCGAGTCCGTTATTCAGGTACAAATCTCATTTCTCTTATTGTGTCTCTAATCTATACATTAGACATTTAACGATAACTAGTTGATGTAAACACCAAATTAAACTTGTCTTGTAGAGTTATAGTTATACTTATTGTGTAATTTCGCATGTTTAGTGCTTCCAACTTTGTCGTATATATATTGTCGAGTTCTCGCACTATTTGTTTCGTGGATTATTCATTTTACATACATTTGTTAATTCATATATTTGTGAGATTTTACCTTTACTTTGTTTTACCCCCTCTTTTTAATAAAGTTTAATAAAGTCTACCAACTCCAACATACCTTTCATATGCTGAAACTTCGATTTTGATTGCATGAACGAACTTTTTCACCCATTTCCTAATTTAACACATTTTTTGGACTTCTTTCAAAAAGATAAAGTTCATATGGTATGAAGAAGAGTCCACATTGGGGAATTGTCGATTATTCAATTTGACCATTTAGAGACAAGTTGTAGTACATTGTGTGAAAAGCTAGCTAATTCCTCATCAACAATTTCTTTTTTGTTAAAAATCTCTGATTGGTTAAAACTTTGGATATTCTTTCTTTGTCTTCTAAGTGGTCGTTTGGTTGCCAAACAAAATCATGTGAATTCTAAATTCCCATGAATTAAAAGATGTGTAGTTGTTTGGTTGCCCAAAATTATGGGTGGGAATTTCCAATTCCTACAAAATGGAGGAATTGACTTACCTATCCCCCCTTGTTAATTGGAAATTCCTGTGGGAATTCATTTCCTACATGTAACCAAACAGTTTGGAGAAAAAGTGACACTTCATGAAAATTACGAATTCACACATGCAACTTTCTTGATCAATTTTATTCAATCTTAATACGTGTTTCTTTTTCGACTTTTGCAGTCCGGTGGACCATCCTATAACATCCCCTTAGGAAGAAGAGACAGTCCAAACTTTGCAACACGAAACGTAACGCTAGCCAATTTACCAGCACCTACAAGCAACACAACAACACTCATCAACTCCCTCGCCCTCAAAAACCTTACTACCACCGATGTCGTGGCCCTTTCCGGTGCCCACACCATTGGCCGAGCCCACTGCACCTCCTTCACCAACAGAGTCTACCCTACTCGTGACCCGACCATGGACCAAACCTTCTACAACAACCTTAAGCTCACATGTCCAGCAGCAAACACTACTAACACGACCAACAATGACATTCGTACTCCTAACACTTTTGACAACAAGTACTACGTAGACCTTATGAACCGTCAAGGTTTATTCACATCAGATCAGACATTGTACAACGACTCTAGGACCAAGAGCATTGTCACAAGTTTCGCGATTAATCAGACGTTGTTCTTTGAAAAATTTGTAGAAGGGATGTTGAAGATGGGACAATTGGGTGTCTTGACGGGCACGCAAGGGGAGATACGCACGAATTGTTCGGCCCCGAACTCGAACGGTATGGGGTCCTGGTCCATCGTCCGAGAGGATCAAAGGGAAGGGATATGGTCTCAGATTTGATTTATGTACCAGAAATAATATGTTATTGTTTGCACGCACGCACACTCATTAAAATTCTACTATTTGTCTATTTCCTTGAGAATAATAATAATCGAAGCACAATAGACTATTAATTTGTTGTAAGTCTTGTAACTTAAATTGTTAAATTCTTGGAAGTTATAACTTATAGTATGTAACATTTCAATTTTGTTGTTCAAAAAACTCATATTGTGGTCTTTTGGAATGCAATTTACAGAATACTAGACCGGAACATAAATTGATCGGATCTGAAACATGAATGATTGTACTTCGTATATTAAATTAAAGGATAATCCTAGAAGTCTATATGTAAACAATAGAAAATATGTCTATAACATAATCAGTGTGGTAATTAAATATTGCAAGTAGTATATAATATGTTTGTGTAGTAAATTTAACATGTTTGCAGTAAATAGAAAATTTAACATAGTTACGATCCTATAAATAGAAAAAAATTTAAATTAATTTAATTCCCAAATCAAGGACCCTTGATTGTCTCTCTTACATTATCATCCAACATTTACAAAATTATGCAATAAAATTTACTGCACATTTAATTAATTTTACTACAAACTAACTATAGACATTTTTTAATTTGTCTATATATAGACTTTCTAGTATGTTTGTAAATTAAATATTGTTCGGGAATTTAGTACCACCCAATAATTCTTGCTCGATGACATATATAGGAACATTTTTATACATAGAACATAGTATACCCGTACATGTATGAACTTGAGCTAGACACCTTTTTATTTCCATGATGCATGCGAGCCGTAGCAAATTATGATGTCCACTAACGTGCTTGAACACAGTTAATTTTGTGATGATTATTAGGATTAATTAATCATTACTACTTCCAAATTTAAAACCTCAAAATTAAGTTCAAAAAACATAAAAGCAGCACAATAATGCAAGTTTGCTCAGATCATTTATAAATTAACATCATTCTAATAAGCTTGAAGCATTTTTAATTAAAAGACAAAAATCGACACAAAAAATTGGAGTACACAGAATAATTAAGATGGAGAAGAGCAGGTCATTTCCACACTATTACAGCAAATTTGAGGTTCAATTTGATGGTGAAATGAGGAATACTTCGACAAATTCATATAATTTCAATGGCTGTAACAACAAAGGAAGAACGTCCGGGTTTTCGGCCCCGAATGAACGAGAAACGAAGAGGAAGAAGAGGGTGGCTTCGTATAACATGTTTACTGTTGAAGGTAAGCTCAAATCTTCAGTTAAAAGCAGCTTAAAGTGGATCAAGAACAAGTTTAGTGATGCTAACTATGGTGCTTGTGAAACTAATAATTGATCATATTGTGAATTTCGAGATCACAGTCCATGCATCCCTTTGATGTTCCTAGGAAAAATAATATGAATAACTACTTCATCGATCGTGTTTCAATGTGATACCATCCACCAACAAATTTCTGTAATGATTTAAGTTTATTGATGCCAAAAACAATTTTGTGCGAAAATTAGTGATCTTCAGTTTGATGGACTACTCAAATAAAGTCTCGAACCTTATCAGTCCATCGACCCTGAAATTTGTTAGTTAATGTAATTATGTGTCAATTAGCAAGTCAAATTGTTACCTACCTGGCCAATGACACTAATTAATCGAGGGCTTTCGTCCGCAGATCAAATATATATTTAGTTCGTCGTCTCCAATAATTATATGATTTAACATTATGTCCTATATGTTAAAAAAATTGGCTTAAATTTTTCGTTTTTATGCGGGAGTCAATCGGGATTAAATTCATAAATCTAATCTCTCGATTTATTTTCTAATTAATTAGTAGGTATATTGAAAAAAGAATTTAATTTGTAGAATCTCTCTTCAAATGAATCAGATTAACGGAACGGTTTTTGCCGTATTCAATCTACTTGTCTTCAATCGTGACACCTTTATCTTGTCAACAACGCCTATGGTTGTTCAGATGTATTTACGCCATTTTTTAATGAAGTGCGTTTTATCTAATAATGTATGCCTTTCATACTTTTTTGAACCTATTTTTATTGATTTCTTATTTCTGATTCCGAGCACTACTATTGATTGTTAGTATTTTCCGTTGTCGAGCAAAAATATCACATATACGTTATCTTTGAAATACAACCTCCAGCACAACTCTAGTTGTAACCTAAACGACCAGATGCGACTGGATTATTAAAACCTTCTCAGTCCATCTATCGGGTCTGAAAATAGTTAATGTGATTATGTGTCAATTAGGAAGTCATATGGTTTCCTACCTAATATAGATGAAACAAATTAGTAAATCTGAAATTCGTTCCTAAAATAGTCCATATCCTAGAGACACAGTTCCAAAAGAAGACATTTTGCATGATTTTATTACTTAAATGAGCATTCAACTTGCTTCTCAAGTCAGACTATATATACATAATACATGCATGCATTGGTGATACAATCTCACAAATTAAACACATCTGAATTCTAAACAAACAAGTAAATTAAGAGCAGAAAAATGAATTACCAAGGCATCCGTAATGATGATGATTTGTTCGGGTGGAGATCAAACCCGGCACCAGTTGGAGTAGCAATCGGGTTAAGGAGCCACTTAGCGGACGAAATGGCACAGCTTAAGGCTGATCTTAATCGGGTTCAGGGTGAGTTAGATTCTCTTAGACGCGAAGTTGACCACCAGAGATCATCTGTCAGTCGCCTGAAAACGGATTCGGTTCAGGCGGCTGATCATGAGTTCATCAAGACCATAAGTGTTGAACTCGAAATCCTGAAATCTTCTGTTGAGAACCTAACCGAGGTTTTGTGGTGGGTACTTACAATCTTGGTTGTTTTAGGTTTTGTGGTTTTTGCGCGTATGTAGCTGATCATCATGATCTTCATTTTACATTTACTTTGGCCTCCTGTCAAGTTTATGCTTATTAAGATTGTGTCGTAAGTTTAAAGTTTCTTGTTCCTGAAAGTTTAGGTCAAAAGGGTATGCAGGACGACTGTTGTACTCCTTAATTAAGGTCATAGCATAGCATGTCGAATCTTTCTAATAAATCATGGTGCAATTTGTACTAGTGTTATGTTTTCAACTTTCAAGACTCATGGAGTAAATGGAGATGGTTTTTTATTTCAAGATAAAATATTATTCTTTTTCCTTGTGTGTAATGACAAAATTAATTTGATTTCACTCTACATACATAAAGGAATTTGGTTCTAGTACATGTGATCGTTGGAGGGAATAGTTTTTTCTTCTGGGAAGATATCATCTCCAATTCCATTGTGTATTTCATTTAATTTTATCAATTTAGATAAATTTGGAATGTAATAAAGTCGGAAACTACTTTCGCGCGAAGCTAACAAAATCTTAATTACTTCGAAATGGAGCATAATTATAAATGACGAGGACCTCTTAGGAAAACTATTTTTTCATATGCGCAATGCAAATACTGTGAATGACTAAGATCATACGACCGCTATCATGGTAGCGCCTTGCCCCCACCCCCCCAAAATAAAAAAAAAACAAAGGTCATGTTTTTGACAAACTATAGTTGAGTTTTTTTAATATTACCCTTTGCTATTACTTATGGACCCTAACTGCCTAGGATGTACAAAAGGAAAAATCATTGTTTACACCTTGTGTAACTTCTTTAGGCTTACACACCCAATAATATTTAAGATGTGGCATATTTTATTAATTATAAAAAATGACATAAATGGAAACATGGATAATATGTCTACAATATCTAAACAAACATAATATGATGCCAAAATAATGCAAAACACGTCCAGCTACATTTGACCTTGTATTTTATTTTATTTTCTTTTGTGTTTTTACATCTATAGCCTTGTAGGGTTTGATAAGTAAGAATAGTTCACCACTACTGCATTTAGTAGAGATCCATTGTTCGACTCAGAAATTCACAACACTATTTTGTTCATGAATCTTGATACTAATTAGAGTATATGAGTTTTTTTCATGCATTAATGTGAGTGAAGAACATTTTTTGTCATGAATATATATTGTCAAATCATTAAGATTGTATAAAGTGGTGGATCCATTTAGAAATTGGGGGGGGGGGGTACGAAGACACCGAATTGTAAATTTTGGTACTAAAAACCACGAAGAGTCCTAGTAAAAGATAAGAGGGACACCGAATAAATTGTTGGGACATGTAAAATACATTTTCTGAATTCGTCACCGAGTGTACATTGTGTATGATAGACGATCTTTGTCATGCATGGTTGTTGTCATCGAATCTTTATTGTTACCCAATGATCTCGCCACACACCGATGAACCAATTTAATCGAGGCTCATCGTGTCATGAATAAATTTTAGGCGTTGGGTCCAGCGATGGAGACTGACTACGTGTTAGTTGTCGTCAAACCATACATTCTGTTCACTTCTTTTTAAGTACAAATGAGTCAGTAAGCCACATGCAGTTAACATACACCACATTTGAAATCTCCATTTTTCTCTTGGTCACGTATTTTTTATCAAACCAAAATAAGAACAGAGTTTGATACGATTCACGTATGAACTTATGCACCAACGACTTTAAGTGTGTTACTTATGATTCAGCAGTAATGGTACTAAAACAACTAACCAATAGCTGAAATGGTCAGTGAAATACGCTAAATTTACTTAATTTAGCTGGATTGTATCCAAAAGGAAAAACAGATTGGTAGCTAGTAGATGAAACGTCAATAAATAAACTGAACTTAAATTAGCAAAATTGAATTGATACTATCTATCCCAGCTTAAACGTCCCACATTCTATTTCGGGATATCCCACCTCAAACACCGCATGTATTTTGGGACATATTTGTCTCTCATACTTTTATTAAATTATCACATCTCCTCTAACATTATCTCTCTTACTTTTATTAATCCTCACATTGGCTCTCCTCCTTTTTTTTATAATATTATCTCACTCAAATTACTATATCAGTTTTTCTTATTCCACTACAAATACCCCACGGAGCGTTTGACTTGGGACGGAATGAGTAGTTGATATGGCAACGGAACTAAATTGAATTGATAAATTGTGCTATACAGAAATCATTCGAATAACATAAAATGGACTATATAGAAATGATCCGAACAACAAAAAACTTAGTGAACTAAGAGTTGTTAGCTAGTAGTTTAACCGGTACTAAATGAACCTGATTTGAACTCTTGTGTACAAATAGATTGAATTGTTAATTGTTTAACCAATATTATAAAAAAAAAAAAAATTAAAAGAGAGAGGAAAGATTGGTTTGGCGCTTATCGAAATGCATTTAGCGCCAAACCAAAAGCTTTTACGCGCCAAACTAAAAGCATTGTGGCGGCCATTAGCCTGGTTAATGTCATTCTTCTAACCTAATTACCCATATATAATAAGAATCTTTGCTAGTCCATGTTGATCAATTCATTTTTTTAGCATTTATACAATTAACATATTATATATACAGCTAATAAACACAATACATACTTCTCTATCAAATTATAAAGAAAATAACCCGAATAAGTATTTAGGACATATTAGTAATTTTACTTATGGATAAGAGTGCTATTAGCTAATAAAAGGGGAAAAATTAAAAATTAAATATTAAAAATAACAATCAGTGGATACTAATACCCACCAAATCAAAAAAATATTATGCATAATCCACTCCTAGCCACTTGTCATAAAACCATTTGTTGTGTAAACCATTGAGGCTTACACGGTGTGTAAGCAAACAGGCGTCCTGTACAAAACGGTAGCTTGTAATTGGTTTTAAGGTGTTAAGTTTGTAGCAACTAGAAGAAGCCTTGAGCAATCTCTTGTGTGATGAGACATAACGAGACATATATCACAATCAATCGCAGAGGCAAGATTGAAATTTGGACTGAGCGAAAACTTATTTATCAGAGTTGGGATTTAATCAAATACTAAAAATTTACCAATTTTTAACTAATCTAATGTGTATATATATAAAAGAGAGTTTTTGAAGAGCATATAGAAAGAGTTCAATATATGAGGAGTGCTGAAAGAGTCCACCATTTGGTGAAAAAGTGTCTATTGCAAGCAAAATGATATAGTTTAATCATACAGTTTTATTATCTATGATAAATAATTAAGAGATACCACCTTTGATAGAAATGTTGAAAGAGTCCACCATATGGTAAAAGAGTGTGATCTATTGCAAATTAAACAAAATGATATAGTTTTATCAGTAGCTTATCATTTAGGAGAAATAAATAGGTTAGACCAAGTTTCATGAAATTGCGATATAAAAATCATTTGATTTTGACACGATAATATCAGTCATATATAACTTTCACTTCGTATATTTGAAAATTAGGACACACATGACACATCTTATTAAATCTAATCTAAAATGTTTTTCAAAATGTGTTCCATATATACATATGTACTCCATCCGTACATATAGTAGATATGCAGCAGTCAACAATCATCCAACGAAAAATGCAAAAACAATCTATTTATACATTTAGTAGAGTTTTGAATCAGTTTATTTTACCATGACTTTTATAGAAACAATGAGTATAGACCGGATTATATTGGACTATTATATATACAACATAGCAACTTAGCATCAACAAATTAAACCAGAATATTGCGCCTCTCTCCCTCTTCTCCTCCTCCTCTCTCAAAAACCCTAGCTTCTAAATCTAAATCTAGGGGCTACCAGCCATCAATTAGATGGTGGTAAGCCCCAATTTTTTTTATTATTCACTCTAATTAATTAGTTATCACTAGTTATTATCAATAGTAACTCGTTTCTACCTCCTCGAGAGGGTATCTCTACCACCATATAGGTGCGTTTATACTGAGATTTGCGAGATTTCTACAAGGATCTGATGTTCATTAATTTTGGCATGGCGTTGCGATGGATGCTGAATTCGAGATCAAATAGTATTAACTACGTTGGTTGCCTTTTCTTCTTCGAGTCACATAGATCTCCGATGGCGATGAAACACGCAAAGATGTCGACGTGCAAGAGATCAATTTTGTTAATTAAGGAAGAATTGTGTCAATTAGATTTATTTGATGATATTTGTATCGTTTTAATTGTTGATGTAAGTGCCGTTTGGTGACAATATTAATGAATTTCCGTTTATTTAAAACAAAAAAACAAAAAAAAACTTAGCATCAATAAACGAGTATATTGTGTATGACTTGCAGTAAGAAATATGAAGTAGCGTATAGACGTGAACATATTGGACGATTTTGTTCTTCTTTTACGCTTCATTAAAACGGGGTTTAATAAACATGATTATAAATTATCATTTAAATGCTAACATAATCGATGGAAAGTCTAAAATAATTAAGTATGATATAATATTTGAACCGTGCAACGCACGAGTTTAAAACTAATTCTATAGTAAATATACACAAAACTTTTGATCTTTCGCAAACGTGAAACCGGCAGTAGCCCAGGTAGGCCACCTAGCTCTGCTCATGATCACGACTCGGTCATCATATGCTCTTTTTTCTACTCTATTTTAGACTAATTATTAGGTTTTTTCACGAAATAATCCTAAGAAAGGTTCTTTTGATTGATATATTTAACAATGCAGCCTTTATTCATCCATGTATATTAAAATATTTAAGCTATCTTTTTTTTTCCTTTGGTAAGAATTAACACGATTTTCTTAAAAATCATAAGGAAGGGAATAAAAACCTCCTCCTCAATCTTACAAAAGTATAACCACTAGGGAATTAATTACACAAGACATCAACTTCCTTCAAATTGCCTAATTCCAGACGAATTGATGCCTCCAAATTTTCTCCATAATTTTTTTTTTATAATGTTTTGTGGCAGGATAATACATGAACACCAAATATTTTCAATGTCAAAGATATATAACTGCGTTAATCAACTGAATTTGGAAGTTTCTTTAATGTTTCTTGAAAAAATGAATAACTCTGTGTTCCAAAGCGATATTTGATTTTGTTTCTACTTTCGAGTGTCTTATATGTTTGTAGATTTGATGTCAATTTATATGAAATACAATAGATCTTAATAATTTATCGATATATTATCTTTATGGTGGCCGGATCAAATGCTTTGAAGCTGTATTTGTTTTTTTTTTTTTTTTTTGAAATGATGGGGCCGTATTATTCATTTTAGCCATGGTATTAATTGAAGGCTTTCCATCACAGATTAAATACTTGGTTCACCTTCTAGAATATTGATATGATTTTCATTATGTTAAAAAGTTTGGCATAAGTTTTTCGCTTTAATGCGGTATTAATCTCATAAATCTATCTCTGCATTTATTCTTTTAGTACGTAATTAAAAAAAGAATCTAGTAGCATCTCTTATCAAATGTTTAAAGATTAATGGAACGGTTTTTCACGTATTCGATCTACATACTTGTCTTAAGCCGTGACACCTTTATCTTGTCAATGCTTATGGATGTTTATATGCATTTACGTCATATTTTAATGAAGTGCGAGGTTTCTAATTTGTGTCTTTTATACTTTTCTAATAAACCTATGATTTTATCGATTTCTTATTTTTAATTCTAAAAACTTTTGACTTTTATTACATACTTTCCGCTGTCGAGCAAAAACCACATATATACGTCATCTTTCAAATACGACCTATAGCACAACTGTAGTGATAGCCTAAACGACGAGATCAGTCAGGACTACTAAAACCTTCTTAGTCCATCGGCTATGAAAATAGTAAGTGCGATGATGTGTCAATTAGGATGTGATCATTATCAAAGTATAAGCATTTTGCACACACTCTTTTGTTTATTTGGTGGAATAAATGTATGGTTCCTTTGAAATAGTTTGGTTTTCAAGAATGAAATGTTTTCTGATGATAAAGTAATGTGTCTGACGAATTGTACTCATCACTACAAGAGTGGTTATCTCTAAGAAAAATGGATATAGATAACCCTGATTCTTGTATTGCAAGACATATGTCTCATGGTAAGAATGCTTTGGGCAAGAATATTTTTTTGGAAGAAACCCCCATTAGATTATTTCAAATGAAACTTTGATGGATCTAAACTAAGTAATGGAAAGTCTTCTTTAGGTTATGTTATTGGGGATTCTAGTGGAACCTCAATAATATCTTGGGCGAAAATGTGTAGCTCTACTAGTATCATTTCTGCAGAAGCTCTAACTTCAAAAGAACGATTGAAAATTGCTGTTTTCTTAGACATCAAAAATCTTATAATTGAAAGAGACATATCTGTGTGATCAATTCTATTCATCGTATTTGCAAAGTACCATTGGAAATTTCAATTCTTATTAAAGATAAGCGAGTGGATCTTATTTCTTTTCACAAAGTGGAGACTATTCACTGCTTTCGTGAGACCAATAAAGTCGCAAACTTTATGGCCAAGTTGGGGCATTCGTGTTGGAATATTTTCAAGAATGAAAATTTGTAATATCATTTGTCCCACATTGAAAAATGAAAGTTGTTTTTTCTGAGTTTATATAGTAATTCTGCAATAGCTACGAGACTTTGGTAGCCATTGTAGAGGGATCAATACTGTCCGTTGATTTCGATTAAATAGATCCTAGCCTTTAATTAGGATTGACCTTAAAAATAAAAATAAAAAATAAAAAATATATCCCTTTCGTTTTCTCTCTCCTCCCCCTTCCCCCTCCACTCGTGTCACCCTTGCCCCCTACTTGCACTAATACCAGCGCCTCTCCAGCCAACCCGACCGTCGAATCACTCGAATTCCGACGGTCGTGCCCCCCGTTCTGCGACCGCGCCTTTATCTTCTCCTCCCCTCTTTTTCCTTTCTCTTGCGTTTCTCTCTCCTACCACGTCCTCTCCTTCTAGAGGCATTGGCCCGCTCCGACGGCCGCAGAGGATAAGGAATGCGGCGGAGGCAAACGCGCGGTGGGGGGAGGGGGGCGGAGCTGCTATTAGCCGGAAATGAGAGGAAAAAGATGGAGGGAAATTAGAGAGAGAAAGATAGACTCGTGGGGGTGGGGAATGGGGGTGGCTAGCGTGGTTTAGTCGGAGACGGCGAATTCGGTGATGGGAAAGGAGGCTGGTAAGGTGGCGTGGGTCAGCAGGCATAGGCGGGCAAGGCGGCGGTGGTTGAGAGGTTGGTGGACTGGTGGGAAGGGGACGGGGGTGGAGAGAGAAAATGAAAGGGTTGGGGGCTGGGTTGATTTTTTTATATTTTCTTTTATTTTTTATTTTTATTTTTCCTAAAGTCAAAATTTTGACGGTTTAGATTTCATAATAAGAATGAACGGTCAGATTTATTTCTCTTATCAATGGCTACCAAACCTTCGTAGCCATTGTAGAATCCCTCGAGTTTATAAGGTCTCTTATGGACTATTAAATATGTTTTGTACATGGATTGGGCCCAACTTTATTTTGGGTATAATTAGTGCGTTTGGTTAATATGATTATGAATATAATTATATGATTATATTTAATAATCATAGACTTAGCACTTGGCACGAGGCACGGGCACGTCTTTGACTAAGACGGTTATTTTAGGATTAGCTTTAATTAATTCGGATTAATCAAGTAGTTATCAGGCAGTTTTCATGCCTTTTTTAAAAGCAATTATTGATCCTAATATATACACTGTTTCCCTTAATTGTTTTACGTACAAAAGAACCATTGGTAGCTTGGGATAACATTTGCAAACCTCAAGAAGCACGTGGTCGGGAATAAGGGATATTGAGGCTTGGAATAAAACAAGTGTGGGAAAATTTGTCTATAGGATCTTCATAAAAGCTGATAGCTTGTGGATTAAATGGATCAATGGTGTATATCTCAAGGGTCAGGAATGGGTATCATATGAGCCAACTATAGACACAAGTTGGCACAGAAGAAGATATGCAGAGTAAGAGACAACCTCAAGGCAAAATTCATCAATGGCAAATGGTTAAATGATGATAAGCCTTATGAGGTAGGTCAGGGTATAAATGGCTCAAAGGAAATCTTCCTAGAACAGAATGGGGAAAGTGTATGTGGGGAAGGTATACCATTCCCAAATCAGCCTTCATTCATGTCTATTTCAAATGTCAATACAGCAAACAATGTCTTGACAAGACAAGAATGAAGCTAAAGATGATGATCCCGGATGAAGAGACAGTCAAGTGGTGCTCTACAAAAAGAATGAGATCAATGATAAGGCACCAAGTGATTGGTGCAGTGATTTGTAATATGATTTACAAAATTTGGCTTGCTAGGAACAAATGCAAGATGGAAAACTACCTCTTCCTGCCTGAAGTCCTAGTAAATCAGGTTTGTGAGGAAGTTAGGATTAGGATCAGTAAATTAGCCACGAATATCACATGTAAAGATCGAGTGTGGCTGAGTGAGAGAGGTTTAATGTATTTCTCCTAAGGGTGACAATTAGGAGTGTGCTGTCTTGGGTGTAAACTGTTTTTGTTGTTTGGGTGTGACCATTTCTTTGAAATAAAACTTCTTACATTTTCCAAAAAAAAAAAAAAATGATAATTTCGTTTCATCAAAACACAAACGCAACGACATATATTCTGCAGATGTATTCACATCTTTATAATCATTATTAAAGTTAGGAGAATCGAGGGTTAGATTAAAAGTGTTGTTTTTTTTAATGTTTAGGCTTCCTTGTACCTACGGGGCAATTTGTTGGACCTGTGAACAATTGCGGGTGCATATTACGCCTAAAGAAAAGTGCTTTCGTGCGCGCCTTGAAGTCGTTATTTCCTTAAGTACTGTAATTCGTAAGTGTGTGTAATATTATAGGGCTTGTTGTAATCTCAATTTGTATGTCATTAGGATTGTTAATTGTACTTATTTTCTAAAAATTCGTGTCGCTCTCTTACCTATTGGTTTAAGAGACCTTTTGAATCTCTCACCTCTCTTATCTGAAAGGATCGGATGAGGTAGGTTGGTCTTATACTCGTGGATCAACCTAGGATTTCATGCTTCTATTAAAAAAAAAAAACCATAATTCGAGAAGAATTGCCCACAAATTTTCTACATATTTTTTATAATGTTTTGAGGCGGTATAAGGCATGAGCACCAAATATTTTCACTATCAAAGATAACTATGTTAATCAACTGAATTTGAGAATCTCTTTAATGTTTCTAGTAAAAATGAATAACTGTTGTGTTTCAAAGCGCTCTTTGATTTCATTTCTACTTTTGGATGTCGTATATATATGTTAATCGATTTGAGGTGAGTTTATATGAAACAGATGTTAATAGTTCATTAATACATTATCTTAATGGTGGATTAAGTACTTGGTTCAATTTGCAGTTTCCACTAATGATATAATCAACATTATTATATATATATATATATATATATATATATATATATATATATATATATATATATATATATATATATGTCCAATGTGTTAAATAATTAACTAGTTGAATCAAGTTTTCGTTTAAATGTCGTATTAAATTCATAAATCTGTCTTTCGATTTATTATCTAGGTTTATGTATTGAGAAAAGAATCTAGTAACAGGTCTCATCAAGTGACGACTAAAGATTAGCAGAACGATTTTTCAAATATCCGATCTACTTGTCTTTAAGTCGTGTGACAACTTTATCTTATCAAAGCTTATGCTAGGTGTTCAGATGCATTTACGTCAATTTTCATGAAGCGTGAGCTTTCTAATATGACCTACATGTAATTTTCCTCACTTTAATTTCCTATTTCTCATTCCGAAGGCTTTTCGATGCCTTCTCTTGTCAAGCAAAAACCTAATATATCGTGCGCCTTCTTTCAAAAATGGTCTCTAACACAACTCTGATCATATTGTAACCTAAAGTATATGACTGGACAACTAAATAAAACCTTCTGGATCCACCTGATTTGAATTAATTAATTAAATGCGATGATGTGTCAATTAGGATGGGATCATTATTATGGTTACCTACCTAATATAGATGAAACAAATTAGTAAAATTGAAATTCGTTCCTATATTAGTCCATATCCTAGAGACACAGTTCCAAAAGTATACATTTTGCATGATTTTATTGCTTAAATGAGCATATGCAACTTTGCTTCTCAAGTCAGACTATATATACATAATACATGCATGCATTGGTGATACAATCTCACAAATTAAACACATCTGAATTCTAAATAAACAAGTAAATAAATTAAGAGCAGAAAAATGGATTACCAAGGCATCCGTAATGATGATGATTTGTTCGGGTGGAGACCAAACCCGGCTCCAGTTGGAGTAGCAATCGGGTTAAGGAGCCACGTAGTGGATGAAATGGCACAGCTTAAGGCTGATCTGATTCGGGTTCAGGGTGAGTTAGATTCTCTTAGACGCGAACTTGACCACCAGAGATCATCTGTCAGTCGCCTGAAAACGGATCCGGTTCAGGGTCGTCATGATGAGCTCATAAGATTTGAACTTGAAGGCTTGAAAACTTCTCTTAAGGGTCAAACCTTGATGTTGTGTTCGACTCTCGTGGTCTTGCTTGCCTTATTCGTTCTTCGTTGTTTTATCTATGTTGCAAGTCGCTCATGATCTTCATTTTGCATTTCTGTCTATCAAGATTATGCTAAGATTGTGTCGTAAGTTTGAAGTTTCTTGTTTGTAACATTTTAGGTTGTTGAATGGGTAGGTCTGTTCTACTCTAAGGTCATAGCATATCACAAATTTCTGTAATAAATTAGTGCAATTTGTACTAATGTTATGTTTTCAAAGCCTAATATAAGATGCTAATGGAGATGGTTTATTTTTCTTTTTCATTATGCGTTACGACAAATTTACTTTGATTTCGCTCGATGACATGAAGAGAATTTCGTTCAGGCACATGTAATCATTATTGCAGGGAATAGTTTTTCCTTGGAAAAAATCATCTCAATCCCATTGTATAATTTATCAAACTTGATCAATTTAGATAAAATTTGAAACTCATGAAATCAGAAACTTTCACGCGAATTTAACAAGATCTTAGTCGTCACTCCGAAAGAAAGGAAGTATAATATAATTATAAACTAGCTTCTGAACCCGTGTCATGCACGGGGCTCTTAAATATTTATGTAAATTAGTTCTAATAGTGTTATATATACACCCTCATTCTAGGAATATGTGACATTTTCCTTTTTTTTTTTAGATGAATTTATTTTTAATTTAACAAAAAAAAACTAATTAAAAATTCTCCAGCTTATTGCAAATTCTATTTCACATTTTCGGTCTAGCACAATTTTGAACGAATTTGTATAGAACTCTATCATTTAAAGGTAATAAATCTCACAATTATCCCATTTTTAAGAAACATAACTTAGTCAATCTTTACACAAAAGAGAAACATGGGTCATGTAGTAACCTAGAATGGCTAGAGGTAGTAGTACACATATGATCGTTATGGAATGGAATAACCATAGAAATCTTGCGCCCATCTTTTGATTTTCGCTTGAAAAACGGAAGGCAAATAAATAATTTAAGAATATGATAGCAGCCGACAAATAAACCATAAAACGGCGAAAGATTTAACAATGTTCAATTGTTCATCTTAATAAAATACCGCATCAATCATATATTGCACTAAACCATTTAAATAAACCAAATAATGAAGCACATAATACTTTGTATAAAAGATTTTCCCTTAAAAAAAAATACTTTGTATAAAAGATGGGTGGCGATTGTTACCTTTGACACTAAGATCGAATCAATAGCTTGAGGCCTTGAGTGGGTGAGTTATTTGTACTTACAACCTTCTTCATATCAATTTAGTAAGTCGGAAATTTTAAGAATTAGATTGAAATTAATACTCAAACTAGTAAAAACCTGATAGAGTACTTCAGCAATTATGACATTCGTATACAACAAATTGCATAACACCAAATAAATAACGGAAAATCAAAATTTTAAAGTACGTACATAGATTGAGTATCTGATGTGCAAGGATGTTGTGCAAGAGCAGACATGTGAATGTCGTATAATTTTGCTGAAGAAAGAACATGGATGCGGATCTTCTAGCCAAGCGAGATATATAGGTGGAAATCCTAGTACATGACTCCGATCGAAACCGAGTTTCATAAAGAAGCGAGATTAGTCGTTCTTAAAAATACTCCGTAAAAGTTATGTCCGGTTTTATATTGTACCCTGCAAATCATTCCACTGAAAATGTAGTGGTCAATATTTTTATTATGCATGAAGCAAAATTAATCTACACTGTTATCAAAAGATCAAATAATAAAACAAAATTATACACTGAAAAATTCAATGCCTATTACGGTCTTGCACACAAAGAAAAAATAAACTAAAAGTACAACAAATTTAGGTCACCAGAAAATATAAAATAGATTTTTGGTAAAAAAAAATCTTATGCTTTTTTCTTTTATAATAATCTCAGCCAAAGATCCTTGTAAAGACCGGTTTATATTTTTATTTTTTAATAATTTCTGCAAAGAATCTTATTTATTCTAGAGAAATGCTAAAAATTGCTACAATTAAAATAATTTAAAATATCCTATTTTATAGCAAATCACACGGGAATGCATGTTCTTATTATCTTGATAAATTTGTTCACACAAATATAGAAGCCTATATTCATGGGAATAACTCTTATAATATGACTTACTTCATATATTTACTCGTAAATAAGTTTTTAAAAGATTTGATGGCTTATCATATTTTTTTTTAGATATTTCCGGTTGATCTAATTTTGGTCTATTGGAATTCTTTCTTTTATTTGTCTTTCTGATTTTCTGTCTAAAAGACTAAAAATTTTAAATGCACAATTTGATTTTCTAAGGTTTAAATTATTTTTATTGCTATTTCCGTATTCGTAAATATATGGAATGCTTTTTTTAAGATATGCTGATTTATTTTATTGCATTTTCCGTTTTCAAGAACGGTTTTTCCTAGATGGTAGATTATAGGATATTCTATGCCAATTTTATCTAGGAAATTAGATTTACATCTTTTCTTGCCAAAAATTTCGGCCATTTTAGGTATGAAATAAAGTTTAAAATATTTCTAAACCATTGATGGGTAAAAATTCATTTTAGTTTAAACATTCATTTGGACTGATTCTTTCCTTTTTATAGTATGAGAATATTAAAATATGCATGAATTAACAGTTAGCCCACTGGTAATGTGATGAATAAGTAAGGAAAAGGTCAGGGGTTCAAATCCTGATAGACACATTTTTGGCTGATCTACCAAGAGCATACTGACGTGTTAAATGATTGCTGACATGTCAATTTTTTAACAAAATCGTGCCACATCAGCTAATTGGCACGGCTTTGTTAAAAGATATAGATGACGAGACTTCTTAGAAGAATTAGTTTATTTACCGCGCAATGCAAACCTCGTGAATGATTAGAACGGATTCCCACTATTATAATAGCCAAATCGCAAGACGAACTAAAGTTTAGTTTTTCGCAATTTACCATTTGTTATTACTTAGACCCCAAGCTGTAAAACATTCATGCTAGTTAGATTCAATTTTTTATTTTGTTTAGGTAAGAAAGCTGCTTTTATTCATCGATATTAAAAAAAAAAAAAAGAGACAAAAAAAGAGATGAACGCACAAAAAACACAATTCTTTTTTAAATCTAAATTTGACTCAAATTCCATGTTTGGGAACTTAATAATTTGAAAATTTTGAATTGTATCAAAGCTTTTGGAATTTTATTGAAATTCTTTCTAGTGTAAAATAAATTACACTCCAACGACCATCATTTTGAAATCGCATCCTGTAATAACCCACTTTTTAATAATAATAATAATAATAATAATAATAATAAAAAAAAGAAGTTACGTAGAAGAGGAGCATAGGCATTTAATGCCTTGACTTGTGATGTCCTTTGCTTTGGGTGAAAACTTTTCACTCTTGGGGAATTGCATTTCCCCGGGAAATACTTCGCCTATAAATAGCTCCACATATCGCTCATTGTTCGACGCAAATCAACACACAAGTGTTGTACTGAGTGAAATAAACTGAAGTGCTTCAGACCATAAGCACACCACATATAAAGTAAGTTCCGAGTATTATAAGATTTAGTAAAAATAATTTACGAAATAAGTAATTGTTACGTACGTACGAAAAGTGACATCTTCTTAGCGAGGCTCTGTCGAAATAGTCATCGTCACTTAACATAGCCAAGGTATAACTCTTAAACTGTTAATATCGTTAGACAACGCCGTTAATATTTTCGTACACGTTTTCGATAATTGATTAACCTTGCGGCGAATAGTTATTACGGTGTAAGTAACTCGGTGGAATTACCCCAGTTTGTGAACGTCACCGTATTAACAACTAACCCAAGAATAAAATGTGTTGGTGGTAAATAGTAGCTCCATGATTATAAAGTAACCCGGCGGAATTACCCCAGTGGTGAAAATAATCTTAGAGTGAATGATTTCCACTAAAAGGCGATAAATAGTAAATTAACAATTTGACTAGTAATCGCCACTTTTAGAATTCGGACGTCGTTAGACCCTGGGACAGTTAATTATCAAATAAATGACAACATGATTACTTTGCCAATATAATCTTAAATAAATAACTTACGCGACTTTATTTACTTAGAACGAGAGAACGCACGGAGTAGTACCGCGGTGGTTTGGGAATTCAGGTAAGGGACTCTTTCTGATTTAGCTTATAGTATTATTTTTATATACTTTAATGCTTATTTTTAAAGAGGATCGAGTACTGCAAACTCTGATTATATTCTGAACTACTTAGACTTTGTGGGTTAGTTTTATGTTCTGGCTAACTTTGAAACGAGGATATCCGTCTGGCCCTGCCAAGGGAGTAAACTGGCACTGACTGAGAACTTCTGAACTAACCAGAACTACACTACCCACTACCGGAATTATTTATACTTATACGAACTATTATTGTTTTATTACTTTAGCAACTACTTGATCCAGTTGAGTCGAAAACTGTCTTTTACTTGGCTGTCGAGCTCACCCTTTCAACACTAAATTCTTTTCAGGAAATCAGTACTAGCTGGAGGTGGGAATCTGAGTGAGCTACCCAAGTCGTCCTGTAGCATAAATAATGGCCTTAGTAATCGTTTGTACTATAGTATTCGTATGTATTATATTGTGTAATATATGTTGTGTACCTTCGACTTTTGAGGAATAAGAATGGCTTAGCCTACTTTTTGTAGGTTGCCGTCTTTTATATTCTAATGATGGTTTTGGGGCGTGACAGATTAAGTGGTATCAGAGCAATAGTTCGACCCTAGGAAAACAATACAGACCAGAGAGTATGGGTAGATTAAGTTTGGTTCACGTAATCTATTACATTTGAAAACTACTAGTATTAGAAACACGTGTTAACTTTTATGATTATTTTACTTAAAGGATTTGATGGCTGCTGAGGAAGAAGCTGTAAACATAGTAGAGGAAAACATAGAAGAAGTCAGTGAGGAACATCATAATGATAATGAAGAAAGTAGTGATGCGGGTAACTTTGAGGACGTTGCCCATGGCCCCAACGACTTCTATCAAGATTTTCTTCAAAGATTAAAGGAACAACAAGATTTACAGAGGCTGAGTCAGGAGTTGGTGAATCGCTTGCTTAGAAAACCAGGCGAGATGACAGAGGCAAGGAATCCAATGGGGGATTTTAAGGGGCTCAATCCTCCGGTCTTTGCAGGTACCACTAACCCCGCAGAAGCAGAAGGATGGCTTCTAGCAATGGAGAAAGTGTTCAGGGTATTCAAGTGCTCGGAGGAAGAAAAGGTAAACTATGCGGTGTATCAGTTAGAAGGCAAAGCTTATGATTGGTGGTTGTCAGAGGAAAATCTATTGAAAGCAGGAGAAGTGACCAATTGTGGTCAACAGGCTAAAATCATCACTTGGAAAGTGTTAAGGATACCTTTAACAAGAAGTACTTTCCTAAGAGTCTTAGAGATAAGGCTATGGAAGATTTCTTGGAATTAAGGCAAAAAGGGAATATGTCTGTAGGAGATTATCAGGATAGGTTTGAGGGGTTGTGCAAGTTCGCTGCTCAATTTGTTTCCACAGAGGCGGACAAGGCTTATAGGTTCGTTTATGGGTTAGAACCAAAAATCAAACAAGGAGTGAGTGTTTTCGAGTTACAGGAGTATGCTGCAGTGGTTAAGAAGGCAAGAATAGTTGAATTGAGCCTTAGGGAGGTAAAGAAGGAAAAGAGTAAGAAGAGGGATTCTGGTGTTATCCAACCTTCTGGGATTAGTTTTAAGAGACAACACACCCAAGCATTTCAACCCAAAACAATTTCTTCCTTTCCCCAAGCAAATAAAACCGTGTCTAGACTCCAGCCATCTATGGCAAGTGTAGCTTTCCCGGTGTAACAACCCTGAATTTTCGTTATCTTTAAATACAAAAATAAAGGATTGTTATGCCACCATTGACTGCCAAGTCAACGGCAAGGCTAATTTAAAACAAGAAGAACAAATGACAGCGGAAGACTTCTAGCTGAATCTAAAAATCGGGAATTAAACCAAAAGATAAACTACAAATCGTCCCCAATGCAAATATGTGACGACTCATCAAAACACCCAACATGCAATGACGCTTCAACCATACAATGCATCTCAATCTGCAAACCTGTCAACTGCGCCACCAAAAGGATGACACAGGCCCCAGAATAGGGTAGGGACACAACCCAAGACAAAGAACGTCAGCACAGGCTGAGTAAGACATTTAAGCGATACAAAAGAATTAAGATACGCGCCTTACTGGCGCGTAGCTAACAAAGAATAGACAAAGCTACGCAAAGGAGGTAAGAGCCTGAAACGGGGCCTGGCACGAGTCGTGCTCAAGTCAGTGAGCTCGAAAACACAATGTAACAACGGACACGGCTCGTGTACCCAAGACACGAGTCGTGTAGAGCGCGCACGTGGTATTCATCACCACAATAATCTTTGTTTATCTACCTTTAAGTAATTTATTTGCGCAAGGGTCCTACCCCAAGCCGATCCAACACTAGAGCATCGAGAATAAAACGATCCTAAAGACCCGAGTGTGCACACCCCTCCTGGGGGACGGTAGGACGCACAGTCCCTAAGAGGAAGTCATTTAGGAGACCGGTAGCTGATCTCCGGCCTAGCTACATATACCTTGATCAGAGGTTAATCGCTCTAGGTGGTTTAAACATCATAAAACACGTATAGTTATATATGTATAAATAGATACATCTTTAATCCGTCTTAAGTACGTTATTCGCGCATAGTAGCTTGATTTATAAACGGCCAAAGCCGGAACAAGAATATCAATAGATGATCAATAACAATAATCAATGTAGGAATCAACATAGATGCTCAAAAGGTGATCACAATAGATAATTGATATCAATAGGCGATAGATAATCAAAATAGAGAATATGAGCAAAGAATCGAAACAAAGATGAACGTGAAGGATTCTCATGATATGAAATGAAGCTCAAGCTTATGAGGGTCAACGTTCTTACCTTCAATTGGCAAGTTTCCTCTAGTTACACTTCTCAAAGTCCACAAAGGTCATCTCTTTGAATCCACAATCTAAGTTACACAATAACCAACAAGAATTACTTTTGTGTTGTATCAACTTGACCCAATACCCCCAATGCAATCTCATAACTCAAAAGATAATCCCCTAACTCACAAGGTGAATCCATAAGTCATAATTCTCACAATTAACATCAATCTAACACGAATCCAAAAGGAGACAGTAGTAAATAAACATGAATAACGTCTACCTCCGACATCGGATGACCACCACATTTGAGTATGTCATAAAAGGTTATGTTAGGAACATCCCCTTCAAATTTCGTCCACAAACTCCAAGCGGATCAACGGGAATAAACCTCAAACTGAACCATAGACACGAATTAGGGTTTACCCGCGAATTATGATATAACTTTTGATATACAAATACAGGGCTTACCAATTTTGGATATGTTGTTACAACTAGAGTTAGGAACATCTCCATAAAATCTCGTCTCAAAATAATTTATGAGTCAATGGGAATCGTCAAGATACCGAGGGAGCTGAACAGTTCTCGGGTAAATAGACACAGCTCCACTAAAACACCTCTACAGGGAGCATCCGATGGAATCTTGGCATGATCTATATTTCTATGGATTTGTATCGAAAGCACGGTTCTAACGCCATAAACCACGTCTTAATCAAAGGTTGTATGTGAGAGTTGTGTGTATTTGAAGTTGACACAGTTGTGCTGAAATCTTATGCGGGTGGAGGCTAAGAGAATGAGAGAGATGTAGAAGAGGGGGCCGAATGATTGTCAAGGGAAGCTAGGGTTTTCTTTATTTTTTTCATAAATGGGTATTAGGGTGGACTCGGGTTTGGACCTAGCTAATTTGATGGGTTGCGTGATCCACAAACCCGATCCAAATCCGAATGGCTAACAAATCCTCTTGTGTAATTCTATAATCAGAAATCCCATAATAACTCAATCGAATTCCAATTAAACCTTAATAAAACCCTCAATTACATTATAAAACGTAACACCCTTAATTATTTAACTTACCAAAAATACGGGGTGTTACAGACTTCCCTCCTTAAAACAAATCTTCGTCCCGAAGATTTAAGTCCCTCCTTAAAGAGTTTCCGCACAACGTTCTACATTAGGCAACTAACATCCACAACTTCCAACACAGTAATGGTTCAAAGATATTGCAGTAAGGGAAGGAGAAAGTGCACCATCAATGCACTTCCTCACAAGAGAGTCGTGTTTAGCTAGAAATGCACCATCAATGCATTTCAGGAAGGAATATCGCGCAATTATATTAAATTTAAATATTGATACGAAGTGATGCCGAATAATATTACATGTGCAATGTTAATGCACAAACAAAATTACGTGTACAACTGCAATGCACCAAATAAGTACGTGTGCACCATAAGTGCACCAATTAGGTAAACATGCTTTATCATGTAATCACAAAAGGAACATAAGTCTTATAACTTAGGGCGCAGGAGGAACGCACGGGGTTCTCATCCTCCTTAAAGAAAAGGTTCGTCCTTGAACCAAAATATTTAGTTCAGACATGGGATAACTTTCTTATCGTCAATGCCACTTTTCACTTGTATTTTCGCACCTTGGTAATGCATCTCAAGGTTTTGGCGCAGTATTCCATATTGTCTCTCTCGCTCTCAAATCAACCATAGGCGATTCTAACTCGTAACCATTTATCATCCTTTAAACACTTTCATTACAACCAAAGAGTTTTAGTGTGATCTTCTGTACTCCAAACCTTTTCATTTACATTTCACATGTCAACCCTTGTTGGAGCGTTCTCATTTCCTATGCACCGTATTCCTCAATATACCAATAGGTGTCGAGATCACTCTATGATTTGTATCTGGATCCTCAACTCACGATCATTGAACTTGCGTACCCTTACTATTCAATGCATCCGTGTAGCTATCCAATTTTTTTTTTTTTCTATCATATTTTGCTTCAATGAATTCGCATACTTCAACAGAATGACTTGACTTTGTCGATCTATATCTCAAACATTCAATTCATCATCCTTGGTAGTGTCATTGCGAGTATACATTAGATTTCGCAAACCTTTAGCCTTTATTTTCATCTCCGTAGTAATTGATTATCAATAACAATTCACCATAATCACACCTTGACATCACGTATATACCGTCTCTTCTCAACAGTTAGAACCTCTTCTTACATCACACATAAGGCATTGTAGAGTTCTATCCTCCATTTGATGGACTAGAAGACCATACATCAAGCAATTAACCTCCCATGTTAGCAACTAGCGTTGTCCGACGCTACGACTTTCAGTCAAACTCCTTATATGGACATTTGACCTTGAAACTTGTCATCACATAATTATCAATGCATTCAACTAATCCCATAGAATGTTATATTTTGAATTTCCTCGACTGAACCCGTACTAAAATTGTGGTTTTCCCCGATCGATGACCATATATATCAACAAGAATATCTCCAGTAGAGCATTTTCCTCTCACTTATTAGGTCACTTGAATACAACCGTACTTATCTGATCTGTATTACTTCGTAACTAGAATAATTCTACGCACCTGTCAATCCGCGTGAACGAAGTCTTCTTTTCATTTGGTGTAGCTGGCCACAAATTTTCTAATCCTAGAAAAGTCCTTAGTGTAATGTCGAAGACACTTAGTCGCACTAAGAACACATCAAGATGTAGTCATACTCGTTTGCCTTAGTCACTCGGCGTAGCCGTTACTCTTTTTGATCCAAAGGACTCCATTCTTACAAATGTATACCACGAATCAATCTTGTCAAGCAACTAGCATTAACTTTACCTCATGAGTGGTTCCCTTAATTATCTTCCAGGTCATTCTTAGTATTCCTTTAATTTGTTGTCTCCTTGCCAAACTTCCTCACACATCCTTTCAAACCATGTGAAACACGTTCTAGTTTCCCACTTCCCTCATATATTACGTGTTTGATCAACGAACATCATAGAGTACAGTTCTTTATTCAACAATTCCAACCAGCTTATCCAGAACCCAAGAAATTTTTATTCGTTCGTACTCGTTTTACCCAATACATTCCAATAAACATTCTTTGGCCCATTGACAGAACCATAACATCCTGCCATTAATATCCCAAGTTATTGCAGTACAAGCGCCAGGGCACTCTAAGTTAATAATCAACGTTTTTATCACGAGATACGCTTATATTCAACCAACTTACTCCCATGAGTAAACATCATCAACTCAGACCAATTTCCTTAACCTTACCATGACCAAAATCACACTTTAATAAAATAGATTCAATGTCTTGCACCTACCACCACACATCCACAACTCGAGCTTAATAAGTAATTTGGACCCAAAATCATTTACAACCAAGATACACGTCCCTTAGAAATTTCACCAATACAAGTGCACAACCATCTAAAGATTACTTCGAAGACCATAAGCTTTTATCATCATTAGCACATTTCTTTCATTTCGTACATCGTACTTCAAGTGTTGTCAACTTAACACCATACAACCAGCTAATTACTATACCACCCCATTCTCCAGCTCAACTTATCCACCCATCAAGTATAATTAACAAACACATACCATAAGACCATCGATGCCAAGTGCTTAATCTATAAACTCCGCCGCCGAAATATGGTGAGTCATATATCATATAAAGTATCAACATTGTACTCTTAGTAGTTAGATTTGGTGAGGGTATCATTGTCCTCAAAATAATCCTCCTTATTTTTACACCAGTGCTAGGAATCCCAAAACATTCCATTTTTCGTCTTCCCAACCTTTAAGTCATACCACGATCTCAGCATGTAGATATCCAACGAGCACGAGGACACGTTGATTGAGAAATTGTTGAATCTATTTCCTTTATTCTTCTTCACACCATAAGTCATAGTAAGCACGTTAGAGCAAGTGTGTCTGATCCTTTAGAGTTGCTTCTTCCTCCAATCAAACCATCCATACCTTAGGATTTCATCCTTCGTATCTACTAGCTAACTCGCGAAGATATATTCGAGCATTATTACTCTTTATACATCAAATAATGTCCAACACTTTGATCACGTGACCTCCAACAGAAATCCATATAATAAGGTTAGCAGTATCGATCAACAGTTCACGGTACCTTGCACCCCTATTGAAAACGATTTAGGTCAAAAGGTAGTAAACGATAAATAATTGAAACAAACGCCAATAAGCTATTCGTCTCGCTTAGTTCTGACTTTTCTGGATTATTGGAGTTAATCTCCAAACTTTCACATTGGAGTCACCCGGGGAGCCACGAGGTTAGCCGCGGGCGCTGCCCTCGTGCCGCGGTCGCGGGAGAGTGGCAGTGGAAAAGACACTCAGAAAAACCGTGTCTTCCGCGGGGCTGCAGGTTTGCCACGGGCGCGGGAAGTATGCAGGATACTTGCCGTGCGTTTGCGTTGTTGACCGCGGGTGCGGTTGCGCTAGCGACGCGGTTTGAGACACACAACTCATGTCCAGGGGTGCACGAATCGTGCCGAGATCAGTAGCTCCACGGCACAAAAGGACGAATAGAAATCGAATAGACTATGCCAGAAACTCATTAATGACACACAATTAGCATATAGTTTCATCAACGACTTTATTCCAAATATAACTTAGGGGTATTGTCCCCTATTCAAAACTATGCAATAACGAGACTCCAACTAAAAGCTAAGCGTGAGTAAACAAAACATACAATCCTCAAAAATAGGTCGCCAGTACCATATATTAAAATTATTGACGTGGATAATAAACCCAAAAATTCGTTTCCTCATAATAATGCCTGGAGAATATCACTCAACAAGAAAGGCAATACCCAAAGTTCCAACAGTCGAGTTTATGACCAAGGTTATATAAGGCTTCTTTTGCTCTTAACCCATCATCCATTGAAATAGTTGTTGATCAATTCAATACATCAATTTCTTTCACTCATTCCCAATTGCAATAAACAAAGTAGTGTACTCTCAATGATTCCTATCATATAACCCATGTAATAAAAGAATGAATGACATACGGGATCCTTTAAACTCTCGTACGCTCAACTTACTTATAAACTCACCATTACTAGTCCCTTCTTCAACTTTCACCTTTCCTTTAAGGTAGCCAAGGTTTCTCACCTATAAGGGGTGACATTGTTAGATGGAGTAGTGTAGGTTATTTCTAAAGGTTAAGCATAACATAGGTATTATGGTCAGGAAAAAAAGAGGAAGTTAATGGGTGTTTCAAAAACCTTTGGTTTAATAATATATCGCGCACACTTATCCGACGTGTTCTATTTTATATCTCATCTTTAAAGGCAAAACTTGGATAACAATAGACATTAAATAAGCAAGTCCCTAATATCATCAAATACATTCTTTAATATAACCTTGAGGATCATCACCATCTTACTTAACTCGTACTAATCTCAACTTCTTTCAAATAAAGCTCTTTTTTTTTTTTTTTTTTCCTCAACACCTCAACATTACTTACCAAGTAATATGACTACAATATGAAGATGTTAATCGTATGAACTTGTCCTCGAAAAATGTAATCCCAAAGTGTCATCTAAATTCAATCCATATCAAATATTATCTCCAAAGTGATGATCTCAAAATGAGTCACCAACTACATAGCTTAGTGTAGTACTCGTCCGTAGTATTTAGTACGTAGCTCAAGTCATAATCTCATAAGTCAGCTCCAAAACTCCGTAGTGTAGTACAAGAGACACATAGCACGTAGCACATAGCATGCGTATGAATGCACCCAACAAATTCCCCAAATTTTAAAAACGTTTTATCAAATTGGTTTAAAACCGTTTTGCAAACTCAACTAACCAGAGCCTAAGGCTCTGATACCAACTGTAACAACCCTGAATTTTCGCTATCTTTAAATACAAAAATAAAGGATTGTTATGCCACCATTGACTGCCAAGTCAACGGCAAGGCTAATTTAAAACAAGAAGAACAAATGACAGCGGAAGACTTCTAGCTGAATCTACAAATCGGGAATTAAACCAAAAGATAAACTAAAAATCGTGCCCAATGCAAATATGTGACGACTCATCAAAACGCCCAACATGCAATGACGCTTCAACCATACAATGCATCTCAATCTGCAAACATGTCAACTGCGCCACCAAAAGGATGACACAGGCCCCAGAATAGGGTAGGGACACAACCCAAGACAAAGAACGTCAGCACAGGCTGAGTAAGACATTTAAGCGATACAAAGAATTAAGATACGCGCCTTACTGGCGCGTAGCTAACAAAGAATAGACAAAGCTACGCAAAGGAGGTAAGAGCCTGAAACGGGGCCTGGCACGAGTCGTGCTCAAGTCAGTGAGCTCGAAAACACAATGTAACAACGGACACGGCTCGTGTACCCAAGACACGAGTCGTGTAGAGCGCGCACGTGGTATTCATCACCACAATAATCTTTGTTTATCTTCCTTTAAGTAATTTATTTGCGCAAGGGTCCTACCCCAAGCCGATCCAACACCAGAGCATCGAGAATAAAACGATCCTAAAGACCCGAGTGTGCACACCCCTCCTAGGGGGACGGTAGGACGCACAGTCCCTAAGAGGAAGTCATTTAGGAGACCGGTAGCTGATCTCCGGCCTAGCTACATATACCTTGATCAGAGGTTAATCGCTCTAGGTGGTTTAAACATCATAAAACACGTATAGTTATATATGTATAAATAGATACATCTTTAATCCGTCTTAAGTACGTTATTCGCGCATAGTAGCTTGATTTATAAACGGCCAAAGCCGGAACAAGAATATCAATAGATTATCAATAACAATAATCAATGTAGGAATCAACATAGATGCTCAAAAGGTGATCACAATAGATAATTGATATCAATAGGCGATTGATAATCAAAATAGAGAATATGAGCAAAGAATCGAAACAAAGATGAACGTGAAGGATTCTCATGATATGAAATGAAGCTCAAGCTTATGAGGGTCAACGTTCTTACCTTCAATTGGCAAGTTTCCTCTAGTTACACTTCTCAAAGTCCACAAAGGTCATCTCTTTGAATCCACAATCTAAGTTACACAATAACCAACAAGAATTACTTTTGTATTGTATCAACTTGACCCAATACCCCCAATGCAATCTCATAACTCAAAAGATAATCCCCTAACTCACAAGGTGAATCCATAAGTCATAATTCTCACAATTAACATCAATCTAACACGAATCCAAAAGGAGACAGTAGTAAATAAACATGAATAACATCTACCTCCGACATCGGATGACCACCACATTTGAGTATGTCATAAAAGGTTATGTCAGGAACGTCCCCTTCAAATTTCGTCCACAAACTCCAAGCGGATCAACGGGAATCAACCTCAAACTGAACCATAGACACGAATTAGGGTTTACCCACGAATTATGATATAACTTTTGATATACAAATACAGGGCTTACCAATTTTGGATATGTTGTTACAACTAGAGTTAGGAACATCTCCATAAAATCTCGTCCCAAAATAATTTATGAGTCAATGGGAATCGTCAAGATACCGAGGGAGCTGAACAGTTCTCGGGTAAATAGACACAGCTCCACTAAAACACCTCTACAGGGAGCATCCGATGGAATCTTGGCATGATCTATATGTCTATGGATTTGTATCGAAAGCACGGTTCTAACGCCATAAACCACGTCTTAATCAAAGGTTGTATGTGAGAGTTGTGTGTATTTGAAGTTGACACAGTTGTGCTGAAATCTTATGCGGGTGGAGGCTAAGAGAATGAGAGAGATGTAGAAGAGGGGGCCGAATGACTGTCAAGGGAAGCTAGGGTTTTCTTTATTTTTTTCATAAATGGGTATTAGGGTGGACTCGGGTTTGGACCTAGCTAATTTGATGGGTTGCGTGATCCACAAACCCGATCCAAATCCGAATGGCTAACAAATCCTCTTGTGTAATTCTATAATCAGAAATCCCATAATAACTCAATCGAATTCCAACTAAACCTTAATAAAACCCTCAATTACATTATAAAACGTAACACCCTTAATTATTTAACTTACCAAAAATACGGGGTGTTACACCCGGGGAATAGAGATAGCCAGATGCCAGTTAAGACATGTCAAAAGTGTTCAAGAATGATGAAAGGAAGCGAGTGTAGGTGGTGCTCGGGAACTTGTTTCAGGTGTGGTTAAAAAGGACACATGATAGCTAACTGCCCGAAACCAGAGACAAGCCAAGCACCCTCCAACCACCAGCCCCAGAGGACACAAGTATCAGCAGGGAAGCAGTCAAGTGACCACCGTAGGAGTGGACAAAAGGCAAGCGTTTCTGGAAAAGTATTTGCCATCATGGAGGAAGATGCTCCGTCCTCAAGTGATGCGGTCACAGGTATTATTCCCATTTCAAATACTCTTGGATATGTCCTGTTTGATTCCAGAACCACACATTCCTTTGTTTCACATGAATTTGCCAAAAAGTGTGACTTGCAATTTGCGCCTTTGAATACGCAATTAGAAGTGAGTACTCCCTCTGGATACGTGTGTGTGGCTTCTTTGATGTCTACAAATTGCATTGTTGAAATAGGGGAACGAAAATTACTTGCAAATCTTATCCTTTTGGACATGTCCGGCTTTGATGTGATCTTAGGGATGGATTGGTTATCCTCTCATTTTGCAAGTATTGACTGTCACCGTAAGGTTGTTAACTTCCAGACCCCAGGGAAACCACCGTTTGTGTTTAGGAAAGAACGGGAAGGATTACTAGCTAACTTGGTTGTAGGTCTTGGGAGGAGTGAATTAAAGTTAGATGATATTGGGATTGTCAGAGAGTTTGAAGATGTTTTCCCCGAAAATTTGGTTGGGTTACCCCCGGATAGAGAAATTCAGTTCACCATCGACTTAATACCAGGTACTGCCCCTATTTTTAAAGCCCCATACCGAATGGCACGAACAGAATTAACAGAATTGAGGAAACAATTACAAGAGTTGGAAACCATGGGGTTTATTAGGAATAGTGTTTCTCCTTGGGGTGCTCCCGTGTTATTTTTAAAGAAGGAAAGACGGTAGTATGAGGGAGTTAAATAAAGTAACTATTCGTAATAAATACCCTCTGCCTCGTATTGATGAATTGTTTGACCAGTTACAAAGGGCTAGTGTGTTCTCTAAAATAGATCTCCGATCGGGATACCACCAGTTAAAAATAAAACCTGAGGATGTTGCTAAGACTGCATTTAGAACCCGTTATGGTCATTATGAGTTTTTGGTAATGCCATTTGGGTTAACCAATGCACCAGCGGCATTTATGGATTTGATGAATAGGGTGTTTAGACCTTTCCTGGATAAATTTGTCATTGTATTCATTGATGACATTTTGGTGTACTCTAAAAGCGTAAAGGAGCATGAGCAACATTTGAGGATTGTCTTACAAACTTTAAGGGAACAAAAATTATATGCCAAATTTAAGAAATGTGAGTTCTGGCTGGATGAAGTTGCATTCCTTGGGCATATAGTTTCAGCAAAAGGAGTTTCTGTAGACCCTGAAAAGATTAAGGCAATAGTCGAATGGAGAACACCCAAAACCGTGACGGAAGTTAGGAGTTTCTTGGGCCTTGCTGGATATTACAGAAAATTTGTTAAGGATTTCTCTAAAATTGTCGTACCACTTACAAAGTTAACACACAAGGGTGCCAAATTTGTATGGACTAGCGGGTGCGAAGAGAGTTTCCAAGAACTTAAGAAGAGACTGACGTCTGCTCCTGTACTGACCCTTCCATCTGGAAGTGGAGGGTATACCTTATACTGTGATGCCTCCAAATTGGGATTAGGAGCTGTGCTAATGCAAAATGAGAAGGTTGTGGCTTACGCATCAAGACAATTAAAACCTTATGAACAAAACTATCCTACTCATGATTTGGAACTTGCGGCAGTAATCTTTTCACTAAAAATTTGGAGACATTATCTCTATGGTGAGAAATGTGTGGTATACTCGGATCATAAGAGTTTAAAATACATTTTCACCCAGAGAGATTTGAATATGAGACAAAGGAGGTGGATGGAGTTATTCAAAGATTATGATTTGACAATCATGTATCATGCTGGGAAGGCTAATGTTGTGGCTGATGCATTGAGTCGGAAGGGCTATGGCAATTTAGCCGCACTTATCACCGAGCAGAAACCCCTAATGAAAGAAATGAGAAGAATTAATCTTTGGGTGAGAAACAGTCTGGGTCGCAATTCAAGAGACGTTATGGCTGCAATAGCGGTAAACTCATCTTTGATTGAGAGACTCAAAGAAGCTCAAGTACAGGATGAATTTTTGGTTAAGATCAAGGAACGTATGGTGAGTAGGCCATTTAAGCAAGATTCATTGTACTGGCACATCCATATACTCCCAGACGGTTCTATGCGGTTCTAGAACCGAATCTGTGTTCCAGATAATAACGAGCTTAAAAGAGAAATTTTGAGAGAAGCACACAACACTGGTTATACGGTACATCTAGGTGGTACCAAAATGTATAGGGACTTGAAGGAACATTTTTGGTGGAGAAACATGAAGAGAGACATTGCTGAATATGTCTCAAAATGCTTGACTTGTCAACAGATCAAAGCAGATCATCAGAGGTTTGCAGGGAAATTACAATCTCTACAAGTACCGACATGGAAGTGGGAGGAAGTCTCAATGGATTTTGTGGGAGGCCTGCCAAGGACTCAAAGTAGATATGAGTCTATTTGGGTTATTGTAGATCGATTAACAAAATCAGCTCATTTCTTACCACTAAGAGCCGGTTACACTGCAGACTCACTAGCTGAACTGTATGTGAAAGAAATCGTGAGGCTTCATGGTGTTCCTGTGTCTATTGTGTCCGACAGAGACTCAAAGTATGTTGCACGATTTTGGCAGAGTCTACATGATGCGATGGGAACAAAATTAAACTTCAGCACCGCTTATCACCCTCAAACTGATGGACAGACAAAAAGGACCATTCAGACATTAGAAGACATGCTCAGGGCATGTGTCCTAGATTTCGGGGGTTCATGGGAGGAATGGTTACATCTTGTGGAGTTTGCATATAACAACAGTTATCATTCCAGTATTGGTGCGACGCCCTTCGAGGCTTTGTATGGACGAAAGTGCAGGTCACCTTTGTGTTGGGATGATGTGGGCGAAAGACAACTTTTAGGTCCTGAACTGGTACAACAAACCGTCAACAAGATACATGTAATAAGGGGGCGTATGAGAGCTGCTCAGAGTCGACAAAAGAGTTACGCTGACAAGAAAAGACGAGACATGGATTTGCAGGAAGGGGAGAATGTATATCTCAAGGTTTCGCCAACCCGAGGAGTCTACAGATTTGGAGTTCGCGGAAAACTCAGCCTGAGATTTATTGGTCCATATGAAATTCTCGAGAGGGTTGGGAGGGTATCGTATAGGTTGGCCTTACCGCCAATACTCTCAGGAGTCCATAATGTGTTCCATGTTTCGATGCTTAAGAGGTTTGTTCAACCGGATGAACAAATTCTGGAAGTAAAACCTATTCAACTCCAGCCAGATTTGAGTTACGAAAAACGACCACTGAAAATCTTAGGCCAAGAAATCAAGGTGTTAAAAAACAAGACAATTCCGTTCGTCAAGGTGCATTGGAACAATCATGATGAAAGAGAAGCCACTTGGGAAAAAGAGGCGGCCGGTCATGAGGGAAAACTATCCGTACCTGTTCGAATCTTAATCTTGGTAAGTTTCGGGACGAAACTTTTCATTAGGAGGGGTGGATGTAATAACCCACTTTTTAATAATAATAATAATAATAATAATAATAATAATAATAATAATAATAATAATAATAATAATAATAATAATAATAATAATATTAATAATATTAATAATAATAATAATAATAATAATAATAATAATAATAATAATAATAATAATAATAATAATAATAATAATAATAATAATAATAATAATAATAATAATAATAATAATAATAATAAATAAATAAATAAATAAGAAAAAAAGGACAAAGGACAAAGGAAAAGAAAAACTTGCTACAAATTTGACGTAAAGACTCTTAGGCATTCAATGCCTTGTCCCTTGTTTTAAGGGGGGTAATGCATTTTTCACTTGGGGTGAATTACATTAGTTCTGGAAGAATTTGAGCAAAGGCAGTTGTCTATAAATATCAAGCCTCGTCATTCAGTTTTGGAGGCGAGAATCCATTCAAGTTTCATTCAAACTGAAGTGCTTCAGACCATAAGCACACCACATATAAAGTAAGTTCCGAGTATTATAAAATTTCGTAAAAATAATTTACGAAATAAGTAGTTGTTACGTATGTGCGAAAAGTGACATCTTCTTAGCGAGACTCTGTCGGAATAGTCATCGTCACTTAACATAGCCAAGGTATAACTCTTAAACTGTTATGAAATTATTATCGTTAGACAACGCCGTTAATATTTTCGTACACGTTTTCGATAATTGATTAACCTTGCGGCGAATAGTTATTACGGTGCAAGTAACTCGGTGGAATTACCCCAGTTTGTGAACGTCACCGTATTAACAACTAACCCAAGAATAAAAGGTGTTGGTGGTAAATAGTAGCTCCATGATTATAAAGTAACCCGGCGGAATTACCCCAGTGGTGAAAATAATCTTAGAGTGAATGATTTCCACTAAAGGACGATAAATAGTAAATTAACAATTTGACTAGATAATCGTCACTTTTAGAATTCGGGCGTCGTTGGACCCTTGGACAGTTAATTATAAATAAATGACAACATGATTACTTTGCCAATATAACCTTAAATAAATAACTTACGCGACTTTATTTACTTAGAACGAGAGAACGCACGGAGTAGTATCATGGTGGTTTGAAATTCAGGTAAGGGACTCTTTCTGATTTAGCTTAGAGTATTATTTTTGTATACTTTAATGCTTATTTTTGAAAGAGGATCGAGTACTGCAAACTCTGATTATTTTCGGAACTACTTCGGTTTTGTGGGTTAATTATGTGTTCTGGCTAACTTGAAACGAGGATATCCGTCTGGCTCTGCCAAGGGAGTAAACTGGCACTGACTAAGAACTTCTGAACTAACCATAACTACACTACCCACTACTTGAATTACTTATACTTATACGAATTATTATTATTTTACTATTTTAGCAACTGCTTGATCCGGTTGAGTTGGAAACTGTCTTTTACTGGGCTGTCGAGCTCACCCTTTCAATACAAAATTCTTTTCAGGAAATCAGTACTAGCTGGAGGTGGGAATCTGAGTGAGCTACCCAAGTCGTCTTGTAACATAAATAATGGCCTTAGTAATCGTTTGTACTATAGTATTCGTATGTATAATATTGTGTAATATATGTGTAACACCCCGTATTTTTGGGTAATTATTTAATAAGGGTGTTACTTTTTAAATCGATTATTGGAAGATAAAATGAGTTCCTATAATTGAGTTTGGGTCGGGTTTATGGATCACTCATCTCACCCAACGAATAAAGCCCAAACCCGAGTCTACCCTCATACCTATATATACATATAATAAAGAAAACCCTTCCTTTATTTCATAGCCATTCGGTCTCCTTCTCTCCCTCTCTCTTCTTTTCGTAGCCTCCACCCGCATAAGATCTCAGCACAAATGTGTCAACTCCAAACACACATAACTTTCTCATACGACCTTTTCTTAAGTCGTAGTTGGTGGCGTTAGAACCGTGCTTTCGATACAAATTTAACAACATGTAGATCATGCCAAGATTCCATGGGATGCTCACTGTAGAGGTGTTTTAGTAGAGCTGTATCTATCTACCCGGAAACTGTGTCGCCGCCTCGGTATTCTGATGATTCCCGTCGACTCAGAATATATTTTAAGACGATATTTTGTGGGTATGTTCCTAACTATATCTTTGAAAACATATCCAAAATTGGTAAGGCCTACACTTCTGTATCAAAAGTTACATTGGTTTTCGTGAGTGGATCTTGTTTCTTTTTCACAAAGTGCAGATTATTTACTGCTTTCGTGAGGCCAATAAAGTCGCAACCTTTATGGCCAACTTGGGGCATTCGTGTTGGAATATTTTCAAGAATGAAAATTTGTAATATCATTGGTCCCATATTGGAAAATGAAAGTAATTTTTGTGAGTTTATAAGGTGGATCGGAGTCTTTTATGGACTATTAAATATGTTTTGTACATGGATTGGCCCAGCTTTAGTTTGGGTCTAATTAGTGCGTTTGGTTAATATGATTATGAATATAATTATATGATTATATTTAATAATCATAGACTTAGCACTTGGAACGAGGCATGAGCAGGTCTTTGACTAAGACGGTTATTTTAGAATTAACTTTAATTAATTCAGATTAATTAAAGGCGGTTATCAAGCAGTTATTAGGCAGTTTTCATGCCTTATCCAAAAGTATTTATTGATCATAATGATGTCTCTTCACCTTATATATACACCATTTCCCTTAATTGTTTTACATACAAAATATAATTTTGTTTTATCAAAACAAAACATAATGGAATAATACATTCTGCAGATGTATTCACATCTTTATAATCATGGTTAAAGTTAGGAGAATCGAGGGTTAGATTATTAGTGCAGATAATCTAATGTCATTATAATTAGGCTTCATTGTACCTACGGGGCGATTTGTTGGACCTGTGAAAAATTGCGGGTGCATATTTCGCCTAAAGGAAAGTGCTTTCGTGCGTGCCTTGAAGTCGTTTCCTTTAGTATTGTAATTCGTAAATGTGTGTTATAATATAGGGCTTGTTGTAATCTCGGTTTGTATTTAATTAGGATTGTTAATTGTACTTATTTTCTAACAAGTAGTGTTGTTCTCTTACCTGTTGGTTTGAGAGACCTTTTGACTCTCTCGCCTCTCTTATCCGAAAGGATGAGTTAGGTTGGTCTTATACTCGTTGATCAACCTAAGATTTATTGCCTAAAAAAAAAAACCATAATTCGAGCCTAAAAATTTTCTACATATTTTCTTATAATGTTTTGAGGCGGTATAAGAATGAGCATCAAATATTTTTCACTGTCAAAGATAATTGTGTTATTCAACTGAATTTGAGTCTCTCTTTAATGTTTCTAGTAAAATGAATAAGTTTTGTGCTTCAAAGCGCTCTTTGGTTTAGTTTCTACTTTTTGGGTGTCGTATATATATGTTAATTGATTTGAGGCGAGTTTATATGAAACAGATGTTAATAGTTCATTAATACATTATCTTAATGGTGGATTAAGGACATGCTTCAAAATTTGCAGTCTCCACAAATGATATAATCAACATTATATATGTCCGATTTGTTAAATAGTTAATTAGCTGAATTAAGTTTTTGTTTTAATTAATGCCGTATTCAATTCATAAATCTGTCTTTCGATTTATTTTCTAGGTTTATGTATTGAGAAAAGAATCTAGTAACAGGTCTCATGACTAAAGATTAGCCGAACGATTTTTCACATACCCGATCTACTCGTCTTTAAGTCGTGTGACAACTTTATCTTGTCAAAGCTTATGCTAGGTGTTGAGATGCATTTACGTCAATTTTCATGAAGGGTGAGCTTTCTAATATGACCCACATATCCTTTTCCTCACTTTAATTTCCTATTTCTCATTCCGAAGGCTTTCGATGCCTTCTCTTGTCAAGCAAAAACCTAATATATACATGTACCTTCTTTCAAAAACGGCCTCTAACACAACTCTTGTTGTAACCTAAAGTATACGACTCGACAACTAAATAAAATCTTCACGATCCACCTGATTCAATGCTAGAGGTCTACAGTATAGACATCAAAAAATGTCTACAATCAATAACAATTTTACTATAGTATCAAAATTTTACTACTCGCACAATTAATTTTACTACATGAATTTTTCATTACAATTAATTTTACTATTATAACCTCAATTTTCTACTAACTCAATTTTACATTGTAGACAAATTAATTGTGTCTACGCCGTAGATCCCAAACAATTCGCTTGAATTAATTAATTAAATGCGATGATGTGTCAGTTAGGATGTGATCATTATTATGGTTACCTACCTAATATAGATGAAACAAATTAGTAAAATTGAAATTCGTTCCTATATTAGTCCATATCCTAGAGACACAGTTCCAAAAGTATACATTTTGCATGATTTTATTGCTTAATTGAGCATATGCAACTTTGCTTCTCAAGTCAGACTATATATACATAATACATGCATGCATTGGTGATACAATCTCACAAATTAAACACATCTTAATTCTAAACAAACAAGTAAATAAGTTAGAGCAGAAAAATGGATTACCAACGCATCAACAAGGATGATGATCTGTTCGGGTGGAGACCAAACCCGGCTCCAGTCGAAGCAATCGGGTCAAAGAACCGCAAAACGGACGAAACGGCACAGCTTAAAGCTGAAATGAATCGGGTTCGGGTCGAGTTAGACGCTCTTAAGGACGAATTTGAGCACCACAGGTCACTTCTAAGTCTCCCGAAAAAGGATCAGCCTCAGGTTCATCAGGAGTTCAAGACCATAAGATATGAACTCGAAATCAAGGGCCAAACCGGGATGTTGATTTGGATACTTGTGTTCTTGTTTGCCTTATTTTTTTTTCATTGTTGTGTCTATGTTGCGCGTCACCCTTGATCTTCATTTTGCATTTTCCTGGGTGTCAACTGTCAAGTTTATCCTAAGATTGTGTCGTAAGTTTGAAGTTTCTTGTTCGTAAAAGTTTAGGTTAAAAGGGTAGGTCTGTTCTACTCTAAGTTCATAGCATGTCACAAATCTCTTTGATACGTGGGACTTGTACTAATGTTATGTTTCAAGCCTCGTATCAGAAACTAATGGTGATAATTTATTTAATTTCGAGAAAAGAGTCATACAGAGTTTCTTTTTCATTGTGTTACGACAAATTTAGTTTGATTTCATTCCAATCTAATCAATATCAATATATATATATTTTTTTTTTTTACATATTAATAAAGGAGACTTTTTTAGAGAGCCTACCTTAAAAGTTAATTTTCGCTGAGCCACCGGAAAATTCGATTTAATTTTCTTGCGTTGTGAGAGAGTCCCACTTTTGGAAAATTGTAGAAGCTCAGTAGAGGTTCAAATTGGAAAATTGTAGAAATTTAGATAGATGATGTTCAAATTGGAAAATTATATAATATTAGGATGTGTTTGATTATAAAGTTGTGTAGAAGCTAGCTTAGGAAAAGTTATACCAAAATTCTCCACCAGTTTACAATAGAGTTTTACTTACAAAATCTTTTAAAGTAGTGTAGGAATGGAAATAACGACACCTATATATTACATCATCATATATATACATGCATTGCCTAACGTGAACAGTGTTTTTTTTTTTCGTTTTTTTTTTTTTTTTTTTCTGCGTTTCTAAATTAGTGTATTGTTTAAACAAAATCCTACGTATGTATCCCCCCCCCCCACTTCATGTTGTTAATTCTAAACTAAATCCTACGTACCTTAACCCCACTCCATGTTGTTTATTCCTTTCCTATGCTTTATTGTTAATTTCGGGTTGATATATCATACTAATTTTCGTGTTGCAATTTTCAGGCTTATTGAATTTGGTTGCTTGATAGCTTATTAGACGGAGCATAAATCGTTGAGATATAAACCTCAAGGTACGAATTAATTACCTCAAGCTAGACAATTTGTATATGGTAGGATTATAGGAAGTATAGTAATAGCTATATTGCGTATATATGTATCCATCTATCTATCTATATATCTATCTATCTATCTATCAATATCTTTTAATAAAGTCGTGCCATAAAGCTGATGTGGCACGAGCTCGATAAACAATCGACATGTCAGCACCATGTTAGCAATCGTTTAACACGTCAGTATGACCATTGGTAGATCAACCAAAAATGTGTCTATCAAGATTTGAACCATTGACCTCTCACTTACTTATTCATCACATTACCAATGTGCAAACCATTATTTCATGCATATTTTTACAACTCATACTATAAAAAGGAAAGAACCACTCCAGATGATGTCCATGATGACGTCATAACCTACATTTAACAATTAAATAATCCGTCATCTAGCATAATTACGAAAAGTTATGGTCGAAAATTTTGGCAAGAGATATGGCCGAATTTATATTAGTTCCTAATATAAATCATCGAATCTTTTTTATTCTAGATAATATATCAAAGAATCTCATGATTAGTAATAATTAAGGTAAAAGAAACCTAGCCGAAATTTTGGCATAATATATGGCTGAATTTTTAAAAACAGAATAAAATCTTCTACTTCTTTATTTTTAAAAATAGGTAGTATATAGATACGAGAAACATACAGGTTGGTCAAATGACGGGTTAAAAACACAGGATCCGATCTGTAAAAGATATTCTCTTTCTTTGTCCTGATTTAAACGCACAGTGGTCCTTTCTGCGACGAATAAGGAAAAAAAAATTAACGTACGGGTAATGGAAAGAATTAGAAAAAAGTAGAATAGCGAATATAAGGATTAACAAAAAAGTAGGAGTGAGAAAATAGGAAAGGATAAAGATTAACAAAAAGCAAGAGTGATGTCCCAAAATATAAATGGTAGTCGACATAACATTCGAGGCAATGACATTGATAGATACAAATCTCTTCTCACGCACATAATCTCCTGCAAAGTGGAAAACAATGAAGCAATATCAACGTCACAACTCACTATTGAAGCACCAACAGTTGAAGTACAATAAAAAATGCGGGGCTTTAGACAGTGGACAGAAGATCGTCAAGGCGAAATATACGACTACAATCAGGATCTTCAAGTTCAGAGGTCGAGGAATTAAGGAAGTTCTCGGAATGGATACTCAAGGTGAGGAACGACGAGGTGACCCAGCCTAATGACGGTGAGGAGACCCTAGAGATTTCAGATGATACGGGTTCATAAGCCTAATGTAGAACTACCTATTTTGTGATTTCCATACCTTATCACTTATAATTTCCTTTCTATATTTCTTAAATGCGAACTTTTACTAATCTAATAACTTTATTTTGCCCCTATGAATCCAATTACTTTTTTGTTAAATAAAAAATAAAACTCACCTCAAAAAAAAGAATGTCACATATTCCTAGAATGAGGAAGTATATACATAGCACTATTAGAACTATTTCACATAAATATTAAGAACCCCGTGCATGGCACGGGTTCATAAGTTAGTGCATAGCTATACATATGCATGCATGCTTTGATTCAAACGTGTAACAATGACTTGTTTTTTTTTTTTTTTTAATTATTGTTTTTTACTTTTTTGTGTAGGTACGTACGTATGTACATGCATCATAGTTTCAGCTAATTTTTGTTTTTCTAAAAGCTAACCTTAGGCTAATTGTACAACCAAATTATTGTAGTATTGTAGTATAGGCATCTAACTTTTTTTCCCGATTAATCACAATTTTAGTCACACAAATCTATTTATTTTATAAGCCTTGTGAGAGAATCCAATAAATTTTAAGAGCTGTATTTTCAATGTAGAAGACAATTAAGATTCATTCTCCTAAACTTTCTTTGTAATCCAGATGGTCCGCGTTCTCTATATATAGATTGTAATTTCTTCTTTAAGCTATTTTCTGACTTTCTGTACTAATGTAATTTCAATTGTGTCATCTTATTCACTATTTTTTGTTTAATTAAATCAGATTTAATTTTGTCGCCATGTTCCTTTCAATATACGTAAATTGTATACTACGTAATAATAAGTTTAAGTAGTAACCTTACTTTTACGTAAACAATAATAATAATAACAATAGAATTTTATACGTGAATGATATCCCCTCGTCTGCGTACATATACATAGATGATTCTTTACCAATTTTCATCTAATTTTCTATCTATTTATTGCTCAATAATGTTGTTAATTCTTTACAATCTTATTGCTCCATCATTGTTTCTAGCCATTTTTTAGGAGTAATAGCAGTGAGAGTAGCTAAGTAGGGGCTGTAGTCGTAGGAGCAGGATGGATTATGTAGGAGTAGGAGTAGGAGTAGGAGTAGGAGTAGGAGTAAGAGTAGTAATTTCTATTTTTTAATTTGGTGGGAGTAATAGTGAATAGAAGTAGTAGTTGTAGTATCGTAGTAGTAAAAGTACGTGTAGGAGTAGGAGTATTACTACCAAGGTAATGACCGTAGCTAAGTCTAGGCTAATGTTAGAGGCCCAATAATTAGCTTTATATCTTAACAAGTTGTATTCTTAATAGACTACAAAAATAAGATCAAGTTGGAGCATGATAAAAAAAGTTCAGACTGTAAAACTTGATGGTGAGTATGTACTATGTAGTACTTCGTGGAAACATGATCAAGAGCATCCAAGTGATCTTTTTACTTTGTAAATCAACAAGCAATAGTGTATTAAACTAAATCTACCATATAGTACGAGTACTAAACGTCTAGACTCTTAAATCCTCACCATGTATCATTGTATCACTTTAAGCGTCCTTAAAGTAATGAAGCTGGAGGTTACAAAACCAATAGTCCTTCGGTTAATCTGCCAAATAATTGCCTTTGTATTTTACGTACCAAGTCTGTTCCTATAGGCCGTTATATGGTCAAACTTTTCTTTGCTGATTAATGTTTATCGTTAATTTCTACAGTATGCAGTAAGTTATCTCAAATTATGATTGTCTTAACTTGATAAACATTATGTACCATCTCCATTGGAATATTGATTTTATCATAGACCGTTGTTTTCGATTTATTTATCTGTTCTTTAACTCTTGCCCATTATTATTTGCACATTATGCCTATTGCCCGTAGTTGGCTCATTTTGATCTCCAAGAGTTATGGGAACATTGGACATTTGGAATATGTGTTGTATTAGAAAATATACGCGTTTTGGTAGATTCAGTTATGGTAGGAGTATTAGTTGGCGTCTTAGCGTCCAAGTCACCTCAAAAGAATATATAGAATGGGATTGGGCAGTTCTTTGTCTACTGTAACTCTACCTACAAAGAGACCAGAGAATCATTCTAATCCTACTTATGCATAGTTTTTTATTAGTCCTCATTAGATTATACTCCTACTCTAATTATTCGAAAACATTTATACTATATTAGAAAATTGGAGAATTGTAGTACTACATACGTAGTAGTAGTAGTAGTAGCAGTAGCAGCAGTACATAGTAGAAGAAGAGTAGTAGTAAAAGGTGGCTATTAGAGTTTGGATTCAATGTGTTCCTACAATCTTAATTACCTAATTCCCTAAGGATGCAAGAGTGATGTAGTGTGATGATGGTGCGTTAATCTGCATGATTTAGACGCTTTAAGGATCAATTGGGCGTGGTTTTATCGTGACTCGTGAACCACATCGTAAAGAGTTTTATTGGAGCTTATTTAATGGTTTTACGGGATTTCGGTGCTCAAGACCCTTTAGCGGCCCTTTGACGTGAATAGAAGATCGAGCTATGACTTGGAGCGGGTTTCGAGGAGAAGTTAGCTCGCGATTGCATCGGGATTCACACTTGGAGCGGGAATCACTTTCTCGAGTCGAGAATGACGTCTCTCAACTCGCGGATTTCTCTCCTCGAGTCGAGAATGTTAGCTTCCGGGAAGTTTCCTAGGAGCTAATGACGGTTTCTTTTTACTTAAGAAATATCTATTTCGTCTTGTAGTGATCTTTTGTACTTATCTTTAATAAAAGGGGCATGAAACCCCTCCCTAGTGATCATCACCTTTCATATTATTTTTCTTCTAGTATCTAATATATAAAAGAGAGATTTTTGAAGAGCCTACAGAGTGTCCAACAAAAGAGAAATACTGAGAGAGTTCAAAAAATGGGAAATACCGTAGTTTATTATTAATAACTCAATTAGTAGTCGTATATGGAATCCTTATTTACGTGAGAGTCTTTCATAAACTTATCTAATAGATTTTCCACATAATAAATTATAACATTGGTTATGTGTAACTGAAAACTTCAGAACATATATCATTAGATTTGTTTCGAAATGTATCTCAAATTGAGATCCATTTACACATTTTTCCGATATGTAAAACAATTTACATACACCGTATACATTTAGTAGAGTTTTTTTTTTTTTTTTTTTTTTATGAAAAGTTTAAAGAGAGTCCAACATAAGAGATATAGTGAGCGAGTCCAAAAAATGAATGTTTCTCAGAAGAGTTATTAGGTAGAGTTTTTATAAAACTGTAATTTGAAAGTTAATTTAATGTGGCCCAACATTATTAGTCCTAATTTTCATTTTGTATATCAAAAAATTACAACATACTCCGTATATCCCATTAGATCTGTTTGAAATCTAATTTAAAATGAGTTTTATTTAAACACTACATTTGGCTTTTTAAGGAAAAATGTTTAACGTGGGACTTTTGTTTGTATAAGAGTCATTAAACATGATATAATATGTGTATCGTGCAACGCACGGGTTTAAAACTAGTCCATAGATAAAGCCAATTTTGTTCCGTTACATGTGATTCTCGGACGGAATAATTTTTCCTACTTGGTGAAAATCATCTCCGATCTCACTCTTTCTTTCATTTAATTTGATCAATTTAGATAAATTTTGAAATCCATCAAATCCAAACTTTCGCGCGAAGTTAACGAGATTTCAATCGATCTAAATTAAAATAATGGGATTGTATTGTAATTATTATAAATAATGAGGACTTCTTACGAAAACTAGTTTATTATACACGCAATACAAACCCTTTGTAAAATGAAAACAATGAAACACGTACAATTTTTTTTCGCAATTTACCCTTTGCTATTACTTGGCCCCTAAAAATTTAGGCTGGTTTCATGGTGTTGAAACAGCAACAAGATATTTACCACTTTACCAGAATCCGATCATCTGTTATAATTTTCCACTGTTTTTTTCTTTTGGTAATTCTAATTCGTTTTAGATTAGTTATAGGAGTCTTAGGAAATACTAAACAGACTTGGAAATGGAGGAGGATTCCCACCCTTGTAGCACAAGTCTCCTGATTATAAATACACAACTCATCTCTTCAACATGATTTCATTATAAACCTAGTTTAGCATCAAATCTCCCCACAAAAAATCATCATAGTAGTTCATCAAACCTATTGTCTGAACTTTTCTTTCATCAAACCAAAAGAAACCATCATAGCAGTTTTCATGGATGCCAACCACATGAAAATTCCAAGGAGTACCCTGTGGGCAACATCTCGCTTCGGCTTCAAGCCTACATTCGACTCCTTTTCTGTAGCTTGCGAATCCTTCTTTGAACAATAGTAGTTAGGGGATCAGGATCTCGAAGGAATCAGCAACAAGCAAGTGAGTTTTTGGAATTGTTTTGGCAAAGGAGGCATGGACTACAGTTCTGTTTGTTCTTCTCTGTCTTCTTTAGGGCAGGAAGACGACGTTCAGGATATTGAGGTTGTCGAAACAGATCCGACAGGGAGGTACGTAAGGTACAAGGAGGTCCTGGGAGAAGGGGCCTGGAAAACAGTTTACAAGGCGTTTGATGAGGTTGATGGCATTGAAGTAGCTTGGAGTCAGGTGGAGTTGTCTCCTGATATATTGCAGTCTCCGAAACTTTTGGAAAGCTTGTGTGACGAAGCCAAACTCTTGAAGTCTCTGAAGCATGAGAATATTATGAGATGCTACCATTCATGGATTGACGTCGAAAACCAGACCATCAACATGATCACAGAGCTTTTTACATCAGGGGATCTGCAGCACTACTGCAAGAAACACAATCATCTTGATTGTAAGGCAATCAAGAACTGGGCTAGACAAATTTTGAAGGCGTTGAATTACCTTCACAGCCATAATCCGCCCATAATTCACAGAGATCTCAAGTGCGAGAACATATTTGTTAATGGAAATTCAGGCAAGGTTAAAATCGGAGATCTTGGATTTGCAAGAGTGATGGAACGGGCCAGTGCACGGAGTGTCACTGGTACACCTGGATTTATGGCACCAGAGCTTTATGATGAAGAGTATAATCAGCTTGTTGACATCTATGCTTTCGGGATGTGTATGCTTCAGATGGTGAGTCACGAAGAACCGTACCATGAGTGCAAAAACCACGCTCAGATTTTCAAGAAGGTTAGCAACGGAATCAGGCCTGCTGCTCTTGCCAAAGTTAGTGACCCGGAAGTAAAACAGTTCATCGAAAAGTGTCTGGCTCCTGTGGCAGAAAGACCCGGAGCTGCTGACCTCCTGGAGGACCCGTTTCTTGCAGCAGGTGATTCTGGTAGACTAACATGTATCCCTGCTCTGACTGAAGCTGTGTGTTGTACAGCGTCTTTGGTTCAGTCGAAGGAACCAAACCTTAAAACCTCGGAACATCCAGCAACCACACATCAAAATTCCAGGTTTACTGAGTCTGTTGAGATGGAGAGGGTCATTGTCGGTGAGGATAATACGTTCAGGTTACATGGGAAGATGGAGATGAATGATACGATTGCAATGACCCTGAGTGGAACCAGCTTCGGTGATCGGAAGAAAAAGGTTGAGTTTTTGTTCTTTCTTCAAACTGATACAACCGATTCAGTGACGAAGGAGATGGTCGCGGAGCTTGAATTATCAAAGAATGATGCTGCACTGATACATGTTCTTATGGAAGAACTGATTGCAGCAGTTACGGGGTCTGAGTCTGATTTGGTAGAGACAAAGGAGTCTATGCGGTGTAAAAGTGTCTGATTTGGTAGAGACAAAGGAGTCTATGCGACGTTAAGGAGTCTATGCCGCCTCAGATAGTTTTGGTCCCAGAGGATTGTCAGAGCTCACAGAATGTCCCAGCAGAAGAAGCTCCCTGCAGTGAAGGCCAAGATTCTGAAATCAGAACAAATTTCAGACGGAAATCAAATCCATCAGAGTCGAACTCATGAGAAGGAAGGAAACATTGACACTTTCAGAAGACGACACAGGAAACTTACTAGTTACCTTTCAAAGCTGCTCATTCCTTGTGGGAATTTTAATTTGTAATTAGTGAAAAGATTGATCTTTCATTCTTTCCACAATACAACTTTGCGCCTGATAATTGTATGCAAGTAGTAATTTGTCCGATTCAGATAACTCTTGAATAATAGCATTGTTATGGCAACACTGACATTATCATCAACGACCCATCATAAGTCATAAGTCTCATAACCATCATGATAAAGCGGGGTTGCTCGGCTGACGCTGTATCGAACAAGATAAACATTGCTTGTCATTGAGGCATTTTATCGAACAGGTGGAAGGCATCCCTTGAGATTCAGACTTAGAAATCACAATATAACTAAACTTTAGAGGGCGATTCAGCTTATTGACCAAGGTTTATGGTCAAATTGTCTGATGTTCTAGAAATAAATTGCCACCTATTGACTATTGTACTGTATATTTGTGGATGTACGGTTTGTTTTGGTCTAATACTGAGGTGACACTTTTGTTAACTTAATCAATAGGACATTTTCATACGATATATCAACACTATCACTTTGTTTTATTATGCGGTTATTTTCATTCGTAACAGATTATTTAGAGAGGGATCGCATTTTCATTTTTAGTTAGAGTCAGGGTGTTGGAATATATCAAAGATTAGGAAAATCTATTGTATTAGGAATTTCGTGTTTGGGATATATTAGTTATGGTAGGAGTATAATCGTGTTATAGATCTAGACTATTCTAGGGTTAGTCTAACGTCTTAACGTCCAAGTCATCTATTTGTATAAATAGAGGATTCAACCCAAGTCATTCATACAATCAATATATCGAATATCATTCAATGTCTGATCTTATTCTCTCGTATATTTTGCCATGGTATCAAAGCATCTTTCCTTCCCGAGTACTCTTCAAATTTCGCTTCTGCTTCCGCTAGTGGGTGATCTAATGTAGCTCACCAGGGGGATATCTAGTCGATAATCATCAATTCTTTCGTTTGTTGTCAATTTCATTCGGAAAAAAAATCATGTCTTTCCTTTGCCGTAGTCTTGCACTAGCATAACCCCAAACACAAGTGTCTTCAATAAATTATTGTCCTTTATCTTCTCTTGATATCATTCATCATCATGTCGTTAATTACCAACACAATCATCTAAAATTAGTTTCATCCTCGTCTATCATCGGCAAAGTTGTCAAATAGCCGATTTAATTTCCTAGTCTCACCGTGCTAGTTTCCTTGCACGCCATCTTATCGACTTCTTCTTTTTTTCTTAGTTTGTGGTGCACTGGCTTATCGCACGGTCATGTTCTGCCAGGATCAGTGCAATCTAATAGACGCTATTCACCTTTTTCGTCGTCCGTCATCATCACGTGGAGCATTTAACACGTTTTCAACTGTGTGGTCATCTTCCAGCCGAGTCAATCGTTTTCGTCACCGGCCCCTAACTAGCCCTGTCTATGGCGGTAGGATTGTCCTATTTTTCAAGTTCACCGGCCCCTCACTAGCAAAATTGCAGTAGGCAGTCCCGAATTCAGCCTATCAACAGTATTAGGCGTTTTTCTTATCGATGACTTCGTGCTCGCCCGATTGTTTTTTCTTCTTCTTCTTTCGATGACATCATTATTCAAGGCGTTGTTATTATCCAGTCCAACCGAATCATCCGTTTTACTGCCGTTCCGATTGTTGGGGAGTGTTGGAATATATCGAAGATTAGAAAATTTATTGTATTAGGAATGTCAGTGTTTGGGATATATTAGTTATGGTAGGAGTATAATCGTGTTATAGATCTAGATTATTCTAGGGTTAATCTGACGTCTTAACGTCCAATTAAGTCATCTATTTGTATAGTAGAGGATTCACCCCAAGTCATTCATTCGATCAATATATCGAATATCATTCAATGTCTTATTCTCTCGTATATTTTATCACAGAGTTTAGGCGTATAGTTGTATAAATCCTAGTTATGAGTGCAATGAGCATCAAATCTATTGAGTTTCGCCATTGATCGATCATATGAAAATCTAAATATGATAAAATCTCTGCTTTTATTCGAGTTTAGACGCACAAATCCCAGGCCAGTAAACAATTACTCCATATGATTTATGAATCTAAAATCTTTCTTACGAACACTAAAAGTATCACAGTTGACTATTATGCGAGTTTTGGACCTTTTGGTTAAAACCGTCGTTCTTTCTTTGCCTTTTGTCATCCACAAAAGCAAATCCCTTTGTCCCATAATGTCACCCTACAAAGTTAACATATTTTTATTTATGAATTTTACTTTTAGAATGCTATGAGAATGAAATTTTCCCTATCTATACGATTGAGTCCCCGGAATTTCGATATAGAATTTTCTTAATTAAAATAAGGTAAAATTTAACTAAATAACTTTAATTTGTTTGTAAATTACTCGAGCTTAACTTTACTCTCCGTAAAAACACCCCTATCAAATTCATTGGAACAAAAGTAGTACAAAAGTAATCAAATTGAATTTGTGTATTCCATAGTAAAGTTTTGGCAATCAAAAGAACAAAAGCAAAATTACAGACTCAAGCCCAAGGCCCACACAAGTAAAACAACAAAACAAATCTATCTATACAAGGCTATCCAGATCAGATAAATCTTCATAGTCAATTTCCCCATCTATCCCACTCCTCTTTAACTCAATCTCTAACCTATTTAACTCTGCTTCATACTCCTTGTAATGAACTACATCTGACTCTAACTCTGCCTCACTGGTGAAATTTCTGGCACTTATCATTTCATCATCGGAAACACCAGTACCCTCCTCATCATAGTCAACTTGAAAAGAAGTCAGATCCCCACAATTATTACATTTTCATCACAGACAGCCACAACCATAGACTGACCCAATAATTCAGTGAAACTATATCAGGATCACATTCTAAGTTAACAATCTCATGATCAGAATCTAACTCAACAGTAGCAACAACTGTGTCACTCTCATGTTCATTGTAAATCTTCATGTCTTGACCCTTATTCAAGGCCAACAAGAAATCTGAATAACTTTCATTGCCCAAAAATTTAAGACCATTATTAGGTAAACCTACTTTGGGATCCAAATAATGTACCTTGACTATATCATTGTGACCTAATATATGAATTATCTGCTTAATGAAGTTTTCAACAATGTCAAATTTAACACACCCACCTCCTACATATCTGAACTTTGGAGACAATTTCCAATATCCACCATGATAGAGCAATATGGAGGGATTTAACATCTTAATAACTGAACAATTAACAATGTGAGACTTTAATATAATGAAGCAAATTGACAATAATTAAATTGCACAAAAGTGAATGCCATATTGCAGAAATAGGTAATCTACTTAAACTGCACCAAAGTCATTACATTGCAAATCATGGTTACATGGCAATTGAACAAATAACAAGTCATCTAGGCACAAAATTGATCAAAGCCTACATACCAACATTAAACTACCAGATACAAGGATCAAAGCCTATAATGGTACTCCTTGACCTTCCTAGGCACATACTCCTTCCAGTAGCACCACTCCCTCCACTTCGAACAAGTCATACAACAATTAGCCCTACCAGTCCTCTCTAACAATTTCCAAATGTGGTTTATCAATGTTTCCTCCATGCTAAGCAGAGGATGAGCATCAGCCAGAGCATCCATTTGATCTAACATATAACACACACACACACACACACACAAAAAAAAAAAAAAACTAATGAGACCACAATACGAAAAAGAAACAGAGAAAAGCCTAATCAATAACCACATAAATTAGAGTTTCAATTATCGAAAGATCCAACCAAAAAAACAGAGAAACCCTAATCTCAAAAACATCAACAAAACAACTGACATGCAAAAAGTACTGTTCACATGCAAAAACAATAATTTAAACAGAAAACACTATTATTACACTTGATTATACTTACGTTGTGATGGAGATCGGATCTTGAAATTCGTATTTGATGATAATCAGGGGTTTTTTTTTTTTTTGAATGAGAAATTGGGAATTTGTGGAGTTTTAGTAAGGAAAAAATGGGAAATATCAGTTATAGAGGTTGAGTGAGGAGAAAGATGAAGAGTTGGCGCTCTTTCCTCTACAATAAAGCAACTAGGGGAATAGTGAAGTTGTACCTCAACTGTCAACACCAGCCGACACCATCACCAGCATTAAATGCTAAGGACACGTCATCACTATCTCATGACAATGGTAACGGATGCCAACGGAGACACCATTTTGGTGTACAAAAGTTGGAAGACACTAAATTCTGATTTTCTAGAAAGTTCAAACACTATTTTGACAAATAACTCCTGAGGTGACACTTTTGTGAACTTAATTAATAGGACATTTTCATAAGATATCAACACTATCACTTTATTTTATTATGCGGTTATTTTCATTTGTAACATATTATTTCACTTGAAAATCTAACGAAGGATATCATTTTCACTTTTAGTTAGACCAATAATTGTATAAATCGTAGTTATGAGTGCAATGAGCATCAAATCTATTGAATTTCCCCATTAATTCATATGAAAATCTAAATATAATCATATCTCGGCTTTTATTCGCGTTTAGATGCACAAATCCCAGTAAACAGTTACTCCATATATATGATTTATGAAGTTAAAATCTTTCTTGTGAACACTAAATAAAAGTATCACGGTTGACTATTATGCAAGTATTGGACCTTTTGGTTAAAACCGTCTTTCTTTGCCTTCTGTCATCCACAAAAGCAAATCCCTTTGTCCCATGATGTCACCTTACAAATAACATATTTTTCTTTATGAATTTTACTTTTAGAATACTATAATTAAGAATGAAATTCTGTATTTTTCCTATCTATATGATTGAGTCCTCGAGATTCCGAGATAGAATTTTCTTAATTAAAATAAGGTAAAATTTAACTAAATAACTTTAATTTGTCCGAAAATGACTCGAGCTTAACTTTACTCTCCGTAAAAAAAACCCTATCAAATTCATTAGAAAAAAAGTAATCAAATTGAATTTGTGTATTCCATAGTAAAGTTTTGGGCAATCAAAAGAACAAAAGCAAAACTACAGACTCAAGCCCAAAGGCTCACACAAATAAAACAACAAAATAAATCTATCTGTACACGTTGTAACTTGTAAAGTGGGAGCCATAAACTGCACAGCTTCACAAGGAAGACTCCCGAAAAAAGAAAGGAAGAGAGAGAGAGAGAGAGAGAGAGGGGGTGAGATGGTTTATTCAGCAACAAGGTGGTTTGACGCAGAAATGGATCGGTTCGACGCAGAATGGGAGCGGTTGGAGGCCGAATGGGCGGCTGTACGTCGCGTCACTGAAGCCCACGACATCTCCCTCAGGCGGATGGGTTGGGTGCGATCAAGTTCATGTTCTCTCTCATGTGGCTCTTTTTGTAACACACCGGATTTTTCGGATATTTATTACGTTCTTTATTATTATTATTATTATTATTATTTTGGTGTAAATATATTCTATATTTTTCTCAATTTCAATGTTTGTTATTTTCAGTTGTTATTTTATTTTAAGAAGAAAAAAACAAACAAACAAGAAATTAAATAGATACGGAGTATGTTGGTTTACTAAGGCCCTGTTTGGTTCGCTTCTAGGAATCGGGTTGGTATTGGTATGGAATTAAGAGCCCGATTCCATATGTTATTTCCAATTGTTTTTAATGTGGGGGCCAGTGGTATGGGTTTCATAAAACTCATAGGAATCGGATTACGAATCCCCCATCTACCCCCTGACTCATCATAAACCCGGATGCTCATAAAATATAAATCAAAACATGTCGTATTATTATCACCAACCAACCATAATACAATCAACCTTCATCACCGATCAACACCACCATCATCTCCATGACTGATCACCGCCATCATCTCCATGACTGTCACCACCATGCCATCAACTCCGACTTTCATGACCACCACAACCTAACTCAACCCTAACAACCACCACAACATGACCGCACTGCACACCAATCAAAGTTACGGGAAAGTTGTTGTATAATTTCATGAAGACATGACACAATTGATCCAACCAGTTTTCGAATTTGTTCCAACAGATTTGTGATTTAGCAATATGAGATGGACCATTGATGATTGATAAACGAATAGATGATGATGGAGCAGAAGACACTGATGTGCGAATGTGCATACACGAATTCCCAGAATTTTTCCTCTTTATTTTTCTTATTTTTATAGAAATTTATTTGGGGAAGATTTAAGGAGTAACCAAACAAGTTTTAAAAGGAATCGGGTTTTGGGATGAACAAATCCATACCCTCCGGGTTGAAAATAAAACCCATTCCTGATTCCAATACTGAACCAAACGGGGTCTAAATGGTTAAACCCTTTTCACTTTCTTCTATGGCCTCTTAGTCTTCCAATGTAGGTTTGGCCCTGAACTTTCCTCTGATCTTTCTCAAACAAACCCACTTTTTCTATCAATACTCATTTGAACGCTCATCACCATTTTCATTGATCATCATTTTACACTTTATCATCATCTTGCAACACTACTATCAGATTATCAACAACAGTACCTTATTCGCCTTGTAAGTTTTTATACAATGTAATTCAGATTCTATTACTTTAATTAGATAATAGTTAATTGAATTTTAATTTTCGTTTTACTGTTCTTATTATAAAAATTTCGATTTGAGTATTCGTGGGTTCATTTTAAAAGGCGATTTTGTTAGCGATTTGATATCGTTTTGTCGAATTTATAAGGTAACACTTTTTGTAGTAATCTTGAGATTGTTATGTTTAATAGCCCCAAGTGTTTTGTGTGTATGTGCCAAAGTTTATATGAGTCAATCGTATAAGTTGAATTTAAGTGTGAAATTATTTTGTTTTTGTGCAATTTTGTGATCGTTTGATTTAGTGAAATCAGAAGTGGTCGGTTATAATCAAAGGGGTTCAGACTGGTGACTTTGTTAAGGTCTGAGGAGAGGATTGATGCAATTTTGTTGGGTTTAATGTTAACTTTGTAGTGTGGCAAGTTTAATTAGAGGGGGTTAATTTGTACGATTACTATTTCGGTCAAAGGTACCAATTTGTAACACCCCCAAATTTCGGCTAATTAAAACTCTTTTTATCATACAAAACTGTGCCAAAATTCGGAGATATTACAAGCTAATATACAAAGCCGGAGATAGAAATGTACAAAACATCTCTTATACAATAAATTACAAATACGAAAGCGAAAACTACTATTGACTCTTCAGTTGTACTCCTGACTCAAACCTGCAGGCAAAACTCAAAACAAATGATCTACCCCCATGACAAGATAGCCCGAAGGAAACACGTCAACATTTCGCTGAGCAACACTACTCTACCAAATAATATAAACTGAATAATAATACTAGTCATAGTTTTATAATATGTGGATAATACGGGGGCACATGATAAAAGACATAGAAAGTGTAAAACACTCCCCCAGGACTAACCTCCTAATTCTCATCTCTTACTCCATTCTAATTAATCTTCTTGATACAAAATTCACCACCTTAAAATCATTAAAACCTTATACTCATAATTCTCATCAATCGGTGATACCAATTCATTGTGCCTGATAGAACAGTACCAGTATCTGTACCATCAGTTAGTGCAGAGAAGACAGAACTAGGTTCTATACTGTCCAGATTCCGCGAGTTCGAGTATCTTGGCTAGCAAGAACGTGATCTTTAGCCGAAAGATCAATTTCCATAATATTAGTTAATATTATTTACCTTATTGTTGCAAGAATAAAATTAGGGACTAAAGAAGGTAAGAGTTTTTTTTTAGGCTAAATTAAATTGAATTTTCATTGATCAAAGTACACAAGTATATATACATCAGTTACAGGAGACAATGATCTATAATTACTCTAATTACACAAATACTGATTGCTAGAATTAAGCTAGGAAAATATATTATACATATGAACACACTGATTGTGATTGCTAATTGATAATGGGAATAACTTGATGGAGCTATTTGCTAAGAATAGAAGATTGATTGTGCGTTGATATAGTGGTTTCCTTATTACGCCCCCGCAAGATGGACGGTCTAGGAGTAAGTCCAATCTTGTATAGTAGTTGCTGTAGACGTGGACGAGCAAGGGGCTTGGTTAGAGCATCGGCAAGTTGATCGGCACCAGAGACATGATGAACCCGTATAAGACCTTGTTGAACATTTTCTCGAACAAAGTGAAAGGCTAGTGCAAGATGCTTCATACAGGAGTGGAAAACAGGGTTTGCAGAGTAGTGAGTTGCTCCAAGATTGTCACAATAAATTGTAGGTGGTGTGGACAGTGGGACACGAAGTTCCGTGAGGAGTGAACGGAGCCAGAGCATTTCAGCTGTAGTGGAGGCCACAGCGCGGAACTCAGCCTCAGTGGAGGAGCGAGCAGTGGCACGTTGCTTTTTGGAAGACCAAGCTATAGGGTTGCGACCTAGATAAATTATGTAACCACTGGTAGACACAAAGTCGTCCTTGTCACCGGCCCAATCAGCATCCGAGAAGGCATGTAAGTTAAGTGGAGACGTCTGATGAAACTGGAGACCATGATTGATGGTGCCCTTAAGGTATCGTAGAAGACGTTTGAGCGTGCACCAGTGAGAATCAAGGGGGTTTTGCATATACTGTGACAATTTGTTTACAGAGAAAGCAACATCGGGACGAGTGAGAGATAGATATTGTAGGGCACCAAGGATGGCACGAAAGTCACTAGGATTAGCAATGGGACGGCCATCTCGAGTGGTAAGAGGTGGATGAGTTTGGAGAGGGGTGTGCACAGGTTCCGCATCAAGCATGTGGTGTCTTGTAAGAATGTCGGTGATGTATTTTGTTTGATTGAGAAATAGACCACGAGAATTGGGTACTACCTCAACACCAAGAAAGTATGATAAAGCACCAAGATCTTTTAGAGAGAAACGGTTTGAGAAAGTAGTGAAAAAGGTTTGTACTGTACTGGGAGATGGGCCAGTAATGATAATGTCATCAATGTACATTAGGAGGTAGATGGGAGCAGTAGTATGGTGGCGAATGAAGAGAGATGGATCGGCCAGTGATGGTGTAAAATGAGAGGCGACTAGATAAGTTTTGATTTCAGTGTACCATGCACGGGGAGCTTGTTTGAGGCCGTAAATTGCTTTTGTGAGACGACAGACGTAGTTAGGATGAGTGGGATCTTTGAAGCCTGTGGGTTGTGACATATAGACGGTTTCAGTAAGTGTGCCTTGAAGGAAAGCATTGTTAACATCAAGTTGACGTAGGGGCCAGTTGTGACTGACAGCAAGAGAGAGGAGGAGGCGGACAGTGGTGGGTTTAACAACGGGACTGAAGGTTTCAGAGTAGTCGACACCGGGACGTTGGTGAAAACCTTTAGCAACAAGACGGGCTTTATAACGTTCAATAGAGCCATCGGGTTTATATTTAATGCGGAAGACCCATTTACAGCTTATGACATTCTGAGTTGAATTCGGTGGTTCTAAGGTCCAAGTTTGATTACGAATGAGAGCATCGTACTCATCGGTCATGGCGGCTTTCCATTTGGGATCTTTTAGGGCATGGGTTGCACAAGTGGGTGTGAAATCTGGTTATGTTAGCACAGCAGTATGGGCATATTTTGGGTTGGGACAGCGTATGTTATTAGTAAGACGAGTAAAAATAGTGCGTTGGGGAGGGGAGGGTGGACTGGTGAGGGATTGCTCGGGTGAGGTGGCATTGGATTATTCGGTGGAGTCAGACGAAGGGGAGGGAGAAGGGGTGGGTGATGGGTTGGTCACGGGGCTAGCAGGGGGTGTGTCATGGGGTGAGGGAGTAGTACTAGCGGAGGGGCTGGTAGGTTCAGAGTGAGGCAGCGGAGTAGTGTCAGTGGGAATGGTGGTGTTAAGAGGGTTTAGGGTGGTATGGGGAGAAGATGGAGCTGGGGCAGAGGGAAAAAATAGTGTGTGATGGTCAAAGGCGGGTGAGGGTGATGAAGGAGTATGGTCTGCCGAGAGGGAAGGGTAAGGAAAGGTGGTTTCAACAAACTTAACGTGACGAGAAACGTAGACCCTATTGGTTTTTGGGTCAAGACAGTAATAAGCACTTTGGGTCGAAGAATAACCCACAAATACACAAGGTAGGGAGCGAGGTTGAAGCTTGTGGGAGGTATAGGGACGAAGCCAAGGGTAGCAAAGACAGCCAAAACTTCGTAGTTTGTCGCAGTTAGGATGTTTGTTGAAGAGTGTAAAGTAAGGAGATTGATTGTTTAAAGTAGGTGTTGGGAGACGATTGATGAGGTAGGTAGCAGTGGTGAAGGCATGAGGCCAGTATTGAAGGGGGAGTTGAGCGTGGGACAGGAGGGATAGACCAGTTTCAACAATGTGACAGTGGCGACGCTCAGCGTAACCATTGTGCTCGGGGGTGTGAGGGGGAGATGTGAGATGAGAGATGCCATTGTCGAGAAGGTGAGGAGTGAGTTTTATATACTCCCCTCCATTGTCGGAAAAAAGTTGTTTGATTGGTTTTTCAAAAAAAGTTTCTGTTAATGCACGAAAACGGAGAAAGGTTTGATAAGTATCAGATTTCTTTTTGAGAGGGTATAACCAAGTGTATTTCGTGTGATGATCAACGAAAATAATGTAGTATTTGTATTGATCATACGAGAAAACTGGAGAAGTCTAGACATCAGTGAAGATTAAATCAAGTGGTGCAGTAGAGGAAAGACACGTTGCGGAGAAAGGGAGTTTGTGACTCTTATTGATAGAACATGAATTACAATCAAAACTAGTGCAAGAAAAGGAAAGGGTGTTTTGCTAAAAGTTTTAAAATATTAAAAGCTGGATGGCCAAATCGGTGATGCCAGTCCAGGGAAGTGCGTTTAGCTATGTTGTAGGCGGATGGTGTGAGTTGACGCAAGGGAGGTGGGCGCCAATCATAGGTGCCAGCCTTAAGTGGACCGTGGAGAAGAGGTTGACCCGTTGAAATGTCCTTCACACGAAACAAAGAGGGTAAGAATTCAACACATGTGTTATTATCTTGACAGAATTTTGAAACAGAGATTATATTACGTGAAATATGAGGAGCAAATAAAACATCCTGAAAATGAAAAACTTGGGAGGGAGTGGAAATAAAGAAATAACCAGTGTGAGTTATCGGAATGGAGGATCCATCGCCAATTATGATTTCATCAGATCCGTCATAAGGGGCGTGAAGGGAGAGATTAGCCAAGTCGTTTGTGATGTGGTGAGTGGCACCACTGTCAAACAGCCAAGGAGAGTCCGGGGTGGGCGGCGCTGCACGGGTCGCCATGTGGGCCTGAGGGACGAAGAAGGGTGGCGTGGACGGATTGCGATGGTCGCGGGTTGGTGGTGGGGGGACGACAACAGTGGGGTGTTGTCGTTTGAAGATGGGACACATGCTAAGGGGGTGTCCAACGACACGGCACCACTGACACTTGCCCAGAAAGGGTTTGGGTTGGGCGGCGTCGGTGGAGGGAGGAGTGGGAAGCAGAGGGGCAGTGGTATTAGAACGGGTTGGATAGGTGCGATTCTGACCACGATATTGGGTGGGGCCGCGATAGTGGGCGGCGTGAACGGAGGGGGTGAAGATGTCGTCGGTGGTTTCAGTGGTGGCGGGGTTGTAGGTGAGGTCAAAGTTGAGTAGTTTTTCATGGAGTTCCGGGAAGGTGGGGGGTTTGTCACGGCCGTTGATGTTTTCAATGATAGGCCTGTAGATCTTGTGATTGAGGCCGGAGACAACCTTCTCAACGATGTGTTCATCATCCATTGGTTTACCTAGGGAGGCAAGCTGATCAGTACAGGCTTTGATTGAATTCATATAAGAAGTCATGGATTGGGTGGTTTTTGTGATGAGCTTGAGGTTTTGCTTAATTTGAAGAATTCGGCCACGGGACGGGGTTGCAAAGGTGGTTTTGAGCGTTTCCCAGATTTCGGCGGCGGTGTTGGTGCGGCTGACAAGGACGGCTACGTCTGGATTAAGGGTGCCTCGAAGAGCTCCGATTAGGAGTTTGTCTTGGCGGTTCCAAGAGTGGTAGTCGGGGTTGGGAGTTACGATGCCGTCCTGGGTGGTGGTCTTGGGCGGCGGTGGTGTCCCATCAATATGGGCGAGAAGTTCATGGCCTTCGATGATGGCTTCGACATGAGGTTGCCAGGGTGCGTACGAGTCGGGGTTGAGGCGAACATTACTGGAGAAGGTGATTTAAACGAGGGGTTTTGAGGGTTGTTGGTGGTTGGGGATGATGCAGGTTGCGGCTGTGCTGACGCTGTCATTGTTGTTGGTGTTGTTGGTGGCGTCGGTGGTTGTCACCATGGTTGCAGTAGGGTTGCTGAATTGGGTTTTGTGTAATGATCGGGCTCTGATACCATAAAGAAGGTAAGAGTTTTTTTTAGGCTAAATTAAATTGAATTTTCATTGATCAAAGTACACAAGTATATATACATTAGTTACAGGAGACAATGATCTATAATTACTCTAATTACACAAATACTGATTGTTAGAATTAAGCTAGGAAAATATATTATACATATGAACACACTAATTGTGATTGCTAATTGATACTGGGAATAACTTGATGGAGCTATTTGCTAAGAATAGAAGATTGATTGTGCGTTGATATAGTGGTTTCCTTATTAGGGACATAAGTAGATTACCTTACTTCCATAGGAGTCTTATTTTCCATATTGTATTAGGTTAGTTTAAGATAGATTCTAGAGTTTATGTTTACTATTTAAACAAAGTCTAGGACGTTTCTTTTAGAAATCCATTGTATCGTTGAATCAAGAAAAGTAATAAAGAGTCCGAGAAAGGTTTTCTCATCCCCTTTGCATTCGTTTTAAGTTCTAAAGGTAATTGAACTCAAGACAGGGAACGGAAGGCACTTGTTCTATCGTTGATCGGCTAGAGGTACTCGAGGTCAAGGGCTAAAACTAGACGACCGTACTGTTTAGGGATGAGCTTAGCTCGATTGGGTCTCTAACGGCTGAGATTCATTCGTTCATATCTTTTATTTTCGTCCTTTAAAGCACAAAAACACCAAAAATCGTTCCAATAGAACAGACCCACGGTCTGTACCATCCTTTTGTCAGAACTGATTTTCAAAACATGGAACAGAACCTGATTCTGTTCTGCCTATTCGTGATTTTCGCTGCGTACTCGTATCATTAGTGGTATCAGAGCTTCGGCTCTTGACTTCCTCAATCATGCACGTTCTTGGAAGAGTACTTTGACGCTACAACCATGGAGATCAACTACAAGTTTTTATCTAAGTGCTTGGTAGGCGAGAACAAGATTGTTAAGTTTACTATTGATCCGGGTTTTTCAAATCTAGCTTCTACTTAGTGAATCGTTTGAATCTGAAGACTGAGGTACATCCTAATCCATATGTGCTACAATGTTTTCAAACTGGTCGTTTATTTGCGGTCACACAACAAGTTTGGGTGCATTATTCATTGGGTCCTATACTTAATTGCGTATTATGTGACGTTGTTGATATGAGTGACATACACTTGTTGTTTGGAGAAGATTGGATTGGAAATCTTAATTCTTATTATGATGAATCGCAAGATGCTTATGTAACTACTTATGGTAGGAAGAAAATTGTGCTTATTAATAGCTACAAGGATTGGTTTCAATCTTTTAGTGATCGAATGAAATCAGTAATTGAGCGTATAGTTGAGGACTCATTCAGTAAGATGGTATCTTGTTTGTCTCAAGAGGTTGAAAAGGAGTCTCCAAAGGTTGAATATTTGACTTGTGGGGAAGAAACTTCGAATGAGATTGAAGAGGCCGACAAGGTGATATCTTTTGAGTCAAGCATTGAAGAAAATCAAGTTGAAAATTCAGATTTTTGCATTAACGTCCATGAACAAGACAAGACATGCAATTGTGTCAAAGAATCAAGATCAAATCCCTATACTTCTACTATTGACATTTGGGTAGACAACATATTGCAGCCACAGAAGAGCAAAGCTTTAACAATGCTTATTGGAGAGCATGAAAGTCTAAGACATACTACGAAAGACTTTTCTTCAAAAGGCGTGGACAAGGCTACTTACAAGATGAAGATGAGGTTTGAATCAAAACCTAAAAGAAGGCTCAGAGGGTAGTTGGGTGGAAAGCGAATTAGTGTGTTTAATGCGGGCTTGACTTCATCCTATTGGATTCGAGGTTGAATCTTTTTAAGAGGGGGAGGATGATACGAATTCATTGTGCCAAATAGAACAGTACCAGTATCTGTACCATCAGTTAGTGCAGAGAAGACAGAACTAGGTTCTGTACTGTCCAGATTTCGTGAGTTCGAGTATCTTAGCTAGCAAGAACGTGATCTTTAGCCGAAAGATCAATTTCCATAATATTAGTTAATATTATTTACCTTATTGTTGCAAGAATAAAATTAGGGACATAAGTAGATTACCTTATTTCCATAGGGGTCTTATTTTCCATATTGTATTAGGTTAGTTTAAGGTAGATTCTAGAGCTTATGTTTACTATTTAAACAAAGTCTAGGACGTTTCTTTTAGAAATCCATTGTATCGTTGAATCAAGAAAAGTAATAAAGAGTCTGACAAAGGTTTTCTCATCCCCTTTGCATTCGTTTTAAGTTCTAAAGGTAATTGAACTCAAGACAGGGAATGGAAGGCACTCGTTCTATCGTTGATCGGCTAGAAGTACTAAAGGTCAAGGGCTAAAACTAGACGACCGTACTGTTTAGGGATTAGCTTAGCTCGATTGGGTCTCTAACGGCTGAGATTCATTCGTTCATATCTTTTATTTTCGTCCTTTAAAGCACAAAAACACCAAAAATCGTTCCTATTGAACAGACCCACGGTCTGTACCATCCTTCTGTCAGAACTGATTTTCAAAACAGGGAACAAAACCTGATTCTGTTCTGCATATTCGTGATTTCCGCTGCGTACTCCACTACTACATTATTGACATACCGCAATATAAAGCAATTAACCACAGTAGTAAGGCTGTAAGGTGACATCATTGATCAAAACTCTTCACTCTTTCCCCATTCAATTCATTTAGCATGCATGTGCATCCACAATCCACAAATGATAACAATCTCAATCATATTAGCACTCGAAGAATTTATGACCCATAAAGTAGCATAATTAACATACGACTAACTTCTTTTCACACGCAACTTACTCGAATTATCGAGTAGTAATTTCCAAAATGAAATAATCCTACAAATTGCAAGTCAAACGTCGCATCCTAATAACACACCTACCCCATATACTCACATCATCATCCATTTCACATGGCTTCATTCAAAATCAACAAACTTTCGGGCAAAAAACAACAGTCGTATGTTCCTACTGTTTCTAGGTGAAGATTCAAACAATGAAATTCATCATTAAGAAGAAAATTCTAAGTAAAGAGTATCTCACCTTGATTTAAGATCTTCGGCAGTAGGACTGTGAAGACTTTGAAGTAGCCGCTACTGCACCAAGTGAAGTAGTCGATTTTATTCAAACAATACCAAATTTTATGAACTAAGAAGTATCTGAACAACACAGCTAATCTCGTTGCGGCACAACCATCGTATCAAACCCAGAAAAATGACCTAATTTTTCCCTAATAAACCCAGAAAACGACCTAATTTTTCCCTAATTAATTCCAGAAAAGAATGACAAAATAAAAACCTAATTAATTCCAGAAAAGAATACAATTTCTGGGTTGAGAAGAATGACCAACGAATAAAAATATAATGAATTCGATTTCTGGGTTGAGAAGAATGACCAACGAATAACAAACAAGGAAAACAAATACTTACACAAAAATTTCAGAACGAATTCGCCGAAAATTCTAGGTAAACAAATTTCCCCCAAATCAATTTAGCCCATTTCGCCCAAATCAATTTCTGGGTAAAGAAAATTTTGCCCAAATCAATTTTTGGGTTGAGAGGGCTTGTTAATTTCACGTCAGGGAGTGAATTGAGAGTGGCAAGAAGTGCATTTCAGGTGAGACTAAGGGTGTGAGAGTGGCGAGAAGGAGGCCAGGTGAGAGCGAGGGTTAGGCGAGAAGTGATTATGTTCGAGAAGCTTCTCCTGAAATTTGTTGTCGCGCGCTACTCACGAAATTTTAGCGGGATTTTCCTTTCCTGATTTTTTTTTTTTTTGTTTTTGTTTTTGTTTTTGTTTAGCTTGAGCGTTGCATTTGGTGGAGCAAAAGGCAACCACAGTTGTTAAATGCAACGGCCTACATGTCTATTGTTGCAGTGTTACAATAGCTAGTAATAGATAGAATAAAGTTGTCATAGATAGGCAAATGCAACGCCTATTCATAAACGGTTGCATTAGACTCGTTGCATTAGTTCATTAATGTAGCAGTGCTCGTATCAACCGGACTTCTCAGAACTCTTAACTAATAACTCATAACTCAGTACCACACTATCATCGTCAATCCTAGGTCTCAGTAATGGGGCAAGTGAACTGGCGGTTAAACCGCAAGATAATACTTCTATCTCAATTTTCAGTATCAAACTTAATCTCTTTCTTTTCTCTTTGCCACTTTGGACTCTTTTTTAATAATTTAGCTCTGACTGGTATCTCATTATAATATTGTCAAAAGTTCAGTGAACCCTGCTCAACACTTAGAGTTTAACTCTAAGCTATTCGGCCCCATAACAAGTACAAAGGACGACAAATTAAGTGTTATACAAATCATAATCTCAAACTTATTATACTCAAACTTGTACTCTCATGCTTGATGATAACCCTCGGGGCTAGAAGGCCAATAACAATCCTTGAATCTCATAGCAAACAGATCAATATCATAGTGCACAAATTGGTACCTTTGACCGAAATAGTAATCGTACTAGCTAACCCCCTCTAATTAAACTTGCCACACTACAAAGTCAACATTAAACCCAACAAAATTGCATCAATCCTCTCCTCAGACCTTAACAAAGTCCCTAGTCTGAACACCTTTGATTATAACCGACCACTTCTGATTTCACTAAATCAAACAATCACAAAGCCCAATAAGGAAATCCCAATTCATTGGGCAAACTAAAGGCTTAGCCCGGTCTGCAGAAAGAAAATTGCACCAAAACAAAATAATATCACACTTCAATTCAACTTATACGATTCACTCATATAAACTTTCGCACATACACACAAAACACTTGGGGCTATTAAACATAACAATCTCAAGATTAGTAGAAAAAGTGTTACCTTATAAACTCGACAAAACGATATCAAATCGCTAGCAAAATCGCCTTTTAAAATCAACCCACGAATACTCAAATCGAAATTTCTATAATAAGAACAGTAAAAAGAAAACGAAAATTAAAATTCAATTAACTATTATCTAATTAAAGTAATAGATCTGAATTAAATCTTATAAAACTTTACAAGGCGAATAAGGTACGGTTGTCGATGTAAGAATAAAATACGAAAATGGCTAAGGTAAGAGACAATTACTTATCGGAATTCAAGACTGTGCCGCGGTAGGAGACCACTGACTTGAAAACGTTTACGGCCCGACTTCGGTGGTCATCGTCACTGGCCGGAAAAGCTCCCCGAGGTTAACACAGTCACCCTCGACCGCTACCACTAACGGGTAAGGGTTGGAGATTGCACTACTACAATTACCCAGGAACAATTCCCTTGAACGTATTTATGTGTTTGTAATTTTGTGTGTATTTCGATGATCCCAAAGAGCAAAAAACGGCCCGTATAAAAAGAGGAGAACAGAGCCATTTAGGGAAGAAAATTAGGGCAAAATTATGACCATAATTATGTGAATTATGACAGACAAAATCACGGAGATAATGGAAATTAAAAGCTCATTATCGCAGTAATAATGGAAATAAAAATGGTCAAATGAACGTTTGAATTCAAACGTTCAAATAGCAAAAAAACAGAACTGGGCCAAAATTTTTAGATCCAACCAAATTGAAAAGTACATGCCCAGCCCAGCCCACACCCACGCTCCGACCCGGAGCGGGCGGGCGGGCGGCGCGCGCGCGTGTGGGGCGAAACCAACACATACACAGTCCATAGTAAGCCCACAACTTGGCAGCTCAATAGCTAAAGAAAGGGGAAGATATATAAACCAAGCAAAATGTGTAATACCCCGTATTTTAGAGGAGATCCCTAAGAGATTAAGGGCTCATATGAGTTACTTAAAGGGATTGATAGTGCTACTCATACCAATAAAGTCGACTTTTCTTTTAGGAATCCCATGTGATAAGAATTTCACAGTTAAGCGTGCTTGACTGGGAGCAATTTCAGGATGGGTGACCTCCTGGGAAGTTTCTCAGGGTGCGCATGAGTGAAGTCAAAATGCGCCGGAAGGACCCGTCTTGGTCTGTGAGGTCAGCCCACAGCCTGGCAAGCTGTCATTCGGCTCAGACGATGAGCCGGGGTGTTACAAAATGGATTTGCTTGGCCGATGTGGGATAACACATTCCCACTTTGGCTTTTGCAGCCATTTTCCAACAGTTGATATTCTGATTGTAGCGTTGCAAGATGATGATAAAGTGTAAAATGATGATCAATGAAAATGGTGAGCGTTCAAATGAGTATGATAGAAAAAGTGGGTTTGTTTGAGAAAGAGGAAAATTCATGGTCAAACCTACATTGGAAGACTAAGAGGCTCACAAGGTCGTGTTTAAGCGCCATGGCGCGAGTAGCACTACGTTCTGCTAACGTGTTTGAAGACATTCCCAGACAGAGGCAGAGTGAATGAGTTCACTAACTTCTTACAGTACATCTCGAGAAAGTATAGCAAATAACCACGATCTAATCAGCTGGTCAATTTTCAACCAATGAATATATTGCAGATTATGCTGAGTAGCACCATACGAATTAACAATATAAACAGGTGGAGCAACCAAAGAGCCATCAACAAAACCACCTTATAATTTTTGGGAAATTAGATGATTAAGGGTGTTACGTTTTATTATATATATTCGATGACTTAGTTAAAGTTTTATTGAAATTCAATGAATTATTACGAGATTTCTAATTACACAATCATTTCAAGATTATTTGATTATTACTTATCTGGATTTGGATCGGGTTTGTGGATCACTCAACTAGTTAAGCCCAAACTCGAGTCTACCCTCAAACTATTTTATGTAAAGAAATAAAACCCTTCCCTTCATTCCCCTCAATCTTTTCGGCCTCATTCTCTCCCTATCTCTCCTTTTCGTAGCCTCCTCCCGCATAAGTTCTCAGCATTACTGCGCCAACTTCAAACAAACACAACTCTCAGATACGATCTCTGATTAGGACGTGGTTGGTGGCGTTAGAACCGTGCTTTTGATACGAATCCCGAGACATGTATATCGTGCCAATCTTATACCGGATGCTTCCTGTGGAGGTGTTTTAGTGGAGCTATGTCTATCTACCCGATAATTGTTTCCGCCCCTCGGTATTTTGATGATTACCGTTGAGTCCTAAGGTCTTTAAGGACAAGATTTTATGGAGATGTTCCTAATCATATTTTTGACAACATATAAAAAATTGGTAAGACTTAGATTTGTGTATCAATAGTCATATTATAATTTGTGGGTAAACCCTAATTCATGTTTTTGGTTCAGTGTGAGATTGATTCCCGTTATTCCGCTTGGAATTTGTGGACTTCCAAATATTTTTACGAATGCGTTTTTTAGAAATAGAAGTACGTTTTTTTGGAACTAGAGGAGACGTTTCCGACTTAATCCTTTATGACATACTTAAGTTTGGTAACTAACCCATTTCTTAATCGTCAGTTATGCCTATTTCTTTGCTACTACCCTGATTTGGATTCTTACTCAATTAGTGTCGTTTGTGGTTGTGTAGTTTGTAATTAGGCTTGATGGAGTAAAAGATTATGATTTATGGCTTAAAGATTTGGGTATGATTGATTATGGGAAAAGATGATGTTAGAGTAAAAAGGAGAAATGGATTAGCGTTTAAGGTAAGAACATTGATCATCCAAAGTTTAAGCATAATTCCAATATCATTCTCTTGAGCTTTCATTAATCATTTATTGTTGATTCATTGGTTTTCTAACCACTATCGTTTCACATTCAATCGTTCATAATTCATTTGTTGCTTTCATGACTATGTTGTGAATTATCATTGCATTTATTGTCTATTGCGTCCTGCTACGGTCATTTATCAAGTACAAAATAATGCACTTAAGATCGTTATGAGAATTTCAATAAGTATTTAATGCAGACTTATCTAGAGGGACGGACTTTGCGCCGTCACCATGTCCTAGGGACATGTTTTTATTCACCTATGATCAAGGTACATTTTCTAAGTTGGATTGGCTACCGACTTCCTAATTGACTTCCTCCTAGAGGTTACGCGTTCTACCGGCCCTCTAGTAAGGGGTGTGCACACTCGAGTCTTTAGGGTAGTCTTACTGTAACTCTAGATGTGGGATGCCTTGGGGTAGGACCCTTGTCCATGCTAGGGACCTGATGAAGGTCCTATACGTTTACTAAGAAAAGAATACTCGAAAGCAAATAATACACATAGAAATTTTTATAAAGTTCGTTTTAAATTAGCCTTGCCGTTGATTACCGGCGGCATAACAATCCTTTATTTTTATATTTAAAGATAGCGAAAATTTAGGGTTGTTACAGACACAAGTAAAGCAATGAATTGAGTACTCCATGACGCATAATCCTCTACAATTTTAAGCTCAATATATAGTAACGTGATTACGGATATTAGACACATTGGAGATAGCATGCATACCAATATCAAAGGACATAGGAGACAAGGCTGAGGACAAACCGTCGAGCATGGGCGAAGAACCAAGCTGCGAATGCAAACTTGTCGCCGGATATGTAGTCGACAACGTCAGAAGACCAAGCCCAGTAGACAGATGAGTCCCCTGAAGCGGCGCGCCAAAGAACCCACCATCCCCGACTATCGAAAATCGAGGGATCGTGGGTTGTGACGGAGTACAAGCACCAACCCAAAACGACCCTAGGTGGAACAACGGCGAGGCGAACGTCGGCCGCGACAAAAAGACGGTGTTGACTGACGCGGGCCGTGTCACGAAGAAACCCGGTGATGTACGGGGCCGAGGCCGACTGAAAAGATCGCGGAACCGACGAAGGAGTACCGAGTAAGGATGTAACACTACCGATTATGGAAAGTGATTTATGAGGTTGGTTTGTCCCACATTAGGAAACTAAGGCTCATATGATCAGTTTATAATAGATTTCTACCATTATACTATCAACAAGGCCTTCACTTTTTAGAGCCCACGAGAGGATATTTGGGCCAAAGAGGTGACTTCCCATCTTATTGGGTCGTGTTGCGACGGACGGTGGTTCAGGCTGTTACAAAGGATGTCACCGGAGCGGAGAAAGCGTCGTCGGTGCTAGTGTACGGCAAGGACGCGATCGAGCTCGACAAGTCAAGGGTGCCTAACGTCTGAATATATACTATAAACAGTTTGACAATTTACAATTGCACCCTCATACTCTATTAATTACTAGCTATAGAGGTAGTTGATCTAATATTTATTGATTGGATAGCACTAAGTAATCATACAATATGGTAATAATTAGTTAATTTATGGAAAATAATATAACTTATTGTGATTATGGTGGTAAACTAATTTATAGTAATAATTTTAAATATAATGTGACATAACAGGTGATGGGATAGTGGAACGGAAATCTAATACTATATATTAAAACCTGAAACCAAATCTTTTCTAGGATGACACTTGGCAAACATTAATTTGATAGAGCATAAAAATATAATTAAATACAATTATTGGTTACGATATATGGTAATAAATTATCATAAGGTATATTATGAGCTAATTTATGGCAAATAATAGTTATGGTAAATAATAATTATGGTCATATGAGATCTGAGACATAATGCTATGTTGGTTAGCTAATTTATGGTAATAAATTTTAATTAATGTGATATAATGGGTGACGAGATAGTGAAATGAGAATAAATAGTATAACAGGTGATAGTGGAATGAAAACGAAATAGTACTAATGGGTGACGCAAGTGAAAAGATAATGATAATATGAAGAGTGAATTTAATATATTATAATACAATATGACCGGTGACATTTTCATAAAGAAAAAAAATGTATAATTATATTCATAATAATATTTGAACAATATAAACCTACATTTTTATAAAACAAGTATAAAAAATATAAATAGATGGCCTGGGCGTGGCACGGGCATACATACTAGTACTATATATTAAAACCTGAAACCAAGTCTTTCCTAGAACGACACTTGGCATTTATTAATTGGATAGAACATAAAAATAGCATTAAATATAATTATCGGTTAAGATATGGTAATAAATTATCATATAGTAGTATAATATAGCTAATTTATGAAAAATAATTATTATGGTAATTTATTTGAACAAAGATAAGTCGTAGTATAGTATAACTAATTTATGAAATATAATCATTATGGTAATTTATTAGATTATTAAAGATAAGCCAACATTTTTCTTATGGAGTGAGTATAAACAATATAAATATATAGCTCGGGCGTGTCACGGGCATGCAAACTAGTAAGATGGTATAACGGGTGATTACAAGTGGAAAGGAAATAATAATATGATAAGGAAGTACAAATAGATAATATAATAATCTCATTGTTGATAATATTATAGCAAAGATGAACCGACATTTTTATAAAACGAGTATAACAATATAAATATGCAGCCCGGGCATGCAAATTAGTTCTGCTTAAATCTAAAAATTAGAGTATTATTATTTACACAAATAGAGCAAATATTTACGTAAAATTTTAATGAATCGTACTAATTTTTCCCTAATAAATTAAATTAACCCCATAAATATATTCCTGAAATTTCCACAATAAACCCAAAACAAGAACAAAAAAAACGTCCTCTAATTTCCCTCATTTTTTAAAAAAAAAAAAACCTCATAAATCCTCATCTTCTTCCTTCTTTCTGGAGGTATGCTAGCATAAGTTTGCGACATTGTTTTCTTGTTGATCTAATTTTTCCTTGTTTTTGCTCAAACTCTCACTCCTTTTTGTTAAACTACATCTTCGCAAACACCCCTCCCTACTTAGGGTGTCTTTTGGTCTTACCGCAAAGCCGGTGATGAACCATCGTCGTGATGATGGGTGGCCAACCAATATGGTTGGGCTGGGTTGGCTTGTGACGGTGATAGGGGTGGCGGAAGAAAGGGGTTGGTGGATTTGGAATTGGGGTCACGTTTTGGTGTGGGTGGGTGTATGTTACAAGTTAATGAAATGGAGTAATTCGGGCCTTTAATAATTTGAAATGAAGGGTCGGGATAACAACTCTACGGTCTCTATCCCATAGAGTTCACGAGGAACTCCAAGGGATCCGGACGCAAAAAAAAAAAAAAAAAAAGTTGGATTTAGAAGTTAGTTCATAAAATTGATATATTTCTTACCAACGCTAAAAAGTACCCCGTATCACAATTATTTGTCATGTGAGTTTTGGTTAAATCTATTGTTTTAATTAAATAAATTTGATTAAATATCACTAATTATTTGCCAAATCATCGGTTTTCATCCAAAAGTCAACGGTGTTAGTGGATAGGGGCACCACGTGCATATAAGTGCTAAGATCGGAGGCACCACGTGCCTATAGGTGCTAAGTTCGGGAGCACCGGAGTGTACAAGTTTCGAACATAGGGGCACCATACACATTTTGACATAGTTCGGGGGCACCGTGTGAATTTGCCGAAATTGATACTCTCGCTTCAAAAAAGAAAAATGATATTCTCATTAAATTTTGAATGTTTTAATTCATTTGATTTAAAGTTTTAGAAAGGAGGATATCATTAAGGGTAATATTAGAAGAAAAATGAAAAAAATAGGCTACACTAACATTTTTTAGGTTACGTGTGGACCAGAAAACAACAACGAACGCATAATCACCAACCCAAAGCCCAGTAGCAATCATGTAAATAAAATGCACCTGAGACAACAGAAAAGTTACTGTACTACCATATTAACCAATAGCTTATGCAAGACGCGAGAGAGAGCGAGAGAGAGAGAGAGAGAGATGCGAGGGGAGGAACAGTGATGAGAATTAAGCAGCAAGGAGGAGAGACAGGTTGCTGGCGGCGGAGTTTCGGGTGTTGAACGCTGAATTGGGGCGGTTGGAGGCTGAGTTGACGACTAATTTGGCGGCTCGGCGTCGTGTCATTGACGATTTAACCGTCTCCCTCAGGCGGATGGGTTGGGTGCTCAAGTTCATGTTGTCCCTCATGTGGCTCTTTTCGTTTCAAGACCTTGTTTCTGCTCTGCGTCGTCGTTTTGGGGTTTAATTACTTCATTAATTAATTACTCACTATAATTATAATTATACTAATATGGGTGATTAATTAGTGAACGTATTATTTATGACTCAATTTTAGGCTCTCAATTTTCTCTAATATTGACGGAATTTGGGCTGCACATGGTTTAGTGCAAATTGTAGGATATTTGGTCAAGTTTGTAGCTTTTGGGGGTTTTAAAGGTGTTAGCTTATGAGGACTTGTTAGTTAAGCTTAGTCTGACCTTAATTAATTGGTCTTATGTATTATGCAATCATGCAGATCTTTATTTACAGAGGTGTTACTAAGCTTTAGTATTACATTTTTGCCTCTTGGTGTCTTGCCTGATATTCATTCTATTGTGTTACAAAATGTCTCTTTTTACATTCTATTCTCATCTGTCCTATTATTTGTCCCATTATTTGTCTCATTTTCCAGAAAGATAACTTTGGGGTAATCAGTACAAGTTTACTGACGGACTCTTGTCATTCACTACTCCCTCCGTTCCAGCTCAAACGCCCCATATTCCGTTTTGGGACGTCACACCTCAAACACCCCATCTATTTTGGGACATATTTATCTCTCCTACTTTTATTAAATTATCACATCTTCTCTCACATTATCTCTACTACTTTTATAAATCCCCACATTCTCTCTCATCTTTTTTCCTAATATTACCCCCACTCAACTTATTATAACAATTTTTCTTATTCCATTACAGAAAACGTCCGAGACGTTTGAGCTGGGACGAAGGGAGTAGTCAGTAGTATAAGTAACCGGTCACAGGCTCACAGATTAGAGTGAGAGAAATTAAAGAGCAAATGTGTGAGGCAAGCAACAATGACTATGAGGCTGCAAGGGCGAGACGGGTGAGGTCTGTTGCAGCTCATCGATTAATCCGTCTTAGGGAGGAGTCTACGGCATTCAGAGCTGAACTTGATGGGTTTCGTGTTCGGAGTCTCGGATATCAGCGTTTTATGAGGCATTACAACAGGGTTTCTCAATGCTTCTTCCTTCTACTTTGGCTCTTCTCTCTCTATGACCTGCTTCGCTCTCTGCTTCTCTCCTTCTATTGATTGCAATATTATTTAGACTGCAATGTACTCTCAGTTTTCCCTATTATTACTCACGGCTTATGTTTGTAGCCTTATTATTATCTATACTTATCTATTAATAGCCTAACATTTGCGGTGACGTGACGTAATGTTAGATACTATGAAGAAATAAAAGCCAGGTAAGAGCTGATTTGTCAGGCCTATATTTCACTTCCATTTTCTTATCCGCGCTTCCCACTTCCCACTTGCATCTTCCTCTTTCACATTTTCAAACGGTTGCCTCCTCAGTTCTCTCACTCCCATCTATGATTAAACGTCCGAAAGAGATATCTTCCTTTTTGAGCCTCTCTGAATCATAAACCCCCCTCTCAATTTCTATTCATCTTCTCTTTGAGTGCATTCCTCTCAATTTTGACATTAATTAGAGAATAAAAAGTTCTTTCATTACCATTATAGCATAGATTATTCTACTGAAAGTGCTTTTGATAATTGTGTAATTAAGATGCTGATTTATGAACGAGTTTGCACTTTTTACACTGTTTTTGGAGATTATGGTATGTGGGTTTTTCATGGGGTTTGTGTATGAAGAGATATGTGACTTTGCTAAATCAACCAACTATTTATGTTGGAGATTATTATCCTCTTAGTATCCAAGATTCCAAGCAACGAGTACTTCTTCGGATTGGACTTTGTTATTCATATTGTTTTTCCATGATAAAGGTTTCAACTTATGGTTTCCCAAGCGTCTGATTGAGTTCTTATGAAGATTTTTGGTTGATAATTTTGTGGGAGAAAAATTTCGGAGAATCATAATAGAGGTCATTGCTTTGGAATTTTACTGCATTTTTGCTTTTGTTTTCTAATGGTTTGGTATTTTTGTTGACTCGGATGATTGGTAATGTTGTTTTCCAGGGTGGTTGTATTTGTCTTTGGTTGATAAAGCTGATAAAAAGTTCTCGAAGATCAGGGACTTTCCCCTTTATGAACGCAGCAGGTAAAATCCCAAATTTCCAACTTCGTCATATTTGCCTAAGTTTCAATTTTGTATTTTTTTTTTTTTTGTGGGTTTTTGGTAATTTGTACGGTCAGTTAATTTGGAATATGAGTTTATAGTTTGAGCTAATGTTATGAAGAATTTTTAAGTTGAGTGTGAATTGTTTGCTGTAATCCAAGAACTGAGGTTGTGTTTTGAAGTATGTAAGGATTGCCCGTCTTGATTAGGCATATGTGATTAGAATTACCGGAAAACAGGTGTTACCTGAATAGCCTGAGTTGTATTGGAAAAGTATGATACTTTGACGCTATGTTCGATTAAGGGCGATTTTGTTGTCATTGGTTCAAGTCATTGGTTGATTATTACTTTGGATTTGTAGTGCATTTTTAACTTTGAACAAAAGTAATTTCATCAACCTGATAGTGTTCTAATAGTTTGGTACCCGAATGTGCCCACCAAATTATACCTCCTCATCAACTATGCATGATCCAACAATCTGATATTCTTAAAGTATTATCAAATTTCAGACCCTATTGATCAAAATCTTCATGGTATTCTGCTCATATGCCACCTTTACCCCAGTAACAAAAACGTATAGTTTACTGATTGCAATATATCAATAAATCTGATCTTGGGGATAGTCAGATTATGACTCCTCCCTTCTTTTGAGTCTAGGAATTAACTAAACCAGTAACTTATATGGAAAGGAAAAGAAGAAAGGCATTAAACCTATACAAAACATTACCTGTATGATTTTTGGAACCAAGATTAAGCTATTAGATGCTACATCAGCAACATAGTTTGATTCCTCCAGGTTGACATCAAGTACCTGATACAGATGCTCTAAACTTTTCGAAAGATGTCCAATCGAGTATTGTAGGGATAACAAATCTAGCAGTAGCTGATGCTTACAGTTTTGAAATAAATTGGCATCCAGGACAGAAGGAGAAAGCAACCCTTAGGCATATGTCTCACAGTCTCACTATCAATCAACATGTTGCTTTGATTGTCTGTTAGGGATTAGAATCGATTGTCTAGGAATCCTATGATTGTGTGCACATATTCTGAAGAACGTATCACGTATCTAGGGGTTACAATCGAGTTGTCCGGGAATTGCTATGATCGTTTTCATATATTCAGAAGTACTGTAGTATGTTAGGGGTTAAAATTGATTGTCTGGGAATCATATGATTGTGTGCACATATTTACAAGTACGTATATTGTTGGACTCGGAGACGTTTGTTATTATCAGGAAGCCTGATGAACTTCTTTGTGTCTGATTCAAGTTTCAAATGGATAATTTCTGCAGGTTAATAAAGTTTCAGAAACTTTAAATACAGCTCCTGCTGCCTCCTGCTGAAACATGAACCTGATCTTTTTGAGTGTCACTTTCCAAGCGAAGACACAAGACCTGATAACTGCATATTTTGCACGCGATAACAATGGGGAAGATGATAATCCATCCGTTTTTGTGATGACTTGAGAGTTGAGATGGTAATAGGGATTTGAAATATGGCAGGGAAATCTAATTTGGAGAAGATGTCTGATGATCTCGATTTCAGATATGGGTTACTTGAGTCTTCTAAAAGCATGGTAAGTAGCATCTTCAATTATATTTTGTGGGCTTCAGTGTTTTCAGTCTTTGCTCCTCAATTTCTTCCTTGTGGTGGCTCTTCTTAAACGACCCCAAATTATTCTGTCTAAGCCTTTATTGTTCTAGCACAGAATGTTTTGGAACAATCTTATCTTAAGAGCAATTTATTGGTTAATTTGTACCTAGATTTTTGTAACTGTAAAAAATGTTAACTGCAAAAATTATTAACTGCTTATAGGGCAAAAAACCTAAAAAATGTGGATGAATCTGCCTATGAGTTATGATCATGAATTCGCTTTTTTCCTTCATAATTTGAGACTGCTACAGTCATATTCAATTTCCCTTGCCAGTAACTAGCTTGAAATTTGTAAAACATGAAAGGACACACTGTCATTGAAAAGCTGCTGTACTTTGCTGTTAGTTTCAGAAGCACCCTCTAGGTTTAATATTCATGGTGTTTGTTTCATTATCCTGCAGGTCATACTAAAAATGAAGACAGAATTCATCTTTTCCCTTTCATGAAGCTGCCGTGTACATAACCACCTACAGGTATCACTTTAAAATTGCTTTATTTAGCCAATTATGAATCTGCACCATCAGGGACATATGAACCTTTTCAAACTAATAGCCAAAAACATACGAAGCAATGCACTGATATGAATTGGTTAAACAGTTTAATTAAATGAAAAACATAAAGTCTCGAATCAGAGAAACAAAACTAACAAATACAAATGTGTAATACCACTTAAGGCTGACAAAAATTTCTACAGAATTGATCTAAGATGGATTTGAATTAGGGTTTATGGTTATAATTTGGGGATTTTTGAGGTTTCAAATTTCTGTTGTTGTTGTTTAAGAATGTACTCAGGAATTGTTTGGCCGTATCAAATGGATTAAGGCTTAATTAGAAATGATTAGATAATTGATGTCATTACCCTCATTCCCTCATATAATACGTGCCTCAAGGGCTCCATTTAGATAAGACATCAGGCTATACAAATCAATAAGAACACTGAAAACAAGAAAACAGAGCATTAAACTTCTATACAGTGCGGCAACGGCAATCAGACAGAGAAAACCTCAGCCGATGAAGCTCTAACATATGCCATTGGAAAGCTAGCTTCAAGTATTTCAATCTGCATATAAAATTTGTCAAAAACAGACATCTTTGCAAAACAGACATCTTTGCCAGGAGTTACAAGCCCTCAAACTTAGAAGGCAGTAGCTGAAATTCCAGGACAGTCGTGTGCAGAACTTCTGTACTAAACAATAAACTGCAACCAAACTGCAGCTTTTTTTATGTTAATTCTAATGCCATGTTTTAGTTCCATCTTTTAGCTTTCCAGAAAGGTATTACACTCATCCAAATGACCTCATTTGATTGCTCTAAGAACCTTTTAAAGACAGCTGCGCAAAACTGTTATTGTAGGCATCCATAATTCTATTATTCTTTTCTTTAGCTTCAATGGTACTTCTAGAAAAGAAAGATACAATGGGATTATGTATGGTCCAAACTAAATATTGAAAATTTAGCATATAGGATTCAAGAAGTTGAAATAGGTACATATGCTTAATGCATCAACTTATGGCTGATTGAATGATAAGACTATGAATGTGTTCATCTGACTGATATGTCATACATTATTGCAATATTGCCTATACTTCTCACTCACTAGCATGTAAGATCGCTTCCATTAATGAGAATGATTAATGCATTATCTATCACGGAGGATTTTATTTATGGTTTTGATTTATTTCTCATATATGAAGGCGCCTAAACCCGATCCTCGGCTCGGCTAATGGTATCTGTATATATTATTGATTGCCTGTAAAAATGTCTTACCTAAATCCATTTTGCAAAATGGAAAGAAATTCGTGCAGTACATAATTCTACTTGGCAAAATTAACCATTTTCCCACCAGACCGTACCTTACGTTTCCTGTAATTGTTTGACTAAATGGTCTATTTAAATTAGTTATCTCATTGCTAAATTATGGCAAATTACTGGACATATGCCATGTTTTTACCATGTTGTGCTAAGCTTTTATGGTTGGACTCTAAATTTTATGGTTTCTATGGCTGGGTGTTTTGTTCTTTTGCAGTTGTTTTGGCTGAACATTAAAATGTTAAGAGAACCGCTCATCTTGCTAGGAAAACTGAAGAAATTTCCACATCAACAGTAAAAATCAGGTATAATTCCAAAAGTCGGCTATGTTGGGATGAAAGTCTGAGTAGTGGCACAGCCTAACAGAAGATCCTAAAGCTGTAGTAAGCAGTTCATGTTTCTTGCTTTGCTATAGGGTTGTATATGTTGATTGAACTATTGCATCATGTATATTTAGTAGCTTAAGTTTTGTGTATGATAAACTCTTCACTGCATTCGCCATTTTAGATTACCATCATCTTTGCGTACAATTAGTGGTAAGTTTGTCAATTTCTGTGTTGCGTCTCCTACATTTGCTAATCTGTGCATATATGTGGCAACATAGTTTTTTTTACCCACCTAATTGCCATGGAGGTAATCTGGTGGGGCTTTTCTGTTTGCTTAAGATACCATCCAATAGGGATTCAGTAGTAGTATAGGACATGTATTACCAAGCGTTATTCATGCTTCAATGTGGCTCATCTTTTAGGTGGATTGTTAGAGCACAAGTGGGTGACTTCTGTAGTTTTAGGTACATGTGAATTTTTACTATGTTTTGTATCTCTTAAAATTTTGGTTTAAGGTCTTACGTCTAATAATGAAAATCATGAAAGAATTCTCAACGAATGAATTTAGTTAAATCTAACTCGATATAGTTTTCATGCAGGTTTATCTGGTTGCTCCTCAAATCATCGTCATGTATATCATCTCAAAGGAAATCATTTATGTGTCACTTGGATATCAATCCATCAAACTCAACCTAATTGAAGGAATAGTTCATTGAAATTGTACACTTTGAAATTTGACATTTATGTTCTCTTACTTTAATTTGATCTTCATACACCAAACAGACATGAAGGCAGCCCAATTCATGTGTTTCGAGGATGTGGAAGTATATTCAATCTTCCTTTCTTAGGCTTTGTTTCTCAATGTTGGGGTTTTGGAGTTGATTACGGTTGTAAGTATGTGTGGTTGTTAGTGTCTTCGGCTAAGTTTTGAAGGGCGATGAATTATGTTGAATTTGAAGAGCCAACCATTGGCTGATCTTAAACATGTACTAGACAACTGAAGCAAATTTGTTCTATATATATATATATACTGATGGTTAGCAAAGCACATTACTTTTGACTTGGGACTAATTCTCTCTCCTCTATTTCTATTGCTCTACTAATTTCATTTTAAGCAAGATTATTTGTAACTAGAGCTTTACTCCAGCTGTCGTTGAATTCGTACTGTTCATGCATTCCAATGCAATTGTGTTGGGGATCCAAAAATAAAATACGAATTTGTCTTTATCTTAGTATTGTTTTGGTTTATGATGAAGTCCGCAAATAAAATACGACAATCACAAACACTTACTCTTGGAAAGACACTACACAGTAATCGTAACATCCAATGATCAAAATTGTAATAGTCAAATAAAATTGTTTCCCTCATGTAGATCATGCCTTTGCCTTTAAAAGGAAAAGAGGGAAAGATAATGAAAAATAGGCCCGTGATTTTCACGGGCACGAAAACTAGTTATTATTATTATTGTTCAATGTTTAGGGTAAAGGTGTAACTTAATTATTTCGGGTTTGTTGTCCTAGAAATAACGGTTTTCATGTTTTCCCCGATCCTAATCAATGCATGAATATGATATCTAATGGAAATTTTCTTTTTATCGATGTACTAGTATCTACTTTGATTCTTTAATCATCTTCTTATCTATTTTTACCGACATCATATAATAATCAAAATCGATTGATTGATAAGCGTTCCACACAAAAACGCAAAGCAAGACATGTAAATCTATTGATAACCGTTGCACTCGAAAAACAATTCTGTCCACCTTGATTAAATGGATAATTAACAAAGTCTTTGACAAGTCACAAATTTGCCCAACACAAACACACACACATACAGCAACACTACCCAGTACCGTACTACACCGCCACTGCTCTATCCTCTCCGACAACTTACTCGCCGCCTGCCGCCACCCTCCGCCGCGTCCACCACCCACAATCCGACCGTTGTTTTAGGTGAGTTTCTTAATTCACCTTTCTCTCTCCACCTTGCAATTAGTATATGAATTGATTTTGTTGATAATTTGTTAGGATTATGATTGAAAAACTTCCCCCTTTTTTTTCTACATTTTAGAACTTGTGATTTTGTGGTTATTATTATAATTCCGCCACGCCGAATTTTGAATCCTATGTTTAACCCTGATTGGTGATATATGGACTGCTGCTAATTAGTAAAATTTGTGTATGCCCTCTGTTTAATTGGAATTGTGTTTGTTATCTTTGTTAGAGGGACTTAGATTGTGAATAAACACGGCTGCTCGGGCGCTGTCGTTGGTTTTCCGTGCGCAATTGAGAGCTTTTTGTGATCCTGATAGCATTTTAGGTTATTTTGGTGTAGAGCCTGAGTATGGCATTGCTTCCACCTTTATTGTTATCGCAAAGTGGGAGGCCGTTAATTTGGATAAAATCGGACTTTGTAAATGTAGATAGGGTGTGTATACGTGAAAAGGGTGAAAAGGGTTTGGTTTGTGTGAGGAAAGTGAGAAAGTTGCCCCTTTCGGTTTGCTGTGCAGCACCAAAGCTTGTGCGTGACCGTTCTTTAGATAGGCATGTGGTAGAGCTAAACAGAATTAGGTTTGTGCAAAAGCTGAGGACTTTACTCCTTTCAAAGCCGAAGCATTTCATGCCCATCCACATTCTTTCTAAATGTCGCACCTACTTGGCTCTAGATAAGCCTCGATCTGTTCTCTCTATGATTCAACGTTATCCTACCATCTTTGAGCTCTTCTACATTCCATATCCTCAGACGCCACTGAATGCAGCTAGAGTATCATCCCAACTTTGTGTGCGACTAACCCCTGCAGCACAAGCCCTTTCTGCTCGAGAAGCCTGCCTTAAGTCAACTGCTTCTATGACTCTAGCCAACAAGCTGCAAAAGATTCTCATGTTATCTCCTCATAGAAGGCTTGTTTTGTCTAAGCTTGTCCACCTGGGCTCGGATCTTGGCCTTCCTATCAATTTTAGGTCCCGTCTTTGCTTCGAGTATCCTGACAAATTCAAGACTGTTGAGACATCTTATGGTCGTGCACTTGAACTTGTTTCCTGGAATGCAGACTTAGCGACTGCAAAAGCGAAGATAAGGAATCAGGCACAAGACTTCATAGTTGATCGACCCTTGAAATTCAAACTGGTGAAACTTAGAAAAGGCATGACTGTGAAGCGACGCCATCATGACTTTTTGATTAAATTTGGGGAACTGCCAGATATCTGTCCGTACAAAACTAATTTTGAGGAATTTCCAAAAAACTCTTTAGAAGCAGAAAAGAGGGCTTGTAATGTAGTGAGAGAGATTTTGGGGATGACAGTTGAGAAAAGGACTCTGATTGACCATTTGACACATTTTAGAAAGGATTTTGGGCTACCCAACAAATTGAGGGGGATGTTAGTGCGGCACCCAGAGTTGTTCTATGTGAGTTTGAAGGGGCAGAGAGACTCGGTGTTTTTAGTGGAGGCCTATGATGATCACGGTGATCTAGTGCAGATGGAGGAACCTCTGATGATGAAAGATCAGCTGCTAGCATTGATCAGGGAAGGGAAGAGAATCAGACGAGAAAAAAAATGGGCTTTAGAAAATGATGATACTGTGTTTGAAGATCATCGCGTGACTGTTTTTGAACATGAGATGGAGCCTTATGTTATTACTGGTGAAGATGATGCGTTGGATGATCTATTCGAGTCTTCTGATTTTGAATTTTATGGTGGAGACAGTGATGAGGAGTATGATGCGGCTGTGCATGTGAATGAGGCAAGTCAGTTCTGGACTTCAGAAGGTTCTGGTATTCATCATCGTGAATTAGCTGACCGCTGGTAGCAATGTATGTTAATACTATACAGCTTCCATGAACGAAATGAGTATGGTACTATGTTGGTGATCGCATTGTAGAGCTGGTTCGCCCATGCCATGTTCACTTGTTTCATTGTACAGTATATGTATGGATGACCAGCCTAGCGTAATGGTATGATGTTTTCACCTCTTCTTCTGTTTACAAATGGGGCGAGTTTGTTCTGTGCCATCATCTGAGTCACTTAGTGGCAGCATTTGGTTATGTTTACAGAGGATTTGGTTTTGTAGGTATGCCTTTTTTCTCTCATTGCTCACATAACCTAAAACATTAATTGCATGCTCACTTAACTTAGCTCGTTGTTATAGCCTGTGTGCGTATTTTGTACCTTTCTTATATATAATTTCATGAGTTTGTAATTTTTACTGATGCTTGCATATTTGCCTTAAACCTCGCTTTTCACGAAAATCTGAGATCTTTTTTTTTTATTCTCTTTAGTGTATGATAAAAAATTGCTTTACCTTTTTCTTTATCCAGAATGGTTGTGTTTGCTCAGCTTTCTTTTTTTTGCGTATGTGCACATGTCTTTTTGATTTTCATAGACTAAGCCTCTTGAATAAGTCATCAAGCTATTTTGTTGGCATATGCCCGCAAATGCAGTTTTAAGAAAAATATTGGTTAGTGTGCAGTTGGACTTTGTCCAGAAACTTCGGTGGCCGAATGATGAAAATATGAAATAAGAGAAACAAGGGGAATAAGATAAATGCTGAACTTAAGCAAGGTGACATCATGCATATTGTTTGCAAATGCTCAGTTCAGTGTGATCTTTTATGCTGCTCACAGCTATGATTGTTAGTCTTTAGCTTTACTGTTACTGTTATAAGGTGAAAAAAGATCAGTGAATATCCATGGCCGTAAATTTTGAGGCATAATGGAAGGCTTTTTCTAGCTTTGGAGGAGTGCTTAGTGCATGCCCCAATAACAATTTGGCTTCTGATGACCGCGCACTAATAGAACTACTGCGTGGACAGATACGGGTCAAACATCTTCCAGATGATGAAGTAATTTGGAAGTCTAACCCTCCCCCGGCCCCAACTGTCTCTCTGCCTCTCTCCATCTCTCTTTGCTTTTGTATCTTAGTCTCCTGGACTCTGCTGCAAGCTATTCTGTTTCTTGCCCAACCTTCTCTTACTTTTGTGGTTGAGTTTTGCTCTCAATCCCCATCCTGTGGCTTACCAGAGTTTTCTTGCTCGCATTTGTTAACAGCACCAAATGATAAATTAGTGCTTTTCAACGTTGATGTTGTGAGTGTATCTTCTGCTTGTCACATTGTGCTTCTTTTTGCATAATTTTCTCTTACTTGTTTTTTTTGAATTGTGGTTACATATCCTGGAATTCTGTGTTTTATATTGTGGTTTGCGGCAAGTAGGAAGCACTATCAGATTAATAGAATCCTGTCAAGCGAGCCTATCCCGGTTTCCCCTTCATCATTCACTTTTTCTGTATCTTCATCTCAGAAGCCATGGCGTATGCTTCCCTGATTTTACTTTGTATTTTGAGGTGCCCCTGGGTGGTCCTTGAGGACAGTTCCGTGCTATTTTAATGGACTTTTGATTGAGCCTCTAGGGTTAGCCTTGAGGCAGGTGAACATTTTGGAACTTTATTATACAGCACCTGACTGGCATCCTGTTGTAAATGACATCACTTCATAAGCTACTTGCGAAAGAGTGATGTATTTACTTGTGCACCCACATAATATTGCCCTATTTTTTCCATTGGTTCTCTAGTGGTGTCACGCAGCTATGAACCTGGAACCCTAAGTCAGCTAGGCTTTCAATAGTCTGCTCTCAATGGAAAACCACTTCCGAATGTGTTTAGGAACTTAGACAAATGCCTTATCGGTGATAAGTGTGTCTACGGTGGTTGTAACTTGCCACCATCGAGAACCTGAGTGCAGGTGTGAGCTGAGCTTAGTGCCATTGTGGCATTTAGCAGTGCAACTCCGCGAGTCTCAGCCTCCCAGGACAAGAAGTTAAGGTTATGATTCTTAAATAAATGGTAAGAGTGGTAGTCAAAATACCTTTGTGCTGTGAAGGACTGTGAACCATCCATCTTTGGGTTTGAGCCGGGACTAAATCATTGGAATCTAGGGGACAAGGTAGAGCAGTCTATTGCTTGCTGAAAGCGTGAAACAGATTCATCAAAATTCCGACTTTATGCTAAAAAGTTTTTTCTTTTTTTTTTTTTTTTTTTTTTTTTTTTGGTCAAAAGAAATTGTATATTGTTCCTAAAGATATTAGGAAGTGACCCTAAAAAAAATAAAAATAAAATGTTAGGAAGGGGTTTTCCTACTGGTTGCTGAAACAGATTCATCAGTTAAAAGTTTCTCAGGAAATCTTATTCCAAGTTGGAAATGGACAAGGTTTCCCTAACCTTGGAGTACAAGTCTTCTCATTCCTTATAAATACCCGACTACTTTCCTCCATGTGAATTTCTTTATAAAGCTAGTGTTATATCAAATTCCTGCACAAAAATCCCTCAGTCTTTCTTTCGTTCTCTCAAACAAATTCAATATCCATCAATCAATCATAGTTTTCATCACCACCCATGGATGTCAACCACATGAAAATTCCAAGGAGTGCCCTGTGGGCAACATCTCGCTTCGGCTTCAAGCCTGCATTCGACTCGTTTTCTGTAGCTTGCGAATCCTTCTTTGAACAAGAGTAGTTAGGGAATCAGGATCTCGAAAGAATCAGCAACAAGCGAGTTTTTTGAATTGTTTTGGCAAAGGAGGCATGGACTACAGTTCTGTTTGCTCTTCTCTGTCTTCTTTAGGGCAGGAAGACGACGTTCAGGATATTGAGGTTTTCGAAACAGATCCGACAGGGAGGTACGTAAGGTACAAGGAGGTCCTGGGAGAAGGGGCCTGGAAAACAGTTTACAAGGCATTTGATGAGGTTGATGGCATTGAAGTAGCTTGGAGTCAGGTGGAGTTGTCTCCTGATATATTGCAGTCTCCGAAACTTTTGGAAAGCTTGTGTGACGAAGCCAAACTCTTGAAGTCTCTGAAGCATGAGAATATTATGAGATGCTACCATTCATGGATTGACGTCGAAAAACAGACCATCAACATGATCACAGAGCTTTTTACATCAGGGGATCTGCAGCACTACTGCAAGAAACACAATCATCTTGATTGTAAGGCAATCAAGAACTGGGCTAGACAAATTTTGAAGGCGTTGAATTACCTTCACAGCCATAATCCGCCCATAATTCACAGAGATCTCAAGTGCGAGAACATATTTGTTAATGGAAATTCAGGCAAGGTTAAAATCGGAGATCTTGGATTTGCAAGAGTGATGGAACGGGCCAGTGCACGGAGTGTCACTGGTACACCTGGATTTATGGCACCAGAGCTTTATGATGAAGAGTATAATCAGCTGGTTGACATCTATGCTTTCGGGATGTGTATGCTTCAGATGGTGAGTCACGAAGAACCGTACCATGAGTGCAAAAACCACGCTCAGATTTTCAAGAAGGTGAGCAACGGAATCAGGCCTGCTGCTCTTGCCAAAGTTAGTGACCCGGAAGTAAAACAGTTCATTGAAAAGTGTCTGGCTCCTGTGGCAGAAAGACCCGGAGCTGCTGACCTCCTGGAGGACCCGTTTCTTGCAGCAGGTGATTCTGGTAGACTAACATGTATCCCTGCTCTGACTGAGGCTGTGTGTTGTACAGCGTCTTTGGTTCAGTCGAAGGAACCAAACCTTAAAGCCCTGGAACTTTCTGCAACTACGGATTAGATTTCTTGGTTTCCTGCTGCTGTTGGATTGGAGGTCATCGTAACTGAGACAATACATTCAGGTTACATGTGAAGATGGAGATGAATGATGCGATTGCAATGACCCTGAATGTAGCCAACTTGGGCGCTTATAAACGAAAGACCGAGTTTTTGTTCTTTCTTCAAACTGATACAACTGATTCAGTGATGGAGGAGATAGCCATAGTGTAATACCCCGTATTTTTGAGATCCTAAAATTGTATTATATTTGTTCATAACCTTATTTTCCAAGACGGATTTCAAAATGTTTTTAGTGGGACGACAATTTTCAACGATTTCAGGAAGTCATAAACTTTTATGATGTTCCATTTGGAAAAAAAAAAAAAAAAAAAAAAAAAAAAAAAAAACAAACTTATTAAAAATATTTATTTCAAATTACCTTTTTGCCCCTAAAGTTTTCTAAGTAAAAAAAAAAAGGGTTACAAAACAACCCCTACTGTACATAACGCCCATCATCATCACTATCATAATCATATCGTCATTTTCGTTCGAGCCTTCGCCGCCACTTTTGAGTCTTTGCCGCCTCCAATTTCTAGCTCCGTTTTTGACGAAACCACCATCGTTGTTATTCTTCTTGTTCTCTCCTCTATACAACAGTATAAGTTTCTACCTACATATGTAAAGTCTTACCATTGTTGAAATGCATGTCTTACGTTCTTAAGTGAGTTGTTACGGATTGCTTTACTGCTTTGATGCTGCTGGTAGTACCATGTTAGGATACCTTTGGCTTGTGATTAAGCAAAGTTTGATTGAGTTCGAAGTTGGGTTCGAAGGCGTGAGTTCTTTGTGCAGTGATGAAGTAATTGAATTGATAACGTGTTGATGGTGCTAGCCGGGTGATGATTAGTTGATGATTTAAGGAGTGAATCATGTGATAAAAAAAAAAAAAAAGAGAGAGATGTGATGGTTTATATGTTGAAATTGTCGGTGATGCACTTGCCTTGTGGTTATATGATGTTTAATTTGATGGCAAATGTTGTAAAGTTAATCTAGAGGTTGATTAGAAGTTGGCACGTAGGAATGACAAAAGTCATATTGATGTAATGTAGTGACTTATATAGTCGTGAAGGGCAGTGACTATGGGAGACAGAGAGGGCTGCCCAGCATGTTAAAAGGCAAGTAAGAAGTTGACATGTGATGTAATTAGGTATAGCTATGAGTTACGGGTAGAGTCGGTTTAACCGTGGTTGTGTTGGTATATCATTTCAATGGTTTAAATTCGTAAAAATGACCTTTAGAGGGCTGTTTTGGGTGAGATTATGTTTTGAAACGAGGTGTATGGTGGTTAAGGGTTTTATAAGTCGTTTTGTATTTGTGAGTCCATGGAGAGGAAGGGGCGAAGTTATAGTGCGTTGTTGTGATCTTTGTATCGATCCATAATAGTTAACATGCATATATCATATATGCATATCATATATTGTAGGTGTATCAACTAATTAGTATATAATTTGCATATTCATGTAGAGTCCGATTTCGTAGAAGAACAATTCTATTACTTGTTGAGCTACTGTGAGACTTACTACAGAATAAGGTAAGAAGAATTACTTATCTTCTTCAAAAGGAACTTTTAAGTGCGTTTTAAAGTTAAGAAGTATTATATAAATTGTTTTATTATAAGGTAATTTGTGATTTCGAAAGGTATTCCATGCTATGTGTGAGGTTTAAATGCAAAGGTTTACCAGCTTTACTAATTCATACAAGTATTATTTCTTAAAGGTTTTTATATATGTTGTTAACTCTGGTAAGGGAGTTAACATGAGTACAGGGTGACCGTAAGGGTCTAAGTATATCGTGCACAAAGAATAGATAGGGTGGATTGATCCTCCACCTTGAGCCTTTATATCCTCCCCTTGGGAACAGGACCCTAGGGGGATGCATGCATTCGGGATTATTGGTTGAAGGAAGTCAGCCCTGAAAAAGGAAAAAGGAACAAAGGAGAAGGATTTTTGTTGTATTATTTTATTATGTTTTCGTATACTAATTAAATGTTAACGGTTCCAATATTTTAAAATTACTTAGAGTTTTCCACCGTGCTATGTGTTTAGGAAAAATTATATTTTCTTTAAAAACTGTTTTCTAGATAAGTTACTTCTTACTCAACCCGTTTGGTTGACGGTTGCTACGTTTTCTTAGCTTTGCAGGTTAGCTATTGAAGTCTCACGGGTTGGTTAAGGGATCAGAGTGACGCTCATCCATTAGGCTAAATAAAGATCAACTTAGTCTCGTATTTTGCTTCCGCACTTTATTTTGAGTAAAGGATTGTAATGGTTTAGTTTTGGATGTAATGGTTTTATATTTTGGTTTTTGAGTTCAATAGACCATTAGTATTGTTCACTTGCCTTAACGATTGATCTAGGAGGTCAATCGTGGCGGTAACACTCCCAATTGTCTTTATTTTTAAATCAAACGCATTTTCTAAAATCTCAGGAAATTGGGGGTGTTAACACATAGAGCTTGAGTTATCAAATGAGGATGCTGCATTGATGCAGAAGCTTATGGAAGAACTGATGGCTGCACTTACGAAGTCAGAATGTGATCTGGCAGAGACCACTAGGCATCAGATTTCTTTGCCAGCGGGCAGTTGAACTGGAGAGGGTCAAGGTCAGTGAAGATAATATGTTCAGGTTACATGGGAAGATGGAGGTGAATGATACGATAGTAATGACCCTGTATGTAGCCAAGTTAGGAGGTGCCATGAAGATGATCGAGTTTTTGTTCTTTCGTCAAACTGATACAACTCATTCCATGACAGAGGAAATGGCCATGGAGCTTGAAATTCCAAGTGATACCACTGCACTGATGATACTTGAGCTTATGGAAGAAGTGGTTGCGGGACTTACACGGTCACTAAATCGCACAGAGGCAAAGTGGGGTCCTACTTCTCCGATAGCTTTGTTTTCTGAGGTTGATCAGACCTTACAGGATATCCGCGCGGAGGACCCTCCCAGATGCTGAAGTCTTAATTGCGGATGGATGCCAAGACCGTCTAGAGCACAAAAAAGAAGGAAACACTGACAGTGCCAGAAGACGCACCAGGAAACTTCCCAACTGTGAAAGCTGCTAATTCCCTGTGGGAATAATTCTCTAGTGTTCTGGTCATTGTGACTTATCTGTAAAACTTTGCAATTGCAGTTTATCTATGCCAATGCCTGATAATTGTGTGAAGTTCATTGTCAGATTTGAAGAACTTTATGTAAGATAGTAACACTGTTTAAAACTTGAAGGCGATTTAGATGTGCCGCGAATTCAGTCAGAATAAAAGCTAGAAAGGTTGCAGTGAGCAAAGAAATTTTTCTCTTTTCAAATGTGCTGGAGTATATGTAGATACAGGTAAAGGCAATCAACGATTCTCCAAGTACTAAGAACAAGAAAGATTACATCATGTAACAAGGCAGAGGAGAGCTTTTCGATTTGCGATTACAGAAATTACAGAGCCAGTGCTGGTATAGGCTGTAGAAATAGAATATGAAAACAGAATGTTGTTAACTCATTCTAAATCTACTATTCCCAAATTGGAGAGGATGAGTTTTACTTGATCGACGAAATCTGAACCTGTTGCATACTCTGTGAGCATCCCAACAGCAAAACCAAACATTGCCCATCTGTTGTACAATGTTCCGAAAGAAACAGCAGATCAGAATATATCAATCCATGCTTGACACACAAGTAATTTGGTTGAGAAACTACTAGTATCACTGAAGCTCGGACAAACACACGACAAGTATATGTCACCGATGTCAGTGAGAATTTCTAAATTACAGCATGGTATCTGTGAAAATACCGAAGTAATCAAGTCCAAAAATTAGAGACAACTTAAGTTTTCGAGCCCATAGAACGACATATCATGCACAACAAAATTCACACTGACAGTGGTTAAGAAGGATAAACAGCTGAAATGAAAAGACCTTATGTACTAAAAGAATAGGTAACTTAGTCATAAACAGATAACAGCAATCAGAGCAGGTTTCAAGCAAAGAGCAGGGGCACAGCAAGATGACTTTTGCAAAGCTTTGTCCTTCCTTCTGTACTAGCCTGCTATCGTCAAGAGTGAACATTCTATACTGAAAGATTTATGCTATGATCTTTCGTAGAGCAAGAACAGACTATTGACAGTCTGAAGATAAATTTCAGGCTCCATTAGGTATGATAAAAATCCACAGCATTTGATCTACGTCATAAACATCTGTGGACAAGCTGTTCAGGCATTAAAATTGCAAGTGTAAGGCGTGTAATCTCCAAATCCACATCAGAAAATCTGAAGAGGGAGATACGCTCTTGTTTACTTCTATTCGAGTCAGCATACATTTGCTAAGTAGACTTCCTAATGTTAATCGTCAGCTCCAACCCTGGGTAAACTCCACATTGAACCACATTACAAAATGAGATTCAAAACCCGCTGCCATCATTCTACACCAGTACGTTGTGACTTGTGAGTACCAAAAAAACATTTCCCCTTTCACACTCTAATTCGGGTCTACGTACATCAGTGTTTAAGGCACGCCGGTAGAGTATTTTATCCACGAAAATGCCGAGAAGCTAGCTACTGGTTTATTGTATTCAGCATTTGACAATCAAAACATCCTCTCTAAGAATTCAACCTTTACCTGTTTTCTTTAGATACGGAGTACTTCTTTGTGAAAGGAGAGGGGTAAGTTAAAAAGGAAAAGCGAATTTAAACAAGGGAAGGGAGAGTTCGGCCACTGCTAGAATCGGCATCAAACAAATCCAATAAGATAACAATTGCATAATCAGGCATCACAAAAAGGTACAGAATATCAGCAATTTCCCTGAAAATGACATGAAATGACCTGCCAAGGTCTAAGAGAGATACAGACCTGCCATTGCCAATCTCATTCTTGTAAACCCAGCCGAAAACAGGACCCTGAGCAGCTTCCTCGAGCTTCTTCTGCTTAAAATACTCCTGCAGCTCCCTGGCTTTAGCCCTCTGAAACTCCAATGTCACTGCACTCTTATCATCCACCACTGCGGCCGCTGCAAGCTTAGGGGGAGGAGGTGCTGCAGAAGGGGGAGAAGGCGACTGCAGAGGCGGAGTAGGCGAAGGCGGTGTAGGCTCCCTAACAGGAGAAGGTCTTCTGATAGGACCTTCAGTCTGAGAGCACCTGATGGTAGTGAATGACATTGACATACATGGCTTACTGTTAGACAACCTCAGTGCAGTTGATGAAGAAGTGCAGCATGATGATGATGTTGGTTGCAGTCTCATACATGGGATTGAAGTTGCTACTGACATTCTAAAAATTTTCACAAAATGTCAACTTTTTTTGGGTCAGGAAATTTGGTGGGTTTTTTCTGGTGGAAGAAAGAGAATCAGAGAGCTCCAAGTCAGGGGGGGGGGGGGGGGGATTGGGTCAGTGTTATCAGAATCAGAGTTCTTGAGTGGATAAGATGTGGCCAAGTATTGGAATTTCTACTTGTTTGTATCACAAGTTCACAACTCACAACTGAGAATTGCCCACTTGAGGAAAGTTAGAAGGTGATACTCACGCACATATACAGTCTGAGGTCTTATGATAATCCACTTGGTCTTCAGTATCGCACATTCCCTCATCTATCGCTTTACCGTTGAAACAAGAAATGTTTAGTAATGCACACTTACACAGTCATAAACCGCATCACAGTATATAACACAATGAGGATCTTAGTGCTTAAGAACTCAACCTGCCTGAGGGTTATCCCAGGTTCAAATCCTCACAAGTCACACCCCCAGCCCCGCAGCAATGCTACTGCTCCTTTGTACCAAAAAAAACAGTATATAGCACAACCAATCCAGTCGTTTGTCGAGTTTATGGACCAAAGTTAGCAGCTTCCTTTGAACCAAATTAGTACCAAAGCTCAATAATAATAATAATCTCACTATTTCTCGCAATCGCAGATGTGTTTCAGTTTCTGTACAGCCTAAGCAGATCGACTTTCACATTCACGTAATATGCTGCAAGAAATCGAATGCAGGTATTCGAGAGTAAAGACTCATTTCTTTGAGATCTCTGAAGGAGGAAATGGGATTGAATGCAATACACACTTTAATTACGGGAATCAATAAACAATTAGTCTGAAGGAGGTAAATGGACACACTTCGGAAGCAGAAGAGCAGTATAGAGAAAGAGGGGAAAATAATGGAGGGAAGAAAAAAAAAAAAACCGAAAATGACGGTCCACTCAAAGAAACAAAATTGACATGATATTAACAAGAGATTCAGCCACAAGAGGTATCCAAACTTATGGAGGATCCATTCCTGGGTGTGGCTGTACCCGGCATACACTCAAAAGCACAAGCACCCTATGTTTGATGTTCTGCTCAGCAGGCGAAAAATAGGCGACTGCAGTCAGAACTCCCAGTACGCTCCAACGAATAGTCTCTTAATGCCCATTTTGTGACCAAAAACTAGGGGCTCTGACAAAAAATCACATAATTCTGCAAGAACAAGTTTTTCCATTCCCGTTGCCAAACTCATCGTCAGATTCACCACATTCACTGCAATTCGATAGAAACAGATGTTAGTAACCGAAGATGGCATAGAATTTATAATACGAGAGGGATTCAAAAGGTACACACACACACACACACACACACAAGAAAGCACGTCTAGCAAAGCACATAGAGAGCATGAGCTACCGAGAGGTCATGTTAGTTTGTCCTGAATTACACGCTCTTTGCATAAATGAAAAAGACCACGGTTACATGCACTCACTCAATAACACCAAGTTCTTTTTTTTAAAACAAAATAAATTCAAAAGACGAACACCCTGTATGAAATGCTACAACGACATTCCTTAACACTCCCCCTCCCTCAACACACAGCAGAGAGACCAACAGAAAGATCCAACATGAGACCATTGTAGGGATAATTTGGAACTGCCATGGAACACACACTTTAGAAGCAATATCCTTTATTTTTATTCATATTAATCATTTGAATGAGTCGGTAAGATAAATTCCAAACATGGAAACAAAGAAAATATGTCAGCCATTGTAAACAAACAAATCACATACAACAAAATCCAAGAGAAACGACATTCTTCTATATGATAATGTGGCATAAGATAGTAAATATTTCGTTGGGATCAGAGAACTAAATTTCTCTCCGCTGAAAAATAAATTGTCGGGCAACTTACCAAACAACATTGCTCAAGTGCCTCAAAGGCTCCCACAATGGCAAGGTAAGGGGGGATCGGATATACACAAGCCTTACCCCTACGTTGAGAAAATAGACAGGCTGCTTACGGGAGACACGTATGTTGAGCAACTTACTCTAACTCACTATTCTCTACTTTCTAGTGTAGGAAATGTTCACAATTTACTCTTTTAGCTCGGATTTTTACCTGAGAATAGGCTAAATATCACAAATTCAGTCCTAAGACTCCTAACTATCTACTTCTACGGGTAAAATGTACGTTTACAGTCCCTCCTCCCCTTGTTGGCCTTCCACTCATTCTAAGCCTTACTGAACCGAAGCAGTGACAACACGCGCCGTGCAAGTGATTTCTTTGAAAGATTGCATTTGAGACATATGACACAAGCTGATGCTTATTGGCCATGGTCTCAAATGCGAAATTGTAAAAAAGAAAGACAAGGTGCAGGGCTACATTAAATCAAATTTGCGAAAAAATTCTATGAAGGTTTAGGCTTTAGAGTTAAGACCACTGATAACGTGGTTATTCAGCTACCTATGAGAATATGAGATATTACAAGGAGTACAAAGAAGATAGATGACATTTAAAGGGTTACTCAAACGGAAATGGGCACACTGCATCCAAAAAGCAAACTTTGTGGTCACGGTGTACTAAGAATATAGACGCTTAGTCTCTCAGTGACAGCAAGTATAAGAGCATAATGGGAGTCTAGCAGTGGTAAAATACATACACTCCAACAGTCTCTAGCCTGAGATAGATCTGAAAAACTTCCAAATTATTATGGATAGAAATACAAACCTCATCACACAGAGAAAAAAAAAAAAAAAGATGTAAAAGGTGGGAGCCTATGCAAGAATGCAATACAATAAGGTATCAATTTTTCACAGATGAATCCATCATCAATAGTGGTTGGTAAGAAAACAATCAGATTAATAGTTGGTTATCCAAATCTGAAATATAGGGTTTATGCTCGTGGTTTTCAATATCAGCCGTGATACTGTGATGATGTTTTCAAGTTTACCGTGACCGTTATGAAGTCGTATAGGCCACAATTTTCCGTGATTTGTCCACGACCACCCCAAATGCTTATATTGCGATTACTGCCGAAAACAGACATTTAATACCAATCTTATTCTTTTGGTTGGACTCGGCCTTTCTCAACCTCACGCCTACTATCAACGCATCGCACTAGACAATGTACTCTGAATTAGCCTTCTGTTCTGGATTTTAGGATGATAAAGTTGGTTGGTTAAACTTTCAGTAGGTGGCTCAAGGTAAGACGAGATCTTTACAAAAGCACAAATACACATACCTTTCTCTTTTATGTTCAATTTATGTAGGGTATCCAAGGATTGAATCTCGTTAAGTTCTCAATGAACAAATCTATTGGTCTTTTGGAATCTTGACGAAGAAATGACTATTCATGAAAGCAAAGTCAATTGAACGCCACTGTTGGTACTATGATGCGACCAGATTGCAGTGTTGTAATGTAGGAGAGAGCATAAAAGTTTAGATGTAAGGTTTAGAATTTAGATTTAAAAGATAAGAAGCAAAGTAAAAATGAAGAGAAGAATCTAAATGGCCTTCTTGGGAGCCTTTATATATGGGATTGGGAATTGGGATACACTCTGTGTTGTGACTAGGAGCTCAAAATAGAGTCAAAAGTATCTTCTTTCTAAAACACCAAAAGATAAACTACTGGATCATTTAAACTCAAACTGTGTCATTATGGTGATAAGTGTTTCATCACCTAATTCCAACGACCGAAACATTAAGTAAGAAGTTCCATACACCAAAAATAAGAAGTTCATTCCCCGCAGCATTAGCTCCTCCTATGTACTGGCCTCCCCCCCCCCCCCCCCCCAAAAAAAAGAAAAAAAAAAATTAAAACAGACACTTCCTTCAAGATGCAACGTGCCAGGAGCTACGGTCATTTTGAAGGATTGATCCAGAAAAACATTAGACTTTCTTGCATAAAATGTATAGTTATAGAAATTCAACACATCCATAAACCAAGCTAGAGATATTTCTAGGTCTTCCAAGTTCAGGTGTGTTCCATCCCATGGAGCACAATTATATTGTTCAAAGAAAGGGTTAAAAGATGGGCAGCAATAACAACCAAAGTTTTGATACTACATTCCACGTATAGAATCCCCATAAAACTGAACAGCATGCCAAAACATTCCTTCGGAAAAGGTATGGCATCGTGAAATGTAATCAAGTCCCATATAACTGCCTAAATGTAAGCAAGAAAGTGTTCAGCACAAACAACTGGTCCTATAGAGCTCTTCTGAACGCATTAGAGGTATTATTAGAAACTAAATACCCAAAGCCAGCATGAATAAGATAGGGGATCCATAGTCGGTTGATTTCTTTTACTTAGCCTGAACTGCACCATTCGACTCCATGAAGCAAAGCCTACGACTCAATATCACGACGATGAGCTAAGAATTACTAGGTTTCATCTGGTTTATAACAACTGTAACAATGCTATCAGATTGAGAAAACTCTATTTGAAAAAGTTCAAAAAGAAAAGATGATGGTCATGCTTTTTGAAGGACAAAATTAAGGTCTGATATCTAGGTGATGAATTTTTAATGTGAAAATCCAGCCAAAATCAGAGAAAAATCATGATAACCATCGCTAGTTTAAAATAGCCATCAACAAAGGCTAATTACACCTAAAGACATGGCAATGAACTTGTAGTAAATAAAACAATGAAACCTTTGACAACCACCCCAAGACCATTAAACGCATTAAAAAAAAAAAAAGATAGCATCCAAAATTCCATCATGCAAATTATATAATTATATGATAGCATACCTCATCTCAAATTCTCTAATTTCCGTAAGTTCTTTGCCACATGCATCTGTCCACTGAACCTTTCTTTTCTCTTTAAGCCCCTCAGTATCACTACAGTCTTTCGCCAGTGGTTCTAGCTCATCAGTGTTTGTAATAATTTGCGGAATGTTTTGCGATGACTTCTTCATGCTACTCTTGAGAGATATATCTCTATGACTGTTATCATTGTCAACAATAGTGATCAATTCCTTATCCCTCTCAGTTAAAGGAACACTAGGCAAGATGTCCTGTGGTTGCGTAGGTCCTACTTTAAGAGGTGATTGTCCATCGAGTCCTGCGGAAGCGCGACCGAAACAGACGAAGGAAGCGCACCCGCGGGAAAGTCGATTCTTCCCAGAAGCCAGCTGGAGGTCACTGTCAGCTTCTTGTTCCACCAACTGGTATTGATTCCAAGGCGCAACTTTCATGTGCTTCTCATCACTCTTATGACCCAAAAGCAAAAGGGTCAGACCCTTGCTATATCCAGAAGCTGAAGCAGAGAAAAACCCCCCTCCTTCGACTGCAAATAACATCAGTTCTTCTCATCTGGGCACCCACGACCCTTTTCAGTTTAAGTCCCAGACGGCCAGACCCTTCAAATTTTAGATATGATGTTCTCTGAAGCAACCATATAAAATTATTAGAATAGCGGTTATGGTGAAACTTGTAATGGCTAGCAATGAAAAACGTCAAGAAATAAGGGATTCACATTTCCAAATCTCAGCCCCATATGGCTGGCCATTGTCAACAGTCGTAACCTTAAGCTAGCGGCCAAAATCAGTCTCTTAAAGTTATCTTAATTATTAACTATATGAGTTCTACATATATTCATACCATTATACAGAAACCCAACAGCTTAAACACCCCAACCATGAAATCGAACAGGTCCATGTACCGTTACAGAAATGTATTTTCCTTTGTTCACACTCATAAAGCTGATCTCTTAGCATCAACAAGTGAATGCCAGTCAAAAAAAGCAACACAAAATAGAGTTTGCCAACTATGTTTAACAACCCCCTACTCTCAAGATTGCTAAACAACATCTAAACCTGGCATTTGCTGGGACTAATCGCGACACGAAACAGTTCTTCGTCGAACACAATTAAACATTTCTCCATACTCACCAGTCACCACCATAAGTAAGTCAAATCCACTTCCAAAATTGTCCATCACATAACCAAAAAAACCTAATAAAAGTACATGAGACTCATATGATAAACAACCAAGTATACCAAAAAGATTAAAGCTTCATTAAACTACAATCAATGTCTTGTCCACAAAAAGGGGGTGGAAAAGCGTAAGACTAAAGATACAAAAACCCAAATTAGGCAATCAAGTAAAAAAAGAGATCGTACCCACAAAATTTCAATCAACAAGAAACAAAACCCAATTACAGAAAACCCTCAAACTTCATCATTACATTTCACTTCTGGGTTTATATGATCACAACTAAAATCACCCACAAAAAAAAAAAAAAAAAAAAAAAAAAAAGATGGGTCAATCAAAATTCAAAAGATAACAACTAAAGAAACAATAAAACTCAAGAAACAAAGATAGAACTAACATGAATTGCTAGTACAGACTAAGTATGACAACCCAAAAACTCAACTTTATATCAAGTAATAAAGTTGCTAAAAACAGCAAAGCTTCATCAAGAAGTTTGGGAAGTGAAAGTAGTACCTGAGGAGAGAGAGAGATGCAGGGGTAGATCTGGTAGAGAAGATAGAAGGAGAGAGATCTCAGGGGAGTTTGAGTTGAGTTAAGTTGAAGTTTAAGTGACCAAAAATTTTGAGATTTGAGAGCTTTTTTTTTTTTTTTTTTTTTGGTTACTGAGTTTGAGTTGTCCAACAGATGGACGACGGAATAGAGGAGGAGAGAGAATGAAAAGAGAAAATGATTGAGATGATTGTGAAGAAATGGAATTAGTAGGAAGAGTCATGCAGAAGCTGCTGCTTTTTTTTTTTTGTTGTTGTTGATAGAGGGATAAAAACACCTTTTTTTTTTATAAACAATGGAGATAAAAAGCAATGCTTTTCTTATGATAAGACATGGAGTATTTTACTTCTTGAATAGTAAGTACGATTAAGAAGCGTTATTTCTCGTGTGAAAGTTTAGTTATAAAATCATATACCGTAGTGCATTAAAAATGTTGTAGAAAACGGAGTTGATCACGTTTTTAGATAACGATCCAGCTGTTAATGATAATCTTGTCAAAGAGTACAATGTTTTGTTGTAATTGGTGTTTATGTTGGATGTTAGTTTGTAAATTTCCAATTGAAAACTCGTATCAAAGTCTACATTACTTTACATATATGAAAGTTGTTATAGAAATTGGAGTCGATCAATGTTTTAAATGTTATACAAAGCGACTACTATAATACCATCGAGTGAAGAGTGATAAGAAAATAAAACATACGCAAGTTATTGCAAGAAGAAGCATATATAGAAGGGTAGGAGGGGAGTTGTATCAAACCAGGCTAATATCACAACTTATCAAACTTCTTCTTCAGTTCTCTTAAAAGAAGACTTACCGAGAGTAAACGGCATAAAAAAAAAAGTATTAAACTTACCTTGGGGTAAATTTCAAGTTTACGTTATTAGTCTTTGACTCATGATATAATTTGCTGATATTTAATATACGAAAAAGTTGTATAATTTTAATTTAACAGAAATAAAACTACAATTGTTATTATGATATAATCACATGAAAATCATAGGGCCAAAGGCATGGAAAAGCTTTCATTAATTAACTCCCTCTATGCTCAACTTTAAGCAAAGCAAAGGGAAAAAACTCAAAAAGATCCAACAGAATTAGTCAATTTGCTTAAACCGTCGGGGAACCTTTTGTTTATTTCATGGATCATCATCATGCTTTCCTCGCCAGCTAAAAAATTATACGATAGAAATTTCTGACAGTGATAAGAAACATAAGCACTTGGTTCAACTAGTATAGAAACAAAATCGATTTAATATAAAAATGGGTTGTCTAACGTGTGTCCATATGGCACATGATAAAAATAAGGAAAGGAATGGTTATCATGTGCCCTATGGGCACACGTTAGAAATATCCATATAAAAATACTCCGAAAATTCACCAAAAGCTGCTATTCTTGTTCTTCAAGGTTGGCTGAGTTTGGGAACTAGCTTGATCAGACCTCAGTTGGCGAAGTAAACAAACACGAATCTATATCACAAGCTGGTCTACAAACGAGTCGAGATCAAACTTAAAGACTTAAAGACAATTGAGTAGACCAATCTGTATTTGATGATTTCATATTTTCATTGCATTCTCAACAAGTCAGATGCCCCCCATCCTGAGGCTATGCTCTGTAACTGTAATGTTGAACTGAAAACACGACTGACAGAAACTAAAAAGAACAGAACATAAATGACACCAAACTTGATAAAAGACCAAAAAAAAAAAAAAAAAAAAAAAAAAAAAAACATGTATACTACTTCGACATCCCCATTCAACAAGACAAAACACTAAGGTTCATTTGAAGGCCTATGACATCCAACAACCACGGATACAAAACACGACCACTCCACCCCTTTTTCATACACCCGAGCCAGTGAATTGCACACTAGTTTATTCTCAATCTCCAAACCATACACATCTGTTGATCTCTTCTCTGTGGAGCTTTGGTGCTTCAGACCGGCCTAAAGGCACCCGAGGACCATCCCAGAAACCTTACATTCAGCCATGGCAAGCAGCATGACGAACAATCAGTAGTTAGATTCTGGACCTGGGCTATCTTGATGCATATCCATCGACGAATCATTGGAATTTGACTCCCTGTTCTGATGACCAGCGAAATTGGCTTCAGTGCTTCTCGCAGCACTACTAGGAGGAAACCCTCCTTGAACACTTTGATACTGCTGAAGAGTACGACGGATGGGACTAGATAAAGCATTAGAAAAGACTAAATTTTTAGCCTGATTTTCTTGCTCGGGTCTGGGTACCTGAGCACTTGGTGTTTGGGCCGATGGCCCAGAAACAAGGAACCCACTATTTGTGAAATGCCCTGGTGCTTGAGGATGGTGATGTTGCACTGGGGCTCGAGGCGACATAGATGGTTCATCTCCACAATAATCAAGCTCATTCTGCAATACAGAGTCACAGACAGTTCAGTATGTATTTCAACCTATCACTTGTGAGGTAACGCAGGACAACAAAAATACAATATAATGTAGCACAAGAAACTAGTACTTCATTCAATCCCTAAACCTCAAATCTGCCTGACTTATCGAAGTCTTAAAAGGAGTAGACACAGAAGCACAACACTACAAATATTTGAACACGAGGACAATAATTTTACACACCATTTGATACAGCTAAAGGTGTGATTAAATGGCTCAGGTTAGTCTTCAGATTTTTTAATGAAAAAGACATACTAAAACCAACATGATACAACTTTGGATTTCAATACACACAATTGGCTCAAAGTTTCCAAAATCTCAACTAGCAGTGTGACACGATAGCATGTCAGGAACAAGTATGAAAAAAGTGGGTTGATACAGAAAGTTAATCTATTTCTTAGCACCATATATTAAATGGCCAACAAGACTAACTTAATTAACTCAGGTCTGCTTAGTGTTGAGGAGTCCAACTTCCAGCGACTACATCTTCAATATGAACCCAAACAAGACGAGACCTACTTGCTAGCCCTATAATAACAGTTATTAACTGTAGGCTAACAGCAAGCCTTCAATGAGGTGACCTCTAGCACTAACCACATAACTTGGTATTTAAAAGCAAGCCAATAAGGCAACAGCACTGATTTAAAGGTGCTGGAAGCACTAAGTTCACATATTTAATGAAAATTGGAAACAAAAGGCTTAACAGGGAGTAATTCACATAAGATTTAGTATATATCATATTCAAAAGAATGAAATCAGACAACACTTGCCAATCTAATCTAATTTTTAGTGTGTGCAACATCTTTTGTTTCTTCCAACAAAAACACATTGTGCATAGCCGCTTTTTGTTTTACCCCTCTTGCCAACAGAGACAAATAATAGTTGTGTGGAGTGTGCCGTGTGTCAATGATTCAATCAAAGTTTAATCCAAACAAAAATAGTTTGCAACAAAGAAGCCACTTTGTCCATTATTACAAAATACAAGATCTCAATATTTTTCAGTAGGTGTCCTAACTGAATGAAGGTTCCTACTATCAAAAAAATGGATGAAAAAACAAACATTTATTTTGTCCAGTATACCGACATGCATAATAACTTTGAGCAACGGTAAAGAAAACTGGTATGCACACAAAGACACAAAGAGCGCAACGGAAGGACATATCTTTCATCCTCCCATTGCCCCAACTCAAACACATTTCTCATTACTTAATGAGAGTTAAAGGAATAGAATGTTTACTTTTATGTCGACAGAGGTAAAAACATAATTGGTTTTTAAACCAACGACCCTCCTGCGGACTAGCACAGGTCTATCTAAACCAAGATTAGTAGTGTATTACAATATTCTACCATAATATCCTCCCCTCTCTTCACCTTCCTTGACCAAACAGTAAAACATGGAGCATTCTCTCCTCCTGAATGCTTAATTTAACCTATCCCAAGCAAAGGTGTCACTTATTTACCATATATATCAAGCCATTCCAGAACTTTAGCAAAGAACTAAAATGAAACAACAATGACTAAAATTATTCGCTTGAAACCAGAACGATCCTAACTCCCAGTATGAACGGCTAACACTTCACCAAACTATCCAAATGTAACAGATGGTTTTCGGCTTTTCACCATGAACTAACATACTAGATAAAAACAGTAATAGCTTCTTCTGTACAGCATTCATAAAGACAAGGCTCTGTGTAAGTGGTACTTTCACTGAATAGCAAGTAGTGGCCATATACAAGATGGACTTTCACCATCTCTTTAGCCTTCAGATGCTAAACTAAGTAAAACCAATAATTCAAATACGAAGGGCAAACACTGTAAGTGACAGTGCTATCTCATCATTGCTAGAAGTCTCATTGAGTGAAGAAGTAAACCAAATGTCATTTCTAACCAGTAGTTAAGAGCTTCCTAACTTGGTTGTCTATAGTGAATCATTCCAGAAATTTCCACATGTCTACTCATGATCTCCAATATGTAGGAAACAAATTCAATACAAACAGAAATATGAAATATGGAAAAGAAGAGAAAGAAAAGAAACCTGAAGGTAAGTTAGTATGTCAACTGTTGTCACTCTTGATCCTGCCTCTTGTTGTCGCAAAATCCATTGATAAAGCTTTTCCTGAAACCATAAGGGGACGAATGAGGAACCTCTGGAAATAAGGTGCCCAGATACAGTATATTTAGGCAAGAAAGAGAAAATGCATACTAATTACGGAGAACATGTCTAGTGGGATAGAGAAAAGATGTCTCAATTATGAATGCTATACACTCAAAGTGTGCCAGGAGTTCCTTTTTGAATTTGAATTCCCCAAAAACAATGTCCCCATGCTACTCAGAATCACAATGCAAAACACTACACCCAACATATAGCAAATATTGGACTATTTATCTAAGAGGTTCCTCCATTTGACGCTCACCCCTTCCAACAAACTCTTCCCCACACATAAGTAAGAAGTATTCATACTAAGGGACATACATAGTTGAACATTAAAAGATAATAATTAAGAAGCATTCATATTGTGATCACAGGAAAGAAGCAGCGGTGAATACAGTGATCATATAAAACCAAAAGACTTTCCTCTAACTAAAATTAAAAACGACCACCACCGTCAAACAGTCAGTCTCCACCATGCTACACACACATTCAAAAGACAGAAGAAACAAGAGTTCCAAAACTGAGAAATCAAAAGTAACATAAAACTTTTGATGGAAGATATCCTTTGCTCCCACCTTAGGAATGGACTGTGTGTCTTCATCACATTAAATCCCTAACAAATGACTCTTTCTGCAACATCCCCATCTTAAAGCTAAAGTTGCAAACAGAATAACATTCAAACGAGAAAAACGTAATTAAACTTCAAAACAATCTTGGCAAAACTAGACTGCACTGAGCATCCATGCTAAACTAAATTGAGCTTCCTTAACACAAAGAAATATCCAATGACAGCACCAACCACTACGTCACTCGTCAACAAAACCTTTTTTTATCAAATACCATCAAAAAATCGAAACTATTACAGAATCACTCACAAAAGAGTATCCCAACATCGAAAAAATCAACCCAGCAATCAGTTAAAACCCTAAATTTCTTTGATTAAACCACAAATTCAAACCTTTTAACATATCAACCCCAATAAAACGAAACCCGAAAATCACAATGCTTATCATCAATTTTTAACAAAACCCTCATCCCACACAACAAATTAAACCCCATTTCTAACCTAATTAACATAATCCAATCCCAATTAACATAACCACTCCTTAACAACACATAAAAATACCCAAAAACACAATCAAACAACCCACTTCTCAACTAAATTCTTAAACAAACAACAATTAAACAATAACAACAACATGATAATAATAATAATAATCAAATTAAATTAAAACAAAAAAAAAAAGGAGGAGAGAGAGAGAGAGAAATAGAAAAGTACATGGCCGTGACGTTCACCGGCTTGAAAAGACAACTTCTGGTGGTTCATAGCCTGAGTATAAAGCTGAGACAACGAATTCGCAGCGCTACAAAAAGAAGCGTACATCGTACGATCCACCTCATCCAGACTCGTACCAATAGACTTCCTCTTCTTCCCCATTCCTCCCTCCTCCTTGTTTTTACTAATTAATCAAATTAAATTAAATTAACCAAACTCTGAATAATCACCCAGTTTTTAATAAAATTAAAAATTCGATTGTAAAAGTAAGAACATGCCAGAAAATATTATCAGGGTTTGAAAAGATTTCTGGGTTTTGTTATGATTATCAAAAAAAAAAAATTGAAAAGGGGGGAAATAGAAAAGATACGGCGGTGGAGGAGAGAGAAAATGGTTGAATTGAATGGACGGAGGAGAGAGAAGGGGGAAACTCTGGTAATGCAATTGCAAAGCAAAGTGTTTGAGATTGGGAGAAGGGTAACGTAACGTAACGTATCGTATTGTATAAGGTATCAAATCAAATAGGAGTAAAACTATCGAGTTTAATAGTATAAGACCGAGTTTGAGTTCGTCTTTGCGTGTCTGCTACTAGGGGTGAGCATGAACGGGTACCCGCTCCAAAATCATGGACCCGGACCCGGACCCGTTTCTAACGGGTCCTAAAAATTAGGACCCGTACCCGGACCCGTTGACAACGGGTCCTACAAATTAGGACCCGGACCCGGACCCGGACCCGTTAATAGTCACAACGGGTAGCGGGTACCCGTTTAATTTTAAGCTAACTTAAAGGTAACCATGCAAATGCAATGGTTCATTAAGTTTAGACCAACTTTGAGGCCTAAGTACTAGAAAAGTCAAGCAAGAGTGTATATTTATAAGTGAAGGGTTTGTCCATTCTTTCCTCCATGACCAATGTGGGACAAATTTTTTTTTTTTCCACTCTTATAAGCTTTATCAACCTACTTAGTTCGACCATGAATTTGGATTACGTAAGTTAATTATTTGAGAAAATGCCATCAAATAACTCTTGTAGATCGTGTTGCTAGCTTTTCGTAGACGCTAGTTGCAACCATTTTTGACTTCGTATGTCAAATTTATGATCGAAACAAGAACACTAGTTACACAAATAATGGACATCTTAGTTAACAATCACTTCTCCATTAGCTATGACAAAAATTGAGGAAATTATATACATGAGCTATATAAAAGCTAATAATCACTTAGCAATATCCAAATAGTTAGTAATTTTATTATATTAGCTTAAATAATTGGTGATTTGGATTATGTTTATTAGGTTGGAGTATTTTATTTTATTAGCTAAGTAATAGTTTTTTGCACAATCACATAATATACATGATGCAGTATGTATTAGTAGTTTCATTAGAATTTCAAAGTAATTAGCAATGTGTAGAATCCATTTCTATATATTGTATGTATTTGTTGGTGTTATGAATATATTCGTCGAGAAGCGATTTGTGCTTAACTCAATGAGGATCGATGTCGTTACGGGTCATGATCAATGTGTTATGTGTCGGAAATGGTGCCTACTAGTGTCAATGTATAGAATGGAATATGAATTGCACATTATGTTTACATTTTTATTGACTATGGTACACTCAATAACATTATAAACTCTTATATATACTAATTTTTACGCTATCTCATCTTTTGTAATTTGTAATGATCGTCATAAGTGACATTGTAATTATTATAGCATATAGAAATCTATATATACTAATCACTTGGGTAACTTAACAAAATCACGAAGTGATCATTAGGTTTTTATTATTGATTTATATTATTTTCTCAATTTTGGTCATAACTCATTGATAAGTGATTATTAAGTAACATAGCCATCCATTTTATGTGTAAGTAGGGTTCTCGTGTTCAATGTAACTTTCACATACAAATTCGAAACTGGTCGAAACAAGCGTTCACGGAAAGCTAGCAACACGATCTACAAAAGTTATTTCCGGGATATTCCTCAAATAACACAAATAACTAGTCGAAATTTAGTGTCAAACTATGTAGGTTGGCAAAGTTTATAAGAAAAATTAAGACTTTATCCCACATTGGTCATGGAAGTAAGAGTGATCAAAGTTTTCACTTATAAATAGACCCCTTTGAGTGGTAGATGTAGTTCATCGACTTCAAGTTTGGTCAATATTATTAGACTATGCATTTGCATGGTTATCTTTGAATTGAGCTATTACTTGAATTCTATAGTTTTTTTTATAAAGTTTTTTTTTTTTTTTTTTCAAGTAATTGACTTATACGGGTACGGGTACCCGTTTAGACCCGTTGAGCAACGGGTACCCGTTTGAACCCGTTGAACAACGGGTACCCGGCGGGTAACGGGTCCAAAATTTTAGGACCCGTACCCGGACCCGTTGCCAACGGGTCCTAAAATTTTGGACCCGGACCCGTACCCGTCCACAACGGGTCCGGGTCCTAAGCGGGTCCGGGTCCGGTTCCGGGTACCCGCTTTTTTTGCTCACCCCTATCTGCTACATGCCTTTGAAGAGGTTCATGTGGTGAACTTATGACTCGTGGTTTTTGTACTACAACGAGGATTTAAGAGGTCTTATTCGGAGCTTGTTTGGTAGATTTGAAAGTTGGTAAGCCGCGGTGCAGTGTTCTAATACTAAACTATATGGATTGGTTCGATAAAAATTTGGCTCAAAATCGATTGAATGGGCCAATGGTGAGTACCAACCTTTGACTAATTTCATTTTGGGAAAGCTTGGGTTGGATTGACTCGTTTAGGATAGTTTTTGTATTTTTAATTATTAAATTTAACAAAAAAATATTGGAAATTTCACAATTCTTCTCGTAATAATACCATGTTTCAATCTTCTCAAAATGAGAAAACATGACCCAAATTTGGAATTATCCTGACCCAACCGCCACACTGCACGTATAGACGTGAACCCCCTAGTTACCGTGAAAGTAGTTTCGTTTAGTACAAGAATACTTCACACCTCGTGGTGCTTACACCTCTCGCGACTGGCGCTTCAAAAGGCGAAACTCTCATCGGTAAAAGAATAAGAATAAAAGAAGCGTTTTACTCCTTCATGCATGCTCTACTTGGCTCGGGGAGATATAACTCAGTTGATAGAGTTCCGCTCTTGCAATTTGGTCGTTGCGGTTACGGGTTGGATGTGTAATTGTCCAAACGGTAATGATTGTATCTTTTACCTGAATCGGTGGCTAACTTTTTCTAAGTAATGGGGAAGAGAACCAAAACATGCCACTGAAAAGACTCTACTGAGACAAAACAGGAAAGGGGGCCTTGTTCGCTCCGCGGCACCGGGAAGATCCGGCTACCCAGGATCTCGGCACCCCTCCCACCTTTCGGCATCTTTCGGGCAAAGAAAGCCCTTTCTAATACGTCAAGAAAAGAAGGCGTTTCTAAAGTTCCAAAAATATTTTGATATTAGATAGATTAGATTAGATTTAATATATGTAATTTTTTTAAAAATAAAACGCAAATTCATCAATGTAATCGAAGCAACATTTACATCAACAACTGTAACGATACTAATTCCATCAAAAATAGGACATGGTGGTAGTCAGCGGTGTGGATGCAGAGAAAGCCATGACATTGGGGTCAAGGAGTTGAAGTGAAAGTGAAGCGTGACGGGTGAAGGTGAGTACATGGCAACGTCTTGCGGGCGCCACATAAGCTGGAAACATAATAGTGAAACAGATGATCCGAACTGCCTCTTAAAGTGCATTATACTTCAACATCTCATTGAACCAGATGTTCACAAGTCATACGTGTACCCTCATCTAATCAATTCTTAAACACTGCTCCGTATTGGAGGAGGGAAATCTGCATTATTCGAGGATCAAAGGAACGATGCAATTCATTATTGACGTGTTGCGTGTGGTTCAAAGATTTGAAAGAATTTTCCGGCATGACATGAACCTAAAACGAAAGGAATATAGAAGATCAAGCAACTCGAAAATACGGAAAAAAATGAACCTCATAAACTCCTTCATGTATCTGTAGTCTGTACTCTGTAGAACAAGTCATGTACAGCCAAGATATACAGGCAACTATGGGATTCCTACTTTGCGGTCACTCTGTTCCTTTTAAAAGGTTGGACAGGCCATCTGCAACGGCTAGCGCAGAACGTATGAGCTAGCACTTTGGACCACATTTACAAATCTGGGCTGGAAGGCTAGCCACCTAAAAATTAATTGCCTAATGGCTGTCAAGATTAATTTTCAGCACTCGGTTTTAACAAATCATTGAACAGATTAACTTAAGACCATTAGAAACATGTCAGATGGTTATTTTACAACCTAATTCCTTTGCTGCCGTATCAAGATACTGAATCGTATTCCCTCTAGAGAGTCGCGTGTGAGCTTCCCATGTCAAACACTTCTCAATATCAGCTTGCCAATCGGTGATTCCTAAATGCAAAAACTGTAAGGGAGACCCCTGGATGCCGTTTTTGTTTTCCTGCTTATAGATGGGTTTGACTGATCCATTTTGCAGTATGTCTCGGAGAACAGAGATACTGAGGGCACGTACGTGCGCACTTGGATGAGAGACGCATGTAACAGTGGCTGGTACACGGCACTGCAAGAAAAGAGCTCAGTCAAATTAACTCTAGTTATTGCGGCTTCTACAACCTTAATTCTCTTTATCTGGCGGTTGAGGTGTAAGAGTAAGGAGGTAACTTTTGAAATAACATAATTCCAAAGGCTATCCCCAATACATGCCTGCTCAATGAGGTATTGCCCTTTAGTATACCCCAAATGTTTCGATTCAGTGAAGAGAGCATTCTAATGAGATTATGAAATTATACCTTTAAAAGGTTGGATAGGCCATCTGCAACCGCTAATCCAGATTCTCCCCATTTCAGCACTGGTTGTACTGCTCTGGCAGTTGCTTCCAGAAGCTGTACCCCAAAGTTAATGCAGGGTTAACTTCATGTTCTTAATCCACAATCACTTAATTCTCATAAACTACTTTGAAAGGAAATGAGCCAAACAAAGTACTAAAATGTAGACGAAAAATATCGATGCAACTAGTTTAATCAGGTATTCAAAGCTATTAAACATGTTACCTCCAACTGCGGCAGTGTACAAGCTTCACCATCAACAAGCATCCCATCGGTGGCACGTAGAAGAAGATCTGAAGCGCTTGCAAGAATGACTAATGATTCTGGGGTATCGTAATTTCTCATCAACTCCACCATCAATTTTACAATACGCTGGTTGACCTTCCACATTTTCTGGCCTTGATCATCATCTTTAGCAATCCAGGGCTGTAATTCCCTTTCCGCCTAAATAAAAGAAAAAAAGAGGGGTGAAAAAACGACTTGAGAAATTGTTCATTTAGATTACCGCCTACAGCCAAAAAAAAAAATGTTCAGTATCCGAAATTGGATTATCTTGGAAAAACTTTGGGCAGAGCGGCAGTGCATAGATCGGCTAATAAATCACCAATCATGTCCATCCTACCACTGTCGGATTAAGTGACAGCGAAAAAATGCTAACGGTCACGCAAAATGAATTCACTGTGAGTTGGAGTATATTGGACCTGAAGAACAACTGCTGCTGCAGCTTTAGCTGGTGACGCAGACACAACATTGCATAGTGCATCAACCACCTGTACAAACAAAATATCACAAGGTAAGGAGAAATTCTGACAACATTTAACAATCGATTTGCAATACAACAGGAATAGACCAACTGCAGTTTTAAAATTTAAATTTTTAAAGTAATTTTGAAAAAATGTCTCAATATATGCGAGAATGCGGAGATGTGGAATAACACAATGAGAAATAAGCATGAGTTCTTGGCCTTGTATTATAACCATGTATTTAATATATTTCCAGCAGAAGATATTCTCATGTATAATTGTGTCAATGCAGAAAAACTAGGGTAGTTCTTGATGCACACCTGTCTCCATCCTTGCTGTGCAGAAGTACTTTCTGGAATCGGTTGTGTTTCAGGCGCTGCTATCAGCCTGTGCCAAAGAAGTGAAACCACGGAGAAACAAAGCTCTTGTTTCTCAACAAGTACTGATTGGAGGAAAATTTGTACACTGCAATTAAACCCTATATGCCTGTCCATTGTCAGAAAGTTGGCCAAATCTGATGCATCCAGTTGGAAGCTCGCAATTTTTTTACCCGATGTACTTCCAGCATCCTTCCCACAATTCAGCAATTTCTTTGAATGCGATGATTCTTCACGCGCCAGAGTTGAAGGAACCTCTGATAGAAAACAAACTGTGCCCGTGCACTCATCAAGTTTTCTTCCTTTAGAGACACCTGACGAATCTCTACACACCTGAGTAGTCGATAATTGTGCTTCTAACGGTTCTGCCTTGTTTAAGATGGATGCAACTGCCTTGCTGTGGATATCGATAAGGTTATACAGGGAAGATGCCCTGGTGTGAATTTCATCATCCCATCTACACCGCATCAAGACAGAAAGAGCATTCATGCAAGCCTTGGACCGCCTAAACAATTCAGAAACATGAGCAGCAACCATAGCTGCAGCGACTATTTCATTCGAACTGTATCCCCATGATGTGCCAATAGTTGATGGTCTCAGTGAAAACAACGCTTCCAGAATGGACAATATCCTACGAGTATGACGCATTGCAGACTCCATACCACTTTGGAACTCATGAGAAGAGCCATTTAGTTTGAGTGGCTTCGCAGCTTTCTTCGGATCTTTGGGATTAGAATGATTAGATACACCGGCAATCAGTGGATACAGCTGAAGTTCACAGGCCAGAGCACAAACAGCTGCCAAAACATAAGAATCGAATGCTGCAACGGGGCCCTGCTTCTTTGGCTTTCTACTTGCATAGTCTTTATCTTTCTTCAAATCTTTGGATCTTGAAGATAAACTTGATCCTGAGTGTTTGCTAATGCGTTCAGCATATGCATCATCACCCCTAGATCTTTTTTTACTATTTGTGTGAGCTTCATGACTGACACATACAGTCAGCACGACAAAGAGTAACCGAGAAGCAAGCTCTTCAGTGGCACATGATTCTAGGAACAGTGAATGAACCATGGTACGGAGCTCAGCCACAGCAAGGTTTTTGGATGCTGATCCTGCACCTGAACTGTACCTTGATCTTCGAATTTCTTCTGCAGAAGCCTCAAGTGGAAATGTCCTTTGCAGAATTGCTTCTACAGTTGCCACAAATATTTTCATCAGGCATGCTTCTGATGGACTTCCGCGAGGGAGATACTCCAAAACTTTAAGAAGTGGTATGTACAAGTTCCAAGATAATAGAGGTGGCTGCAACGGGGTAGCAACTATTATTTCGGGAAGATCAACAGCTGAAGAACTTAACGGGATCAAACCATATGCAGCTTCCCATATGGTACAGATTCTCCATTCCACTTCTGGACCATGGGCACAAAGCATTGACGCAATTCCTTGTGCGGTGGCTTCTATGGTTGCTTCCGCGGCGGGCACTTCAATCTGATACAAGGTACGTAACGAGTTCAATTTGAATACAGACAAATGCGTCCTCTAGACTAAAACTTGTCTTATGAAAATCACTAGCTTTGCGCCCGCACATAACTCGCAATAATCAACTCTATTTTGAAGAGAGATCATTCACATTATCTCATTTCCATGGTTGTGTGCTTGGATTATGCAATGCATGACGAAAGATATCTTCAATAGTGAAAACAGAATATTTGAGAACTTTTGTGTACAACAACGAACAATCTGTTAATAATTACGTCTGCCGATCCTCTCTCCATGCCTACCTCTAAAATAAGCATAAAGATATACCTGCTTTCTGTAGCATGAAATATAGCCGCCCAAAGGTTCATGTTGAACATCAAACCCCTCGACTTGTCTCAAAGGAGGAAAGAGCAAGGCAGGTTGAGAAAGTACGCGGAATAGCAATGCTGCTGCTGCATCAGCAGCAATGCCTTCTCTCATAGACATGGCAATGCCAATGGCTCTCAGGAAATGCAGATGCATCCAGTTTCTTGGCAACTGCACGCAATAAGATAAACAACACCATACATATCTGAGAAATTGCATTGACAGATATGCTGATCATTGATTGATTTCACACAAGTTCTCGAAGATTTAAGATATTTAACAGCATGTCTTACATGCCAAAATCTTAGAAAACCATTTTTTTAGAGCACAATGTAATGAATAGGATTTGGTAGAACAGGCAAGTCACCAGAACAGATAAAGCACTGAGAGCCCAGGAATCTGTAATTTAGGAAGAGAATAATAAGCTTTTAGGTAGTAGTCACGTGAAAGGTTTCCTTACTCTCATGCCGGATGCATAATCTTCAGCTGCACGGAGAAGCTCCACGAGTTGTACAGCAGCGTCAAGTGCATCTGGAGCCCAAGAAGGTGGTGCCTCAAGTAGTCCAAGCAGTAGTCTCTGGGTGGCACTTGGTGTAGCAATTGCATAATACCTATGTTCACCAGAGAAATAACTTTTAAATACTATTCCAGAACCAAACAAACAAAAAAAAAAAAAAAAAAAAAAAAAAACATTCGAAAAGAATAGATCAACAATGTCCAGATGTAGTTATATACCGATGAAACAGCCGTGCATATGGTTCAAGTGCAGGCAGACCAGCAACAAGATGCTCATCTAAAGAAGTTGTGGGAGGAGGAAGCAGAAGAGCAGGGACTGCAACTGCTGTCAAAGTGGCAGTCTCATAGCGGGTGACCTCCTCATCACAGACGCTCAATATAACACCAGCACCATTAGCAACAGCCCAGCGTGGAGTTGATGGCATATACTGAGGATGTTTCCCATTCCCTCGAGAGGTGGCTGAAGAATGGAGTAAACAGATCTTTGATGAGTTACCATTTCTTTTATGCTGGAATAAGTTATTGGGTAAGACTGTCCTACACTAAGTTAGCGTAAGACATAGTGAGGATCCAAATGATCATGCAAGCATTGTGTTTTTTTACTTGTCAGGACCTTAATATCTCACCATGTCTTATGCAATCCTTCCAATGTGGGATTCAAATTCTCTCACATCTCTCCTAAAAATTTTGCCAAAACCAAACCAAAAAAAAATTGGGCGAGAGGGGAGGGAATTTTAACTCTGAGCTTCAATCTATTAAAAGCCAAATTTCACAACATATGAGTCTATGGGGAACGAAAATGGATACGCCCCTAACTCTCTAATAAACAGAAATCCAACCCATCTTCTTTAAGTTTGAGAAAAATCTTACACCTTTTATTTGGCCAGACACAAGAAAAGAATGTTGCCAGTTTTACATGTGAAGAATCAAGATATCGCCCACTATGAATCACATGGGGTTCACATACATGTTGAATTTAATAACATTACTTGAGAAAAATCACTTCAAGTATCAAAAATTTCATGTCTGTTAAGTAAAAAACAGCTAGAAACAATTGAAGAGTCGCCATCATAAACCAAATGATACAAAAAAAATGAAAATTTCAGAATCTGAGAAAGCTTACAAATCATTGGTGGCTTCAGTTCTCCAGCTGCATACCTTCCCATAACGCCACCACACCTAGCATTATTTGAGAACTTTAATCAATACTTTAGACTCAGAAATGACGTTATCACAAGTAATCATACCATGACTGGAGGAAGGCACTCAATCTTGACACATTAGACAAATATTATTATCTTATGTTAAGTTACCAAATAAAGAATTCTATGAACGAACTAGCATCTTTTGTTCTTTTTTTTCTTCTCTTTCGAGGTAAAGACAACAAGTGTCAAACATACAAAACACCAATATAACAAGCTCAAATCTGGAAATTACTCTACTCTATCTGATGAATCTCATTTCACTGATCCACAGGGAATGCTATCATATAAATACCCACTGATTAACTTTTTTCTTAAGTGGTCAAACCTGCACGAGTACATACCATCTGAAGTAATCACTTTTGATGCCAAGAGGGGCTGCAAGCAATATATCAGTGATCCAGGGAGACAGAGGCCTTGAAGGTCGTCTTTCGGTTTGTGCAGGGAAGGAGTTAGATGAGTCGGTGGCAGCAGAGCTACTGGTTGTACCGTCATCTCTACCACTAGTTGCATCAGTATTTTGCTCTCGCTCAGCCTTGTAGATAGGGCGATTATAGTGAGTCAAAATCCGCAATATCTCTCCACATGCCAGGGCCCACTGCTCAGAGTACTCATTCTGCAAAATAAGTTTGACATATGGGATTTCCTTCGATCAATAAGTTCACACATGAAACACGCAACATATTTCTTGGCGGTACGATATGGCATGATCCCGCAACCACAAAATCTAAGAAATCAAATAACTTCATTTGTCCTATCATCTGTCCTATTAGTAAGTTTAGGGAATTGTAAAACTATGCTTTTAAATGCAATGAGCTCACTATGGCGAATTATTATAATATTTTCTCACAATTTGTATTAAATGTGTATTGGGAGCTAGTTTTTCATAGCGAATAACTTTTGTAAGAAAACATACAAAAGAAACAGAGGGTGTACTTCAGTAATCAGGCAGCAGGTATGATACACCTATATTTAAATCAGAATCATGTATATAAGAAAAAAATAAACAAATGCATGAGTTGTGTCCATACCTCATCATCTGGACAGAACAAAGAAATGAACGAGGCAAACGGAGGTCTATCCTTATCATACACCAGTGTGCCATCAATGATGGTTGAAATAATTGGAAGAACGACAGCATGGCCGTGCTCTGGGTGGTGGAGGACGAATGTAGCTGAAATTTTTAATCAACAAGTGAGTCAATGCACTTCACCAGAAATAGCAAGATGACAATAAAGCTTAGTAAAGATAGAAAAGTGAAGAAGTAAATGAAAGTAAAAGTTCACACACTTCATCATTGCAAGAAAGCACCGCAAAGAATATACCTAAGACATCATCAAATACAAGCTTTTCATCTGACGGATAACGGTTCCGAATCAGCTGCCAAGACAGAGAGGTAGATAAGTGTTCAGCGGCTCTCGTGCCAACAATCATATTTTAAAGAAAAACTGCATAATCATTTTACTTAACAAAGAATGCATGGGTGTCAATTCTTGCTAATGATATTAGAAAAGAAAGTTGTTTCACTGCAGTATTACCTCAGCAATATCTTCGGAAAATCGTTCTGATATGAATTGTCCGAAGTACTCAACATAAGCAGTAATCTGAGCCTGATGAGAGATAGCAGCAAACTTAAGCAAAATACACATACAGTAATTGTGATGAACTGAAAAGAGGGATCTAGGCACAAAATCAAAGCATGACCATAGCAGCTTGGAACAAGATGGCAGATTAAAGCATGTTTGCAGTCTTGTAAAGTAAAGAATTTATACAATTGTATTAACTAGCAAGATTATTTGCCAACACATATCGGGTATGGCACTCATTAGAGCACAACTCCTCACAATATGGTGTTGTCATAGATACAATGTGACCAAAAACAATGACACGGACACCACATGATGTATTAGATGACATACCCATGCATGTCTCTCCAAACTATTGAATAGACTTCAGATGAATTACAGTGGAGTTGTGGACACCACAAACCAAACATGAAACTTTAGTGTCCTATTGTGTACCGATCAACAAATCAGAAAACATAAGCACAAATCTACTAGAATCCCAGAATTCTAAATAGCTATCTGAATTGTAATCGCTGCAGCCATTTTTCATTTCTTACTTGGAGATTTGCAAATACGCAAGGACAGTTCCTTTAAACTTTCACGGAGTGATGTTGTCTAGTCTCTTTCAACTTTTGCTAATGAGAATATTGACCCTTGCAATAAATCAAGCTTATCAAAGAAAAAAAGCTAAGATTGAAGGTTCCCAGGAAAGGAGAAAATCCATCATTGGAAAAAAGCTTTGGAGTATCTGATACAGGTACATGAGGTGAACTAAAGGGTCCGGCTTGTGTAGGGTCTGAGTTAATATCATATCTGACCTTAGCTAGCTAAATGGGGGCTAAAAAAAGAGAGCGAGGGAGAGAAGAAGAAGTTTTGACAAAGCAGAGAAAGAAGAAAAACATAAGATGACAAGTTATCCACAAAACAAAGGAGAGACGGAGAAGAATCCTAACACATCAAAACCTAATTAGCCTTTCTGATAACATTTCTTTTATTAGAGTCAATCCCCAATGACAGATTCACTAATATTCTATTCCAATAATTCTTCCTAAAATAAGTCGGTCTAATTGCAGTTTAATTCCCTCTTTGATGGATCAATCACCTTTCAGCTATAGCTTCATCATACCGAGGAGATTTGCTGCCCGATTATCTTCTCCTGAGAACCAAGAGCGATGGTGGAAAAAGGCTGAAGAGAAACACTAGGAGTTGGCAAAATCCAACTCCTGTTAACAAGCTCAAAAGGACCTTGGTAGAACCACATCCACCCATTTCATGACTTGAATATTTGAACCAATATCAACAGACATCTCAATATCTTCCTTAAACATCCTTAAATTCTTGCATGCTAATTAGTATCCAGAACACAAGATTCGCTTTACAATGGTCCTTCACCAGGATACAACATTACAAATCCTTGTCAAAGATAAATGAACGTCAGTCAAGAGTGTTTAAACTGTAAACAGTGACCAAAGAACTTCAATGCTAGTAGATAGAATTTTCATAAAACGATCTCTGGGAGTGAAAATTGACACTGTGGAGTCCATATAACCTCAGCTATTAAAAAGCTGAAATGCTTTGCTTCACAGCCCAAAGGGTGATTCAAAAAACGCCACGCAACCTCTAAGGATGACTGCCTCAATGCTAAACATGTGAACAACAACAACAACCTAACTTCCTCAAAATCTGCACTTGCATCAAACTCCACAGTGAGGCAAGATTGTGTCGAGGTCATAGTCTTCTACCATGTTAGCTTCACTGTTCTGCTTCAGGAAGAGTAGCTCATCACTCATCAGTGTCACATAGATAGATAGATAAGTCAGCATCTACGAGATGTCTGTCACAACTTTACAACTTTGTTCTGATGTCTACAAAGCGTTAACACAGTAATTGCTGTAAGTTTTTGCTACTTTTGCCGGTATTTTGTCAAGATCCACAAGAACGCTTTCATCAACTGAAACTTACTCAATAAATCTCATTTTTACACTCAATTTACAAAAATCCCCACAACTACAAACAGGCTATACTCATATAAACAAGCAAACAACAAAAACCACGAAACGAACAGCTACAACAATCAAAACAAATGTCCTCACCTTCCTCTGCTCAGTTTCCCGAGGCGGCGGCCAAAACAAAGACGAGAACTGAAGGCCATCGATCCATCTCTCTGAGGTGCACGCCATATTAATCAAATTGCCCTCAAAATGATCAATCTTTCACTCTAATTCTACAAGAAAAAATTATGTTCAATCCAACCGCGAAAACAGGCACACTCTAACACAGCTTCCTCCACAAGTTTCAACCCCGGTTACCAATCAAGGATCAAAATCTCATAATTCAGCATCCCGAGCAGCGACCGACCCAATGAAACTCAATCCTCCCAATTTCAGATACACAATAAAGTATAAAACTTACAGTTGAAGCTTCCTTCCAAACAAAAATATCAACCAACAGTAGTTTTATCTACAACTCCAATTGAAATCCCAAAGCTCTTCACAAAAACATCTCCTTGATTTCTTCTTCAAATTACCAACCAACAACAACCTTTATAATAATCATGTGATTTTTTTTTTTAAATATCCACAAATCACAGCCTAAAATTCTGCATAAAAACCATATAATAAAAAATCAATCAAAATTACCTCTACTCATCATTACCAAACAAAAATTAATTCCAACTCAAACAACAATTACTCAAACATAATTAAATAAATTATCAAAAAAAAATATTAAAATATATTAAAAAAAATGTGAATTAAATACCTGATGAAGTAGAAAATAAAATATCTGCCGAAGTGTCATAAGACGGAAAATCTCCTAGTTGTGTTAGTGGGGATTAAGTGTGCCGGACTTTTTAATTTTGATTTTTTTTCTTTTTTCTTTTTTTGCAAATTGATGTTTTTTTTAGAGAGAGAAAATGGAGATTTTATTCAAGTGAGAGAAGGAGAGTGTTTGTAAGAAGAGATTAAGATTTGGTAAATGTAAGAAGGAGGAAGGAGAGAGGAGAGAGGGAAATGGAGAGATCTTTTGCGGGGCTGTGCGCTACTTGAGACTTGAGAGAGAAGCTAAAGTGTACGTGGCGATGATATTTTCCTTTCGCCTAACAGGCTGCCTGTCGCGTCAATGTTACTTGAGATTCTTTACTCCATTTCCTCATTACTTTACATTATTAATCTTGTGAATTGGCTCATTGATTATCCCATATGGTCATGTTCGATGTATATGTTGTGTAACGTTTTGTCTAGGGATGGTAATTGGTTTTTAACACTTTAGGTCGTAAGTTCTTTTAAAGGAGAAGGGTCGCTGTTGATGTATTGGATATGTTTGATTAATTTGTGATGTTGGATTATTTTATTAGGTATTATCGTATTAATCAATAATGTGGGCTGAGTAGTCGACTTGCGTGAAACTGTATGAGGAGTTTTGTCAAATGGTATGTAATTTATGAGTTTGTTGACACTATAAGGTTTATTTGAGTATTCAAGTTTGAGTGCTAAATCGACTGGCGTAAACGTGAGAAGAACATTGTATGTATTGTGAATTGTGAATGTTGATTTTTAAATCATCGTAACATGTTTAAACTGTCGTTGTTTGTTACAAAACTACTTTTCGTTCTCAAAGAAGACTCGAGGGCAAGAACAAAAACATGACACTTAATATTTTGTTGTAGGGAATGCAATGCGAAAAAAACATCTCAATTAAGAAGTCTACACGAGTGTTTCAATACAATTTTCAATTTGCTTTTGTTTAAAAAAAAAAAAACTTCACACCAAAACATAAATCATTATTTACAACAAACTCTATTATAAAGGGGAATGCTAACATTTGATAACAATCTAAAATTACTTAGTAACGTTTGTGTAGCTCACATATCCAGACACTTTAAGAAATCTAGATAATAATATAGTTGAACTTGTTGCTGGCGCTAAGAGAGAGTGATCTGAGGAAGACCTCCTACTCATGTTCAATCACCCTCAAGGAAGAGAATAGCTCTCGTTCAACTGTTTCAAGTTATATCGACACTATGTAGTCGAGAACTTTTAGTTCAAAGTTGTGGTTTAATCGTCAGATAACCTATTTTAATCTGATCATACTATGTCTTCCCTTTATTTACTCCCTAGAAATTTTCTTTTTGACAAACATCAAACGGTGAATGAAATGAAAAAGAAAGGTCAAGTCATTTGAGAGAAAGGCTAGGAAATGTAGGAATGATTAGAAAAGTTTGACTAATGAGATTACCACGAGAGAAGAGTGGACACGTGAACAAATGAGCGGCATCAAGCAAAGGACAGGGAAGTATACATCAGCCAAAATATCTGGCTATAGACTTGCCACTAGTCAATCTCAGATATTTATGTCCCAACTGATCTCCGGCTCCGAGAGATCGAGCTGCCGAGAGGTGGCCAATGGGTCGAGTTGATCAGGCTCATCGAGCCAATCCGTTGAAATTACGTGTAACAATTTAGTGACAATAAAGTCATGTCTCTAACCTATTACGTTTTCAGTGACTAAAACTTAAAATTATAAGTTGATCTTATAGAAAAACTACTCAATCTTACAAGGCTAGATTCGTCCTCTACTATAAAGCACGTTAAAATATCAACCTCGACCCAACTAATGTAATCCAGGCGAAGTATAGGTCCACGAAGTCCGGTGATCAACCCGGCCCGATGATCAACCCGGCCCTAACCATGTCTTGGATGAGCAGCAGATTGGCCAGGTGTAGGGCTGTGGAAGAAGTAAAACCGACAAAATTGAGTACAGCCAATAGAAGAAGAGGATTAGATCTATAGTAGTTAGTACAAGAATCACGACAATGAGTGATGGTCAGTTAAATGTTTTGTTAATCATTGTGGGGCTCACGCGTTACATGATGGAATTTCCAAGGCTGTCGAATGTTTCACCATTCACCATCTTATGCCTAATTGCCTACCCACCCAACATTACTTCTAAAACTTAATTAAAAAGATTAGTAGTAGTAGGGTTCATACTTCATAGTGCATTTTATGCTCAGTTTGATGCTCATGTAAGTATGTAACTATCATGACTCATTGCGGTCGGGGTGATTCTAAAATTTTGACCTTTGGGTTTAGAAAGTTTTTATTATGTCGAGATATGCATTTTACCTCCTAAGTATTTTAGAGTTAATAAAAATAGAATTTAAGATGAAAATAACTAAGGGCCCGTTCGTTATCACTGCCGTTTTCACTTTTTTTTTTTTTTTTTTTTTTACGTAAAAAATTTAGTTAAATAAATTACAAAAATAACTTAAAATTTTTTAGTAATATAATAGTCATATGGAAAATGAAAACTGACAACTGAAAACTGAAAACCACTTTTTCTGGTTTTCAAAAACGGGACTTTGGTTTTCAAAAAAAATAGAAAACAGAAAACGATATCAAACAAACCCTAAATAAATTGATAAGATGGTTGGAGTTGTGAACTTGTGATCGTCCCCAAGGGTTAACAGGATTACTTATCCAATAGTTGGTTCACTTGCCTGGGTTTACTACAGGTGGATATAAATACTAACACACTAGGATGAAGGCCCGTGCATTGCACGGGTCACATGATAATGTTTTCTATTAAAAATGATCTATAAATGAAAACTAATTTTCACCGGGGGTATAATGCACGGTTAAACATTTAAACATCCAATGATAATATATGTTTTATATATAATCTCATTACTTATGATAAAATTTAAAAAGTTTATATTTAAGTGGAATCATAAGAGATGTTTAAATAAGTTAACTTATTATACAAAAAATCATTTAAATGGGTCTTTTGTGCTTAATTTATGAGGTGGTTAATTTTTAGTTATATAAATGTTTTTAAGTAATTATCACAACTTATTGTATAGTACTATATTGACCTTCATGCAAATATATATTGCAATCAACATCGTAAACTCACTTAAGTTGGATGGAAACCGTGTGGGTGCGACACGTCATCCTCCACCTCACGTGCCACATAGGTGATAGGCAAACGTGCATGTCACACATACGAATCCACTTCATCAGCCACATAAACAATCCACCGCAAAAATGAGACTACAAAGACTTGAACCCGTGACCTCCATGTGAAATTGAAACACATCAACCACTATGTCAATTGTTTTTGTTGATGCTTTTATTAACATAATTATATATAAAGGGCATTAATGTTTTAGTAATAAATAAATATATACACATAACATCAAAATAATTTAGGGGTGATTGATATAAATAGTGGTATATGATATCGTTCAAAATTGTGGTGAGAATAAATATTGAAATAACAATAAAGTGGAGAGGGAAGTTAGAGGCTTAGTATTATGCGGTTTGGAGAATATTGAAGACGTCGATGACTAATATTGTAAAATCTCTATTTTACTATTTTACGAATAAAATCAAACATGCTAATCAATGAAGACCGTGTGTAGCACAGTGTAAAGACTAGTCAACATAAGAATACAAATTGAGTTATCATGAAAGCAATAATTAGGGTTTAGTGTCCAATCAAATAGGACATGAGAATTAGGCCATGTATGATACAACTTAAAAGATATGGAGTAGTTAATTTAGTTCAGAAGCAATGAATCTGGTCTTTATGTCAGCATGTATACAACTCCAATTCAGATCAGTTTATATATTTTTAGATGAATCATAGGTACCTTCGTATGTACGTATGTATGGTTAGTACTAGTATGTACGTACGAAGGATTAGATCGAAATACAGTTTTTGTGTTTAGATGGACATCATATACTTTTAATATTATAAAATTCTCAAAACTCTCTTAAAACCTCCGGTCAATGTGAGAGCTACAAAAAAGTCTACCTTAATAATATAGAAGGATTTTTGGAAATAAGAGATCCATTTAGTAGAGATTATTTGAGATCCATTTACACATTTTTACGATATGCAAAACAATTCAGTTACTATGTATACATTTAGTAGAGATTTTTTTTTGTTAACAAAAAAAAAAAAAAAAAAAAAAAAATAGAGTCCAAAATAAGAGAAATGGTGATAGAGTCCAAAGAATGAAAGATTCTCAAAACATTTGTTAGCCAGAGTCCATACTTTCATAAAATTGCAATTTGAAAGTTATTTAAATGTGATACGACATAATTAGTCTTAACTTTCATTTTGTATATCAGAAAATTAATACATATAACTCATTAAAACTATTTTGAAATTTTAATCTAAAATGAGTTCCATTATACATATGTTTGATAGAAATGCATTAATCAGTAGTTATCGAAAACATTTATCATTATATTTGTTTCGAAATGTATCTCAATATGCTATCCATTTACACATTTTTATGATATGCAAAACAATTCAATTATTCTGTATACATTTATTAGAGATTTTTGTTTTTTCAAAAAATAAAAAAGTTTAAAGAGAGTCCAAAATAAGAGAAAGGGTGAGAGAGTCCAAAGAATGAAAGATTCTCACAACATTTATTAGCCAGACTCCATACTTTCATAAAATTGCAATTTGGAAGTTATTTAAATGTGACACGACATAATTAGTCCTAACTTTCATTTTATATATCAGAAAATTAATTAATATAACTCATTAAAACTATTTTGAAATTTAATCTAAAATGAGTTTCATTATACATATGTTTGATAGAAATGCATTAATCAGCAGTCATCTAGCGAAAATTGCAAAAATGATGGTGGCTATTCCTAAACTAAACTCAACAAACAAAGTATAAACACTACATCTGACTATCGAAGAAAGATGTTCAACGTGGAACTTTTGTATAATAAGAATTATCATACACAATATAATATGTGTACCGTGCAACGCACTCGTGAAAGATTTGAAATGGAATTTAAATATCTATTCATTTTTTTATATAAAAGATGGATTTTTGAAGAGCATAGAGAGAGTCCATCATTTGAGAAATACTCAAAGAGTTTAGTGTATGGTGAAAGAGCGAAAAAGAAGAGTCAATCATTTAAGAACTACTCAAAGAATTTAGTGTATGGTGAAAGAGCAAAATGAAGAGTCCATCATTTAAGAATTACTCAAAGAGTTTAGTGTATGGTGAAAGAGCAAAAACTGAGAGGATAAATTACACAGTTAATTATTAACCATTCACACTATATCATAGAAACACGGTATGATTGATCATAAAATTGGTTAGTGTATCGGAAACTTTTGAAACATATATCATTTTATTTGATTTGAAATGGATTTCAATTTGAGATCCATTTATACATTTTCCGATGCAATGCTTAACGATTACAATCGACTTTATATACTATATCTATTTAAAAAAGGGTGTTTTTGAAGAGTATAGATAAGAAATGTTGTTTGTATAATTTAAACATGAACAATCTAGACAACTTTGTACTTTTTTTTTTAATTTATCAAGATTTTAAAATACATGTAAGCAACATTACAACAATTGCTATGAATTATTTTTATTGAAATGATAGCATAGTTTGTTATAAACATAAAAATCATTAAGAATGATATAATATTTGAACCGTACACGGGCTTAAAGCTAGTAATAACATATGCTAAAAAGAATTTCTATAAGTATGTAATTTTTTTTATATCGCTTTTGCGTTAATATTTCCTTTTCTATGGTTATCAGCTTATCATTCAGCTTTTTTGTGTTTATCGGCCGAACTTTTCGCCAAAATATTATTATGATGCCCTAAATACGTTTATGAGCTATCCTTATGAGCCTATTCGACACAACTTTTTTTAGCAAGTATCTTGCATAATAAAACATAAAAATCCATGTACTTGAGTTTTTATTTTGGTAGACGTACTGGTCCTCCATAGAGGTCTTCTTGCATTTTCATGCGTAATATTTTAATTGAAAGGAAATCGGGTTATGGCCTCTTTGACCAAACTCCAAATTCTCTAGATATACTCTTAGAAATTGTTTCTTAGAGGAGGACATGAGATCTAAACAAAAATTTCTACTTCTCATTAGCAAATTTACACTACAAGGACTTGAGAAACTAGAAATTATTTCTCAATTTTATATGTTTGACCAGTTTTCAACTCCTAAAGCCCACAATCAGTCTTTGAGCTTGGCCGAATACACTTAAAATGTAAAAAAAATAAAATTCAAGGAGTGGCAATAACATTTCTCTTCATCCCTTGGATACGTGAAAGAGTCAAAAAGTATCAATTCAATGGAATCGGAGAGTATAATCATATTCATGATTACCACTAAATTAATAAATAATAATGCAACCGGCCAAAATTACTGGGAAAATTATTATTTTACCAAGACTATGACCTATGTTAACAATAATTCATGACACACGGGTGTAGGGATTGACATGGCAATGTAATAGAGAAGAAAGTGATTGACTATTTGTTAATGCGTCGATAAGATATAATTAATAACACTAATGAAAGTCTTAACTACACCACTAATGAAAAGTCTAAATGTCCCACACTCCATTATTCGCAATCAAACTCATTAAAATAACTACATTGGATACATTCTCTCCCATTTTATATTCCCGTTTAATTTGTAGGTTGTATCCTCGCTCGATTTTACAGAATTTACTGCTAACAATATACGGAGTAATCACTATTCACAAATTATACCGTGAGACGATCTCAAATGATGAGACATCTCACACACTTCAAAATTAACTACTCCCTCCGTATTACATGGTTCTTTACACTTTTTTTGGGCATAGAAACCAAGGAACGGAGGTAGTGTTGGTATTAGAGAAGATAGAGTGTAATTAATTTATCAGTTAACCCACTGATCCATCCACCATCTCCCTTCCCATCACCACCTACCTCAGCCTCTACCCCTCACCCTCCCGACATTTTTACACCAACGCCTCACCGGTGATATAACCGCGCCATCGATCTTCCTCACCCAACAGCCCTCCCCTGCCAATCTCCTCTCTCGGGAACCTGCCAATCTTCTCCTTCACACCGGCGACGTCGACATCACTCCCATGTCGTCGCCTATCTCCTTTCGCCACCTCTTGTCTCGATCTCCCTCGTCGGCGCTCTCTTCGACCTACTACACTACCAACTGGCATCGGATCTAATACGACCATAATGTGGGCGGTGAGAGGAGAGAGAGAAAAATGTTTTTGTGGGAATTAAGCAAGTGGGGGGGGGGGTGTTATGCGCCTCAAATGGAATTGCCGGAGATGAGATTGGTGGTGGTGTACTGTATCGGGAGTAGCAGGGATGGGGTGCTCCGGTAGGGGGTTGGGGAGGATAGAGCAGTGAGTTGGTTGCAAATTAATAAAACTGGGTAGATTAGTATATAGCTAAATGGATTATTTGGTGGGTTAAACATTGCGTTAGTAAAGAAGTAAAGGTATAACAGTCAATATTTGGGGCCAAAACACACAAAAAAAGAAAGTGTAAATAATCAAATGAAACAATCAAAATAAGGCTAAGTGTAAAGAATCACAAGGAACAGAGGAAGTATTACTTTCCAAAATCTCCAACCCTTTTTTTTTAATTACGGTAAAACCAACCTATTTCAAAAGCAACATGCTAATTTATCAAAAGTAACCGATTTATTGGTCGTATACAATGAGACGATCTAATCTTAGCGTTATTTAGAACTTCGCTATATGATATTCCAAATTGTTTGTACGTATTAACGTAAACTATATCAAATTAAGTAAGACCAAAAATCTGCACAAAAATAACAATATGGGGTCGTCATAGGAGGAGTCACTCCCAAGCCGAAAGTGGTTTGACAAAATTGAAATATGACTTTACTTTATTTCTTTTTTTGAGGTAGGCTTTTACTTTATTTCTACTACTTATTTGGCCAAATGACCAGATTGGTATAAAAAAACACCAGTCTTTACTAGATTGGTTTATAAAAAAAAAAACTCTAGAGAACATATCTACACTTATACTTTAATAGGCTCACATCCTGGCCTACATGGCGAGTGCTGAAACATTGTCCACGTGGAAAAGTCACGTCATTCTTTATGTGTCACCCTCAAGTTAGCTGCTGCATTTTTTTTATTTATTTTGGAGAAAAAACATTAAATACACTATTGCATTCATTATGTACTCTAACAGGGAAACCGAAAAGGGTAACATAAATGTTTGGGTCGGGTCCGGGTCTCGTACGGGTCTTGTACATAAATACGTTTAACGCTTAGATAAATGATATTTTCGGTCATAATGTGACTTGCTTAAACGAATGTTTCCACCTTCCTGAGATTTCGATGAATCATCTTCTCCATATCCTCAATTGGAATCTTATCAACATCCTAATAGAAAAAAATAGAAATGAAAAAACATTACAAAACCAATAATAAAAACAAAAGCGTATACAATTAACAAATTCGATTGATAATTAGCACAAAAATCGTGGAATGATCCCAATTCCTCCTTATATCAACAACATCAACAACGTTCTAAGATTCGTTGGGTCAAGTTACAGTTATTACTCAATAAAATAGCACAAAACAACCTGTTAATCTTTTCAACAGTTTCAATTCACATCAACAACAACAACTTGCACAAAAAATACAGAATATCAACAACAAAACAATAATTGGAATCGCCAAAAATAAAAATAAACAATGCTAAGGAAATCCCAGGAGAGAGAGATATAGTACTTCAAAAAGTTGAAGTCGGGCAGGATCTTAGGCGAGGAGGATCAACGGCGGCGTAAAAGACCTGTCGACGATGAGGATTGGTGGCGGCGATGAGGAGTTGAAAGGATGACAAAATGAAGAGAAGAACTCGTGAGAGAAGAGGGGAGGAGAAGAGTGGAAGAAATTGTACGTGTTTGAGGGGTAGCTGGGCAAGAGAGCAGTAGAAAATAGAGTTTTTTTTTTGAAAAAAAAAAAAAATTAGACGGGTCTGGGTCTCAATTGTTGGACCCAGACCCACCCCGTTATCTATATGCACGGGTATGGGTCGGGTCCAAAATTTTAAGACCCAAACCCGACCTGAGCGGGACTGGTCCGGCGGGTCTGAGTCTGGTCCCGGGTCCATGCCCATCCCTAATGGTGAGTGGTGAGGTGCTAGGGAAGTGGGGAGGAGAGAGAAGCATTGAGTTGACTGTTGATGGATTTTATTTTTTCCATTAACAGAGTTATAAGAGGATTGGTGTGGCGTTAGTGAAAAAATGAAAAACTCGGTGCAATTAGAATAAGCGCAAAGTTCAGGGGTAGATTGGGCAACGCGGAAAGTTCGGGGGTACACTGGATAAAAGTGAGGAGTTCGAAGGTACCATAGATAATATCCCAATCTATTACTTTTAATAATTGCGTGCAACAAAAGCTGACTTAGCGAGATTCAGCGTACAACTGATACGTCAACAATCATTTAGCACGTCATTATGCTCATTGGCAATTGGCAAAAAATGTCTAAGCCAAGATTTGAACCATTGACCTCTCAATTACTTATTCATCACATTACCAATGTGTTGTCTACCACTTCATGCACATTTTTACAATTCATTCTATAAAAATGAAAAATTCAGTACAAATCTGATGCTAATTTAGTGTGAATGAAATTACAAAATCTTAAAAATAATGTGAAAAAAAAAGACTTCTTCTCACTCCCAAATATGGAAACAAAATTATTACACCATACTACAACGATCAACATAAAATGGACCATTATACTAATTAATGCAAGAAATTCATATCCGACTTTGGAAAAAGAAAAATTTCGTAATTTATTATCAAATTAACATTGGCCGATTAATTATTTCCAAGACATTAACACTAAGCATTCAAATTTTCGAGCCCCAACATCTCAAATCTATTATTATTACTTTTAATAATTGCGTGTAAGAAAAGCTGACTTGACGAGTTTCAGCGTACAACTGACACGTTAGCAATCATTTAACACATCATTATGCTCATTGGCAAAACTTGGCAGAAAATGTCTGAGCCAAGATTTGAACGATTGACCTCTCAATTACTTATTCACCACATTACCAATGTGTTGTCTACTACCTCATGCACATTATTACAATTTATTCTATAAAAAGCAAAGATCCAGTACAAATCTGATACTGATTTAGTGTGAACGAAATTACTAAATCTTAAAAAAAATGTGAAAAAAAGGATTTCTTCTCACTCCCAAATATGGAAACAAAATAATTACACCATACTACAACGATCAACATAAAATGGACTATTATACTGATTAATGCAAGAAATTTATATCCGACTTTGGAAAAAGAAAAATGTCGTAATTTATTATCAAATTAACATCGGTTGTTTAATTGTTTTTAAGACATTAACACTAAACATTCAAATTATCTCAAATCATGAATGATTTGTATGGTGGACTATAGTTAAAAAAAAATTAACATTTTCAGAATAAGAGTAAATTTTAATGGAATCGACCGTAGTGTTTCACAATTTTAGATGAAAACATCAATGATGATGACTTAGTGACTGATGATGACATGATTGAAAAATCGTATTACAGGATTCATTCTTCTTGGTATCCTACATTTCTAGGCCTCCGTGGTTAATGATCACGGACTCTTGAGTAGGCGATAACAGGAGAGAAGATGTTTTGGGTTCGTGAATTCAACAACGTTGTTAAAACATTTACAAAAAAGAGAAAAAAAAAACATTTTCAATAAGGACAATAACACAACGAAAGGAATTTATAGTTTTATATCTTACCTAGCTATTCTTATATGCTAATGGTCGTAAGGTACTTTTTGTTTTTATATATTATCATTTCTAATCTAAAAGTGAGGACCCATAATTATATTGACAAATGATGTGGTAAAACTAATACTTCGGTGTTAATTAGGTTCATCTAAGCTTTTATGATTTTACTTAATCTATTTATGACATGTATCAATCTTACGTCAAAGTAGGACATGTTTTAGTAAAGCTACGCGTCGACTAAATTTTGACAGGGTTGGGGTACGAGCTAGATAATTTGACGGGGTGGGTGTGTCAGGTATGATCATATGGGTGTTAGGAAGACGAGTAGTTGATAGGGGTTGAGGATCAACAAGATATTTTGACGAGATATGAGTTTAATTTATACAGATGGGGTAGAGAAATCGACAAGGTTAGGAGTTGGCTAGAAATTTTGACATGGATAAGAGGGGTGCAGACTATCTTAAAAAAAATGTTATTAATCCCCATACATGTAATATCCCGAAATTTCGAAATATTTTATATTAATAGTTTGGAATTATTAATTAGATTATTTTAGCAAAAAAATGAATTTAGTTGTTGTGTTGTGAGTCGTTTTCGAAAATGGGTTCAGAGATGGTTTCTAAAATCATATTTGTAAATTTGGGTTTCTATTTTCTGATTTGGGTCATCCCTCATTACTACAACAATCACACATAAACTAATACATGTTGGCCCAAATATAAGATCCAAATACTCAACCCAAACCCAAAGAGGAAATCAGAAATTAGGAAAAAAAAAGGAAAAAGAAAAAAGAAAAAGAAAAAGAACAAAAAAAAAAACAAAACCCTCCCTTTCTCTCTCCTATTTCACGACACATCCCCTCCCATTCTCTATAAAAACACTTCCCCTGTTCTTCCTCTGTTCTTCACGCCCAAACGCGACGCACGGAAGCCTTCCGCAGCCCACTGCCGATCGTCTTCTACCGCTTCTGCCGCCAGTCCTCAACGCCCGACCACCTCGTTACCTCTCTTTCCTTCTCTCCTTGCCGCGGGTATCACCCCCTTTCTCTGTTTTCCCCTGTTTTCGTCCCTCTTTAAAATATCATTCAATAAGTCGATTTTTATGCTTTAAATTGTTTTCAATCAATACTAATAGATGTTATACTTAGTGGGTAATTGATTTAAGTCACAAATATTTGAGTTTGATGTTGGTTTTGGATTAATTTTCACTAATTACGAAATTTAGGTTAATTAGCTTAATTATTCGTTTTGTATCAATGAACTTCGAAAATTATAGTTGTGAGGATGATTATAATATGTTAATTAGGTTTTTAATTTTAATTAAAGAATTAAAGCTATAATTGTTCATCTTTTGTATAAATTGCTATTAGTCTTAAGATTGAAATTAAGGTTTTAATTTTTTTTAATTAGCTCAATTATATCACTAATTAGGTTTTGAAATCTGGTTTTTTATGAACTTATTTTTCTGATTTTACTAATTTATTTTATTATTTTCGTATTTATTGTATTTTATGGAATAAAACATTAATATTGATTAATAAAACATAGTTTCAGTGGTTAAAATAATTTCTAATTAAATTACAATAATTAAGGGTTAATTTTTATAAGTTAGATTCAATTTTAAAACTAATTTTAGGCCTTTGGGAATTTTTATAATAATTTGGGTGTTATTTGAGTTTTATTGGATAATTATTGAAATAGAATTATAATTATTGGATAATTGGTAATTGTTGGTTTGGACTTGGTGTTATCATGTTCATAAATTGTATATAGGATCTACTAACATAGAGGTAGGTTAGTTGAATTAGTTTGGGTGTTAATTCGGGAATGTCGTTTGTGTAATTGTAGAGCCTGAGTTCGTAGACAAGGAGTACTAGTCATTATTGTGCTATTGAGTTCCCGTTTGCTTGAAAAGGTAAGCTTGCATGCTCAACCTTTCTTACACTTGTAGAACCTTTCAAGAACTATATGCTAAGTGATTGGTGTGTTGGATGAAGACTTAGTATCATGCTAGGTGGAGAAAGATTTATTGTTTTGATTATCATATCTTGATTTGATTGGATTGGAATATTCCATTGATATATGGTTTGGTTTATGACTCAAAAGATGTTGTTGGAATTATGATTAATGGGTGTGCAATTGATATTGATATGACTGCATTATGAATGATTGTATGATTATTGGAATATAAGCTTGTGTAAATGATCGATATTATAAACAATTAAATAAATAAAGTATGAGGATACACGATAATTAATGGTTTGAGTCGCATCGACTCCACTTTATTGGTTTGAGTCACATCGACTCCACTTTATTGCCCCACCGCATCGGTTTTAATGGCTCTAGTACTACTCTATTGGGTTAGCAATACTTAATAGGGGGTGTGCACACTTAAGGTCTAGTAGTCTTGTATGGTATGGTTTGGTGGGTAAGCAAAGAACCGGCTCACCCACGTATATAATGGTATGGTTTGGTGGGTCGGCAAAGAACCGGCTCACCCACGTATATAATGGTATGGTTTGGATGAGTTGGCAAAGATTCGGCTCATCCTACTTATAAATTTGGTATGGGTTCCTCATTAAAGATGTAAAAGAATGATTTGGATTATGTTAATGAAATGTTATACGTTTGTTGAATCTTCTGTGATATTCCTATTTTGGTGATATAATTTGTCTTGATGAATAATTTATATGATAACGTGCTAAGTGCGGTTTTCGAAAATAAAATTAAAACGTTTTAAAAATCCAGGTAAGAGTTTTGGTTTTCTACGAGTTGAGGTGTTAGCTTACTCAATTTCACTGACTTTTTCAACTGTGGTTTTCGTGCTTTAAATCCACCACAGGTTTGGAGTATTTGATGCATGCGGGAATCGACGATTCATTAGATATTAGTTGTACTTAATAAATTTAGACTTTCAATTATTAGACTATCAATATTACTTAGACTATTTCATATTTCATATTTCAGATTATTGTAATTTAATTAATGGATTGTAATAGATTATTTTAAATCATTAGACATTTATATTCTGGCTTTCGAAATCTCCTTGCATTCGGGTCTTTGACTTGAGTGCGGAGTGACACCTCTGAATTTCCTTAATTTGTGTTTTGGTCCGTGATAAAATGTTTTTAAAAAGGAAAGGAAATTTGGGGGTGTTACAGGTTGAGGATCAACAAGATATTTTGACGAGATATAAGTTTAATTTATGCAGATGGGGTAGAGAAATCGGCAGGGTTAGGAGTTGACTAAAATTTTTGACATGGATAAGAGGGGTGCAGACTATCTAAAAAAAATGTTATTAATCCCCATACATGTGTACGGGTACCAATTGCATATAAATTAGTTTGAATGGTACAAAAATAAAGATAAAGATATAAACAATTAGTGGTGGGAGGGTCGTTCAAAGGAGTCGATGTGTTGTCATGAGTTGATAGGAGATGTTAATATAAATGATTCGATTCTAGGAATCAGCGGGCGTGAAGGGGTTACAGTAGGAATTGACCTGGTACGGGAGTTCAGGTAAAATAGAGCGTGAGGTGAGGAATAAACTGAGTAGGAGGCGGGTGCAACTACCGGTTAGATAATTTGATGGGTGTAAAGGTGTCGGTTAGAGAGGTCATGTAGGAAATCAACGAGAAATAGGTCGACAAAAAAATTTGACCAGGGGTGAGAAGATATCTTGTAAAATTTTGTTGGATGTTGGGTGTTGATGATTAGGAATGGGGATGGAAGTGGTGGGTGTTAGATAGGGAAGTGGGTAGGGTGATGATCGTCGATTGGTGGTTTGCGTAGACGATTTAATGCATGGGAAGTTGAGGTCGCCTAGGAAACTTGGCGTAGGAGGGAGCCGCCTAAGAAAGTTGATAAAAGTTGTCGAATACATACAAGAGTCAACAGATGGTTATTGAGGGGTGGAGCAGACTCATTAGGTTGGTCCGTTGGTATGAGGTCGGACTTCTCAAATGGGTCCTAAATTTTTAATTTTGAACATGATTTTTAAGTTTAAATTCTTTAAGAAAGTGTTTTGGGAGTGTTATTCTCAAATAAAAAATTTACCCAAATCATATGATTGGCAATCCTAAAAATTATTCGAAAATTTGGATTTCTAAATTTGAAGCAAAATTTTCATGTGTACGCCAAATACAACCCCCGAACCGCATTCTACTTTACCAAACGCTAAAAATGGTTACCAAAAATTTCAAGTTACAGTTTCCAAACGCTATATAAAATGGTTTTGTTTTAAATATTTTCAATGCAATTTTATATTACATGACATAGATAATTATATTTAGAAAAACATTTGGAATTCTCGTATATTTGCACGGGTAAAAAAACTAGTCATTTATCTGTATGTGATTGAAGATTGCTTTTAGTTTTGCATATTTCTTTGTCGAATAAATTTATCACAAAAATGGTTTGAATTAATTAGTAGTCTAGTAGACCATATAACCAAACCATTTAAGACTCGAATTAAGATACCAATTTCAGTTTCGATTGTAAGCCTTGTAGTTGAACCCAACTCGTTAGATTAACCAAGTCGAACATATGTACATCCGTAATGCATTAATGCTTACAAAGTATAGACCCCTGCATTAGGCCCCTTTGGTGCCGTATTCTAAAAGTTAACAATTAGTGACTTGTGTGCAACATCAAACAAGCACAGGTTATAAGGATACTAAGTGGAGAAGCTAGGTTGTAGTTTCGTCAGCAACATCACTAAACAGAATTCTGACGATCGAAGTCTATGTTCCAAGGACTCTTTAATAATTTACCAAGCACTTATATTAAAAAAGAGAATTTGTGGCAAATGAAACATTTTATTTCATCATAATTCCATTAGAACTGAATTGTATTACATCCTATGCTTATATACTATACATGATCATGACTGCTTGTAACTGAATCTAATCAGCCTTGACAATGACTTGTAACCCCTTGAGAACGACTTGTAACCGCCTTGATAACCAACCAGCTTCAATGTTACTCTTTGCAGTTAGCTGGCATAGTTGGCATAGTTGCTTATTAGCTTCAGTCCTTGCTTTACTAAACCATATACTCTTCATTCCCTCCTCAAGTTGGACTTGGTGAAGATGACACCAAGCCAAGCTTGGACACAAAGAATTGATGTTGCTCAGCTCCAAGAGCTTTGGTAAAGATATCAACTGTCTGGAGTTTGGACTGCACGTGAGATGTGAAAAGGAAACCTTCCTCCAACTTTTCCCTGACATAATGGAAATCTAGGCGCAGATGTTTTGTCCTTTCATGAAAAACAGGATTAGCTGCAATGTACTGAGCTGCTTTATTGTCGCAGAAAAGGGGAACAGGTAGCACCAGAATGACACCAAGATCTGCCAGCAAAGAATGAAGCCACACCATCTCTCCTGCAGTCTGACTCATGGCCCTGTACTCAGATTCTGCACTTGATTTGGAAATGGTTTTCTGCTTCTTTGTTTTCCAAGGCACCAAAGATGGGCCTAAAAAGATGCAGAAACCAGTAAGAGACCTCCCAGTGAAATGGCATGAGCCCCAGTCAGCATCAGAGTAGCTAGTGAGTCTCATGTTGTTGTCAGAAGGATAGAACAGTCCAAGATGAAGAGTTCCCTTCAAGTATCTAACCAAGTGTTGAGCAACTTGATAATGAGGTGTCCTTGGACAACTGAGGAATTGACTCAGCTGCTGAACACCATAGGCACTATCAGGTCGAGTCAGATTAAGATAAAGAAGTCTGCCCACCAGTCTTCTGTAAACTTCAAGATCAGGAATGATGTCTCCTTCTTCTGATGACAGGTGAATGTTCCTGGGAAAGGGAAAAGCAACTTCCTTGCAGTCTGTCATAAGCAAATCCTGAAGGATGTCAAGGATATACTTTCTCCGGTTGAGTATGATTCCTGCTGAAGACCTAGCCACCTCAATGCCCAATGAAATACCTCAGCAGCCCAAGATCTTTAATGGTGAATGCAGTGTCCACGACAGATTTAGTACTGAGGATGTGAGTATTGTTGTTTCCAGTAATGAGTAGATCATCAACATAGACTAGGATCAATGTAAATATACCTTTGTTGTTGTATATAAGCAGAGAGTGGTCTTGTTTTGATCTTTGAAACCCTTGTTGCAATAAAAACTTTGTTAACTCAATGTTCCACTGTCTTGAAGCTTGCTTTAATCCATATAAAGATTTCCTTAATCTGCAGACCTTGCCTTTCACAGCTTTACTGTATCCTTCTGGAAAATTCATATACACTTCTTCATCCAAGAACCCATGAAGAAAGGCATTGTTGATATCCAATTGATGAAGGGGCCAGTTTTTAGCTGAGGCTAGAGCAATGAGGCATCTGACAGTGGTGAATTTCGCAACAGGAGAAAAAGTGTGTTTAAAATCCTTCCCTTTGATCTGATTGTATCCCTTAGCCACAAGTCTAGCTTTATATCTCTCAATGGTGCCATCATGTCTAAATTTGATCATATAGACCCATTTAGCACCAATAGCTTTCTTCCCTTCAGGTAATTCAGTGATATCCCAAGTCTGATTGACTTCTAAGGCCTGTAGTTCTTGTTCCATAGCTTGAACCCATTTGGGATCATGTTGAGCCTGTTTATAGGTTGCAGGTTCTGGTGTAGAGAGAACTTTGGCCAATGAAGCCATATAGGAGGAGGAATAATCCTGAAAATCACCACTTTGAAGAATAGAATTTGCTGCTGTAGAGGGAATGGCATTCTGTGGTATATTATGTAGGATAAATCCTTGGAGCTTGGATAACTGTTTCCTTAGTCTGACTGGTCTATTGGAAGGTGCATCATGGACAACATCAGGAACTGTGTCTGTCTGAGAATTATCAGTAGGAATAGCATTGTCAATGACATTTTCCTCCTGATGATCAACTAAGGACATATGAGTAGGGATGGGAGAGGATGACTTAAATTGCTAATCAATCTCATCCAAAAATGTCTCTGGGAGCATCCCTGATGATGGATCTTGATGTTGAGGTAACTGAGGCTCAATGTTTTGAGATAGAAAGGGAAAAACATTTTCCTTAAATATAACATCCTTGTTGTTGAAGACTTTTCTTGAAGAGATCTCATACAATTTATACCTTTTTTGCCCAAATGGATATACCCCAATAAAACACATTTCCTTGCCCTGGGAGAGAATTTGTCACTATAATGGATTGCAGCATAACACAAACAGCCAATATTGCTTAGATACTCATATTGTGGAGGCTTCTTCATTAACAGCTCAAAAGGAGTTTTCCACTGTAATACAGAGCTTGGCAAGAGGTTGATGATGTGTGTAGCAGCTAATATGATTTCCCCCTAGAATCTTTTAGGTAGTCCTGATTGGAACATTAAAGCCCTAGCTGTGTCAAGTAGTTGCCTGTGTTTTCTTTCAACTCGACCATTTTGTTGAGGGCAACCAACAATGCTTCTTTGATGCAGAATACCATGAAGTAAAAAAATTTGATGACAGGATTCTTGAACTATTTCAGTCCCATTATCTGATCTGGAAATCTTAACATGGGATTCATATTGAGTCTTGGCATAAGCTATAAATGCTGCAATGGTGGTGTTGACCTCTGTCTTATCCTTGAGCATATAGGTCCATGTAGTCCGGGTGTTGTCATCAACCACAGTCAGGAAATAGTTTGCCCCAGTGATGGATTTAAGTCGATAAGGACCCCAAAGATCAATGTGATTCAAATCAAAAGGTTGAGCAGCAATAGAATCACTTGAATAAAATGGAAGCTTATGATGTTTGGATAAAATGCAGATTTCACAATCTGAAACTTTATTACCATTATCACTGATATCCATTACATGCTTGAGTTTTCCCAGTGACCCATGGCCAAGTCTGGTATGTAAAAGAAAATCATCTGGTTTTCTAGTTACATTTGCAGATAGAACTGACTTATTCACAATGCATGAATTAGATGACTTATCATGATGAAAAACATATACACCAACAGCTCTTGCACCCAACTTTGCAAAAGAATCAGGTGTATGGCCCTAAAGTTGACAGCTAGATGCAGTAAAGGTGACAGTCAGACCAGTATCATCAATAAGTTTTCCAATGGATAGCAAATTGTGTTTGAATTCAGGCACATAAAACACATTCTTCAATAATATGTCAGGTGTAAGGTTTGTATGCCCAATTTGCTGAACATATGTGCAAGAACCATCAGGTATAGTCACTTTGATAGGTGATTCTAGCCTTTGAATCTTACTGAATAATGACAGATCATGACACATATGGTCTGAAGGACCTGAATCTAGCAACCAGGAAATATTATATGAGGCTGATAGAGCAGTCACCATACCTGCCATGGTGTATGACTCAGGTGAGTAAGAGATGGATGTTCCAGCTGCTGATGAATTTTGAGAGTGCTATGGTTGCTTTTGCATCTGCTGATAAACTTGATCCACAATAGCTTGATCCACTCTGACATAGTTACCAGTCCCTTGTTCAGTGATGTACACAGGAGGGTTGATTGGAGGATTGACTCCATAAAATGGTCTGACAGCAGGAGTATTTGCAGATATTTGAACTGATGGGATGCTGACTGAGTAAGCAGCTATCTTCTGATCCTCAAGCATGGGTTTTGCACCCCTCCACCAGTTTGGGTAACCTACAACCTTGAAGCAGTCTTTAATTTTATGACCTAGTTTGTCACAGTGAATACACTCAGATTTCCTGTCTGCCTTGTCTGATTTAGACCTCTTGGCCTCCCTTATGTATGAACTGTCAGGAGCATTTTGATATCCAGCATTCTGACCATTGTACTGGTGTGCTGAAGATTTTGCCCCATTGTAGGAAGCCATAGCTATGTTTTCAGGAAGCATTGACATTGGTTTGGACTGAGATTCAAGCTTTTGTAGGGTGAAAAAAAGCTTGATTGAGTTTGGGAAGTGGATCTGTGGCTAGGATCTGATCTCTAACATGAGTATACTCAGGTTTCAGACCATCCAGAAATTGCAGCAGTTTATCCCTGTTGTCTCTCTCAAGAATCCTCTTAAGCACTTGGCATGTACAGTGACTTAGAACTCCATAATCACAAATAGAAATAGGATCTAGGCTAGCAATGTTTTGCCAGACATAGTTCATTTCACCATAATAAGCAGCCAATGAATTGTTTCCTTGAGTTATTCCAGCCAAATCTTGCTTCAATTGGAAAAGAAAGGGAGCATGAGTCTGACCATACCTTTCCTGCAGCTCATCCCAAATTTCCTTTGAAGTTGTTGCAAATGCCATGTGATTGCCAATTTCAGGAATCATTGAGTGCAGGAGCCACCAGAGTACTGTGTAATCCACCCTTATCTAGTCATAGTGATTATCATCAGACTCAGCTGGTTTTGGTAGCTTCCCGGTGACGAATCCCAGCTTGCTTTTAGAGTTGAGAAATAGCTTCACAAGTCGCATCCAGGTGACGAAATTAGCGTCATTGAAGAGCTCCACTGCTATCTTTGTAATGGTCTGATCTCCATTAGTAAGATAATAAGGATCTCTGTAGGAATTCGAAGTTGAATTTAAGCTGTTTGGAGTTGATATAGCATCTGTCATTGTAGAATCCTTTTGTTGAGCAGAGAAAAGTATCTTCCTGCCGAAGATTCAATCAATAAATGCTACGACCTAACCAGATATGTAATCCTGATCAATTTGATCAAAAATCACTGAATTTTCCAACATAATCAATATCGCAACAAATCCAATGTGAAATTTTCAATTGAATTTGTTCTTCAACTGATTTGGATCGAAATTTCACTGATTTTCAGCGAAATGTGGATAAAAATCCTCTGTTATCCTGCAAATTTAGCAAAATGCCACTGAATTGCAGTGAATTTGAGTGGAATCAACAGTTTGCTGATTCTTGCGCAAAATTGGTGAAAATCAATCGATTGCGATTAAGTTCTTCCTCGGAATGCTTCTCGAACTCACTGTTTCGGTTGATTGAACAGTAAATTCTAGGAGAAGCTACCTGTTTGGAAGATATATGAGCTAGAAATGAGTAGCGTAATGTGGAAGATTTGTGAAAAGAATCATTTATTAAGCTGATACCATATTAAAACACAGAATTTGTGGTAAATGAAACATTTTATTTCATCATAATTCCATTAGAACTGAATTGTATTACATCCTATGCTTTTATACTATACATGATTATAACTGCTTGTAACTGAATCTAGTCAGCCCTGACAATGACTTGTAACCGTCTTGATAACGACTTGTAACCGCCTTGATAACCAACTAGCTTCAATGTTACTCTTTGCAGTTAGCTAGCATAGTTGGCATAGTTGCTTATTAGCTTCAGTCCTTGCTTTACCGAACCATATACTCTTCAACTTACGAAAGATGCACGATTATAAATACTCAACGCTTTATTCCAAGTAAAAAACATAAGCTTTTCTCAGAGGGTTCGAAATATTAGCCAGTCGTTTTTAGTTGGGAAATTTACAGCCGCAATTACTTATATATAGGTTAAAGCCGAGCCTAACCAACGTAGAAGGATGGAGGGTACCCTGAGCAATCGAAATCAAGACAACGGCGGAAATCATACAGGGCCAAATTATAGATGAATTGAATAGCAAACAAATCCGAAAGCTAACCCGGAAATATCTGCCATTAAGTTTGAAATTCACAAAAACCCACTTTTGGGCTAGGGTCACAACAAAACCACTCACACTATTTTATTCAATTGTTTATGGTTGGCCTAATTTTATAAGGAAGATACAAGTCCAACGTAAACAATCGAATGAAATGGAGGAACTCAAACAAACAATTCTAATTTCAGCAACAAAAACAGGATAGCCCAAAAACATACCTTCTTTTTGTCTCCCACCATTTTTTTTTTTTGCTCATCACCCAAGTTTTGTATTGTATCCAATTCCTAACCCCAAATCTCTTTCAAATTGCAGGGGTTTTGTTTGTTTATTACTCATACACAAGAATTTGATTATAAAGTTTCAATCTTTGTGCAAAAGTTTCAAGGTTAACTATAAAGTTACAATGGAGATTGGAATTGTGGGTTTACTGAGACTTGGATGGTAAGCTGGGATTTTACCAATTTTATTTGTTAGTTTGCCAATTTTTGGGATTAATTCAGTGTATAATACGCTTCTTGTTTGTGCTGGCCGTGGCAAAATCATCCAATTTTCGTCTTGTCTTAGTGTAATCACTCTCACTCTCTATCTCTCCCTCTTTTTGTTAATTTGTAATTTAAGTTTTGTTAATTTGTTGATATGATTCCTATTAAAAGTTAATGTTTTTGTTTTGGATACATTTTCTGCTAATTTGCCAATAATATGATTTAGTTGTAGTTGATTATGCTATCAAATTTTTTTTTTTTTGCTTTCGGGGTAAGGGTGTAGAGTGATCCTTTGTTTGCCTATACGCATTACAATACTTTTTAAACTTGTTCGAATGTTCGCAATGATCTTTAACTTTTATGGTTTGTGCAAGAAGTTTACAGATGACGATTCATGTTAGCCGACCCAAAATCATTTTGGGAATAAGGCGTGTATGTTGTTGTTGTTGTTAGGGCTTAGAGTGATCCTTTTGTTTGCCTTTACTGGTTCGGCAAAGTGAAAATGAACATGGGTTTATTATAGAAAAGCTCTAACACCTCTGGCTCTGGGTAGTGCTTAGGCTAAGAACTTAATATAGGAGAAAAGGAGATTAGTGGTTGATTGTGATTTCATGTTGTGATATTAGACATGCTTTATTGGTTTGTTTACTTCAATATACGATTACGTGATTCCTCCATGTGTGGTATTTGAGTGAAATTCAGGGTTTTGGATCCGTGAGCAGAATACTTAAGAGGACCTACATTGTATCTCGATTCTCGAGTGATTGTTCTAGGAATGAAGCTGCATTTGTTAAAAAAGTTTTGGTGTCTACTTGGAGTTAAAGCTGAACTTGTATGATAATAAGTCATCGTTTTGTCATAGCTTAAGATGAATGGATATGTTCTTTTTAGAAATTTAGGAGGGCTTTGATATAGAGGCATATGCTTAAGTCTCTTTAAACCTCAGTGGACTAAACTTTTCAGATGCACGCAATTGTTTTTTTTTTTTTTTTGAGCGAGTGCACGACTTCATGTTTTGCCCAAATTGTTGATTGATGGTGGCATTATAGATTGAATTGATTTATAACTTATAAGTATGGCAAATGTTTTGTGCTAACATGTCTTTATGTTGTTCCAGAAGCTCACAGTTCCTCAGTAATTTTTCTCTCATTTCTATCTGTTGGCGGTGGTGTGGACAACGTTGTTGCTTATCACAACTAGGGTATATGCCTATAACATGGGATCTTTAATTTTTGAGTCAACGTCTCATTTGGGCATTGCTAGCTACTTGATTGGAGGTTCACATATTTTCTCTAGTGGAATGGCACATTCGACTTCACCAGATGACAGCTACAGGGTTTGGTGAGCTGTCTTTCTTCTGCTTTTGATGGAAATTCAAGTATTCTGGCGCTTGTATGAGTCTCTATATGTGTTTAAGTACAGCAGTACAGCTCGAATGCATGTCTTGGGATATTTCACGGGCCTCTTGTAAGATTCTTAGTTCTTTGATCGGGTTTTCTAAAAGTTGTTACTCTTCTATTTCTTTGGGGGTGTACCTGTTCGATTATGTGGTTAAACTTCCTAGCATTTTTCCGTAGAAATTTAAAGAAAATTAAAAAATATAAATACACTGGAAATTTTTCATCTACCTTGGCATTAGAAATGGAATGAGAGGATTCCTACTTCTTGAGTTCTTGGCTATTGAATGTGATGGAATTAAGCAAGATGGCTTACTGAACTATATACTTCGTAGATTGTGAAGTAGTAATCGGTTTATGGCATTCTCACCACCAATTTATTCGAGAGCATTTTACAAGTAACCTCTTTCTATTTTCAACACAGGGGCAAGTCTGCATACGCGTCACCCCCCCCCCCCCCCCCCCACCTCACAATAGGTGGGAACTTAGGCACTTGGGTAATGTCGTTGTTGTGCCTCAGTCTTCTCTTCTCCCTAGCATCAGAATGTGAATGGTGTCCCTTCGGCACCTTCTGATTAGTTTGTATAGCAACAGTTGTAGAGTGGACTGCGAAGAGTATGTATTTGAATTTAATTTCGAAGAGCTGATGTTAGTTGTTGGTGTGCTGTAGTATAATAATTGGATTTGTCTCCCTCATCAACATATTGTCATATTGATTGGCTTTTGCTTTCATTCAGAGGTGAAGGTCTTTCTTTTGGTTGTTTAAGATTGGCCACATTATAATTTGTAAGAGATGTTTGTACAATTTTATGCTTTGATGTTTTTTGCTTACTTCAATCAAGACTTGCCCTTACACATGTGATAGCTTTTATACAGCAGTGTCGTTGTCCTTTGCTGTGACTGTGCACCAAAGGTAGTTACATTTGTAACAAATCTACTTGCTAAATTCATTGTGAAAGGGAAGAAGCACATGCCCCTTGCTGATATTCAATGGCTAGAGTATTTCGGTCCCCTTTTGAAGCTTGGATGGTACCAGTGGATTGGAGCAGTCATCTTCTTCTGGGGTTCGATTCATCAGCGCCGTTGTCATGCTATACAAGTGACATTTTTGCATTTTGAGAATTTGTTATCATTCTGACTTGCATATCGATAAATCGTCACTTATGTGGAGTTTCCGTAACCAGGGGGATCTCCGGAAAGTGAATGAACAAGCTGATGACTACCAAATCCCTCATGGTTACTGGTTTGAACTCGTCTCTTCCCCACATTACTTGGCTGAAATGGTAATGCTCTCCTTTCCCCACCCTGAAAATTGTGAAAACGAAAAGAAACCTTGCTTGTATGTTGAAACATTTTTACATACGCCATTGTCATAGCTAACTTTGTATCGATCTTTTAAATGAAGGTTATATATGCTGGTCTTCTGATTGCTGGTGGAGGCCTAAATCTGACTGTGTGGTTGCTGTTTGCATTTGTGGTACTACTCTTTTCTTTGATAGCTGACGCATTTATAAGCAACTAGCGACGACCTATTATTGTGCCTTAATTCCTAGCTGAGATTTCTTCTGGATGATTTGTGGCAGGTTACAAATCTTGCGTTTTCTGAAGCAGAGACACACAGATGGTATTGCCGCAAGTTTGACGATTATCCCGACAACCGCTATGCTGTATTTCCCTGTATCTACTGACATCTGCATAGCAAAGGAGCTACGTAATAGTACTAGATAGATGATCCGACTTGCCTTTATACAGGTGCTTCTTCCTCGTTTATCCTTGAGCATTCGATTACACGATTTATGTTCCGAAATCAACTTTATTGACTCTAATAAGCGATCTTTGCATACAAATTTAATCACCAGTGCTTCAAAAAATTACCCCTTTGTACGTAATAATTACTTGTGTTAATTCGTATTTGAATAGCGCCTTCTTGATGATGATATTGTAGTTGTAGTATATGTGCATGCATGCCTCTTCAAGCTATAATTTTAGGCCATTGTACGGTCATCATATTCTTGACTAGCTATATTGATAGCCTGAGCTCCAAATCTACTTCTTCGTGGTCGCTTGACTCCGAATTTTGGGTGCTTGACAGCATCAAATCCATTCGTCCATGTCTCGGATCCTATACATATAACCGTAGAAAACAATATCAATAACACGATGATTCTAGAGGTATCTAACGAAAAAAAGTAACGCTCTGTACATAAATGCAGTATGAAACGTAAAAAATCTACTACACTGTAAGAATCGTTGGTAAAGCCTTTACTACCCAAAATAATCAATAGAAAACAAAGAAAAGATTAGGAATTGGGCGACTTTTATACCTCGAAATAGTTCGTATTACATTAATACAATTCTGATGTTCTTACAGTAATGCTGCTATCAGAGATGCTTCTGCTGCCTTGGAGGTGCATATTGATACCCATCCAATTTTAGTTGTTTTTTCTTGTACTCTGTAGAAGTTGCCTTGTTGTAGCTATTGCTTCAATCTGGTAGCGTTGTGGTTTGGTGCTATTTGATAAAATCTTAAAATCTTCTCTGATGATGATTGTTGAATGCCTTGTTATGCACAGACAAATCCCGATTCTGCTAAAAGGTCACAAAACTCGGGGCATGGCAAGAGCAATGCTTGGTCAGATCAATGGGAAGAGGCTGCTAAGGATCTTCATGTGGCGTCAGCACTTGATTATGATGAAGAAATCAGTGCAGTGCTGAAGAAGGTACGTCTTGCTACCCCCAATCTTTACATATATCCTTGATGAAGCTGGTTAGGTTCGTTGGTGTATTCTTGTTTCTAGATATCTTACTTGGTATTATTGAAGTTGATTAACTTAATACCCTAGCTAGGTACTATCCAATAGTGTTTGTTGGTCCATTTGCTACATTGTTATATTTGTTGGAGCTTTTTACATGGTTGAACGCTTAAACTATGGTGTTGATGTTTTTTTTTTTTTTTTTTTTTTTTTTTCACTTATAGATGAGAGAAGGGCTGTGCAAAGAAAGAGATGAGAGAAGGGTTGTGCAAGAGGGACAACGTAGAAAGGCTGAAGCTCAGGTTTTTATTGTGGCCGGCCTATTTATGTTCTGAAGTTAAGCTATACGAAGTATGTGTTTTCGGTGCAGCTGACCTGCATACTCTTATCTTTTAGGCTGCATATGAGAGAGCCAAAAAGGAGGAACATTCATCTTCAAGTGAACGATCTGGATTAAATTAAGGGGTTTATTTTTTAAGATCATGCGAGGTATTATAGGCAAAGTTAAAAGGACAGCAAATATAGTACTCGTACTAGTATTATTGTGTAGTTTACAGAAGTGGTGTTCTCTAGGAGAAGCAGCGACTGTGAAATCTGAAAATATTTCGAAGCGATCCATTTAGAAGGGATTTCGACTAGTAACTGAAATAGTGTAACACCCACAGTTTCTACCCGACATGGTCACTCTTAGAAGCAGGGGCGAAGCCAGGATTAAAAACTTGGGGTGGCGGATTATAACTGTATACGCGGTATCTCTAACGGATAATATAGGAATCGTTTATTGTTTCTAATAAAAACTGATACTATACGATCCTATTTAATAAGAAATATAACGGAGGCAGGGGCGAACCTAACCCCAAAAATTTGGGGTAACCATCTTAGTACAAGTTTTTTTTTTTTTTTTGATTTTTTTCCTAATTTTTTGGAATTTTTAAGGCAATAATTAGGTGTTTTCGGGGAATTTGTGGTAGCCGGTGCACCTCAGGCTACCCCCTAAATTCGATCTTGAATCAAACGTACATGCTCAACAAATTATGGAATAAGAAAGAAAAAATATATTGTAAATGCGAACAAAACATAAGTGGAGAAATGAACAATCTAAATGAGAATATATATCAAAGACATGCATTAGGTAGCATGAAATGTTTGTAGCCTACTGATTTGTATGAACAATTGTTCAAACCTTAGTCAAGAGTTTAAATCCTCTCATCGTCGACTAACTAAAGTTATGCTTATTTTTAAAAAGTATAGGAATAATTTAAAAAAACAATGAGACTTGCTATTAAGAAGATTTGAACCCACAACCTCCAAGTTACAATGACAGCACTCTAACCACTGTACTAACAACATCTTATGCTAAATTGGTGCTCTAAAATATATATAAAGGGATTCTGCCCAAAAAACTTCAAAAAAAATTTCCCCGGCCGGGGTGGCGGCCGCCACCCCAAGCCACCAGCTGGCTTCGCCGCTGCTTAGAAGGGATGCCACCTTTCTAGTTATCTTGGAACTGTAGGTATAACTAGGACCATTTCTATATGCTTGGGTTAGATTTATGATAATCAAACGGGGAATGTTGATGTTGTATCTTGAGACCGTCTACATGGGTGTACCGGTTCATCTCCACCCGTGTCATTCTTTCTAGCTTCAGATTGGTATAGTGAGTTTGTATGCTCTATATCCTTTGCATGTAACTATTGCCTAAAAGTTGAACAGAAATAAGAATATACAGCGCCGAGCTTACAAAATTGGCATGGGCTTAAAATAATTGCCGACAACCACCATTGACTCTACCACCCATTGTGCACTCCTCGTACCTACTCGCGTCCTCCTACCTCAAGTTTATTGCACATGGATCTTGATCCACACCATTGCGCCGGCGACACAAAACCAATATTGCTCTGCCCATATTGCGGCGGTTGATGTCGATGACGACGATTCATAAACATACGATTTCTGCTATCTGATCTCATTTGAAGAATCAATTTTAATCTATTGGTCGGTTAATCAATTTTAATTTGGGATTTCAAAAATTTATCTACGCTTTTTCTGGAGCTGGTAATTAAGAGGATTATTCGATGGAAATTGCAAAACTGTAGATGTTTGGTAAGATGGCTATGGGGGTAGGACTGCCCTGATCCTGGTGGTGGTCTGTAATGCTAGAGGAGGTGAGGGTAAACGTGCGGCAGGGATGGGCAGGGCCGGTGTTGGTTGGCTTGGGGAAGGGGGAGGAGTGAGTACAGAGAAGATACACCGTGGGGGCATGATAGTACGCTGTCAATTAAAATTTTCAAAAATCGCAAATTTCACAATTATTTCAGGAAGGCAAAATAGGAAGTCACTAATTTTGCCTTGACAACTGTAATAGTTGTCTAGGCAAAATTAACACTCTAAACAAAAAACATGGCGGAAAAGACAAAATGCCAATATTTCATAATTTTTTCATTAGATTGGTAACATTAAATGCGGTAACATATTCCCAAATCATTCCACACAACAACTAGTCAATCCGAAAGTCGAGCGATCTAAATCCCGATTCGCAAAGATACAATGTGCTTGTCTTTATGGACCAGCTTTCAGTTTCAAACATGATGATCACTTTCATTACTTTGTAAAGTTCGGACCAATAAACAACCCAAAGTTTTGAACTTAAACACATACAGTACTACACTAGAAAAGTGTAAGATTGTAGCTTAACATTGAAGCCTCGATCCATCCTATGCGGGGCATGAAAATACTCAAAACTCCCATTTCTCAAAATCAAGCACAGAACCCATTTGCATGACTTTTCTACTATTCTCTCTCTGTCCTCTCATTCATACTTTTGATTTGCACAGACACAGGAAAAAAGAAAAAAGTCTCAAACTTTTGATCTAGTATTTGAAGATTTAACAGTCAGAAAAGTTACTGGGTGAGGAAAAATGCGTTGGGTTTCACTCTACCAATCTGTGTTTCTTGTTCTTACTGTTTTCTCTCTCCTCTACCTTGCCATTGCAAGAGGTGGTGAACACGCTTCTGAAATCCCAGGTCATGATCTAACTCCTTTTTTATTTTTTTTATAACTTTGATTTTCTACTGTAATTCATGTTATGGGTTTTTTTTAATATGGTTTTTATTTGTGCAAGTTTGATACTTTTATGAATTTGAGTAGGATAATTTTGAACTGGGTTTATTGTGGAATTTTGATTTCTGGGACTATCCCCAAATCCCCACGTTATGGAATTTGTGATGGAAAATTTTGAGTTTGATATGAGTTCTTTACATTTGGTTTGAATGTGTTAGAGAAATTCGAAACGAACGTAAAGAATTGAAAGAAAGAGGTAGTTGTAGGCTTGTAGCTGAAGGCTGTGATGTTGCCATTGCATCACACTTAATTAAGTAGGAATAATTTCGTATTTTTGGGTTATAGCAAAGGGTTCAGAAAAAATATGATGGGAAATGATGTTTGAGTATGGTAAAATTGAGTCTGAATTAGAACATTTTGGTTGTGTCTCAGGTAGGCACTTGTTGGATGCTGGCCAATCAAAGCGAAGGTACTTGTTTCGACAATTGAAGATCTTTTCCATTTATGATACATTGGTTGAATTGAACAGTATATGTTATTGTGGTAGCTTAAAGTTATTATTTGGCTTGCTAAATGAGGAAACGAAAATGGTGTTGCAGTATTGATGTAGCTCAGGGATACATGAGTAACGCCGACTTAGAGAATGCTATCATGGCGTTTGGGGAAAGATGCAGTAACATTTCACGGATTTACAGGTGAATGCTGTGGCATCTAATGAGAATTGGGTCGCGCATACTTTTATGTCAAAGCATATATCTAGTTGATTCTGCTGACTGAAGTTTTAATTTTTGTCTCCTTGAGGGATTTTCATAATTGCTGATCAGTATTGGAAGGAGTGTGGGTGGTTTACCTCTGGTATAATTTCCTACAGAACTAGTAATGTTGACGATAAAGTATCTTGGTTTTATATTGTTCTGGTAGCTTACATGATTACATGGTTGATATGGTTGCCATGCAGTGGGTAATGGAGATATCTGATAAGCCAGGCAGAGAAGAGCCTGAACCTGCATTTAAGGTAAGTCATCTTTCTAGTTTATTTTGAGGGATTGAATTGTCCATAAGGTCATAGAATTGAATGGGTGACTGAGTGAGCGCTATGACAAGCCTGCTTTTATGTTGGAGAAGAGAGCTAGACACTGCTTGAATCTTGTATTCTGCGTTATGTCTTTTTGCATCGTCTATCTCTGATAGCCTGGGACTAACAAGTATTTGTTAAATGCACGCAGTAGCTTTTTTAAGGGTTTAATGACACGTGCAGTATATCCTGAAAATAAATACATAGTTGAGGATTAATATCTGCAGAAGTATGAAAAAGTTACCTTATAAGAGTTTGGGCATATTCTTTTCATATGTAGACTTTAAAAAGGCTCTGGAAGGTAGGATGCAGTTCTTTCACAGTGTTACTTTCCAGTCCTCTTAAGTTTTAAATTTGACTATAATGAAGCTCTCTTCTTAGTAAGATATGAGATTTTTGGCTCAGGCCTAAGTAGTGGGGGACTGCTTCTGTTTCTGCATGATCAACTCCTGGTAACTCCTCTTTGCCTAGAAACCGTCATGATACTCATGATCATGAGGCTGAAGTGCTGTCTTGTTTGGCACTCATCAATAGGGTGTGGACTTTTTGGCCTTGTAGTCATGTGCATGTTTCAATTAGGTGTATAAGTAGACGTGTGAAGCGTGCCCCAACCTGAATTACTGTTTTCAGGTGCTGTGCGTCCTAGTTTGCAATTTTGTTCTCTACACATCACATGCAAGCTTCTGACACGCTAATGTAAAGACCCAATTGTGGTTTGTGCAGTTTGTTGGGAATGTTCATGGAGATGAACCTGTTGGGCGCGAGCTTCTAATACGTCTTGCAAACTGGCTGTGTGACAACTATGTCAAGGACCCTCTGGTACTTCTCCTTGCATTCTAGGGTAGGCAATTCAACATGTTGATGTATTTTTCATTTCAGCTAGTGTAGTTTTCTTCTGGTTTGGTTTAGAGATGGTAGAAACATGGCAAGACTAAAAGAACATAAGAACTACTCCCTCCGTCCGAGTTTAAACACCCCATACCCAAAATGCCCGAGTTGAGAAGAGTATACACACTAATCGGTTAAACAAAGTTCTCAAAAATTACATAGCAAGTTAGATAATAGGCTTAACAAAAATTTCATGTAATTTTTTTGGAACTTTGATTAATCGTTTAGTGTGCACACCCTCTTTCGTGAGGGTGCGTTTTCGATATGGGGTGTTTAAACTCGGATGGAGGGAGTATTGCGTATCCTTAGATAGTCTGTCTAAGGCGAAGTCAACTATAAGCTTTAAACTCAGTAACAATTTGCAAAAAAGTAATATGTTTGTAGTAAGCTGCAAGCAGCAACAATTTGAAACAAGACTACAGTTGGATATTGTTTTTGACTGGCAAAGTAATCTAAATGGAGCAACTTTGCCAGCACTATGAAGATAGAAAGGACTTAGAAAGAGTAGACTAGTGAGAAACAAGGGAAGGAATGTAAATGAAGCAACTTGTTAACACCAAGATGAAAAGGACCTAGAAAGAATAGAATAGTAAGAAACAAAGAAGGGAAAAGAATATTTTTCTGGAACTTTCACATGAATCCTCGAGTGCCAGAATTTCTAATCTCTTTTCCTAATCTTTCTTTTTAAAGCACCTCACATGAATCCTCGAGTGCCACAATTTCTAATTTTCTCCCTTAACCTCTCTTTTTAAAGCATTATAACTAATTTTCAATGCATTAACTATCATGGTTTAGGGTTTAGTTTACTATATTTGACCTCCAATGTGTCTTTGTTGTCCCAGGCTAAATTAATTGTTGAAAGTGTACACCTCCACATACTACCATCGATGAATCCTGATGGATTTGCTCTTAGAAGGCGAGGGAATGCCAACAATATTGATTTAAATCGTGATTTTCCAGATCAGGTATATTTCAGTGGTCTTCTCTGCCTCATCCCTGGACCTGCCCGGTTTTGGGTTAATAAGTTGTAACACGTCCAATTTAATGCTGTATCCTATTGAAGCTTTCAATAAAATAACAGCACTACTTTGTCTAGTAGGTTAATGGAGTTTAATTGTGTTCTCATAAAGAGTTTTTGTTTACTGGCAGAGAGGAGGGGGGGGGGGGGGGGGTAAGTGGGCAGTGATAGCAAATCGTCTTCTTTTAGTTTGGTTTTGTTTCATATTCTTTCAAATGTTAGGTTTCTCTCCTCATCTTCGCTGCCTGAAAATATCGCATTGCGATTTTTTACGATATATGTAAAGTTAAAGTACTAGATCTGTGCATTCTGTTCGTTCTGTTTGTTCAGCTGAGTGGTTTGACATTATCATTGTAAGCATCTCTAATTGGCATTACCAGTCTTGGAAAGTGCAATTGTGAACTTATAGATTATGGCTCGTGTAGGTGTCTCATGCTTTTCTGTCAACAAGGAGGTAGGTTTGGGTTTAGTGATTACGTCGAGGAAGAATACAAACATAAATTTGCTTTAAATTTCCTCTAGTTCATATTTTTGTTCTTCTATTTGGTAAACTGGGATTTAGTCAGAAAGATATGTAAAAAATTTTCAACTGTCTTTAAAGTGAATTTTCTGATTATGCTGATTGGTGAAGCTTGTCCGTTTTGGAATAAAGTAAATAGTAGGTGTTACTTTAGAGTTTATATGTAGAAGACAAAAATGAGAACGGTATTATTAATTCATGACAATGACTATTATTCTTCTAAGTGTTTCTTGTGGTCCTGTTGCTGATGGAAGTTTGTTTGTGGTGATACTAAATAGTTCTTCCCTGTAAATGATGTTGAGGAGACACGGCAACCTGAAACAAAAGCAATTATGCGCTGGTTAAGAAGAATACAATTTACAGCATCTGCCACTTTACATGGGGTAATACTCTTGGCTTTTCTTTACGCACTTCCTGTTAATTCAATTGTATTATTGAAGTTCTGGATTCCTTTGGAGCGTATGTGGGTGTCAGTTGGAAGGTAATACGAGTAATAATTTATATTAAGAGGCTGCATTTATTTTCTTCGAGATCAATGAGGATGTGTTCTTAATATAGTGAAAGAGGCGTAGGAACAGTAGGATACTCATGGTAAAAGATAGTGCATTTTAATGTTATATTAGAGATGTAAAACTACACGTGTCGATAGTATGAGGACCTTCAATTGGCCTTGGGCTCCCAAAGTGTATTGCTACACAAAAGATAACTGATATGGAATTTGATTGGATGCACAATACTCCCAATGGCTTCCTATATATAACCTCCTAGATAGATTGCTCCCAAAGTTAAAGTTCCATAACTAAATGACAACAGTGCTGTAAAACTACACGTGTCGATAGTACGAGGACCTTTGATTGGCCTTGGGCTCCCAAAGTGTATTGCTACACAAACGATAACTGATATGGAATTTGATTCGAAGCACAATACTCCCAATGGCTTCCTATATATAATCTCCTAGATAGATTGCTCCCAAAGTTAAAGTTCCATAACTAAATGACAACAGTGCCCTTGCCATTGCCTTCTAGTAGGAGAAATTCTGAGGTGAGACGGCCTCATTATATGAGACCACTTAATACGTTATTTTTGAAAGATTAACATGTTGCTTTTGAAAGTACACTGATACTTTTTAAAGCTAATCTTCTTCCAAAGTAACATAATGATCTTCAAAAGCATCATATTTAAGTGGTCTCATACGATAAGGCGGTCTCACTCTAAAATTGGTTCTATTAGAGAAAACAAGCCTTGTTGATAGCTGTAATGCAAAATAAAGAAAAAGGAAACCTTGTCCAAAATAATTTTACGAGACAATATTCTCCCTAGCGCAATTTATGGCAAACCCAAATCTCTCCCCGTTTCCTGCCTTTCTATTCTTGGTTAACTTTTTAAAACTACCATAGTACTTGTTCAAATTTATATTCGTTCAATCCACTTGGAAACACTCACTCAAAGAACACAATGAGCTTTTTCTTTGAGCAATGTGCCCAACCCAAACGGGGAGATATTTTGGGTTTAAAGTCTTGAAGATGGTTCTACTTGCTATTGGGTGCTTTATTTGTATAGATAGAAATAATCGCATTTTTGATGATATTGCCTTGACACACGATTAGTTTAAATTTCACTTTTGGAGGTTGTTTTCTAGATGGAATCAGGTGTTACATTCTCACCAACACTTGACATTCCTCTCTTTTGTGAATAAAATTTCCCTTTATTCCTGGGAAATTTTAAGAGCTTAGTAAGCTCTCTTTTCTATATGGGTGTCACTTCCAAGGTGTCGTATTGTATGTGGGCGTCACCCTGGGCGTCTTTTTTTAAATATATTGATATCCTCTTATAAATTATTAAAAAAATGGTTTAAAGGGTAAAGAAAGCTTTAGCTCCTTGTTTGATGACCGGAGTGTAATCCTGTGTCTTATTAATGATTTGGTAGTTCCCAAATGTTCAGCTGGAGATTTTATACACTTTTCTTTCCAACATGTTAAGATGTGTATAATTTGAAGCCCTAGCTCTGTGGTTTGCTCCAAATGTTATACTATTTATCTCAGTCCCACTGTGATGAACTCAGTTGGGCAACCATGGAAAACAGTGGAATATCTGGATACTTGTATTAAATTAAGATCAGTTACAAGTTTGGTAACAAGCGATATAAAGGATAGAAAAAGATAACAACTATGAGTAGAACTTGATTGAATAAGTAATTTCCCTAGCAACTTTCTTATCTGTAATAGGGTTTAATAGAGTGCCTAGGGGCACTTTATAACAATGCTTAACTTCCTCTAGATGATCAAAAGTGGGTGAAACATGTAAGTTACCATAGGTTTACGTGGGGAATAATCTAGCTTAGGGGGTTAAAAATAGGAAATGTTGAGAAGTCATATCATCTATCATTATACCATTCAGCACTTGTGTAGTATGACACTCTGGAAGTCCTAGGCCATTTGAAGGTCCTGTTCTATCAAAATTTGTATTTTAGAACCTTAGTATCACTAAAGTGGGACAGTTGTATCTATTTACAGACATACTTTCACTTCATCATCTACACCTCTGAAGTACCCTGTGAGATCATCACCCCCCATTACGTTCAGTGTAAAAAAAATTCCCTTACAGTCTCCCTCCAGTGTCTTGCTATCTCTACTCTATCTGCACAGTTTAGAGTGAGAAGGTTTGAACTTCGGGAGCTTGATGAAACGTAACGTACTTTCCTGGATTTTATAGTCATATATATCATGCGTTGCAAGAGGAGAAATGATACTGGTGTATTTTGTGTTATTATTCATGGCTAACTAAATGGCGATCAAGATTTCAATGGCTGCTTAGTCTATGTTTGCTGTTTTCAGGGTGCACTTGTTGCAAATTATCCTTGGGACGGGACTCAGAATCAGAGGTGAAATTTTTAGAATACTTACCATGGTATCTTTCTGTAGCCTGAAGTGGGCTGTATCTACTTTTGAGGAGCCACTATCTGAATTGGTCTGTATGCAGTTTATGTTTTGATATATCAGAAAACTTTGGAGTGCCTTATTTGACCTTTCTATAGTTTATCCTATACATGTTTACTCCAGTCTGTAGTGTCTTTCTTATCCTCTCCGTTTGCACATATTTATGCCATGGTAGTAACTCTAGTAAGATATGTACTAGACATTATTGGGATATTGACAAGAGATGGGGGTTTATCATTTTTCCTTATTACATGAGGTTGCTCTTGTTTTGCAACTTCTTCTAAAGATGTTCAATTGTTCAAAACATTTTTCGTTTGATTTTTCATAATTTCTCTTACTTCTTTTCTGTTCTTTTTCCTTTGTTTGATCTTCAGAGCTTGATTTTTCATAATTTACTTTTTGTACCACATCTGTGCTCTCCCTACTTTTACCTTTCTGTGGCTGTGGTTGTGGTTGTGAATCTTGGCCTTTACAAAAAAAAGTTGTGAATCTGATTATTGGATCGTCACTGATCAAAACTTGTTCTGGGCTTGCCCTTCACACACACACACACACACAAAAAAAAGAAAAAGAAAAAGTGAAACAAGAAAAGAAACTTTCGGGGTTTGAAGGTTGCAATTTGGTTTAGTTAAGGGGCTTGTCACTGACCTCCTAAGAAGGATACTGGGTAATTAACTTCTTCAATAATAACCTTAACACTTAATGATATGAGCAGATTGATTTAGATAAAACAAAAGCTCCCCATTTGAATACTTACTACACTATTAATGTCATATTACTTGATATATGATTAGTCCTGGGGGGATATGCTTGGTGTGCAAGGAGTCAGTAATTGTCTGAGTGATTGTCTCTCTGAGTTGTATTACCATCAGTTCCATGGATTTTCGCTCCAGCTTACACGTTTCTTACTACAATTCAGGAAGGATTACTATGCATGCCCTGATGATGGAACTTTTCGGTATATAGCTGGCGTGTATAGTCGTTCACACTATAACATGTCTCTTAGCAAAGAGTTTCCTGGAGGAATAACTAATGGAGCAGCTTGGTGAGCCATTGAGATATGTCTGCTCATGTTCTGAGCAACATTTTTTTTCTTTTCGAATTAGCTTTCTTTATTTGCATACATAGAGTTTTTGAACTATTAAACTTTGATGTAGGTATCCTATATATGGTGGTATGCAAGATTGGAACTACATACATGCTAATTGTTTGGAGTTGACACTGGAAATTAGTGACAATAAATGGCCCAATGCTAGTGAGGTACGGAAATTACATGTCAGTCATATCTTTATCTTGAGTTTTGTTTGACAGAGGGTTAAAGTATTACTAATTTTTTTATTGATACTCGTGTTGGGCAAATATGTCAATTTCACGTCTTATATCAATATCTCGTTGAAAAAGTGTGCATAGAGTGAAAACATGTTGTTTGGAGCTTTTGCTAATATGCACGAATCAAGATTATTTCATTTATCTACAGATTTTTATTGGATGAATTAATGATTTTCCACGTAGTTTCTTATCTAGCTTTCTTATCACTCATTCTAATTTATCATTCACGTTTACAGTAATATATAAGATGTTGGGCTATTTTAGACTTGGAACGCTCTAGTGCTTCTTGATTTTAACCGCGATATCTCTAATTGTGCAGCTATCAACTATTTGGGAATACAACAGAATGAGTATGTTGAATCTAGTGGCAACTGTTGTTAAGGTATGGTGATCCGATGTACTTATGTTAAATTTATTTGTTCATATGTAATCTGGTGGAATTAGACTTATATTTACACATCTAGAGTTTTAATATGATATTGATTCAAGATGATAAGCTACAACTTGTGATTCGTACTTTAAGTCATCCTTCTCCTATCTTTCTATATTAGACAATGAGAATGGTGGAGTAATTGTAGCACTGTTCTAGCTCCTCTTTTCTTTTATCGCATTATCGATGGGATAATTGCCTGACAATGGTTTTCTATTGAGAGGAAAATTTTGATCTTAATTTGGGGAATGATGTATCAGTTGTATGTTAGGATCCAGTAGTATGGGGTAGTATGCTGCGAAATGGACATTCAACTTCCAAAGTAATTTTACTTTCACCTTTTTGCTAGAATTTCTCAAGACGTAAGCTTTGGAACGCTCTTAGATCATTTCTCACTTGAAGTGCATGTGTCATGCGTGCATCTACAGTATGACAGGCCAACAGCAGGTACTTACAAGGATAAAAACATCTAGTTGAAAGTAAACTATGTCCTTGCCTACGTCGTTATGCATCCAAGCTGAGCACCCACATTAGCTCATTGATTGTAAACGATGAGGTTGTGTTCTGTTTCGCTACTTCACGTGACTGTTGACATAATTGTTGACTATCTATTGACACCTCAGATACAGTGTTGACATGGTTTAGTGGCAGATGTGTTCTTGATAATTTGTTATGGCTTTTGTGTCTTGCCTACACAACAATGTTTCTAACATTCAAATGTGAGACATAACTCCATTTATTCACAAGTATTTGCATATGCCTTATTTTGTTATTATTTGTAGACTGGAGTCCATGGTAGGATTTTCTCATCAGATAGTGGGAAACCATTACCCGCCGCTATCACGATTGAAGGCATAAATCACACGGTGAGTTTGTTGCTGTCTGTTTGTGAATGCTGTTGATTAACTTTTCTTTCAGTAATTTCTATATGTTTTTCACAATTTCCATTTGCTTTTCAACATCTCTGTTTACACTAGTCTGCGCTGCTTGTGATCATGTCTACATAACACGGCTAGTCTCTCACCCCGATCGCCCCACCCCCTCAAAAGAAAAAGAAAAAGAAATTTGCAGTATCCAGGGTATGAATGTTGATTATTCTTGTAAAGTTGTGTTTAATGTCAATAGCATTATTGGCGTCACTTTCCCCATGTTCTTTGTGTTTATTCTACTGAGGACAGAAGCGTTGTAATCTCCTACGTAATTTAACTTTTTTGTACTCCACCAGGCATGTCACATATACAACCTTATGTAGCTTGTTAAGGAGACCCATGAACTTTGTGCGTTGCCACCACAATGAGCTTTAGTTTAAGACTTAGTTCACAGAATTGTTGCACCGTGTCACATGTGATGGTATAAAAGATTAGGCGTGAAATGGAAGATCGTCTCCATTGTTGCTGCTCTTTCAAGTAATGTTCACCAATTTTGCAGTGGGTTTAACTTTCAAGTTGCGTTTCATCTAACTATCTAAGTGATTTAGTAACATGTATCATAGGGTAAGGCTTGCATACATCCGATCCTCCTTACCTCTCAAGAGGCGGGAGCCTTTAAGGCGCTGGGTAATGTTAATCAACAACATCTTTAACCCCAGTGCCTTAAAGGCTCCCACCATAAGGCGGGGTAAGGGGGTTCGGATGCACGCAAGCCTTACCCCTATTGAACATAGAGAGGTTGCGCACGGATGACCCAAAATGAAAATTGCTTCAAGAATCGCACTGACTGACTGCTACTTCACAAAATAAGAAGCACATACAGTTTTATGAGCCATTTTGCTTTATTCCATTATATCCCAAAAACCAAAGAATAATTAGTCTTTGGCTCCATTGGAAATGGAAACGCGCTGGGTAATGTTAATGATTCAATAAAATGCATTGATCATGGAGCCTCAGGAACATGATTACATGAATATCGGCCTGTAGTCCATTGCATCCACGTTTGGCTTTCCGTTTCTATATACTAACTGGCAATGAACTTACAGCTTTTGGTTTCTTTTGTTATCGTTTTCTCAATTTCCTATGTAGCATGCTAATGATAGTGTCCTCATCTATTCTCTTTTCTGCTCTTTATAGTTTGCTTGATGATTAATTTTCTTTGTAATGCTTGCAAAATCTTAATGGCAGATGAAAGCTCGTGCTGGAATTGCTGATTATCATCGGTTGCTCGTCCCTGGGATGAAGTATGAAGGTAAATCATGTAGTTAAGTATATTTTCTTCTTTTGAGCATGTCTTCTTTCGAATGGACTTTTAACATTAGTCCCCAGTCTCGGAAAAACTGAGGTACTAATATAGTAAATTGGTCCAACTAACTTAGAGCATCTGTTTTTGAGTTGAGGGACTAAGGAAAACATCTGAATCTGATGGAAGCGCAACGCTAATCTTTCTTCCGTCTTTTTGGGTCATGTTTAGGGAACCTCCTGACTATAAATCAAAATTAATGCTGTATCTTAACTTTCCCCAAAAAATAATTGTATCTTAACTGAACAGGAAACGACAACAATCTAGCCATATTCACGTAAATCTGTAACCTGTGAATGTGGGTTTGTTTAATGTTTAATCAGCCTTGTCAGAGAGACCTGAACTCCAAATGTTTAAGTTACTAGAAACGTGATAATAGGACAACGTCTTATACCGGTTATAGCTGCAAGGTGAATTCATCAATGCACATGTTCTCAAGGGTGGCAATGCCTTGTAGAAACGGGGTAGCAACTCTGATGTAGTCATACAAACGATGAAACGAGGTCCCTGATCTCAACCCATTCCCTTCTCCCTGTCCATTTCTCTCTTGCTCTCTACCCTATTGGAGGGAAAGAGAGTTCTAAAATCTATTTGGTTGAGTCACCAGCAAGGAACCATGGTATATGATATTGCAGATGAGGGAGGGATTTTTTTTATTTTTATTTTTTGAAGTAAAGAAAAAATTAGTTGGAAATAAATTTGATGGTATGAATGTCCTTGTATTCTTCAAATTTCTTCTGAGTATTGGCCGAGTTGCTAAAACTGCACCATGCTATATATATTACAGTTACAGCATCAATGCCGGGTTACAAGTCCAAAACAACCAGTATAATGCTAGAGGAAGTCACAACTGTAGACTTTATTCTTGAACCAGAGGCCAATCGTGTGGGTAAGATCCTAGAACCTGCATGTGACTGCACTGGCAACACCAGGAGTAAACTTGAAGTGGTTGACATCCTTGCTCACCCGCAATTGGAGGTCTCGCTTGTTGTTGTTGTTACACTTGCATTCATTTTACTATTATTGAGAAGAAAATTCTGTTCAAACCCCTCAAAGCAGAGGCAACTAGCTGTGTCGAAAAGACCAATTGTTGTATGAATGCTACTTCTTAGTTCTTAGCAGATAAAAGGCATTGTTCTTACCCAAATTTAGCTTTTGAGAGTGGGTTTGACTGCCTCTAATTATTACACTAGAGAGAAAATTTAGCTATAGATGCAGTTGTTGTATGAGCTATATAGGTGTTGTACTGAAATATTTGTGCTATAGTGTATGATCCATTTACGGAAGTTCCGCATCCTTTACAAACATTCTCGACCCGTAGACATGCGAGGTCGACCACTGCTAGACAGTGGAATATAAGTGTGCTGTATTCTTCATGATAAAATCATATTTCAATGGAATGCTGATGTTGCTGCGCAGAGTGTAAACAACTTTCAGGTTGTCACTTTCGACGTATAAGACCTGTCAGACACTTAACTGGATCTCAATGCACTGTGATGTATGGAATAAGTTTCAAGTTCAGTAGCGATCAGCAGTTGTATGTTCTGCAGCAGTGACTCGAAATCATCATTGCTCTTCAGCAGGCTAAGGCGCACAAAGTGATCTTCAGCCCCAAACACACGCCCCCTGCGGCCAATAATTCCTGCTGTTATGAGCACCTGATAGCAATCTTTGTCTTCCTTCCTTTCACACTTGAGCCACCCATAAGCTGCACGCAGGCGAACTCAATACAATCACTTAATCTTACATACAACACTAGTAAAATATGCAGATTGTAAGGAACTTTTACCTGGGGAAGGTTCTCTGACTCTCTGATAGTAGGTGCAATACTGGGGTGGGATATCCTGGAGGGAGAAACGGGATGAAGTCGAAAAAACCGCCTTCAATCGTCTCCATCTCTCTTTCATTGTCTCATGTCCAAATTCGAAGAGATCTCTGCCTCCTGCATCAACCACAGCCTTCAAAAGCTCCAACACTCGCAATTGTGTATCATGTGATACACCCAACGTATTGTAACTTATATACTCGTTCATCTTTTCGTACACTGCTTTATCTTTTACCAATGCCCACCTGTATCGTAAACATTTCTTTCAATCATTAAAATATAAAAACCCGATACAATTTTGTGAGCCATTTTGCTTTACTCCATTATATTCCAAAACCAAATAATTCCGAGTTATTTGCAATATAACTCCACTACGCTTACCCGAATCTGCTGCCAGCATGACCAGTTGATTTCGAAATGGAGAACAGCATAAGATCTTCATCCGCAGGTGCTGTGATTGCTGTATAATGCGGCCAATAATAGACATGATCATGAATTGTCTTAGCTGAGGGGCCTTTGAGAACTTTCTGCTTCAGTTGGCTATCAGGGTTGTTGGGCGAGGTCACAAATTCGATCAACATCTGCGCACCATTCGTCTTGTTTGTCCACAGTGACGCATCTCCACTAAATTCGTAGTTTTTTGTCTGAAAGTAGTCTGTCTGTACTTTATACAGCTGCATATTTAAGCAACCATGAGTCTACAACCTTATACTTAGACCGTCTTATACAAGTTTTTGTTACTAGTGCGCGAAATACATGAGATTAAGAGTTGGAATCGAGTACAGACCGCGTAGTAAGGGACGGAAGCAAGGACTATGGCAGGACTAACAGGGGAAAATGAGGAAAGGGCGTGAACAGCAGCATTAACTAGTTGAGTAGAGCCTGTTCCAAACACAATGTATCTTCCCTCAGTAACTGCATTTCCGACTAATTCATGCAGTTTGAAGATGTACTTCTCCAGTACGACGGACATTCGACCGCTAGGGTATGCATAGCCTAGTCTATGCCATCCTGACACTAGTACTCCACTGTTCTCCCTGTGCTTCTTCCAAAAGGGTTCAAGAAATAGTGGATTCCCACTGCAAAACCAAGAGGATTAGTGAGAAACGACGATAATTATGTTGAGTTAGCACGAGACTCAATCAACTTAACCACAAGTCTTAAGTTGAAACCCTTGGGAGTGCAACAATGTTGAAACTCACGAAGTAGAGTTTTGGCGCCTTATATGGTCCTATTAGGCTCAAATTCGAACTAAACTAAATGTTGCATAAAAAAAACCAGATAGTTGAATCAAACTATGTCATATGTATGTCTAAAACTCTAGATTATAAGAGTCTGACTATATGTGTATGTCACAACTAGCGTGTTAATTATGATACACAGAACATGAGACGATTGAATTTGCGTATGTAAACATCTACGTCTAAAAAAAAAACAAGATGTAGAAAGAAGATAAGTAAAAATCATGAGATATCGAGATCTAGGTTGAGTTGGCACGAGACTCAACTCACTACTCGGCTCAAGGAGCAGTCTTGAGTTCAAACACAAGGAGAGTTTTGCCGCATAAAAGTAGTACAGGGTAAGTAGATCGAATGTACCTATCTGCATCAGCAACACAAGGAAGAGAGCGTGAGGAACAATCAGGGCCGGAAAAACAAGCGTTACACTCGCAAACGGGTTTTCCGTCGACAGACAAGCCATCCAAGTATGCAAAACCATGTCCTGAACATGGGATTGAAGCCACTTCCTCTGCTTCTTCTGCTGCTTTTCTTGTCCAACTTAGATCATTTGTAGTATGGTTGGTCCATTTTGCAGTAATATATGCAGGACATAGTACGAGGTTCATAATTATTATGGAGTATAGAGGAAGATACCCCATTTCATGGTATTTGCTTCGAGTATGTAGCTTTTAATCTGTAGCTAGAAAAGCTAACTTTAAGAAATTTAATAAAAAATGAAAGTGGAGTGTTGTTTATTTGAAAAAGTTGGTATCATGATCTCTCAAAAAATCTGTGGTAAAGATGGTTGATCAGGTAGGAATCTGGGATGTCATTTTCTCATTTTGTAATGTGCACGGTTCGTTATCAGCTAGGGTTAACTGGTTAAGTAGAATGTCCTTATCGTACGTAGGTGCCACAGCGTTATAAGAGATCTCAACTTTGAGAGCCCGCTAAATGTTTACGGAGTACATAGTTGTCTTAAAATTTCGAGCGGATTCTCTGTACTATTTTATTTATCCCACTCCATTTATCTAGAACAATAAGATGCTTAATTAGGTAAAGAGGTTCGTTTCACATGTGTCCGCCAAACTCCGAGTTAAAATATCAATAGATGACAAGTTTAACTATAGTCTTTACTATGCGGGGGTGGGGGTATGAGGATTTGAACCCGGGACATCCCCCAGGCAGGTTGAGTTCCTAACCACTAGGCTAACCTTGATCCTCATTCCACTCCTTACTGTAAACATTATATATTTGCATTCCAAATTCCTGCTATGATCTTTGTCGACGGTGTGAACATCGAATTGTATGTGTTAAGCTAGTGATGTGCATAACGTTGAATAAGTCGGAATAAAAACAAGCAAAAAAAGTTCAAGATTCTCTATCCTTTTCATCTCTTTCTTTTCTAGTTTGGTTGATATTTTCTAACAAATTATTTCATTATCAAAGTCAAGGGCGCTTACAATATGATTAACTCATACTTATATACTATGAGGTATGGAGTAGTTGGTACGAATGACTGAATGAGAGCTGATCACTGTTCTTAAGAACCTTACTTAAGTCGGAACTTGTCTAAGTTGCACCAATAGTGTGGCCAAGGATGGCCCAATGCGCATCAGAGGTAGAGGTTGCGAGTTCCTCACATTTTCCGAAAAAATAAGTGAGAAGATGAATCTATGAGCTCCTCGGATTGTCCAAAACTAATAAGTTAAGGTGGCCATATACTTGAAGTTGAAGGTGCAGAAAGTTGAAACCCGTCTACGTCACACCCCAAAAGTATCAATTGTCGGACAATTTTTTTTTCTTTTTTTTTTTTTTTTAATTTGACAGCGAACAAAATTTTCCAAATCACTGAATTGTAATCCTATACTTAATGTTTCAAACAATGCATAAACAAACTTTACTGTTCTTCACTTCAGCAGTACAAAGCACAATCGATAACGAAATATGTGAACCTCTCCTCTTCCCCCCATTGTCTCAAAACTAGTAAATGTTGAATCAGTGAGACCATTCTGAGTTACTTGGGAGTCACTGGAGTCAGATGCAGAGTCAGTTGCTGTGAGACTGTTTAGGTGAATCAGAATTCGGAACACTAGGGTGCCCTCGGGTTAGCGCTTGTTTCGCCTTCTCCAGAACACCGAAAAATATAGAACCCCCTATGCCTATCCATATAACTCTTGGCCCCATACCCTACAATAATCATTAAGAGTTGAGCAGGATTAGCGTCTGTGGAACTGCTTTTCTGTTACCCATAGGCAAGATAATAGATGTTATAGATCTACAGGGGAGAATTTATACTGAAGTGAGGAGGCACTTGAGAAAAATGCACATTAGCAGTCATCTAGGGACATCAATTCTAATTCGACTGCTGGAATCCAGATAGTACCTAGTGACAGAAATTTTGCATGTAGATAAGTACACATGAATCTATCAGCTCTTTCATCTAGAAGACTACCACTACAACGACAGTATAGTCAGTATTAGTGCAATGCCTCTAAAACTGCCAAATGAGGACAGGCTTACCCTATTTATAACAGTGTGGCAGTTTCAACCAGATCCTTAATGGGGAGAACAAAGATCGATGACTACAACTCCGTGACAAAAAGTTTAAGAGAACCAATTGCACCTGAGTATTCTGAATGAATGTACTATTATCAACTTAAGATTTATACCACATGCAAACAGATTCTATAATGAACTATCATTCACAGAACACAGTTTTAATATAGAACAGACCTTCCACAATACATGGCTTCCTTCTTCCCTCAATATGGTTCTCACACAATCATATACGCCCTTGTACTTCAGCGTTGATCCCTGCAGATTAGTGGTTGGCAGGAAAAAGGGAGGAACAGAACTATGAGTTGCTCGTTAAAATCTAAAAAAAAAAAAAAAAAATTGAGACAACAAACCGGTACATAAGTACCTGAATCATCAGCCGTGTCTTGATCACGTCAAGTGGTGTCGTTACAGCTCCTGCTATAGCTCCTGTACATGCAATAAAAAGCCTTAGTCCCAAAATTGTTTAATGTCGGTTAACATGAATGACTTTATACTTCATCTCAACAAACATTAATCTGATCGGCTCAGCGGAATCAAAATACAAAAGCAAGTATGTTTATATAGATAGCATCCATAATAACCAATTCCTTATCCTATTAGCATATCTAATCAACCCAATTGATCCCAAATTGATCCACCGTCCCCCATATGCGGTAACCTCAGAACATTGTGTTCCACCACTCTTCGCTTACATTAATATCGGCACAAAAGTCATTGTCACATCAAATTTGACCTGAATTCTCACATTGGTCTCCAATTTCAGAATCCTTACATACCATACATAGGCTGCTTTATCCTCATATAGCCCAGCTCAAAGCTGCACCTCAAAAGAGAAATACAATGAAGTGAATACTGCACAAAGTATATTACAGTCTATCATGCTATCCGATCAGTACTCAGTATTGCTGAGGCATTTTTAACAGGCAAAGCCCAAATTGGAAGAGTAAGCAGCAATCTAACATCCTGCCAGGATTCATGCATATGCAATGTAGCATTTCAGATGACCTATAATAGATTTATAGTCATAAAAGGCGGAGCTGTTATGATCCTCTTGATCATCCAGTCGTCCACCTATTAGTAATCTCATCAATGACAATCATGTGCTTATAATTTTTCTGGCAACTATAGCAATTAAAGCAGGCTACAACGCATCAAACAGACCTCGCCACACTTTTTCAACAAATTAACAATCGGAAAGCCTTACTTCTGTATTAGTATGGGGTCTATCAGAAAGCAGACCTGTATGTCTAATGTCTTATTTTTGCTTTTGCTTTTTTTTATTTTCTTTTCATTTTCTCTACACAAACGGCACTTGTTTTTTATTTACCTGCAAATGCACCAATCAATGCGTTTTCAGGGTCATTCAATTCTCGTTTTGCCTGAAAAAAACATAATAATAATTATTGGTTAAGTGGACGCAATCTGGGTTCAAAAGATGTTCATGACCATAAAATGACACGACAGACAATAGACAGAACCACGAAATGGTGTGGAAGATGAGAGTAATGAAATGAAAAGATAATTTTAGGGCCCTCGGGACGTGTAGTAATATGTACGACAGCTCAAATTGTCTTTGACTTGTTTGAAGTTTTTGTATGAGTTCTTCGTAGGCAACCGAGATTGGATTTGTAAACTAGGGTCTATTGCGCCTTAACATTGATGCGGGTTCTGGAGTTGCTTGGGAGGCATTTTGTAGAGATTTGGATAGAATTCTGGTGTTCAATACAGTCTCCAAGGTCCTTGAAGTTTGCAGAAATGAAGGGTTTTTTTGGAGTTGTTATGGAGAGAAGGTTTAGAGATTTGGGCAGAGTTTCAGTTTTCAAAATCGTCTCCAAAGTCCTAGAAACTTGAGAAAATTCAGGCCTATTGGGGTTCACCGCCCCGGAAGGTTGCATGGCAAAGGTTGGTAGCACACGAACACGACCAAGTTTAGACGGCACATAGTCTCAGATGATTTAGGTCTAACATGAATCATTTAAGAGAGTGTTAGGAAACAAGGATTTCATTCTCAAATCCAAATTTGACTCAAATCCCATGTTTGGGAACTATAGAGTTCGGAAATTTGGATTTGTGTCAAATCTTATGAAATTTGTATCAAATCCAATTAGGCCAAAAGCAAATGACATCTCAAGAGGTGTCATTTTGAAATCCCACCCTCCCCCAAACATTGAATTTGTATTTGAATTCCACATTCTCAAATGATGGAATTGAAATGACTACAACTTTTAAAATTCTTGTTTCCAAACGCTACCTAAAGGTATTAGATTAATTATGGGAGCCCCCTCCTTTCAAGTGGAAGTTCAGCACAAGATATGGGAGGGCCTGTGCATCTATCATCCACGCTTCAAGCCCAAAGGGTGTGTGCAGGCGTGTTAAGGTATTAAACCAATTGTTGAGGCCCACAGATTAATTTTGTGCCTTTAACAGAATCGTGGTGTAAGAGCACACTATTATTGGTGCCCACATTTTAGATGGTATTCCCACTATCTCTCCATTAAAACCAATTTGAGCACCATAAAAAACACGGATACTTCAGTGGTGTAATGGTCTTCTTTTTCCTCTTTCCTATTTTTTTTTTATGTAACCCATCTAATTATCTCTCTCCTTAATGCCACATGGCTCTTACCTATTGAACTATATAATATTATATACAATTTCTCTCTCTTGAAGACCATGGTCCTCTTACCCCAACATTGGGTTTTAGGGAAGGCCATGGTCTTCTCTTCTAACTCTTCTAAAAGCAAAAAAAACATGATTTTTCTATCCTTAGAAGACCAAAGTTTCTTTTTTTGGAGAATGAAGACCAAAAGTTTTGAAGCCCAATAAACTTGGTCTAAAAACGGCCATAGTTTGAAAGTATCTATTTATTTATATAGAAGGTAAGGAGAGTGTAAGATTACAATGAATGAAGGTTAAAAAACCAACAAAATTAGTTTGTCAAAAAAAGCAAGGGAAAACGGAGTATATATATACTGAGAAAAGTAGCGATAAAAGGTCTAAAAGCAAGTAACAAAGGAAAATGTAAAGTCAAACCCCATCTCTTAACAAGGATTCTTTCTCTCCAATTCGCCCTCTCCAACACCATATTCTGAAGTCCGAACAACAATTACTTAAGAAAGACTCGGTGTGATGATTTTCAAATGACATCTCACGCCTCTCTTATCCATTGGAATTTGGAGGTGTGTAGCAACTTTTTGTAAAACTAAGACAATGAAACTTTCTTTAGGAGGTGGAATCACAAAAAAAACCCTATAAAAATTGGCAAATATAGCTGTCTGAAACTGACAAAACATTATAAAGCATGCAAAGTACCCATACTTTTTCTGTTGAGCATTGTTCTACCACTTTTGTCCATGGGCTAAATCTGAGCAATCAAATAGTACTGTAGTTGCCACATTTCATCATTAGGAATTTAGATGCCGAATGTAAGTGATTAAGAGAACAGATAAGCTCACCGCAAGCTTATATCCTATCCGTAGCTGCTCATATATACAAAATTGGATGGCATCAAACGGCAAATCACGCAATAAAAAGGATCCATATCCCTGCAACAAGAAAAGAATGCATAATTCAAGACAAACCAGTTTTAATCTAATACTTAGGACACCATATTCCACACAGCAACATCGAAAATATTAAAATGAAATAATAGAACTGCATTAAAGCAACAGTACATTACTAGTGACTCAAAAAAACTAGATCTTTCTGCAGTCCATAGTCAGCGAATCTCACTTACAGCGTAAAGGCCTCTAAACCCTTCCTTTGAGACAATCATGCGTACCGCATTGGGTGCTGTTGGAAACTGACCCATCTGCATCCTTTGTTTCACTACCTATAGATTGTTTTGGGTGATTTTAAACTGCAGACTAATAACTTCAGAGAGAAATGTCTACTAAAATCTAGATACCTCTGTAGGGACTCTGACAATGGAGGAGGCAGCTCCAGCTATAGCACCTGCAGACTAAATGAAGCGTAAGAAATCGCTGACACCTAAATCACAGAATTAAGACCCATTGAAGTTGTACTGTCAAATAGAAGTTAGTCGACTGATGTGCCCCTTTGCAGCTCATGGCATGATATGTACAAGCCGAAGTGAGGGAAGTACAATGAAAATCAAGTGTTGTTCTACAAGTAACTTAATACGGGATGGCGACGATAAATCATCTTCATCCCCAATATCTAATCTTCCTCCTCAATCTATAGTAGCGAGGGTGGAAAACGAAAGCAATCGTGTACAATGTGTACCCTGATTAGGAGAGGTCTGTTGCACTCAGGTCAACAACATTTCAAAGGGTCCCATCTCCCATCTGTGTGGAGCAAGGGGGTGTCAAATGTACGCAGCCTTTACCCTGAAATGTGTTCTCTACAGATAAGGGGCTGTTTGCAGATGACCCGTAATAAGAATCTCGGTGAAGATCTCAAAATGCACATCATCATTCATGTTCTTATGAGTTACTTATACCAAATTTTAATCCCGAAACATGTCCCTCAGATACACTGGAGTTCCAAAGCACCCCAGCTTGAGCCAGTAAGATGATTTACCCACATATTAGTGCTCTTTTCATCACAAACAATGAGAAATATTCATAAAATTTCTGTATTCCGGTAAATAAAAAAGTTATTAAATACTAAGTGATAGATCTTTCACCCAAGTTCCACAACTGTTATGTGAAAGATGAGGTTCTCGAGAAGAGAAGCTGCCAGCATTAATATATTGTTGTTTAGACCTTTGTGCAACACTGAAGCCTTTATCAAATCTTTTGAAAAACTATCTTGATTACACTTAATTACGTAGGGCTTAGGCAACTTACAAGATGAGCAAAAGCACTGAATTTCTCAGGGAAGGTCTTGAGCAACTTCTGTTTTAGAGGCTCATACACCCCCAAAAATACGGCAGAAGCCCTGAAAAGTATCAATACATGTCATGCTAAGAAAAAAATTGACGTCAGTGATACAAATGAAAAGTTAGTCATTATAAATAGCTGTGGTACATGAACAGGCCGATATCACAAGATAATCAAAATATTACCAATTTTAAAGGCACTAGATGGCTGAAAGTTGTAGATGGTTAAAAGTCACAAGTCACAACAAACTACGTTAAATAGGGAACAGTAAGAACAAAAGAGATACGGATAATGTAGGTCTCTTTAGATGATGAACACAATGGGAACTTGGGAAGTTCTCAAAGAGAGGGTATAACTGCATTGATGATTTGTCATGTAGCCACGAAATTGAACTAGTAGACGTGAAAACCCATAGCGCGAAGATGTTTGAGTTTCACAGAGGTACATACAAGTCTAAATGTGCAAACCAATAGAGGAACACATAGCTACACATACAAATTTGCAGAGAGTTATAGATAAACAGGATAATCATACAGAAAACTTACGGTAATACACCAACTAAATTTCCAGATAATCCAGTGTAGAGCCCTTTTAAAACGATTCTACCACCACCATGCACTGCCTAAAATTGCAAGAAGTTAAAAGACTTAAGCCATGAGGAATTAAAATAATGTAAATCATATTGAGGCATGAAGATATGATAGAAATAAACGCAAAGTTAGCTATTTTTTGTAGATAGAAACATTATTAACACTAAAGGAAACAAAAATTAAAAGAGAACAAGTGGCCTAAAGTGCAAACGATATCTAAAAACTCTAATATTGTTGAATGGGTGCAATTGTAATAGCCTTGAAAAGCACGACATCATGTTTAAGCATGCTTTGACTTTATTGAAGCTCAAACCTGGAGAAGTGGCTACTCGACCTTCAATTTCAACAATTTAGTCAACTATAGAAGATACTAAACACATAGAAAGGGAGAGGCTTTCAGGCTTATACTGTTATACATACCAATTGACAAATGAGTCCAATACTGAGGAAATCTATTCAGACTTCAGAGTAATCCGCTAATTAGAAAATTGTTCTCAAGCAATCTAAGTTTTGAGAAAAATAATGCTTGGTAATGCTGTATGGACTAAATAGGAAACAGAATAAGGATAACCTAGCTGAATAGAGATTACTTAAACCACACACAGTAGAAAACTGTAGGCACAGTAAGCAGGCGCAGTGGGCTTCCAGGTAGCTACGGCTGCAGAGGATTAGTGTCTAAAAGCTACCATAGTGTAAGTTTGATTTAAGTATGGGAAAAACTCTGTACTTCCTAGAACCATTAGTACCATAGCTCAGAGCCATTTGAGACATTATACAGCCTCAGGATGGATTACCCAGATAAAGAGCCTTATTTTTAAAGGGGGGGGGGGGGGGGGGTTATTACTGATGGACTATGTTACTCCGACTCTTCATTTAACCTCACGTACCCGTGTCGGACATTCGACACTCGGACATGGGTATGACACTTGGATCCTTCATTTTAGGCAAAAAACAAGCGGTTATTTCATGAAATAGCCGAGTCTGACACTTGGATCCATACCCGTACCCGACACTCGCACCCGAGTCTGAGTAACATAGCCAATGGATACACGCTTAAGTATAGGTCACAGCTGTGAGTTGATTTTTCTAACAGATTTTGAGTTTCCTGGGCTTGGGAAGGCATGAAATGCGAGTCAGCTACGGTGGTTATTCCCCAAAAGTAATGCCATACATGTCATTCAAGTAATATCCTCTTAAGCCGTGTAGTTAGTGAGAACGCCAATAAACCGTGTAGTTAGTGAGAACGCCATATGAAAACAGAAACAAAGTTTATGAATTAGACCTGCCTGTAGCCGAGTTTTTATTGTATCTATTGGGTATAAGGCTGTTTCGACTACAACTCCAGCTACAGCTCCCGCTATGGCACCATCTGTGGTAAACATTACAAATTGATTTCCAATCAGCTACCTCTGTACTCAAGTTCAGCAGAAAAGTACAGCATGATGAACCATTCAAATAAAACATATCTGGTACTGAATTTTACTAGACAACATTAGAAGAAGAGGTCAATGTTTATACCATCCAACATGAGAAGACTAAAGCACATCTATTCACAATCCCGCTTGAGGTGGCAAGTTTTCTCAGAGGGGTTTAACTTCGATATATTTAGTAAATGCTGGAAGGTGTGGGGATGGTCACGAGTCAAGACTGATGAAAAAAATACAACACATTTTTTTTTTGATAAGTAAGATAGGATAACATATATTCAAAAGGACACCAAGGGCGTGACTCCCATATACAAAAAGACACCTAAAGGGGTGACACCCATATACAAAAGAGAGCTAATCAAGCTCTATGACTATCATGAAAAAAGGGATTTGAAAGGAAGCTCCCCACACCATCTATCATGCCAAAATAAAACCTTTGCTCCATCGTTCACCTTAAAACTCACACAAGACTTAAAAAGCTTAAAACCAGAACTAATGGATTTCCAAAGACTAACAACACCACAACACATTCTCAATCATAGGCTTTTTATTTACGACACATTCAGGCACCTCTGGAGACCCAGCAAAATCATCTTATTCAGTAAGTATTACGTGGAAATTTACCAATATCATTCTACTGGTACTGGTTAGACAAATGAAGCAACAGGAGCTAAACATATACAGATATACCGCAGAAGTTTCCAAGAGTGATGCAACATACCATATAGAGACTGTAAGAAGTCCAGCGGCTTTTCTTTCATTATAGTGCTAGATGAAGAGCACTTCTCTTGTTGCGCTAAAGAACTTAATTCATACTTGAATACTTCTGGGAGAAGCAATTATCACCACACATATACAACAAAAGAACAATAAGAACAAAGCATCACAACAGAAGCTCGAAAAGTGGAAATCAAAGAAAGAATCAGCATGAAGTCTGACCATAGCTCAAAAGCGTTGATCACACATTTTGGATTACCTATACACATTCTTAAACCTAGTAACACTTCATCAGACAAACTTTCTAGCCACTCCTCCGTGTACTCCACCATACCCTTTGTCACTTGGAAAGTCAACTAAATTATCACATGACAAGGGAAGGCTTGCCCGCTATACACCCTTGTGGTGAGACCCTTGCCTTGCCGGGACGCCAATGTGCTCATGGTCGTAACTCGTAATTCTGCTCATTTAGACTGAACTTACGTCACCACCATACCCATTACCCAATTACTCAAAACACACACCAAAATCAATTCAATCATAACCAACCCATTTCTTACGCTAACAATCTACCCAAAACCCAACGTATTATATCATAAAAATGCAGAAGAACCCAAATCACAAAAAAAAAAAAAAAAAATGCTAACAATGATGAAATCAAACCCAAGTAAGTAAATTCACAATAAACCCATGTCACAGTGTGGATAAACCAGTTCGAAACTTGGATCATACTACTACATGGGACAAAATTGACAAAATACACCACTCAAATAAATTAAATATCAGTGATTATTTCACATATACGCCTGCGTAACAATCATTTCTACACACAAATGGGAACGGCCCATGTTTCCCAATGTCATATTAGGGCAGGTACGAGAGAGAGAGAGAGAGAGAGAGAGCTTACTAGAGGGTGGAGTTTGAGTTTGATCGGGCATGTTTGGTAGTAGTTGGGGAAACTGGTAGGCAAAGATTGAGGAAGTTGCTAGATCTCAGGCGAAGGTCACGCTGCTGACTGACCAGTCTTCAGTCTTCAGTCTTCAGTCTAGGCCTATTTGGACTATAGTTTTAGCCGAAAAATATTTGTATCCTGAGGGTGACGAATAATTCGTCTCTTTATTTAATTAGGAATTTTTGAATAAACGATTATTAGGACCGTTATAATAATTAAAGTTTCGTAGGAACATATTGATATTTACGGTATAGTAGTGGATGATGAGATTTCTAGTCCGCTAGTTGCTGTAATATAATTAGAGGAGTTGAGTGAGGGCTGTAGCCTGTAGCTGACGTCTTTCATTTACCTTGTTTTGTTTTAGTCCATTTGACTCCTCATATTTATTGGGATCCAAAAACATGGCTGAGTCTGCTAAAGAATTAATTTTTGACAAACCCCTACCTAAAAGATAAATCATTTAAGAGGCTGGAAGTGAAAACTATTTGCTTATTTGTTTATCTACTTAGAAGATCTAAAATTTATCTCGTAGTCAAAAGTTTGTCTTCAACGTTGCAATTCTCATCCCTCAAGTAAGCTCACTATTACTGTTGCTTTCTTATTACTAGTATGATTAGTGAGTCCAAATTCATTTTTTCTCGAATCAATCAACTTTCAAAAATGTTTGTGTGATAACTTTAGATAAATGGTTGAAGAGAGGAGGTGCATAGCAAGAGCGCCAGAGGTGATCAGTTCCCTTGCCTTATAACAGAATTCTGTTACAAATGGCGGGAGAGTTTGTTACAAATCAATGCAAGTTGGTTTAGTATGCTTCTAATTGATGTATTATAAATACTGATTGTATTTCACTTGCAACAAATTAATGAAAAATAATCTTTACAATCTCTCACTTCTCAAATGTTCTTATTACATTTCTGTATCTTCCTTAAGAAGGAAGCTTCACTTTGAAGCTTTCTTCATGGTATCAAAGCCCATGGTTAAACTCCTGGGTCTCAATGAATTAATCTGGGTCAAAAATGCCGATAATTCGGCCACTGTAAAATCAATGCAAAAATACAGTTGGCTTTACGGTAAGTCAGTCTGCCTTTAAAATGGACCTCATATGTGAGAGGGAAGTGTTAAGGTGATACCCAAAATACTCCACATATGAGTGTCTCACATTAGAAAATGAGAAGAGATTTGTCTACCTTATAAACCAAGGAGTAACTCCTTCTATTGCCAATTGGTTTCAGGATGGAACCTCCTTGGGCTTATCAAGTGGACTCTCTCTTCTCCTTACAGGTGTGGTGTAATAACCTACTTTTTAATAATAATAATAATAATAATAATAATAATAATAATAATAATAATAATAATAATAATAATAATAAAGGACAAAGGAAAAGAAAAACTTGCTACAAATTTGACGTAAAGACTCTTAGGCATTCAATGCCTTGTCCCTTGTTTTAAAGGGGGTAATGCATTTTTCACTTGGGGTGAATTACATTAGTTCCGGGAGAATTTGAGCAAAGGCAGTTGCCTATAAATATCAAGCCTCGTCATTCAGTTTTGGAGGCGAGAATCCATTCGAGTTTCATTCAAACTGAAGTGCTTCAGACCATAAGCACACCACATATAAAGTAAGTTCCGAGTATTATATGATTTCGTAAAAATAATTTACGAAATAAGTAGTTGTTACGTACGTGCGAAAAGTGACATCTTCTTAGCGAGGCACTGTCGGAATAGTCATCGTCACTTAACATAGCCAAGGTATAACTCTTAAACTGTTATGAAATTATTATCGTTAGACAACGCCGTTAATATTTTCGTACACGTTTTCGATAATTGATTAACCTTGTGGCGAATAGTTATTACGGTGCAAGTAACTCGGTGGAATTACCCCAGTTTATGAACGTCACCGTATTAACAACTAACCCAAGAATAAAAGGTGTTGGTGGTAAATAGTAGCTTCATGATTATAAAGTAACCCGGCGGAGTTACCCAAGTGGTGAAAATAATCTTAGAGTGAATGATTTCCACTAAAGGACGATAAATAGTAAATTAACAATTTGACTAGATAATCACCACTTTTAGCATTCGGACGTCGTTGGACCCTTGGACAGTCAATTATCAAATAAATGACAACATGATTACTTTGCCAATATAACCTTAAATAAATAACTTACGCGACTTTATTTACTTAGAACGAGAGAACGCACGGAGTAGTATCGCGGTGGTTTGGAATTCAGGTAAGGGACTCTTTCTGATTTAGCTTATAGTATTATTTTTGTATACTTTAATGCTTATTTTTGAAAGAGGATCGAGTACTGCAAACTTTGATTATTTTCGGAACTACTTCGGTTTTGTGGGTTAGTTATGTGTTCTGGCTAACTTGAAACGAGGATATCCGTCTGGCCCTGCCAAGGGAGTAAACTGGCACTGATTGAGAACTTCTGAACTAACCAAAAGTACACTACCCACTACTATAATTACTTATACGAATTATTATTATTTTAATATTTTAGCAACTGCTTGATCCGCTTGAATTGGAAACTGTCTTTTATTGGGATGTCGAGCTCACCCTTTCAATACTAAATTCTTTTCAGGAAATCAGTTTTAGCTGGAGGTGGGAATCTGAGTGAGCTACCAAAGTCGTCTTGTAACATAAATAATGGACTTAGTAATCGTTTGTACTATAGTATTCGTATGTATAATATTGTGTAATATATGTTGTGTACCTTCAACTTCTGAGAAATAAGAATGGCTTAGCCTACTTTTCGTAGGTTGCCGTCTGTCATGTTCCAATTATGGTGTTGGGGCGTGACATGTGGCCTAGGCCCGCGTAATTTCACAAGTATGCTTCTAATTGATGTATTATAAATACTGATTGTATATCATTTGCATCAAATGAATGAAAAATAATCTTTACAATCTTTCTCTTCTCAAATGTTCTTATTACATCTCTGTATCTTCCTTAAGAAGGAATCTTCACTTTGAGGCTTTCTTCAATGGTACAGAGTATATTAGTATATACCACTCCGTCCCAAATTAAACTTCCCATGGAATAATATTATGTGAGAGGATTTCAAATTTCATGGGAAGTTTAAATTGGGACGGAGTGATAGCTAGTAGCCGATGACAATTAAAATTCACCGGCTACCAATTTTCACCCCTTATCCTTCAATTTCCATCTCACATACTAAATAAGTTACGAACTCCAAATTTCATAATTTCATACTCTTTATCTTATACGGAATACTATATGCAGAGTATCAAAATAAATCTTTTAAGTAACGAATACATAAAGTTAAAAAAAAACCTGTAAAATTTCTTAATCTAGCAATTCTAAACGCCTCTTACGCGTAGCTCCACGTTGCTTGGGAGTGAGAGACATATGGATAAGATGAAAGACCAATTCTTACTACTCTGGTGAGCTACCGTCATAACCGCCAATCGAGATAAACCGGACACGTGTCTAGAACCCACTTGCCATATCACTCCGAGCAAAAACTTTTTAACCGTCATATCTTTATTCCCTCCTTTTCTCTCTCTTCCTCGTTAAGAAGATTCTTATCGCCTCACAACCCGCCACTTGTCACCCTCACATTCGTTGAGTATAATATACGCGTTATAATACGTGTGTCAGTTACATTTTTCTAATCTAAATATACAAAGAAAAGAACAAGTTTGACTTTCGCACAGAAAATAGTTGAATATTTTTCTTAATAAATTGGGTTTTCTCCTTTTATTTCGCAACTAATATTTCTTTCATTTCATCTCAAAATTTTGATCTTTGGTAAGCTTAAAAAACACTCTTCATTTTCTGGGTTTATGATCTTCGTTTGTTTCCTAATTTTGAAATTATTAACTGAATTTATTGGGTTTTAATTATCACGAATTATTGTGTAGAGTAAGTATAAATTTGTTATTTGTTAAGAAGAAAAAAAGTGAAAGATTGTATCTTCGTGCAGAAGATTTTGTTGGGTTATTGAAAATGGAGCAATTTGCAAGTTTTGTGATTGAATAATATGTCGATAATGAGTGGGTAGGAGAAGAAAGAAAGATAAAGCAACGGTTAATATAGAAAGATTAGTCAAATTATTCATCTGCCCACTTTGAATGATGCCAGTTTTTTCTACTAGTTTGTTTTTTTGATCAATCATAGGTAGAGAATCTGATGCTTGTGTATATCAATTTGGTCAGTATCCCGGAGTCGATTTCAGTTAACCTTAGCTAATGAAGTCGCGTTTTGTGTTATCATGTCGTGTTATTCATATGAGGAGGTCGTACTCTTACGAGTTATAAGTAGTGTTTGTGTTTACGAGTTTATAGCATGTATTTCTGATCGTGCCATTTAGTGTTAGAGATCGACCGTAAGCTCCGTAGTCGGTAGTTGATTTAATTTACTTGTTCAATTGAACCAAGTAGTCTTAAAGTTAGGCTCACTAAAGTTAGTTGTTCGATCTCTGGTCAATTATACAAATATACAGGTTGATATGGTCTAAATATTCTGTTCTTTTTCTTTCTATATAAATCCCAACTTCTGATATTTTGTTTCCCTGTGTATCAAGGTACCAAAACATTCAACTCAATTCTCATAAAAAAAAAAAAAAAAACACATTTTGAACCTTAGCTTGTAACACACACAAAAAAATGGCAATCAAGACAAATGGGTTCTTAACCGGATCATTGCCTGAGGAATTGATGCAAATTCTTGTAACATTAGCCTCGACATGGGAAGATGTCGAAAACCCGAATGACATTCAGGTCAAGCCATTAAGTGGAGCCATGACAAATGAAGTATTCCAAATAATTTGGCCTACTGTAAAGGTTGATCTTCACAGGAAAGTTTTGCTCAGAATTTATGGTGATGGGGTTGAAATCTTCTTTAACCGTGATGATGAAATTCGAACCTTTGAATCGTTGTCTCACCACGGTCAGGGCCCTCGCCTTCTTGGCCGCTTTCCTGATGGCCGCGTTGAGGAGTTCATCCATGCCAGGGTAATGCTCCAAGAATTCTGCTGTTATCAGTCATCTGTTTCTTGTTCATTTTTTTGTGCTGATAATTTTATCTGTTTTTACTAGATAGGATAGAATTATAAAATGATGTGTCATGTGTTATGTGTGTGGATAATGTTCTAAATTAGTCAATCAGACAGTTATTTTGGATGTAATTACGTATCTGATTTCTTCTGAAGTTTTTGCTGAATCAAATTTTTTACTATCTTTAGCAATTTTCTGTTGAATGCACCCAAAACATGTTTCTGTCATGTTTTTTTCTTACTTTTTTTGTACTGTTTCCTGGGTTAATTGTGCCACTGATATTGCTAGTGAATTTGAGAAGTACTCTGACAAACCAATAATTTTTTCTTGGGATCTTAGACTTTGTCAGCTGAAGATCTGCGTGATCCTGAGATATCAGTTCTTATTGCTGCGAAAATGAAGGAATTTCACAGTCTTGACATGCCTGGCGCGAAAACTGTCATTCTATGGAGCAGAGTCAGGTAATATAAATGAGAGAATAATCTTCTTTCTGTAACTCTTTCAATTTCTTGCACTACTGCAGATGACACTCACACATTTTCGGTTTGTGCAGGCGTTGGCTGAGGAAGGCCAAGAACTTATGTTCACCAGCAGATGTCAAGGAGTTTGGATTAGAGAGTCTAGATGACGAAATCCAGGTGCTTGAGAAAGAGCTCACACTAGATGATCAAGACATCGGATTTTGTCACAATGATCTGCAGTATGGCAACATAATGATTGATGAGGAGACTAAATGCATCACTCTTATTGTAAGAAACCTGGACTATGATTGATGCATTAATCGAACTTTTCCTGCTTTCGAAATGTTGGAAGGCATCAAATTACTGAACTCGAGTTGGCCTTTTTTTTCCTGCAGGACTATGAGTACTCAAGCTATAACCCTGTTGCTTATGACCTTGCTAATCACTTCTGTGAGATGGCTGCCAATTATCATTCTGATACACCTCATGTTTTGGACTACAGCAAATACCCTGGTTAGTTTATGACAATTCACATCTCACAAAATACCTTCATTTGTGATTTCACATTCTTAACATTATTCATTGCCATGTTATATCAGATGAGGAGGAGCGCAGAGGCTTCATCTATGCATATTTGAGCTCAACAGGTTAGTCTTGAAGTTACAGTTTTCGCTTATATCTTCTGCTGTCGGAAATTACTGGCCTAAGATCTACTAGTATTGGCCTAAGTTACATAATGTTACATCTGAAAAGAAAGTGTTACTTGACACTAACTGTAGAAAATAGCATCTAAGTTAAGACTTTTGCTTTTCTGACTTTTCAGACGTCTTCAACCTGTTGTTTTCTATTCTTCAGTCATTGTCAGAAACTCTGTAATCTAGCACATATTACATCAGACAGAAGAAAAGACGATTGGACCAAAAATTTGTCTTTAAATTAGATATTCGTAACTGAGATTCAAAGTTGGTTTTTGTTCATGAGTCGTAATCAGATTGAAATTATGAAATTTGGTACATATTTTAGTGTAAGACTACAACATCAGAAGTTTCATTTTCAAGAACATTAATGTTTATCCTTGTCATGGACCACAGGAGAAGAACCTAGTGACATTGAGGTGGAAGACTTGCTGCAACTAGCTGAGAAATACTCACTTGCAAATCATCTGTTCTGGGGCCTATGGGGCATGATCTCGGTACGCAATTTCCTCATCTGTATCACTTCACTTGAATCACTTCACTAGTGTGTTACGCTTATTACAATGAACAATCCATGTGACGTGTTATGTTAGTCGACCCTAATCATTTTCATTGACGTGTTAAAGACTTATCAATAGAAAACTTGGCTTTTTATACTAATGCATGCCGTAACAAAATTGGATTTGGCTTGATCACAGGCTTCTGTGAATAAAATCGACTTCGACTACAAGGAGTACGCAAGGCAGAGGTTCCAGCAGTACCGGCTAAGGAAGCCCCAACTACTTGGTCCATCTCTACTGCCACTTGATGAAGCCGAAACTGGATTCTGAATCTGCATAGATAAAACTTGACATGGACTGGCTTGTTTTCTTATCTTTCACATTTTTGTATAATTTACCAGTGTGTCCGATCCAAATGTAGCGCGATAAGACTGCATCAGTTCAGTTCACCTAGCTCTGGGTTACTCTACTGTAAATTGTAAAAAACCAGAAGTTTCTGGTGTACTGTTTCTGAGAATGTAGATGTTGATCAGTGCAATACCCTTTGCACTTTATAAACTCTTTAAACCAGAATTTGGAGTAAATAGTTCCATATTACAGAGTTTTACTTATTAATTTCGGTGTTGCACTATGTATCATGTTTACTGATGTTACGATCATGTTAAGAAAAAAGTGCTATTTTTAAGGAATTACAAGGTGTTTAGTTTTTTTAACAGCAGATTAATGGACGAAATTGATTTTGTTTAGTGCATCATTTGTAATGATTATATAAACTGACTTGCTCAACACCCATATTTATATGTTAACATATGTAGCTTAATCAGGCTTATATATCTATGATATGTTCACCAGTTGGATTTGAAAGCGTCAAAGCCTTAGCAACATCGAAATATAAATAAAGAAGCATGCTTATTGATTTCTATTTTTACAATTGAAAAAAGCAAGCCTTTGGCACATATAAAATCATAATCATGGTTTGCATTGAATTTTAGGTACATGGTTGCAAAAGTCAGAAAAGATGCAATATGTTATGTTTTTTTGAATAAGTTGTGCGTCACTGTGAATGCGACTATCATATGGGATTCTTTACGTAAAGGTGCTAGTATGTAAGATAATCGCTTAGAGAAAATAAAGAAAGAATTTTTTTGATAGATCCATTAGATCGGGTGAGGATAACATAGAGTTCATATGTTGTAGAGTTGGTAGAGTTTTACCAAAACGGGTAATAAGACAAAATAAAGAGGATATCAAAAGCACAAATAAATTAACAGATATATTTATTCTTACCTTTTTTGGTAAACTCTACCACATAAAATTTATTTTCAACTCCTCTGGCTCTAAATACCATTAGACCCTTTTGTCTCATGCAAGCAAAACTAAATACTGCAACAACAACGACCAACACTTGTGTATGAGACCTTATTACGGGCTTGCAACAATCCTTCGCCTAGGGCCGTTTGGAAACTTCGGGGGTCCTGTGCAAGGGTGCAAATTTGGACCCTAAACAATAAACTAACGAGCAAACCTATGTTCCATGTTTCGGCCGATTCCTTGACGTGCGAAAAGACTTTCCCTTCGACTTACCGTTAGTAACTTGGTATTACGTATCCTTAAAATACGTAGATCTGCGTACCCCGCGTCTCTCCAAAATACTGGTAGGTTCTTAGTTTCATCCGTGAGAAGCCCAACATGGCAAACATGTTCATAAGTAAATTATAGGCCCAATATTCATATAGTATATTTTGTCTCTCCTACAGTCCTACCCCCCTTCTCCACCCCCACCTAGCCAGCCTGCTGGCCCCGCTTCATCACTGCAGCTACCCCACTCAAGCAATCAGTCCGAGCACCCACTCCGACTCGCTACCAACACATGGCTATAGCAGAGAGAAACGGATTAAGTATTGAATCTTGGTGCGCTCTAATTCTAATAGTTTGAGAACTCTTTTAATTTATCTTCCCCACACTAGTGTCGATATTCGTGCTAGCTTCCTCATACATGTCAACCACATGTGGGTCCTTCTTGCTATTCCGATACTTCTCCATTGTTCCTCTTAGCCTCCATAGATGATATTTCTGGCATGATTTTAAATTAATTCTATGAGATTTTTACATTTCTCCTTAATCTATGCTCAATCACATGTTACCCAAAGATTTGTTGTATGACTCATTAATTAATTTGATCCCGCGATAGTTGACACAATCTGGACATCGGATTTGTTCTTATACGAAGTGACTAAATTGTTCTTCCTCCACTCCACCGGCATCATATTACTTCTTCAAGTCTTGTTGAACAGTGTAGACACTCATTCCACATCTTTATCTCCTAGAGTCCTACCCACTTCCAACCTCGATAAGTATGTGATCATTCGACCTCACCGCTTTCTTCCTTCCCATATTGATTGTTAGGTAAAGGAGTGGGGTGCTACAAAAAACTTGGCCTCTTTTTCAAGGGCTACCATTGACATGAAAGTTGATGCATGTAAGCCCCAACTTTCGATTTCTAATCTTGATTATTGGTAATACGATTAAACGAAGTGCACCAATATGTGAGCGTTTATACCTGTTTAGGGAGATTCTTGTTCCATCGTGTAAGGATTTATGTCTAATGGACCCTCTTTCTACGCATTTTATAATTAGTAAGTTTTCTAGGTAAAATTGATAGATTTTGTCTAACAAATTTGAAGATCTAGCTATCACACATGTTTTGTCATCCTCCGTTGCTATATAGTCAAGCTCTGTGATATCAAGTGCAAGGACATCGGTAGCTCGAGGCCAAGAAGGAGCGGATTCGAGCAGGTTCATTAGTCACGAGGATGCCGAAGTCTGTATTGTGAATTTAGATATATTGTTATGGGATTGTTGCAAGTGTCATATGACTTACAATCAATGAAAACATCCATTCCCGTCCTTGCAAAAAAAAAAAAAAAAAAAAAGATTGTGGTACTTTGTTAAAGTTGTTTTATAAAATGTCAACGGCTTTTCCTCAAATCACTAAAACGCTTACTTATCGTCGAGTCATCATCTAGGTCAAAGTTATTATTGGATTACGTCTCAGTTCGCGTGGAGTCCGATAATTTTCAATGCGACATTATAAATTTAGAAGGCGTACGTCAAGGTTCAAGTTGGACTTAAATTGTACGTGTTTTTTATAGACTGGGTTAATACGACCGCCGTGAAAACCAAACTTGACCGTCGATAAGTTGATAACCAAACCAAGTGAACCCCAATCAGTTTGGGCTGCCCCCTTTCGAATTTTGGGATATTTCCAAATTCCAATTCCAACCTCAATTATAGTAAAACCCAAAATTAAACAAATCAATTCTTCTCACCTAAACCGAGTTAACTACTAAAATAGGACCTGAACTTTGCAATTTATTTGATTTCAGGACCTCTAACTTTCAATTGTTGATTTGAGAACCTGAGACCTTTCCTCCGTTACTCCACTAACGGTACATGGCACAATGAAGGACTTCCAACTCTCACACAAAAAGAGAAAGTCAGGCAGTTTGATAGTGAAGGACATGAACTTGTGTATCAAAAGAATATTGTTGACAACTTTTTTTTTTTTTTTTTTTTCTTTCTAAATCAAATAAATCATGTTTTTTGCACCAAAATTTTTTGGATTCAATCTCCCTGCTCAACCATATTCATGCCCACGCCCAGGCCCAGGAACTCTTCTTCTTTTAAAGAATTGAAGATTTAGGTGATAAAGCAAAACAACAATGAGATGGGATTTAACAAATCTTCACATGCACTCAATCTCAATCATCATCATTAGATCATCATTAATGAGTAAGAATCAAACAATAAAAATTAGAACCCAGCAACAATAAAATCTAAACCCAGACAAACCCAACAATACGAAATCAAAAATCAAAACCCACAAAAACTCAGCCATCAAGTGTAGCACACTACCAAATCCGTAAATCACATGGGTCTTTCATCTACTTGAAATAATTGATTTTCCTCGAGAATTTTCAAGAACATCAGTTTCTTCAAATCTCGTTGTTTTGATCAGAAAACTCGCCAGAGAAGAAAACAGAAAAATTCTCGTCCGATGAGATCTGAGCACCTAGGCATTGTACTCTTCTAGTCATCATCTTTATTTTTATTTTATTTGAAGGTGTTTTCATTATGGGAAGGAGAGAGAGAGAGAAAGGATTGTTCCATCTCTGCAAAACTAATTTTGGGTTTTTGGTCCAATTTTTTTTTTTTTTTTTTTTTTAATACTAAAAAATGTTATTGCAATTAGTAGTAGCCGCCACCTCAGCTAACGGCGTTAAACAACTAACAGAAATAAGCTTTGAGGTCCTCAAATCAGCAATTGAAAGTTAGAGGTCCTGAAATCAAATAAAGTCCAAAGTTTAGGTCATATTTTAGTAGTTAACTCCACCTAAACCTACTACCTCAAACCTTCCAACAGAGAAAACCTAATATCACACACAATAGAAATCCCCTTTTCAATTGCAGCTCATCCCCAATTTCATCGACTCACCGCCGCCGTTCGTAGCTTCCCTAACACGCTATCTCATCACTGGTAATTACTTTTCATTTTTATCTGTTTTTTTTTTTTTTCACATTAGGTTTGCTTTGCTTATTCTGTCACAAGATATTAACTTTGTTGTTATAAAATTTTCAATTGTTTATTTCTGCAGCTTTTGATATCTGGGTTTTGCTTGAAATTTCTAATCATGGCGACAAGTAAGAAACTTTCATCCTTTTTCATGTCTAATTTTGTTGGGTTATTATCATTTTTTTGTTTGTTTTTGCTTTATTGCGTATTATAGAAGTTATTATTGATTAATTGGGATGTTGTTTCTACTGCTATTTTAATCCTTGACTTGAAATTGAAGCGTAAAGTTATGAACTTTGTTCTCAGGGGTTGAGCAAATTGGTGTTTTTTTTTTTTTGTTTTGTTTTTTAGTCATATAATTTGTATGGTGTTCTGTGTTAGTCTAGATCAGCTCTTAAGGTGAAGTTTTTTTAATGTGCCGAAATCGCCGGAACAGACTAACAGCTACAGTCTAGTTTGGCTCACTATAGGGTTGTTTTTCTTGCTTGGCACTGTTCTGAAGTGGTGGGTTTTATGCAGGGCTTCAGTTTGAGAACAATTGTGAAGTGGGTGTGTTTTCCAAGTTGACTAATGCCTATTGTTTGGTTGCGATTGGCGGCTCTGAGAATTTCTACAGGTTTGTACTGCATGTTTCTGGTTTTCATCAGACTCTGTTTGTATAATATTGTACTTGGGTGTGATTATTGACGATGTGTTACCTGAGTTTTTGCAGCACATTTGAGGCTGAGCTGGCTGACTATATTCCTGTTGTGAAGACTTCAATTTCTGGGACTAGAATTATTGGCCGAATGTGCGCTGGTGAGTAGTACAGAAGATCCGTATTGAAAGTGTGTACTTTTTAGTTAATGTGCTTGTTTATGATGGTTTCCACTGTGATGGCAGGTAACAAAAATGGTCTTCTTGTGCCTCACACCACGACGGATCAGGGTGAGTTTTACCATTGTAAAATGTGTTCTTTGTGCCATAAGTTCCGTTGTTCTAGCTAGACAGGCAGCTTTTTGTTAGGGGACTCTTTGTTTTGTTTCTTTATCAAGCTTTACGTGTTTCATTTGGGGGAGAAGGGGCAGAGGGTGTCTCTTTGAGTCTCTAGAGTATTGGTATTGGGTAGTTATATACATACTCTTATCCGTGACTTGCTTATTCTTCTTGATGTCAGTTCCGTTTTCCTGAAATCTTTTCTTCTGCTTTTGCTCTTGGGGATATGGCTAAGTTGTTAGGTCGGAAGTTATCGTTAGAACAAGTAGTCCTACAGCATTTGTGGAAGCCGCTAAGGCATAGTTTATGTTAGTGTGGAGTTTGGTCTTTCTATGGTGAAAAGACACATACTATTCAAAAATAGGTTGGAGTCAGGGGAGGAGGGAATGGACCTTATCCAAAGTTGAATCAGGGGGCTGTAGTTTCTTTTCTTTTTTGGAATCCTGACTATAGCAGACTGATGCTCAAATATTAATGCATTGTGGTTGAGTTAATTGAGTAACATGTAGGATGGCTTTTCATTGTATGTCGTTTTTTTTTTGTTTTTTTTTGTTTGTTTTTTTTGTTTGTTTTTTTTGTTTTTGTTTTAAAGATACAAGTGCATTGAATGACAAAAGGAGTCAGTTGTGTTATACTGCGAATTTGCAGCTCTATTTACACAAGGAACCAAGATATGTGTTTTTGTAGGTTCAGAGACTGCTTGTTGGGTACGAGTTGACTTATCTTATGTTTTTATCTTGTGTCTTTTTAGAACTCCAGCACTTGAGGAACAGTCTGCCTGATTCAGTGGTTGTCCAGCGCATCGAAGAAAAGCTGTCTGCCTTAGGAAATTGCATAGCATGCAATGACTATGTTGCTCTCACTCACACAGATCTTGATAAGGTACATCTCTTTTACTTCTGATGTTTGGAACACATTTCGATCTACCTGGGACTCAACATGTGTCATGCTTATGCTTTCTGACTTTCTGTGCTCTTAATTACTCTTTAATGCTACTTATCTGTTATGTATCACTGTACTTGTTTGGGGCTGGTGTAGTTGTCAGTTGTTCAAGTCTTTGCAGTATATCCCATTTTTAAGGTTTTTTTTTTGGGGGGGGGGGGGTGGTCACCATATTTTGATTCAATTGTCGCGTTTTTTATCTTTTAGAATCAGCATTTCATGATTGCAACAGCTCCCTTTTTTTTCCGCAAATACATGTTCCTCGAGCTCTGTCACAGAAGTTCTTAGAATGTGGTTTTTGAAGATGATGACAGGTTTAGAGAGGTCCTTATATTTCACTATGATGTGGACCTTCTTGGTATAGTACTAGGTAGTTGACAGGCAATTGATTGAGCAGAACAAACTGGTGGACCACTGTACATGCTTATTGACTGTGGTGCTCATGGCAAGCTTCGTGCGGCTTGCTGCGCTTTTGCGCTATAGTCACTTGAAGTAGTACTTTTTAATATAACCTAAGAGCTGGAAAATAAGTAAAGGGAAATAACTTGGACCCCTCAGCTTGTCTTGTATCTCATTGTTAAGATTTTTTCTTGTAACTCATGGCTATTTCACTTTTGTTATCAGGATACAGAAGAAATTATAGCAGATGTTCTCGGTGTTGAGGTTTTCAGGCAGACAATTGCTGGTAATATTCTTGTCGGGAGCTACTGCGCTATCTCTAATAAAGGCGGGCTGGTACGAATATCTTCTTTTGCTGTTACTACTTTCATTTTGGGACTAGTAGGTCGTGGTAATATTACTAGTTAATGAGTCTTGTGCTTTAGATGTTAGTAATTCTTATCTGAGAAGCTGATCAAATCTAAATTGTGGCAGGTCCACCCTCATACATCAATCGAAGACTTAGATGAGCTTTCTACCCTTCTTCAAGTTCCCCTCGTAGCTGGGACTGTGAATCGGGGAAGTGAGGTCATTGGTGCTGGGTTAATTGTAAACGACTGGACATCATTCTGCGGTTCCGACACCACTGCCACCGAATTGTCCGTGATTGAGAGCGTCTTCAAGCTAAGAGAAGCCCAACCAAGTGCCATTGTTGACGAGATGAGGAAGTCCCTGATAGATACCTATGTTTGAGCGTTTCTTTTACTGTCGAGCTTTACTTGCTTACTTCACCAAGCAAGTTGTTGTGATGAATATGGTATATTAAAATCAACTAAATTGCGATGTTTGTGTAACTGGTTGCGAACAAGCTTGTAAAATCTTAGTGCCAGAGAGCCCAGAGTTCTCGGTCTTGACTGTTTGGAATTGTGCTGGCTAGAATGCGTCTTATGTTGGAATGGTATTGAACAAGCTAAATTCTCCTGCTGGTTGTCTTGCAAGCCACAACTTGGTCTTGCGCGACTCTTCTTTAGTTCTTTGTGCCTACATGACCTTAAATGTTTAGAAGCAGAAAGCGAGTGGCTTTGCGATCATGCTGTTGGGATGAATCCTATTAAATTAATTTTAGATGTTGCGTCTACATGATAAAATGCACAATTGAAATTGCAAAATTTCTAAAAGTTGAAAAAACAAGTTGTGTAAATATGAGCGGATTTGATGAACCTACCTTGTAACAATTACCGTGTGCCGAATGACTATTGTAGACTTGTGGAGTGCTAGTAGTCTTTCCCGAAAAGAAAAGGATCTTGTGATAGTACTAGCTACAACGTAGCACTATTTTCAGCCTCAATTCCCTCCTCAAAGTTTTGACTAGTAGGCTGCAAGTCTGCAAACTCAGTAACGTATATATTACGATGAGGATCTTCTTGTTAATGTCCAAATGCTGCAGGTACAAATCCGTATTTCAGTTGCAGATTTCACCATGTTTCTCATCAAGGTACTTCCACTTTCCCATCTTACTTTAACTCTTCATTTATAATTTCAATTTCGCTCTCCTACTTAGTTATTTCTGTTGCTTTATATGTAGGCATGGAGAACAGCAGCTTTTGGTGTGTACGGTTACATGAATTTCACCAAATCTGGGTTCATGTATGTCTAAAACTTTCCAGTTACTTTTTTACCATTTACCCATCAAGGAAAAATGTTGCATGCATTAATGTCTCAAGTTGTTTTACTTATTTGTTACTGCTAGTATAGATTGAAAAATCAGTTTGGTTGATGATCAGCTCTAAGTTCTTGGAAATTTGCAAGCTTTTTGAGAAATTATGCTTTTAGAATTCCTGTAAATTGGTCATAGGTGAATTCTGTTGGGTTGGTTCTTGTAATACATTGTGGGTTACTATGTGATTAAGATTAAAGCTGGTACCTTTCCTGATAATGGGAGGGCTGTAATTGTTAAGGTTCTAAACTATTGAGAGGGACTCAATCATGGGGTTGGGATGTGTAAGATCGTATAATACTCTAATAATCGACCTCTCTATTATTGAAAATATTATGGGAATTTATAGTACATAGCATAAGCAAGTGCATCACCCCTAACCTAATGGCTAATACAATGTACCTTGTAGGTACAAGGTACATAATAAATTACATACTCCGTATTCACCCTATCGTCTACATTCATCCTCTATCACTCCCCGGCAGTCGGAACGACAGTTGTACGAAAGTTGCGACTGGATGCAGAAAGGGATGGCACGACATGATCAATGAGGGAGCATTACCACAACCACAAAGCACGGACCACTGTGAAAAGAAAAACAAACAAAAATGCAAATACGGACCCGTATGCGAGGCCATGGGCTCTCGATCGACTAGCCTATGTAGGGAGTCAGGGTGCGTAGAGTCGACTATCCCCATAGGGTGATAGGACAAGCATGAAAACAAAAAGAAAAAAAAAAACAGTGGTGATAGAGCCGTGCATGACAAGGCCACTTCGGAATCGGCGAAGAACACGGAATAAAGGCAGCGACGGGCGACAGTAGCGGCGATGGCGGCCGAGAGGCGGCAAGAGTGTTCTGGACTACTCATCATGCGGCTTGAACGGCGATGGCGGCTAGGCGGCAAACCGTGGGCTGGACGACGTGGTCTTGGCGATCCGTGGGCAAGGCTGAGCGACAACGTGGTCGTCAGGGGCTGCAAGAGCCAGTGGTGTGGTGTGGCATCCGGATGTGAGTCTCCACGGAGGCTGCTCAATGAGAGGATCGTGCCTGAAGAACCTCCTAAATCTGATCATCGCAAAACCGCGGGAGGAGAGAATTGTGGTGAATCAAGGAATATCTAGCCGCGGTAGGGTGAAGTAGTTGCTATAATTCATCAAATATGAAAATGCTAGTAAAATGAAAACTAATAAAATAGAAAAACACTAATACGAAAGGCCTGGCCGGAGATAGTTAAACGAAGCCCAACATTTACGATAAGGTACGATCAACTATGGATTGAGACTACGATTTCTTCCCGGCCCCCCCGACCAAACAAAAAAGCGGAAAGCCAAGATCGCTAGGAGAGAAGAACCATCTCCGGCCGGGAGAGCGGAAGCAAGGAAAAGCTGTTGTTTAGGATTTGTAGTTTGTGATCGAACCCTCTGATACCATGTAAGATCGTATAATACTCTAATAATCGACCTCTCTATTATTGAAAATATTATGGGAATTTGGAGTTTGTTTAAGGTATAATACCATTGAGGTCAAATCCATTCCCAAAGGACATTAGCGTAAAGGGGCGTGTTAAGGTATAATACCATTGACTAGGGCTCAGTGCTTAAGCGTTTGGTTGAGGTTGGGCAAGTTGTGCATTATGCACATTTCAAGCCCAAAGGTCATTTGGAGTTTGTTTAAGGTATTAAACCATTGATTGAGCCTCAACCTTCAAGTTAGACTATTGGTTGAGATGATTCTTTCATTGAGGTCAAACTCGTCAAAGCCAATTCCAAAGGACATCCCCGTCAAGGGAGTGTAAAGGTATAATACCATTGAGTATTGACTAGGGCTCAACGCTTAAGCTTTAGGTTGAGTTGGGCAAATTATGCTTAAGTGCATTATTCACATTTCAAACTCAAAGGGCACTTGGGGTGTGTTAACAAATTATGAATTGATTGGATTGCCTAAATCTCTTTTTTCTTCGTCTCCTAAAATTTTTATCTTCTCTCAATCCTTTTGTTTCTATTATTTGTTTGAAGTTCATATGTTTTCTTGAAACTGCCATTGGTCTTCTACTACTGTTGCAGAGTATTTGTTAAAACTACTTTGTTTTCACCGATATCTAAATTAGCTATACGTACATCGTGAAGGGAACATTCGAAAAACTTTAAAGTGGAAGATATGCTAGCAAAAATGGATGGAAAGAATTGTATTGTTACTGGTGCGAATTCTGGCATCGGGTTTGCAGCTGCCAAGGGCCTTGCTTTAAGGTGTATGAATCAAGACATCATTGTTATTATCTTTTCCGGTATACCAGTCCTACAATATAGATGGAAACTTGGAACTATCTTTGTCAATTTATATTTTGTTAATGCCTTCACAGAGGAGCATCTGTCTACATGGTCTGCCGCAGTAAGGAACGTGGAGAAGCTGCTCTCTCTAAAATTCAATCAACTACTGGAAACCAGAATGTTTACTTAGAGGTGAAAATCATGACCTATGGCTTCTTCCTCTAGAGTTGTCTTCAGATGACAGTTTAAGCTATGAAACTCTTTTGCTGATGTGAACTGTTTCCTGGGGCACCTATGCAGCTGTGTGATCTCTCTTCTGTGAATGAAGTCAAGACATTAGCTGCTAAATTTTCTTCAAAGGAGATCCCTGTTCATGTTCTGGTAAGCTTATTTATTTAATCTAATGTACGGGGTTCGCATCACCCTGAAATTCAATTACACTTGTGCTTTGGTTTGTCGAAATTTATGAATTAGATATACAATTATCTAATTAGCTTGATTTCTATAGGTAAACAATGCTGGAATTCTAGAGAACAAACGCATCTTAACTTCGGAAGGGTAAAATCTCTCTTGTATGATTAGCGAAAAATATTGATATCCTCTTGTTGCTACAAACGCCCATTTCCTGCGCATTCCTGCTTTCATTAATCTGTGTGAGCACATTTTTACTTGCTTTAGAGTATTTCTGATAATAATTTGTTTCGGTTTCCAGCTTTGAGCTGACTTTTGCTGTAAATGTATTGGGGACCTATGCCATGACGGAGTCTATGCTGCCATTGTTGGAGAAGGCTGCTCCTGATTCTCGAGTGATCACGGTTGCTTCTGGTGGCATGTACACTTCACCATTGACTAAGGATTTGCAGGTAACTGAAATCCGAGGACAATCGCTTATTGCCACCTTGTTTCTGTTTATCTTTTAGCATCCGACCATGAACTATCCTTATGGTATAATTGTTATATCTTAATGAAGTTCAGTGAAGAGAAGTTCAATGGTGTGGAACAATATGCACGGAATAAACGACTTCAGGTATAAAACAGTATATGTTCCATCATTTGCTGATTTCCTTTTGCACGTCTTTATTTACTATAATGACGTTAAAAGATGTAATGTCTGTTTAAGCGTCGCTGTTTCTTCCATTAATCTGAGGTGTCTGAATTTCTTGACCTTACACTTTAATTTACAGCACTAACATTACCCCAATGCCTCAAAAGCTCTCTCCTATAGTGAGCGGAGAAGGGTAGGTGTATGCAGCCTTACCTCTGTGTTAAAAACATAGAGATGCTGGTTCCAAATGACCCTGTTCTGGATATTGTGTCAAAAATTGCATTGACCAACTACTACTTCACAATATAAAAAAGCGTTGGCAGTTTAGTGAGTCATTTTGCTTTGCGCCATTATATTTTCAAAGCCAAAGAATATAATTTATTGGAAACTGGTGACAGCACTTTGAAGCCAAATGAAAGTTCTGTAATCTTATTCTTCTCTTTAGGAATGTCGTCTATCGTAAAGTATCATGTGTAATCTGTTTTCATTAATTCTGTAATCCTGAAGTCTTGTTATGAACTAGTTGCGAGTTCTCTTGCGTCCTGGTCATTATGTGCGGAAAATTCAGGGCCTAAGGAACTATGCTGATTAGTCCAGAACTAGTTTGCTTCATTTCACCTCACCCATGTCATATTATTTCACATGTAGCAGTTTTTCCTCTTCTCTCTCTCTCTTTTTTTTTTTTTTTTTTTTTTGTTGTTGTTGTTATGTAATCATTTTGGGAATAAAACTTGATTGTTGTTGTTGTTGGTTGTATCGGTATATGTAGTGATACTGATACAGTGATGCACATGCATTGTGTTCATCACAGGTTGCATTGACAGAAAAATGGGCTGAAATGTACAAGGATAAAAGAATTGGATTCTATGCTATGCATCCAGGTTGGGCAGAAACACCTGGAGTTGCAAACAGCCTGCCTGAATTTTCTGAAAGGTAAGCCTAAACTCATTGCATTTCTGCACTCCCGACTTTTGCAATTATTTGTTGGCAAATTATTGGCACCACATGAGTTTTCATTGTAGCTTGATCAATAATGTAGATTCTAATAATTAGCATAGAGTCTATAAACCATTGGCATAGCTGCTAGCTAGGGGATCTAGAGGATCAGGTGCTCAGAAAATTGTATGCTTATCTCGTGTAAGCTATGTTCAACGGTGAGGATCCTGTGGGGGGCGGGTGGGAGTACATGCCCTTTAGTATCTTGAAGTTCATCTATGGACATCTAAACGTAAAATTACACCACATTCAAATACAATGAAAGTAACATAGGTGAAAATAACCGAATTTAGACGCCCTCAAATTTCATGACTGAATGCGTACACAGACATTGAACCAGGAATAATATCTGTGAAGTTTTAGATACGGTCCTTACAGCTGCTTCTTTATTGTGTACTTGAAAAAAGTTACATAGGCATCATGGGTTTGGAGCTAATTCATCTTGCTTAGTAATTGTGACAGATCGGGATTTTTTAACTTTAATTTTTGTGATCGGGTTTAGCTGAACTTGGCTGATTGTTAAGGTGCTGATATTTGGTTTCTGGCAGGCTTTCAGGAAAACTACGAACGAGTGAAGAAGGCGCTGATAGTATTGTCTGGTTGGCTTTGCAACCCAAGGAAAAATTGGTATCTGGTGGATTCTACTTTGACAGAGCCGAAGCACCCAAGCACTTGCCATTTGCAGCTACTGCTGGATCTCATGCTAACATCGGTTCAATAATGGAAACCCTTCGTTCCTTATCTGGCATCGGAGCATAGACCGAGAAAGTTAAAGAACTCGAAACAAAACAGATCCTTGTGTTTTTTGTTTTTTACAATAGTGGCACTCCTATTGAGATGAAAATCAGTACAAAGCTCAATTACATCAGTACAGAACTTTATATCTTGGTAACCCTTATCTTTGTTCATTGTTCTTGCCTCTTGGGTTCTCTTGAAGATCACTATTGTTGTCTTTCAACCACAAGCGTTCCAGTTCCTTGATTACAAAGCGCATCATTCAAATCAGACTGTATTAATCATTAGCCAACAATGATTTACATTTTCGCTGTCTCCAGAATTCTAACAGAAATTACACCAACATTGAATTGGGAAACTGTATGTCAGAGCATCATCAACGAAGTGATTAAGCCAATATTGCATAAACCAAGATAAATAGTGCTGTTTCATCATTTACATATTGCCTCCGAAGGCATGTGATAGAAAAGCGTACATATAACACTATGTTTTCTTTTTCTACCTGTGTCAAAACCTGTACGAACACCAATGATACGAGGACTTGGGCTATCAACACTCTGACGCCTGATGAAAAGACTCTCACTAGTTCCAGTTGAAGTCCAAGAATGGTCTACTACAACATCATTACCCCAACGCCTTGAAGGCTCCCGCCATAAAAAATGGTGTAATAAAAGGACTTTATGGAATGAGGTTATCGGCCCCAGTGTACCATGTCCTGCAGCAATGAACACAAACAAGCTGAAAGCCTGAAACTAATACCTCGGATTATATTTGGTATTAGCAACATCAATTATTCACAGTCAACCTGGACACAGTTCTCATTCTCAAGCAAACATCATGTAGCACGCGATAGAACACTCAAATTACACACGTATGCATCATACTTATGAGAAGCTGATGAGATTTTTTAGGAGGTATATTGAGGTTCTTAATGTTGATCAAGACCATCTGTCGAGATCTTGCAGATCACCGAAACTTTTTTTCTTTGAAACACAGAGCACTTTTTGACACAATTTTCTTTTTCTAATAGGAGGGACTTTTTGAGGCACTGGGTATTGCTGTTGTTGAAAAGCAAAGGACTGTTGCAACTTGCAACTAAGGGGGATACTACAATGCATTTTAGGGTTATATTGCACGACCTGTATCTAGATGTCTTTGGAACACACAATTTATCTGTTCTTTAGAACCAGCATACCACTATGCATGATAGGAAAGATGTTTCAATATATCTTAATCTCAATGTATTTTACTTGCCTCTTCTAGTCTCGAATTGCTGAATGCTGCGTCCACGCCCTTGACAATCAAGATATCTTCAGTTGCTACTTCTGCATCAGTAAATGTAAGGGCTCTCTGTAACTTTCTAGACGAGAACATCTCCACCTGAATATCATACACAGCAGTGACAGGACGATGGTCAGACAACTTAAGTTCTGACCTCCTGTAGTTCAATAGTTTTATGCCTTTTCCGAATGAGAGAATTCGGTCACACCTGAAATACAAACAATTCAGTACATTATTCACAGAAGGCACCATTTTCAGGGGCATTAACAATTAGTTTGGTAGGAATTCAAAAAAAAAAAAAAAAACGACAAGTTTGATTAAAGTTTTTTACAAAACCATCAAAAGTCAAAACCTTTTTACAAAGACATCAAAGGCAGAAGCATGAATTGACACAGATGAGATGCTGGAAGGTTTAGAAAACTTTTCATAGCTGTCCAGTATCTACGAAGTCTCAAGTGCAATTGACATATTCTCATATGTTCAAGATTAACAAACGAAGAGACAAAACAGTAAACAGCAGATATCAAAGGCACCAAACAGTCCCTAAGCAAAAGGAGCACTATATTTCATACCATGCTGGTGTACGTCTCCCTGCCTTTGGTTCTTCACCAATATATTTATTAGAATGCAACTCATATTTGTAAGTTGGAGGAAAATTCAATACACCTTCGCACCATCCATCAAACACACGTCCCTTTTTCAGTTCTCTGACAAGCTGCAAGTAATAACGTCCAAGTATAAGTACTCTCATAGATGATACGACAGCACTCTAACAAATAGTTCAAGGTTAAATTAATTTCGGATGTTAAGTCAGAGGCACTATACGCTTTCTGGGAATAACATCACCTGTAGATAAGTCTCGAAATCATATGGGTACTCTCTACATTAGGTAAAGCACACAGGAGGCTACTATAATCTTTCACAAACTTTTGATCATGACCATTGCAAGCTTGCAACAGAAACCCCTGTCAAATCTGTTTTAAATCTAGAGAATTGAATGGATTAAATTCTCATTGTAACATTAGGATTTGTTTTCCAGCCAACCCAAACTTCATGCTTACATGCACCAAATTCTATCCCAGTTCTACTTTTTTTCCTTTTTTTATTTTGTTGTTGTTGTGGACTTGTGGGGGCATACCAATAATTATGTGACAATAATCATGACTGTTCAAAGGATAATTTGTGAGGATACTAAAGGATGAGCAACAAACTCACCAATTTATGCTTCAGTCAATCTCGCAACCTCTATCTGCTGAAGGAAGCTCAAGTGACAGTATTTAAAGGATAGATGTATCACTCTAACCACTCAATCAATTAGGGGGCTGACTACGTATAATGCATGCATTTGGAGAGATGCAGTAGAGAGAATTAAAGTGATATCTTATAACACAACCACCTAGAACCGATTGTATTCGTTATTTACCAAGTTAACATGGCCCTCTGTAAAGGCTCACCAGACGTTTTGTTTTGTTTATTTCCCCTTGGCATAACTTTATCTGAATCTGACATTTCCGTGGTCTAGAAATATAGTACCAGAAAATCAATTATGCACTTGATAAATTGCTCCACCAAGCAAAAAAACCAAGAGAAAAATTGCTCAAAATGTTCATTCAACCACCAAATATTGTTGCACAACGTGATATGATTAAATAACCTGACTACTCATTTTTCAACTTCAATTCTTCTTTTTCACTGAAAAAGCACCCTTTTCAACGGATTAAAATTAATGAAAATCAAAGGTTTACTCATGAGAAGATTAATAGAGCAGGTGGTTTCTAACACAGTGTTATTGTTCTCTACCTACGCACCAAGACTTTGGCAATCAATCAAGTATTTCTTATACCATAATAAAAGAAATTTTCGCTCTCTCCAATTTCTTCCACTGCCAATTTATCAAGTATGTCTTGTGCCAGAATTATAGATATTAACTGGATCAGTTCAGCAGTTAGCTTTCCTTCAGCAACCTTAAAGAAATATTAAAATTGCACTTTCACTTTACACTTATGCTCAAACTGTACCAAAGCTGAACGCTAAGTTGCTACCAGGCATAACACGCATTGTCAAAAAGTTGACTATAGAAGTTTCATGGGCACTTGTTGATGTTCAGGCTAGCAAATATGTGCCAACAGTGAAAGAAGGGGGATTGGCAGAGTGAAATTAAAAGAAACCAGGTGAGCTATAGAAGTTGGTCTGGAAGATAGCATAGGGATGTTGGCTTTTAATAGAATTCTAAGCAAGTTTTCTTCAATGTGGCTAAGATTCTTCAGCTCAAATGATCACAAAGGCAGGCCAAAGGTAAGAATTTGCATACATATTCTCACCACAGTCACCAGTGTTGATCAAAGCATGAACAGCAATGACAAATCTAAAGGACGGGTATATATAACATTAGCATCACTGCAACAGCGACAAATAATTATTTAGGACTGCTGCATTCTTTCATTTAATTATAATATTATTTTGTAGCTGACGTCTGTAGATACCTGATCTTTCTCGATCAACTTGGGCCACTCCTCGGCAGAGATTAGCCGCCTTGTTTCATCATATGATAAGCTGATTCGGTAGTTCAAATCCCCAAGCCAAATAATTTTTCTGAAGATTAGAAAGTTACGTCATAAGGATGTGATTCAGATAGAGACATAAATACATTCAAAGCTCTGTAAGACACCAACAAATTTGTGGGTGTGTGCTACAGTGCAGTCTAGGGATTTCTCTGAAAACCTCTACATGACAAGATTTCTAGAACTATAGAGTAATAAGCTAAATAAGACGATGAATGTGCAAATCATACAGAATACAGAGTTCAAACATGGAGCTTACTCATGGTCATAGATGCTTTTAGGAACTCCAAGACCTGAACCAGTGCGGAATAGCGTCCTACGGTGTATTTCTTGCACGTCAGAATTCCTTTTTATCTGCTCTATTTCTTTTTCCCCAGATGTTAGGTGTGTACAGATGAAACAGAAAAGTGTCTGATATATAGACATGCTGACAGATACTGCCCCCTGGAGGATTAGAAAATTGTTAATTCCATAATAATATACATAATATGTTGATGTTGTAGAACTCAAGCAGCAGAAAGCAATTTGTTAATCCAGATAATATGCTGATATACATATAGACAGTTGAACTGGTAATGGAAATGACAACAAAAAAAGGCGAAATGGAAAAAAGAAAAAAGAAAAAAAAAACTTGTTGACTTTTGTGGAACGATTAACTCCATATATTACTTTGTCTAAGACTGGCAATAAGCTAGATGTATGAGCCAATATAACCCTCGCTAACTATGCCTTTACGTTCCATTATGAAGAGTTGAGCATCTACAGCCTTATAAAGAATGTGACAGTATTCAGGACACAAGTCAGCTTCTAAAGCTATCTCTAAGACTCTAAGAATGCTCTTAGCATTAGAACTAATACAGGTAAAAAGCGACATTGCTAGTAGAAGGACAGGTGAATGGAGTCAAAAAGGAGATTGTAGTGCACAGAAATATCTCATGATTCTGAGCCTAAAGTGTACACAAGAAGCAACAACAATGTTACCCCAGTGCCTCAAAGACCCCTCCCAAGGGTGAGGTAAGGTGATCAGAGGCACACAGCCTTACCCCCCTTTTTTTTGGGTATAAAGGAGCAGCTGATGCTGCAGGGGTGGGGGATATGAGGTTCAAACCCCGGACAACCCCCAGGAAGATTGATTTCTTAACCACTAGGGCAACCTTGGTCCTGGATGACCTATAACAAACATTGCGTCGAGAAACAAAATATTTGACTGCTATTTCACAATACAAGAGCTACAGGTAGTTTTGAGAGCCATTTTGCTTTACCATTTTCCAAAACCAAGGACTAGTTACTCTTCGGCTCCATTGGAAATGGAAATAGTGTACACAAGAAGCACCAATTCGAAACATTTTGCTAAAAACTGGAAAAGCTGACAACATATTCAAGAACAGGATAATGGCAATAGTAAAAAGAAAAATCGAGGAACAGCACGGCGAAGCAGGAAATAAGACAGACCTTGTTTCCAATGTAGCCCATAACACCAACACCAACTGTAGACACCTTAAGGTTTTGAATGTGTTTACGCAAGCTCTTACGAACCCATACAGTGAGAAAAACTCCGACCATTTGTTTACTGACTATCCTTACATATTCTGGCTTTCGCCTCCTCCACTTTATGAGCGATTCAAGATCAAGACCTCTTAGTATAGAACCATCTGATACCCTCCTGCGGTCAGCAGGTATCTTAAAAGAATTGTAAGTCCGAAACGATTTTGAAGACTTCAAAGGTTTCGTTGCTTTAAAAGAATATGGTCTCTCTAATACTCGCTGAGCTACCAAATTCAAGGGTGGCTCAGGCCAGCTCAAGCCAATCCTCTCTGTTACACTAAGCATCTTATTTAGTTTGGCATTTACTGCTTTTGTTAAAGGCATGCTATCATCATCCCAAGGATCTGACCGAAAGCTTTGTGGTCCATCAAATTTCTTTGGGGAAGAAAATTGCTTCTTCACATCCTTTTGACCATGGGTGTCTGGACGAGTAATCTCACCATCACTTGAAACTCTGTTGTCCTTTAATATGTTATCAGCAACAACATTTTTGTCCTCAACTTCATAAAACCCACCAGACTCTTCATCTATAGGATGAACTACCTCATCACAATCACTATCTGTTTCAAGTAGTATCTCGTCCTCAAAATCAATAACATCATCAGACGGCTTGAACTTCGAAGGAGAAGGCGGATCACTGTAACTTTTATAGCTATTCCTAGCCGGACGGACTCTGCTGAGAGTTTCTCGAATAAGACTTTCCCATTTTATAGCTGGGCGGTTATCTTCAGCACCAAATATATTTCCAGCATTTAGAGGTACAATTTCCTGGAGACTGCAAATGTGGCATATTATTTATACAAATTGATGCAGAAAGAGGGCAAATCCTGGAAAGCTAATCCAGCTTAGCATAACAAAGCAGACTTTACTCTATTTATAACTTTGGTGGATGTAATTAATATCATGAAAGCAACATAGAACTTAAGCAGCATAGTCAAACTCTTTCATGAGTGGGAAAGATGACACAATCAGATCAGAACATCTGATAGACTTAATATACAAAGATCTTACCCTATCACATAGATGTCTGAAGGCTCATCAAGATTTAGCCATTCCTCAATGTCTAGATCATCAGGTGGTCGTTCTCCACCAACATTCCAAGTCGCAACGCATACCCTACAGAACAGAAGAATATAATTAGACAGGGCTCAAAAGACCCACAACGATAGAGTTCACTCAGCTAATTCATTTAACTGATGGCAGAGTGAATTAGAGTACCTGATATCCTTTACATTTATATACTGAGCCCTGAAAGTCTCTGACTTTCTCCGTCTTAATCTTGGCAGGTCATCTGAAATTAAAGGACATACCTTTTACTGACATGCCATAAACAGAATGAAACATAAACACCACCAACCAACAGGTTACACATTCAGGTGAGAATCAAAACAAGTATCTCACTAGTTAGCCATTTTCTATATCTTCATCAAAATTCATGTCCCATTCCATAACATGTTCAATGTACCATGATCAGATCGGGATCGTCTCAGTACATTAATCAGCAATAATTTTACCACAGGAACTGAGGCTCTCGACTGGAACGGATTGGGGATAAAATCATTAAATGGCTCGCAGATACTCTAACCTTCAAACTAGTTGGAGTTGCAATTATTCTAACTCGAGTTATACTTCCTCAGCATTACCTTATAGCTAACAACAAATTCTAGAATATCGACTGTCACACTGAGTACACAAAATCCAAAAGCATAACAACAACACAGTAGCTTCAGTCCCAAACTGATTTCATGATCTGAGATCGCCAAATCTAGAAGCAAAAACTGTCAAAATTACTTATACTCTCTCCTTTAGTACTACCATAGTAACAAACCTCTTACTAAACTCAACACTTTCCGTAAACTTTTTGGGTTCAAATCCCTAATACAGTCGGGTTTTGATTCCCGGTGAATCGGCGATAACCCACTTCGACAAATCAACAGTTCTTAACACAATGTATATAAGGGCAGGGCAGCACAGTGCAAATCTGACATCCCCATAATTCGAGGTCCCCGAGTAGGGTCCCACCACAAGGGTGCATAGGGGGCAAACCTTCATAGTTTAGACAAGAGGCTACTCCCATGACTTTGAATGGGTCAACTTATCAATTACGCACAAAGCAACAAACCACCATGTGAATTATGTTATTCTTCAATGTCGCATAATTCAACATACTTTTCACTGTTCAATTATCCTACTTTCACAATTCTCCAGTCTACAATGATTCTACCAGTACAAAATCAAGTAAAAATAAACTTCCAAAACAAGCCACAAAAAGTCAACGGCTACTAATGAGTAATAATGATCACTAATATTCTAATAATAATGTAAAAACAATCATCAATTCAACAAAAACTTCAAAGTAACAAAAAAAAAAAAAAAAAAAAATACTTGAATCACCTTGATCATCATCACCGTCACCGTCAGCCTCAAGATACGTCAGACCATCGTCGTCGTCCTCGGCGATATCATCGATTTCGGAATCGGCCCCGAAATCGGAATCTCTAGAGGAGATGTTAAGCAACTTACGGAGAACAATACGAGGCCATAACAGCTGCACACAGTTACAACCCAAACAACAAAATTCAGCCAAACTCACCATCATCTTTTCACCCATACTTTTACCTTTCACTATTACTATTACTATTACTATTACTATTTTTAGTACTAGTAGACTTGTAGTATCAGACTATTAGTAGTAACAATATTTCTTCTTTCCATCCCTCTACATTTTAATACCATTCTTAATCCCGCTCATTAGTTCCTAATTGTCTACGCAATGTTGTTCTAATCCAATCAATACATCTAATCGCAAAATGATTTGGGGTCAGCTACGTGAACACACGTCTTCCATTTTGTTTATTATTATTATTATTTACAAGAAATTGGTGGGGAACCGAGATATTATATGAGCCCCGTCCCTTTTGCCGTGGTAAAACCAATCAACTGTTATCATTATTATTATTATTATTATTATTATTATTATTATTATTAGTGTATTACTAAAAAATCAATAATCAAGTGTTATTATTATTATTATTATTATATAATTGTTTAAGTAATAAATGGAGTAGAATTTATGCATCAAAAATAATTTATAAGAAATAGGTGGAAAACCGAGATACTAATTAAACCTACGATTATTTTAAAATCGGTTTATTAATACGTGGCAAGAAGGGAGGCTAAATGTAACACTGCCACGAATAAGACCATAACATTTTCACATCAAAAACGTTTCTTCGACGTGCGTTTTATTTGTGACACTGAACCTATATCGTAGAAAACCCGTGTAAAAATTATAAATTTCTTACGAGTAGTTGGGTGCGACGACGTGCATTATGCTTGGTAAATTTAATCAGATTTAAGTTAAACTACACGTCTAGTGGGAACTAAACAAATAGTTAAATAGTAATTAATTACCTCTAATGATCCGCGGCGACCCTGCCTGCTGCGTGGGTGCATCCTGGGAAAACTAGACAACGCATGTAAGCAAGAGAAAGAGAAGGAAGGGAGAAGATGTAGGAGTAGTAAGTTAAAATGTGTTGAAATGAAGGAGGGTGTCTCAAGTGGCTAAAAAAAAAAAAATTGTTGATGGGTTTGTGATTATTAGTGTAGCAGAAGCTAACGGGACTATGACAACTTATGAGTAGTAGTATGACTTTAATTGGTTGTGCTTACTTATTGCCTTTATTTATACTTTAGATCTGTGGTTGATACGATAGGACATTGGACTATTGTGCTTTGTCTTGTTTTTACATTACGCCAACATTTGGTGAAGTATGGTCAAGTTTGTTTTGGTGGAAATTTCCTATAGCTAGGAATTGTAGAATTGGTAAAGTTGGCCCCACTGAATAATGGATCCGATTGATCTAACTCGACACTGGTCGGAATTTGACAATTTAAATCGACCCAAATTTAAAGTTGACCCAATTACGACTTACATCGAGCTCGTTCCCATTCAAAATGATCGAACAACAGACTCATTAGTGTCCTCATTGGCCAAAAAATAACCAAAATAAACAATATCACGAATTCACGATTCCCCTAAATAAACCAAAGTGAATCAAATCTGAACAAGTCATTTGGTAGGTAACTTTTCCGTACTTTAAGTATTTGGAATTGACTGTTATATTTACCAACTACCAATATGACTTTCATGATAGATAACTTGTGTTTGATACAATAATAGCACGTACAGTGGTGTGTTTCAACGAAATGGAGAGTTAACTCTTGAGAAGACATGAGAGAGAAGAAGTTAACTTTATTCTCACAGTGATGTGCTTTAAGATAATGGAGAGTTAACTCTCCATCAACATTTGATGTAGTTAACTCTCCATTTGTAGCACACAAGTAGCTAGTTACAACTTTCACTCGTTTCAATACCCCACCAACTCCCATATAACATGCTACAAATTACGGTAATAAATCACAATTGAACTATTTTATAAATTAAATTAAGTTCGAGAATAATTAATTTTCAAAATTAATTTTTTTCGAGAAAAAATCATTTTTTAAATTTTTTAAAAAATAATGTTATATGTTGATATAATTTTGAGATCGACTTATTTTATGTGATAGTGAAAAGTATTTAACTTATTTTGATTATTTTCGAAAAAACTTGTAAAAAAGGTGTGAAAAGTGAGAAAATGTGTTAAATAAATACATTGGTCCCACTAAAAGTGAGGTAGATAGTGATAGCATTGTACATAGTGGTGAAGTAAGGTATTGACTCTCCAAAAAGAGAGAATGTGTTGGAGAGCTAGTGCTTTATGAAGAGTGTGCTTCAGCGTTGTACATAACCTAACCCAACTTTTTTTTTTGAGAAAAGTGATCAGTTAAATTTAATTTTAATTATATTAGTTGTATATGATTATTATAGTTATATTGAAAAAATTATTGATAAAATATGGTATTATTTTATTACAAAAGTAAGAAAGGTACGCAAAGTGTACCAAATCAGGTAACCCTTCTCGCGGTGATATCACATAATCTGTCAGATGACAAAATACAAGACGGGGGTAAGGAGGCGGCCAGGGTATATCGTATCGGTATAATGTTGAGACCCTATTTAGCCATCCAATCAGCCGATTGGTTGCTTCACTGATAAAAATATGTTATGAGAGTCAAACAAGTGAACAGCTCCTTAGAGGAAAAAAAAAAACCTGAAAAACCAAGGGGATATAATTATATAATATAGCTAAGTTATTGTATGCTACTCCCTCCGTTTGTCTTTAAACTTCATAGAGCGAACGGACACGCATTTAAAGGTGGGTGTACACGCGTTTTGGCTAATCTAAGTTCCAAAAAAAATTGCATGACGGGTTAGATCGATATTTTATCTAACCCGTCATGCAATTTTTTTAGAATTTCGATTAGCCGATTAACGTGTACACCTACCTTAAGAAGCGTGTCTGTTGGCCCTACGGAGTTTAAAGGCGAACGGAGGGAGTAGGTTTTTAGGATATGTTATCCATTGATCCACATATCCGTTTGTCATAATTTGTAACTACTCCTAGACTCCTAGTATGTTATATTAGTGAAATAGTGAGTGCAATGACTTGTGTGTATTTCTTTTGTTTGTCTATAAAAAAAATCGAAATTTATTAATTGATTAGTATGCATATCTGCATATCATTTTCAGTAAGCGTGTAAATTAGCCCTATAAACATCGAACATAGAAAGTAAGAATTACATAATCATTTGTCATATGATGTATAGAAATGTATGTAAGTGCTAGTACTCCCTCCATTTCATTCAATTGTTTACGTTGGGCTTGGGTTCCCCTCACAAAACTCGGCCCAACGTAAACAATTGAATGAAATGGAGGAAGTAGGTAATAGGCCTAGATCTCTTTGCCTTTTTTAGGAGTATAATCTTTTAGAGAACGACTATTGACACTTTATCCGTGTCTTCTGACACTTTCACTAACAATATTATATCTCAAAAGACATTCATATAGTGGAAGTAGTGTTGGAAGACTATTATGAAATGCCAATAATTGTTCTCATGTTTGATTTTAGCATGTGAAAAATGTTGTGCGAATTTCTTGTTCAAGAGGACGGACGTTGACTACATCAACATAAAGGTTTAAGCATAAATGTAAGGAAGAGCGAGGCATCGACGGCAGACTGTATATAAATGGATAGTTGACTGTTGGAAATGTTTTTACTAGTTATAGCAATCTACCTAAGAACAATATACTCCTACTCCTGCTTCACCATTTCATCACCACACATCTAATGCCGGAGGTTGACAGCTCTGGGTCCCACGCGCCTCCCATCCTTTCTCGGTCCTACTACTTCCACACCCAGTGTCGTAATAATTTTTATTTTTTATTTTTTTGAACAAAACCCAGTGTAATAATTATACTCTCCCATCCGACTTATTATTTCACATACACTTTTCTGGCGGTAAGAAACGAGTAACGTTGATGCAATGGTTAGAAAGATCAACTGATATCTTGAGTAGAAGTCTTACCGAAAATGTTATTAAGACCGGTCATGAGACCAACCAGCATGCAAATTTTATAGGTGTGTGGCCCATCGAATTAGCGCTTTGGGTATATCCCTATGCTCTGTAGTCGGACTTAAGCCTATTTCATCAACCATCGTGCTTCCAGTCGGTCCCGAACTTATTAGCTTAAACTTTTAAGGCAATAATCTCGATTCTCGAGCCTATTTGAATTGAGTTCGTTTACAGATAAACCTGTTTACTCACTATTTTTATACTTGAGGAACTTAATAAGATTCACCCTTAAAACTAACTGACAATTAAAATAGTACTCGTAACTTATTGGTCTATAAAATTAAGGGCAATTTTGATATCGTTTTCTGTTTTTTTGAAAACCAAAGTCCCGTTTTTTAAAACCATAAAAACTGGTTTTCAGTTGTCAGTTTTCATTCTGTACGACTATTATAGAAAAATACAGTTTAAATTAATTAAATTTTGCAACTTATTCAACTAATTTTTTTACGCAAAAAAAAAAAAAAAGTTGAAACGACAGTAATGTCGAACGGGCCCTAAAGTTGCCGATTCTCTTATAATTTTAATTTGAAATTAGACACTTAGCCACTTGGGTAACATTTGGAAACATAGTTTGAAAATTTGTAATCATTTCAATTCCATCATTTGCAAATGTGGAATTCAAATATAATCAAATGTTTGGGGAGGATGAGATTTCAAAATGACACATCTTGAAATGTTTTTTTGATTTTGGCCTAAATGATTTTGATACAGATTCTAAAGGATTTGACACAAATTCAAATTTTCAAATTCTTGAATTCTCGAATATTGGATTTAGGTCAAATTTAAGAGGACGGAGCTTGTAGTACGGCAAGCGGGTCATTCGGGTCGGCTCCAGGTCGGGTCACTTTTTGGGTCTATTTCGGTTCGAGTGTATCAATTACGGGTCAAATTCGGGTCGGGTCAAATCTAAATTGAGTCATTTCGAAATGTTCAAATCTAATCATATTAATGTCAAATCTCTTGAAGTTTTGTCTCGTGTTATCTTAAATTGAAATTTTATTGGTAGTTGGAGAGTTTAAAGATGTGATATAGCTAATCCAAGTCACTTTTGTTCAACCGGCTCACTTAAATGTTTGATTATTTGGGTCAGTTTGGGTCGGTCAATATCGGGTAAAACAATATTCGGGTCAATTTATGGTTCGGGTCGGGTCATTTCGAATTTCGGGATGAATTCAGCTTATAAATCCGGCTCAAATTCGAATGTTCAGATCAAGTAATTCGAGTTGAATTTTCGGATAATATGAGTCAGTTTAGCGAGTTCGGAGTGTGTAATAAAACCAAAGGAGTTGTAATAAAACACCTAAGCAAGTGTGTAATAAAACCAAAGGAGTTGTACTAGTCTTTAAACAGTAGAAGAGACGCATGGGGATTGGATAATATGCGTTACTACTGTGGAGACAACTTTTGACTATATACAGTACATGGATCGAGAATGCATTTCTGATCTACTGTGTTGAAAGTTGAAAGTTAACCGGCTTTGTCCTTACGCTCCAATTCCAGATTCCCCATTACTATTTTTGTTATTTGTGTATGTATGTATCACACTGAGTCACTGTCTCACTGACATTGATAGCATTCGAGGTCTTACCCACTTAATTCATTTGATTACACGAAGATAAAAGGAGTGAATAACACACTAGCATTGCCGCATTAATGGTATCTTGACAATTGGAATAATGCCGTACGTGACGGTGATTTACAATCGATATTAGATTTTTCAAATATGGAGTATTATTATACATTTTAAAAAAACGGAAAATACACATGGTACCCCTATACTTTGAGGCTTTGCACACGGTACCCCTACAAATTAACTTTGTGCACATGGTACCCCTGTACTTTTTGAAAACTGCACACCACACCCATTTTTAAACTTCTATTAGTTTATCCGTTTATAATGTTGACAGGAGCATAATTAGTTTCAGTTAATTACAATCAATAATCAATAATAATGAAATAAAATGACCAATGACCAACTCTTCAATTTCTCTCTTCTCTCCCCCTTCCCCTTCCCTACCCAACACAACGTACTACCTCACATCCTCTTTTTTTGAAGATCAGTTGCATACTATTGAAGAAAAGAGGTACAAGAGTGTTCAAATTAACTACCTCACATCCTCATCACCAACTACCAGAACACACCACCATTGTGGCACCGTATGCTGTCCGGCCACAACCGCTTGCTCGTCGTTTCCCTCCGACGCGATTTCCCCCTTCCCCTCGGTCCACCGCCACCACTCTTCTTCTAGCCGCCCCCTCTCCTTGGTTCGCCGCTCCTCTACTTTCATTGCCGCACCCTCTCTATGGTTCGTCGAACCCTCTCTATGGTTCGTCGACCATTGCGGCCTGAAAGAAGAAAAATGGAGGAGAGATAAACATGGAAGGAGATATTAGGGGATGGCGATTTGCTGTTGGTGTCGCACGGGGTGGGGGATGGACTCGCCGGCTATCGACGGTGCGGTCGGAGTAGTCGGGGCGTGAGTTGAGTTTTGGTATTATTATAAAGAGTAAATTAATGTTAATAGATGGTTAGATTGTTTAATGGTGCATGTTAAAATATTGCTTAATTAAGGCACTAACAAAGATTCTCTAACGTCGTTATAACATAAAAAGCAAACAAGAGTACGATGTGCAGTTTTTCATCGTACGAGGGTACCATGTGCACAAAGTTAAGTTGTAGGGATACCGTATGCAAAGCCCAAAATATAGGGATACCATGTGCATTTTGCGTTAAAAAAATTACAATGGATTTTGTCAACTCCAATCTCTCGACTTCTAAAATAAAATTGTGTACTAGTAGTAGATAGTAACGTTGCGCCAAAAGTTCCGTAAAAAATTTAGATTCTTCTTTTAAAAATAGTGCATAGTTCTGTGTTTAAAAGGTTACTCTAATTTTACGATGCTAGATTTTTGCGTTATCCGTTTGCTTAATAAAGTAGGAAGGTTATTAAAGCACGATCGGGCCTGGACCGCACCCATACTAAGGAGAAAGAGTCCACATCATAAACCAAAGTAGGTTTCAACCTAAAACCAATTGGCAATAGAAGGAGCAACTCCTTGGTTTATAAACATATATGTGGGCATATATGTGAGTGTCCCTTTACTAGCAGATTGGGCTTCGGGGCTAACCGGGGCTCTTCTAGAGCTATTCGATTCCCACATATCTTGCCCATCTGCGCAGTCTGGACCTTCACAAGCTCACTGGGGCTCTTTCTAGCTCTCTTCGGTGGGCATCGCAAAGCGGGCCTCTTCTAGCTCTTTTCGGTTGCGCAAACTTGATCCATCTACAACGGGTCCAGTTCGTCTTCTTGAGTCCCAGGTCTTCAACGATGGGCTCTGATACCATATTAAAGCACGATCGGGTCTGGACCGCACCCATATGGAGGAGAGAGAGTCCACATCATAAACCCAAGTAGGTTCCATCCTTAAACCAATTGGCAATAGGAGGAATACTCATTAGTTTATAAACATATCAATTCTCTCGTCTTTTTTCAATGTAGGACACTCATATTTGGTATTCAGTTCAACAAAGGTACATACAAATTGTGCTTTTGTCTAGATTAGTGGATACATGATAATTGCCGCTGAGGTCCATGCAGCATGCTGCAGGTCAATTATAGGCATCGTTGTACGTGCTGCGCATCATTGCTAATCAGACACTAGCAAGTAGCAAGTCGGCAATTTCCAATAGGCCGGGTGCGTATGAACTCCGTATAGTATTTGTCGGATCTCATAATAAGTCATATTTTAGTGTTTAGTCGGTTTTAGGTTGGATAATAAGGACGATAAAACTCTTTCTTGTGGCTTTAAAGAGTGCCGCATGCTCGAGGTTTGAACTCTAAACCGCTAATTTACGGTAGGTTTGTTATGTATCAACTTAATAGTGTTATGAATCTACCTTTGTAAATTATGATAGTCTTTTAATATTACTCCGTAAAATCTAGCATTTTTTTATACTATCTCGGTATATGATTCAATTACCAATTGCATGAACTTGTAACAACAAATTATCAAGCTAATAAAGCTAAGAGACAATGAGGAGGTCTTTTAATTTGAGTTTACCCCCGAGATAAGTCTAGCGGTTGGCTGATTGTTGTTAGTTTGTTACATCAACGATAAGAGTCCAAAAGGTTAATGAGTTCAATTCTTATTAAAAGAGTGTATGTAAAGATAAGAACAAGCAATCTTTAATTATTAAAATTTATTCGCCATACAATAAGTCGAGTATTTATACTCTTCGACTAAAATGCGGCCAAATAACCAGATTGGTATAAAAAAACACAAGGCATTTCCGGATTGGTATAAAAAAAACTCTAGAAGACATATTGGTATAAAAGAATGCAACGAGAGTCAAATAAGCCTAAATTTTCACCGAGTTTTTTTATACCAACATAGTAAAGGTATGTATTTTTTTTTTTTTTTTTAATACCAATTTGGCTATTTGGTCACTAAAATGCTAACAAATTATTCTTAGCTTGATTTCCATCGTATCCCATGATCTCATATCCTTCTAATATTAACTCAATTCACTAAATCTAAATATAATATACTTAGTTTACTATAAAAGTCACAACAGCAACTTAGAGAACCAACAAAAACCTCGTGCAGTGTTGTCATTAACCTCTTCGGACATACTTTCTTTGTTCACCTATAAACTTTCTACTTTCTATTTAGGGGTGTTAATCTTTAAACTTCCTACTTAGAATCTCTTCTTATTTGTATATATAAAGACCAAAACACTCTTAATTGTTTGTTTAGAATTACATGTGGGAAACACCCCTATATGTAATTTTACATCAAATGGACCCTAAAACTCATTCTTTATTCTATTTTTCTTAAAAACTGTGTTCCGACCCTACACATTTTATAAGCGAACGGAAAAAGTAACATCTAATAGATCATAGATCCCATACGAAGTGTGTAGCCTTTAATATGATTCGTAAGTTTGAAGTTGGTTTTGAGAATGAAAGGATGATAGAAATGTGGGAGCCAGAGTGTCTTGTACTTGCACTTGGCTGGTTGGGGTTAGAGTTCATTGCTCCCACCATTATGTGCCACCGGCACCAAGCCTTACCAGGTTCTGCCACGTCTCCCTTTTTTTTTTTTTTGTTGTTGACTACCCTGGCCTACTTCCCAGTTATTTGACTTATCTCCACTTAATTACGAGTCAGGGGTACTCAATTTGTCATTGGATTCCCAATACCATTGTCATTGAGAACTCTGCCCATCCTTCTTTATAATAATACAACAACAATTAAACTTTATTTATAAAATAATTTGGGGTTTACTAACATAAATTGTCATATGTAACTATCTCGCGTATGTCATAAAAGTTACGGAGTATATCATTATGAACAAGTTTAAAGAGAAAATCATTACTGACGAATGTATCCATGCCTTTGTGGTCAAAATGTTGTAGTCCGTATTATATATAGTTTGCAAATTTAGTAGCGTGTTGTGTATTATTAATAATTTGCAAAATCGGGACCGTGCACGTCTATGTGCCACCTAATTAAGATATGATTACTTGGATCTTACGTGAATGCACCTGTGGGCTGTGGAATACAACTAACACATATACTCTCTCCTATTCTGAATGATTTTCCCCCATTATTTTGAAGTTTTTTACTAGCCATATTGGGAGCCACGCATAGATCATATGAAATGTTTACTTGGTGTAAAACATTAACACATATTTTATTGTGCAGTGCATTTTACAAGTTACACTTAATTTTATGTCAAATGGGTTTTCCATTTAGTCTATATATTAGTCTCAATATGACTAGTAAAAAACTGCAAAACAAATGTGAAAATCATTCAGAACAGGAGGTAATATATTAATTGGACAAAAGTGAGAAATAGAGAGCCACGACACATGAAATCTCACATTTTTCTCTCTCCCGTTCTAATCGTGCCCGGACTAGCAAAACTGATAGTACTTACATAAACCCAAACCTAAAGTCCTAAACCACTATGATGCGACGACGGTGGACTACCACAAAATCTGAGAGCAATCCCCAAATAGTATTGGATCGCACTCTTAAAGGGGTAGGGTGTCATTTACTGATTTACTCATCTATTTCCTTGTTTGTGAAATTTCGTTCATCAACACTTGGTTCATATATATATCCATTTGTGTAGCATTCATTTCTTAGTTCTTACGCTAATGATTAGTGAAGGACTTACATACTCCAATAGGAAGACAGATAGATCACGGCGGTGCTTTAAAGACTACTACTGATTCGCCATTTGTACTTTGATCAATTATTAACTACTATATTCGCGATTCTTCCGACAGTACTTATAAATTTTTTTTATTAGTGTTGTTAAATTATTATTACTATTGGTTATTTGCTGAAAGCTGTGTTTTGTCCTTGTCTATGTCCCTCAACTGTTTCTACACTATGTCATTGTCCTTATCCATGTTCCTGTATTATTTTGTATGTAGATGTCTGCTACTAACTTGGTGAATTGGTTGGTATAAAGGAGCCATAATTTATACGTCCATAAACAATATTTATGATTTGCGTTAGGGTAAAATGTAAATCATACATTGGGAAATGTGGCTGTCACAATTAACTCTCTCAAATTACCCTAAAAAATAATTGTCATTTTGAATCAAATCTGAATTTAGAAAATTTTCGTAAATTCCAAACTCAACTCTAAGTTCGTCCGAGACATAATAATAATAATTGATACGGAGTAGAATATAATGAGAAAAAAATAGTATGTTTCGTTTGTTGACTCTTATATGAGTAGATGTTTATCATTTCTGTTTAGCTTGTTAATTTATCTAATCTAATGCTCTTTCATGACACACCTAATCATTCATCTAAGTTAGGACGACAAACTCTTTTTCTCAGGGTGTATCGTAATGCCACGTCTTACGCACTACACAGACTCCTCCACGGTAGTTTGCGAGTATTACTTGATCCTAAACATCACAAAATGACTTTTTGAAGTACTTTGTACATGTACGTGATCATTACTATAGGTGTTATGATGGAGACGACGTTCCTTCACTGCTACAGTACTACTCCGTATCTTTCTATTGATAGATTCGTAACAATAATGTTGATTTTACTATCAACTACAAGTATGTTTTTTTTTTTTTTTTTGAAACAAAGATGGACCTTTTATACCTCAAGTGGCTTCGGATATGAAGTCTGAAGCAGCAATATCAAGTACATCAGAAGGGCCAGTATCAACACACACTCTACTTGAGTATTCAACTGGCACAAGTATGTTAAATTTACTGCACAACCATATTTTTTTACTACTTGTTATTTTTAATTTACCACGCTTGATTATGCTATAGACAAATTTTCTATTGTCTACAAGGTAGACTCCTAGGATCATCCTATATTAATACAAACATTCTAATAACCAACCGTAAAATTGAGGAATTCAAACTAGACATAATGAATTAGAGACACATTCAACCAAATGTAAATAAATGAATACATTCGAGGGAGTACTAGATAGTTTATTGTAACATGCAATTCGATCATAGACAACTTTAGGTGTGTCACACCCTTTTTTTTTCCGGAAAATTCACGTGGTACCCTCGAACTTTGACTGATTGTACATGGTACCTAATTTGGCAAGTTTGTGCACATGGTACCCCCGACGTTATTACTTTGTGCACATGACACCTAGACAATAACTTCGGATATTAATTTTTTCCGTTAAATGATGATGAGTTGGTTAGTTGTTAGGTAAATTAGTTAATTAAAGTTACTAATTAATAATTAAAGATGATTTTCCATTTTAATAAAATAAAAAAAATCAAAAGTTTTGACTTTTTAAAACAAATCCAAAAAATATTTTTATGAACAAAAAAAAAAAAAAAAATCCAAAAAACAAGTTTTTTTTTTTCATACAATATTATTTTTCTTAAAACAAATTCATAATTTGTGCACATGGTACCCTTCAAGTTACCATTTTGTGCACACGGTACCCTTGAAGTTACCATTTTTGTGCACATGGTACCCCTAGAAAAATCATTTTTTAATAATTTCTTTTTAAATTTCATTTAAAAAAATTTCTGTAAAAATTAATCAACTTTTCTAAAAAATTATTGATTTTTTTTTATAGAAAATATTAATTATATAATTTAATTAACTAATTACCTAACAACTAACCGCCATATCATCACTTAACGGAAAAATTTAACAGATGTTACAATTTGGGTACCATGTGCACAAAGTGGTAACCTAAGGGGTACCATGTGCACAAACTTGCTAAGTTGGATACCATGTGCAATCCGTCAAAGTTCAAGGGTACCACATGAAATTTCCATTTTTCTTAAGTAAAACTAGCTCTTTTATTGATTAAACACCAAGTGACACCTACAACAAGAGTCAATCTTACAACATACTCGATCTAAACTTGAAAGTATGTAGTACCAATAGTCTTAAACACTTGCTTTTCGATGTCAAACTACTAATGTATATGTTTGGCTGGCATAATTTAAGTAACAATTTGGGTAGCAGGCCTATGTTTGGGAAATGCTACTCAAAGTAACATTTTATGTAAAAAACTAGCATTTATAATTTCATTTTCTTTGTTTTATATAGTTTTAATAATTCAACAGTTACTTCTGCCGAACACGTCTAATATCAACCGCTACTTTTAGAGCTAACAGCTACCTGCTACCTACTATCCGCTAGTAAAACAGCCACCTGCTACTCAAACAGCTAATGCAACCGAACAGAGCCGAGAGGTGGAGAAGAACACATGGTTCTGTAGTTCTGTGCTATTATTTCTTAGACTAGATATTAAAGGAGTAAAAATAAAGAATATTGAGAAATACAACTCAATTTTTCCTTTCTAGCTAAAGACACAATATTCACAAAACTATTATAAAAAATATGTATGTCCTTATACTATGTTCAATCTTGAAACCAAATTGCACACAAAAGGTTAATGAAAATTAATTAACCAATAATCTTTTTATATGAATTAATCAGAGTCATGAGAGGGAGGGTAGCTTCTTCCTGAAGCAACAAAAATTCACCATTGATTTTTGAAGCTTTTTCATGGCAAAAGAACAGAAAAAAACGCGAGGTCGACCTCGAAAAAACCCGGAAAAGGAATCGGAAGAGGATGATCAACAAATGGATATCAATTTGGGGAAAAACAGTGAGGACTCATGGAAGAGTGATAAGGAAGTTTTGAGGCAACAATCGGTGATCATATCGCAGAGGCGTTTCGGAAATCAGGTGTCAGGATGAAAACACCAGCTCAGGAGGTGCCCAAATCAGGTAATAGCAGCTCACCAAATCCTTCCACTGATGATGTTAGTGCAAACCCTGAAACTGTAGGAATTGGGGATGGAAAAGAGGAACAATTGGAGATCAGTAGTACTGAAACCAAAAATTGGGATGTCTTTGTATAAGTTTGAAACACTGGAGGACTCTAATGATGTTATTATCACAGAGGAGGATGTGAAGGAGGAAATGGAAGCTTGGAGATGTACTTTAGTTGGCAATGTTATTGGGGATAGACCGAAAATCAACATAATCCAGGACTTTGTTGATAAGAACTGGAACCATGTAGAGAAGCCAATAATTAGGTATTACAAAAAAGGATGGTATGCTTTCAGATTCAAATCCCAAACCTGCATTGATGAAATATTGCGAGGTGGCACATGGAAAATTTGGGGTAATATCCTTATTCTCAAACAATGGGAGCCTGAATTTGGACAGGAGCTTGACCGAATATCTGTTGTTCCTGTCTGGGTATTATTACCTAATTTGGACCCTTTCTTATGGTCGATGTCAGCCTTGAGTAAGATCACAAGCAAGCTAGGCAAGCCCCTATATGCGGATCATACCACCACATACCAGGAGCGACTTTCCTTTGCCAGGGTATTAGTGGAGATGGACGTATCAAAGGAGTTGCCAGAAAGCATTCAGATTACAACACCTTTCCATGGAGAATTCACACAAAAAGTTGATTATGAGTGGGTTCCTTATTTCTGCTCTTTGTGTAAGAAACTTGGGCACAGAGAATATAGTTGCAAACATGCAAAGAGGGCACCAAAAGTCATTGCTAAACAGGTATACCAGCCAGTGCAGCAGCCTGCAAACGCTGATGATCCTGTTAAGGAAGATGACATCACAAATTATTCTGAAAAATCAGAGGCTGTGGCGCAGTCAGTACAGCAGCGTGTAAACACTGCAGAAGCCACAAAAACTGATGCTCAGAATAATTTATCAAGCTCTAGGAAGGGGAAACTGAATGGTCCTGATCAGACTATTCCTGATTCTCCAAGTATGACATCCGATATCCCCCCACCATCACCTGAAGAAGAAGGGGATTTTCAGATTTTCACAAGCAAATCACACAAGAAAAGACTGATGCAGAAACTCAGGAAAAGCAACTTGATAACTGGAATACCAAGTCTCAATATGGAAGAAAATGGTGGAGGTTCCGGAGAGGAAAATTGCATTCTAGTGGAGGATGATGTCCCACCTGACATACCCTCCAAATGAAAGTCTGTGCTTGGAATATTAGAGGGCTCAACGAGCCTCTTAAACAGCATGAGATCAAAAGCCTCATGTTGAAGCATAGGATAGAGGTTATGGGTGTTTTAGAAACCAAAATAAAGGAGCATAAAGCCCCAATAGTTGTAGCCAATAAATTTAGTAGTTACTCCACTGCTTTTAATTACACTCACCATTATAATGGAAGAGTATGGGTTATCTGGCAGCCTGATAAAGTTGAAGTACATATTGAGGCTAGACATGCTCAATTCATCCATTGTAAGGTGATGAATAAGGTAACTAATAAGATTTTATGGGTTACAATGGTGTATGCGAGCAATGATCGTCAACAAAGATTGGATTTATGGAAGGAATTGGATATACTAGCTAGCACAACTCAAGGGTGCTAGCTAGTAATGGGTGACTTTAACACGATTAGAGATCCTGAGGAGAGAATGAGCTCTGCAGATACTAGCACGGGAGACATGGGAGAATTTAATGATTGTATTGCTCGCTGTGGTTTGGAAGATATGCAAAGCCAGGGTGGGGATTTTACATGGTGCAACAAATAGGACGGAGAGGACAGAGTTTGGTCTAAGCTAGATAGAGCCTTGATTAACCAAGAATGGCTTTTCTAGCACACTAACTCTACTTCTACAGTCCTCCCTTTTGGTGTATCAGACCACACTCCCATTCTGGTAAATGTGGATAATTCTGTGGAAATCCAAAAGCGTTTTAGATTCTTAAATTGTTGGGCTGATCACCCACAATATTTAGATCTTGTGAAAAATGCATGGGATATCCCTGTTTATGGTGCCCCGATGTTCATATTATACCAAAAGTTGAAGAATGTAAAGGCACAGCTGAAGAAACTAAATAGAAGCTTCTACTCAAACCTTTCGGAAAGAGTTAGCAAATGCAAAAAAGACCTTGAAACCTGCCAAGAGGCTTATTTGCTGGACATCAAAAATGATAGCCTGCAACATCAGGAGGAAATGCTTAAGGAGGAATACTGTACAATGAAGAAAGCCGAGTTAAGCATGCTTCGACAACGGGCAAAAATCACACATATCAAAGAGGCAGATTGCAGCTCAAAATACTTCTACTCCAAAATTGCGCAGAGGAACCATATGGGTGTTATTGGAAGTGTATTGGATTCTAATGGAAAGTTGCAAACCACTCAAGATGGAATCACATCAGCTTTTATCAATTACTACAAAGATTTGCTAGGCACCAAGAAAGCAGTAATTGGCCCTGACATCTTTCTTTTCAATGGGAATAAGATCACAAACGATCAGGGATTAAAGCTTTGTGCGGAAATTACTAATGAGGAAATCAGGAAAGCCCTATTCAGCATAAATTCTAACAAAAGCCCCGAGCCAGATGGGTTTTCCTCGGGTTTCTTCAAAAGTTCTTGGAGCATCATTAAGCGAGATTTCTGCATTGCAATTAGAAGCTTCTTCAAATCAAAGAGATGGTTGAAACAATGGAGCTCAGCCCTTATTACATTGATACCAAAAAAGAAGAATGCCAACTCTGTACTAGATTACAGACCTATATCGTGTTGCTCCACGGTGTACAAAACAGCCAGTAAAATTATCGCCAACAGGATTCAAGAGGTGCTTCCCTCTCTGATAGGAATTGAACAGGCTGCCTTACTAAGGGACGGAACATATTCGATAATATAGCCCTGTCACAAGCCTTGGTAAAGGGCTATGATCAAAAGAACATCTCACCAAGATGTCTGATGAAAATAGATATCAGGAAGGCATTTGACTCCCTGAGTTGGGATTTTATTGAGGAATCTTTGAAGATATGCAGCTTTCCAAAGGAATTCATGGATTGGACTATGGCTTGTGTGAGGAGTTCTTGGTACTCTCTGAAAATCAATGTGGCAAATCGAGATTTTTTCAAAGGGGAATGTGGAGTTAGACAAGGTGACCCAATTTTGCCCTATCTCTTTGTCTTAAGTATGGAAATGCTTTCAAGGAGGTTTAGGGCAATGATACAGGACAAGAACTACTCCACCCATCCTAAATGCTCAAGATTGGGATTGACTAATTTGGTTTTTGCTGATGACTTAATGGTGTTCACAAGGGGAGATAGATCATCTGTAAAAGCTGTCACCAAAACTCTAGAAACCTTTGCTGCAAATTTAGGCCTAAATGCAAATCCACAGAAAACTGAATCTTATTTTACGGGCATTGATCCAGACAGAAAAGGGGGTATTCTCAGTATTACTCATTTCCAGGAGGGACACTTTCCCTTCAAATACTTGGGAATCCCTCTGAACTCAGCAAGGATTAATAATCGTATGTACAGTCAACTAATCTCCAAAATCAAAGGTCACCTGCAACACTGGTCTACACAATTGTTGTCACACGCGGGGAAGGTTCAGCTAATCAATTCTATTCTATTTGGGATTCACAATTACTGGTGTAATGTCATTCTTCTTCCCAAAGGAGTTATGCACCAAATCGAAAAACTGTGCAGAAATTTTCTTTGGAATGTCCCTGAAGGCCGCAGGAAAATGATATACAAAAGTTGGGCTAGTTCTTGTGCGCCTCGAAGTGAAGGTGGTTTCAATATAAAAGAGATATTAGCTTGGAATAAAGCTCTGATCTCAAAAGGGCTGTGGAATCTTGAATCTGGTAAGAGTAATGTTTGGGTGGATTGGATTAGATGCTATGTTTGCAAGAAAAGGGACATCTGGGAGGTACGAAACAAGCCTCACCACGTTGAGTCCCTAGCCAGCATTTTGAAGATTCGTGATGAGATTTTGGAAAGAACTACCTCCATCTTTGAAGCAAAAAAAACTGATAAACTCTTGGAGCAATGAAGGCAAGTTCCTGATAAGGAAAGCGTATGACTTTTTCAGACAAGAACAACCCAAATTCAGAGGCGCCAAAGCCATTTGGAATAGCATCAATGTGCCTAAACATTCATTCATTGCCACCCTTGCAATGCAAAGGAGGCTTCCGACTGTTGATAATATCTGCAAGAGGGGGTTAATCATGGTGAACATGTGCTATCTCTGTAAGGAAGCTGCTGAATCTGGTACACATCTCTTCTTCGAATGCAGCTTTGCCAAAGCTGTTTGGAGGGGGGTATGTAACTGGATGAATATGAGAAGACAGAGTTGGAGCCTTAAAAGGAAGATTGATTGGTTTTCGAGGAGGAAGAGCAGGAAAAATTGGAGAACAAACTGGCAAATCTGCAGCCTAATAGCAACTGTTTACGCTATATGGCAAGAGCGGAACTGTAGGATTTTTTCAGAGCAGGAACACGACGTCCAAGAAATCATCCAACAACTCAAGTTTGTAGTAGGTGTTAGGATGCTAGCTTGGGCAAATAGCATTTGTTATAATGATGTAGTAGAATGTCTAAATAACTAGACTAGTGGTTTTATTTTTGTAAGAGCTTTTGAAATTTTTTTCTCCCCATTGTGGATGAATAAAATTCTAACTAACTTCTTGCCAAAAAAAAAAAAAAAATAATCAACCAAATAATTATGTAAAATGAGATCATTAATCATAGTAAAAAGCAAGAATAATCCGAGCCCAACGGATACACGTTGTGTCCTTAAGACGTCATTGCCCCCTCTACGGTACTCAAGGTTCATGGGCATAGGTCTCACAGGATAGAACGGATTGCGTCATTAACATAAGTAGTACTCCTATATAGTAAGGCTCCAACGAACTCAACATGTGCTTGTACTCAATACCAACGACACGGACAAGGGAGACAAAATGACACATATACATGACTTTAGACGCTTAAGCAACATTTACCCCAATTGATTTCATCACATAAAAGACCCACATAAACACCTTTATATAGGTAATGGAGGGACACGAAGTGAAAAGATACGAACGAAACAATGTATCTATTCGTGATGAATGGACACATCTTTTGGGAAATTAAGTGAATTTGGACAACCGTCAAAGTACAATTTATCTTGAATTTCTCATTCATAAATTAATTTTATTTTATTAAATAAAATTTCAAACAAAAACTTGCTTGTAAATCTGCAAACCATTGAAGTGAAGATTCTATATAGAACGCGAAATTACTAGTATATGTTATCTTCTCGTGACATGCCAAAACAATATTGTGACAAGTAACAATGCACTACGCCAAAAATGACATTTAACACCGGAAAATAAGACACCGGAACTCCAATAACCGGTGTTAGAAAATAGAAAGACACCGGTTGTGGAGTAACCGGTGTTTAAAGCAATAAAAATGTAAAAGGAAATTCGTGGAAATATATAAGACACCGGTTTTCCAGAGAACCGGTGTCTTATGTGCTTCCAGAACTTAAAAAAAAAAAAAAAAAAAATCTTGTTGCACACATTAGACACCGGTTATGCCAACAACCGGTGTCTTATGTGCTTCCAGAACTTAAAAAAAAAAAAAAAATCTTGTTTCACACATTAGACACCGGTTATGCCAACAACCGGTGTCTTATGTGCTTCAAGAACTTAAAAAAAAAAAAAATCTTCACACATTAGACACCGGTTATGCCAACAACCGGTGTCTTATGTGCTTCCAGAACTTAAAAAAAAAAAAAAAAAAAAAAACTTGTTGCACACATTAGACACCGGTTATGCCAACAACCGGTGTCTTATGTACATTTAAAAAAAAAAATCTATAACTTAGCTCATCGTATTCTCCGCTGGCCTCATTCATCACCTCCCATATTCATTCCCAACTTTTCTCTCGAGTTTCCTCTCTCCTCTCAAACCCTAAAACCTTCATTTTTCCCCATCTCAGCCTCCCTTCTTCATTCTCTCTCTCTCTCTCTGTCTCTCTCCCTTCATAACTTTAATCCATATCTCAACCTCCCTTCTCCATTTTCATTTCTAATTGATCCCTTTTACGTTTTTAATTGATCAAATCGTTTTTAATTGGCGTTTTGTTTGATATTTCGTTGTTGAATTCCGGATCTATTATTAGAACATGAAGAGAAATCGATAGTAACATCAACAATTTTCAAGCAAAATGAGATGGAGGGGAGACTAATAATACTAGTGTGCTAGGAGTATGAATGGGTCGAATACGCCGCCAGTAGTGGGATGAGTCATCTCGTCAGGTATCCAAGGATGAAGATTTGTTTATTTTTTTCATTTTCTCATGAGAGAAAAACATGTATGTACAATTTAAGTAATCAATTTCTTTTTCATTTTCGTATGTTTTTAGATTGTACAGATTCTTTGTTTCAGATTTGTAACCTTGTGATTTCTAGTGTAATATTTATCAGTTTATTTGTCCAATTGAAAAATGAATCTTATCCTTGTTACATATTCTATATGAATTTCGATTTGAAACTTTCTCATCGATTCAATAATGGTAGCCTTGGATTCGTTTTTTTTTTATTAGTGCTTGTAATTGAAGCTATTTCTGGCGTATTGATTTGGAAAATTGGTGATTCCGGGCTCGTGAATTGTATGTATTGGAATGTGGGAAATTTTGGGAACTGGCGATGACTAGCTAGTCGCATTCCCGGCAGAAATAATGAAAAAAAAAAAAAATAGAAGAACTACAATCAACACCGGTTTTTGGAAAAACCGGTGTTGTATATACCCACAAGAGACAAAAACAAAATCACCCTTTGACACCGGTTATATCCAAAACCGGTGTCAAATGTGTCACTATTGACACCGGGTCAATTTACGTAAACCGGTGTCTTATGCTAAGACACCGGCAGTCCAGACACCGGGTGTAACCGGTGTCTTCGTGTTTTTTGACCCGGTGTTAAATCCAATTTCTGGCGTAGTGATGTGACATTAATTACCATGTGTGGTTGATGAAATAATGAAGAAATAGTGTACGCAAGTCAAGTGTACTTACGTATACCATTTCTGTTTTATGGCGAATCTTCGGCAATACAAATAATAATAATTAGCTGAAAGATTGTGCCATGTCGTCATCTAGGTTTGTCTCAATTTGTCTGATCTGTCTACGTAGAGGAAGCTGGTACACATACATTGAGTATTTGAATGGATGGGGAATCTCATACACTATCACTAATAATATGACAACTCAGCACAAAGACAACTAGCATTATACTAACAATTATGATTGCCTTAACAAAAGTAATCTCACTATCTTCCCTCACCCTCAACCCATCTCTCTCCTCCCTCATCAGTTAACCCCAAACCACCAATTGACTATCGCGCCGTTAGCCCAACCACCAACGAACACCATTTCGACCCTGTCACCATAACCGCCCATGGCCCACCAACTCAGCCAAGCCACCACCAATCATCGTCAGAGCCTCCTTTGCCCTTCCTAGATACTTTTTGCTCCATAGAATCTTCCCCTAATTGAAAATTAAATCAATTAATTTGGGAGAAACTGACCTAGACTATATGGTTATACAGTGGGCATGGCGGTCGGCTGATTCAATTGTGATATGGGTTTAATTGGAGATGAGATTCATATCGAATTTGATGGTGTGAGGGACATAAATTGAAGGAGAAAGACGGTGCAAGGTGGTTGTTGGGCGGACCACTAGGGTTAAGGGTTGCCGAAACCGGCCCAATGGAGGTGGGGTCAGGGATGGCGGTGGCCGATGGTGGCAGTAGCGAATGGAGTGGTGGTGATAGATGGGTGGTTGTGGCCGTGGGATGGTGGTTTTGATTAATTGTGTAGTTTTTTATTTTTTCACTTTTTTTTAACCCATTATTAACTTTGAAACCAATCATATAAATTGGTAAAATACAGTGTAAAGAATCTTCATACACCCAGTATATGTGTACCCTTTTTACTACGTATACGCATTTTTTCCTAGCTTCATGTAACATGTTCACTCTTTAACAATGTCAATGTTGATTATTTTGGTTTGCCTTTTTATATGCTATTCTATCTAATCTTTAGGCCAATCATTCAACTTAGCATTATAGTGATCGAGAACAAACGCATTTATATATTCAGACCTAAGAGTGCGTTGCTCTTGCTCAATTGCGTATCCTTTCGCTTTTTTTTTTTTTTTTTTTTTTTGTTAATCTGGTTCTTTTCCCTCTAATAGCCATTTTAGTATCCTTGTTGAAAATTTACGAGTTGTATTGTTTTTTATTTTGTATGAATATCAAATACTATGAAAAGTGTAAATTTGTTGTCGATTTTTTTTTTCCGTGATAATATTAACTCTTACGATTCAATTATTGACGTAAAAGAGATGAAAACTACGAGTAATCAATAAACCGTGATACTCCCTTACGAGCAAACTTAAAATTTTCAATGTTTTAACGGTGACTTGTACAACTGTTAAAAATCGTAGTTAGCGACTTTTTGTGGGAGAGATCCAAGCTGTGTTATTGCTGTATTTAAAAGATGGCTCGTGTAGGATTGCCAAACCAATCACAGTGATTTGAATAGCCATTCTAATCAGTGCAAATAGTACTTTTTTTGAGTCCTTCCTCACCAGTTTTCTTGCACTTTGGTCCTTCTGCTTTCCTTCTTCTTTACTTGGCTTTCTTACTCTTTAATTAGCTTTTTTAGCTAGCAATCAAATTAAAATTACCTTATTTAGCAAGTAATCAAATTGGTATCAGAGCCATTTGACTCAAATTTAAGGATTAAACTGGCTACTCCGCCAGATTCTTGTCCTAATCCTGAATATACCCATATTCAGCATAGTCCTGACGGAAGTGAAACCTTAGGACCCGTTTTAAATTATTTAGTAGACGAAATAATTTCTATAAAAAATATTCTAGCAGAAACTATTAAACTTCAAGCGGCTCTTGGGGATCATATAGTTGAAATACAACATCTCATAAGAGCAAATCATCTCGTTTTGATAAACGAAATCAGACATTCAACTAACTCAGAAGCCAAATGAGGAGCTACTAAAAAGAATGAGTCTTTTAAGTATGAATATCCGTTTCAAAACCAAAATGAAAATAAAAAATTTACAGTTACTACACCAGCTAATAATCCCAAAAAATCCTATTAAAATAGAAGAACAAAATGACAACAATTCTTATAGATTGCACTATGGCAAACTTACAAGAACTGTTCCAAAAGGAAAAAGACCCAGAAAGACTTAATGAAATCATGAGCATGATATCAGAAAAACAAAACATAATAGACGATGATAACCATGAAGATTATAATTATGCACAAATAGAAGAAGATCTATATCATCAAATGGGATTACTCAAAATGGATGATCTAGAAACTACTCCTATTGAAGAAATTAAGAAGCGTCTAGATAAGAAATTTGGAAAACTGATAATTAACAATAATGAAGTAGGAGAAGAAGTCGTTCAAGATGAACTACCTACAGAAAATAATTTCTTCAACAATAATATCACTCATCAAAGAGGTTCAACAAGTTGTATGAGACCTAGAGAGGTTTTTGACAGATCGACACGTTTTAATGCTAGGATTATGCCTAATCCAATGCCTAAACCCGAAGAAGTCGAACTCGAGAGTATTAGTCATACAGGTTATAAACTGAATCTAGATGGAGTAAGAAATACAGAGGACGTCTTAACCCAATGGAAGAAAAGCATGACTATTGTTTTAAACTTGAATTCAACTTGGGAAGCCGATCAATTTCTAAATTACATCGAACACAGTCTTTATGGTTCCATTGCTGATTGGTACGATGGTCTATTAGCTACAAAGAAAGCTGAATTAAGAGAATTAGCTTCTCCAGATATAATGTTCAGACAATTATGTGGCTACATAGAAGATGAATTTATTGGTATAATAATTGAACCTAGAGGTAAAATTAACGAGTGGCAAAGAAAAATCAACAACCTCACAATAGATAACATGAAATACTTGGACAGTTATATAGCTGAATTCGAGCATTATTATTACAAGATTGGCGAGAACACTACAAATTTAGGAATGTTTTAAGATAAACTTCCAGGAGCTATAAATGAGGAAATTAGCGAACAATTTGAAGAATGGAAATCAAAATACAATGCCAAAGAAACATTAGGAAGTAAAGTGTCTTTCCTAAGAAGATGGGTTGAGAAAAAAATGTCGAGAAGTCATAGGAATTCGACACATGAATAAACAATTCCTTACTTGTTGGGATATGCCCAATAATTATGGAACAAAACATTCTGATATGAAAAAGAAAAAATATTACAGAAAGAAAAGTTTTAATAAACAACGAGGTGAAAAATATAAGAAAAAATATTTCGAAAAACCTGGTTTCAAAAATAGATTTTTCAGAAAAACTTCGTATTGTCCCGAAAAGAAAAATAATTGCAAATGTTGGGCATGCGGCGAAATTGGTGACTATGCTAACGACCGCAAGAAAAAGAATAATAATAAATTGATAGAGGTTATAGGAAGGCTTGATTATTTCAAAATTTCTGAAGAAGAAGCTGTTAATCTGTCTTTAGTAATTAATAAGGGAATAATAGAAGTCATTGAGGATAGAGAAGAATTAGAAGAAATAGAATACGAAGAGTTGAACGAAATGAATGAAGAGCTTGACGATCAAGAAGAGGAAATGTCAAGCTTAGCCCAATTACAAAGCGCACAAATGTCCATTGATGATGACCAATCAAATGAATTAGTCAATAGAGGGTTAGATTTCCCTAGTATTACTAAAAATAAAATGTTCAAGACATCTTTTATAAAATTATCCACCAAGTATGTTTGTGAGGAAATGGAAGGAGATATTGAAGTAAAGAATTGCGATAAAAAAGCTGCTGAAATAAATATTATAAATTGGAAAAATATTCAGAATCATAATAAAGATAAAAAAATATAAATATATTTATATTGAAGCAATTCAAGGATACATAACTCCTTTACAAGATTTTGGTAAAAACGTTCAATGCATAAGTTTTATTTGTGACATTAGACACAAAGTACTTTATGATCAGATTGTAAGCGGAGCAAATTGCAATTTAAACCAAGGAACGGTAACTTGGATATGCGAACCAAAATACTACGTAAGTCTTTACGATGCTTATGCTCCAAAATTTCTAGCAATTAAATTATTAACTGATGGAATAAATATGCATAAGGGAACGTGTCCTTTATGTATTAAGTGGAAGGTAATATATAAGCTAGAGAATACAATAGATCCAAAAATGAAAAAAGGGATTGTAGATGCAGAAAAATATGAACCAGGAGACCCAAGACAAAAGATTAGTGCTGAGAAAATAAGACCTGAAGACATTAGGATAAAGAAAACTTGGGTAGAATCATTTATGAATACGACTACAGTTAATAAAAATATATTAACAATTGACGAAACAAACAAAATATTTACTAATGATCGTATCCCGAGAGGTCCAATTATTACAAGAAGCCGGAATTCTAGATTTAGCCTTTTTAAAAACGAAATTCTAAAAGAAGAGGAAGAAATAATTAAGTTATTAGCAAATCTAGGTCAAAAATATGATTTAACCCATATGATACAAGTTTCGAAACGCTATGAGATTGGATCCAGCAACGAGTTAATAGAACCACCTAGAGCAAGCTTTGATATTCGGGAACCACCGAGATCGAGTTTTGATCTTAAAGAACCACCAAGGTCAAGTTTTGATCAAAGCGAACCTGTTTATAAAGATGAGGTCGATGAAGTCAATATGACAATAGAAACACCTCTGGAAGTTGTTGGAACAAATCCAAATAGTATATACAATCCGATAAATATATGCCTGGAAGGATACAATAAATTTGAGTTGTGTGCTTACATAGATAGTGGTTGTTCGTGCTGTTTTGGAAAAATAGATCTTTTCCCAGAATTTCTCTAGAAAAAGGCAATTAAGCCTATGCATGTTAAGATCGCTAACAATAGTCTAATGACTCATACCGAGATCATAGAAAATCTACCTATAGAAATTGGCGGGGTCCAATGTATCATACCCAAATTATGGGCAACAGACCAACCTTCTCATGATATGCTTATAGGGAATAATTTCCAAAAATTATATTCACCATGTACTCAAACAATTGATCATCTAATATTTATGGTAAATGGTCATTCTATACCGATAAAAAAGATGAGTAAAGCCTATACTCATAATAAAATTGAGTTTACGCGCAACCAGCGTGGTGATAAGGTTGTTCCAACACAAAGAGAGGTTGCTTTAAGAATCACTGTTCATGAATTATCATTAAAAGATAAAATTATAAAGCAACAAGAAGATTTGTGCAAAGAGCTATATTCAGATAACCCAATTAAATATTGGGATAAAGATAAATCGGTTGCTAAGATAGCTTTGTCGAACCCTACTACAATTATTAGGGTAAAACAAATGGTTTACACTTATCAAGATATTAAAGAATTCAGAATCCAGATTCAGGATTTATTGGATAAAAAATTAATCCGTAATACCAACAGTTCTCACACTAGTCCTGCTTTCATGGTAAGAAATCATTCTAAAGAAAAACGAGGTAAAGTTAGGATGGTTATCAATTATAAAAAAACTAAATGATAATACCATCTTTGATGGTTATTTAATTCCTAATAAAACAGTCTTATTTAATAGAATACAAGGAGACACTTGGTTCTCGAAAATGGATTGTAAGAGTGGCTATTGGCAGATTAAGATGGAAGAAGAGAGCATTCCTTTAACTGCTTTTAGTGCACCTCAAGGTCATTATGAATGGATTGTTATGCCGTTCGGTTTAAAGAATGCCCCTCAAATATTTCAAAAAAGAATGGATAACATTTTCAAAGACCTTAATCATTGTTGCTTGGTTTACATAGATGATATCCTTATATTTTCAAAAACTCTTGAGCAACACATGGGCGATGTCAAAGCAGTCACTCAAAGATGTTTAGATCATGGTATTATTCTTGGTAAAAGTAAATGCAGTTATGCTGAACAAGAAATTGAGTTTTTTGGTTTAGAAATCAAGGCAGGCCAAGTAATCTTGCAGAAACACATCCTTGAGAAGATTGACAATTTCCCTGATAAAATCGAAAATAGAAAAAAACTAGAAAGGTTTCTAGGATGTCTTACCTATGCCTCTGATTTTATACAGGACTTAGCTAAGTTCAGAAAAGCTCTACAACAAAAACTTAAAAAAGAAGCTCTATGGAATTGGAATCAGTCGGATACAGAATCGGTTATAAAATTCAAAAAACTATGTCGAAATCTTCCTGTTTTAAATCTACCTACTGACCAAAATGATCTAGTGCTTGAAACAGATGCAAGTGATGAACATTGGGGTGCAGTATTAAAAATAAAGGAAGGGGAAAAAGTGTGTAGATATTGTAGTGGAAGCTTTAATAAAGCTGAATGCAATTATCTCACTATGGAGAAAGAAATCCTTGTAGTCATAAGAGGAATTGAAAAATTACTGATCTTTTTAGCTCCAAAACCATTTTTAGTCAGAACTGATTGCAAAGGCATACTTGGATTTATTAAGAAAAAGTTATCTAATATGCAAGCGCAAGGGAGGCTCCTGCGTTGGCAACTATGGCTTAACCAATTCTTGTTTTCTGTTGAACATATACAGGGGTCGAAGAATTCCTTAGCTGACAGTCTCACTAGAGAGTTAGCAAATGGCAAAGAGATCAAAGAACTATCAACTACCTTCTGCAGAACAAAAGATTCGAATATCTGCAGAAAGGAAGCAACTAGTGGATGAAACCAACATAGCTATGAAGAGGGTTTCCACCTCCTGTTGGGCTCTCACAGAGGCCCTGATTCTATCCTCAAAGACTAGATTGAGAGATGGTTTAGTTAAAAGTGCACATAGAGTTGTCCACAGGTTCTTAGTCCTGGAAATAATAATCAATATGTTGATGCTACCTCACGAGCTTCAACAAATGATCATAAATAAAATAAAAGATAATAATTTTCGAGCTTGGTACTCGGAACTGGTAGGAGGAAACACTCCATACTATGACATATGGGAAGGATGGTGCACTTGGATTTACTATGGTGCTAACAACTCAAGAGTAGTAGCTTTGTCCATACCACCAAATTTCATTAGAGAAGGTGATGATGTCGTAAAGGCATGGAAGTATGGTATGATAACCCATTTTAGAGAACCAGTAGATCCTAAAGGAACAATATTTCAGGAAATGACAAAGTTTCAAAAGTACATATTCCGTAGACTTCATAAAATGAAGAATTTGATTTTTGAACGCATCACATGCGCAAATATCGAAATGGTAAACGGAAAAGTCTATCCAGTGCATTATCTAATTATACTGGGATATGGAGATTTGATGAAAGATCCTATTTGTATCAAGCCCAGAAGGAGAATAAGGAATCCAAAAGGGCTATGGGATTTTTCTATATAATCCAGAAAATTGACTACTTTTTGATTAAGATGAAGGATAAATACCCAAACCATATAATACATTATGGTAATACAACTTTGATATTTCCGAAGGATTTGGCATGCGCAATTATCTTTTTAGAAGCAATTGACAAGTCTGAATCGATTCCTGATTACATGTTTAACATGGATTCCGGAACATTTACGTCTGATGAGGGAAAGGACTTTCTATTTGATACCCTAATGACATGGGATCAAGAATATGCTGTTAAAACAGTCCAAGCTCTTTGCGCTGATCAAGATGATGATGCAATCTATCAACAATATGAAGAAGCTGAAGGATGGGAAAATAATATCGGAGATGAAGGCATGCAAAATCTGCTAATGGAATAAAATCCCTACCATCACATGTAAAATAGTTCTTTTTACAGTTGTAAACTTTATTTTGTGTGGTGTGAGTTTTTGCTTTTTCTGTTCACGTTTTTATGAGTGCTCTCCCAATAGCAAGGGCCAAAGTTCCTCTATAAAAGGAGAGCATGGCTTCAGATGGAGGACACAGAAAATCAGAGCAACAAAGCCTCAAGCAAGAAAAAACTAAGAATTTAGAGAGAGAAAGTTTCAGATGAAACTTTCAGTTAGAATATACAAGAACTGAGAGATCAATAGGGATCTCCCATATCTCTTAGATCAAGAATACTCTGTTGAGAATTTCATAGTTTGAGAGAGCATCAAATGTATTTCAATTTTCAGTCTATAATCTTTCAGTAATTAATAAAAGTTTATTTTCTCAGGGAAAACTATCTCTTCAAACCTTATGATGATTAATCAAATATAAATTATCCAACTTTGAAAACTGATATCTTAAAAGGAGACTACGATTCGAGGTAGGAAACGAGACGAATCTGTGCAGTGCCTGATCTAAGGTTAGTCGTGGTTGGGATTAGCCACCCCTGCAAAGCCGAAAGCTATATAACATCGGAGGATCCAGTTAACTAAGTTCAGGTATTGGTCGAAACTCTCCAATTAATCTATCTTAAATCACGGAGCATGGTGAGCTTATAAGTTTATCATAAGTAGTAGATGCATGATAGTGAGTACCATAAAAGTTATACTGTAACAACCCTAAATTTTCGACTCAATTAAATAATGAAAACCTAGGATTATTATGCCACAATTAACTAACCAAGTTAATTGCAAGGCAAAAACCAAAATAATGAATCCAAAATGTAAATAATGGAATAGTACGACAGCGGAAGACTTAGTCAAAGTTTACAAAATCCAAATCCGAATCCAAATAAATAATAAATGTTCAACGATTGTCTAAATAATAAGACCCCATGAATGCAGACGTCCGCAAGCTCAACATATCACCATCAGACACACCTGTCAATTGCGTCATCGGAAAATGACACAGGCCCCAGAATAGGGTAGGGACAAACCCAACAAAAGAACGTCAGCAAATTGGCTGAGTAAGAACTCAAAGCAAGACAAGGGAGATTAAGATACGCGCCTTTGAGGCGCGTAGCTGAACAAGCAACGCTTACAATCAAAGGATTAGCCAAGATGATTAGAGAATTATATGAACAAGAATTATATTATGAGTATCAGAGAGGGGAATCAAGTGTATAGGAATGGGCACTCCGCATCAGTAACCCATCTTTGGTAAGGGTCCTACCCCTAACCAGGAACAACTCTAGAGCTAACCAACCCAAACCACCCTAAGAGAACCCGAGTGTGCACACCCCTCACATGAGGGCCAGTAGGATGTAACCGGTCAAGGAGGAGGTTCTAATAGGTAACTGGTAGCTAATCCAGTTAAGAGTTACCTTGATCAGAGGTATAATAAATCATTCGTAAACGAGCACCCCCGGAGGAGTTAACACGTTACTCTAGAGTGTATAGAAGAAAATCCCATTAACCATAACCTATATTCAAACCATGATTAGATATTTTATTTGATGTATAAGCAATTCCCAACCAAACAAGAGATATTGTGATCAATTAGAAACAATATAGAAGTCAATATAAGTGAAATAAGAGTTGATCACATTAGAAGACGATAAAACATGCTCAAGCTCAAGAGTTGGCGTTCTTACCGATTGTGCTAAACTTCTTCTTAATTATTCCTCTCAAAATCAACAAATCGAACCTCTTTAAATCCGCAATCTATATATCACCAAAGTGGTAACTATAATTAGTAAAATGAACTACGAGTCTTAACCATGTTATTAACAACACAACCCAAACAATCATTACTAACGTTCTATTAGCTTATTCAAATACTCATGCCTCAAAAATGATTTAATTATATATCACAAACAACATCAATTAGCCAAGCCCCTTAGATATCCCACTTCTCGGCATATCACAAAACAATAGCCCAAAACCATGATAAAATTACAATGCCACTGCCACACTAGCACTAAGAGAAATTTAGACCACGACACACATAACAATCCTTCGACCATACGCACTATCACTCGTACTAGCACCAAAACAGCCCCGAGCATGCCATAGATGTCCATATACATACTCACCCAAGAGTAGCCACGGCTACACTATAAGCAGCCACGACCAACAACACCACACACAACCAAGACAATAGCAACAGTCGACTCCGATTGCAATAACAACAACAATTCTTGTCTACTATCGATAATTCACGCACAACAACACCCCACAACACCACGACAACCCATAGGACAGTAGCAACAACACCAAATACACCAAAGACAACACCAACACCGACAGCCATAGCAACTACACCAACAACAATACCAAAAACCACCCACGAAAAGCAACAATACAACCCTCGAACAACCTACCCAACTCAAAATCATTCATAAAAACAGGTTTTAATCTTATAATAACCACATTAAACAATAATCCAATAATTAAAACCAACGAAAGTTCATAATCAAAGGTTAATTAGCAAAAACGTAAAATGACAATACGGTAGGAATGGACGGAACTAGGAGAAATTCATACCGTTATGTAGAGGAGAGAAAAAGAGGAATAACGGTACTAGTTTCGCCCAAAACCGGGCTGAAAATTGATGGCGGCGAGCGATTGAAGGGTGACGACGATTATAGCGAAGATGATGATGACGACGATAAGCGGGTGATCAAATGGTGCGTAAAAGGGTTTGGGTGGGTTTAATTGAATTTAGGTTTATTAAAAAGGTAAGGGTATAAACGTAATTTGGTAATTATGAAACTTTAAATATAAAATGGAATTTGGCTTAATTTGTTTAATTTGTATACATAAAACATAATAAAATGTCCTTTAAAATCTAGAAATCATATTAATAATTTATGAAAATCAACCCAAAATAAATATAATTAGTAACACAAGACTTAAACAAATTCCCAAAATATACGGGGTGTTACAGACTTCCCCCCTTAAAACAACGCTACGTCCTCGTAGCGTAAACATACTTTCCAAAATGAACCTTAGAAATATTTTCCCAAAGACGACAATTCTCTATGATACCAGTTTGCAATAATTCTCTAGTAACCGTACTCTAATGCACTCGTACCTACGCTATCGCCAAGTGAGCTTTTGAGCAAGTTTTAGAAATAAATTGTGCACAAGGCACCCAAAACCAAGCAATAGTAATTTGGAACCAAGGTTCCACCAAGGGCACTAAGGCAGAAAATAAACCAAAATAACCAAAATTATACGAATAACACATAATAACATGACGCGACATTAAAACACGAGAGAGTAAGAGAACGCGAAGGGTTCTCATCCCCCTTAAAAGAAAGGTTCGTCCTCGAACCTATAGTACCTTAATCAAACAAATGAGGGTATTTCTCACGCATTGCTGACTCAACTTCCCAAGTCGCTTCCTCGACATTGTTGTTGCACCACAACACTTTCACCATAGGAGTTTCTGTACGTCGGGTCTTTCGTGTTTTCTTATCCAAAATTTTCAATGGTGCCTCCTCATAGGTCATAGTTTCATCTATCTCGATCGTCTCGGGGTCAAGAACATGTGATGGGTCACTCACATAACGTCTCAGTTGAGAAACATGGAAGACATTGTGAACCTTTTCCAAATTTGCAGGAAGGTCAAGCTCATAAGCAACCTCACCAACACGATTTAGTATCTTATAAGGTCCTATGAACTTCGGGCTCAATTTTCCTTTCTTACCAAATCTCATTACACCCTTAGTAGGTGAAACTCTCAACAATACCATATCTCCAACTGCAAACTCGATGTAACTCCTAGTCTTATCAGCATAGCTCTTCTGACGATCTTGTGCAGCCTTCATGCGTTCCTGGATAATTTTAACTTGCTCAGTCATCTCTTGAATGTAATCAAGTCCCAACACTACAGTCTCACTGATATCGTTCCAGCAAATCGGACTACGACACTTCCTCCCATACAATGCCTCATAGGGAGCCATCTTAATTGAAGCTTGATAGCTGTTGTTGTATGAGAACTCGATCAAGTCCAACTTGTCCTCCCAACCTCCTTGGAACTGTAAGACACAAGCCCGTAACATATCCTCTATCGTCTGATTGGTCCTCTCTGTCTGACCATCAGTGGCGGGGTGAAAAGCAGTGCTCATCATCAAGTTCGTCCCTAAAGCTTCCTGTAACTTGGTCCAAAATCTTGACACAAATCGCGCATCACGGTCCGACACAATCTCATTTGGAACCCCATGTAACCTCAAAACGTGATGCATGTAAGCAGTAGCCAATTGTTTCTTCTTCCAAGTGTCTTTCATAGGTATAAAATGAGCACACTTAGTCAATCGGTCAATGATCACCCAAATCATATTGTTTCCCTTAGGAGTACGAGGCAAGCCGGCGATAAAATCCATGGATATGGAACTCCATTTCCACTCAGGAACCTTCAATGGTTGCAACTTTCCTTGCGGTCTCTTATGCTCACTTTTCACCTTCTGACATACCAAGCATCGAGCAACAAATTCTGCAACATCCTTTTTGAGTCCAGACCACCAAAAGACTTGTCTCAAATCTTGGTACATTTTATCTCCTCCTGGATGCACTGAGTATAGCGTAGCATAAGCTTCAGTAAGAATCATTTTCCTTACGTCCTCGTTGTCGGGCACACAAACTCGGTTCTGGAAGCGAATGATCCCATCTCCTCCCATTTTGAACAACTCAGCCTCATTGGTCAATTTGTCTTGTAGAAACTTATCAGTCGCTTGAAACTCCTTAATTTCTCTCAAAAGATCGTTTTGGATCATAGTAACTCCTGAAGGTGTACCAGGCTCAGTAAGTTGAACCCCAAAATTAAGAAATTCATCCCGCAACCTCTCTCTGCACCACCAATTGTACAGAGTGAAGAGACTTCCTACTCAAAGCGTCTGCCACGACATTTGCCTTGCCCTCATGATATTGGATCTCCATTTCATAATCCTTAATCAATTCTAGCCACCTCCTCTGACGCATGTTCAACTCCTTTTGCGTGAAAATATACTTAAGACTTTTATGATCAGAGTAAATCTTAAAGCTTACTCCATAGAGATAATGCCTCCAAATTTTCAAAGCGTGCACCACGGCCGCTAACTCCAAGTCATGGGTCGGGTAGTTCTCCTCGTAACTCTTGAGCTGCCTAGACGCATAAGCAATCACTCTTCGGTTCTGCATAAGGACACAACCCAAACCATTTTTCGAAGCGTCCGTGTACACCTCATACTCTGCTTTCTCATCGGGTAAGGCTAAGACTGGTGCTGTCGTCAGTCTAGTCTTCAAGGTTTCAAATGCCTTCTCACAATTATCATCCCATTTGAACTTAGTTGCCTTCTTCATCAACGTGGTCATAGGTCTAGCTATTTTAGAGAAATCTTTAACAAACCTCCTGTAATAGCCAGTAAGTCCCAAAAAGCTTCTAATCTCCGTCACACTCTTTGGGGTCGGCCACTCCGAAACAGCTTTAACTTTTGCGGGATCCACAGAAACACCATCCTTAGATATAATATGGCCTAGGAATGCAACTTTATCTAGCCAGAATTCACACTTCGAAAACTTTCCATAGAGTTGCTTCTCCCTCAAAGTCTGTAAGACAATTCGGAGATGTTCCTCATGCTCCTCCTCACTCTTTGAGTATGTCAAAATGTCATCGATAAACACAACAACAAATTTGTCCAAATATGGCCTAAAGGTACGGTTCATCAAATCCATAAAAACAGCAGGGGCATTGGTTAACCCAAATGGCATAACTGTGAACTCGTAGTGTCCATAACGCGTCGAAAAGGCCGTCTTCGGAACATCCTCAGGGGCTACCTTAAGCTGATAGTATCCAGACCTCAAGTCAATCTTAGAGAAAACACTAGCTCCCTTCAATTGATCAAACAAGTCGTCAATCCTAGGTAAAGGGTACCTATTCTTGATTGTCACATTGTTCAACTCACAGTAATCTATGCATAACCTCAAGCTACCATCCTTCTTTTTGACAAATAAAACAGGTGCTCCCCAAGGTGAGACACTTGGCTGGACATATCCCTTCTCCACCAACTCATCAAGTTGTTTCTTAAGTTCCTGCATCTCAAGTGGTGCCATCCTATAAGGTGTTTTAGCTATCGGCCCAGTCCCTGTGACCAAGTCGATCTTAAACTCCACTTCTCGTGTAGGCGGCATTCCTGAAATATCTTCTGGAAACACATCTTCGTACTCACTCACAACACGTACCTCACTCAAGTCTGGATATTGAACTCTAGTGTCTCTGACATGGCATAAGAGTAATTGTGCTCCCCTTGACATATGTTTCTTTAGCTTCATCACGGAGATCAACTTTACTCTAGGTCCTTTAATATTTCCTTTGTATGACACTCTGACATTTTTAGGCCCTTTTAGTGAAATTTTGCCCTTCCAACTGTCTAATCTAGCCTTATGTTTACCCATCCAATCCATCCCCAAAATTACATCAAAATATGGTAATGGAAACTCGATTAGTTCTGCTCTAAAATCATGCCCACCAATAATCACAGATACATCCTTAAACAAGGTCTTACAGTTTATATTATCCCCAGTGGCCATAGCAAAATCGTAGTCTACACATTCACCAGATTTCAAACCCGACAAAGCAATAAACTTGGATGCAACAAACGAGTGAGACGCACCACTATCAAACAAAACATGAGCAAAAACAGAATTAACAGGAAATTTACCAGACACAACATTAGTGTTCTCAGCCTCCTCCTGGTTCATGACATAAAGTTGGCCCGACTTCTTATTGCTCGCAGTGGCAGCATTAACCGAGCCAGTCGGCTTGTTCGCCGTTGCAGTAGAATTACCCTTAGTTGGAGTTCTGAAAGTGGTGTTGGATCCAGCATAAGCGCTTTGAGCCCTCTGATTAGGTAAACTACTAGCATAGGTGGGTGTGCTACCCGCAGGTACTGCTGGCTTTCCAGCTAGCTTGGAAAGACACTCAAACTCACGGTGACCTGACTTTTGGCAGTGTCGGCATGTAACCTTCACTCCATTGCAGTCAACTCCTGGATGATTAGCACCACAGCGCTTGCAGATATAACGACGTTCACCCCCTTGGCTTTGAGGTCGCCCAGGATATTGCCCTTGACTAAAATTGCTTCTCCCGGTACTGAAAGAATTGGCTAGTTTCTTAGAGTTGAGAAAATTACCCTTCTTATTCGCATTCTCATGCAAGTTTGAGGGTCCCTCTTTCCTTTTCACTCCCAATTCCGTTTCTTTCTCAATAATACTGCGCTCAATGTTGTTTGCACGAGCATAGACATCCCTTATAGTCTTGGATGGTTCGCCTGAGAACCTGTCTTTGATTTTCCAGAGTAGTTTCTTTTGGAACTGAGTGGCTTTCAATTTTTCTGTGGGAACAAGATCCTTAGCGAAGCGACTAAGCTCCATGAATTTGGTATAAAATTCCCTAACAGACATCCCTTCTGTCTGTCTAAACTCCTCAAATTCGAATCTCTTCTCATCCTTAAGGTGTTCGGGGAAAAATTCCTCCTCCATAAATTCTCTGAAATGTCCCCAACCACGCTCATACTCAGCCACTCCCCCATCTTCAGTGGTCTCAGTGTACGGTTCAAAGAAGCTTTCCTTAATCTCTTGCCACCACCTGTCAGCATCCTCCCTAAGGTAAAAGGCGCCAATCCTTACCTTGTATCTTGCTGGGCACTCTAAGGATAAGTAAATTCTATCCATATCCCTAAACCAGGTATCCAACTCAGCTGGGTCTCCCGTCCCAGAAAAGGTTGGCGGATTCTTTTGTTGAACAGCCTTGGACATAGATTGTGCAGTGACCGGGGCAGGTTGGTCATGGTTATTATTGTTATTCTGGTTGTTGTTGTTGTTGTTATTCTGGTGGTTGTTGTTCTGATTGTTGTTATTGTTTTGGTGGTTGTTTAGCACCTGGGTCATAGTATTTGCCAGACCAGCCACATGATGCATGGTTTGTGTCATAACTTGGTGTTGCTGAGCCATAGCCTATTGCATTGTCTGCGTCATGGCTTGGTGTTGCTCAGCCATAGCCTGTTGCTGCTGAGCCATTGCCTCATTTTGTGCAGTCATTTGAGCTATCAAAGCAGCCATTTCTGGGCTAATGTTGTTCGAAGATGACGCTCCACGTACCATTTTCTATATGATAACAACTTTCATAAGATGACAAATAAGGCACCAAACAGTAAGCGTAAATTATCACTCTCCTCCCATCCATAGTCCTTAGAAGGTACCATGGCTAAGTTATCACGTAAATCCGTTCAACCAAATTAGAACTTCCGAAAAGTATAAATTAGGAGTGAGCATAGCACCACGCAAACAAGCTTACAAGTAGCACAAAAGCCTAACCGAATGGTTTTATCCCACGAGTACAATGAATCTGTAGGGGAGTTGTCCCCTATTTGACACAAAACTAAGAGCAAAACGCTAATGGATAAGCAGAGTTAAAACAACAATAAGACATACAACTCTAAATAACCAAAGAAACTCATATAAACATTCACTAATGAGACATTGCCACACTAATTATAATAACATACCACGTAGCATATACCATGCGAATGAATGTAACCCAACCCCCATTTTCGAAAAGACATTTTTTTTTTTTTGAAAACCATGTTGAAAGAACACATTTAAAACAAAGCTTTCGTAAACCTTTGACTCGAACAAAGCTCTGATACCAACTGTAACAACCCTAAATTTTCGACTCAATTAAATAATGAAAACCTAGGATTATTATGCCACAATTAACTAACCAAGTTAATTGCAAGGCAAAAACCAAAATAATGAATCCAAAATGTAAATAATGGAATAGTACGACAGCGGAAGACTTAGTCAAAGTTTACAAAATCCAAATCCGAATCCAAATAAATAATAAATGTTCAACGATTGTCTAAATAATAAGACCCCATGAATGCAGACGTCCGCAAGCTCAACATATCACCATCAGACACACCTGTCAATTGCGTCATCGGAAAATGACACAGGCCCCAGAATAGGGTAGGGACAAACCCAACAAAAGAACGTCAGCAAATTGGCTGAGTAAGAACTCAAAGCAAGACAAGGGAGATTAAGATACGCGCCTTTGAGGCGCGTAGCTGAACAAGCAACGCTTACAATCAAAGGATTAGCCAAGATGATTAGAGAATTATATGAACAAGAATTATATTATGAGTATCAGAGAGGGGAATCAAGTGTATAGGAATGGGCACTCCGCATCAGTAACCCATCTTTGGTAAGGGTCCTACCCCTAACCAGGAACAACTCTAGAGCTAACCAACCCAAACCACCCTAAGAGAACCCGAGTGTGCACACCCCTCACATGAGGGCCAGTAGGATGTAACCGGTCAAGGAGGAGGTTCTAATAGGTAACTGGTAGCTAATCCAGTTAAGAGTTACCTTGATCAGAGGTATAATAAATCATTCGTAAACGAGCACCCCCGGAGGAGTTAACACGTTACTCTAGAGTGTATAGAAGAAAATCCCATTAACCATAACCTATATTCAAACCATGATTAGATATTTTATTTGATGTATAAGCAATTCCCAACCAAACAAGAGATATTGTGATCAATTAGAAACAGTATAGAAGTCAATATAAGTGAAATAAGAGTTGATCACATTAGAAGACGATAAAACATGCTCAAGCTCAAGAGTTGGCGTTCTTACCGATTGTGCTAAACTTCTTCTTAATTATTCCTCTCAAAATCAACAAATCGAACCTCTTTAAATCCGCAATCTATATATCACCAAAGTGGTAACTATAATTAGTAAAATGAACTACGAGTCTTAACCATGTTATTAACAACACAACCCAAACAATCATTACTAACGTTCTATTAGCTTATTCAAATACTCATGCCTCAAAAATGATTTAATTATATATCACAAACAACATCAATTAGCCAAGCCCCTTAGATATCCCACTTCTCGGCATATCACAAAACAATAGCCCAAAACCATGATAAAATTACAATGCCACTGCCACACTAGCACTAAGAGAAATTTAGACCACGACACACATAACAATCCTTCGACCATACGCACTATCACTCGTACTAGCACCAAAACAGCCCCGAGCATGCCATAGATGTCCATATACATACTCACCCAAGAGTAGCCACGGCTACACTATAAGCAGCCACGACCAACAACACCACACACAACCAAGACAATAGCAACAGTCGACTCCGATTGCAATAACAACAACAATTCTTGTCTACTATCGATAATTCACGCACAACAACACCCCACAACACCACGACAACCCATAGGACAGTAGCAACAACACCAAATACACCAAAGACAACACCAACACCGACAGCCATAGCAACTACACCAACAACAATACCAAAAACCACCCACGAAAAGCAACAATACAACCCTCGAACAACCTACCCAACTCAAAATCATTCATAAAAACAGGTTTTAATCTTATAATAACCACATTAAACAATAATCCAATAATTAAAACCAACGAAAGTTCATAATCAAAGGTTAATTAGCAAAAACGTAAAATGACAATACGGTAGGAATGGACGGAACTAGGAGAAATTCATACCGTTATGTAGAGGAGAGAAAAAGAGGAATAACGGTACTAGTTTCGCCCAAAACCGGGCTGAAAATTGATGGCGGCGAGCGATTGAAGGGTGACGACGATTATAGCGAAGATGATGATGACGACGATAAGCGGGTGATCAAATGGTGCGTAAAAGGGTTTGGGTGGGTTTAATTGAATTTAGGTTTATTAAAAAGGTAAGGGTATAAACGTAATTTGGTAATTATGAAACTTTAAATATAAAATGGAATTTGGCTTAATTTGTTTAATTTGTATACATAAAACATAATAAAATGTCCTTTAAAATCTAGAAATCATATTAATAATTTATGAAAATCAACCCAAAATAAATATAATTAGTAACACAAGACTTAAACAAATTCCCAAAATATACGGGGTGTTACAGACTTCCCCCCTTAAAACAACGCTACGTCCTCGTAGCGTAAACATACTTTCCAAAATGAACCTTAGAAATATTTTCCCAAAGACGACAATTCTCTATGATACCAGTTTGCAATAATTCTCTAGTAACCGTACTCTAATGCACTCGTACCTACGCTATCGCCAAGTGAGCTTTTGAGCAAGTTTTAGAAATAAATTGTGCACAAGGCACCCAAAACCAAGCAATAGTAATTTGGAACCAAGGTTCCACCAAGGGCACTAAGGCAGAAAATAAACCAAAATAACCAAAATTATACGAATAACACATAATAACATGACGCGACATTAAAACACGAGAGAGTAAGAGAACGCGAAGGGTTCTCATCCCCCTTAAAAGAAAGGTTCGTCCTCGAACCTATAGTACCTTAATCAAACAAATGAGGGTATTTCTCACGCATTGCTGACTCAACTTCCCAAGTCGCTTCCTCGACATTGTTGTTGCACCACAACACTTTCACCATAGGAGTTTCTGTACGTCGGGTCTTTCGTGTTTTCTTATCCAAAATTTTCAATGGTGCCTCCTCATAGGTCATAGTTTCATCTATCTCGATCGTCTCGGGGTCAAGAACATGTGATGGGTCACTCACATAACGTCTCAGTTGAGAAACATGGAAGACATTGTGAACCTTTTCCAAATTTGCAGGAAGGTCAAGCTCATAAGCAACCTCACCAACACGATTTAGTATCTTATAAGGTCCTATGAACTTCGGGCTCAATTTTCCTTTCTTACCAAATCTCATTACACCCTTAGTAGGTGAAACTCTCAACAATACCATATCTCCAACTGCAAACTCGATGTAACTCCTAGTCTTATCAGCATAGCTCTTCTGACGATCTTGTGCAGCCTTCATGCGTTCCTGGATAATTTTAACTTGCTCAGTCATCTCTTGAATGTAATCAAGTCCCAACACTACAGTCTCACTGATATCGTTCCAGCAAATCGGACTACGACACTTCCTCCCATACAATGCCTCATAGGGAGCCATCTTAATTGAAGCTTGATAGCTGTTGTTGTATGAGAACTCGATCAAGTCCAACTTGTCCTCCCAACCTCCTTGGAACTGTAAGACACAAGCCCGTAACATATCCTCTATCGTCTGATTGGTCCTCTCTGTCTGACCATCAGTGGCGGGGTGAAAAGCAGTGCTCATCATCAAGTTCGTCCCTAAAGCTTCCTGTAACTTGGTCCAAAATCTTGACACAAATCGCGCATCACGGTCCGACACAATCTCATTTGGAACCCCATGTAACCTCAAAACGTGATGCATGTAAGCAGTAGCCAATTGTTTCTTCTTCCAAGTGTCTTTCATAGGTATAAAATGAGCACACTTAGTCAATCGGTCAATGATCACCCAAATCATATTGTTTCCCTTAGGAGTACGAGGCAAGCCGGCGATAAAATCCATGGATATGGAACTCCATTTCCACTCAGGAACCTTCAATGGTTGCAACTTTCCTTGCGGTCTCTTATGCTCACTTTTCACCTTCTGACATACCAAGCATCGAGCAACAAATTCTGCAACATCCTTTTTGAGTCCAGACCACCAAAAGACTTGTCTCAAATCTTGGTACATTTTATCTCCTCCTGGATTCACTGAGTATAGCGTAGCATAAGCTTCAGTAAGAATCATTTTCCTTACGTCCTCGTTGTCGGGCACACAAACTCGGTTCTGGAAGCGAATGATCCCATCTCCTCCCATTTTGAACAACTCAGCCTCATTGGTCAATTTGTCTTGTAGAAACTTATCAGTCGCTTGAAACTCCTTAATTTCTCTCAAAAGATCGTTTTGGATCATAGTAACTCCTGAAGGTGTACCAGGCTCAGTAAGTTGAACCCCAAAATTAAGAAATTCATCCCGCAACCTCTCTCTGCACCACCAATTGTACAGAGTGAAGAGACTTCCTACTCAAAGCGTCTGCCACGACATTTGCCTTGCCCTCATGATATTGGATCTCCATTTCATAATCCTTAATCAATTCTAGCCACCTCCTCTGACGCATGTTCAACTCCTTTTGCGTGAAAATATACTTAAGACTTTTATGATCAGAGTAAATCTTAAAGCTTACTCCATAGAGATAATGCCTCCAAATTTTCAAAGCGTGCACCACGGCCGCTAACTCCAAGTCATGGGTCGGGTAGTTCTCCTCGTAACTCTTGAGCTGCCTAGACGCATAAGCAATCACTCTTCGGTTCTGCATAAGGACACAACCCAAACCATTTTTCGAAGCGTCCGTGTACACCTCATACTCTGCTTTCTCATCGGGTAAGGCTAAGACTGGTGCTGTCGTCAGTCTAGTCTTCAAGGTTTCAAATGCCTTCTCACAATTATCATCCCATTTGAACTTAGTTGCCTTCTTCATCAACGTGGTCATAGGTCTAGCTATTTTAGAGAAATCTTTAACAAACCTCCTGTAATAGCCAGTAAGTCCCAAAAAGCTTCTAATCTCCGTCACACTCTTTGGGGTCGGCCACTCCGAAACAGCTTTAACTTTTGCGGGATCCACAGAAACACCATCCTTAGATATAATATGGCCTAGGAATGCAACTTTATCTAGCCAGAATTCACACTTCGAAAACTTTCCATAGAGTTGCTTCTCCCTCAAAGTCTGTAAGACAATTCGGAGATGTTCCTCATGCTCCTCCTCACTCTTTGAGTATGTCAAAATGTCATCGATAAACACAACAACAAATTTGTCCAAATATGGCCTAAAGGTACGGTTCATCAAATCCATAAAAACAGCAGGGGCATTGGTTAACCCAAATGGCATAACTGTGAACTCGTAGTGTCCATAACGCGTCGAAAAGGCCGTCTTCGGAACATCCTCAGGGGCTACCTTAAGCTGATAGTATCCAGACCTCAAGTCAATCTTAGAGAAAACACTAGCTCCCTTCAATTGATCAAACAAGTCGTCAATCCTAGGTAAAGGGTACCTATTCTTGATTGTCACATTGTTCAACTCACAGTAATCTATGCATAACCTCAAGCTACCATCCTTCTTTTTGACAAATAAAACAGGTGCTCCCCAAGGTGAGACACTTGGCTGGACATATCCCTTCTCCACCAACTCATCAAGTTGTTTCTTAAGTTCCTGCATCTCAAGTGGTGCCATCCTATAAGGTGTTTTAGCTATCGGCCCAGTCCCTGTGACCAAGTCGATCTTAAACTCCACTTCTCGTGTAGGCGGCATTCCTGAAATATCTTCTGGAAACACATCTTCGTACTCACTCACAACACGTACCTCACTCAAGTCTGGATATTGAACTCTAGTGTCTCTGACATGGCATAAGAGTAATTGTGCTCCCCTTGACATATGTTTCTTTAGCTTCATCACGGAGATCAACTTTACTCTAGGTCCTTTAATATTTCCTTTGTATGACACTCTGACATTTTTAGGCCCTTTTAGTGAAATTTTGCCCTTCCAACTGTCTAATCTAGCCTTATGTTTACCCATCCAATCCATCCCCAAAATTACATCAAAATATGGTAATGGAAACTCGATTAGTTCTGCTCTAAAATCATGCCCACCAATAATCACAGATACATCCTTAAACAAGGTCTTACAGTTTATATTATCCCCAGTGGCCATAGCAAAATCGTAGTCTACACATTCACCAGATTTCAAACCCGACAAAGCAATAAACTTGGATGCAACAAACGAGTGAGACGCACCACTATCAAACAAAACATGAGCAAAAACAGAATTAACAGGAAATTTACCAGACACAACATTAGTGTTCTCAGCCTCCTCCTGGTTCATGACATAAAGTTGGCCCGACTTCTTATTGCTCGCAGTGGCAGCATTAACCGAGCCAGTCGGCTTGTTCGCCGTTGCAGTAGAATTACCCTTAGTTGGAGTTCTGAAAGTGGTGTTGGATCCAGCATAAGCGCTTTGAGCCCTCTGATTAGGTAAACTACTAGCATAGGTGGGTGTGCTACCCGCAGGTACTGCTGGCTTTCCAGCTAGCTTGGAAAGACACTCAAACTCACGGTGACCTGACTTTTGGCAGTGTCGGCATGTAACCTTCACTCCATTGCAGTCAACTCCTGGATGATTAGCACCACAGCGCTTGCAGATATAACGACGTTCACCCCCTTGGCTTTGAGGTCGCCCAGGATATTGCCCTTGACTAAAATTGCTTCTCCCGGTACTGAAAGAATTGGCTAGTTTCTTAGAGTTGAGAAAATTACCCTTCTTATTCGCATTCTCATGCAAGTTTGAGGGTCCCTCTTTCCTTTTCACTCCCAATTCCGTTTCTTTCTCAATAATACTGCGCTCAATGTTGTTTGCACGAGCATAGACATCCCTTATAGTCTTGGATGGTTCGCCTGAGAACCTGTCTTTGATTTTCCAGAGTAGTTTCTTTTGGAACTGAGTGGCTTTCAATTTTTCTGTGGGAACAAGATCCTTAGCGAAGCGACTAAGCTCCATGAATTTGGTATAAAATTCCCTAACAGACATCCCTTCTGTCTGTCTAAACTCCTCAAATTCGAATCTCTTCTCATCCTTAAGGTGTTCGGGGAAAAATTCCTCCTCCATAAATTCTCTGAAATGTCCCCAACCACGCTCATACTCAGCCACTCCCCCATCTTCAGTGGTCTCAGTGTACGGTTCAAAGAAGCTTTCCTTAATCTCTTGCCACCACCTGTCAGCATCCTCCCTAAGGTAAAAGGCGCCAATCCTTACCTTGTATCTTGCTGGGCACTCTAAGGATAAGTAAATTCTATCCATATCCCTAAACCAGGTATCCAACTCAGCTGGGTCTCCCGTCCCAGAAAAGGTTGGCGGATTCTTTTGTTGAACAGCCTTGGACATAGATTGTGCAGTGACCGGGGCAGGTTGGTCATGGTTATTATTGTTATTCTGGTTGTTGTTGTTGTTGTTATTCTGGTGGTTGTTGTTCTGATTGTTGTTATTGTTTTGGTGGTTGTTTAGCACCTGGGTCATAGTATTTGCCAGACCAGCCACATGATGCATGGTTTGTGTCATAACTTGGTGTTGCTGAGCCATAGCCTATTGCATTGTCTGCGTCATGGCTTGGTGTTGCTCAGCCATAGCCTGTTGCTGCTGAGCCATTGCCTCATTTTGTGCAGTCATTTGAGCTATCAAAGCAGCCATTTCTGGGCTAATGTTGTTCGAAGATGACGCTCCACGTACCATTTTCTATATGATAACAACTTTCATAAGATGACAAATAAGGCACCAAACAGTAAGCGTAAATTATCACTCTCCTCCCATCCATAGTCCTTAGAAGGTACCATGGCTAAGTTATCACGTAAATCCGTTCAACCAAATTAGAACTTCCGAAAAGTATAAATTAGGAGTGAGCATAGCACCACGCAAACAAGCTTACAAGTAGCACAAAAGCCTAACCGAATGGTTTTATCCCACGAGTACAATGAATCTGTAGGGGAGTTGTCCCCTATTTGACACAAAACTAAGAGCAAAACGCTAATGGATAAGCAGAGTTAAAACAACAATAAGACATACAACTCTAAATAACCAAAGAAACTCATATAAACATTCACTAATGAGACATTGCCACACTAATTATAATAACATACCACGTAGCATATACCATGCGAATGAATGTAACCCAACCCCCATTTTCGAAAAGACATTTTTTTTTTTTTGAAAACCATGTTGAAAGAACACATTTAAAACAAAGCTTTCGTAAACCTTTGACTCGAACAAAGCTCTGATACCAACTGTAACAACCCTAAATTTTCGACTCAATTAAATAATGAAAACCTAGGATTATTATGCCACAATTAACTAACCAAGTTAATTGCAAGGCAAAAACCAAAATAATGAATCCAAAATGTAAATAATGGAATAGTACGACAGCGGAAGACTTAGTCAAAGTTTACAAAATCCAAATCCGAATCCAAATAAATAATAAATGTTCAACGATTGTCTAAATAATAAGACCCCATGAATGCAGACGTCCGCAAGCTCAACATATCACCATCAGACACACCTGTCAATTGCGTCATCGGAAAATGACACAGGCCCCAGAATAGGGTAGGGACAAACCCAACAAAAGAACGTCAGCAAATTGGCTGAGTAAGAACTCAAAGCAAGACAAGGGAGATTAAGATACGCGCCTTTGAGGCGCGTAGCTGAACAAGCAACGCTTACAATCAAAGGATTAGCCAAGATGATTAGAGAATTATATGAACAAGAATTATATTATGAGTATCAGAGAGGGGAATCAAGTGTATAGGAATGGGCACTCCGCATCAGTAACCCATCTTTGGTAAGGGTCCTACCCCTAACCAGGAACAACTCTAGAGCTAACCAACCCAAACCACCCTAAGAGAACCCGAGTGTGCACACCCCTCACATGAGGGCCAGTAGGATGTAACCGGTCAAGGAGGAGGTTCTAATAGGTAACTGGTAGCTAATCCAGTTAAGAGTTACCTTGATCAGAGGTATAATAAATCATTCGTAAACGAGCACCCCCGGAGGAGTTAACACGTTACTCTAGAGTGTATAGAAGAAAATCCCATTAACCATAACCTATATTCAAACCATGATTAGATATTTTATTTGATGTATAAGCAATTCCCAACCAAACAAGAGATATTGTGATCAATTAGAAACAGTATAGAAGTCAATATAAGTGAAATAAGAGTTGATCACATTAGAAGACGATAAAACATGCTCAAGCTCAAGAGTTGGCGTTCTTACCGATTGTGCTAAACTTCTTCTTAATTATTCCTCTCAAAATCAACAAATCGAACCTCTTTAAATCCGCAATCTATATATCACCAAAGTGGTAACTATAATTAGTAAAATGAACTACGAGTCTTAACCATGTTATTAACAACACAACCCAAACAATCATTACTAACGTTCTATTAGCTTATTCAAATACTCATGCCTCAAAAATGATTTAATTATATATCACAAACAACATCAATTAGCCAAGCCCCTTAGATATCCCACTTCTCGGCATATCACAAAACAATAGCCCAAAACCATGATAAAATTACAATGCCACTGCCACACTAGCACTAAGAGAAATTTAGACCACGACACACATAACAATCCTTCGACCATACGCACTATCACTCGTACTAGCACCAAAACAGCCCCGAGCATGCCATAGATGTCCATATACATACTCACCCAAGAGTAGCCACGGCTACACTATAAGCAGCCACGACCAACAACACCACACACAACCAAGACAATAGCAACAGTCGACTCCGATTGCAATAACAACAACAATTCTTGTCTACTATCGATAATTCACGCACAACAACACCCCACAACACCACGACAACCCATAGGACAGTAGCAACAACACCAAATACACCAAAGACAACACCAACACCGACAGCCATAGCAACTACACCAACAACAATACCAAAAACCACCCACGAAAAGCAACAATACAACCCTCGAACAACCTACCCAACTCAAAATCATTCATAAAAACAGGTTTTAATCTTATAATAACCACATTAAACAATAATCCAATAATTAAAACCAACGAAAGTTCATAATCAAAGGTTAATTAGCAAAAACGTAAAATGACAATACGGTAGGAATGGACGGAACTAGGAGAAATTCATACCGTTATGTAGAGGAGAGAAAAAGAGGAATAACGGTACTAGTTTCGCCCAAAACCGGGCTGAAAATTGATGGCGGCGAGCGATTGAAGGGTGACGACGATTATAGCGAAGATGATGATGACGACGATAAGCGGGTGATCAAATGGTGCGTAAAAGGGTTTGGGTGGGTTTAATTGAATTTAGGTTTATTAAAAAGGTAAGGGTATAAACGTAATTTGGTAATTATGAAACTTTAAATATAAAATGGAATTTGGCTTAATTTGTTTAATTTGTATACATAAAACATAATAAAATGTCCTTTAAAATCTAGAAATCATATTAATAATTTATGAAAATCAACCCAAAATAAATATAATTAGTAACACAAGACTTAAACAAATTCCCAAAATATACGGGGTGTTACATATATAAAGAAAAAATTGTAATTTCGCTAATCACTCCTTAATTACGTTTATTAAACTAAATTGCACTTAAGTTTTGTAATTTATTTGTAAAAGTTTTGTGTTAATCTACTGTTGCATCTTTAATTAGTTGTATTATAACCTTAATTTTATTCTACAAGTGTTTAACAAACAAAAACAACCAACAAAAACATCAGGGACTAAACTGCAAAAGTTGAATCGGTGATTAGACACTATTCATCTAATCACGGTGATTGGCCTAGACAACCTGTGGCTCGTGCTGCAATTTTAATCCACTACCTACGTCATTGTGTCATACTGTCATTGTAATGGCCACTTTTCGACGTCCCCAACATCCATAATAAATTCTATCTATCTAAGTCAATAATCAGATAAAACAAATTACTCGTATAAACTAGTATAACTTCTATACTTTTCACTGCACTGATAATGCACAATTTAAATACGACAAATTCACATGGTACCCCTAAATTATGTTAAATTGTACGTGGTACCCTTACTGTTCAAATTTGTACATTATGATGCCCCCAAACTGTACACCTATAGGCACGTGGTGCCCTTTGTTAAGTCTTTGGCATCAGATTTAGAGTTACCCACAATGAAAAAACAGCAAAAATAAAATAGGGAGACACAAGTTTTTACATGGAAAACCCCAAAGGAAACCGGGGAAAAACCACAGCGAACTAGGACTTTACTTTCTCTAATGTGTTTTGTGATGATACACCGTAATAACTGAAATATGCTCTTTATATAATAGAGCCTAGGAATATTAAGAGATAAGAACCTTAATTCCTAATTAATAGACTAGGGAAACCAAAAGACTATAACTGAAAATGCTAATTTAGTGTCCTATTCCATCTTGACTCCTCATAAAGTTTCCTGATCAGGCTCCATAACTCAACAACCTCCCACTTGGAGATTGATGCTGAAGAGTAGCTCAATACCCAACTTCTTACACCTCCACACATCCTTTGAACACCTAATGTGCTAACACCTCCTTTCACTAATCACGGAGGCCAACTAAGGTTCTGCACAACCTTAGCTTCCCAACATCGACACTCTTAGTGAGCATATCTGCTGGATTTTCAGAACCTGATACCTTCTCCAAACCGAACACTTTTCCTTCCACCAAGTTTCGAACGAAATGATACCTGCGTCGGATGTGTTTGGTCTTAAAACAGATTGAGTTCTTAGCAAGCTGTATTGCACTTTGACTGTCACAGAACAACAAACTATGGGGCTCTCTCTTACCTAATTCCTCTAAAAAATTCCTCAACCACACCATTTCCTTGCCTGCTTCTGACATAGCTACATACTCAGCCTTTGTGGTTGACATGGAGATATATTTTTGGAGCTTAGACATCCAACTCACTGTTGTACCACCCATAGTGAAGACGTACCCCGAAGTGCTATTGCTTGTATCAAAATATCCGCTGAGATCAGCATCCACGAACCCTTCAAGTCTTCCCTCACCTTTTTCAAAGTGAAGACCCACTTTTGAAGTTCCTTTAAGATACCTCAACAGCCACTTCACAACTTCCCAATGCTCTTTACCTGGTTTTGACATAAAACGGCTTACAACTCCCACTGCATACGATATATCAGGTCTGGTGCAGACCATAGCGTACATTAGACTACCTACAATAGAAGCGTAAGGTACTTTGGACATGTATTCTTCTTGCTCAACTGTTTTCGGTGACTACTCCTTGGACAATTTGAGATGACTTGGCAGAGAAGTGCTTTTGGGATTAGCATCTAGTATACTAAACTTTCTCAGCACCTTCTCGAAATACTCTTCTTGAGACAACTTCAAGGATCCGGTTGACTTGTCTCTGTCTCATGCCAAGCATATGTTTTGCCTCTCCCAAGTCCTTCATCTCAAAATTCTTTGACAACTTCTGCTTCAAATAATTGATTTCTTTCAAGTTCGGCCCTACTATCAACATATCGTCTACATATAGAAGTAAGATAACATAAGACATATCAAACTTCTTATGGTAGCAGCAGTGGTCTGAATTACTTCTCTCAAAGCCATTGCCGGACATGAATGCATTGAACTTTTTGTACCACTGTCTCGGAGCTTGCTTTAAACCGTACAAACTCTTGTTGAGCTTACACACCATCTCCTCCTTACCTGGAACTCTATAGCCATATGGTTGTTGCATATATATGTCCTCCTCCAAGTATCCATTTGTTCAAGGAACAAATTCTCAGCAACAATTATACTCAACAAAATGCGAATAGTAGTCAGTTTCACAACCGGAGAGAATATCTCAAAATAATCAATCACATGCTATTGTGAATATCCCTTGACTACTAATCTCGCCTTGTAACGTACACTGCCATCATGTTCTTTCTTGATCCTATAAACCCATTTGTTGAGTAGTGCTCTTTTTCCCATCGGTAATCTTGTTAAAACCCAAGTGTTGTTCTTCTCCAAGGAGCTCGTCTCTTCATCCATGGCATGCTCCCACTTAATAGAATCACCCACTTGTATTGCTTCTTCATAGGATTCTGGCTCATCTGCATGTCAGTAAAAGATAATGCAACGATGCAGATTCTGACTTTTTCTTCTGTTTTGGTGTCCGTACGACAGGAGACGGATCCAACTTGTCTGGTGGTCTTTTCTTTCTGGTTGATTTCCTCAAACAAGGATCAGACTTGGATCTTCGTAGTCTCTGCTCGGATTGAGACTCATCAGTGATAATTGGTTCATCAATGTCAGTAGCAATATCACTAGTACTTTCTTGGGATCGAACATCACTCTCTGTGATCTCCTGTAACTATACTGTTTCAGGCTCCACTCCCACTTTCTTAGTATGATCAACCTTGTTTTTATACAAAACACTTTCATCAAAGGTTACATCGCAGTGTCTCAAAACTTTTCTGTTTTTCTCATCCCAAAACCGATACCCAAACACGTCACAGCCATAAACTATAAAGTAGCACTTAACAGCCTTTGGATCCAACTTATCTCGTTTCTCAGAATGTACGTAAGATACACATCCAAATATCTTAAGGTGAGAGAGATTAACTTGTTTACCTGTCCACACCTCTTCGGGGAGCTGAAAACCCAAAGGAACAGATGACCCTCTATTGATCAGCGGTATTTACGGCATCTGCCCAAAACATTTTGGGCATCCCTGCATGCAGCCTCATACTCCTAGCATGTTCATTCAAAGTCTTGTTCATCCTTTCAGCAACCCCATTATGACGAGCATAGTTCTCTCCAAACGAATCCCATTATCAGCACAAAATTTCTTGAACTCAGTGTCCTCATATTCACCTCCATTACAGTACCAAGGCAGATGGGAGGACAAGTTGGAATTGATCGAGTTTTCCTACAACAACAGCTATCAAGCCTCAATAAGAATGGCACCATATGAGGCTTATTATGGCAGAAAGTGCAGGAGTCCAATCTGTTGGAATGACATAAGTGAAACAATGGTCTTGGGTCTAGATTATATTCAGGAAATGACAGATCAGGTCAACCTGATTCAGGAAAGGCTTAAGGCTGCACAAGACAGACAAAAGAGCTATGCGGACAAGACTCGCAGCCACATAGAGTTTAATCAAGGCGACATAGTTCTCTTACGAGTGTCACCCACCAGAGGTGTAATGAGGTTTGGGAAGAAAGTGAAACTAAATCCCAAGTTCATTGGACCCTATAGGGTGACTAAGCGAGTTGGAGAAGTAGCTTATGAGTTAGACTTGCCTGCGAACCTTGATAAGGTCCACAATTTGTTTCATGTTTCACAACTTAGATGTTAAGTCAGCGACCCGTCCCATGTGTTGAACCCAGAAACCATCGAGTTGGATGAAACTATGACATATGAAGAGGCACCATTGAAAATCCTAGACACCAAGGTGCGCAAAACTAGACGTGCTGAGACTCACATGGTCAAAGTTCTGTGGTGCAATAATAACGTTGAGAAAGCAACATGGGAAGTGGAGTCAGTTATGCGTGAAAAGTACCCTTACCTTTTCGATTAAGGCACTCTCGGTTCGGGACGAACCTTTGTTTTAAGGGGGACGAGAGCCATGCACCCCTCGCTTTCCCTCTTTTTGACGCAATGTGCTATGTTGTTTCTTGTTATTTGAGCTTGATATGTGCTTAATGCGTTATGTGATTGTTATTCTCCGTTCCCACTTTCACTCAAACACCATTACCTCGCGATACCTACCTTATCTTATGATCAACGTTACTAGTTGATGGTGAAAACTTGAGGAGTAGGTTCGAAGATTCGGGACGAATCTTTGTTTTAAGGGGGGAAGACTGTAACACTCCATATTTTTCGGGATTTCTAAATTATTAAGTTCGTCAGGAAATATTCATTTTGGGGTTACGAGGTTCCATTTTTGGAAATTTATAGCCACTTTCCTTTTCGGAGTCGATTTCCTAATTGGGTAACTAATAGATAAAATGACCAAAATACCCTTATTAAACCCTCCCTCACCACAATATAAAAACAAAAGCAAAAACAAAAAGAAAAAGAAACAAACACATCAAGCCTCACCTCACGTACGCAGCAGAGAAAGAAGAGAAGAAAGAAAAGGAGAAGAAAAGAAAGGAGGAAAAGAAGAGAAGAAAGAGTCACGCGCCTCCCCGCGATTCGCCGCCGCGCGTCGCCACCGCCGCCTACGCCTGGCCGATTCCACCGCCCTATTCCCTACCCTTCTCTCTCTTTATTTTATATCAAAAGTAGTAAGTTCCTCATCCTTTCCCATAATTGTATGAATTGGGTTTTTGAATTTGAGTTCAATTGATGATTAATACACGATTAGGTTGTTTAGCTGGTTGTTTTAGAATTATAATCGTGATTGTGGTTTATGGGTTGTGATTTTTGAATTCGGGGGTTTTTGTTAATTAGGGTTCTTACTAATTGGGATTGATTTTGTTTATGGAATTACTTGAATTTTGGTGGAGGGGTTTGTTATGAATTGAGAATGTTGTGGTATTGTTTTGGGAGCAGTTGATAATGAATTGAGTGAAGATTTTACCTACTGTCGGTTCTGAATTTTGAAGTATATTGAGTGTTATTGTCATTATTTTGATGTCTAATTGATGGGTTTGTGTAACTAGTATGATGGGTAGGGTGTTGTACGAAGTTGGTGTGATTATGGGTTCGTTTAGTTGTCGAAATCTTGAATTGTTGTGATCTTGTTGGCGTTGGTTGATTGACTTTATGCTGGGGTTTTGTTGATGGTTGATTAGTAATTCAATCTTATTATTTTGTGATTAGGGTGTGTGTTTGAGGAGGTTCCTTTCTAGCCTTGGAGCAGTTAGTGTTTCGTTCGGAGTAAGGTAAGAACGTTGATCTACCGCTTGCCTATCTCATGCTATTCCTTTGTTGACATTCAGTCTAAATCCATTGATCTTATGTATTGCCATTTGAACCTCGATTTACCTTATTCGGATTTGTTAATGCATGTTTGCTTTTGATTCTTGTGGGCGCCTAAGGCCTTTCGGCCTTCCCTCTTTCTTCTCGGCCGAGTGGTTTGGTTGTTTCGTGTATTGGCCCCGTTGATTGTTGAATCCGGCTATGGCCGTTTATAAAGTATGATATCAAATAACGTATCGTTGAATAATGTACCTAAAATGGTTGAAAGAAAAGTATGAGATATGCGTACCACCTAGAGTGATGTGATGCGGCACTGACCGATCACTGTTGTATACCTCTGATCAAGGTAATGTTTGGGTTGGAGTAGCTACCGACTTCCTAATAGGCTTTCCTCCTAGAGGTTTCGCATCCTACTGGCCCTCTAGAGAGGGGTGTGCACACTTCAAATCCTTAGGATGTGTTTATTCGTACTCTAGCTCGCGTCGGATCGAGATTGTGGTGGCTGCGGGGTAGGAGCTTAGCCGTGATTGAATGACGAGACTGATTGTCTCGCCAGCGATATAGTGACTATCGCATTGTCTTGTCCTGTTGATACTCTGAAATCATTGTTATAACTAACGCTTGTTATTTGTTAGCTACGCGCCTTGAGGCGCGTATCTTTGTTTATTTGCTTTATGTTTCTTACTCAGCCTATGCTGACGTTCTGTTTTCTGGTTTGTTCCCTACCATGTTCTGGGGCCTATGTTTGTGGATGCTTGCTAGGGGGGATTCACTTGCATGCTGAGGACTTTTCCTAAACATTATTTAGACATGGACTTTATTTGGTTTTGTAATTTAATTTCGGTTTTGACAACTGTAGTTCGACATTTTAAGTCTTCCGCTGTATTTTCATTTGATTGGATTTTGTTAAGTTATTATTTGAATTTTAAGCCTAGCAGTTGACTCGGTAGTCAACTGTGGCGTAACAATTCTATAATATTTCCTTATTTATTATTGCGAAAATTTAGGATTGTTATAGTATGATTTTCAACTTCAGCTTTCCAGACCTTGAAAGTTCTAAACACATCTGATTGTGTTTCATGAAATAAACCCATACCTTCCGACTAGAATCATCAATAAATGTGACATAGAACCGCGAGCCACCAAGGGATTTCACTGGTTCCGGTCCCCACACATCAGTGTATGTGTACTAGCTCTAGCTTGTTCGTCTTTAATTTTTTTCTTGGTCTTTGTGAAGCTGACCCTTTTCTACTTGCCCAAAATGCAGCTCTCACATAGACCTAATTCTACTGACTTCAAACCAGATAGAACACCTCTAGCAACTAGCATCTTCATCACTTTCTCGCTCATGTGTCCAAGCCTATCATGCCATAGCTTAGAGTAATCTGCATCAACTACGTCTAACATGTTTGTACACCCTGAAGTAGCATACAAAGTCCCTGTTTTCGAACCTCGTGCAACTACCATAGCACCTTTGACTACCTTCCAAGAACTATCTCCGAAAACCGTCTTGTAGCCTACCGTATCCAGTTGACCCACTGGAATCAGATTGTTTTTCAAGTTAGGAGTATACCTAACAACCTGCAGCTTCCATAAACTCCCACTCGAAGTTTTGATACTAACTTCTCCCTTCCCTATAACTTCTAAGGCTTCATCGTCCGCTAGATAAACCTTCCATTAATTTCCAGATCTGAAATTCTGGAACAATTCTCTACATGGGGAAGAATGGAATGATGCACCAGAGTCTACTATCCAAGACTCAATGGGACTTTCGACGCTTAAGACCAAAGCATCATAAACCTCTTCCGTGGCAGAATTGACAGAAGAGTCACCATCATCTTGCTGCCAGCGATTGTTTTTCTTCTTCTTGGGATTTGGGCACTCCCTTTTATAATGACCTTTTTCACCACAATTCCAACACAAACCCGGAGTTCTGCCCTTTGACTTTCCCCTGCCTTTCAACTTAGATCTTCCATGTTTGCTTTGACCATGCATTTTACTTCTCCCTCTACTTTCAGTGCTAAAAGCACTCCCTGAAGTTTCTCCTAGATCTTTCCTACGAATGCTTTCGCTAAGCACTAGGTCTCTAACTTCATCAAAGTCTAGTGCCTCTTTTCCACGAGAACTACTAATAGTGGAAACAATAGTATCCCATGAATTAGGTAAAGAAGACAGTAAAAGTAGGGCTCTGACCTCATCCTCAAAGCAAATTTTCACAGATGTCAATTGGCTTATAATTTGATTGAACTCATTAATATGTTCAGCAGCAAAACTTCCATCAGACATTTGAAGATTGAATAAACGACGCATCAAATACACCTTGTTCACAGCCGAGGGCTTCTCGTACATATTTGATAAGGTCTGAAGCAAACCCGTCGTCGTCGTTTCATCTTTGACATTAAAAGCCACGTTCTTGGCCAATGTCAAACGAACTACACCAAGTGCCTGTCGATCCAAGATTTTCCACTCATCCTCCTTTGTTCCTTCGGGTATCTTATCAAGAGGAAGGTACATATTTTTTTTGGTACAGATAGTCTTCAATCTGCATCTTCCAGAAACCGAAATCTTGACCATCGAATTTATCGATTCTTACCTTCCAATCATCCATTGTTAACCCTTACAATCTAACACGACTTTAACCTAGCTTTGATACCAGTTGTTAAGTCTTTGGCATCAGATTTAGAGTTACCCACAATGAAAAAACAGCAAAAATAAAATAGGGAGACACGAGTTTTTACGTGGAAACCCCCAAAGAAAACCAGGGAAAAACCACAGCGCACTAGGACTTTACTTTCTCTGATGTGTTTTGTGATGATACACCGTAATAACTGAGATATGCTCTTCATATAATAGAGCCTAGGAATATCAAGAGATAAGAACCTTAATTCCTAGTTAATAGACTGGGAAAACCAAAAGACTATAACTGAAAATGATCATTTAGTGTCCTATTCCATCTTGACTCCTCATAAAGTTTCCTTACCAGGCTCCATAACTCAACACCCTTCTACTTAACACCTTAGTTTTAGGGTGTTAAGTGATGATGTGACACCATTATCATTATAATTAATTAAAACTTAAAATAAAAATTAATTAATAATTAGAAGAAAAAAATTACACACCAATTTCTCTCTCCTCCATCACCGACATGCACCAAACACCACCAACACCGCCGCAATAACCACCACAGGACTAACTATGACAAACCCCTCTCGATGTGTGTCTTTCCACGTCGACTACCGTAGTGGCGGTCATTCTCGACGCACCTCCACAAACCGAGCGAATCTACAATATAATAAACCGCAAATTGCACATCTTCAGACAAACCTTGCATAAGAATGATGTCAGTTTAATGCCCGTGCAAAATTGCACGGACTGCCATTTATACGTTGTGTACAAAGCCATTAAAAAACAAATGTTTGAGAATCAACAAACTGATAATTATGTTATTAATAATCTTTTAGGAAATAAAATACGTATATCTAGTCTTGAACTATAAAAGGATAAAGAGAAAAAGAAAATTATACAATAAAATACAGAACCACCATAATAGGACAAAGAGAAAGTGATAATACTATTTGGGTTACCAAATCAATAAATGCGTATGATAAAACATTAGTTTGAACATAGTTAGACCGCTTAATTGAAAGCATAATAAACCTAATTTAATTTCTCAACCCATTTCGACCTCGGGTTTTCTAAATCATAAAACCACTATTTAGGACACGTGCATGACCTCTACAGGCGTATATTCAATTTTACCCCCATATTTTGTCTAACTTGACCCGATCTATTTACCGATTTGACCCCTACATAAGATAAAGTTAGCTGAACCCCTAAAAAAAATTGCACGGCCTGTTGTAATAAGATTTTATTTGTATATAAGCAATGTGCATAAAAATTAACAATGAAAATTGGTATTAAACTGTAAAAAAATAGGAGACATGACCTTCGACGTGTAAAATACCTTTTGGTGTTTGGGCCATGAACCTACTTTTATGGCCCGTAACCGGCCTTTTGGATAATGACCCTATTATTTTATGGTCATGAACCCATTATTTATGACTCGTAAACTGTATTAACTCGAACCATTTTGATGCACACACTTTTTGGCTTAAATTGATCAAACTAATTGACCCGTATTTGAGTTATAAAATTAAGCCACCCCTGATTTTCATGGCTCGAACCAGACCCTGTTTGGATACACATATTTTTTAGGTCATGACCCGCTTTTATGTCCCGTAAAAATTCTTAGTTATGAACCCACTTGATATGACCGGTGATCCGTATTAACCCGAACTCATTTAGATGCATGTACATTTAGGTCTAATCTATCGTGCCTGTTGATCTCTAAGTTAAACAACATATATAGGACTTATTTCCAAATTATTTTGTACCTTATTTCCGGATACCCAGCCCCTATAATTTCTGTAAATTAAACGATTTGATTTGATTTTATAAGGATGTGATTTCAATTAGTTGTTGTTTTTTTTTTCTTTTCAATTAACTGATTATATCACTAATTTATTACTCTCCTGTTTAGCACCGTTTTCATGGAGAAAAAAAACTTTGTTTGTATTTTTTTTTTTAATTTAAGGAATATTCTGTTTCGTGAATAATATCGAAATATTAGGAAATTGCAATTTATCATTTAGATATTTTCTAAATTTTCTATATTTCTAAATTTTTTATATTACACTGGGTAAAAATAATTTCTAAATAATATACTGCAATTTTGTGAATAAATACAATAACGGTAGATTTAAGAACAGTTTAGACTGTCCACATCAGCTGTGACATCAACGACACGTCATAGCTGACGTTATCGAGCAATATTTGAGGCAGTAAGATCTCCAGAATTCTCCATGATTAAATACACAATATATTCTCTAGAATATTCTCACAAGGCAATATCTGTAATGATTTAAAATATAATGTGAAAATCTAAACTTCCCTAATTAGACAAATTTAATATAAACCGTGATCTATGCAATAGGGAAACAAAAATATTAATTTTCCTTAAAGATAAACCGAAAATTATACCAAACAGAAACAAATCTAATTAATACCCAATTTAAATAAAGAAATGTGTTTCTTTAACCTAAAATAGTGCTATTATTTATATTTTTACCTAATTCAAAAGAGAAATGTGTTTCAACGGAAAATCAAAAGATTATAGGGTTATAACAATTTCACACTTCACCCTACTAATGTAAAAGAACAACAACGCACAATAATTCCATAGTAGCAAAAGAATGTATCATTCTTATTAGTACTCTTCTTCTCTCATGCACTCTCTACCTAACTGATCCGTTAAGGACATACCTTTTATTTTGTTCATATCTTTTTCTTTTTTTTATTCTAGCCTAATTCTAGCCATTTGTAACTTTGTAATCAGATAAATTGAAGGTCGTTGTTTTCTCTACATCGTTTGATTAATGGAAACTAATTCAATGTAATTGTTTTCAATCTTCTTCAATTATAACTTATATTGTTTAATCGTGCGTATTCCTACTTATACGAACTTTTTTTGGAAAACATTATCATCCATCCCCGTGGACATCATTAGCCCGATTGTATATGTTTTAGCAAAATCAACTAAGTAAAACACATATTATCAGCCCGATGGTATATGTTTGTATATGTTTTTCATGGTGGGTTAGTTATAATCCTGATCACTATTTTTTTAACTGAAAACAACACTTTCATTTAGTTGATTTTCTAGATTACAGGATTAATTTTTTTTACTTATCACTTTGTTTGTTTTTGTCTTCCAATTTGAAGCAAAACTAGAGTATTGAAGACTTTATCTAATAAGTTTGTTAAAAAGATCAAGTTTTACGTTCAATTTAGTCTTTGCTTATTTCATATGAAAATAATGTTTTCAATTGAAAATATTGCACACCTTAAATTAGAATATTCTAGGTCATCCACATCAGCAGCCACCTCATGCCACGTCAAATCTGACATCATCAATCATTATTTAAATAAGAAATCATAACCCAATAAAAGGAAAATTGCCTAAATTGGAAATATTACACACCTTAAATCAGAATATTCCTACCTGTCATACACTGGATAAATCAAAAATTTCGCAGAATAAATTCTATAAAACCGTAAATTTAAAAAAATGTAAAATTGACGAGAGACTTTGCAATCAATCATATATTCATTCTTGAATTTATGGGCTACAGTAAACGGCCTATACCCTAATATTTCGTCAACCTAGCTAGAAAAGGAAGAAATATTTAATTGTATGTATTCACACGCATAACAGAATAACATGCTACATTGGTTCTGGCTCCAAACCTGACATTTTCCACGTTAGCTTAATATGCACTACGTCAAAAATGAGCTTCAAGAACCCTCGTAAGAGAACGTATTTAAGTGAAACCGTTCTCTTAAAATATAAGAGAATGGTTCCGATAAAAACAAATCTTAAATGTATTTTCGTTAAAAAAAAGAGAAATAAAAAAAACGTTCTCTTATATCCAGTTAAATTAAACTAAGAACCAACAATAAGAGAACGGTTCTCTCTAAAACCGTTCTCTAAGGTGCACCTACGAAAAAGGTTTTAATTCATAACCGTTCTAATACGAAGTAATAATCTAAGAATAAATAAATAAAGAAATAAAACCATCCCCCACCCCCTCGTCATTTCCGCCACACTACTCTTCATTTTCTCATAACACAGTCTCTCTCTATCTTTCCTCATCACCATCTCTATCTCTCCTCTCTCTCCATTTTTTTTTTTTATCTTCCGCTCGATCACCATCGATCATCAACTCCTCCATTCTTTCTCTCTGCACACCATCATCCCTTTATCAGTCGATCGACCACTCTTTTTCGCCGATGATCTTCTCTTACTGATGCCGCCTTTCCTCACCTTCTCTCCTTGCACGCGCCTTGTCGTCGTCTGTTTTGGTAAGGATTGTCATAAGTTTTTTGAATTCGTATGTCTTTATTGTGATTTATATTGTTGACATGAGTGTTTGAGCTTATGTTTAGGATCTATGTGATTTGGGAAATTTAGTTTGGAGATTCCAGATCTACTTCCAACTAATTTTAAATTTCGTTTCCAGATCTACTTTTTATCTAATTTCGAATGTCAATGTTTTTTCAGATCTAATTTTTATCTAACTTGGTTGTTCTTATTCAAATGCTTTACTATATGGATTTTTTCAGTCAATTTTCGACGATATGTGTAATCATTGCATCGATTATTTTTTCTATTGTATTTTTCGTTATTAATGTAATGCTTTAATTTGTTATTTTTTTTCGTGTGGTTAGAGCCCAAACAAGTTGATGATCAAATTTCCAAATCTAAAGTTGGATGAAGAAGATGATGGCCACAAGATTTGCGTGAAATTAAAAATAGTGTTAGGTTATATGTTTGGTTAGTTATTTTTCTGCATACTTTGTAAATTTGCGATGTAATTCATTTGAGTGATTTTTCATGAACAAGATCTTGATGGGAGTTATATAAAAAAAAAATTCCATCTTGTTTTTTTCACGAATTTAACGATACATGTATCGTAACATTATGATATATGTAACTAAGTTATAACAGATTATATAATGTTTCATGTAGATAATTTTAATACTAGAGTTTCACAAATATTGGACTCTCTGTGCATTTCTCACTTAGCTCCAAATTATTAGCTTTTAAATATACGAAGTATATAGTAGATTTCAAACTAAACGTTAACAAATGATAGGGGAGTATACATAACACTGAGTAAGTCAAACAAATTATGCAACCACACATGCATATTATACGGATCAAGATCCTCTGGAGTTATTTTTTCTAGGGTTTCCTGGAGTTTACCTGATGTTTCCATTTCAAGTAAACTCCAAATAACTCCAGGAAAAATAACTCCAGAAGATCTTGATCCATATTATACTCCATGTTGTTATCGCATGTTTGTGTTCATATTTTCTACACTTGAAATGATTGATTGATTGAGCTCATGTGGCTTTAATTTTGTAGTTTTATTTTACAATGTAATTTAATTCATTTCGCTGTATATTCTTAAGGCCAGTTTTGGTAATAAAGTTTTATAACTTTAGAATGCATAACATGGACAATGATAACGAGAACCATGTCTTAGTGTCAAAATGATTTTGACGAATTCTGCAAGCTCTATTGCATTTTTAAAAAAGGATGGTTAGCTTATTTTCAATGTTTTAATGTGATGATGTATCGTATATTATGAGGTTGCATTAGCAATTAAGCCACTGAAAGTGAAATTGAGAAACATGACACGTGGAAAGAAACCATCCAGGTACGTTTGCATGCATTAATATTGTTAGATTTACCCTAATCATTTGTTTTGCATGTGTCATGTGTTACTACCTAAGAACTTTTTTAAGGATAATTGGGTGGGAAGCTAGTACATATACATTGGATGTATAAAGAATGTTGTATATTTTAATAAAAATATATTTTAACAGCTACTCTCCTGTGAGACCGTCTCACAGGTGAGACGGGCCCAAAAACATAAATAATTCATATTAAAAAAGAAAAAAAGAAGATAAAAGCAGTGAATAGAAATAAAATTTAAAAAAAAAAATTGAAAACAACCATCCATGACAGTCGGCAAACATGGAGGAACCAAAGGGGGAAAAGAAAAGTATTGAAATTTCCACGGCAAGCATGGAGAAAATGAAAGAAACCCCTCCAAATGATTGTCCATGATTGAAATCTCGAGTTCTCACAATCTATAAATATCATACTTTGAAAACCGTGTGGGCGCGACACGTCATCCTCCACCTCACGTGTCACATTGGTGACAGGAAAACGTGCATGTCACACAAGCAATTTCACCACATCACCTAACGCACAGTCAAATCCACAAAAATGAGACTATGAAGGGTTGAACCTGATACCTCAACATTGCATTTAAACACTTCAACTACTAAGCCAATTGATGATTGTTGATTCTTTTGTTAACATGATTATATATAAAGGCATTTAATGTTGAGATTATAAATATATATATGAAATGAAATATCAAAATAACTTATAAAGGGGGGTTTGACATAAATCGTCGTTTATGATATTATTCATAATCGTGATGAGAATAAATATTAAAATAACTAAAAGTGAAGAGGAAAATACGAGAACCGGTATGTTGCAGTTTGGAGAAAAACAAAGACAAGGATGAGTAATATCGTAATCTCTCTATTTCACATCGTAATCTCTCTATTTCTCTGATTTACGTATAAAATCAAACACACTAATTGTTTTTTGTCACACTTTTATCCACAATACTCAATGAAGACGTGAAGGGACAAGGATATTGATCACTATGATCTAATCTATCTATTTTTGTAATTTAGGGATGATTGATATAAATCGTGGTATATAATATTATTCATAATCGTGGTGAGAATAAATATTGAAATAACAAAAATGTGGGGTAATAAATAGAAGAATTAATATTAAGCGGTTTGACGAAGATTAAAGAAGTCGCTGACTAATATTCACTAATTTACACATAAGATCAAACACCGTAATCACCGAATATCGTGCGTAGTGTAAAACTAGTTGATCATTGAAAAGCCAAGGAGTAAAGACCAATTGACGTTATATCTTTTAAATTTGATGTTTAATGCCATATCATGGGAATAAAACAAGTTGATCTTTGTAGAGGGATTCTACAATGGCTACTAAGGTATGGTAGCTATTGTAAAAGAAGAAAATCGGACCGTTAATTTTCGGAAATGAATCACAGCCCTTCATTATTTTGACCTAGTATTAAAAATAATAATAGCATTGATTAAATCCAAAAGGCCCCGACCCATATTTTTCTCTCTCCTCTCCGTTTCCCCAGCCATGCCACCACCCTAGGACCACCACTAACCTATACCCAACACCATCAGTTCACCTGAGAAAATCACCACTGGCCGGCGACACCACGACGTCTGTCCCGCCTAGATCAACGCCGACCACCATCGTCACGTCCTTATTGGTCGTGCACGGTGCACCCCGATTCTCTCTTTTCTCAACACTCCTCTTTCCACCCTCACCCACATTGATTCCCCGGCAACCAACCCACGAAAACCCCTTCTCAACTCTCCCCCAACCCCTTAGTAGCCTCCAGTGTCTCTGGTCCCTCACAATCGTCGCCACCCAAGAAGATGGAGAAAAGAAATAGAAAATGGAGGTGGAGGTGGAGGTGGAGGGCGTCGGTGAAGCAAGGAGTAGGGGCTTTGGGCGTCGGTGAAGCAAGGACGTCCGACGGCCTAATGGTGGTTTTGGGCGACGTTTTGGTGGTGGTTGGTTAGCACGGAGGTGGTTGCCAGGGTGGGGAAGGAAAGCCGGGTAGGGATGAGAGAGAATATGGGGGGTTTTGTAATAGTGGTAACTAATTTTATTAATTAATTTTAATTATTACACATGGTCAAACAAATGAAAGGTCATGATCTATTTAACAAAATCAACGGTTCATATTCACTCACTTACAATAGCTACCATACATTTGTAGCCATTGTAGAATTGGTAATCTTTGTAACTGCCATGTAAAAGAATATTGTAGAAGAAATCTGGTCAAACCGATGTTCTAACATAAAGATATTGTTATAAAACCCTCTTAAAGATGGTAAATCCCATTTGGTATTCTAACGGTTGAGAAATCATGTAATTAACAATAATTCTTGTAGAAGACTGTCTCACCGTGAGACGGGCCCAATAAAACTATAGCCCAATGGTAATATATTCATTTATCTAAAAAAAAAAATATCAAACAAAATATAATAACCCTATTCTTTGTTGAGTGATTCTATAATGGCTACCAAGGTGTGGTAGCCATTGGAGATGGAGTAAATCACACCGTTCATTTCTATTCCTATAATCTCAACCCTTAAAATTTTGACTAATTTTTTTTATTAAATATTTAAAAAAAAATAAAAAAAAAACCATCCCCATTCCCGATCTCCCCTACGGCCCTACCCCGTCTTTTCCTCTATCCTCTCCCTTCCCCCCCGCAACCCCCGCCGTCAACCTGCCACCGCCCCCGCCACTATCGGCCCACATTTGTAGCAACCACCACCTCGGCCAAAACCACCAGTGTACCGGCGACACGCCGCTGATTACGCCTTGGCCGCCACCTTCCCCGACTATGGCCTCCCAACCCTCCCACTTTACATCCTCTCTCCGTTCGGATATCCCATTTACCACCCTAAGGTCACCCTTTGCCCCACTTCTTCCCGGCCCCCCGCCTAACGAAAACCACCTCTCGCCTATCCTCTGACAACTTAGAAGCCTGAAAAATCGCCGCCCCCTCACAAACATCGTCATGGGGAAAAGAAGGGGAAAATGAGGGTGGTGGAAAAGGCATAGGTGTCGCAGAGGGTGGAGGGCGGGGTCATCGGCGACATTTCGATCTCAGGGGTGGTGATGGGAGACAGTGAGGTGGAGGTACGGCTAGGTCAGGGGTGGTTTCTGTGGTGGGGAGAGGGAGGGAAGGAGGAGAGAGAAAATTAAATTTAATTATTTATAGGTCAAACTATTTAATGGTCAAGATTTGCTTATAAGAATCAATGGCTATTATTCATCGTACTTACAATGGCTACCAAAATCTCGTAGCCATTGTAGAATTATTATTCTTTGTTTCTCTAACCCTCTCCTCTCCTCTCCATCCACGTTCTTTTTCGGGTTTCTTCATCTTCCATTTCTATCTCTTTCCAAGCCTACAACTGCGTACATTTTTTTTACCACTTGCAAGTGCTATTATCTTACTGAAGAAGATTATCCTCTCAACCATTTATTTAGAAGTCAAGGTTCTAAACTGAAAACTTAGACATCTACAAGTGGAAGACAAGGTTTTAAGTTAATCAAATATTTACATTGAAAACTCAATGTTTTAATGTAAAAGCTGAAACATGTACATGCATTATTAAACCCAGGATTTATATAGAAAACCCAAAGTTTATGAAATTAAAGTGGAAGTCTTAAGTTAATTACTCAAACATTTATATAGAAAACTCGAAGTTTTAAGTTAAATTTAGTTAGATTAAAGTATGATATTTATAGATTGTGAGAACTCGAGATTTCAATCATGAGCAATCATTTGGAGGGGTTTCTTTCATTTTCTCCATGCTTGCCGTGGAAATTTCAATACTTTTCTTTTCCCCCTTTGGTTCCTCCATGTTTGCCGACTGTCATGGAGGGTTGTTTTCAATTTTTTTTTTTTAAGTTTTATTTCTATTCACTGCTTTTAACTTCTTTATTTTGTTTTTTAATATGGACTATTTATGTTTTTGGGTCCGTCTCACCCGTGAGACGGTCTCACAGGAGAGTAGTTGTTAAAATATATTTTTATAAAAATATACAACAGATTCTTTATACCTCCAATGTATGTGTACTAGCATCAGTTGTCATATTCATCGTTCATTTGTCATATTCATCAAATTAGTTGTCATATTCATCGCATCAGTTGTCATATTCATCGTTTGATTTCTCATATTCATCAAACCAATTACGTATATATTCACCGTTTCAATTTTCTTGTTTCAGTATCATATATACCTCCTTATGTTTATATTTATTTTTCAGGAGAATGTGTTGAATGCACTTCGTATTAGATGTTGTGATAATCTCTTTTGAACGGTGAAAACATATATGAGGAGAACGTTCAAGTTAAAGGCATATGATTATGGTCAAAGTAAGAAGTGAAGCAGGAAAGTATGTCAAGAAAAGAAGTTGAAACAATGAGCACATATTGTTGTATTGTATCCGCCGCCAAACTATGAAATATAGTATAAACAATATGACACAATAGCCGTTTTCCGAGATGGTTGCATTGGTGTTTGTAATATAGGCGATTTTTTTTTTTTTTTTTTTTATTTTGCTTTTGCGGATGAAATTGGCGTTTATTTGTAATATAGCCACAAATTTAATGAAATATAAGAGAATTTCTTAAAATGTTCTTATGCAAACTTCCAGATTAAAATGCAATTAACAAAATATTGCATCACACTGTGCACAACAATGAAAATGATGAATATCATGAAGAAATATAAAACTACAGTTCCATGAATATAGTCCTGGTTTTGATGAATATGGCAAATGTATCCGATGAATATGGGTATGTACGAAATTTCCATTAACGCTTGGAATTATTAGTTAATAATAATGGAAATGGTGTTCGAATTAAATAGAAATGATTGAATTGTGGAGGGGTAATAGTGAAAATAATTTATGGGGAATTACATGGATTGAGGGGAAAGAAAGGAAAAAGTGCTCTGAGGAGATTCGAACCCAGGTCACACATGGGTATTTAGAGTAGAACGCAGGCCAACTGAGCTAACAAGTTCAACAGATTCTCTTACAACCCAAAAGCGTCTTCTACTCAGAGCGCGTGGGTGCACGATATTCCGTGCACACGGCTCCACGGTATAACAATTGATAGGATAGGGGCATCACATGCATATAGATGCAATGTTTGGAGTACCAGATTGTACAAGTTTCAAAGGTAGAGGCACCACGAGCAATCTGACATAGTTTGGGAGCACCACGTGAATTTGGCGATTTAAATATATAGCTGTTTGAATATATAAGATAACAAGACGCATTGCCTGTAAAATGATTGATTAATTAAGCTCATGTAGCTTTAATTTTGTAGTTTTATTTTACAAGGTAAATTTAATTCATTTCGCTGTATATTCTTATAACTCTAGAATGCATAACATGGACAATGATAACGAGAACCATGTCTTAGAGTCAAAATGATTTTGACGAATTCTGCAAGCTCTATTGCATTTTTACAAAAGGATGGTTAGCTTATTTTCAATGTTTTAATGTGATGATGTATCGTATATTATGAGGTTGCATTAGCTATTAGGCCACTGAAAGTGAAATTGAGAAACATGACATGTGGAAAGAAACCATCCACGTACATTTGCATGCATTAATATTGTTAGATTTACCCTAATCATTTATTTTGCATGTGTCATGTGTTACTACCTAAGAATTTTTATAAGGATAATTGGGTGTTCCTTGATTAATTAGCCTAGAAAACATGACGATTTCAGTGTTTGGAACTTTGGAAGACCATACTTCTGTTATGGCTATCTAGCCAGGTGTTCTCTTTCCTCTTGTCCTCTTCCTCCTGTTTTCGATCACTATATCGATTAAGCCTAACATACCGGAAACAATTTATATTCACCTTAGAGATTGATTGATGTACAAATGCATGTCAAATTTATGTTTTAATCTTTCAATGTAAGTAACCAAGTATATAATTCGAATAAGCATGTGATTTTACATGCTCAAAATGAAAATTATTTTTCGGCAAAAAATAGGAGACGACCTTAAGTAATTTTGTGGCACGCGACAACTCTACCAGTCTACCATAAACAGAACACAAATGAACAACGCAATGTACATGAGCAAGTAGCCGGACTAGCACCTTTAAGATCAGCTAATTAAATACGACCATGATCTCCTACTTCAAATCATAGTAAATGTGAACCTTGTGGAGGGCAACAGTAGACCAAGTAGTGGCCCCTGCTCTTAAAATGTACATCGGCCCAACCATACTCAAAAAGTGTTCGGACATTTTTGGTACTTGCCCAAGAAACGAAGGGCCTCAGCTACGATTTTTTCGTACAAAGCCCAAGAACTCTGAGATGATTTTCTTTTTTCCCGTGAGGCAAAAAACCATCACGAATTCATTACGTAACAGCGGCCACGAAATCCATACGCAACATCCAATACATTAAATAGGCTGCTATCAACCCACACACGAGCTTAATAATCTACGGAAAAAGGAAGAGCAGTTACATGTGCTGCTTTAGTGCTATATTACCCGACCTACAAACATGATAAAGGAGCAAGAGCGGAATCTATGAGAAAATCTAAAACATCGGTAGCAATAAAAACAGAATAAGTACCCTGAAACGATAATTTAAGGTGAAACTCAATAGTTACGAAATAGGTCAATATGCCATTGTATGGTCGACCTGTGACTTTAGACTAGTATCTGAACATGCCATGTAGGCATGTAACATTTTAGCCTGAAGTATCTCCTCCACAATCACATTTAACCATTCCGGTTACCCGATCTCAAATTATATCACTTTGACAATAAATTTTTATTATACATTATACTTACAAAAGAAGAACAAATTCTACAATCTTCATGTCTTTCGAAATGGTACTAAGAAGTGAAGAACTCAATTGGCTAGATAGATCCGGCACAATAATCAACCCAACATAGATATATTTTCTGGTGATATGCGAGTTATATATATCAAACTCTGTTCGCAATTGCACACAAATCATTTTGCCTTCGACGTTGTCGGGGCGAATTCCCCTTTGCATACCTGGTCAAGGATTCATTTGATTCAAATCTTCACGTATCAACCTTGAATTGGACACGATATTCAACCCAACCTTTTTATTTGTTTACCCATACGAGTTCTTAGTATAACCGGACTCAACACCTCTTGTTAAGTTGATGAAATCATAGAGTACTCATATCATGGATATTCCAACGATGTATTTTAAGACCGCTACAGCAAGGAACAAATCTAAGTCAAGAAACTCAATGACAAAGCCTAACTCCTCATCTAAACACCAATAATAATTCATATCAATTGCGAATATTAGTTTCCATACGATGATGACACCTGATCCGTCAATTATTAAATTTTAATACTGTTACGTTCACGTAACGAAACAATATGTCAAGACTTATGAAACCGAATGACAGGGTCGTCGCTGTATGTGCTCTTCCATTTCAACGCAGTAGATCAGATGGACATAAAACTTAAAAACTCATTTATTACAATTGTTGATGACGACCCACTTTGTTGCGACTTTTAAAGTGGTCATGAACTCCAACTACTAATATAAGTGGAGTGCTTGTTTTCAAAGTTTTTCTTTTTACTTGTACGATTGATATACTAATAATATCAGTGCATGCATTATTATTCATTTCTAGCAGTTGGATAGTAAGCATCATCATAATAAATGAATAAAATAAAAGTAGTATTAAAAGGTTTATTTTCATGCATTTTCGCCTGTGGTTCGTCTTTGTAAATATATAGATATGGAAAATCTTGTGATTGGTTAAGGAAGATACACTCATACACACGCAGTCAAACTTTAATTTCTGGTCTAAGTTTGTCGTGCATTAAAATTGGCTTAAGCTTCTAGAATCGTCTGCAGCTTTTGTCAGCTGCCTGCAGGCCACTCTGGCTGCTAGAAATCTTGTTCACAATTTGTGCTTAGTGTCAACTGTCAAGACAGTTCCGTCGATAGGGAGAGATTGAATTTATAGATAGCGAGATCTTGTTTATAAACTGATATCGTATTTATAGTTGTAGTGTAACAACTTGTTTGGTACAAAAGTACTCCGTATAAGATTTAAGGTTTCTAACAAATCTTTTTCACATATTAGTGCGTGTCAGGATGGAGTATATAACAAATTAAAATTACATATTACGAATTTGTCGCATTGTATTGAAATGTTGTGAATAAAAAAATTATTCCGGCGGAAATGAATGTGGTTTCTAACAAATCTTGTTCACACGCACGTTAATGTTAGGGGTTTTGGAAATGAATTTGTCTTCTATTTTCTTTAATTGATTTAATTTGCCTCTCTTTTCGGCGGAATTTAGATGGAAAATAAGATTGAAGCGTAAGTATTGCATCACGCTTATTCTTGTCATTCATTTGAGTGAATAATATCACTCATAAATTTGCTAAACGACGGAAAAAACAACATCATTTCCTTTATCCCATTCTAGGTTCTGTTACTTTGGCTTACTTTTGTTTTTCATCACTTTACCTCATCGATCGAGTTCTTAAACAAGCTCTCATATGATAATCAAAACTCACCCTGCTTATGTGAGGCGTCTATCCCACATTAGAAGATACGTATAGACTATATAGTAAAAGATAGTAGCTTTGACATATATATTTCCCCATGGGTGGTTACTCATGTTATTGCCAATTGATTATGATTTTAGGATGAAATATCCCTTGAGTTATATTCGTATAATCGTATGCAGTCCTAGCTTGTTATCTCCTTTGTATGTTCTATTATTGTTGTTGACGTGACACACCGTAGACTTTTGAGTAGTGAACAATAAAAGCAATAGTTGATTTTAATGATTTATGACTATGTTATTTTAGACTTTTAGTTGATCATGGTAAATTTCTTTTTCACAAATCTCAGTTTACATACTGTCTTCTATTCAAAGAAATTTTCATATTTCATTTTGCAGTTTTGAGTTGACATGTTAGGGATTACTTGTAGACTAAATGAAAGACATGTTTGCCTTAAACTCAAGCGGAGTTGGCAGATTGCAATGCAGAATAAATTATATATTTACTAATTGTTTGCAACAAATGAACGATTCGTTTGGTTTAAAATTAAAATAGCTCCCTACATGACACCTCAAAACTGCAAACAGAAAAGGAAAATCTATTTGAAACCGAAGAGAGTGTATAATAATAATACTATACTATTATGTTCTCTATACATTGTGATTATCTTCTACCACATCTATCCACTTTCGATATACCTTGAGAGATCTTACGAGTAGACATATAGAATATTAATCTCACGATAACGTGTTATTCTATTATGACATCTCATACCTGAGTTTGACATCAACAAATAAATTCAGAGAATGCCGACCAGTACACGAACTATTTACTAACCAACACACACTATACAGTTATACAGCGTACCATATAATAATGTCGTAAAAGCCAAGTTTCCCCAACGGTACAAAAACACTTCAGCAGTTATTGCAATATCAACCCATTTGCATGGAATTTTCAATGCTTTACTACCTTGAAGTCCCATATAAAGCATGGACCAATTCCCTCCCATTATCTGCATTACTTTGCTCATAATTGACCAAAACAAGTAGTAAAACAACCTCAATATGAAGATATCTTTAACTTATACACAAATCTTCCTCCAAGCCTCACTTTTTCTTCTCTTCTTAATCTCCCAACTCCCTCCATTCTCAATCCGCCTCTCTTTCGCCTTCGCCTCCGTTTTCGCCATCGGTTTAGTGTATTTAATACACTATCTCTTCCTTAGGCCTTACCCAATTCTCCTCCTAGACTATGCTTGTTACAAGCCACCTAATGATAGAAAATGTAGCATGGAACTTGATGAGTATTTTGTCCGCAAAACGCGTCGTTTTGCTGAAACTAGCATCGATTTTATGCGTTCCATTTATTTAAAATCCGGCTTAGGTGAAGAGACTTATGGACCTCCCTTTGTATTCCAAGGTCATGATGAGGCACCCTTAGATTCTGTTATGTTAGAGGCACGTGAGGGGATGTTCTCGGCCGTCGATTCGCTTTTATCCAAGGCCGCGATTGATCCACGTGATATCGATATAGTTATTGTCACGTGCGGGGGCTTTTCGCCCTCGCCTTCTCTCTCCTCCTTATTGGTGCACCGATATGGAATGAACCCTGCTGTACGCACCTTTAACCTTGGTGGTATGGGATGCGGCAGCGGGGTCATTTCCATTGATATGGCCGCTCATTTATTGCGTGCCACAGGCCGAAAAGTCCAAAATGCCCTTGTTGTGATTACGGAAAATATTAGTCTCAACTGGTACTTGGGAGATAATCGACCTATGCTAGTCACTAATGTTATATTTCGGGTCGGGTGTGTGGCCGCCATTGTTACCAATGACCCGGCTCGCACCCGAGCCGCCAAGTTCCAACTCATGGACTCGCTTCGGACTCACCACGGGTCAGACGATAGCTCCTACAAGGCCGCGACCCAAGAGGAAGATGAGGAGGGTAATACTGGAATTGCACTCACCAAAGATTTGATTAGAGTAGCTGGCAAAAACTTGAGGGACCACTTAAAGATTCTGGCCCCACGAGTCCTTCCGGTGAGTCAACTTGTACAATACGCAAAATCGGTCATTATATCCGTGTTGAGCCAAGGCGAGTCCAAGCCAATTGTACCTGATTTTACGACAGCATTTGAGCACATATGCATACATACGGGTGGAAAGGCTGTTATCGAAGCTGTAGCGAAATCGATGAGGCTCGACGACTCGGTAACTGAGCCGGCTCGGATGACACTTCATAGGTTCGGTAACACGTCGAGTAGCCTCGTGTTTTACGAATTAGCGTATTTTGAAGCTAAGAGGAGGATTAAGAAAGACGATAAAGTGTGGATGTTGGCATTTGGTACGGGTTTTAAAGCTGGAAGTTTGGTTTTGAAGGCATTAGGGGATTCAAAAGTCGTTGATGATAATCCTTGGGATGATTGTATTCATAGGTATCCACTAAAAACATGGTAAAAACTGGAAAAAAATTCTAATTACCATGTCACTCATTGTAACTAATAAACAAACCGGAAACGTAAATTACACTATTCTTCTTGTAATTAGCATAAAAGGAGCTACATATTCGTATAAGATTATGTACACAGATCAAAGATTTACTTTAATTTTCAGCGAGCTAATCTCGCTGACATGCGCTTTGCTTGTATTTGTAACGTATACTTACTATAGAGTATACTATTAGGTTTTTAATAACTTAGAATGTTATTTAGTAGTATAATTAAAGGCTATAAGTTATAGAAGGTTCATTGTTATACTTGTGTAAAAGCATTAATTTTCTTCATATTGGAACATAATGTGAAATTAAGATGTTAATTACCTTCTTATTGTCAACAATAAAAAATGGTGAGGATCAAGATTGGCCTAATGGTTATGAAATTAACCAAACTGTGGGTTGTCCTGGGTTTAAATCCTCATACCTCCACCCCCGCCCCTGCAGTATTACCTGCTCCTTTGTACAAAAAAAAAGAAAAACAAAGGGCAGCCCGGTTCACATTGGCGTCCCCGCTAAGCGAAGGTTCAGGGAAGGGTCTCACCACAAGGGTGTAATGAGGGCAAGCGTTCCCTTGTCAATTTATTTGACAAGAGGTTCAAATTCTCATACAGTCATACCTCCACCCCTGCAGCATTGGCTGCTCCTTGTACAAAAAAAGAAAAAAACAGCTGCTCCTTGTACAAAAAAAGAAAAAAACAATTAATAATGGTGCGTAATTTGCAATGCATGTATGTGCAAGGTGTTACATCATAATATTCTTAGTTTCAATGCACTTAATTGAGCATTGGTTCAATGCATATGAAAATGAGTTTGCCATGTAAATGAATGATTTTTCCTTTGGCAACGCACACACAATCACATACACTTACACAAGGATAATTGTGGGGTGCCATCACAAGAGGGAAAAATAGTAGCAGTGTAAACACATTAAGTGTGAGACAATCTTAGAGGGTTAAATAGTTGACTCTAAAATTAGCTAGTATTTATCTTGAGAGGGTTCTAAGTTGGTACGTAACTTAGCACGACAACCTTTGTATTGACACTATTTTATAGTGGAATTACAGTCGTTTGGCCGGTGGGTTTACCTCCGGATTTGGAGGGTTTTCCTTGGGTTAAGTCCCTAAATATCTTGTCTCATCGTGTTATTGCTTGCGGTTGTTTGTACTTTTACGGTTACTTGTCGATTTGTGCTTCCGTTGCGCGGTGAGATTGGTGTTAATTTCCCAACAAAAGTAACTAGGCTCACTACAGCTTCCGTTTTCAATTTTCTGATAAATGCGATTTTAGTACATTTTCCGATATCAATGTCGCATTTTAACTAAAATTTTAACAAATTCAAATTAATTCAGAGTCATTCAAGTCATTTCATCAGAGTCATTTAAGTCATTTCATCAGAGTCATTCAAGTCTGTCCAGAGTCATTCAAGTCAATTTGCTTACATTCAAATCAGAACAGATTCGAATGATACAATCCTATCAAACAGAGTGCAAGACAACCGAATATTTGAGTCGGACCTGAAACAAGCAAAATTGACATTTGGAATCTAACTCACACCCTGATACGTTCCTAACCAATCCAAAATGACCCAAAAATAATTTGATCAGAGACTGAATTGCGGCGAATTTGATAGACATGACTTGACTTGACTACACCCCTATACCACCAAACTAATTTAAAAAGCTAAAAAATATCAAACAAGATGTTATGATGTCAAAATTATTAAGAATATATCTAATTTAATTATTTCGAACCTATTGACATGATCTTGACACAAACTAAGCCGATCAATTAGCAGTGACCCGATTCCGTTGCTACATACTTGCTCCATACACCTATGACCTATCCAAAGGATCTAATAAATGAAGATTGTTGGCACGCCGTCAACTTTGGTGGCTAATGTCAAATCTAAGATTTAAAGAAACCATGTTACGACGCAAACTCGTAATAAATTATAAATGTGGCCACGCATGCAGGACGTAGTAGCTCGACCAACCAAGTCCAAGTGGGTCGTACATTCAATTTCGAGTGCACCCACATTTGCTCATTTCTATGGCTACGCATGCATATATATGCTTGGATTCTATGGCGCATTTATAAAGGAAAAAGAGGTGCCACTTGATGATTATTCTTGTAAAATTTATTGTGTGGATAGTCTAGAACGATTAATTCAAATAATGCTCAAAAAAATAAAATTTATCAAAATGGGGTTGTAAAAATCTTATTTATCGAAATGGGGTGCACGTAGGCTCGGATACCTGGGAGCCTGAAACTCGCCATGGCGCGTGGCGAGTTTGACCTAGGAGCCTGAAACTCGCCATGGCGCGTGGCGAGTTTGACAAACTCGCCATGGCGCGTGGCGAGTTTGACAAACTCGCCATGGCGCGTGGCGAGTTTGTCCTCACCATCTTCCCCCAAATTAATCAGTCAACAGAGCAAAAACGGTCAAACTCGCCACGCGCCATGGCGAGTTTCAGGCTCCTAGGTCAAACTCGCCACGCGCCATGGCGAGTTTCAGGCTCCTAGGTCAAACTCGCCACGCGTCATGGCGAGTTTCAGGCTCCCAGGTATCCGAGCCTACGTGCACCCCATTTCGATAAATAAGTTTTTTACAACCCCATTTTGATAAATTTTATTTTTTTGAGCATTATTTGAATTAATCGTTCGATAGTCTACTTATAATCCCACAAATGACAAATCATCTACTCATATATATGCATGTCAGTATTCGTCCTTGTGTAAAAAACTTGTCAGATGGAGGATTGATCACCAAGTCCTTATACTTAGTACGTAGTATAAACTTCGACAATGATTGAGCAGATATTGCACGCGGGGTTCGTCCTTGCTAGTTCACTCCTTACTCCTTAGCTTCCTCCTTCGCACGGAGTACTACGTAACTTCGTTTTAAAATATATGACGTTTTCAATTATTGATTTAAGTAAAAACTATTAGGTTTTGGCAAAGTTACACAGGGTACTCGTTAGATTCATATGAAAATAAGTTTTTATAATATAAAGTTTATAGTTTTTGTCTTATTGTTTATACTATATTTACGTGTAAACGTCTTACATTGATAAGTGAGTGTGACACATGTTTTGAGAAGGATGACATATTACGTGGTACTTATTGGCAATGGATCTTGGCGGACTGGAATCCGTTAAGACTTTATATGATGTCGAGTCTAGGTTTAATGCGGGTTTGTGTCGAGAGATGAAAAATCTCCCACAATGTGCCCTTAAATACAAGGGAAAAATAATAGATAAAATGTCGTTTTAATTTTATTTTCTTATTTTGTATGTGATGGTGTGTAACCTAGGACTTTAGGATCTCCGCCCTGCCCATACTGAACCAAAATTAAAGTTTGGAATTGGAATTTGTCACATTATTGTTGGTTATTGGTCTCGAATAAAATGATCACATTATTCCAGGGTTAAATTAAATCATTAAATGGCATCACTAAATTCATGGGGACATAGACACCTCATAGTTGTTGCTAAAGGTAAGTGTACGACTTCATTGGAACGTTTATCTTATTGATGCTGAAGTTCTAGTTATGACTTATGAGATGACGAATATATAGAGCTAACAATCGGGAATGGCATCCGTCTAGGTCATTGCGTTTTAAAATCGGGTCCTGTTCAGTATGTATCATCTACGGATTGGTAATTGTCGATTCATAATGAAGTCATATCGAGCTTTGATTTATAACTTGGGGTTCTGAGGATGGTAGATGTTAGTGTTATAAGTCCCTGGTCGGGCTTGAATGGAGAACAATCGGATTGTAATGGCTAAGACACACTCGGATAAGGCTTGAATGGAGAACAATCAGATTGTGCTGGCTAAGACATCAGATCGCATTGTTAACCCGGCTGGTGGAACTCATGGCAGGGGGAATGCACACTAAAATACTAGATTGCTTTGAAAGGTATGTTAGTGTTAAGCTTGAGTCCACAAAAACCCGGACACTAGCAGATTAGACGAGGGTAGTAATTTTACACTAGAATCAGGCTGTAGAAGAACACTGCAGCATGAGGCCATATATAGAACTATGACTGTTCAGATCAGCGTATCATCAAACAAGAGTGCACGAGATATAGTGAACACCAAAACATGATCATAACAGAAGTTCAGCAACAAGCAGATATGAAAACCTACAAGACATAACATCTGAACCAAAACAGACGCTAAGGTCCATATATTCTCGAATTTTCTTTAAGTTCATGCTTTCTGCAAATCTAAACAAAATCTAGCACTTTGAGGACACTTCCAAGAGGCAAGCTTAGGACAATGAAAACATTGATTACATGCAAAAGACCTGAAAATAGTCTAGTCAAAGAGTGAGAATCCCATATCTTCATCCTCGCTTTCTTCCTTCTCTGCCTTCTTCTCTTCCTTGGGAGCTTCAGCAGCGGCTGCACCACCTGAGGAAGCTGCAGCAGACGCACCACCACCAACAAATGAAGCAGCAACAGCACCACCAATAATCACCTGTAGCAGATGAGGGATTGAAATCTTTAAATATACATCCAATTTTGGGTTCAAAACAAATTCCCAACTTAATTTTACTAGTATCAAACCAAGACAAATACTATTAAGGTAACAACAATATTTAAGAGATGAAGAAAGTTGGTGAAAAATTATTGCACTCTATAACGTGATACAAGCACAACTAAGAAAACAAGTGCAAAACCAGTTAGCGCAGGATATAAGATTAGTTCCTGCAACAGGTCAACTGCTACGAATTCACGAATTAAGACACTCAGTTTGCTAGAATGAAGATCACTAAACTACCAACCTGTAAATAAAGGAGCCACTTCAAACATTTATCAATGACCAAGTTTCATGTTTCACTGAAAAGTGAAAACTTCACCTCAAAACAAAAACAAAAAAAAAAAAAAAAAAAAAAAAAAAAAAAAGGTCTCATGTTTCACTATCATCAGCTATATCAAATAGACACTGTTCTTGAGACAACGATACAAGCAGAATACTAACCAAAAAAATATCAGACTCTTACAGAATCTCGCAACCCTTACATTACACTGAGATTAATATATATATCGGAATATTCAAACCGAGAACATAGAGAAATAAGAGAGGAAATAAACACAGAATCCCTAATTATATTTAGTGAGCTTCCTAGACCAGTGCATTCTCAGTCTCAACAATTGGACCATGATCCCAGTTTTTTTTAACCAAAACACAGTAGATTCAGCAACTGCCTAGCACGCGTTCATTCAACATTTCTAATTATATCACAAATCATACAACATCCCATTTCAAGTGAAATTCCTTGCATATCTTCTTACAGATAGAAGAATGTCTGCACTTGCAAACACGGGTAAATTAATATAGCCTATCTTCAAGCAAAACGAACAGCCTCAACAGAACCAGACACACATTTGCACAACAAAAGAACTCCTTTACTGACACCGGAATCAGAACACTTAAATTCAATAACCTAGCTGCCCAAGTCCCCAACAATAAAACCATAATACTCCAACAGCTCCCAAAGTCCCAAAAAACACCCGTGCACTTCCGGATTCAATGAGATACCTAGTTCCCAAATTCATAATCTAGTAAAATCCTAAAGACAACCCATTCGGCAAATGTCAAGACCTCAACGAATCATAACCATGAGATACCTAGTTCCCAAATTCTTAATCTAGTAAAATCCTAAAGACAACCCACTCGGCAAGTGTCAAGACCTCAATAAATCATAATAATCATGGAGATGCTTAGTTCCCAAATTAATAATCTAGTAATCCTCATAACACGATTAACTTAGCATCAAATTAACAAACTTCCAGCATTAATCACAAGATACCCAGTCCCCAAATTCTAAATACAGTCATCCGGAATTTAAATAAGGCGAAAATCGAAATACAAATGATTTAACATCAAAGTAACAATCTTTCAGTATAACTTTGCCTAATTCAAAACCATAAAAATAATAAACCCAGAGAAACTAAACTAGGCGAAAACCGAAATGCAACAATTTAACATCAAAGTAACAATCTTTCAGCATAAACCCCCAAGTGCAAACCATCAAAAACAATATACCCAAAATCCCACAACATTTTAGCACAATATAATCTATCACAACCTATTCTCGTAACATATGATGTAAAACGTATACTATACACTACCACATCTATCAACAAACAACAAAAACAAACAAATGTTCAATCAACTGCAAAAATTACACAACAAATTAACAAATTAAACAAAACCCAGATCAAATTAGGCGAAGATAGAACATGGGATTACAAAAAAAAATAAAGAGAGAGAGAGAGAGAGAGAAAGGGGGGACCTGAGCAACGGCGGAGGAAGGAGTGACGTAAGAGAAAGAGGACTGAACAGGGCCAGAGTCGCCGGAGCTGAGGGCGGTCTGAACGAGCTGCTTCTGGAGGCCGTACTCTGAGTCAGCTGAGCACTCCAACTCGCCGTCGTGCTGCTTGGCGTGCCATGCGGCGCCGGATTTCTTGCAGACAAAGGTGTAAACTCCCATTCTTCTTCTTGAAGATTTGTTCTTTTGTTGTTTTTTGGGTGTAGAGGAGAGGGAATGAGAGTTGTGCTTGAGACGGCTTCAAGAAGGGGTTTTGTTGTGTGAGAGAGTATTTATTTGATTGATGGAAAACCCTAGTTTAGATTTGGATGATCCATTTTTTATATTTTGCCCACCAACAAAGAACCCAATTTGTCATGACTGGATCGTTTTGTGGTTCGTAAGGTCTTGGCCCTTTTGGAGTGTTTGGGTTGATCCAAACTTGATAATGAACCATGTCGGACAAGTTACTCGGCCAGATTGAATACTAAGTTAAAGTATGAGGTGTATTCTCCTAAATACGCTCAACAAGTTGAGTTAAAATAAAAAGTCAGTTGCCTTATATCTATTAAAATAGTGAGGGCTGAGGGGTAACCTTGAAGTCAGCTATGTGACAATGGATATAAAAGTTAACAACAATAATCTCATATTTTCTCTCCAACAACCAAGATCACGTGTGGGGACTCTCAAGATAAAAGTTAGTTATAGACTTATTCAGTGAGAAGAAATATCTCTAGGGAAGAGAATTCAAGCCCATTTTCTTGACATTATCTCTACATAAAACCCTAACTTATCAACACTACTTGACTACATATAAACCTCTGTCATTATTCTTATGCATCTACATCTCCATATTCATCTCCACTCTAGTAGTGTAAACCTTCTAAGGCCCTGTTTGATAGGACTTATTCGCAGATGAATTCAGATCAGATCAAAATCATTCAGTTTAGATCAGATCAGATCAGAATCATTCAGATCAGTTCAGATCAAATCAGATGGTTGAAATTTGTTCAGTTCAATCAAATAAGTTGTTTTTAAAGTAATATAATTATTAACACTAATCCTTTTATATTTTAATGATTACAGCCTTACAGGTTACAAAAATAAAACTAAACAAAAAAAATTATCTTTTAAAAATCATCATAAATTACTGTTAGAAAAGTAAACGAATTGAAGTATCTAGTGGATTGTCATAGAGTTAATCATCCTTTTATATATCATCCTCATGTCTATATCAATATCCATATCATTTAGTTCCGCGCCAACTTCTTGTTGAGTATCATCTTCTTGCTCGACATGATGATATTTACTACGATTGGTTTTACAATAGAGAAATGTGTGGGGGCTGAGATAGTATCTCGGCTTCCCACAAATTTCTTGTAAATTGTTATTGATTCTCCATTCGATATATAACAATAACGATAATAATTAATAATAATAATAATTATATTAAATAATAATAATAAATAATAATAACTATAATTATAATTATAAAAACAATTAAAGAATATGTTAGATTGATATGTTCAATTAAATTCTATTCAGTTCAGAAATCATGAATCTCAATCAGATCAGATCAGAATCATTCAAATCAGATCAGATCAGTTCAGATTAGAATCATTCAGTTCAGTTCAGATCAGATCAGAATCATTCAGTTCAGATTAGATCAGATCAGTTCAGAAAGATGCAGTCCTATCAAACAGGACCTAACACCACTGCCCTTAACCTATACACATGTTAATTCCTTCATCTAAATCCAATCAAACATCATAACCATTACTCACTTATACCGAACCGCCTAATCTCCACCATTAAACCCTTAATCACTTCTTGAACCCAAATACACATACTTTATGTCCCCTCATCATCTCACTCTTACTGCATTATCATTCTATTTTTAGATTATAAATCATTGTATCAATTGTATCCTACATGGCGAAATAATACTACTACTACAAGGTCTACTAGAAGTACTTGGCGAGATAACAACTTCCTCCCGAGATTCTTCCCCTTATTCATAGACTGATTTTCCGCATACAAATTAGAATTGTCTCTCTTACTTTTGATTTATGTCATTAATTATCATTGCTTTACTTTCTATTCGTGTTTAATTAGTTCATCTAGAGCCAATCGGATAAATTGTACATGTATGTCCCATCTCGTGTGTCTGGCATATTTTACAGATATAGTTTTCCCGAACAGCCTATTTGACATAGTTTATCTGATAAAGACTACCTATTGTGTCCGACATCGTGTGTCCAATAGAATCTACCTCTTCATCTACCTGTTCAATAGAATCTATAGTATGTCGGGTCAACCCTACAGAGTTTAGCCAGTCTGGCTGATATAGTCTGCTCGATAAACCGATATAGTTTGTTCGTCTATCTGTCATGTATGTAATCCATCTAGGACTAATAGTAGCAATAAAAAAAAAAAAAATAGTACTCAATTCGTGTGATAACTTGGTTTAGTTTTGTTCACTCGTGCATCTCTGACCACAACCTCCATCGACCTTCATGGTATTTTTGTGGTAATGGTTTCTTTGGTTGGTCTGGCTTCATAAGAGGAACACCAATGGTAAAATTTTCATGTAGTTTAGGCCGACAAGCTGATGATATAAGCAACTCGTATCATAAAGCAAAATCTCAACTAGTAATTTACTAGGTTACGTAGCTTTCCCAAGCAAAGTTGCTTGGCAATTAAAAGAAGTTCAAAAAGGATAAAATTTGATGAAGATTTATTATTTTATTTTCGAATTGGCCTACTGCAAACTATTCTTGTTGTAGTTTTCCATTGTTTGGATTTTAATGTACGTAGTTTGTAGGAGTAAGGTTCAAGCCATTGGAGTTGCTCTAGTGAACTGTATTATTGTATTTGAATGGCGATTATGGAGGCTCAAGAATGCTCGTAATTGAGAATCGCTCGTAATGGCAATAAAGGATATAAGATACAATTCATATTATAATATGTGTTAGTTCATTGATTATGCGACTTGATTTGTAACAGCCTCGATCCACCGTCCGTCGCAACGCAACCCAATAAGATGGATAGTCACCCCTTAGGCCTATAAATCCTCTCGTGGGTTCTAAAAGGTGAAGGTCATGTTGTTAGTATGATGGTAGAAATCTATTATAAACTGATCATGTGAGACTTATTTTCCCAATGTGGGACAAATCAACTCTATAAACCACTTTCCAAATTCCGTAGTGTTACATGTTTGCTTTTGAAATAACACTTATGAGACACGTTAGTGCAGAACCCGAGGCATAGGAGGGTCAAAGGGCGTAAATGGAATTTGAAGAACAATCCAAGAAGCGAAATTGAGAGTAAAGGATGACGATACAAGTTTGAAAGCAAAGGGAGGCCCAAACACATAAGTTGGAGACTATTCACACAAGGGGTAATTTTAAACGGTCATATAGATATAGGGGTGATTCAAGTTGAACATGAAAGCTTATGTTATTAACTTTCAAATGGTATATTATAAGATCAATTTCACCAAGTAACGAGTAAGATATGGCGATCCAATGTTGAGTGTGCACACCATTTTTGGCTGAGCAAATATCGCGCAGGGACAGTGACAGTAAGCCAATATTCGCTCCGCTGAGCGGACATATCCGTTCGCCGAACGCATTTATCCGATCGGCGAGCGGAGCGCTGATTTGCTTTTTGAGTTGATTTTTTGTAGTTTTTTTTTGTCCACATGTATATACTAGTATTTACCTAATAACCTAGCTAGGGTGAAGGGGTACTTTCTCATTTTATTAGATATTTGGGACCCTCCCATTTGTTCATTACTTTTTCTCTAATCTACTCTTAGCTTAAAAATTAACTCTGATATCATTATTACCATCCTTTTATTTCCTTACTATTGTTTATTTGAAGATTTAAACAAGATTTCAAGATTGATTACATTATTAAATCAAGTTTTATCTCCACCAATCTCTCATCTCATTCTTTACTTTGGGTAACAATCCTTCTCCGTTTTATTTATTGTTGATTATTCGCATTTATTAATTGTTGGGTTGTTTTATGTTACCAAGTTTGTTGGATTATTATGTTTAGAATCATGTATAGGACTCTCTTAATTGTGATTGGTGTTATTTTTAAATATGTGTGAGTAGTTTTATAATTCACGAGGGGATGAGTTTAATGGGTCAAAATTGTTAACTTTATGATTAGAGAGTAGTTAATAATATTTAATTGAAAGCATGTTGTTTTGGTGTCTTGCCTAATGTTTTAATTAGTAATTTTAGGTGACGATCTAATTTACTAAACCATTGGATTCTAATCAACATGAGATACTTGAGATTAAAATTGTATAATTAGGTTATGTTTGGTGAAACTACCTGAAATAGTAGTTGGACGCTGAAATAGTAGTTGAATATTGAAATGATAGGTGAAAGATGAAATAATGGATGCAATAGTAGCCGAAATTTTTTAGTCGATTGAAATATGAATGTTTGACTAAATTAGCTGATATCGTAGTGAATGTATATAAAATTACATTAAAAAAATGCATTATATAGGTTTATTTGATATTATTATATGAAATAAATTAGGGTAAATTAGGAATAAAATTATGATAAGTAGATTAAATTTTGAATAAGTTACATGGGATAACTTATTAAATAAGTTACCTTATTATTTAAACCAGTGGTGTGGAATTCAATTCTTCTAAGATTGCATATGAACATTATAAATCTTATGCCAAATTACATGGGTTTGGAGTTGCAACTTTAGCTTCTCGCCACTCTAAGAGTTCAAGAGAATTTATTGATGTTAAGTTTGCTTGCACTAGATATGGAACTAAGCGGAAATCGACAGCTATCAATCCTCGTCCTTGCTTACGAATAGGTTGTCCATCAATTTTACATATAAAACGACGACAAGATGGGATTTGGGTTGTCCATAATTTTGTTCCCGATCATAATCACGATTTGTTCCCTGATCATGCACACAATTTTCCTTGTCATAGAGATATTACACCATCTCAAAAACGTGATATTAACTTACTCAATGACGTCGACGTGTCCACTAGCCATGTTGTTGCTGCACTTTCTAAGCAAAGTGGGGGGAAAAAAATTTAGGTTGTACTGAAAAAGATGTACGAAACTATCTTGATAAGGAGCGACGACTTGCATTAGAATCCGGAGATGCGAATGCGATGCTTGATACTTTTTTGTGTATGCAGAAAGATGATCCTGACTTCTTTTATAAAATAGATTTTGATGATGAGCACCGTCTAAGAAATGTATTTTGGATTGACGGGAATGGCAGAAGAAATTATAAGATATTTGGAGATGCAGTATCTTTTGATACTACGTATATCACAAACGAGTATAAAATGCCCTTTGCTCCTTTTATCGGAGTTAATCATCATTTTCAATCTACGATCTTGGGTTGTGCTTTACTTGCGGATGAGACTACTGCAACATTTGTTTGGCTAATGAAAACATGGCTTGAAGCTGTTGGCGGGAAGCCTCCGACGGCTATAATAACTGATCAAGACAAGGCAATGAAAGCAGCAGTAAAGGAGGTATTACCAAGTTCCCGACATCGATACTGCTTATGGCAAATACTGAGAAAACTACCAGAAAAGATTGGCCATACCCTAAGTACGAATGAGAACTTCATGCCCGGGTTTAATAAATGCATATACAAAGACATGGACCAAATCAAGTTTTGAAGAAAAATGGTCGAACTTAATTGAAAAGTTTGATTTATCTAGTAGTGAATGGTTGAAATCAATTTATGAGGACAAAGAATATTGGGTTTCTACTTATGTGAGAGATACATTCTTTGCATGTGTGTATTAGCTATTTTTTACCCCCTATGGCCTTTCTTTTTTAAAATTTCTTGTAAAAAGAGTAAATCGTGTTTATTTTTGTTATTTTGTTGCAGGGATGTCCCCCACCCAAAGATCCGAAAGCATTAACTCATTTTTTGACAAGTATGTTAACAAAAAGACTACCTTGAAATAGTTTGTCCAGAGATACAGTCTAGCATTGGAGGATCGAGAAGAAGCTGAAGAACAAGTAAACTTTAAGACTCTGAATCTAGAGCCTGTAGTCAAATCTCCATCTCCCTTCAAAAAACAAGTGTCAATAATTTACACTCATGAGATCTTCAAAACGTTTCAAGATGAAGTAGCCGGAGCTTTTGGGTGTTATGTTACTAAGGATTTAGATGGGCCAAAACGTAAATTGGAAAGTCAATATTTCAACTTATTTATAGAAAAAAAAAATTTATTCTACTACATAAAAATTATTCTAGATAGAATCTTTGGAAATTATGGAGGGAAAATAGCACGAACTAGCTATTGCACTCTAAAGTCCATGAACTAGCTATTGCACTCTAAAGAAACTTGGAATAAGTCCAATCATTGAGCACGTCCACATGGTGTACAGACCAAAGAAAGCTGCCATAGAAGTTCAATAAGAAGCAGTTAACGCAAGCAATCAAGAGGTGCCCATATTCTTCAACTCCTCAACTCAACTCAATAGTAAGTCCACGAAACCTGTTGATACATGCACGAACACAAAATTATATGAGCTATTTGAATCTAAATTAACTAACAAAATATAACTAGCATGTTTATGAAAACACTAGTATGTAACAGATTACCCATTGTTCGCTCATCGTCAAAATTATCTAAAGATGGCTGCTCACTTATAGTTCTGGGTAAGGGTACAGTACTTGGGTTGTTTTGGTCCTGCATGTCAGTAGCAATATAAGACATTAACATTACCAACAACAATAAAACTTTAACTTTAACATAATTGCAAACTATTTGATCTAGAAAATTTACCAAGTTACTCAAAGGAGTTCTCTTCTTAGTTCCGATGGGTTTAATTTAGACTTAGCCTGCTATAAATGTTCATTAGAAACTGATGCCTCGGATACGCTGATCAAACTAACTACATGAAAATTAAAGTAAGAAATACTTACTCTTTTGGTTTGAGTTCCACTCCCCTTTTTTGCCCTTTCGATTCCAGATTTTATCCTTTTTGACCCTTTCGTGATTGACATATTGGGAGCAAGTAATGACACATTACGAACCACAAAACTATCAATAATGTTCTCTTGGTCATCATCTTTCACTGGCTAAGAATTATTTATTTCCTTACATTGTTCCAAAGCCCTCTTTACAGCACGAGATGCTATATTATAACTTTGTTGACAAATTGCTCCTTCTTTGCTTAGCATCGTAGCTTTATCAAACAAGTCATCAAAGCGTTGTTGTTTCGTAACAATCTCTTTTGAACTTCTTACCCGGACACTCTTTGGCTTGGCATCTTGACACCATCTTTTCATAATATAGCAAGATGGAATAACAAATACACCTTGTAATATTGGAAAAATTATATATGTCAGTTTTCGCATCTAAAACAACATATGAGATAAGTACAAGGTTTATACCTGAGTGATAGAGAACAGATAGTGAATGTCGACAGGGATACCCTTTAAATTCAAAGGAGCGACATATGCACGCAACCTCTTCAAGAAAGAGGGTAGTTTACTTGCTTACTTGAATAACTAAAGTAAGGAAGAAACAGTACCTGCTGTTAACAAAACGGAGTCTCAAAAGCCCATTTATCGCACTAGTCTCAAAAACGAAATTCTCGGATTTTCAGTTGGTTCGCATTCCACTTAACAAAGAAATCGTCTTTCTTATCAAAGTCTTTAACCTTGAAAACAGTAGTTGGCCCATCTGAATCCTTAGTAACATAACACCCAAAAGCTCCGGCTACTTCATCTTGAAACCTTTTGAAGATCTCATGAGTGTAAATTTTTGACATTTGTTTTTCGAAGGGAGATGGAGATTGACTATAGGCTCTAGATTCCAAGTCTTAAAGTTTGCTTGTTCTTCAGCTTCTTCTCGATCCTCCAATGCTAGACTGTATCTCTGGACAAACTGTGTCAATGTAGTCTTTTTGTTAACATACTTATCAAAAAATGAGTTAATGCTTTCGGATCTATGGGTGGTGAACACCCCTGCAACAAAATAACAAAAATAAACACGATTTACTCTTTTTACAAGAAATTTTAAAAACGAAAGGCCATAGGGGGTAAAAAATAGCTAATACACACATGCAAAGAATGTATCTCTCACATAAGTAGGAACCTAATATTCTCTGTCCTCATAAATTGATTTCAACCATTCACTATTCGATAAATTAAACTTTTCAATTAAGTTCGACCATTTTTCTTCAAAACTTGATTTGGTCCATGTCTTGTATATACATTTATTGAACTCGGGCATGAAGTTCTCATTCGTACTTAGGGTATGGCCAATCTTTTCTAGTAGTTTTCTCAGTATATGCCATAAGCAGTATCGATGTCGGGAACTTGGTAATACCTCCTTTACTGCTGCTTTCATTGCCTTGTCTTGATCTGTTATTATAGCCGTCGGAGGCTTCCCGCCAACAACTTCAAGCCATGTTTTCATTAGCCAAACAAATGTTGCAGTAGTCTCATCCGCAAGTAAAGCACAACCCAAGATCGTAGATTGAAAATGATGATTAACTCCGATAAAAGGAGCAAAGGGCATTTTATACTCGTTTGTGATTTACGTAGTATCAAAAGATACTGCATCTCCAAATATCTTATAATTTCTTCTGCCATTCCCGTCAATCCAAAATACATTTCTTAGACGGTGCTCATCATCAAAATCTATTTTATAAAAGAAGTCAGGATCATCTTTCTGCATACACAAAAAAGTATCAAGCATCGCATTCGCATCTCCGGATTCTAATGCAAGTCGTCGCTCTTTATCAAGATAGTTTCGTACATCTTTTCCAGTTTAACCTAAATTATTTTACCCCCACTTTGCTTAGAAAGTTCAGCAACAACGTGGCTAGTGGACACGCCGACGTCATTGAGTAAGTTAATATCACGTTTTTGAGATGGTGTAATATCTCTATGACAAGGAAAATTGTGTGCATGATCAGGGAACAAATCGTGATTATGATCGGGAACAAAATTATGGACAACCCAAATCCCATCTTGTCGTCGTTTTATATGTAAAATTGATGGACAACCTATTCGTAAGCAAGGACGAGGATTGATAGCTGTCGATTTCCGCTTAGTTCCATATCTAGTGCAAGCAAACTTAACATCAATAAATTCTCTTGAACTCTTAGAGCGGCGAGAAGCTAAAGTTGCAACTCCAAACCCATGTAATTTGGCATAAGATTTATAATGTTCATATGCAATCTTAGAAGAATTGAATTCCATACCAATTGCTAGGTTAGTGCATACAACTTCACCTTTAAACACTTCTTCGTTAACAATCTTGTCATCTTGAGTCATGTTCTCTTTTAGCCCTTCGTCTACGCCTTCATCTTCGTACCAATCTTCGTCCCATTCTTGAGTTTCATTTAAATCAAACGCCATATCTAACAATTAAGATGAAAAAGAGCACCACATAAGTTTAAAGATTTCACGGATAAGTATCAATCATATCGACTTTTGGTTAAAAAGAATAATGTAGTCTTTAATTTGTAAAAACACATAGACCCTAATCCACAAAAATACAAAAAAAAAAAACATCTATCAACAAAGACCACGTGATGCACAACTCTCAATACATCACACAAATGCAATCAATTAATCATGGATTATGTCACAATACTTACTTGAACAACTCCAAGTCGTTGAGCGTTTGCGTATTGCAAAATGATACAATACGAAATAGGTATATACTAATTCATTCCCAAACCAAAGTGCTTTCCTCCAAATTTCCCTCCATATTTTAGAATTTAGGTCTAGTGTCTGCTAATTTGTGCTATTTTCCCTCCATAATTTCCAAAGATTCTATCTAGAATAAATTTTATTTAGTAGAATAATTTTTTTTTTCTATAAATAAGTTGAAATATTGACTTTCCAATTTACGTTTTTGGTTAAGATATAAGGATAAGTAAAAAGCCAATTAAAAAGAGAGTGCTAATTTGCAGTCTCCTAGGGCAACTGGAGCTAGCATTTCTCAACAATCCTATTACACATAGGGCGTAAATATATACGCTTCCTCTTTTCATTCCTTGAAAAAGCAATCACTTGGTGAAACAAATATTTTAAAGTGGAAAAATTTCAAATAGCGAGTATATACTCCCTCCGATTCAAACCGATTTTCCTGTTTCATTTTGCAGTTTTGATGTGCCATGTTGGGGTCTATTTTTAGACCAAATAAATCATTCACTTGCTGCAAAAATTAGTAAATATTACATTCTGCATTGCAGTCTACCAGCTCTATTTGATTTTAAGACAAACAGGTTTTTCATTTGGTTTAAAATTAATCCCTAACATTACAATTCAAAACTGCAAAAAGAAACAGGAATTTTTTTTTGAATTGAAGAGAGTATATACTCACAATTTGAAAGTTTTTCCACTTTGAAATATTTGTTTCACCAAGTGATTGCTGTTTTTTTGAGTTCTTTCGAACTAGGGTGTCTGCCATAAGATTCTTTTGGTGGCACAAAATCTTTCATATTGTTGACTGTTCTAAAACTTTGGAGGAGTTGTTAAAATTATATAATCACACATTTCCCATTTTCTAAGGGATGATCGATTTAACCTCAGGATACTAATCAAAGTACGTAGGAACAACTCCCTCCCCCTTGTAAATGCTAAATAGTACTCGTACTATATCTTGCTGATTAGTTGTATACTTGTATACTATGAGATTTAGATATTTCAATTTGAAGTACTCGTACCTAATTACTATTGAACACATATCTTATCCGGTAAACTTTGGTTTTGAACACTAAAATGTTGGGAGTATCGTTTCACTTTAGATACCTCGGCCCCCAGGTAACAAAAGTAATACAATACCTTTCACTAACAACTAGTTTATTGCTAGGGCTACGCCCGAGTTAACTGTTACCCTATTAAGTTATCACATTTCTGAAAGAGATATTTATATAAGAAAAAATATCGATCACCGATCTGTGTATTTTTTGGGGAGAGAGTCCAAAAGTTGTATAAGTAATACTATTAAGGTTAGTACAAAGTTTACTGTTCAGGCTACGCCCGAGTTAACTTTTACCTATTTGTTATTTTTGGAAAAAGAGTATAAAAGTGGTATAAATAAGAGACGGAATTATAGTAAATGTAAGATGGAAATACTTGAATTTGGAAACAATATATTTTTTTTATTGTGCTTTTTATAGTATAAGGTATAATAATATAAAATAAGATATGGTAATTACTTATGCACTACTCTCTCCGTTCGCCTATAAACTTCCTACTTTCTATTTAGGGGTGTTCATCTTTAAACTTCCTACTTAGAATTTTCTTATTTGTACATATAAAGACCAAAACACCCTTACTTGTTTATTAAAAATGCATGTGCGACATACCCCTATGTGTAATTTTACACCAAGTGGACCCTAAAACTCATTTTTTATTCTATTTTTCTTAAAAACTGTGTTCCGGCCCTACGCGTTTTATAGGCGAACGGAGGAAGTAGTTGGAAGGGAGAATAGAAAATTCAAGACACTATATTGTGTAAAGAAATTTTTCATTTACCATAAGAAAAATTTGTCGAAGATTTTAGAGATATTGCATTATAGTACTCCGTATTTGGTAAGCCTTCATATTGTGTAAAGGAAATTTTCGGAAATTTTCGTTTACCATAAGAAAAATATGTGTAAGATTATTGCATTATGGTATTTGGGAAGCCTTCCAATAAGATTGATGTGGTTTGTTTCGGTAGAGCTCTTTCCCAAAAATTCTCTTCCTCAAAAACGTTTGACCAAAGAAGTGATCAAGATCCTTTTATCATCAATATTATTAATTTCTTTATTTGTTAGTTTTGTCAAGTATGGACTTCTACACGTTTTATCAAAGATTAATTTACTTTTTATTTTATTTTTTCTTACCATAAAACACAACTCCAAAGTTTTTGACATGATTATTTTAAAGTGAAATTCAGATAGACATGTCACGTGGCATGGGAGAAGGCCTGGTTGAAGCCGGTGAACGTGCTCGTTGCCTCAAACACAGCTTTTAATATATAGTATAAGATGCTTGTTCGGTTATCCTTGGTAAATTTAAGCTCTTGTAAAATTTCCGTGAACTTGTAATTTATGGGAAATGGCTAAAAATGTTAGATGACCATATGAACATGTTTTTCAACTTTACCTAAGAAGATTTTTGATTTTTGATTTCTGAAGGAACTTGGAATACCCACAAATTTGTGGTTTTGGCAACCAAATAGCAACAAAGAAATTAACTTCTTGAGGATTATAATTCCCATGAATTTTTTACTGCCACTCTAATTTTTACTGTCTCCTACTAATAAACTCAAAGACATTAATGACAATTGTCTCTTATATGGATGAACTGCAGTATAAAGAGTCAAACATGAAACGGCTTAACATAACCTGTAAATCGTTACGTGTGCCTTAGCTTATTATAATCCAATTTTCTCTCTCATCACGTGACTGTTTCCCCTCACAAATTACTCCTTTTTCCCCTATTCCCAAAACAAACCCACGAGCCACTCCTCGGTAATTTAATTACCCATGCTTGATGCTTTTGCTACATCTTCGCAGTAAACAGTGCAGTAATTCTCTAATTATCGTCTGTTCGAATTTGAGTTTAAACGCTTTGTTAATCAGATTCTTTGTCTTATTTGAATATACGAAGTATATATTGCAAAAAATATAAATAACTTTAAAAAATAAAGAGAGTGTTGTTAATATTGCACGGAATCGTATACTAGCACAACATAGCTCTTCACTTCTTCCTTCAACAATTGGAGTATGCAAAATGGTAACACCGTGCATGGTGGAAATCAACTACTCCGCGAGTATGCTCCTTGTTTATATTCGGGTACGCGGGGAGCGCGGGCTCGCATTTCACTATTTGATAGGGGCATTTTTCTAGATTGTTAATTTAATTAAGACTTTCGATTGAACTAATTGAATTACGTGCATGTAGTATTGTTATATTTTGACGCTAGATGACAAGTGCTTAGCCGTGAATAATTGACGTGCCCTATGTAATTAATTAGGTAAAGTGAACGAAGCTTATCTCTTCTTTCCCGCCCTCTTCTTAAACCCTAGTGCATTTGTTTAATGTCACTGAATATTTGATTAGGTTCTGCTTACTCCAATCCTTTTAATTTCACCTTTCACATTCTCCTAAGTTACCAATTTCACCCTTTTCCCAATTACTTTCTCGTTCTTGTGGAATGCTAATCTTTGGCTAAGCTTCAATTATACGATTGGTATATACAGATACACTCCCATAAGAGAACGTACACAAACATAAACACACGTTGAATTGGTACTTGGTACTTTGGCAGTTTGTTTATGTTTTCTTTTTACCAAATATGCAACCATGTTAATATGTACTGTTATGTTTAAAACCCTTTGTAGAGAAGTACATGATATTCCACAATTACATTAGTATCTCCACATTTTGGTAAGGACTACACCCTCCGTCCCAACTCAAACGCCACATCCCCAAAATACCCCCCGTGTTGGAGAGGGTGTACACACTGATCGATTTATCAAAGTTTCAAAAAAATTATATAGCGAATCAGATTAGAGTTTTCTTTATCTTGCCATGCAATTTATTTGGAACATTGGTTAACCGAGTAGTGTGTACAACCTTCCCAAGATAGGTCGTTTTTTACATGGAGCGTTTGAGCTGGGACGGAGGGAGTAAGTGATTAATTTGTTCAGTTAGTTGGTGTAGTAGTACTTATGACCAAAGTTTGAAAAAAGTTTGAAACCGTGTAATGAGGTAATATAGTCATGAGAAACCGTCTTGCCAAACAACTTGCACTTATTTCGAGGATGAAATATTCGTTTCTTTTTCCAGATTATCAATGTTTGGTATGACGTTAACAGTTTGAATTGAAGAGATCAAAGTGAATGTAGAGAAACATAAAAACTATTAGCGTGTTACTCTAGATTTTTACCATTTAGGAATTAGAAGTGATTGAGGGAATACATCTTATGTCCTAGCTTTTGAATCTTTTGAGTAACAAACAGATCACATATTAGAAATTACCACATTTGGATTACTCTAAAATTCATAAAATCACGAATCAAGTACACTCGATTATAGGCACACAATGAAACATAAAATGGTAGTACTGCAAAATGATAAAAAAATAATTGAAAGGCAATACACTTGTGGCGCCGATATTACGGCCCTTAAAAAAGAAGAGTATTGTTGAAGACAACACCCCCATTTAATTTTAAGTACACTTTGCTTACTACCTGTTTCTTCTTCCTTGTTTGGCACCCACTCAAGAGTCTAAACTTCCACTAATAATATTCAAATTCAGCTTTGAGCCTTGTGCTTACAACCTCGAGTATCCTCCCCTACTCCCTCCATAACCAAACACCTTTCTTTCTCTTTATCTCTCTCCTCCAAAAGTCCATATGAAGCATCCAAGACAAAACAAGTAGCACCAAAAAATAAAACTCTCTTCTTGTTTTGCAACATCTTTGTTTTTACTTCTTTTGTCACTAGTCACTAGCTCACTACCACCACTTGAAACTTCACCACCAAGTTCCGGCACCCGGTACCGCCTTTTCTTGGTAAGAACCTGCATTTATCTCTTCCTCTCTTTAATCAAACACATTTTATCCTAGCCTTAACTATCATAAAACACCTTAACTTTGTTTTCATACACTTTTTGAATTTTTTTGAGTTTTTTTAGTCATTCAACATGCACTCAGTTCAACAACACATTTGTGTGAAGTTTAAGCTTCCTTCATTAAGGAGAAAAAAGTTTGTCCCCTCCTTACATCATGCCCTTTGATCACCACCACCACCACCATTTTCATCCCTCAAAATAACCCCATTAATCTCATTCATATTACTATAGTTTCAACATTAATCTCATTTTACTAAAGTTTAAGTCTTTTTTCATTTTTGGACCAACCCCCCAAAAAAAGAATGGAAATAACCCATGTAGTAAAGTTTCTTGTCATAATAAACTTCATTTCCATGATACTGGTAGCATCAGTTTCCTGTCTTTCACAAGATGGAGAAGCTCTGTTATCTCTGATTTCGGGCGCAAATGTAGCTTCACGAGGAAGCTCTTCAGTACTTTCAACATGGGATTCTTCATCACAAACTCCTTGTTCATGGAAAGGCATAACTTGTTCACCTCAACAAAGAGTCATTTCACTCTCACTTCCAAACATTTTTCTCAACCTTTCTTCAATACCTCAGCAGCTTTCTTCCTTGACATCTTTGCAAATGCTGAACCTGTCATCCACCAATGTTTCGGGTTCTATCCCGCCTGCGCTAGGCGGGCTGTCGCATCTCCGCCTCCTCGACCTGTCAGATAATAACCTGTCAGGTGTCATTCCGCCTGAACTGGGGCAGCTGTCTTCCCTACAGTTTCTTTACTTGAATGGAAACAAACTCTACGGCAGGATACCGCCTCAGGTGGCGAACATGACGTCTTTGCAAGTGTTGTGCTTGCAGGATAACTTACTAAATGGGTCTATTCCTTCACAGTTAGGCTCACTGCAGTCTCTTCAGCAGTTCAGGTTGGGTGGGAACCCTGATTTGACAGGGGAGATTCCGCATCAATTGGGTTTACTTACTAACCTGACGACATTCGGGGTTGCTGCAACTGGTTTATCGGGTGTTATTCCCTCCACATTTGGGAACTTGGTTAATCTGCAGACCCTTGCAGTTTATGAAACTGATATTTCAGGGTCTATTCCGGCCGAGCTTGGTTCTTGTTCTGAGCTTACCAATGTGTATTTGCATATGAATAAGCTGACAGGTTTGATTCCTGCTGAGTTGGGGAAGCTGCAGAAGCTTACTAGTTTGCTTTTGTGGGGGAATTCTCTGACTGGTGCAATACCACCAGAGATTTCTAACTGTTCCTCGCTTGTCGTGCTTGATTTATCAGCCAACAGTTTATCAGGGAAAATTCCTGGTGATTTGGGGATGTTGGCATCTTTGCAGCAGATTCATTTTTCTGATAATTCTTTGGCAGGTTCGATTCCCTGGCAGTTGAGCAACTGTACTAGTCTTATAACTCTGCAGATTGATAAGAACCAACTATCAGGTCCGATTCCATGGCAGATTGGTAAACTGAAGTCATTGCAGAGCTTAATCTTATGGGGAAACTCAGTTTCTGGGACTATACCTGCTGCATTAGGGAAATGCAGTGAGCTGTCGACACTTGATCTTTCAAGGAACAAGCTCACTGGTTCAATCCCAGAAGAGATTTTTGGCCTGACTAAGCTCAGCAAGCTCATGCTGCTAGGCAATTCGTTTACGGGTGGGCTGTCTCCAAATGTCGCGAAGTGTCAGTCTTTGGTGAGATTAAGGCTTGGAGAAAACCAGTTGTCTGGGGATATTCCTAGGGAAATAGGACAGTTGCAGAACCTTGTGTTTCTGGACTTGTATATGAATCATTTTTCTGGCAGTCTTCCTCAAGAAATTGGCAATATAACTATCTTAGAGCTGCTGGATGTGCACGATAATCAACTTACAGGTGAGATACCGACTCAAATGGGGGAGCTTGTGAATCTTGAGCAACTTGATCTTAGCCAAAACAGCTTTAAAGGGCAAATTCCGCAGAGCTTTGGGAATTTTAGCTACCTGAATAAGCTCATCCTCAACAACAACATGCTGACAGGGCCTGTTCCGAAATCTATCAGAAACTTGCAGAAGCTTACACTTCTTGATTTAAGCTTCAATAACCTCTCTGGGGCAATCCCACCTGATATCGGCCACTTGACAAGCTTAACCATTAGCTTGGACTTGAGCCACAATGCTTTAACAGGTGCAATCCCTGAACCTATGTCTAGTTTGACACAGCTACAGTCCCTTGATCTGTCTCACAACATACTCTCTGGGAAAATCGTTGTCCTTAGTCTTATGACAAGCCTCACTTCTCTGAATGTCTCCTACAACAATTTCTCAGGGCCAATTCCTGTCACGCCGTTTTTCAAGACCTTAACCTCCAACTCCTTCCTTGGTAACAAAAACTTATGCCTGTCTGTTGATGGGTCTACATGCTCATCGGGTTCAGCTAGAAGAAACGGGCTAAAGTCTGCCAAAACAGTTGCTCTGATACTTGTGATCCTAGCAGCTGTTACTTTGGCACTTATACTTTCATGGATAGTTCTTACACGAAATCGAAGGTATATAGTACAGAAATCTGGTGGAGTTACTAGCGGTGCAGAAGATTTCTCATATCCATGGACTTTCATCCCTTTCCAAAAGCCCGGATTCACTATAGACAACATACTAGATTGCTTAAAAGATGAAAATATTATTGGGAAAGGTTTTTCAGGTGTTGTCTATAAAGCTGATATGCCCACTGGAGAGTTGATTGCTGTGAAAAAGCTGTGGAGGACAAATAAGGAAGAGGAGATTGTAGATTCTTTCTCTGCAGAAATCCAAATTCTTGGCCACATTCGACATCGAAATATTGTGAAGTTGTTAGGTTACTGTTCTAACAAGAGTATAAAGCTGCTGCTGTACAACTTCGTTCCAAATGGAAACCTCCAACATCTGCTGCAGAATAACAGAAACTTGGACTGGGAAATTAGGTACAAGATCGCTGTTGGATCAGCTCAAGGACTTGCCTACCTTCATCATGATTGTGTGCCACCAATTATCCACAGAGATGTCAAGTGCAACAACATTCTACTTGACTCCAAGTATGAAGCCTATCTTGCAGATTTTGGATTGGCAAAGCTTATGCATTCTCCAAATTACCACCACGCAATCTCAAAAGTTGCAGGGTCCTACGGCTATATAGCTCCAGGCAAGTTTTTCTTGGTCTTTCACAAATGTTGTTATCTTTTGTACTACTGCTCTGTTAAACAAATCACTGCATTAGCAAATGCAGCTGTAAAAATCATGCATAAAGAACTGGAAATAAATTTTCTGTCTTCACCATCAACGAGAGCAAGTGCATACCTGCAAAGTCTAGAATGTCTGCAGAACATGTTACAGGAACTGCAGGACTATGATTATCTGCCTGTATTTTTTCGTAAAATGGTACATTGAAGAGAAGCTGCAGCAAAATTATATGATGCTGCTTTCTCATGTAATTGCATTTTACTCTGATCTCTGAAATCTGTCTGATGTTTTTTTTTTCTTCTAATTTTTCAGAGTACGGGTACACCATGAACATAACAGAAAAGAGCGATGTGTACAGTTATGGAGTGGTCCTTTTGGAAATCCTAAGTGGGCGAAGTGCTGTGGAGAACCAGATGGGAGACGGTCTCCACATAGTTGAATGGGTGAAAAGGAAAATGGGAAGCTTTGAACCAGCCGTTTCAGTGTTAGATGCAAAACTTCAAGGCCTTCCTGACCAAATCGTTCAAGAGATGCTTCAAACACTAGGGATAGCAATGTTTTGCGTAAACTCAGCCCCGTCAGAGAGGCCGACCATGAAAGAAGTTGTAGCATTGCTCATGGAAGTGAAAAGCCCACCTGAAGAATGGGGCAAAACATCACAACCTCTAATAAAACAGTCCTCGAATCAGAGCTGATATGTCTCTGATATTCTGGCACTTTCTTAGTCTTTTCTTTACTTGATGTTGTAGACATTTTAGGGTAGGAGGATCATTGATTCCCATTTCCCAGATCTTAGCCAAGACTTAGAAATTTAGGGCTGAAGTCGATCAGGGAAAGTTCATCAGTGTGATTTGAATTCAGAATGTAGGAAATCACTTGTACAGTTAGAAACATTAATCTGTTGAAACCCTTCTTTCTGTTCCAATGCCTCTTTTTTAAACCATGGCCTCACTCTGGTTTCATTCTACTAAATTGTCTGTTCAGAGACACGAACAAATGTTTTCAGATAATAACAGGCTTTGAAATACAGATGAATATGTCGAAGTAAAAAATTTGCTGCTTGAAACAGATACGCAGGTTCTAACAGTGAAAAAAGAAATACCTAAAGAAAAGTGTATACAAACTTGAGACTCTTTGCTAATGCTATATGATAGTATTCTTAGCATTCTAATCTGATTACTAAATAAATAAAAAATCTCACAAATACTGTCAACTGTAGGTCTGATCAGCTAGAAACTTAAGAGACGTTCCAACAAGTACGACAATCCTACGACTATCCCACCAAAGAGGTCTCGAAAAGGTCTAAATATACGCAACCTCACTTCTTATAAAAACGGGAGCTTAGAAGGGAAGCATGCAAGTAGGTACAGTGAAAGAAGGATGATAAGAAGGAAAGTGCATACAACTGATGTGGTAGGAGTTTTAGGGTCTAATGTTGTAGAAATGGGGACAACCAAGAACAAACCACGCCTAAGCCTTGATTACCCACATGGCCTTCTAATGGTCCCTATATAGTGTCATTATAACTCTTTGACTACCCTTTTCCAATACACTAGATCAAACCTAATTTATACCAAGATCTGCTCAGTATTGGATATATACACCTCTCTGAGTGTATATGCTTCCATGCTACGTGATCTGTTAATTCCCATCAGAGAATTTCTAGCGCATATCCTTGCGCAGATAAGTTTCGTGGTTACTCATCGACTATAGGTTGGTAGCTATGAACTTAAAAACTGTTTTCGTAACGTGGATTTTGAGAACTAAGTCTGAAGTCTGTCTCCTAGAGTCTTAGTGTTGTGAAAATAATTTTAAAACTAGTCCACATACGGCTAGCATCATCACTTACGAGTTAAATCTAAGAGCGCTGGTAATGATAGCAGGCTAGCTCTATCTCTTACCACGAACACTGATTAGTATACACAAACTAGTTGTTGGAGTAATGGCTCCAAAGCCATGTTGACTTGAGCATTGGATACCTCTTGGTAGTAATCCTCATTACTACTATGCTTATTGCACCTATTAAACACCATGGTTATTATCATGTTAATTGTGTGATTATGGGTGTGTTTAATTCCATAATCAATCTTTGACCCTTTGATATCCATAACATCTTTTTCCTCCCACTATATAAGAAAGCCTTTTGTGTTCAATTTTATATCGAACGATATATACAAAAACACATCTCATGATTTTTGGGTAATTGTATGAGTGTGCAAACTCCAACTTTTGTACGTGAGTGGTCGTGTGCAAAAGTAGTTGTGTTAACCTTGGGGAGCATTCCGGCCAGTGACGATGACCCGGCCAGTGACGATGACCACCAATGTCGGGCCGTAATCGCTTTCAAGTCAGTGGTCTCCTACCGCAGCACAACTTGAAATCGTTCTTTGATATTCCTTATACAACCATTGTTAACCCTTATTTCCAACAATTTGAAAGCGATTAATATACAATGGTTGTATTATTTTATATATAACCATAAAGTTTGTTTGTGGGTGAAATCTCTCATTTTCGTTCATAGTTTTCCAACCCGTAAGATTGAGACAGCCTTTCGTATTTTAGCTATATCTTGGTCCCTAGATCTCCGTTGAAGGCGTGTAATATGTTGTTGGAAAGCTAAGACAAAGATCTACAACTTTGTAGAATAAGACGAGTCCAAATTATGTTATTTATATATTATTATTTCGTCATCTTTATCACGGCGGTGTGGTGATGGTTTATAAGAAGATTATTTACTAATTATTTGATGGCATCTATTTCGATGATGGATATTATATAATTCAAAGGTCTTGGATAGAAAGGTTTGATCTTTATTATATTTTATTATTCTATATTGCCCATATGATTAAGGTACGCCCTCCTTATTTTGCGTCATGTTTTTTGTTCATATAAAAATATGAGACTATATTTTTTGAGATTTGAATTGGGTTACCTTGTTAGTCTTGGAATTTATTGGCATGTGTTGATGCTTGATATTGACCTTTGGTATATGTGTGGTTAATTTTGATTCCAAGTTTTTGATGGAATAATATTTCATATGCTATAGAGTGAAGGTCATCGTTGAGTCTTGTTGATTGACTAGTTGGCGATTTGTTGTTGACGGTTTAATCCAAACCTTGTTATGTGTTGTTTTAAAACATAGGACTTAATTAGCCTCAAACGTGTGTTGCTTCAGTTTTAATACGGGCTTTGTATATGCTAGGGCTTGAGATTCTCTTTAGCTATAAGTTGTTAGAGTGTTGTTTTTGCTCTCCGAGCTACACTCTTGTCTTGATTGACTATATGCTAAAGTGTGCGCTCCTTTCTCGATGAAAATGTTCTTGAGAAGCATGTGAATTTTATAGCCCTTATTTTCACGTTTGTGGTGCGACGACTCTTACACATTTGCATTGTTTTGGCTTATATTAATATGAGAATTTTTTGGTACAAAATTCTCCTAGGGATTGCATCTCCTTAATACTCCTTGATGGGTGTGCCGATTTGTGGGGGCTAGTTTCATTTTATTTTTGGCCTATGAAATAGTTATAGTCGGTCACTATCTTATTTTAAGGAGGATATACGTGGAAAATTGGAAGTTTTGTGTGTATGTCTCATATGTCTCTTTGTAAAGAATATTTGGAAGGAATGGTTAGACTCTTTAATCTTGAACATAGTGTTATCGCTTGTGCCTAGTGCGTCAACATGTGGGGGAAGTTGTTCAAGTAATTACTCTATTTATTCATTTATAAGTTTGTTGTTTGGAGTGTAGAGTCTAATTCCTGAGTAAAATCTTTGAGTTTGTGGGGGTAAATAGGCATGGTTGGTTTACCTAAGTATAAGGATGAGACTGAGTTATCATATGTCTTTATGTGGATGATATTTGATTTTTGGGAATAGTTTGAGAATATTGATTGATGCTAAACTATTCTTGTCGTCCATTTTTGAGATGAAGGACTCAGAAGAAGCGAGTGTGATACTTGGAGTTCGAGTTAAGAGAAACTCTAGTTGCATTGCTTTAAGTCAGTCTATCTCTTTGTGTTGACTAGAAAGTCTTTTTCTTTGATGTGGTGCCTATTAGTACACGTGTGTCCCTAGCACTCTTTGACTAGAACTTAGGAGAGAGTGTCTCCCAAGTTGAGTAAACTAAGATCATATGTAGCGTTATGTTGCTCATGAATTATGCTCGGCCTAACATAGTCTATTTGGTGAGTACACTAAGTGGTTGTACTCATAACCCTACTAGTGATCATTAAAGTGCGTTTAATCTCTTACTTGGATACCTTAGAGGATTAGTTGACCTCGTTTGCATTATCGTGATGTTCCAACGTAAGGAATTTGGAAATTTGCTACTATGCTATCTGGGTATCAAGTATTGTATGAGATTAGTATCACTAGTGGATGAGTGTTTACTCTAGGAGGTGGTGTTATATTGTTGTAGTCTTCAAAACACACTTGTATAGCTTAGTCCACCATAGAGTATATATGAGTTTTTGTCCTCGAGTTGGCAGGATAAAAGGCTGAGTGGTTGAGTAATTTGTTAACAAACGTGCTTCTACGGCGGGATATGCGGTTTTCCGTCTCTCTTCATTGTGATTTTCAAGTGACACTTGGTGTTGCTAAAAATAGAGTGTACAATTGGAAGAAGAGTCATATACGCATAAGGCACAATGTTGTTAAACAACTCTTACAATTGAATGATTTCTTTAAATTATGTGAAACTTGTAAGAAATCTTTTTGATCCCTTTATAAGGGATTACAGAGGAGTGTCATCCGTTAGTCGTCGAGGGGAATGGGGTAAAAGCCCATGAGTTCAGGTTGTGTCGTGGATACCCGCTTGTGGTCAATCGAAACCACACGACTCTTAACTTTGCACTACATTTCTCATCCCTATGGTGCGTGGTAGTGCTTAACATAATCAATAACCTATTGGTAAGTGCTTTTGAGATGCACTTGATGGGTTTATGTTGAAAAGGTTGAGCGTAAGCTCTTAATGATCTTATAACCCAATTTGGGTGGTCCTAGTGAGACGGACTTGATGAGATCACCGCACTTGGAGGTTGAGATTTAATTATCTCTTAATGAGTCTACATCCTTATGTTGGATGGTCCTGTCGAGAAGGATTCGAAAGATTCACCGTGTATTCGTGAAAGGTTGAGCTTTGCTCTTAATGGTTCCATATCCCTTTGTGGTGGTGTTTAGTGAAACACTTGATGGACCACCTATGTGAGTGTAAAGGTTTGGCCGCCTTCTATGAAAGATTGGGCTATCTTTCTAGAGCACTCACGAGACCCGAGGTGTGCGCATGGCCTTAAAGTGCTTGGATCGCGGAGTTTGCATATTCTTTTAAGGTAAATATGTGTTGTGAGGGTCTCAACCGAACTTTAGTGAGTTCAAGAAGCAATTCACTCACTAGAAAGTAAGTTGTTGCCTCATTCCACTATGTGTCAATTCAAATCGAAAGATATTGATGCTTAAGTATTTCCTTACATTTACCCAAGATTTGTTTCTCTTATTGGCTTTGTTCGCCCTTAGTGGGGGATTGTTGGAGTAATGGCTCCAAAGCCATGTTGACTTGAGCATTCGATACCTCTTGGTAGTAATCCTCATTACTACTATGCTTATTGCACCTATTAAACACCATGGTTATTATCATATTAATTGTGTGATTATGGGTGTGTTTAATTCCATAATCAATCTTTGACCCTTTGGTATCTATAACATCTTTTTCCTCCCACTATATAAGAAAGCCTTTTGTGTTCAATTTTATATCGAACGATATATACAAAAACATATCTCATGATTCTTGGGTAATTGTATGAGTGTACAAACTCCAACTTTTGTACGTGAGTGGTCGTGTGCAAAAGTAGTTGTGTTAACCTTGGGGAGCATTCCGGCCAGTGACGATGACCACCAATGTCGGGCCGTAATCCCTTTCAAGTCAGTGGTCTCCTACCGCGGCACAACTTGAAATCGTTCTTTGATATTCCTTATACAACCATTGTTAACCCTTATTTCCAACACTAGTCATCAGGATATGCAAGTTTGAAAGCCTCGAGATGACTTGCTTGCAGAAAAATGCTTCTTAGGTTTGCTTTACTCCTATTTCAAGTGCAAGCATAATACGAAACAGGAATCGACATGACATGAGCAAGGCTCAATTCTGTGAAGACCATCGGTCCATCGCCGAAAATTAAACTTACTAAAAGAAGAAACTTCCAATGCCAGAAAGGGCCTACTGATATGTCTGTTTTCCTAAGGTTAGCAAGCAGCCAACAATCTTCATCTTATCTCGACAAACTGTGTCCTGTGTGCTAATTTTGTAACTATTTCAGATCCAGAGTTTTTCGGGTCCTAGCATAAGCCAGTGATTCCCTTAGCGTTTTGTTCCCCCCAGCCTCTGAACAGATGATTATGTCCATTCTAAGACAAAAGCATTCAATACTATGTAGCCAAGAAGAACATGAGGTGCTTAATTAGAGTATGGTGGTATGGGTCAATAGCGTGCGCTGGGAGGGATTTCGGATCATGTTTCACGTATTTGGAACTGTTTCGACTTTAACTTTGGGTTACATGAAACACTGGACCTGAGTCTGGTTAAGGATTTTACGAAACAGTTCAGAATATGCATATGAAATGATGGGTTGCTCTCCAAAATGCAGCTCAGTCGGGATATCCGAAAATTGGGACAATGCGAACTGTAGTGCCTAGAGGTTGGACTTGGATTAATTTCAGTTGGCTTTTTTGAATTGGGAAATTATAGACCATACAAGATAACAAGGCTAGTATGTCAAACTAGTTTCGGCCAGAGCAGCTGGCAGGTTTCACAGGACGACTGGAAAATAAGACTTGGAACTATAAGGCCAGGCTTATTTTCGGTTGGTTAAGAGCTCATAAAAATCGAGCTCAAGCTCGATTTAACAACCCGTCCAACTAATGATTAAGCTTAACCAACTCTGCATGGCTTTTGATCTCCGAGTACCTAACAGTTCGTTCTGAATGGGGCCTCTGGGTAGGAACTAGGTGCAGACCCACCTGGTAACGATCAAGATTACACCTATCTGGGTGCTGTGGGTTGGAGAGCAATGTCTTCCACCCCCCCCCCCCCCAAAAAAAAAACCTCTAGACTCTAGGGTTCCAAGATTCACGTCTCATCCTTGGTGTGGAGGAGTGTTCCGTGTTACCCTCCCCTCGACAGTCTTACCTCTTCCAATAGAGAATATTAGTTGGTATATAGTAGCAGCCTAGGACAACCCCCCAGCTAACACGAATCATCATAAGTAATCGTTGTGAGGATGTCATATAAGTTAAAGATAATTGTGAACAAGTTAGAAGAATATTGAAACACGTTTATAAGGAGTTTTAAAAAAGCAATCAAAGTAAGGAAAAACAAAAGATTAAAAAAAATAGTTGTAAAACAAGTTGAAAAGATATGAACTTTAAACATAGGAAGTACGCTAAATGCATATCCAAGAGCCTTAGGGCATCGGTCTCCAAAGAGCCATGCCTAATGACACTAGTCCAAGGTTCCACCAAGATTTTGGTGGTAGGCAGGTAATTAGTGTTCCACAAGATGAATATTTAAAAGCTTGAGAGGTGATTCCCTTCTGCCCATGTAAGCCCTTAAAGATTGTAAACAACGGCCGGAAAAACACCTCTAGTCCTTTGTAGCTCCCATACGCTTTGCCAATTAAGTAAACTGGTAAGAATGAGCAATGCACATTTCCAACAGCCATGTAAGCAGATATCATTAATCTCTTTCAAGTGACCTGCTACTGGTGTTTCTTATGGCAATATTTTTTTGTGAAGCAAATGGGTATGCCAATGCAAATTGGGACTTGGGTTGAATGCACAAATAGCTGTGGAAGATTTGACATATGGGAGGTCAAATGCAGAAAGCTAGTTATATAGCTTTGCTATAGGTTTGAAAAACCTTAGATGAAACCCTCCAAAAAAAAAAAAAAAAAAAAAAAAACCCTCAGATGATACTTATTCTCAGAAGAAGAGAACTGCAAAGAAAATAGTGTTGCAGCATAAAGATACTTAAAAACACTCCTGTGCCCAGAGAATAAGACTGATCTGATATACACATTCTAAATCTACTTGCAGTGCGTAAAGACGTGAAGCAGTCCCATTCTGAAAACTTAGAGTCTACTAAAACACCCATTGCCTCGAAAGATCCTGCCTACGGCAAGGTAACTTCCCCATTTAGAAAGTACCTTACTCGGGGCAGTTTTTTTAGGTCTAAATCTTTTATGTTGGACAAGAAACTTTCAACTTTCACCCCAAAGAACATTAAAAAAAAAGGACAGCCCGGTGCACCTTGGCGTCTCCGCTAAGCGAGGGTCCGGGGAAGGGTCCCACCACAAGGGTATTGTACATCAAAAATTTGGTCCCACCTCGAATTGAGGGGCGTGATTTGCGTTTGCATGTGAGCAATCCAAATCTCACATCAGAGGCAAATGTATGATGGTTGAATCTCTTGGTAATTAAGCAAGTGATACAACCATACCATAACAATGAGAGTGCATTAAAAAGATAAAAGAGAAATGTTAACCAAAAGAGGACGTAAGGATGGCTGATGTAGAGCACGGACCAGGAAGGAAAAAAACATCTAAGACAATTCCTTCTATGCTTTATTTTCGCACTACACTTATATCCATAGGTAGCAATCTCAGATGACAGTACAGCTTAATAAGCCGATGATCAGAAATATAGAATAAATATAAGGCTGGAGTTGATAAAAAAATGTGCCATCGTGACAGAATACAAACCTATCTTCTACTTATGGGGTTGCAGCCAAAACTGGAGAGGATCAAAAAGATCATGATGGTCACTTAATCATCATATACCTATAAAATAATTACTCTACACTGGTGTACCCAAAATTACATAAAAATGTACTAGTGGTTTGAGCCAAAAGTATGATCCATGTGAAACTTGAAGATAAAGGCAGATCAGACTGACAGCCTCTATATAGAGTGCACATAGAAAAGGCAGACGTACTGTTAGTTAAGGTTTCACTGATTCTCACATTTCTTTGATGTGAATCTCAAAACGAAGTTACTAATGCAATCAGAGGCTCAAAGCAACTCTCAATGATAAGCAGGAGGATGGTGATGTAATATTGACGACTCAATGATATTCATATCTGAAGGTTTTATGACATTGCAAAGACACACCTCAACTGAATCTCAGAGAAGACCTGAAGGCTTGCCATGACTAAGGTTTTGAGTCTTTTGACACTGTATGTCAAATAGAGGGGCTGGCTAAGTTCATCTTGGACAACGATCCGAAATAATTCATTTGCCTAAAGTATTATCTCTCTTAAACTGAGACGTCTCTGCCACAAATTACACCATTCAATCATATCATCTTCGAGAAGAACTGATGCTCTAATTGCATCTCATATGCATCTTAGCATGAAACTAACCTCAACATTTGCAGCTTTTAGGATGATTACCTCTACAGTACACAAATACCTGTGAACCATCCATAGGTAAGTCCAATCCACTATCAACAATCACACACACCAAAAATTTACTCCCTAGGTTCCTAATAGGCATTGTTCAACCACAATAATCCGCAAACGCAATCAACTGCGAGTTCAATCCACAAACAATCAGATACACCCCACTAAAGATGTCAAATTGGCGACGTTCCATGAAACAAAATGTCAGTTCGAGTCATGATTTGCATACAACACTTCTGTCAAGCAACAATACAATCAATACTTTTCACATCTACCCACTAATGTTACCATTAGAATCACAGGAGGCAGCATAACATTAACAGAATAAAAATAAACTCAGAAACTCAAAAAGAGTAGCAAAATTCCGTAAAATTCCTTATTCAAACTAAAACATACACTAAATCATAGATATCCCTGAAGGCAAATGATGATCATACAACAATGCCCTCAACAATTATGAACATTGCATCACTACATTTTGTCATCATAATCCAAAATGTTAGCACTAATCTCAAACAGAAAGGGCGGGCAGGCGTATACGAACCGATAAAACTAACACAATCAAACCTCAAGCAATGAAAAATCAATCATTCATCCAATTGTTGAAGCTCAGCTTTAAGTTGCTCAATCTTCAAACCCATAGACCTCTGCAAAGCATCTCTTTCCTGACCATCAAGCTTCCCCAACAAGCCATTAAACAACTCCAAGACTTCATTAACAGCAGCTCTAGCACACTCAGCTTCCTCATTGAAATAAACAGTTTCTTTGGACTCCATAGCTGCCTCAATCTCCTCCCTTGCTTCTGCAAACTTTAAGTTTATGTCATCCACAATCCTGTTCTTGTCGAATCCTGCACTGTAGCTTCTCAAGAAAGTTACTGAGCTTGATGGGTGGTGGAAAGAAGTGGGTTTTGAGGAGGGAAATGATGAAGGTGTGCGAGTGGTGAAGGGTTTGCGGAGAATCGAAGAAGTGGGTTTTGGAGAACAGTGAAAAGGGTTTCTTAGGATGAATTTGGAGAGAGAAAGTGATAATCTTTGATGCATTTTTTTCTGCAGAGGTTGTGAAATCTGGGAAGAAATTGGGGAAGATCAGGGAGAGTGAATTCTTAGAGATTGTGAAATTGGAGTAGGGCAGTCGATCATCCGAGCTCTTGCTCGCTAACTTCTCGGAATCGGTTCGGTGGAAACTCGGCTCAAGTTTGGTCGAAACTCGAATGGTTCAATGGACCAATTGAGCCCGAGGTTGAGCTCCGACCACTTCAAGCCAGTTTCAAGCCGTTCCTAACTCCAAAGTTGGGTAAATTTGAGTCGATCTTGATCTCGAGGTTCATTTCCGTAACAGAATAAGAAGGACAGCTCAAAACAGTTACCAAACACTCAAACTAGTTTTAAAAGGGATCTAAACAGTCGTACACAGTTACGCGATGAGACGGTTTTACCCTAAAATTACTCGAGAACGAAAACATGCCCCTCCCTCAAGTCTCAACTGAGGAGGCATCTAAACTAAACCTTTTTTCTTGCAAAACGAACCAAACTCCCTTCAACTCTCCAATTCCATTTGACTTAACTTTCTCTCTCCAAATTGCATTCTCGATTTCTAATTTCACAGAAAAAAAAAAATGGAGGAAACAGGACTAGGGAGACTGACCCTTGTCGTATCAACGAAGCCTTGCTTTGGTCTCCCCACTGCGTGCCAAAGAAGTTTGCCTGTTTTCTTATTCCTCAAGTTTTCTAGTACCCCTTTTGATTTGTGCTACAATTCCACCTTCCCTGATTCAGGTTTTCTTCTTAATCCCCCTTTTTATTTTTTGTTAAATTGTTCAAATTCGGTGTAATTTAGAGGAAATATTACGTGGGTATGAGTTTATTTTCCCAAAGTTGCTTTCTTTTCTGAATTTTCATGTACTTTTCTCTCTTGTCATGTGTTATATATTTTGTATTGGCTATACCCTTGATTTTGTGCCGGTTACTGCTGTTTTTCCATCGCCCTTTGATCGAATTCGGGCCGAAAATGCATATGGGTTGTTGTAGTTTTGTTGATTTTGGTAATGAAGGAACTTATATGATTGTTGATACTGTGGTGAGAGTGTTGAGTTGGAGTTATAGTGCTTCGTTGTAATCGAGCTGATTCGGTTAGTGATGTGGTGTGGTGTTTGTGTTGAATTATGCTCTCCAAATTTGTCGAGATTGATTAGAGCAAGAATTGATGTGCTGCCATTGACATTGTGAAGTTAATTGAGTACGAATTGAGCTCTAGACCTCCATCTTTTTCAATAGATTTCCCAAGAGTTTTTGTACATTTTCCGAGGAAAGAACAATTAAAGTCATGCACCGTTTGTAGGTGTAGCTAGAAGAGCGTATGTGGGCGAGTTATTTAAAGCTAGATTTTGGTGTGTTTCATTGGTAATGTGATGAATGCGCACAAACCAGATGTTCCACTATGATTTGTAGATGTTGTTGCTTCACGCCTTCACATATCATTCTTGAGCCTAACTGTATTTAATTCGTTGAACTAAAGTTTCAACCTTTCAAAAAGTTGATTGGTAATTTGGAGAAAGATAGAGGAGTTATTGGAGATATGTACCACTAGTGTACTCTTCATCACTAAGGATGAATCCGCCAAGAATATCTCCTTGGTTTGACCATTTTATTGGTTAAAAATGAATAGCGAGAAATAGTCGCTTGATGTGATCGGAATGTGTGTTCAGTAGATGGAGAGTGTTTTTGAAGGAGTCAAACTAGGCTGATAATGCCTAAGCTTTGGAATGACTGAAATTTAAGATTAAATGTTTGGATATAGGTTACTTTAGATGGTATTCTTGATTAGATTAGTGACTCTGTGTTTCTGTGCTTGAACTTGGAAGGCACGACTCACGAGCCAGTTCGTCGAATTGTTTTGAGTAGATTTGACAAAAGTCAGTACTTGCTCTGAGTTTTATTGGATTGGTCTAGGGGCATGGGGTGGCACAATGTAGTAGATTGTTTGTGTACATAAGCTGGATGGAAGGGGAGGGAGGGGAGAGGAAGAAAGAGTGATATTTTTCCTCCAAATCCTTCCAACAATGGAGAGATTGAATCTATACATCAGGGAGAGAAAATGGATCCTTCACTTTCCTTTCTTTCCCGCATCCAAACCTCTGTCCAAATAAAAGGAAGTGACTTCCCTCCCCCCCCCCCCCCTCCCCCTCCCCTTTCTTCCATTTCATGTATGGTTAGCGTCTTGGCTCTTGAAACATGTTTGGAGTTTTTTCCGAAAGCTAGTATTTGTTAACATCTTTGGAGGGGTTGGGGTCATTTATTCCCCTTGCATACCTTATTACTGTTTTTTTATTTCCTTGTTAATGAGAAAAATATTACAGAATACTAGAATAGAGTGAATTTTGTAGCTCACCAGGATAGAGACCATTTTATTGAACCTGTTAGTTCAAATATATAATCCTTCATATATGATAGGAGTACATCCTGCGAATCACTATGCCCATGATGGACATTTCTTAAGGTTCTGGTCTTCTTGCAAGTTTTAAAATTGGGGAGGCTCTTGTAAATACGAGTTCTCAGGCTTTCAGTTGTGTTCATTTGACTAGTTTATGTGCTCGCTTGGATGGATGCGGGTATTCGTGTGGTCCTCTTTAGTTCTACTTCCCCTTCCCATGAAATGTCGCATCTTGGGAAGTTAAATTTGTTTGCTTGCACATGTAGGACATGACTTCCAAGGGAACTTTCACTTGACTAGGCTGCCCTAGGTTAGCAACTTCTAACGTTGTGGGAAGTAGAACTTCCTAAGAAGTGGCAATCCCTATTAATCAAACAACTTCACGTTTTGTATTTTTCTTGGAAAATGCAACGTCCCACGATTTTGGGTGATAAGGATTTGGTGACTTGTATTTGGAGTACAATAGCTGATGAAATGAAGCATTATTTATGGCCCAATTACTTCTCAAATTGAAATAAATGCTCCTAACTAAGAACTCTTTTGGAGAGTAGGGAGGATTGTGGAGCGTTCTTGAGTCTTATGTTTAGGCTTTAGAGAAATATGTACGCTTGTTTATTCTAGGATGGATGTAGCCTTGGTTTTCTAGTAGAATGACTAGAATCTATGTACAATGCTGTGTCTATGAAAAAGGAGGTTGCTGGAGCTGACATTTGCTCATATCTGAAGCATGAGAAAACTAGGTGTTGTTTCTAGAGTGTAGGTCATTGTGTTGTTTTGTCTTTTTCGTGTTATTGTTGTAAATTGTTGATGTGACATTTTGTTTGTTAATAAACTATTATAATCTTTTGTTGTTGTAGATAGATAGTGCTAAAAAGTAGCATTTTTGTCGTAAGCTAGAACCTTTATTCTAGTATATTTGCTTTTTATAATGCTCTGTTTTCATATCTTGTGATTTTCATTTATGTCACTGAACTGTTTCTTACCTTCCTCCTCTCTGCCATTACCCAACTCCGTTATTGTTGTATTAGAACGAAAGCTTACTTTTTTCTATTTGTAGATCACATTCCATATGTTGAAGCTGGTTCTTATGTGGCCTTCGATAATGAGAAAGGCGGGGTCATTGAGTGCCTAAGAGAGGATGGTATTAGTGATTTGGACTCTGAATTTTGCACTATCCCGGAATGGATCTCAATGAAAGCGATGATTTGCAGCTGGCTCACAGATGCTCTTACATACGAATTATGGATAGCTTCTGACAAAACCAGTGCAGAGAAGATCTACTACTCTGATCTTCCATGTCCTATTGGGTCGATTCTCCACTACAAGCAAGTTCAGTCTGCAAAGCGCTGCCTAGGAATTACCAACGAAAATGCTGAAAGAATGGAAACTGAGGTCTAACTTTTGCTGTGATTTTTTTCTTTTCCAATAATTGCGTGGACTTTGCCGGGTGATTTTCTTATGTGTGTGTTCTGATACATGGATGCTATCGTCCCTTCTCATATTCGATATTCTCTAGTTGATCATTAACCTAGTTATTGTTGCAATTTTTTCTACAGATCTATAGAAGGGCAAACCTTGCATATGAAGCTCTTTCAACTCAGTTGGGGGAGGAGTCTTTTCTTTTTGGTAGCAGGTGCTTCTGCGAATATAATACTACTATAGTTTTCAAACTACTTCACAAACCTGATGAATTTAAAAGCTAACTCAGAATGGTTGGTTTACTACTTCCTCGTGCAGGCCTAGTAGTTTGGATGCCCTATTCCTCAGCCATACCCTGATTTCGCTTCAGGCTCTACCAGTGAGTTTTCTATTAGATATATTTCTTAAAATTTAGAACTAGAGCTTATTACTGAAGCTTTTTGAAATCCCTTACTTATTGCTGCATTTTTTTTATTCTGTTTCTTTCACTTTTGCAAATCCCCCTCAAATATTTCGAAACTCTCCCGTGGGTTTCAAATACTGTTACCTGTGGATAGAGGAAACATTTGCTCCTTTAGCCGCCCTGTTTCTCTCCTCTTCACCCGCCAGTGTCCCCACCTCTCTCCTCTCCACCCCACCGCCCACCACCACCACCAATGATTTGTTCCTTTCGTATACCCACCCTTCACCCACTCTCTCCCTCTGGCTTTACAAGGCCTGGCCTATATAGGCTGGGATGCCCTTGGGCAATGGATGCTGATCTCATGCTATGTTCTGTTGTTTTTATTGTGTTGGAGCTGGATGACTCTCTGACCTCTTCTTGTATTCTAATTGTCCCCCTTCCATTATGTATTGTCCTTTTAATTGAATTCTGGTTCCTGTTCATTTAAACTAGATAATGTCCTTATTAATGCCCATAGGAAACATCCAATTTGAAGAGCAAGCTTTTAAATCACAGCAATCTTGTGAAATACACTGAAAAGCTCGGTGCACAGTTCATCGAGGAATCCTCAGTTCAGACAGCAGTGCCAGCCTGGTCAAGAGCTCCATCATCTGATGGGCAGGCTTCTTCTTCAACATCTGGTAAGATATTATGTCTTGGCTCTTATGGTCTTCAGTTTTCACTCATTATTGGAATTCCTATATACTTTCGTAAGGAGTGGGATCAGGATCTGTGGGTTTAATTATCCTTGGATCTAAAAAATCATCATGTGAAGTAATTGCATGTCATGATTCCTCTTTGGATTGAGGCCTACCGTAGTCCGTAGATACCTTCTTGCCATTGATGGTAGTGTACTATTTTGGCTAAATGACGATCCTTAACTTTTTGATGCAATATTTGTATGAAGCAGACACAGGTATCCTGTAAAATCTCCACTAGTTTGTTTGACCTACTATATTAAAATGTTTCTATGTTGGGTGTATGAGAAAAGAAAGTACTAGCGATTCCACGAATAGTTCATTAGTAGAGAACAGAAAAGGAGTAGAGATTGGGGTGATGAGTTAATATTTTGGGAGTTCTGTGAGCTTTACTTTGTACTTAATTGTTGTTTGTTTTTGGTTAAGAACTCACATATGATGTATGTGCCAATTTCTTAGATTGCGTAAAGTCATTTGTTTGCCGAGTTTGTCATGATGTGGTGTTCATCTAAGGAGTCAGCGATCCCCGTAGAAGTGTTTATTTTATCTAAATCTGGGGGGATCCTAGAGGCCATGTTTTACGAAATTCTAGGTTACTACTGTCTTCCTGGCAGAACATTTGGCATTCGTCTCCTCTATCAACAACATCTTTACCCTAGTGCCTTAAAAGCTCCCGCCACAAGGCGGGGTAAGGGGGGGTCGGATGCACGCAGGGGTGAAGCCAGGAATTTCAAGTCTGCGGGTGCCGGCTAAGATATACGGTACCGCCGTATTCAAAAACAAACTATAATATTATTACGTAATTGAACACACTTTTGTTGTAAAAAGAGGTGAGTAGTCGAAAACAAAAGGGTAAGAGAGAAGAGGAACAAAAGGGAAAAGCAAAGAAATAAAAAAATTTGAAAGAAAAGCATGTTTAATGCAAAAAAATAAAATACAACAAATTGGAAAAATTAAAGTGAGTCGATGAGTCGATTAATAAAATGCAAAAAAACACAAAAAGACTGAAAGAAGAGCGCGGTACAATAGCTAAATGCAAAGTGAGTTTCAGAATGCACCAAAAAAAAAAAGGCAAACAGTAAACTGAGAGGGATGTGATTTGAACCTAGACTTCTGTACTAGAGAAATTAGTTATTGTACACAACCACTGGGCTATACGCAATGTATTGATTATTACCAGGTTAAATAGTATATGAACAAAAGTTACAGGTGCCAGAACTTAAAAAATAAAGGGCCGCTGTGGTGGGCTGCAGGTGCCAGGCCCCCGCTGGTTCCGCCCCTGGATGCACGCAAGCCTTACCCTTTTGAAACATAGAGAGGCTGCTCACGGATGACCCATTCATCTCTTCTCTAAAAGCTCTTTAAACTGTTATGAATAAGAGCACATTTTTTTTCCCTGAGATATAGGACACTGTCCTCTGTATGAGTACATTGCAGTGAAAGTTCTATGATGATACATATTTTTATTTATTTATGTATTATAGCTTCTCTCCCTTTTCCCTAGCCCATCAATATATAAAATCATGGCAATTAAAGTTCTGTGATAATGTAAGTTATGATTTAAACATCTCTCCCCGTTTTGTTGTTGATGTTGCTCAAAAACATGCCAATGGAAGTTCTTTGATATATGTTATATGGAGCTGTCTAGATGCCGATGGATGTTCTATGTTGATGTTTTTTTTTTAAATTGTTATAGCCCCGCTCCCTTTTTTTTGTTGCCTGTCATAATATTGATAACTTTATTTTGTTAGTTCCTTTCTCACTGTTCCTTGCTTTGTTCAGGTTTGAGTTGCCGTGTTTCCAGCAAAATTCTTAAAAATTAGATACAATGCTTTCAGTATAGTTACTAATTGTTGCTTTTGTCTGAAAAATTTGTAATAGGTGCAAATCCAAAAAGTAAGCCTAAGAAGGAAAGGACAGAAGAAGAAAAGAAATTCAGACGAAGAGCGAAATACTTCCTAACAGCTCAGTTTGTTTCAGTGCTTGTGTTCTTGTCACTCTTTGGCGGTTCAGATGCAAGTCAAATGGAACTTGAAGATGACGAAGGTATAGATTACATGGATTAGATGGAAGTGTACTCTGAGACCCAGTCAGCTCTGGCATCATTTTTGGAACGTAAGATATCCTTATGCGCCTGTATCCTGTTCCTGCATGGGAAATCTGAGGCATTCGGGTTTGTCGAAAGAGTTGTTTTCAGCACCATATTTTGTACGGAAGAAAAAGCTCGACTCCTATTCCCTATGACATTGTTTCATAGATTATGTTCAGAACTCGTACCACTTGTTTTTTGGGTCAAGAGTTTTCTACTAACGCATTTGATTGTAAATGCTGATCCTTAGTCCTAACAGAAAGAATAAAGAACAAGGGTTCTAGAGCTACATATCACGAGTCGCAACACAGTTTTTGCTTTTGATTCAGGAAGCCTTTATTTACACATCTGGCTTACAAGTTACAACTGCCCCTCGCCTAGACCTTAAAATTCAAGTTAGTATGATCGTGTTGGTGTTAAATTTCGCGTTTAATTCGGACTGTCGTGATTTGTGTGGTCCGCTAGATTTGTAGTCGCTTCCTGTTTCTATTAATTTTTTTTTTCTTTCAAAATAGTTTAAATCCCTATTCTGTGAAAGAGAGACCATGGGTCGCACATTTGGGGCACAAGTTATGAGATATGGACAGTTACACATTTTCAAAATGCGGAGTCCGTAGGCATAGGAAGAATGGGAAGTTGCTTTTGTTTTTTGAGTCCAGAGAAAAAAGAAGAAAAAAATTTCATATAAACCTTAAATGTCGTTGTCACTTATCTTTCATGAATGGTACACTATGAAAAATAAAGTTACTCATATACGGACTTACGGAGTATAGAGAAATGAGTTTGTCAAATAAAAAGCATTCATTACATTGAACTATTATAGTCCTGCAACATAAAATTACTCATATATAGAGAACGCTTCAACATCAAACAAAAGTTAAGTTGTTAGTTCATTTTCTACTAAATCCAAGGTGACTAGTATACTTGCTCTTTGCTTTGTACTTGTGATTCTGGTAAATGGCAACAACTTCAAAAGTATTCCAACCTCAATAAACTGAATTTGAGTTGCACCAAAACCATGTAAAAGTATGGCAAAATTAGCCAACCTCCCTAAACTCCAACTAACCCACTTCATCCAAGCCAAATAAGCACCCTTTATGTGCTTTGCTTCTTGGTCTATATAAGTTCGAACTCGTGCTAGATTTACAGTAAATCATCGAGGATTGTAGTTAAACTAAACTCGCACAATGGCACGTCAACCTCTCTTAATAGCTTACTCTTCCATAAGTGCACCTCAGACCGGACTGGCTGGCATATCCCTTTTCTTCTGCGCCTTTGCGCTTTTCATGTGTGCATCCCACTCCAGAAGAAGATGGCGTCACTGGACCGCTTGCTACAGGCCTGATGAACCAGTTATACAGCTTCAGAATGAAGGGATGATGTTTAGTCCACAAGGGGCAGCAGGGCACAGCCAGCAACTTTCAGGGCCAGTTTGGCAGAAGCACATACTCATGGGAGGAAAATGCGAGCTGCCGGATTTCTCAGGTGTCATCATATATGACCCTGCCGGGAATGTCATGCCAGCCAAGCCTTCTAGGCTTGCTCTTCCTTGGAAGTAGTTTTGGTTTTCAGAGAGTCCCTAGCAATCGAAGTCTTGAAGCCTTGATCAAGTCGTTTCTCGACTTTTCACATTCAGTACGAGTTCTCTATGTATTCATTCAATTGCTAGTAACATTGTTTTATACAATAACATGAGCACGCAATAGAGCCTGAGACGTGTTTGATGCCATAAAGTTCAGCTGTATATCGATTTCAATCAATATCATTTCTGGAAAACTATCGGTACAAAATTGTTCAATTCCTGTCAAAACCTATATTAACATCCAAGACAGCTTTCTAATTTACAAAACACAATGCATTACCTAACTGGCATACATAAGTTAGCTTTTTGTTTCAAGAGGAAGAACTTCGTCCACGGAACCCAACCACACTGATCTTAGATGGGGTGCTTGTGCCCGACCCCTTCGACTTCCTGACAGCTTTCTTAGCAGATGTGAATGGATTTGCTATTTTCACGGATTTTCCTTTCGGTTGGCCCCCTGAGTCGGATTTCCCTCCAGCGCTTTTCTTCGCAGATGTCTGACTAGGAGCCGCTTTGGCAGAAAACCTTGGGGATTTCCCTGAAGTAGCATTAGCATTTGAAACTCTGCCACTAGGCCCACTACTTCTCCCATTTGTGGTCGATCGACCACTACTTCTCACATTTGAAGTTGATCGGCCACTACTTCTCACATTTGAAGTCGTTCTGCCTCTACCTTTCACATCTGAAGTCGCTCTCCCACTACCTTTTGCATCTGCAGTAGATCTGCCACTACTTTTCACATCTGAAGTTGCTTTGCCACTACTTCTCACATTTGAAGCCTTAATTGCTCTGACATTTTTGCCTGTCTGTTGACTAATCCGTGTTCTAGCTTTGTCCCGCATTACACTATCTACACTAAGAGATTCCAAGCTCTCGTTTTTCTTCATAGCCTCTTCGATGCGAGTGGCCAAAGGCACGTCCCTCTTGGCAACCAAACTGGTAACTTTCCCTGATAACATAAGAAAATGAGTCAAGAATCCTCACGAGTGCAACTGTGTGATTAGCACATACAGAAACACGTTCATATATCTATTTGGACGCACATCTTGATCACTTGATGGAAAGAGAAATAGTACCCATACCTAAGCAAATAGATGTGCGTGTGTGTGACTTGTGTGCGGCTGTGTGCTCTCTCCGTTCAAATCCGGAATGAGTGGAATTTTGTTTTTATAGAAGCTTAATTTTAATGGGGGCTTTTTTATTTATTTTTATTTTAAATAAGAGACTGTAGAAGCCACAACAGATTTTTTAAGTATCGCTGAACACAGATAAATGCAACAAGAATCTACCATAAGCATCTAGCCTGAACTTCCGAGACTTTCAGGTGCTAGTCCTTGCACCCTATCCCTATTATGTACTCCCCAACCTATCTAACCCAATCATCACAGAAGATCCACCTTAACCCAAAAAGATCTCTCACTTCAACCGACTTTTTGAATAAAGGTGGTAGCAACAACTAACCCATCTGACATCAGGTACCTGATACTACTGGGTCACAGCAGTAAGAGTTGAAATTAACCAAACTAATAAGATCTACATTCCAAAGTCCAATCTGACACTTGAACACAGTTCAGTGCAATGTTAATTGACCAACTCCTTCGACCACAAGCACCTGACAACACTGAGTCATGGACTTATGGCACTAAGATGTCGCACAGAACAAAACGCAGTGAGATCATCAGATGAACAAATGCAAAACAATTCTGGAAAGACAACTATAAGGTGAGTATCAAATAAAAATGAACCTAAAATACTAACATCTTCATTGCTGGTGCTATCAATAGGACGACATACCTTTTGCGCCCATACGGGCAGTTCTTCCAGTCCGATGAAGATAATCAACCTTCACAATTGATGGCTTATTAGCTTGCAATGGTAATAAAGAACAACCAAAAATACCAAAAAAGGTTACAATCTCAAACTTACAGAATTCTTAGGGAAGTCAAACATGATAACATGGTCCACATCCAAGTCCAATCCCCTAGCTGCCAGATCAGTGCACACCAAAGTGGGACAGTCACCATCTTCATTTTTGAATTTTTTAAGGTTCTCAACCCTGAGGTCAGCATTTCAGCAATGAGTGAAATTTGCGAGTGTTATGAAGGATTATGGCAAAAAAGAGAGATGCAGGGGAAAAAGATATAAGAAAATGGACATAAGATTATTCTAGGACTTAAATGTTGACAAGGAGAAGTAAATTAAAATAATATCTTCCAATTATTTTGTCAATGTAAGACAACAACAACATCTTTACCCCAGTGCCTTAAAAGCTCCCACCATAAAGAGGGGTCGGATGCACGCAAGCATTACCCCTATTGAAACATAGAGAGGCTGCGCACGGATGACCCAAAATGAAAATTGCTTTGAAAATCGCACCGACTGACTGCTACTTCACAAAATAAGAAGCACAGGCAGCTTTATGAGCCATTTTGCTTTATTGCATTATATCCCAAAAACCAAAGAATTTTTTGTCAATGTAATCCGTAGGGAATATGATGCAACCCCTCTCTATTTGAGTGTGGATGACATAATCAACAATATTCCAGACTAATCATTCAGAACAAGAGCAGGAAAATTAAATTCTCTTTTCACTTACTATGGTAACCCGTTACTCCCCCCCCCCCCCAATCCTTTGTTCCATAACTGACTTGTGTGAAGAAAGATAAAAAGGAGCGCAAAGGGAAAAGACACAGACACAGGGTTTCAAGTACTGAGGAGAAAGTCAAAACATTTTATGGCTGTATACTCTCAAGTCCCAACACTTATCCAAAACTAGCAGTAGCCAGTACACATGTGCATCCATCAGAAAACATAGTCACGTCTGACATCTCAAGGACACAAAATTTGTCAAAACGAAAGGAATCTATTGGTCCAGGAATAAGCGCATATCTTAACCTAGCATGACGTGATGCCCCTAACTCTATCTTGTAGCTGTTGTGGGTAAAATAAGGGGTTCATGTCTCCAAAAAGCTTCAAATAGGATGATCCTAGTGAAAGCCAAACAAGTTCAATTAACCACCTATGAAGAAGCTAAATCCCATGGTACATATACTTAAAAGAGCAAAGTTAAAATTTTCACAGGTTTTCGCTCAATGGCGACACAGTTCCATCAACCAAGAACACGTCATCAGCACTAAGCAGTAAGCACAACTGTATATATTATCTCACCTTTGTTCCGCTGGAACTTCTCCATGATAATTAACTGTGTATACTTGGTTTTCACCGAGGAAGTGATCCACTGCACGACTAGAATCCAAAGTGTTACAAAATACCATTACCTTGTTCCCCTTTGTTAAGCTAGGTTCAAGAACCTGCATCAACATAAAAGAAGTGTCCAGCCCATTAATACACTTGATAAAATAATGAGCCCACAGCTTTCAATAACATAAGATACACACACACACACACACAAACACACACACACACACACGAAAAAAAAAAAAAAACAGCTGGCAGTAGAGAGGGGTGTTAAATGCATTCTCACCCACACCAGAACAGAAGTTAAATCAAATTATGATTAAGAGAGAATGTGAAATCAAATGACAGACAATACGAACAAGTAGGTCAAATGTGAAGACAGCAGACTCAAGTGTGACTGAGACGAGGATTAAATGGGTGTGGGCATGCATCTAGCCATCTAGGGGTTAGGTGGCTTAGTTGTTTAAAAGTTATGATAACGGAAAGATGGTCACACTGACTTTGTGTGTCAAAAGAATCGAAACAGGGACAGTTTAGGAAATACACCAGCTAACTAGAAAATGGGTCCAAGTTTTTTTTTTTTCTTTTTAGTGAGAAACTCATATAGCCTCTATACACCCTTGTGGTGGGACCCTTCCCCGGACCCTCGCTTTGCGGGGACGCCAATGTGCACCGGGATGCCCTTTTAGTGAGAAACTCATGTAGCTGACTCCAAATCATTTTGAGAATAAGGCTTGCTTCTTCTTCTTGTTGTAGTGAGAAACTCAGTAAACAACTTGGATTCAGACCAGCACTTATCGTAACTTGGAACTGTAGATACGACACTGTACGGTAGCCTGACGGCATTTGTAGATATTCCCTGTACTACCCACATCTTTTACATCGGTGATACAGCAGAACAACAAATCCTGCACAGGTAGGATTTGAAGTGTCCAAAATAACGGTGTCATAATCCCTATGTCTTCCTCCAACTCTTTACGACTTACCCAGCCCCAACACCTTTTCCCATACATGGGCATGAGAGCATGGATAATATATCTACAAAGAAAAATCAAGACATTGTGTTGTTCATGTTGAGCGTTAGTTATAAGAGATGTTGGCTTCCCACTTGTAGACATAAGCTTGTAGTTTCTCAATGGTTAGAGACTCGTTTTCTTTCTACAATAGCCATAACAAGAAACAACCAACAAATGAAAAGTTCTCTAAATCAGATATTTGGGAGGTCCAAATGTATCCAGTATTTCCCCCTACATGCTATTCCCGATTACCCTTAATTCTCTGTTGAGACATGATAAAGGTACAAAGGAAACATAATTAATTTTTATTGGGTTAACTAATAAAGGATGTCTATCAAAGGAGGGTGACTCTCAAGTACAAAAACACTCTAAGGAGGTAACGCCAGTATACAAAAGCAGAGTTAGGTTAAGCTCTGAAGCTGTCATGAGTGATCTTATCTACAAAAAGAAGAAAAGTCGAAGTGCCGATGAGAGTGAAACACTTGACGCCAGCTATACACCATTTTCAGAAAAGTGGAACTAGAACTCTTGACTCTTAACGTGTATAAACAATATCATTCAGAACACACTGATTCCTTTCTATCTAAGTACCCCACCAAATAGCCAAAGGAACCATCTTTCACACCTCACTAATCCAGCCTTTATCATCCTTATTTTCCAATCCGAAAGATCATCTTTAGCCTTACGAGTGTGAACCCAAAAAGAGACTGATTAGTGCCACAGAGAAAATCCAAGGGCAAGAGAGGAAAAGATGATCAGAAGATTCCTCATCCTCACCCCACAAGAACACCAGCTAGACAAACCGCAAAGTAACAGAAACAAACAGTACAGAGTACTAACAATAACGGCTATATGAAGCAATAAAACAACCTGAAAGGTAGCTTATAAATAATAGACATCTGGATTCAGATGTGCACATCAGTTATCATAACAACGGCAGCAATATAATGAGTTATAGAAGAAACACTTATTCTGAATTCTGATCACTAAGAAGAGGAGAAGCTCACTGTTGAAACAGGTTGTTTGGAGTTAACGTGCTCTACCCAAAAACTATTGCCGGAGTTTCCATGTCCTTAATATGCTGAAATAAATCTTCAGATCTTTTTAAGGCTACCCCTTCATTTATTGCCATCTTGCTAATATGATTCTTTAATACACCTCTACCTCAAAAGACTTATCATGTGTCTTCCCTTTACATGTCCTAAACCATCCAAGTATTGTCAAGCACATCTGGGACCCAATAGACGATACTGATAACACCAAATTTCTCTCATATTTATATATCATTATGGACCTTACCTTCTTTTGTACAATTATACATCCACCAATGACATTTCAGCTTCCATTCACTTGTGAGATTGAGCCATCTTAATTTCCCAGCATTGTCCACCATTGTTTTCATTTTTCTCTCACCAAAGTTCCTTCCCTAGAAACTAAACATCCAAAGGGGATACTAATCTACAAACTGACAGTAATATTATTGCTATCTTGGATTGAGGTGAATATTAAGGAAGTGAGGAGCGCTAATGTGACCCCAAAACCTTTTATAGAAGCACTTCTCATATTTACAGCGAGTCACTGAAGAAAAATCGTCGCTTGGGAAGTTGGAAATGAGAAAACTATTCTTTACTGCAACGGAACTGAATAAGCTGAAGCGAGCTATAATTAATTTCAGGCAAACAGATCTAAGAAGCAAAGTCAATATTCTTCAGCACGAATGTAAGACAGAACCCAGAAGCATACCTGTAATAGTGCTTCCAGCTTATTTTCAGCGCCAGTGAGTCTGATAAAATCGTGACGAGCCGATGCAACCTTTTTGTGAAGTGTGGAAGTCCGTAAATGGGTTATACCCTGGAACTCCTCGTCAATCAACTTTTGGACTGCCTTTATAAGAAAAATGAACCATATTAACACAGTTGAGTACTAATCTAGAAACATTACACTTCAAAAAGAACCATCACGTCGAGTTGTAAAACAAGAGGCATCAACTAGGCAACACAACAGTGATACAAATATGCTTCTGAATTGAGTCCATGTTAGAAGATTTTTCTCCAGCCAAAATTAGAGAGAGTAGTTAAAAGATGAAATTTTCTACACAACATACTGAGAAAAGATCAGGTAAAGAACAAAGAATTCGGGAAAAAGATACTTGAAAGGAAAAGAAAAATTTTAAAAAAACAATTACTATCTGGTTATTCTCATTCACTCATCAAATATTCTGAAAACATCACAACTCGAGGTGTATAAATATGCTAGAAGATAAGTGAACATGAAAATGTACGCGTCAAATCCAAAGGGTATTCGTGATAAAAGGACAAGACAGCGACAAACGCCTATGGATCTTCTTTCTTATTTAATATACATTATTACTTCTCTTCCTCCTATAGTAGACATTAGGTGTTCATACATGATTTTCATCACATCTATTCTGCTGCTCGAAAGCACAAGGATCACATGGTAAGGGACTCGAGCAAATGAAGATAATCATCAATTATGACGGTGCTTTTTATCCATGCCAAAAGGGTGAGGTTTTGCACAGATAGTAACTAGATTAGGTTAACGATTGAACCTTGGGGACTATCAAAACTTGCCATGGCCACCTACTCAGGAAGTAGGCATTTGAGACCAAAAAAAAAAAAGGTTTTGCCAGTTTTTTGTTTATCAACCCTTCCAACTGCATAAGTTCAGATTCTGAACATGTGGTCACAAAAGGGGCCAGGCTCAGACAGACAGTACTTTACTAAGGTTACTCAAAAACTTGGTCTTAAAAAGCGCGCTGAGGCGCTAGGCGCAGGGCTGTCACATCAGCTGCTTCAGACAACGCAGGTTCCAAAAAGGCGCATGAGGTGCACCAAGGCACAGGCAGAAAGGCGCACCCCAGGTGCTAGGCTATGCTTTTTCCATTTTCTTTCTCATTTCTCTTTAATTTTACCCTTCACTTTGCCCCTTAATCCCTAGTTTCTACTTCTTTGCACGTTGGCCTTCATTAAATACCAAAAATGGGCAACTTTTTGCCAATTATGGTTTTGAAAATAGATTTTTGATTGCTAATAAGTGCGCCTCGCTTCTATGAGGCGTGTGCCTCATTTGTGCGTCTTGTCGCATCGGGCGCTCATCACCTCAGTGCGCCTTGCACCTTTTAAAACCAAGCTCAAAAACTTTAATTCAAAACGAAGCCATTCCCCTCCGAAATAAAATGAATAACCAGATCTTTCTAGAATCCACAAGAATAGAACCAGATCTTTTGAGGTAGTAATTTCCTATCAAATCGATGGTTCGCTTCCTAGTCCCAGCAAAAAGATACTTAAGATTGTTCTTGAAACACACACAATATGATAAGTTCACTCAGGATTTTCATGGGGGTACTATCCACTAAAAGTGAGTGCGTGTGCGTGTGTGTTAAAGAAACTCAAGGTCAATGTATAAATGGGTCCAACGCAGAAGTAATGGGATAGACTAAGCCAGTAAATTATTTAAGATATCAATCCCTCCTTTAAATTACTCGTTGCGGTTGTGATCCCACTTCTAGAATTGCAGAAAAAGAAGAGCATAGGAAACCTCTTTAAATGGATGAATGCAAAGATCTAGGAAATGTCTCAAGTGACAGATGAGACCTATTAACTTTAACACTCGACCCAAAAAAAAAAAAAATTGAACACTCAAACAAGAGATGGATTGAATACCTTTGTCATTGTGGCAGCAACCAAAATGGTCTGAAACCCAGGGTCATCAGGTTTTGCTGCACGATTCTTGAGTGGCGCAAGAAACTGGTGGAGATCAGGACCAAAGCCTTGATCAAACATTGTGTCTGCCTCATCCAGCACCTAATGTATACATTTAAGAGTCATCATTACAAGGTTGTACAACACAGGGGCTAAAGACTTCGGAATGCTCTCATCAAATAAAAGGATCCTCACCAAGTATTTAATATCACCATAGACCAAATTCCCATCTTTGATGTGTTGTAGAATCCTCCCTGGTGTACCAACTACCATATCAATGGGCACATTAAGAGAATCTTCTTGGGGCCGTAACCGACCACCTCCGCTGACCATAGTAGACCTGAAGCGTGCATGATGACTGATGCATTTTGCAACGCGAAACACCTATCACAGAAACCATAGTTCAGTATGAAAGATCTGACACTGAAACCCATTTATGCCTTTTTACTGATGTTCAAGAACAAAGAAATTCACCTGTTCAGAGAGCTCTCTAGTTGGCGAAAGGATAATAGCTCGTGGACGCCTAGGTCTCATTAAAATCCCTGATATATCTTCATCCCGCTTCAAAAGCTATATCAACAAAATGCAAAATTTGTAATTCCCTTCATCATAAAGCAACAAGAGTATACTCAGCACCCATGAACTGAAAGAGTCCACATGATATCTAAACCCCAAATTTAATCAGGAAAATGGCCACATAATTGCAACACCAAATACAATAGTAATGACTCTCAAAATCAGAAGAAAGACACATACTTTGAGTCGAGCTCGACTAAACAGCATTTGAAGTAGCAAAACTTCTAAAAACAAACTATATAAACATATTGATTTCAACATATTATACACTTCTATAGCTTAGATGCGATCAAAGATATAATCTTTAGCCACTCACAAACAAAACTATCTTAATCCAATCCAAAATTAAACCAGCTTTGGAAGAACCCACCATACATTTGCTTGTCCCAAACCAATTACTTCTGAAACAAGCCACACAACTTCAGCTGAAGAATACTTCCTTAACACCCACAAACCCAATTCAAAAATTAAACATCCCCAACAGATGAAATGCAAACAAACCAGACATGTACAACCATAAATTCAAAGAATCAGCAAAATTAACCTGAACAACAGGCAACAAATAGGCCAAAGTCTTGCCGGAACCGGTATGCGAACCCAAGACAACACTTTGACCCTCAAGAACAGCAGGAATACCAATCCACTGAATTTCAGTAGGCTCAGAAATACCCATTTCAGCAAGAGCAGCCAGAATATCTTCCCTCAAACCCAACTCATCAAAACCAGAAGAACCCTTCCTCAGTTTAAGACTTTCAGCATCAAAAACTCTGGTTTTTGAAAGTGGGTTTCTGAGTTCAGGGGTTTTAGGCCCATGGAGACCATCTTTGAGGTGCCTAAGCCTGAGTTTCTCAAGAAGGATTAACTGCTGTTTTGCAGGGTTTAAGAGCTGTTCCTGCTCCTGTTGCTCAACAAATGCTGCTGTTTCTGCTGCTGTTGCTGTTGCTGTTGCTGTTGCTGTTGCTGTTGTTGTGAAAGTGGAGATGGGGTTAAACCCTAGTAAAACCCTTTTTGGGAAATGGAGTTTGGGGAGAAGACAGTGTTTTGAAGGGTTGAATAGTGACCGAGAAATCAAGTTTGAGGAGAGAGATAGGGTCAGAATACTCCTTCCTGTTCCTCCTGCCATTCTTATTCTTCTACAGGAAGATTGTTGTTCGGCTTCTTCTTCAGAGATTGATTGATTTATGATGCAAATGTTTTTGTTATTGGTTTGATAAGGTTTTGCCCATCATTCACTCCCTGCTCTCTTGCGAGTCGCACCGGGCGCATGCACCCTAAGTTCCTGACCCGATTGTTTATTCTAGGCTCGGTTAGTAGAATAAGAGAGAAAATCGAGTTCAACCGAATCAATATGATTCTTTTCCCCAACTAATGTGGAACGAAAAGGCAATATACAAGATAGGTGGAAGGAGCTCTTATACTGCTAGGGGTCGTATGGTCTTGTCCGACACACGACAATAGATCTTCGAGTATAGCGTTACGATTTGATGGCGAATATGTTTTGGATTGGATTTTGTCAAGGTTATTTTGTATCGAGTCATTTTAGATTCAGTTTTATTTAGGATCGGGTTAATTAGATCTAGGTCGGCCACTTTATCGGGGCATTGTGAATAATAATTTTGTAATTGTAATGTCATAACTTGAAATTACACAAGTAATTTAAGTGATTAGTCGAATTGTGATGTTATTTGGGGTCATTTTCAAATCTTTTGTTTTGGGTCAAGTCGTATCAAGTCAAGTTAGGTTTTGGTCAGAATTGGTTCAGTCTCCTATGTCTCTAGTCTCTTCTTAACCATTGTAGCTATTAACTAATCTCTATACCTGGTCGGCGGCCGCTCAACCGTACAAAGTGCGCTTGATAGAGTTTAGAGTTAGACTTCACATTATGTTCATGGTTCATTATGTTCATTATGCCAAATTACACGTGGTACCCATGGTTTTGCAATTTTGTACAAAATACTCCTCAATTTTACGGTTTTGTACGTGGTATCCTCGAAAATTGTTTAATAAATTAATAATTATTAGCTAATCTTAGGATTAGTTTTGTTAATTATTTTGCACATCACCACTTAAAGGCAAAAGTTAACACCGTTAGTCAAAATCGGTAAAATGGGCATCGTGTGCATTAGGTCGCATAGTTCGGGGGCACCATGATGTAGTAGTTTAAAAAGTGAGGGCAACACGCACATTTTAAAATAATTCAGGAACATCACGTGAACTTGTCGAAAATAAAAAATCGGATTGGTCTCCTATATGATATAAAAAAATATACGAGTAACTTATTTTGTGTAAATTATGAAATGACGATTTTTTTTGTGCGTAACGCATTAAAGAAGTCTGACAGTTTCTCTCAGCAAGTCAGCATCTGTCATTGATCCTATATTTAAAAGTAGGGAGGCCTGCGTTGTACTGCATTTTCCATTTCATATGCCAATTTTGGGATTTTAGGTCCCGAATATATTAAATAAAGGTAAGTTAAATTACGTAGTAATATCAACTTTATCTTTGTAACAAAAAATAATCTTATGATCAAGGAATCCATATTTTCATACGCGCTAAGTCACTAAGTGACTACTCCCTCCATTCCAACTCAAACGACTCGTGTAAAAAACGACCCCATATTAGGAAAGGTGTACACACTATTAATTAAAGTTAAAAAAAAAAAGCATGACAAGTTAGAGAATGCTTTAAGATAGTGTTTTTGTAATAATTTCAATTTCATCATTTGGGAATGTTCAATTTCATCATTTGAGAATGTGGAATTCAAATATAAATCAAATGTTTGGGGAGAGTGAGATTTCAAAATGACACCTCTTGTTTTTTACCTAATTGGATTTTGAAACAAATTTCAAAGGATTTGATACAAATCTAAATTCTTGAGTTCCCAAACATAGGATTTGTGTCAAATTTGTATTTGAGAATCAAATCTTTGTTTCCAAACACACTCTAATTCGTTATATAATTTTTTAAAACTTGGATAAACCAATTAGCATGTACATCCTTCTCAGCAAAAAGGGATTTTTGAAATGGGGCATTTGAGATGGGACGGAGGGTGTAGTTATCAACTGGCTTCCTCCTGCAGCGCCTTCATTGACGATCGGGTTACCAATCTAGGATAGTGTTCAGTTCTCCGTGTTGAGGCTCATGCGCTTAGAGCTTAGGGATGTAAATGGATCGGGTTCGGATCGGGTGGACCTTCACCCGATCCATCACCCGTTTATCATCCATCCACCCGATCCATCCATCGCCCGACTAATCTCTCACCCGAACCCGATCCATCCATCACCCATGAAATAATCGGATGGATCGGGTGATAAACGGATGAGTTTGAATATGAAAAAAATAACAATTTAAGTAACATTATTAAGCTACATATACAAATAATTGGATTAAAAAAATTAAAAAATAAATAATTAAGTTAAACGGGTGGGTGACGGGTGGGTAACGGATGAAAATTTTTCACCCGAACCCGATTCACCCGAATCCGTGTAACATCCATATAAATCGGGTTCTCGTCCGTTTAAAGTGATCGGGTGGATCGGGTGGTAGGTGGGTTCGGGTTATATTGCCATCCCTATTAGAGCTAGTATTATTCTAGCTCAGCGTTACGTGACAAAGACATCCAAGTCCAACGTGATAATTTATGGTTATCGAAGGAGTTTTATGATGTCACAAAACTCATTAGTTCGTGGATTTCATCGTTAAAAGTATACGTAGGCCTGCTAGTGACTGGGCCAAAGAATTCAGGCATCCTTAGAGAAGCAAATAGAGCGGTGGATTGGTTAGCTACACGCCTACACATGGGCAATCTCTCCTTACTACTGACGATAGTGTCACATTTTTATGATTTGGTGATCCTTAATTTCTAGGTAGCATGCATTTTGTCATATAAGTCGAGTGATATTATTATGTAAAGAAGGGTCACTTCACTATTATATTTTCATGTACGATCACCTAACAAAATATAGTCCCTAGTTATCAGTTTCTCAGAATAATACGACATTTCAGCTTAAATTCATGGCTGTGTTTTCAATCCAAATTTAACTCAAATCCCATGTTTGGGAATTCAAAAATTTGAGAATTTGTATTTGTGTCAAATCCTTTGGTATTTATATCAAATCCAATTAGGCAAAAAACAAATGACACCCTCAAGAGGTGTCATTTTGAAATCCACCATTTCCAAACATTTGATTTATATTTGAATTCCACATTTTCAAATGATGAAATTAAAATGATTACAAATTTTGTTTCCAAATGCTACCTAAACCTTAATTTGACCCAATCTGAATGTGACCTGTTTGAAACTGTCAACAGTGGTACCCCAATTGACTCAAAAATGACCCGACTTTGCCAATATGAATCAGTGTCTAAGTAAAACTTCATTGGCAATACATGACCTCAAACAACACAATGTATGCTCAAAATAAGTACAATCTCAAATCATTATAAATGGTGCAAAATATACCCACATAGTGACTCAATTCAAACGACCCAAAATTAGCTTAACCCGTAGTGACTCAAATAAGTGCAAATATGAACACAAATCGAACCGATCCAATCTAAATAATACCCAAAAAAGGTATGACCCAAAATTGAAACCAACTCAAAAGGAATCCAGTCAAAACCCATTTCGAATTGACAAATTGTTGTATGAGGCGGTCTCACCGTGAGACGGATCCAATAATAAAAAGCCAAATAAATTCCACACACAAAAAAAAAAACTTCTCTGCTGTCCATTTTTGTCAATTATCTAATTTTTGTCTCTCTTCCTACTCTCTCTCTCTCCTCTAACGTTTGTTACATCTTTTTTTTTTGTTTTGATTGAATCTTGCTCTCATTTATTTCATCTCACCATGTTTCGTATATATTTTATGCAATTTTATGGTGATTACTAAATTAGGTTGACTCAAATATTTACATTAAGAACTCGATAATTTCTATTACGAGCTTAAAGATTTATACGGAGTATAAGTTTAAAACTTAGATTTATAACAGAAATTCAAGGTTTAAAGTTAAATTACAAATTTACATTAAGAACTCAAGCTTTTAAGTTCAAAACTCAAATATTTGCATAAAAAATTAAAAACGTATTGTTTTGATTACAAAAGTCAAGATTATATCTTATTAACTCAAATATTCATATTGAGAAATTAAAATTTCGAATTAATCATGCCAAACATTTGTATAAATATTGAAAAGAGAAAACTAAGAAAGAATATATTTTAAAATTCAAGAAACCTGCCGTTTCCCTCTCTTTACCCCTGCCGTCTCACAGGAGGGTTACTGTTTCGAATTTTCTTTGCTAGATAATAGAGACCAACAACAAACCTTTTTTTTTTTTTTTAAGAACCATCACTAAATTTATTCCATAAATTTCTGGCGGCCGCTTAACAATTTGGTCTCATATTTTAATTTTGGCATTGTTAATTCATTTCAACAACGAAATATCGGATTTATTACATGCGTTGCTTGTTTAACGTAGTCGCGATATTTCCGAAGCAAAAAAATAGCGTACACAGTAGAAAACAACAGTACAGTACAATACAATACAACTTAATCAAGACTTACGTACGTACTGTTGCACAGAAATGCTGGTATGATGCATATAAAAACACACGAAAAAATGTAGCAAGTGTGTAAGATCCACAGAAACGCAGATGGCCTTCTGACAATCTGACTCTCTTACTGGGCCCCCCACCTTTTCACTATTTCAACAGCAGCCATCAACATTAAACAGAATCTTAGATCTCAATCATTCCTTAATTAAACCTAATTAATCTTGTGTATGAAGCTAAACACATTTTGTTTTGTTTAATTAACACTACTGTACTGTCTGATTACCACCTTGATTTTCTGCTAATAATAGTTTACTATATTTAGTACTCCACATGCACACCAGATTGATTATTATTATTATCTTTATCACCCTCCTTTCTCTCTCCAAAAAGTGGTGGCAGTTCTTGTCTGTTAGCTTTAGCTCTGTACGTAACAAAAATAACATGTACAAAACACAAAGTTGGTTGTCACAAATTTGGGTTTTCTCTCTCTCAATCTGCAGCAAATTGAAGTTGCTTAAACAAACTTCTTTTCTTTCTCTTTTACTCAACTTTTAGATTTGAGCATCATCTAAAGCAGCAGCAGCAGCAGCAGCTGCAATCAGGTGTTTTTTATTTTGTGAATTCTTAAAAAGTGGGTTGTTGTCCAAATTTTGTCTCTTTGGAGCTCACCAAGCTGTTTCCTCAAATGGGTATGTGTCCAATTTCAGAATAAAAATCTGGGTTTTTTTTCTTCTTTTTTTGTGGTAGAAAATTATTTGATCTTTTTTTACTGTACTTGATTAGGAAATGAGATTAATTGAGTCAAGCTTATGATTCATGAATGATCTGTGTAAATTTCTATTTCTCTGTCATGTGAATGATTGGTATCTTGTTGAGGAATCTTTGGTGTTTTGTAGTAGAATATTGAGTTGGGTTTCTGTAAATGGGTGTGAATGTGTGATTGAACTAGGTTGAAGAGAGTTATGTATGTTAATTTGAGAGAATTGTACTTGAATGTTAAAGAATTGGGTGTAGAAGCTTGTGCATGAAGGGTTAGCTTGAAAGTTTATGTCTTTGACTTTTGGGTTTCTGATGCAGAGAGTCAATTATAGCTGGTTATGTTCTCAGAAGGGGTGAATCTGTTGAGGTTAAACCCGGTCGAAAAGCGGTGTAATTAGAGTTAGCTGAATCGTTAATTCATGGAGTCTGTTGGGGAGGATACCAATAATAGAGGTAATATGTGGGATTTGGATCAGAAGCTTGACCAGCCCATGGATGAGGAGGCTGGAAAGCTTAAGAATGGTTTCAGAGAAAAGGTGAGGTTAAAGTTATGTTTGGTTTGTATTTTAAAGTGTGTTTATGTGTTATAATTTGCGTACATTTTATTCAGTCTTCATTAGAGGATTTGTATTCATGTCTTCTCTTGTAATTTGCAATGGATTTTCCTGGTATTATTTATACATCTGTAGGCTTTTGGCATTCGTAATTTGCGATAGTATTGGTCAATTTTGTGGTCTTGTAACTGTGCCTCAGAGTCTCAGACTACATGACCACTTACAGTCTTACAGACTCTTGGTGGCCTTATGAATTTGGAATGGATATCTCGATTCTCATTTGCTTGTGCTTTGCATTTCATTTGTTGTAGTTGAAGCATTGATATGAAAATCTGGGACTTATCTCGCTGAGTATCTTTTAGTATGGCCTGCGATTAAGAATAGTCTCAGTGGCTTATGGGAAATTCTTTTATGTTTATACAGCCAAGTTACTCCGGTATCTGTCACTGGAAATCTCCGTTTATATACATATCTGTACTGTCTATAAAAATTCCTTGAGAAATTACTAAGGCTGACTGCTCCCGAAATTCTTAGAGAAATAAGACTCCTTGTGAACACATTGATTTTTTGAATGCGCGTCTTGCAACTTTGGGTGTGGCTGGAGTAGGTCCAACACTCATGATATTTCTTTTTCTACAGTTTCATCATACTGCTGTAACTATATTTTGACCTTTTAGCTAACTTCGCAATTGATTCCTGTAGAAATATTCAACATTATTGCTCCTACGGCTGGCATTCCAAAGTCTAGGCGTGGTCTATGGAGACTTAGGCACATCTCCTTTATATGTTTTTTACAATACATTTCCCCGTGGAGTACGAGACCGAGAGGATGTCATAGGGGCACTTTCATTGATAATATACTCCTTGACTCTGGTGCCATTGCTGAAGTATGTCTTCATTGTCTGCAGAGCAAATGATAATGGTCAAGGTACTAATCAAACTGTCTAGTGCCAGATGTTATGCTAGATTTTGTTTGGTTTGTGATTTACCATAGATATTGCTACCTCAGCGACACTCATATGACTCTATTTAAAGCTTAACCGACTGTCTTTATTCTCTTCAATGTTTGCATCACTGGTTGAGATGATTTCTATAACTACCAGGCGTTAAGCTACTAGATTCCCTTTTGGAAACATTTTGCCTGTGGAGGTCTACACTTTTACAGCACATCCATCTTCTATCACATTTCCTAGTCAATAGATGTACGAATTCGCTAAAAGCTTGCAAATTTCTGTTGATTGAACCGATCAAGCTTCTTAACCCAACACACATTTATTGATCCTTAGTAAGTGTGAGTGTGGATCTTCTGTTGGGGATTATGTTGTCTATATTTGTATGGACAATGGTTATAGCGACAGATATCATTCTGTTATGTTCATATTTATTGTGAGAGCACTCTGTTATACAATTTTTACTTTTATTTTATTATGTCAAATCTGAGGGGCTGAATCATGTTGAGAATATGATTTACCTTTCTTTTCTAATGTCTGCACACTGCACATGATTTTCAGCACATTTTCTTGCTATATCATAACATTGAAATTATAGGCTAGCTATTTCCTGATATTGATGACGCATTGACGCATACTGATATGCTCGTCCAGGAGGAACTTTCGCTCTGTATTCATTGCTATGTAGACATGCAAATATAAATACCATCCCAAATCGACATAGAACTGATGAAGATTTGACGACATATAGTCGTTCGAGGTTTCATGAAAGTTCATTTGCTGCAAAAACCAAGCAATGGTTAGAGAAATTCTCATCCCGGAAAAATGGGCTTCTTCTACTTGTTTTGGTTGGCACTTGCATGGTCATTGGAGATGGGATACTCACTCCAGCAATATCAGGTATGTACCAATACCATAGATCTTCCTCGTGCAATATGGGACCCCTGTCTAAATTTCATGTCCCCTATTGCACTACCATTTCCTTTTGGCATATGACCCTTAAATAATTTCTTATTGATTGGTTATTTTCATGGCAGTTCTGTCAGCTGCAGGTGGAATCAAAGTCGACCACCCCAAATTGAGTACCGGTAATTTTCTCTGTGATTGTGGTTTGATTTATTCATATATGGATCAGTATTCCATTAATTTGCTTCTGCGTGATGAATAAGGCATTCAACTATTTTCCTGACAGCTTCCTAACATTTTGCTGCTTACTACATCTTCTTTTGATGCTATGCAGATGTGGTAGTAATTGTTGCTGTGCTGATACTGGTTGGCTTATTTAGCCTGCAACATTATGGTACTGATAAGGTTGGCTGGCTCTTTGCTCCAATTGTGTTGCTCTGGTTTCTAATGATCGGAGGTGTTGGCATCTACAACATATGGAAACATGACAGCAGTGTTCTGAAGGCATTTTCACCTGTCTACGTATATCGCTATCTCAGGAAGGGGGGAAGAGATAATTGGACTTCATTAGGGGGCATCATGCTCAGCATAACTGGTAAAGTACTTGCTTTTTCTTGAATGAGTTGACAGAGTGAATCGTCAAGTTGTCTTGTTTATGTTATCAGTATTATAGATGAAGAAACTGTGTTTTCCAACACTTAAATGATAAATATGGCAGGGACGGAAGCACTTTTTGCAGATTTGGGTCATTATCCCGTACTGGCTGTACAAATAGCATTCACAGCTGTTGTGTTCCCCTGCCTTCTTTTAGCATATTCTGGACAAGCTGCTTATCTGGTCAATCATCAAGAACATGCGGTTGATGCGTTCTACCGATCAATACCAGGTCTCCCCTTGAACATGATATTATATTTTTACTTGTAGTAGAATTGTTGTGTCCATGGACGCATGAACCAGGAGCGAGCAACTGGAAAATAATGTCTTTTAGGAACATACTGGGTGAGGGGAGAAGCAGGTCTTTATTGGATTGCCGATTATGGAAAAGGATAACTAATTCTAGTGACCAACTGACCATGGTGTATTAGGACTCTCTTAATTGATACACTGTGATTGTATGGCTGCAGACATCTGAGACCCCTTCCTCCCCACTCCCACTGAAAGCACAAAAAAAAAAAGGGAAAATTCACACGGTACCCCTCAGGTTTGCCAATTTTCACATGGTATCCACATTTCCAGGTTTAGTTTTCGTGAACATAGCACCATTATGCTTTGTTATAGGAAATTGTGACCATGAAGAGCCATGATATGAAGTTAGTATCCATTATTATACTAATGGACATTTAGAATAATGAGAAGAACGTGAGATTTGGATTCAATTTGTAGAAAAAAAAAAAAAACTCAAAATTGGACACATCATGCACTAAAATGGAACCTCGAGGGCACCATATGCATATACCTCAAAACGTGGATACTATGTGAAAACTGGCAAACCTGAGGGGTACCTAGGAACTTTCCCTTTGTTTTTTTTTTTTTTTTTTTTTTTTTTTTTTTTGTGGTTTCAGTGTGAGTGGGGAGGAAGTGTGGTTTAAGATCTTACAAAGGCGCTGGGCTAGAGTTTTTGTATTTTAAATGACGTAATTATTTATGATGTCCATCTTCCAGAACTCATTCTAAATCTGTCCATGGGATGTTCTTGATGTTCATTAGGTTTCGTGTTGTTTTTTCCGTTGCAGACACCATCTACTGGCCAGTATTCATTATAGCCACACTGGCAGCTATTGTTGCAAGTCAGGCAACCATATCTGCAACATTTTCTATCATAAAGCAAGCTGTTGCTCTAGGCTGCTTTCCGAGAGTGAAAGTAGTACATACTTCAAAGAATTTTCGGGGACAGATTTACATTCCAGATATCAACTGGATTCTTATGATTCTCTGCATAGCTGTAACAGCTGGATTCAGAAACCAGAGTCAGATTGGAAATGCTTATGGTGAGTTGTATTTTTCCTTATGAAAATTATCGGGTGTCGTATCTTTCCATATTCTTTATTGATGGATCATGTTCTCTAAACTCGTTACAATCGAGACTGAATTTGCTAGAAAGCTAGAGTTTTGTCTCAACAAATTAAACATAGATACCCATGAAAAAAAAAAAAAAAAAACTTTACATAGAAAATAAAGAAAAGGAAACAAACTAATTTACTGTTTGGAATTTTTATTACTGTTTGGATTTTGAGGACTCTGTAATCGACAATTTGCAGAAGCCTGGGTGCTTGATAGCAGGAGTTGACACTTGGCAAAGTTTTCTGCATATGATCGTAAAGATGCTGTTAAACTTTCCTCACAAATCGAATCAAGTATCCAAGAAAGACATAACTAAACGATCACCAAACTTTGTTTGAATCTCAGTTTTAAAATTTTAGACATCAACACTGTTGGGGATTCAATGGAAGTTGAACGTCAAATGACATTCTCTCCTCATCCTTTCATTTCCGTTTACTTGTATCAGCAAGTCTGTTATTTGTTCTGCGGAGGGAAATCATTAAAAAAATTGTTCTGAACTTGGTTCCTCTTCATGTTTCAGGCACAGCCGTTGTAATAGTCATGCTGGCGACCACGTTCCTTATGGTTCTGGTTACATTGTTGGTGTGGCGGTGGCACTGGATTCTTGTGCTGATTTTCACTGCTTTGTCATTAGTGGTGGAATTGACCTACTTCTCTGCTGTTCTCTTCAAAGTTGATCAAGGTGGATGGGTTCCTCTAGTCATCGCAGCTATTTTTCTCCTTGTCATGGTTGTTTGGCATTATGGAACTGTTAAGCGCTATGAGTTTGAAATGCATAGTAAGGTATCGATCTCATGGATCCTTGGGCTTGGGCCGAGCTTAGGACTGGTAAGGGTGCCTGGGATTGGACTTGTCTACACGGAGCTAGCCAGTGGTGTGCCTAGCATTTTCTCTCATTTCATCACGAACTTGCCAGCTATCCATTCCGTGGTTATTTTTGTATGTGTTAAGTACCTCCCGGTATTTACAGTCCCTGAAGACGAGAGGTTCCTTGTGAAGCGTATAGGACCAAAGAACTTCCATATGTTTCGCTGTGTGGCAAGGTATGGTTACAAGGATCTTCATAAGAAAGATGATGATTTTGAGAAGAAATTGTTTCACAATCTATTCGTGTTTGTGAGGCTGGAATCCATGATGGAGGGTTGTACAGACTCTGAAGAGTACAGTTTAGGTCAGCAAACAGCACAGTCGAGAGACATGCTATTGGAAAACGGAAATACATTTCCTGACCTTACACTTGAATCAGGGGATTCAATTGTGCCTGCTAATACTCCGTTGGGACAGGCAAGCTATACCTTCAGACAGTCGGGGCAGACAAGTGGACAGTCGGAAATTGATGAAATAGAGTTTCTGAACAGCTGTGAAGAAGCTGGGGTGGTGCATATTCTAGGGAACACTGTGATAAGAGCAAGAAAAAATTCAAAGTTGTATAAAAGGATTGCTGTAGATTATGTATATGCTTTCCTTAGGAAAATTTGTAGGGAACATAGTGTCATCTTTAATGTCCCTCATGAGAGTCTATTAAACGTTGGACAGGTATTTTATGTGTAACATTTTTGGCGAATTCTATCAATAAGAAATCGATTTATTTTAGATGAACTTGTTCAGATTACAGCAACATCTTCATGAGGTTTACTTGATGTCTTTCTTCACTATCTCCGCGAGTGTTGTGTCAATAACATCATCATTATCTCACAGCTCCCTTTGCCTCACAGGCTCCCGTCACAGATGAGGATGAAGCATATAGCAATAGAGTCAGGTTACTAGTAGTAGTGTGTTCCCATATGAAGTAGTGAGACAGAAGCATCATGGAGTTCCCTTTGGTTTTAGAATCCGGAACAAACAGAAGCATTTGAAAGTGATGAATCAAAATTCAAATAGATGAAATGAGGCTTACCTTTTAAAGCTATCCAGATAAAAGGCCTTCCTTTTTGTCTTGCCGTCCTCGGCCATGTCTGGAGGTGGACATGTTAAGAACACGACACAAACATAAAACATAGTAAGTCGATAAGAGTACAAGACCAAAACTAAGAGAAATACGAGGAACAACTCTTGCATAAATCGTGAAAAACAAAAGGGGTGCAAATTACCATCAAATGATCAGTTCTAAATATCTTTGCTGCAACACAAAGCAGAGGTCCTGTAAGAGTACTCGAAGGCCACATTTTTGTTCTGACCACAATGAAAATCTGTCAGCTGCCTTTTGCAGTGACAAGTTTTCACAATATCAAGGACAAGGAGACCCTTAAATCCAGCTGCGCCCGGGTATTTTCTTCAGGCCAGCATCAGTTAGCTTCGACCTTGTGGTTTTAGCTTCAACCCACTTGCCAGATTGAGCATATATATTGGATAAGCCTACATAATGTGCAGGGTTTTCGGGCTCAAGTTTCAATAAATTGTTCAGTGCTATCTCAGCCAAGTCTGCATTAGAATGGAGTCTACATGCACCCAATAATCCTCCCCAAACAGCTGCATCAGGTTCCATAGGCATTTTATCAATCAAATCAAGAATCTCACTAAATAAGCCACTACGACCTAGCAAATCAACCATGCAAGCGTAGTGTTCCAACTTAGGCTCAAGACGGAAATTGTCACGCATAGAATCAAATATTTGTTTTCCTTGTTCTAGAAAACCACCATGTCGGCATGCTGACAATATACTCAACAGGGTCACTGAGTCAACCACCACATTCTCTTCCTGCATCTGCTGAAAAAGTGCAACAGCACGCTCTGCGTGCCCATGAACAGCATACCCAGCGAGCATTGTATTCCATGTCACTGTATCTTTGGTTTCCATTTCATCAAAATATTGCTCTGAACAACCAAACTGACCGCATTTAGCATACATGTCAATGAGACTGTTACTGATGATGGTACTGGACTGGAACCCCATTCGCAATGTGCAGCCATGTATCGCCATTCCTTGAGGTAGAGCAGTTAAGTTTGATACTGCAGGAAGCACACTCACTATAGAAATTGCAGAAAGCTGCAGTCCTTCAGATTTCATCTCACAAAAAGCAGAAAGAGCTTCTTTGAAACAATTATTATGCACATAACCAGAAATTATGGCATTCCAAGAGACCTCATCTTTGCTGAAATCCGTTCCATTAAATAGCGTCTCTGCAGATGATAGCCTTCCGCATTTTGCATACATGTCAATCAGAGCATTTTTCACATGAGAATCTGATTCAAATCCACCTTTTACTATTAGGCCATGTACACACATCCCTTGTTCAAGATCATGGGACAGTGCACAGGCAGGTAGTACACCCACCATAGTTTCAGAATCAGGTTTCATTCCTGATAATAGCAATTCATGAAACAAGCTCATCACTTGCCGAGTTTTCCCACTCTGTGCATATCCATTAATCAGCGAATTCCAAGAAACGACATTTTTGTACGTCATCCTATGAAAGACGGTAATTGCTTGGTTGAACAAACCCCACTTAGCATACATTGATACTAAGGCATTCCCGGTTGCAACTTCCAAATCAATACCAGCTTTAAGGGAATAACAGTGTATGCTTTTGCCTGGTTTATGCAATGAAAGTTCTGCACAAACTGGAAAGACACTCAACAGAGTGACACTATTTGGTTTTAACTTCTCATTCAACATCTCGCGAAATAGAGACATGGCCTCTTCAGGGAATCCACTTTGAACAAATGCACCAATAAACGCTGACCAAGCAACCAAATCCTTTTCCTTAAGTCCCCTAAAAAGTTGTTTAGCCATATCCAAATCTCCACATTTCAAATACATAGTCATCAGAGACGTAGCAACTATAGTATCAGAGTCGATATATTGCTGTATAGCAGAGTCATGAATCTTCTTCCCTTTCTCTAAATCTCTCAGCTCACAAGCAGCTGTACAAGAACTAACAACAGACACCTTATTCACTGCCCCCATTTCACTCTTCAAACCGTCAAACAACTCCAACACTTCACAAAAGTACCCATTGTGAACATAACCCGCCATTATAGTTCCCCACGACACATGATCCCTAGCACGCATCCAATCAAACACAGTACGCGCATTTTCAACCAACCCACATTTCGCATATACATCAATCAAACCATTATAAACCTGTGACCTAAACTCCCTCCTGATCAAAAACCCATGAACAGACTTACACAACCTACCATTCTCTACTTTACAAAGAGCAGGAAACATGTTCAAGAAGCTAACAGAATTCGGCATAACCCCTTTCCCACCACCTTGCATCTTCCTAAAATACACCAACGCTTCGCAAAAATCAGCATCATCCTCAGCTAACCCACCAATGACAGCATTCCAAGAAACAATATCCCTCTTAGGCATTTGATCAAACACCTCTAGTGCACGATCAAGGCGCTGCATTTTACAGTACATATCAACTAAACTAGTACTAATATACAAATCCAACTCCGACCCTCTTTTAATCACATCATTATGAACACTAACACCCTCTTCAAAGTCCAAATTACCAGCACAGGCCTTAATCACAAAAGTAAAAGTGTAATTATCAGGCTCTATCTTATTTTTCAACATAATACGATACAATTTTAATGCGTCCCCATGATTATGTGATCTTGTGTAAGCTCTAATCATGGAATTATACAGAATTACACCTGGGTTTGTCACGGAATCGAATACTAAGCGAGAAAGATCACATCTTTGGTGGGATGAGTATGTGTTAATTAAATGGGTAAGTGTTGTATTGTAATGGCAAATCCCTAATACTATTAAACGGCCATGAATGCGTAAAAGGGACGTTAGATCTTTGCAACGGGAAAACAATGGAATGTAATGAGTGTAATTTGTTGGGACTAAGGTTGCCATCGTGGTCATCATCCCGGTTTTGTTTGTTTCGCTTGCTTTGCGGTTATGGAGTGTATATTTATGTTTCGGCCTGGAACATCGGATAAGGCTCGTTTGATATCGTCTTTTGGTTTACAGTTTTCGTGGTTCGAGCACGAAGCGTTGGATGTGCCAAACTGATAGAATCTCAGTTGTTTCTTATCACACACATGAATTATTATTATGACTCGGTTATATAGGTGGTGGTGATTTTTTACACTATTGAGAAATGTGACTCACAAAGGGGAGTGTAAAAATCAATTTGGGGAGTGTAAACTATAAACACTATCCTAATTTCACACGGTCATGCACATGAGACTATAGCATAATAAATTATTTCTTGTTTTTCTTTTGGGAGTGGAAACGTCAAACTAGATTAAAGGTACGTGACCGCAGATATAAAGTCTGAGGCCACCATGACAAGTGACCGCTCTTGACCCAAACCCGAATTTGAGTAGTCTATCGTATTCAAATGAGCCACCATATGAGCGGTTTTATTGCCCGTTCTACAAATGTGTTACTAGGTGAGTCAAGAATATGCTCATTAAATAACGAAAACATGAAACATAGAAATCACACACAGACAGAAACACAGTCCAATTCACCAATAGATTCTTGGTCACTTTTTAACGCAAGTGATACTTCAATAAAATTCCTGTAAGTCAATATCACATTATCACCCTTAATACCACAGCAGTGTCCCTTTGTTTAATCAAAACCTTTAGCAACAACTCTAATCTCTAGAAAAACCGATACCAGTTTGTTTATAACTCCATTTTAGAGTAATGCTATGTGTCACAAGGAGTCAAAACTAAAGAATTTCTGATCATAGAAAGTTTCTAGGTGCAGTCTGATGCTGATCATCCCTACTTTCTCTTGTTAGTCTCTTCATGATAGATACCGGAACCAAGCACAATCCTCGGCTTTTTAGGTCACCTTGCTTCTCTGCATCACCCTACAAAGATTTATGATGGAAGATTTTTAAAGGGGTAAGACACTGCTGTGAACTGAAACAATGCTTCAGGAAGGCAACTACAGGTCATGACATCTTTTTTCGGATAAGGTGTACCTGTTGGAAAACTTGTAGTGAACGCCCCTCGAAATATGATATGCTCAGCCTCTGAAATAGGTTCTGACATAGCTTAGCATGACAACAGGAAACAATCAGAACCAATTTAAGAAAGGAAACTGTACTGTACCCGGATTTCTTGGTGAATTATTTTGATGTAAATGCAAGCCTCTTGGAGAACTGAAGCTGTATCAGTCTGCAGGATTTTTTTTTTTTTTTTTTTTTTTTTTAAGAAATGGGTATGTCATTAGCTTATTACATACGCGACAATTAGAAAAATGTAATCATACAATGTAAAGTTTGAGTATAGACCATTAGTCCAATGACTGACCTTTCCATAAGGAGATACAAGTTCCTGAAGAGCAGCAATTTTGTCACTCAATTTTTGGCTCCTCTTACCTGTTTCCTGCATTTTAATTTCGAACCAGGCATAACTGTCAGAAATCGCTGTTGAAATTACGTGAACAAGAAGACCTAATCAAATATATCACACAACCCAAAAAGACCTTAAATTTTTGAGCATGTAGTAATTGCTCAATTGCCTTCCTTTTCTTCCTCGCCCGTGAAGCTTCAAGGCTTGTTACGCTACTGAGTCCGCTTTTCCTAAGCCCGCTTACAGATTTTTTTACATCTTTTATCGTCTAGGGTAAAAACATTAAAAAGCCAATAGGGGTAGTGAAAAATTATCGAAACTGTAAGTTCTTTTTCAACTGTGTAAAAGAATGTCATGATAGAAAATGCTTACAGGTTTGCAGGATTGAACATAAAGAGTGTCATTCTTCGTGGTTTCACAAGGCAAGCTCCATTGGTAATCAACCAAACTCGGTAGTGATCCAACGGCTAGATTTTCGCTAGGTGTGGACATCCAGGATGAATGCATAACTGATTGCAGAAAAATCATAATGTCAAACATAAGTACTTAATTACTACGTTCCCATTGTTCTGAATCTGTGTCGCTTGGACTCTTCTATAGTTCTATATGTTCCCTAAAGTGCACGTGTCTGTGTCGGACACTTGATATATACTTGCACATGTGAATGGACACTTGACACTTTATTTTTGCCAAAATTATGTAACTTGAGCAGAATTATTAGCCGAGCCCAACACTTGGACATGTACACGTGCATCACTTGTGTAGTTGTGATGAATCTGATCAATTGGTTCAAATTAAATGGTTCTAATTACTTCTTTAATAAAAAAAAAGGGATCTCTATAGCACAGCAATGAAACCGAAACAATAATAATGTACCTATCAAATGTGGTAATTAACAACTAGAGATCAAAATTTAAAACTTTAAAAACAAAATTAAGATTGAGGAGCATTGCCATTATTAGAAGATATATTATCACTGAACCTGGTGAATAATAGGGAAATTGAGATGGAACATCCATGCCTCCATAACAAAATTGCTCAGAGTTATAATCGTCGAATCCAGCTCCAAAATAACCATTTCTGCAATATAATGTGCATTCCCAAATACTAATTACTCACATTATTCTTACCAATTAACGATTACAACAAACTGTTATTTTTTTTTTTTTTGTAAATCACATATCCTACATACTGCATGTTTTTGCAGACTTTGCAGTGTTAATTAGTCACATATCTTGCTAATGAAATTAAAAGACATACGCATTACTGCCCACCATCATGGAGATATCAGGGTTGCTAGAATGAAATTCTTCAAGTCCTGCAGGTCGAGTATGGTAACACAGTACAGAGTAAATTAACTAAAAAAAAAACATGGTTAAATTAAACATTATTGGTAAGTAGATATCGAAAATATACCAGAATTGAGGGGTTGCCAGCACGATAATGGGGCAAAATCGCAGTTGATCTTCATTGTATCTGCAACACCTTCGCTCTGCTTAACATTAGATGTCACAGCAATGTGCCTAAACCTGAAATCAACCAAATTTTATGTATGTACAAATGTACAATGCTCAAATAAATAAGGTATGTGATTATATTATTATGATGACATTGTCGAAATAATGTATGTTTAATTTGGGTGCAAATTTATAAATATGTACTAATATGCCATGGAACTTGGCACTGCATGAAAGTATATAAACATGTGCATGAATGTAAATGTGGTGTTGCTTACAGAAGAAGTGCTGATGAGGTTTAATTAGCAACAAATAAGCGATCATATGAATTGCTAATTGAGGGCTTATAAACAACTCTCTTTTCTAATGAATGCATGGGCGTTGAATTACGTAGAGTTGCCAATTAGAGTTATATATTGCTTTTTATATCTTGAATTGAAAGGTAACTTTGAGTAACACAACACCTCTTTGCCTTACTAAGAAAGTTGTGTGGCCTTAGGTTAATTAATTCGTGAAAGCAACATGCAACGTTTGATTAAGTAGATTTGGAAATTTGATTAGAGGGTAGTTGGGGTTAGCTTTAATTAAAGAGAGATTATTGAATTTTTTTTAATCTATTTTTTTTTCTTTTTGATATGACATTTTGAATTTTTTTCTACCCCTAATTAGAAGAAGTTTTCGATTCCTTGACTTGGTTAGATATTAATTATTGCATGATGTAAAAGATGAATATGTAATTTACCACCTTAACTTTTCAATTCATGCAATTTCACACCTACCTCTTTTTTTTAATTATTTTGTAATATAAAACATTTTCAAAAATTCACAAATCATATAAAAAACAGATTCAAGTATATTATAAAATAGCTTTAGCCGTAAAAATGCATTAAAAAAGTTTATACATCTTCTCTTGTGAAATACAAAGAATAAAAGAGGAACCCTAAGTTCATTTTTCTGGTAAAGTTCTCCATAGTCGACGTTATCTGGTAATTGAAGAAAAACCCTAAAAGAACAAAATTGTCCATAGTTGAGTTACCGTATAAAAATCATATTTTTGTATTTTTTAATGTATAAGCCGTTGTATAATATACTTCTATATTTTTTTTTTATATTTTGTAAATTTTGGAAAATGTTTTATATTACAAAATAGTTGAAAAATAGAGGTATGTGTGAAATTGCACGAATTGAAAAGTTAAGGTGATCAATTGCTCAATTAGAAGTTAGGGTGTTCAATTGCACAATTGGTGAAAGTGTAGGGGGCAAATAGCCACTTTCGCCATTTATTTTTACATAAAATGAAAATTCATTAATATAATTGTCATATGACATTAGAATTACTCCAAACGATATTCTAATTTCGAACCGTCTTATACAAGTAAAGAATATGTGTAATATTGCCTATAAGGCATTGGCCATGACTATTGACCTGTCAAACGAGTCAAGTCGGATCAAATAAGGGTCGAGGCAACTGTAGGTGTTGGAATTTCGATTTTGGTTAGGGTCGGATAAAAAAATGTGTGCATGCCTTTCTTATTCAACCTATTATTGTTCAAATAATACTTCAATAACTATTCCACATTTAATAATATTTTAACCATTATTATCACGTTTTAATTAGTGTACAATTCGAACCATTTCAAGAATAACATTATATTTCAGATTAAAATTTTTCATAATTTTATTTTAATTACAAGTCAACCGGTTGAGTCAGATTTGACCCTGGAATACGCGAGGTCAGAAAATACAGGTCTTTATCTAGGTCAATGTGGGTCGGGTTATCAGATCAAGATTTGTAGTAAAAAGCTCTTACAATAGGCCAGGATAAAGTGAAATTTAATACTTTTGGCTCGTTGAGTGAATTTCTCACTTCAAAGTTTAAAGCTCACCCCAAAATCGGAAAGTCATCTATTACATAATTTTATTGAACACTACCCATCACCAAACTTGCATACTCTCACTTGCATGTAGAGTAGCAAGTTGGACACATGTCGTGTCGTGTCGTGTTTCGTGCCGATACAGAAGGCAAACTTAGCACGACCCGGACATGGTCCTCGTGCCGACATGCTCGTACCATGTCGTGCTGAAATTCAAAACCTTACCATGGCACGACACGCTGACACGACGTGTCGTGTTGTGTTACAACGTGCCAACCCACGTGCTAATCGCTAATGTTTTGCTTTTCCCTTGTTTTTCTCATATTTTTAAAAAAATCTCGTGTTTTTGCATGCCGCACCTGTGCCTCGTGCCGGACCGTCCCAAAGCACGACCAAAGTTTGATTTTGTAGCCGTGACACGAGGCTAGCCTGACATGCCGTGGGGCGTGTCGGCTCGCTCAACCCTCATGTCGTATCATGCCTGTGCCAACCCGTGGCACACACGAAGTGTCAACTCTACTTGCATGGTATCAATAACATGGGGTGGTTTGGACCTTGATGAAGCTTCATTGGGAGATTCCTTGGGAAACCTACATAGCTAGTGTTGCGAATTTTATAAAATACAAATTAATATACTTGCTTTTAGTTTTTGTTGGATTTCAAATTGATAAAAAAAACACGTGTAATAGACATTAAGCATGTTTGCTTGAATATACAATTGAAAATCCGATTAGAATGTCATTCCTTTGCTCCAAAGAGTAAACCTAAATCAAATATCTTATGATCAATTTTGTGGACCATGTAATTAGTCTTGTTTCATGACTAATAATTATTTGGTTTGCCTGGAAATAGGGGATGATTAGCTAATCAAGACTAGTCACACATAATCGAGTAGGACTGATTGACACTTACAAGTTGCTCTAATTTATACTACCTGCCCAAAAAAAGATTCCTATGGACCGACCAAATATACTCCGTACTCCCATGTACATTTTATTCAGATTTTCTATTTTTGAATTGATTTGTTTCCAAATGAACTAAGACCGTAAACTTTTATCTGTAATGCCTATTTGTAGAGTAAAGTAGGTTAGACATGATAGTTTAAAATAAATTGACTGCTGGTAATTTTGGAACTTATTTGTAAATCTCTGTAAATACCATGATAGTTTGAAGAGGACGTTTAACAAAATATAGGTTAATAAATTTTAGGAATTTGGAAGAAACTACCTATGATATTTTCCAATTTTGTGAAGAATGATTACCTATTGGTCGGCGCTTAATTGATTAGAGATACGTTCTTTCAAACTAAAAAGGCTGATTATGTACTAATACATGGTCATCTTCACCCAACTTAGCAGCCGTGGCCCTTGCGTCTCAAATGTTCATTTTGATCTTATAAAGGAAGCCTTCCAATTATAAGCGACTCTCAATTCCCTTCATTTTCTTTCCATTCCTACATACTCGTAGTCGTTGTCCTTCAAACGTTCTTATGAGTCGCTTGGACACAACCTAGTACAACGGAAACACATGGTAAAAATAGGTCGCATATACCGGCCTTATACACACTTAGCAGTACTAACGGGAGGCAGTCTTTGAGACATGACCAAAACTCGAGAAGGTACATAACACAAGCTAATTACAACAGTTTCCGGCGACCTAAAAGGGGTACGGTATATCATAAATGGGATTCTTGAAAGAAAGCATTTACAGTGACTAATAATGAAATTAAAAGTACAGCAGTTCATTCTGTATTTGGAGGACAGAAGACAAAAGAAAACCTCAATCTAAGATTAACTTGAAACATGAAACAGAGTTGTCATGAAGATTATCTTCTTACACACACTTGCTTCTTTCTCTCGAGAAACTGTGCTCTCATAAAGGTTTACGTTGTGTACTGTTATGAGGTTGTAATTAGCATGAATCACCAAGTATATGGCACCCTAAAAAAAAAAAAAAAAATACACATACTGTGATACCAGTCCTTTTGAGTCTTGTTCAATTCTTTGGATGTTTCTCTGCAGTTCCTTTGTAGCATTCAGGCTTCAAAACCCCCACATAAGGCAGATTTCTGTAGAGCTCGGCAAAATCCATTCCATAGCCCACCACAAAGGAATCTGGACACTGTCGAAATTTAGACTGTTAAACATCATAATACATAGATGCCAGGTTGACAGAATGCAAAGTTCAGGTAACTGCAATTAGAGCATGTGATGCATCAAACATATAGCATCAAATATCAGTAGACCAATATGAAGTCAGGCTGGTATCTACGCAAGCAATGAAAGTCGTAGATTAAGGACTTGAAGTTCGTTCAAGCAAAGAAACAGTTAATGTTCGGAACTAAGATAGTTGTCTTTTTTTTTTTTTCGAGTTAATACATAGTTTTAGGAACTAAGACCACAATAAGGGTCAAAACTTGCTCTTCTTTCATATCTCCAGTTAACATGACGATAAACCCTAGAGCAAATAACAGGCACGGACTAACTAAAAGTAATGCATGTGTTTCATTATATCCTAAAAAGCATAAAGCATAAAGCATTGCCTGTACTGAGAAGCGTGATATCCTAAAAAGAGATCAAGTTCACTGTTGCACAGAGAACATCCATCTACATTCAGATACAATCACAATGTACAATGACTACTTTCAGGAAATCAGCTTTACGGTTGGCAACAAATCAGATAATCTGAAAGGAATGAAAAGCTATCTGTCGTCTTCTATTCAGTACACTCTTGGTAAACATTCAGTCTGGATTTATGAACAAAGTGGTCGAAGGTAATTACCTCAAATCCTCGATAAAATTTTCCTTTCCCAACCATCTCAAAAGTAGCCGTACGATTTGATGGCTTATCAAGGAAGGTACAAACTGATATAGAAGTTGCTCCTTTTGATTCCAAATGTCCAATCAGTTGAGATATAGTGTTCCCTGTATCTACAATATCTTCAACCTGAATGAAACAGACAGATGTGGAGTTTCGACTATGAAAGAAAAGAAACAGTGTAACTGATGATAATCAACTACTTCTAACCACAGCATCTCAGATGAACCATCATTTGCTTGTCGAATTTTGGTTTATACTTAATTAAGGTGTATCAGCAATTCTCAGAAGCATACATTATATCATAGTTACTCTGTAGTATATAGTTCTGTTCTCATTGGTGTGATGAACAACACCCTGAGCATGTTCCAACCTTCCACTTAAACGAAGAGGAATCTAGAACACAAAATAAACGAGTACACAATCACAATGCAAATGGTAAACTATGCCCTTTTGCAAACTTGCAATTAACCAACCTATCCGCAAACTTTGTTGAGATTTAGAAACATCAAATATAGAGAAAGCAAAGAAATTTATACTCAGTATCATTTTTCAAGAAATTTTAAAACTGATCTAACATGTCACACAACACTGAACTTCAACAAGAAGTCATCTACACGTCACGAGACAGGAAGCCTTAGAAACCATACACCCTGCAACTTTCCGGGTAGGAAAGCAATTGGGTATTTGGGTCACAAACCAACTCTCTCTCCATCCCTCATTAATCACAACATCTCAAAACTTCTAACACAAGTATACAACAACATCAGCCAACTGCCTCAAATTAAAGCTCCCGCTTATGGCGGGGTATGATGAGTTAGACGTACGTAACCTGACCCTTATCCCTATGTTAGAAAACAAAACGATCAAACATGAAAAATAGCATCGACCATCTGCTACTTCATAATATAAAAAACGCAACAGATCTAATAAACAAATTTGCTTTCTTAAATCACAAAATTGATTAAAACACAAAACCATAATACACTAATAAGTCAACAATATAATTAGTCCCATACTCCGATAAATTTAAATAAACCCGACAGATTATAAAAATAAAAAATTGAACAAAAACAGAACCTACGAAATAACCAAATATAGTTCGAGCAGCTTAAGGTTGAATCCACGATTATCAAGACATAACCAAATAAAATATGTGAAAATAAAATCGGAGTGTTTTTTTTTTTCTAAGACGTAACTCCGTTAATATTCTATGTACGCTGATGACATACTTTCACATGATGACCACAACTTTTTTCCGATATTTAACGACTAAGCTAGCTGACATTAACTCATCGTTTCCCCAAGCAATTCCAAACAACCAATTCAACCAACTGAACCCACCGCAGTTTGATAAAATAATAAATAAACAAAAAGGAAGTGGTACCAAAACGACGTGTTTGCCGGAGATATCGAGCTTCAAGTCGGAGGAGATGGAGGGGGACCCATTGGACTGCGTGCCGGAGCCATATGAACTGACACGGACCATATCGACGAAGACAGGGAACGATATGCGGCGTACTAAGTCGGCTAAGAACACGAACGCGCCGGTTGCGACGCCGACGAACACCGGCACTGAGTCGGAAGAAAGGTCGGCGGCGAGTTCATCAGCGAGTTCGGTGACCCGGGTGGAGATTTGGTCGGTGGTCCACAGTACTCTCTCAATGTTATTCTTCATATTGTCGGAGAGAGAGGGGGCGGGAGAGAGAGAGGGGGAGAGAGGGGGGAACTCAGGGTTTTGGCGGGGTCTATAGAATCATTTTTCTTTTGCGAAAAAGGAGGGTTGTGGACTTGCCCCGTATCTTATACTGTACTCTGAATATGGTGCAAAATATTACGCATCCGCCGATATATATCGGAATTTGACCGTGAGTAATAGAGCTGAGCATCGTTCCAGAACCGGACTGGACCAAGGATCGGTTCGATATCGATTTCCCCCAAAAAATGTGGATTGAGGGCCGGACCAAATTTAACTCGGTCCGGAGCAAAATGCTAGGTCAGGTTCGATTTTCGGTCCGGACTGAGTTTTTGCTCACCCCTAGCAACCACGACCTTATTAAGGACGATAGCTCGGTTTTAACTAAAATTGGAAAGTACGATACGTCCAATAGGAAATGCTATTAGCTGAGTTTTAAACGACCTTTTCTCGAGTGATTCACAATATATACCGATATTTTGGATTTTTCCTCCAAATAAAATGACATTGCTCACCAACACGATCCTTCATTGTTCATATATTTTCGAAAATATGATATTCTGTATAACTTTTCGGATTGCGGCAGTCGTAATTAGACATGTACATTGGGCTGGGTACCCATTGCGACTAGAGCTGGCAGCGGGCCGGGCCGTGTCATGCCTCGTGCCTGCCCGTCGTGCCCAACCATCCCGGAGGCCCGACACAGGCACGAGCTTCGTGCCGTGCCGAAAATTTAAATATCGTCCCGAGCACGGCACGCCGGCACGGGCTCGTGTGTAATGTCGGGTTTCGGTTCGGTCCTTTAGAAATATAGTGTGATTTTATTTTATTTTAAAAAAAATGGTATAAAAAGATGGTAATTCGGGCTTGGGCGGGCTGCCTCCCTCGTGCCTTGAGCGGGTCAGGCCATCGTGCCTCGTGTCGGGCCCTGCCAAGGCACGACAATGTCAACCAATTGAAAGTCGCGGCTCGGGTCACGCCCGTCGTGCTTCGTGCTGGGCCGGCCCGGGATTTGACAGGGCCGGGCCGACGACCGGGCCACCCGTGGCCCGAATTGCAAGCTCTGATTGCGACCCTTTAGCCTGCCCATTAATATTAAGACCCAGCTCATCCATTTCGTTTTTGGGTAGGGCCTATGTGGGTAGGATGAAATAGGGCTGAGTTGTGGGCTACCCATATTACGCACTTTAATTCTTCAATTTAATTTCGGAAAATTTGTGGGAAACCACCTCCAACTTTCACTATTTTTTGGGAAACCATCTTTTTAAAATAAATTTGTGGAGAACCACCAAATATAAATAAAACCAAAGGGTAGAACCACCTTCTTACCCAAACCACCATCTCACCACCTCTAACGACCACTAGCCAGCACCATTCTTGCCGCCACAGCCACCACCCACCGCCGACAAGGCCACGCCGACCACCACATTCTCCCGGCTCCATGTCCTCCACTATAACACCCCAAAATTTCCTCTCTTTTAAAAACATTTTATCGCGAACCAAAATACCAATTAAGGAAATTCAGAGGTGTCACTCCGCACTCAAGTCAAAGACCCGAATGCAAGAAGATTTCAAAAGCCAGAATATAAATGTCTAATGGTCTAAAATAATCTATTACAATCCAATAATTAAATTACAACAATCCAAAATCCAAAATATGAAATATGAAATAGTCTAAGTATTATTAATGGTCTATAACTTAAAGTTAAGCTTTATTTGATTCAACTAATATCTAGTGAGTCGTCGTCCCCGCAATGCATCAGACACTCCAAACCTGTGGTGGATTTAAAACACAAAAACCACAGTTGAAAAAGTCAGTGAAATTGAGTAAGCTAACACCTCAACTCGTTGAAAACCAAAAACCATTACCTGAATTTTGAAAACGTTTTAATTTTATTTTCAAAACCACACTTAGCATGTTATGATATAAATTATTCATCGAGACAAATTACATCACCAAAATAGAAATATCACAGAAGATTCAACAAACGTATAACATTTCATTAATATAATCCAAATCATTCTTTTACATCTTTAATGAGGAATCCATACCAAATTTATAAGTGGGATGAGCCGGTTCTTTGCCGACCCACCAAACCATACCATACAAGACTACTAGACCTTAAGTGTGCACACCCCCTATTAAGTATTGCTAACCCAATAGAGTAGTACTAGAGCCAATCCCACTTAAAAACCGATGCGGTGGGGCAATAAAGTGGAGTCGATGTGACTCAAACCAATAAAGTGGAGTCAATGCGACTCAAACCAATAATCATCCTGTATATATCCTCATACTTTATTTATTTATTTTATTTATAATATCGACCCTTTACACAACCTTATATTCCAATAATCATACAATCATTCATAATTCAGCCATATTAATATCAATTTTACACCCACCAACCATAATTCCAACAACATCTTTTGAATCATAAACCAAACAATATGTCAACGCATTAATCCAATCAATCAAATCAAGATATGATAATCAAAACAATAATTCGTTCTCCACCTAACATGATACTAGGTTTTCATCCAGCACACCAATCACTTAGCATATAATTTTGAAAGGTTTCTACAAGTTTAACAAAGGTTGAGTATGCTAGCTTACCTTTTCAATGCACACAAGAACACGACATCGCAACGATCACTAATATCTTCGTCTACAAACTCAGGGGCTACAATATCACAATCAGTAAATCCCAAATCAATACTAATCTCATCCAATCATTCATCTAATACTCATGGTAATTCTATTCTATATGCAATGCCCATGATAATTTAAATCTTACCCAACAATTAACAATTAACCAACAATTCTAATTCTAATTCAATAATTAGTTTCTAATACTCAAATAACACTCAATTTACTTTAAAAATTCCCAAAGACTTACAATTACTTTTAAAACAGAATCTAATTCATAAAAAAAACCTTTTAATTATTATGATTTATTTAGGATTTATTAATACAATTTATATTATGTTTTAATTATGAAAAACATGCATTAAATTACATAAAATTATATAAAAATAAATTAAATCAATCTAAATTCGATAATCAGTCTATAATTCCCTAAATTATCACAATTTCGAGTTATTGATCATAAATATTAATTTGGGCTGATTAACTAATTAATAAACAATTAACCAAATTTCCCCCAAATTGCAATTTCTATAAACTTGAACAAAACCCCAATTAAATCTCAAACTAAATTCAAGAACCCTAATTAACCGATTATAAACATACTAAAGTTATAATGTAGGAAACTAATTGAACCTAATTTGAGCAATTAAACTAATTAACCCCAAATTTGTAATTAGTGAAAATCAACTCAAAACAATCATCAAAATCAATTCTTTATGCATAAAACTAACCCAAATCGATTACCCACTTACTATAACTTCTATTAGAATCAACTAAACACAAATTAAAGCCATAAAACGACTTGATAATCACGTTTAATTGAAGAACCGAAAACAGGGGAGAGAATGGGCGTTTCCCACGGCGCAAAAGAGGAAGAAAGGGGGCTAGGGCGGTGGTCGGCCGGCGAGGGTAGCGGCGGCAACGTCGGTCTGGACAGGAGGAAGGAAGGCAGGGGCGAGCTTGATGAGGTGGCTGGGTTCGTGCGTGGAAAAACAGGGGAAAGGGGAAGGGGAAGCTCTGTTTTATAGGGGGGTGGATGTGTCGGGTTCCCTTTTTTTTGCTGTTTTTTTTTTCCTTTTTCTTTTTATTTTCTGATTTCCTTTTTCTTCTTATGTTGGGTTAGGATGTGTTTGGTGTTTGGGCCAATGTAGAGTTGGTTCGGGTTGATGTTGGTCCATTAGCTATGATTGACCCAATTTAGGAATAGAACCAAAATAGAAATTCCGATTTTAGAAATCCTTTCCTAACTCATTTTGGAAAACGACTCACGAATAATATTTAAAAATCTTTTCATTTAGATAATCTAATAAATGAATCTAAAATATTAATATAAAATACTTTAAAATTTCGGGATATTACATCCACCCTCCACGACCATTTTCTCTCTCCCTTCATCCTCTCTTTCCTCTCGGTTTCCGACCGCTACAAGCATAGTAACCGACGATCGACGACCATGTTGGGGGTGTCGAGGGTAGGTAAGGTGGTGGTTGGTGTTGACGGGTGGTGATGCGTGGTGGTTAGAGGTGGGTGGGTGGTTTGGGTAAGGAGGTGGTTTTACCTCTTGTTTTTGTTTATATTTGGTGGTTCTCCACAAAAAAAAAAAAAAAAATTAATAAGGTGGTTCCCCAAAAAATGGTGAAAGTTAAAGGTGGTTCCCCACAAATTTTCCTTTAATTTAATTAAAATTTATTTCTTAACTTTTTAACCCTCCACCCCATCTCTCTCTCTCCTCCCACATTACACCAACACAACCCACCGGCCATCACCCAACCACCACCGTCGACCACCCCTGCCACCACTACTCCAGCCCCGTCACCACAACCCGAAATGCCTCATTCCGGCGATCGCAGCCCCGTACATCCACGCCACCACCTCCCTTTTTTTTTGGAAAGAGTTAGCTATAGTTTTATTCATCCACAAAGGGGAAAAACCTATTACAAGAGTTTCCAAGGATGACAGGGTGCCACCCTAGAGAACTGCACTAGATCAAGTACTCGGAATTGCAATGCTAAACCTAGTTATTGCTCGAACACTTACATGAAATTTAATTGATAATGCAATATATTCATTTTCTTTGGCTAAGTTTTTGAAAATCCTAACATTCCTTTCTTTCCACAACTCATATATGGTTTGAGAAAGAGCACATCTTAGTATATGTTGTTTGCCTTGCTTTCCTCTAACCCTGTGTTTGAACCAGTTTAGTTCATGAAGCAAGCTCCATTTCCTCTTGCTGTATCTAAGCCATGCTAGCACTGAATTCCATACTGCAGTAGAGACACTGTAGTTGGAGAAAAGATGATTGACAGATTCATTTTCCTTCTTGTAGAGAATACATCTATTAGAGATGTATAATCCTCTACTCTGCAGGTTATCAATTGTGGGAAGAACATTGTGTACAGCCAAAATAGCAATGATAATGCTCTTGGGAACATAGTATTTATCCCATAATGTTTTGTACCATTTTACCTAGCTCCTCTTCTCTCTATAGAAGTCATAGATTGATAAACTTTTCTAGTTGCAGATACCCCAAACTTCAATATTTCTAATAGCGGAACCCTAATCTCCTGATAGCTTAACAATTTCATCTCTAAGGTATATCATTGCTTTCCAGGAGTTTGAACAGTCTGCTGCTACATTAACATCCCAGAAGTTGTGATTTTTGAGGTAACAAGCCTTTACCCACCTGCACCAAATGCTCTCCTGATTCAGGTGGACTTTTATAATCCATTTAGTGTTGAGGGTTTTGTTCTAGCTTGAGACTTCCTTAATGCCCAGACCCTCTTCTCTCTTTGGGGTGCACAGCTGAGACCATTTGATAAAGGTGATTTTCCCATGCTCTTCATCAATGCCCCAGAAGAATTCCCTACACAGCTTCTTAATCTTTCTTAAAATGCCCTTTGGAAGAAGCAAGACTAATCCCCAAAAAATTTACAGCCCTAGGATGACAGAGTTTATCAATTGAAGCTTCCCAGCATAAGAGATATGATTACTTGCCCACCTCCCTTTTATTCTCCTTCCTTTCTTCTTTCTTTTCTCCTTCTCTCTCCTCTAACTTTAGTTTTCGCCCTCTCAACCGCAACCACGACCAACCACCTACTTCAGCCACCATCCCCTCCTCAAACGCCGCCACAAGTGGCGTCAATTTTACCAAAGAGCCGTGCTCTCTCTCCTCTTCTTGCGATATCACCGTTCTCCTCCACTATTCCACAGCAGATCGGGGTCCATGTCATGAACGACGGCGCATGGAGGTGTATATGGTGGTTCTTTTTGTGGTTTAAATGGAGGCAGGTGAGGAAATGCGGCGGAGCAAGACGGGGCTAGCTGGAGTTGGGGAAGGAGGAGAGAGACAATGGGGTTGGGTGCTTTTTCTGTCGTTGGGGAATTGGGGAAGGAGGAGAGAGACAAGGTTTCTTTTTTATTTTTATTTTATGTTTTTGTTAAAAAATAATGGCCCATGGGTAGCCCTGCTCGGCCCACTATGTTATGGCCAGTACCCAACCCTATCCATATTATTTCTTGTACAACCCATTTTGAACCCAGCCCTAACCCGCCCTAACCCGTCCATTGTACAACTCTAGTCGTAATTCATTCAAGCTATGATTTAGGGTCACTTGGGTTCGGAATTTGAGATGAATCGTACTCATACCGACCATCTTGCCAAGTTTGATTAGTGCCTCTTTTATCAGATGCAAAATTTGGCTTTTTAGGTGGCATGCCACGAGTATTCATGTTTTTAATTAATCCACAAATTTAGAATTGAAATGTAATCATTTAAAATGACATTGACAAAATCATTTGTATGATCTTAGATAAAAAGTTTTTAGACTTCTACTTCAACATTTAGGGTCACATGGGCTCAAAAATTAAATTGAATAATTTCCATACGGTCTTGCCAAGTTTAATTGGTGCCCCTTTATTACTTACTCCATCCGATCCAAAGAAATTTTCCAGTATTTCTCTTTGGGTCGGTTCCCTAAGATTTTCCTCTTTCAGAACTTTCACCATTTTGCAAATTTTCTTGACTAAATTGTTGAAATTTTGGGGGCTACATTTTTATTGGTTGATATGAAACTTGATTGTTATTTTTTTTTCTTCTTGAAATCTTACATTACATATGAGCATAGCCGCATAGGTGAAGTCTATTTATAGACTTCCATTTTATCTAATGAATATTCTAGAATGCTAGTTACTAGAATGTTATATAACATTTCTAGACATTCCAAACATTCAATGATGCTCAAGAGTTTTCTACATTACTCTGTAATTTCTAACACTCCCCTTAATCTGAGAACTCTTGAGCTTTCTCTTCTTCCATGGTGCCCGTGTCACCGGACATCTGCTCCTCTTCTTTTTTCCTTCTATTGGTGCCCTTGTCACCATTTTCTTTTTCTTGTATGGGTGGCCTTGATCGTCACCGCTGTTCTTCTGCTGCAGGTGCCCTTGTCACCCACCTTGCAAATTTTTTATCTTTTTCCGTTGATGCCCATGTCACCAACATCATTCTTCTTGCGTAGGGTTTCTTGTCACGTGACACAACGTTCTTTTTTTCAGTCGATGCCCTTGTCATCAACCATCAAAGTTGTTTGTTTGTTTTTGTTGATGCCCGTGTCATCAACCATTGATCTTTTTTTTTTTTTTTTTTTTTTGGTGAAATTGAGACAACGTGACCCTAAAAGGACCGCCCGACGCTCTGATACCATGTTGGAATTTTGGGGGCTACATTTTTATTGGTTGATATGAAACTTGATTGTTATTTTTTTTTTCTTGAAATCTTACAGTCGAATGGTGGTAAGGGAGGGTAGGGTTAGATGCTAAGCTTATTAGTTAGTCTAATCAATTACTTACTTACCAATTTATTATGACTTGTTTAATGTGTTGTTGGTTGTTGTGCCTAACTCAAAGAGGAAAATCTATTTGGGTAAAAGGGAGTATGAGCATAGGTGAAGCCTATTTTATACACTTCCATGTTATCTAATGAATCAGCGCGTATACCTTAGTCCCAAGACTAGATAGTCTCGGGACCATGTCACCACCACGTCAGCATGACGTCACCGCCATGTCACCCGGTTTTGTTAAAAATAAACACAATGAAAAAAAAACAGGAAAACTCCCACCTTTCCTCTCTCCTCTCACGCCACCACTCCACCACCCCTCAGCCGGCGACACAGTAGCACTAGATACCACCACCTTCGTCGCTGGAGACGCCCATTAAGCCTGCAACATCACCCCAACCACCCGCTCGAGTCGTTAGTGGCTTCTTCTCCGCGCGCGTAGCCTATTCTCACACTTGACGCATACCAGGCCAGTTGAAGGGGGTGTCATGGATGCAGATTGGTGTAGGGGGCGGGAGTACAGAGTTGTTGTCAAGTTGGGAGGAGATATTTATGGGAAAATGGGGTTGGAAATGAGTGAGTTGAGATTTTTTGAGAGAGAGTGTGTGTGCACTGTGAAATGCAAATGGCAATAAAATAAAAGAAATGGGAGGCCACGTGTCGAGGTGTGTGTTCACTGAGTACTCCATGTAACTTGACTAACAGTACACTACATCACTTCACCTGAAAAAACACTAATGAAATACACCATTCCTTATTTACACGCCAAAGTTCATATGATTTATATGCTAAAGTACCAAATAAATGACGGAAATGCTAAAGTACATCAAGAAAATGCTAAAGTACATAAAAAAAAAAGACTAAAGTACATCCAGGAAATGCTAAAGTACATAAAAGAATGACTAAAGTACATAGCTGATGCACTAAAGTGCATAATTGACAATTTGATACGCTAAGAAACATAACTGATGTGCAAAAGTACAAACTTTTGGCGCCAAAGTACATAATCTAAATGTTAAAGTACGTGATTAATATGCTAAAGTACATAATTAATGTGCTAAATTATACAATTACTAATACCCTTGCTTCCCGCTTCAAAAATTTCACTTTCTTCAAATTTATCAGTTTTTTAAAATTTGACTTACATAGATAATAACATGCTAACATAATTAACGTGTTGAAAGTTATTATGGAGTATTTACTAAAGCACATTATTAATACGCTAAAAGTAAATAATTGATACATTTAAAAATATAACAAATTTGTTAAAGTAAGTAATTGTTAGGCTAAAGTACGATATTGATTTGCCCAATAAAATACATAATTTAGACGTTAAAAGTGTACATAATTGATACGTGAAGTAGTACATAATTGATACGTTAAAGTATGATTTAAACAGTAGAAAACATTATTTACACTCTAAGGTACATAATTAACACACTAAAGTACGTTTTTCATTTTAAGTGATTATCTTTATTTGGTCATTTTGAGTGATACAAAACGATAATTGTCATTGCTCATCAAATTGCACTCATTACTCGTAAATTCTATTAACCACATGGTGTAATACCCCGGATTTCAGAGGAGATCCCTGAGAGATTAAGGGCTCATATGAGGTGCTTAAGAGGATTGATAGTGCTACTCATACCAACAAAGTCGACTTTCCTTTTAGGAATCCCATGTGATAAGAACTCCACAGTTAAGCGTGCTTGACTGGGAGCAATTTCAGGATGGGTGACCTCCTGGGAAGTTTCTCAGGGTGCGCATAAGTGAGGTCAAAATGTGCCGGAAGGACCCGTGTTGGTGTGTAAGGTCAGCCTGCAGCCTGGCAAGCTGCCATAGGTGACTACTCTCGGCTCATGCGTTGAGCCGGGGTGTTACACATGCTCCACATGGGTATAATAAAAAATTTCCACAATTTACCCGTATTAACCCGCAAATAGTACCATACCCCTGGGGTACCAAGAAAATGGTACCCCCCGTATCCCCTGTACAAAAATAGACATGTGCTAGATTCTAATGCTAATGCCCAATTTAATAAAAAAAAGGCACAGTCTAATTACATCCCATTACAACACAAATCCAAACCCAAACTCAATCTCTCTCCTCCCTTCCCCACCCCCTACCTACCCGACCACCACCCCCAACCCCCCCAGCCACCGCTGCCGCCTTCACCGACCGCCACCCAGACCATAGAAACCCACCACCGGAGGCGAAACCCTCCGGAGACCACAACCCCCCATCCCTGCGGTAGCGATTTTCCCTCCTCCCCACGTCATTTTCTTTTTTTACTCAATTTTCTCTCTCTTAGAATTTCTCCCTCTCCGGCGGCAATGTTTGAGAGAACGTCGGTGAGCCTCTGGAGAGAACTCGTCGGGGGCGAGGGTTTCTTGGCGGCGGCTTCCCGGGATAGGGGCTGGGGAAGGGAAGGATGTGGGGAGAGAAGGAGTCCCATGATGGTTGTGGGAAGAGAAGGAGCGCGCGATGGCTGTGGCCTGTGGGGAAGTGCAGGGAGGAAACGGGGGTTGGTGAGGTCGCCGGAGTCGGCCACCACTTTTGGTAATGATGTCGATGGCGGCGGCTACGTGGAGTGGCATTAGCCGGTAGCAGTGCTAGGTGGGGGAAGGAATGGGGGAGGAGAGAGAAAATGAATGAGTGATCATTATAGATCATAATACATCATTATAGAACAAAAACTGATCATTAAAAATCAATCATTATGAAACATATATTAATCATTATAGAACATATATTAATCATTATAGAACATAAATATGTCATTCCGTGACAAAAACTGATCATTTTAGAACATAAATATGTTATTCTAGAACAAAAACTTAACATTATAGATCATAAATACATCATTATAGAACAAAAACTGATCATTAAAAATCAAATCATTATGAAACAAAAACGGATTATTATTAAACATATATTAATCATTATAGAACATAAATTAGTCTCTCATTCTCGAATATAAATTGATCATATAAACATAAATATGTCATTTTAGAACAAAAGTTGATCATTATAGATCATAAATACATCATTATAGAACAAAAACTTAACATTAAAAATCAAATCATTAAGAAACAAAAACAGATCATTATTAAACATATATTAATCATTATTGAACATAAATTAGTCTCTCATTCTCGAATATAAATTGATCATAGAACATAAATATGTCATTTTGGAACAAAAACTGATCATTATAGAACATAAATATGTCATTCTGTAACAAAAACTGATCATTATAGAACATAAATATGTCATTCTGTAATAAAAACTAATCATTATAGAACATAAATATGTCATTCTAGAACAAAAACTGATCATTATAGATCATAAATACATCATTATAGAACAAAAACTGATCATTAAAAATCAAATCATTATGAAACAAAAACAGATCATTATTAAACATATATTAATCATTATTGAACATAAATTAGTCTCTCATTCTCGAATATAAATTGATCATAGAACATAAATATGTCATTGTAGAACAAAAACTGATCATTATAGAACATAAATATGTCATTCTGTAACAAAAACTGATCATTATAGAACATAAATATGTCATTCCGTAACAAAAACTGATCATTATCGAGTCCACCCCGTAACATGGGACCGGAGACACCAATAGCACCACCGATCTCCGACGACCTTATTCCGCCACTATTCCGACACAACAACTCCAATATCGTCCCCCATTATCATTCTATAACAATAACAGATCATTTTAAGACGAATATCCTTCATTACACAACAAGAAAAAAAAAACATTTTAAAACACAAACAAAAATCATTCATACTAAAACAAAAATCATTCATTCCAGAACAGTAACTATTCATTTCAGGACAAAAACCATTCATTCCACAACAGTAACCATTCATTCTAGAACAATAACCATCAATTCCTGCACAAAACAATTTATTTCAGAACAAAAAACATTCATTTCAAGACAAGAACAATTCATTCAAAAACACAAACCATTAATTTCAGAACAAAAACTATTCATTTCAAAACAAAAATCATTTATTCCAGAAGAGTAATCATTCATTCCAGAACAGTAACCATTAATTCAAGAACAATACCCATTCATTCCAAAACATTAACCATTCATTACAGAGCAAAAACTACCCATTTCATAACAATAACCATTTATTCAAGAACAAATACCATTTTAGAACGAAAACCATTCATTCTAGAGCAAGCACTATTCATTTCAGAACAAAAATCATTCATTCTAGAACAATAACTATTCATTTCAGGACAATATCCATTCATTCTAGAACAGTAACCATTCATTCTAGAACAGTAACCATTCATTTCAGAACAAAAACCATTCATTTAGAACATAAAAATTTCATTTCAGCAAAAAAATCATTCATTTTAGAACAAAAATCATTCATTTCAGCACAAAAACAAATTATAACACAAAGTTAAATCATTATTAACCTATAACCTATCATTATCCGTCATTATTAAAAATTAACCATTCCAAAACAAAAGCCAATCATTCTAGAACAAAAATAATTCATTCCAGAACAAAAACCATTCATTCCACAACAAAAACCATTCATTCCAAAACAAAACATAAATAAATTATGGGGGAACATAAATAAATAATTACATAACGTAATTAGATTTGTTTCAAAATGGTTACTTTTTGTTTTGGAATGTATGACTTTTGTTTTAGAATGATTAGTTTTTGTTTTAGAATGAATGATTTCTGATCTTCCCATTTTGTACGTGTCGATTTGATGGTTTTTATATTGCTTTTACGGTCAAAATGATGTAATATACCTCTAATTTGCGTTAGGGTATCATGGACAACATTTCTATGTGTTTTTGGCTATTTTGGCAATCTTTTAGAAGCGGTCATTCATTTGGAAGCGATTTGGAGCTGATTTGCAGAAAGATCAACTTTAGAGCTTCATATCTATCAAACAGTTTGGAATTTTGCTGTGAAACCACTTGAGGATGATTCTTCATGTTATTAGCTTTCCAGGAAGTGGTTACACGCCTTCATCGGATAAGTAACGAAGAATCTACAGCCTTTTGAAAAACCGAGGCAGAAACTTACCGCGGCCCGCGGCCAGTAAATGGCGGACCGCGGCTACCAGTCTGGCGATTAGCGTCAGTAACTTTTGGCGGTCCGCGGCTGGCTCATGGCGCACCGCGAAGACGGATTTTCCTATTTTCCGTATATTTCTATTTTACGTTTTCTTTCCTAAACTATATAAATAAGAACCCCCGACCCTAGGTATTATTTTTTCAGACTTTTTCAGAAGAACACAAGGGTTTTATGGATTGTATGAGGAGCTAATTTTATTATTTATTGATCTATTAATCGAAGTATCGCATCGACAATATCGTGAGTTTGATCTATTCCTATTATTCGTTATCAATTATTGTCTCTTCTTTGGTATTCAATTCATTTAATTATCTCTTGTGATTGGTAGGTGTACAACTAGTTAATTCCTTAGGATTGATTGATTGCTAGTTTAGATTTGTCAAAGGAATCCATTGTTTGATTGATCTTTACATTGTAGCAACCCGAATTCATTGATTTGTATGTAATCATCGTTAGTGGATTAGGGCAAAGATTTGACTTACATGTTAAATACGAAACGTGAGTTAGTATTACATGTCTCTATCGATATTTCTCTAAGTCTTATTGCTATTATCGAATTGAATCTAATCGTGTGCTTAGGTTATTTGATAATTAGGGTTATTAGGTAGTGCCGATCACGCCTTTTAGCTATAATTAAGGAGAGATTTGGGAATTCTGTTTCCACGTTAGAGTAATTGAAATTGATAAAGGAATAGTGATAACTAGGACCGATTAGTTTGTGCGTTGTGGGAATTAATTGATCAAGATCCGTTTTATTCCTGAATTACATTCATAAATCGCAATTGTTACTTTTAGATAGTTTGATAAACAATAAATCTAAACCCCCCATTACTTGTTACTTGACACTTAATTCATCACATTTGACAACCCATTTCCCTGTGGATACGATCCCTACTTCCCTACTACTGTTGTTAGGATTTAGGATTATTTTTGGTAGATAATCGCGACTTTAGTCTCACCAAATTTTAGCGCCGTTGCCGGGGAATTGGGTTTTGTTTTTGTTGTGAATTTTTGTGCTTGTTGTGATTCTTGGATTTACTTCTAGGAATCATCTGTTTTGTGGTGACCGTTGTTTATGGTCACCACCTGTGCTACTAATCAATCTCTTGTCCCTTTAGATACAGAAATTGATTGAACTTTGCGGCGTTTGCGGAAAGAGATTCGTGCTGATTTTTGTGAACTTCCATTTGATACCGATTTTGAGGAAGTGCTAGTTGTGGGTCCGATGGCCGCTCAAACTTTGAGGGAGCTCACAGCTCCTGACCTTAAGTCTCAACCGTTATGCATCAAATTTCCGGCTCCTGCTGCAGATGGTAAAGAAGAGGAGAGTCTTGAGATTAAGGGAGCCTTGCTACACCATATTCCTTCGTTCCATGGGGTAGAAGGCGAGGATCCAAACCGGCACCTTATGGAGTTTTATTACATTTGCAATGGAATGAAGCCGAAAGGTGTGAAGTTGGAGAGTTTGTTGCTGCGAGTCTTTCGTTTCACTTTGAAGGATAAGGCCAAGAATTGGTTGTACACATTGGCCGAAGGTAGTGTCACTGAATGGTCCCATATGAAGCAGTTCTTCCTAGAGAAGTATTTTCCCGCCACACGATCTTCCAATCTCAAGAAGGCTATTAGTAATGTGGAGCAAACTGATGAGGAGAACCTACATGCCTATTGGGAACGTTTTAAGAAATTGTGTGCAAGCTGCCCGTACCATGGATATGAGGAGAAAGATCTCATCCTCTATTTTTACAATGGGTTGCAAGAAGAGGATAAGCGTTATGTGACAACTACTAGTGGTGGTGACTTGATGAATAAGACTCCGGCTCAAGCTAGAGCGTTGCTTGCAAGTTTGGCTGAGAATTCACAAAGCTACAGGACAAATGCACGTAAGAAGTTATATGCAGCTACCTTATCCAACGATGGTTCTATTGCTGAGTTGACCAATCTTATGAGGACTTTCATGGCTCAACAACAACCTCAAGTTGTGAGGGTGTGTGGAATATGCAATGTGGGTGGACATCCCACTGATTCTTGCCCTACTTTGTTTGAGAACAACATTGAGGAGGTTAATGCAGTCGGGTTCCCTGGACCACCACAATGGAGGTATGAATCATACTCCAATCCGTCTAATCAAGGATGGAGGGATCGACAATTCTATCAAGGTAATCCGAACTACCAACAATCTTTCCCCAATCAATCGCAAGGGCAAGCTTCAAATCCATCATCTATGTCGGCTGAGGACATGATTAAGGCCCTTACTCAAAATATGATGACCATGCAAGCCACCATGCAATCCAGCATTCAAAACTTGGAGACTCAAATGAGTCAAGTGTCGAGTGCTACTACCAAATTGGAGTCACAAAATTGCGGGAAGCGCCCATCTCAAGTAGAGCTTAATCCTAAACAGAATGTGAGTGCGATGATGACTTTGAGAAGTGGGAAAGAGTTGCATAACCAAAAAGTTGTTAGGCCTACAGTTGTTAAAGACAAAGAGGAGGAACATAGAGTTTTGACACCCCGCCAAGATATTCAGCGGGGCGCCACGGAAATCGAGGAAGAGAATCCAGAGAAATCTCGCGGTCTGCGAGGTGAAGAAGGCGGACTACGAGGAGACGACGGCGGTCCGCGGCCTGACCATGGCGGACCGCGGTTAACGGCTGACCCGGCAATCGGTTTTTCTTTTTCGGCCGCAACGGAGACGACCATTTTGAAGGAGGGGGAGATAGCTTTTGATGCTCGCTATGTTCCACCTGAATTTCCAGTTTATGAGCCGGTCCACCATTTCCCGAAGCATTGAAGGAGACTCGTAAATTTGACAAGGACAAGGACATCTACGAAACTTTTAGTAAGTGTGTGGTAAACATTCCTCTCCTTAATCTGCTTCATGTTATTCCTCGCAGTGCTAAATTATTGAGAGAGATATGTACTCTAAAGAAGAATGAAGAGTCCAAAGCAAAGAAGAAAGTTAAGGTGAAAGTTAGTGAACATGTGTCGGCTATAGTTCAAAATAAGTTACCTCCCAAATGCAGCGACCCTGGCATGTTCACTATAACTTGCACTATAGGAGATACTAAGTTTCGTGAGGCCATGTTAGATTTAGGTGCATCCGTCAATGTGATTCCTTTATCTTTTTGTAAGAATTTGAAATGTGGTCCTTTGCATGAGACTAATGTTGTGATTCAGTTAGCTGATAGGTCTCTTGTATCTCCTAAGGGAGTGATTCAGGATGTTCTTGTGAGAATAGAAAAATTGGTATTTCCCGCTGATTTCTATGTTCTTGAGATGGATTGTGATAGATCTGCACCCCCTATTCTGTTAGGGAGACCCTTTCTAAAGACTGCTAAGACCAAAATTGATGTGCATTCTGGATCACTTACAATGGAGTTTGATGGAGAAGTTGTGTATTTTGATATTTATAGCTTTCAGCAGGATCTTGTTGATAACTCTATTTGTGCTATTGATGTGCCGAAATCTTTAGTGAATGAACCCCCTACTCCAGTTGATAAGACTAGTTCGAAAGTGGCTCTTGATAGCGGTCAGAAGGGTCATAATTTGAATGATAATGTGCATGATTTGAGCTGTAAATTAACCCCTTCGACCATGTCGTTTGGGAAGTCTTTGTCATTTCTTTTGCAGGATTCACGGCGTAAAAAGGCGATTCATAGTGCGACATGCTGGAATAACTTGAAGAGTGTTGCTAAGTCCAAAGGTAAGAACATCTTAAGATGGAGGGTGAAGAAGGCAGACTCTCCGACTGGCTTCAAGGACTTCATAGTTGGGCTTGATTGATGGAATTCCCATGCGATGCGTCGAGCCAACGACGTTAAATAAGTGCGCTTCTCGGGAGGCAACCCGAGCATTTTTCTTGTTTTATTTTTATTTTATTTTATCTTTTTATTTGTGTGTTTCTTGTGTAGGTAAAAAAAAAAAAAAGTTGATGCCGGTGCTAGTACGCAGAAGGTTTGTTTTTCTCTTCCCTTTTCTCTCTCCCTTCTTATCATTCTCACCATTCTTTCCAACCCAATTTTTCTTCACCATGTTTCCGAGACCATCTCTCTTCATTTCCTCGCCACGATTCACTACTTTTGTTTGTTGTATCCCACCCCAAAATTTGTCCTTTACACCTATTTTATAGCCTTGTTGATTCTCTTGGTGTATTTGGAGGGTGAGTGGTTGTTTTATTTGATCGTGGTAAGGAGCTATTTCATTTTATGTGCATTATTCTTTGAGGGAGATTGAAGTTTTGTGAGGAAATTGTGGTAGATTGGTGACGACTTTTCCTTGAGGGTGTTTGGGATATGTGTGAGTTGAGAGTGGCTTTACACCTTGTTTCTTTGTTCGATGAGCCCACTGCCTTGAGGAGAATGAGGAGGAGAAATTGAGATCTTGCTTTTGGATATGAACTTTGGTGCTACACATGAGGAGTGCATCCTTCGGGATATGAGACCTTGATGCGTCTACCGGTGCAATTTTGTGAGTTCGTCTCTCCCCTATTTAATTGTTGTCCTACTTATATTGTTGGTGTGCATCACATTGAGGACAATGTCTAGTTCAAGCATGGGGGAGTGGATTCTCATTGTAAATTTGTAATGTGTTTATTTATGTACTGTAATTCGAAAAAAAAAGAGAAAAAAAAAGAGAAAAAAAATGAAAATGAAAAAAAAAAAAGAGAAGAAAGCCGAAAAAGAGAGAGGAGCGAAAAAGAAAGTAAGGAAAAGACACGAGAGAAGAAAGTAAGTCGGTGAGGTGGAAAAGTTAACGAGAGGGTAGGTGAAAACCCATTGGGCGCCTAGGCAAAATGAGCGGAGTGTGTTACTTACCGGTGTATAAGAAGGGTGTTTGAAGGTCGTGTCTGGATAGGTCTCTCTTGGATGGTATAAGGAGGTTTGGTTGGAACTCCACCAAACCTCCTTAATGGTGTTTAGGCTAGAAAATCTTCGGTACGTTTGAAGATATAAGTGGTGTTGGTGTTTAATCCGAGGTAGTTGTGGCTCCGACGGTGTTATTCCGGACCATGGCTGATGAGGGAGTTGGAGGTGAGCTAGCTTGGGAGTGATTTAGGACATTTTAGCCTCCCTTGCTTCTTGGTTACGTTGCGGCATGATGATATAAGATGGTTTGGTCTGTTGCGTGAGATTACATCTGTGGCGGATCTTACTAGCAAGATGAAGACTCACTATCCTATGTTGGAGTAGAGGAGATAGGTTTTAGATAAACTTCACCCGTGCTAACTGCCAATAGACCTTGGAGAAATCTTTGGGAGAGTTGTTTGCTCGAGGACGAGCAAAGGTCTAAGCATGGATCTGCCCATTTTGTACGTGTCGATTTGATGGTTTTTATATTTCTTTTACGGTCAAAATGATGTAATATACCTCTAATTTGCGTTACGGTATCATGGACAACATTTCTATGTATTTTTGGCTATTTTGGCAATCTTTTGGAAGCGGTCATTCATTTGGAAGCGATTTGGAGCTGATTTGCAGAAAGATCAACTTTAGAGCTTCATATCTCTTGAATTTTGCTGTGAAACCACTTGGAGATGATTCTTCATGTTATTAGCTTTCCAGGAAGTGGTTACACGCCTTCATCGGATAAGTAACGAAGAATCTGCAGCCTTTTGAAAAACCGAGGGAGAAACTTACCGCGGCCAGTACATGGCGGACCGCGGCTCACAGTCTGGCGATTAGCGTTAGTAACTTTTGGCGGTCCGCGGCTGGCTCATGGCGGACCGCGAAGACGGATTTTCCTATTTTCCGTATATTTCTATTTTACGTTTTCTTTCCTAGACTATATAAATAAGAACCCCCAACCCTAGGTATTATTTTTTCAGACTTTTTTAGAAGAACACAAGGGTTTTATGGATTGTATGAGGAGCTAATTTTATTATTTCTTGATCTATTAATCGAAGCATCGCATCGACAATATCGTGAGTTTGATCTATTCCTATTATTCGTTATCAATTATTGTCTCATCTTTGGTATTCAATTCATTCAATTATCTCTTGTGATTGCTAGGTGTACAACTAGTTAATTCATTAGGATTGATTGATTGCTAGTTTAGATTAGTCAAAGGAATCCATTGTTTGATTGATCTTTACATTGTAGCAACCCGAATTCATTGATTTGTATGTAATCATCGTTAGTGGATTAGGGCAAAGATTTGACTTACATGTTAAATACGAAACGTGCGTTAGTATTACATGTCTTTATCGATATTTCTCTAAGTCTTATTGCTATTATCGAATTGAATCTAATCGTGTGCTTAGGTTATTTGATAATTAGGGTTATTAGGTAGTGCCGATCACACCTTTTAGCTATAATTAAGGAGAGATTTGGGAATTCTGTTTCCACGTTAGAGTAATTGAAATTGATAAAGGAATAGTGATAACTAGGACAGATTAATTTGTGCGTTGTGGGAATTAATTGATCAAGATTCGTTTTATTCCTGAATTACATTCATAAATCGCAATTGTTACTTTTAGATAGTTTGATAAACAATAAATCTAAACCCCCCATTACTTGTTACTTGGCACTTAATTCATCACATTTGACAACCCATTTCCCTGTGGATACGATCCCTACTTCCCTACTATTGTTATTAGGATTTAGGATTATTTTTGGTAGATAATCGCGACTTTAGTCTCACCAATTTCTGTTCTAGAATGATTATTTTTTGTCCTAGAATGGTTGACGTTTGTTCTGCAATGATTAGTTTTTGTTCTGGAATTGTTGTTTTTTGTTTCAAAATGGTTACTTTTTGTTGTGGAATGTATAACTTTTGTTATGGAATGATTAGTTTTTGTTCTGGAATGAATGATTTTTGTTTTGGAATGTACGATTTTTGTTCTAGAATGGTTGTTTTTTGTTTCAAAATGGTTTTTTTTTGTTCTGGAATGGTTACTTTCTGTTTTGAAATGATTGCTTTTTGTTCTGGAATGTACGGTTTTTGTTTTAGAATGGTTGCTTTTTGTTTCAAAATGGTTGCTTTTAAATTGATCTATATTTTTTCCCATAATAAGTAGTTTGTTTCATAATGATCTAATTATGTTAGAAAATGATTGAAATTTGTTCCCTAGTGATTATGTTAAGAAATGATTTATGCATAATCAATAATTCTCCATCAGAAAGAAAAAAATGAAAGCCATTTCCCTCTCTTTCCTCTCCCCACTCCATCCTTTACCCCCAACAACCAACCACCACGACGTCGCCGACTTCCCACCATACGAATCACCACCTTCGCCCATTTCGACGCCAACAATACCACTGCCGGCTATTATCGAGTCCACCGGCATCGTGAACGACACCTCTCGAAGTTACCCTTCTTCCTCGCGGCCACTATATGTGGTTACCAGCGCTGCGTTAGGTTGCCGTCGATTTCTGACTTCTCATAGCCACTATATGTCTCGACACCCCATTTGTCGCGGGAGAAGAATAAAAACGAGGTGAAAGAAGGAAAAGAAACAAAAAAATGCCGGAGGAGAAGATGGGTGGTGGAGTTGCAGGGTGGGGTCTGGGTTTGGCGGCTCAAGCCCTTGCTGCTGATGGTGTTGGGTCCGGTGGTCGTGGTGGTTGGTTATGCCGGCGTCGGGACAGGGCGGGGATTATCGGCGTTGTGGGTGGAGCCGTGGGGGAGAGGGGAGGAGAGAGACTGGAGTTATTTGTTTGTTTTTGTTTTTAATTTGGTTGGGTTGATTTATGTTAATGGACTAACATTTCTATTATGCTTAGTTGATTATAGGGTCAGGGGTACAAAAAGGATAGTACCCCGGGTGTACCATAGAACAATTGGTATTAACCACATGGTCCACATCTAAATGTTTGGCGCCAATAGACACAAAATCGAAACAGCATCTATATAGTACTGCGCATACTGCCCAAAATCATTCCAACGAACTTGACATCCATCGATTTCGATGTCGAAATCGACCCTCTTCATCGCCGTGCAATGCTGCCAATGCTCCACCATGCAGGCACACACACACTCTATCTCTCTCTCGCCGGCGACATTTTTCTTTTATCAACCGGAACTTAAAACTGATCGATCCCATAATTGTTTTTTTTTTTTTTTCCTGTTGTTCCAATTTCAATGTTGACAGGTGAAGCAGCAGAAGAAGGGCAGCAACAAATGGAACTGTGCGGTCTGCAACGAGAAGCAATCGGTCCGAAGAGTGTACGCGGAAGGCTACCAAGCCAAGGACATCCGCCAAGTTGTCCAGTCTTTCAACATGTCCCGCAAATTCGCCGATGATCGGGAACTGGATTACCATGAATCTTCTCTGGGGCATTTCGTCGAACACTTGGAGTGCAATCAGGATACCGTAGAGGCGGAACAGAAGGCGAAGCGGCGTACTGATTGGTCTGAGTACGTTGATGTTGATGAGGACAGCCTTGAACCTGCTTACTTGAAGTCCAAGTTACACGGTCCTAATCATTTCGATTAATCTTTTTTTTTTTTTTTTTTTTTTTTTTTGGGTGGGTGTTGGTTTTGATTATCTGGTTGGATTGATTATGCAGGAAAAGTGGGGTTTGAGGATAAAGTGGTGACCCAGTTGCCAGAGGAGTTGATGTTTAAGAAGCCGAAATTGAAGGGTAGTTTTGGTTCGACTTCTGTGAAGACGGGCGAAAATCAGTCATACAAACCACAGTTTTCTAAGAAATCAGGTGCTTCAAGAGCTGCAGGTAGTAATTTGCTCTCACTGGATTTGGATTCGTGTAATTTGTGATTTGACAGGAAACTGAATCACTATTTTGGATTAGCGTAATTTGTGATTCAGTTTCCTGTCAAGTTATAAATTATGTGAAATTTTTACTACCTGTCTGATAGAGCTTCAAGTTTACTACACTGAAATGTTGGAAGTGCCATTTTACCCTGATCAGTGAACATATGCACGTTACAGTTAGGAGTTAGCCTGGAGTGCATAAGATCAGTACTGATATGAGTCTTATAGTTTAGTGAGGTCGTGTCAGTGTTTTAACTAATGCCTTTCGAAAATTCAGCTGTGATGAAAGAGGTGTTGGAAACTGGATCAGTCTCTGCAAGTGTCTCGTCAGGATGGACTGGAAACAGGAACAATGTCGATTTCATTGATCACTCTAGGGTTATCAGTAGTCAGTCTCAGCAGCGTCAGCAGAAATGCGAGGGTGCCACAGTGTTGAAGACAGGCGCCTCCAGATGGGCTGAATATCTGACTGAAGACAATGCTGATGGTTACCAAGGGGAGGGAATGGTCTTCAGTGATGGATCGAGGCTTACAGATGGAGATAAGGTACAAACTAACGATGCAGACTTGTTGGTGGAGGAAGACATTCATCCTGACTTCATGTAGTGAGCTGAATGGCATTTACAGACTTATTCTCAAGCGAGAGGATACTTTAATTCACTGCAGTATAGAAGTACACCAAGCTGTCTTTCGATGTACTTGAGCTTTCCATCTACAGTAGAAACTATTGTCTAGTTCCTCTTTTCTCTGTCGGCCTTGACTCCACAACCCCTACCGTCACCACAGCTCTGAGGAGGACTGACTCGGACACAGTTTGTCTCCCCTCGGATTTTGCCAGAGGAGCGAAAGTATCTGCTTTATACCCAAGGTTTATGTAAGCTACAAGTTAATTTGAAAACAATGTCTAAACTGCCAAGTACCAATTTATCCGAATTGGAATCCTGAGATAGTCAAGTATATGTTTTTAGCAGCATTAACATAGGAGTAACTGTTGTTATGGATGTATATTCGCAATTAGTAGAATTTAATCAATGCAATTAATAAGTAAACAAATAACAAAGTTAGAAGACAAAACCCGAGCCCAACGAATGCACGTTGTGTCCTTAAGACAATTTGTCCCCTCTAACGGTACCCAAGGTTTGTAGACAATTGTCTCCCAGGATAGAACGGATTACCTTTCTTGTATAGCGGTACTTCAAATACAAGAAATCAGCGAACTCCACGGTGTTTGACAATCACACAAAAGAAGAATGCTTTTGGGAGGATGAATGATGAGATTTTGATTTTTTGGATGATCCTAAAATGTGCAACATCATGTCCTATTTATAGATAAGAGGGGCTCAAATGAAAAGTTAGTTATTGGAAGTTATTTGATTTTGTTTGAGGGAGTGAAAGTACATGCCCCTTGGAGTGAAATAGCATGTCTTTTGACATAAGGTACAATGTATTACCATGTCTCTTGATACAACATACATTGTATTCAATGTATCCAATGTATCTTCTCATTCATATAGTAGGACTTTTTATTTTTAAATAAAAATTCCAACAATCCCCCACATGAATGAGAAATTCCCCATTCACCATACAAAATCAGCACAATCCCCCACATGAATGAGGAATTATCTAACCTTTCCACTTGAAGAAAGATGCAATGCAAATGTCATGTGTGATTATCGAGTGAAGAACAAGAGCATCGGGATAAGTAGTTGTTACACTTTGAACTTTCCCTAGTGAGATCTATCGGATTTACTCGGTCAATCGGTGGACAAGTGAGCCTTGAACCGTCGACCTTTAGTGTAAACCAAGACAATAGATAAACACACAAATGTTCTTCGAACACCGTTGGTTCACATTGTTGTGTTCGTTTCGGCCATGAACACCGCCTGGCTTCATGAATGCTTTGAGAATTAGGCCTACGAAATTCTCATTGAAGCGGCCACCACTTCACACCCACATAGGTAATTTCTACAAGGATGAAACCGTCATCCCATCTGAACTCATCAGATTTTTTAGAAATTATTAAAAGCAAATGCTTAACCTCAACTTGACACTGCCATTAGGAATGGGTAGTAAAAGATATTCGACAGTGTGTCACTTGTCACTCATAACTTAGTTTTCCCTTTGAACCAAGATCATGGGATCTCCAATCAACTAGGTAGGGTTACCGCTATGTTGACTTTTTGACAGGCCTTAGACCCATTCCTCTAGAAGAACTCTCGACTAAATCTCTAGCTAAACCCTTCGTTAACGGATCCGCTATGTTTCTCTTTGACTTCACATAATCAATGTTTATAATGCCACTAGAGATTACTTGTCGAACTGAGTCATGTCTTCGACGAATGTGTCGAGACTTACCATTGTACATCACATTCCTAGCTCTTCCTATGGCGTCTTGACTATCACAATGAATACACACAGCAGGTACTGGCTTAGGCCAATTAGGAATATCCTCTAGGAAATTTCGAAGCCATTCAGCTTCTTCACCGGCTTTATCCAAAGCAATGAACTCGGATTCCATGGTGGACCTTGCAATACAACTTTGTTTCGACGACTTCCATGATATGGAGCCTCCACCAAGTGTGAACACATATCCACTTGTAGACTTTGTGTCACTTGAGCCGGTGATCCAATTTGCATCACTATATCCCTCTAGAACTGCGGGATAGTTCGTGTAATGCAAGGCATAATCTTGAGTGAACTTCAAATAACCCAGAACTCGTTTCATGGCTTTCCAATGGTTTTCATTTGGGTTACTTGTATAGCGACTAAGTACACTGACTGATAGCGCTATATCTGGTCTGGTGCAGTTCATGACGTACATTAAACTGACTAACACGCTTGCATATTCCTTTTGGTCAACACTATCACCCTTATGCTTCTTGAGATGTAGGTTGATAACAACCGGGGTCTTGACGGGTTGAATTCCCATATTTTTATACTTCTCTCAAGAATCTTACCAATGTAGTGAGATTGTGATAAAGCGAATCCATTGGATGTTTTATGAATCTTAATTCCCAATATAACATCTGCAATTCCCATCTTTTATCTCAAATTTACTGGTAAGCAAGCGTTTTGTAGCATTAATGACTTCATTATTGCTACCCAAAATTAACATGTCGTCCACATATAAGTAAAGAATGACATAACTGCTTGAGGTGCTCTTAATGTAGACACATTTATCACACTCATTTATTTTAAAACCATTTGACAACATTACTTGATCAAATTTCGCATGCCATTGTTTTAGAGCTTGTTTTAAGCCATAAAGTGACTTGACAAGACGACAAACTTTCTTTTCTTGTCCTGGGACAACGAACCCCTCGAGTTGTTCCATGTAAATTTCCTCCTCTATATCCCCATTGAGGAATGCTGTTTTTACATCCATTTGATGTATTTCCAGCCCATTTATTGCTGCTAAGGCAAGCAACATCCTTATTGATGTAATTCTAGTAACTGGTGAGTAAGTGTCAAAGTAATCGAAACCTTCTTGTTGTCGATAACCTTTTGCCTCTAATCTTGCCTTGTATTTATCAATTGACCCATCCGCTTTTAATTTTCTCTTGAAAATCCATTTACTTCCTAACGGCTTATTACCGGGTGGAAGATCAACCAATTCCCAAGTACAATTAGATAAGATGGACCCAATTTCACTATTGACTGCTTCTTCCCAGAATGGGGCTTCCGAGGAGGACATAGCCTTCTTAAACGTCCGAGGCTCATTTTCTAATAAGAATATTTTTAGAAAATCCGGACCAAAGGATGTAGCAGTCCTCTGTCTTTTACTACGTCTAGGCTCATCCTGTATTGGATTACTAGTTGTAGTTTCACGAGATCTCTTACTCGTATTAACGGTTTCTTTTCCAATCTTATAAGGATATATATCCTCAAAGAAGGAAACATCTCTTGATTCAATGATTGTATTGACATGAATGTCCGAGATCTCTGACTTGTGAACAAGAAAACGGTATGCACTACTATTTAGAGCATATCCTATGAAGACACAATCAACTGTTTTGGGTCCAATTTTAACCCTCTTAGGCTTCGGAACAACAACCTTAGCCAAACACCCCCACACTTTAAGATAGTTCAAATTAAGTTTTCTTCCTTTCCATATCTCATACGCAATGCTTTGTGTCTTCTTATGGGGTACTGTAACAGCCCGATCCACTGTCCGTCGCAACACAACCCAATAAGATGGGTAGTCACCTATTAGGCCCATATATCCTCTCCGGGCTCTAAAAGGTGAAGGCCTTGTTGGTAGTATGATGGTAGGAATCTATTATAAACTGATCATATGAGCCTTAATTTCCCAATGTGGGACAAACCAACTCCATAATCCACTTTCCATATTCCGTAGTGTTACAAACTCCCCCACTTAAAGACCGCAACGTCCCCGTTGCGCCTCGACCAAACCATACCAACATTAACACAGGTCCAAGATCTCCCCCGCTAGACGGCTGACCTGGGCCTAACCCCAGCACTCAGCACGCGGTCGCAGGGTTGCTCTGATACCATCTGTAATAGCCCGATCCATCATACGTCGCAACACAACCCAATAAGATGGGTAGTCACCCCTTAGGCCCATATATCCTCTCCGAGCTCTAAAAGGTGAAGGCCTTGTTGGTAGTATGATGGTAGGAATCTATTATAAACTGATCATATGAGCCTTAATTTCCCAATGTGGGACAAACCAACTCCATAATCCACTTTCCATATTCCGTAGTGTTACAGGTACTCTGTTTAGTATGTGATTTGTTGTTAAAATGGCTTCTCCCCACATATTTTTCCGTAAACCAGAGCTATTGAGCAATGCGTTCATCATCTCATTCAAAGTTCGGTTCTTTCTTTCCGCAACTCCATTAGATTGGGGAATATAAGGGGCGGTCATTTGGTGAATAATACCACTTTCAAAAACATTGTTTTCAAAAGGATATTCATATTCACCACCTCTATCACTCCTTAACCTTTTAATTCTCTTGTTCAATTGATTTTCCACTTCATTTTTGTAATGTTTAAATGCTTCAATAGCCTCATCTTTGCTCTTAAGCAAATAAACATAACAATATCTAGTGCAATCATCAATAAAAGTGATAAAATAATGTTTACCACCCCTAGATGGAGTTGATTTCATATCACATATGTCATTATGTATTAAATCCAAAGGCTCGCTATTCCTTTCAATACTATGAAAGGGAGGTTTGATAAATTTAGATTCAACACATACTTCACATTTCTTATGTGAACAATCAAACTTTGGCAACAAGCCCATGCCAATTAATTTCTTTAAAGAATTATAATTAACATGGCCTAACCTAGCGTGCCATAAATCGGAGGACTCAATCAAATACATAGAATCATTCACACTTTTATTTATATCAATGTTCTTAGGTACAACAGTCATTACATTTAATTTGAAAATACCATCACTAAGATAGCCCTTTCCTACATACATTTCACTCTTAGTAAGTACAAATTTATTGAATTTTTTTCGAAATAGGGCTCAAAAAATAAATATTAAACAAAATGGGTTGGATTGAAAAATGTTCAATCTTATGGGGTGCACGTCACCCCATTAAGGTTTGGGACAAAACAGCTAGTGCCACTGGCGGTTTTAAGCGTCTTGAACAGTAGCTTTGAGACTGGGAAGAAATTTTGGCTAAGGTGAAACCGCCATGGGGGTGGCGGTTTCACTTGAAGTGAAACCGCCACTTCCCATGGCGGTTTCATCACCGAACTAAGCTACGAGGAAATTTTGGCTAGAGTGAAACCGCCATGGGGGGTGGCGGTTTCACTTTAATTGAAACCGCCACCCCCCATGGCGGTTTCACTCTAGCCAAAATTTCTTCTAAAAATTCCATACTCTCATTTCTGTGAAGAAACCGCCATGGAGACTGGCGGTTTCTGTGTGTTGAAACCGCTAGTCTCCATGGCGGTTTTACCTTTTTTTTTTTTTTTTTTTTGAGATTGTTTTCCTTCTTTTCCATTTACCTGCAACTCAAACAACCCAAACCAAAATGGCACGACCACAATCGTTCAATAACGTGAATAACAACCCAAGATGAGAACTCGAATGTCATGACATCTTATTTTATAACTTAAATCGTCTTTTACATACTTAAAAGAGTCGAATACAACATAAACTTGACAAATTGTTCCCATACATTACAAACTACTATATTAATAACTAATCTTCCGTTAGGCGGCGACGGCGTGTAGCTCGACGTTGGCTTGAGGAAGCGGGTTGGCTTGAGGAAGAACCCGGAGTGTTGCCTTCCATAATTGGTGTCAAAGGAGAACCACCTCTACGTCGACGCATATATTGTATAAGAGGAGAATGATCCTCCAAACTTGCACTTGGTTGTTCTTGGGATTGTTGGATAAGATGTGAAAATCCCACCTTCTCGAGACATTCGGAGCAATGTTTGCGAATGACGCTTAAAGTTTGAACAAAATTTACACTAGATGCGTCATTTAGTGCAGCTTGAATGTCATGCTCACACCTCATGTGTAGAGTTGCAAAACCTTGGGTCTACAACCACAAAAATAAAAAAGTTGCACTAATTATTTCCTAAACATGCTTACTATTCAATAAAAGTGAAATAATGATAAACGATACTTACAAGCAATTGAATTGAGGGAGAAGAAGGATGGTAGGAAACCGGGCCACCATGAGATTGTTTGACAGCTCCAATGACACGAGTATGGTTTCGATACCAAACCATGTACGGATCATTGTAATGCATCGTGCCATCATCTAAATCGGTAGTAGCCACCACCCTCTCTCGACGCCTACGCCATAAATCGATATAGACATTGTGGATTTCACTCCAACTTATCTTACGATTTCCTCTCCTATCCAATTTATGAAGACTCTCCGAAGTATCACAATCCACCGGGATTGTTTGCTTCAAACCAAATTGGCGTGGTACCAGATCCGGACAATGCCACTCTACAATATCGAAGCAGGCCATAGGAGCCAAAACACACCAATCTTGTTCATTCTTAGAACAAGTCGGAGAGAGAGCTGAGATGACATCCGCTGTATAAGGCAGCCAAATGAACTAAAATAAACAAATAAATAAGTGAATTACCAAATTATTTTCATGCTTAAAAAGTCACAAAACAATGTGGATAAATAAACTTACTTGATCATGAGTCATACAATCGAATGCATCTCTATAAGCGGTAAGAGAGAAAATCCCATCGGCTCTTCGTCGATCGATCATAAGCCACTTACGTCCTAATGCATCTCTCACATAGATATGTTGTGACCCAAATGGACTAGCTATAATCTCATCATCATCCTCATCCTCATCCTCATCCTCATCCTCATCGGAATCCTCAGCATATTCTAATGGTCCCATGTTCATAGGACGTCCTATAGCAATACGTTCCTAAGACCATAATTGGAGTAGAATAAGAGGTCCGGCTATCTCTAATGCACCCTTACAACATGTTCGACACAAGTTACGATACAATATTGCAAGTACCGCACTTCCCCACGAGTAATCATCCAATCTATTGACATCACTTAACAATGGCAAATAGATTACTTGAACTACATCCCCACTTTTATCAGGAAATAGAACGGTACCAAACAAAATGAGCAGATACACTCGGATATAGCAATGAAATGTGGCATCGTCCACACCGTTGGGCAAATAATTAAAATGAGTCATCAACCAAGAAATTTTCAAAGAAGTTCGCTTCAAATTTTCCCCCGGTGCTCTTCCCAACAATTCAGTCACCAATCCCTTCCAATCTTGATTGGTATAACCCGTCACAGCTTTTCCATCTATCCTCAACATCTTGCAAGGTGATAGTGGCTTCCCCAACGGTTAAGTGAAAAGTGTGGGTTTCTTGCCTCCATCGTTCTACCAACACACTTATTAAATCCGCATCTAACTTAACACTAGCTACTCTATGCGCCCCATAAAACTGGGATTTCCTAATAAATTTAACTACCCGCTTACAAGGACGATATTCGGCATGCCATTTTATGTGAGTTCTACATCTAAGCGGACTCACCTCCTCTCCTTCCCAAATTGCTTGACTCCTGTGTTTGTCTTGTAGTTTGAGTAGAGACGGGTCGATCGGTCCCGGATAAAGATCTGCTTCCATGAGAGCTACAAAAAGAAAAAGAAGAGAGTTAAAACATTATACAAAAAAATTAGGCGAAAATAAGTTGACAACAATATAAAGATCAACGAAAAATGTCACCCTTTTAAAGAACATGTTTTTTTGTTATGACCCGGTTGACGACATATGCCACATAATGATTTTGATGGTGGTTTTTCATCCATCTCATTACGCAATCGCTTTGAATGTGACTTATCCTTCGTACCCTTCTTTTTGGGTTCACGTTTCATATCCTTATTAGCAAGAATTGTAGAACTATCAAGAGGTGTCCAATAAGCTTCGTCCGAAATGGGTCGAAATTTGGGTGTGTGTGACCCCAAATACTCACCACTAGTGTAAAACACATCCACAAATGCATTTGTACTTAAACCCATTGAGCTACAAACGGCAAGTACATGTACATTCACAGTATGCTTATGTTTCCCTTTTCCACTACCTCTATGCCCCGACCCAGTGGTCACTTGAAATAGTCCTCTATCAAATGCCACAACGGTATGATGTGCGGCCTTCTCAGAATTTACAGCAATGGCATCCATTACTTTCCTACAATATGCATGTCCCTCTTCAAGCCTTTGTTTTTCCTTCTCACGCCGCTCCACAAAGTACGCATTGACTTGATAAAATATCAATTTCACAAGTGCGACTATGCGTAAGAATCGGCCTCCTTTCAAAACTCCATTGAAACACTCCACCATATTGGTAGTCATTATACCATACCTGAACCCACCGTCATGATAATTTGACCACTTCTCCATCTCCAAGCCATGTTTGGTCAAATAACGTCGTGTATCAATATTTATTTCACCCATTCGATTGAAACCACGATTGAACTTCTTCTTCTGATGTTGTGTGGCAGTCCAACCAAACAAGTTTTTCAAATCCCTACTTTTAAACTTTGTGTTGATGTTGGATGCCACATGACGCATGCAAAATCTATGGTAGGCATGAGGCTCAATCATTTCGATGTGTTCATCATTCATAGCAGCTTTGATGCCATCATGTCTATCTGATATAACACAAAGACCTTTTCTATCTGTCACGAACCTCCTTATACATGCCATAAACCAAGGCCAACTATTAGTATTTTCACTCTCAACAATACCGAAAGCAAGTGGGTAAAGTTGGTCGTTAGCATCAACTGCCATTGCAATAAGTAAAGTACCCTTATATTTCTCATATAAATGAGTGCCATCAATAGTTATAAGAGGGCGACAATGGCTGAAACCTTGAATTGATGGTCCAAATGCCCAAAACACTCGAAAGAAAGTTTCCTCATTGGGTTTGCATGTTGGCGTAATCACAAAATGCACAACAATGTTGTGCCCGGGTTGGATTCTTTCATTGCTTGCATGAAGTAAGGAAGCAAAGTGTAGGATTCATCCCAATCACCATATAAATTTGCAATTGCCCTTTGTTTAGCATTCCACCCCTTCATATATGAGATAGTATAATTGAATTTATCTTTGATAAATTCAATAAGAACTGGGACTTTAATGGACCAATCCTCGGCAACAAGGTTTTTAATAGCTTCACTAATGAAACCTTGTTTCAAATTCATATGATCGCGTGGAATAATGTCACCAACACATGTAGTTTTGTGAGGCCCAAGATAACTGACAATGGTGAAGGCTTCTGAAAACTGTTCTTGTTTTTGTGATGCCCTAAGCCTCCAATTGCATGAGTTTGGTGTTCTACCACACTTGAAAGTGACAGTGTGGGGTTTGGATTCAGGCACTTTGAAAGTTTGGTTACGTTGTACAGAGTACAAAGTTACATTTTCTATCAAATCAGCCTTATTTGGAAATCTTTGACCAACTATAAACTCCCTACCAACCCTAACTTCAACTTCATTGACCCATGTTTTCCAAGCATTCACATGTTGTTGATCAATTTCATGAATCGTATTGAATTCTACGTGTGGATGTAACACCCCATATTTTGGGTTACTTGAATTGTACAAAGTATTGGGAGAATCTCGTTTTAAGGGTACGAAAATCTATTTTGGGAAATTAGGGTATATCTTTCGTTTAGAGACGCTTTCCTAATTGGGCAACTGTTTGGCAAAATTACCAAAATACCCTTACTAAACCTTTCCTATTTTCTACAAAAGAATAAAATAAACACTCAAACCCTCCCTCACTCACTCACGTCGCACGAGAGAAGCAGGAGAAGAAAGAGATAAAGAAAGGAGAAGAGAAGAAGAGGAGGAAGAGCGGCGCACGCACCCCGAGGCCGCCGCTAGCCACCGCCGGCCGACCAACCGCCACCGCCGTCCCCTTTTTCCTTCCCTCTTGGTTTTCACACCAAGAGTTGTAAGTTTAAAACCCTTTCTCTTATAATTTTCAGATTAGGGCTTTTTAATTTATCATGTGTTTGAAGTTAAAACATGATTGTAGTATTGGGCGTTGCTTATTTAGATTACAATCATGCTTAATTATGGTTTTGGTACATGAATTGTTGGATTAGGAATTAGGGTTCTTGTGATTATGAATTATGATGATTTGATGATGATTTTATGGGTGAATTTATGTGAAAGTTGGAGGGGATGTTTATTATGAGATGGGTAAACCTTAGTTTCAAATTGGGAACGTTTCATGGTGTTTTGATTATGAATATACATTCTGCCCATTTCTGAATTTTGCCTAATTTGGATGTTTAAGTTGTTATTATGGTGATTTATTGATGGATTAATGTTGTTAGTATACTTGGGAGGGTGTTGTGCAAATTTGGTGTTGTTTAGAGGTCGTTTGAATGTTGAAATCCAAAGTTAGTGCCTTGGATGCATTAGTAGGGTGATGGTTAGTGATTAGTGTATTGTTGATTGATTTTAGGTTGTGTGTTCGAGGAAGTACCGTTCTAAAGTCTTGAGTTGATCTTGTGATTTCGCTAGTAAGGTAAGAACGTTGATCACAAATCTCTCATTAGCCATTATCTTGTTTGATACACTTTGCTTGATCATCGTATGTTCTTGCTTTACACATTCATTCTTGTTACCCGTTTCGCTCGTGCCTAATTATATCATTGAGCATATTTTCCTTCCGTCTTATCCATGTTCGTTTGCGGTCTTTCGACCACCATACTCCCCACGGCCCTTCGGCCTCTTAGCCGAGATCACCACTCGGCCACTCGGTCGAGTGGTGTGTTTGTTTTTCGTTTGTGTTTGTTTCGCTTCTAGTATCTCTCGATTATGATCATTATAATTTGTATCGTCAAATAATGCATCTTTGAATAACGTATATAAAATGGATGAAAGAAAATAAATGACTCCACCTAGAGTACGATGGATTCGGCTCGACCGATCATCGTTTGATATACCTCTGATCAAGGTACGTAGGGTCGAATTAGCTACCGACTTCCTAATAGTCTTCCTCCTAGATGGGAACTCGTCCTACCGGCCTGTCTTGCGAGGGGTGTGCACACTCGGGATTATTAGGGCGATAATTACAACTCTAGCTCGAACAAATTTCGTTAAGTGGGGGCTATGGGGTAGGACCCTGGCCGAAAATATGGTTAAGTAATGAATATATTGATCGACGATGCTCTTTTGATAATGCACTCTGTTGTTAATGATATTCCTATGTTATAACGTCATTTCGTTCTTGTTAGCTACGCGCCTCAAGGCACGTATCTTATTTATTCTTTATGCTTGTTAATTCTTACTCAGCCTGTGCTGACGTTCTGTTTTCTGGTTCATCCCTACCGTGTTCTGGGGACTATGTCAATCTTCGATGGCATAGTTGACAAGTCTTGATGATATGGCTGCATGCTTACGAAGCTGATCATGTTGGGGTTTTCGAAAGACTTTGTTTTATCTCAGACTTCATTTCGTTTTAACTATGTAATTTGGGTTTCGTTTTGAGAACTATAGCTCGACATTTAAAGACTTCCGCTGTTTTATTTTCCGTTGGTTTATTGTAGTTGAATTTCTAGCCTACCAATTGACTTGGTAGTCAATTGCGGCGTGACAATTCTAAATTTATTTCTATTTATAGTTGGTCAAAAATCTAGGGTTGTTACAGTGGAGCACTCTTCCCAACCAAATCATCATCCTCATCTTCATCATCATCATCAATCATACGTTCAACAACATTCAACTCCTCCTCAGCCTCATCTCCTTTTAAATCCCCGTCCAAGGTTCCCTTATTTGTGTTATTGGTTTCAATAGAAACATATTGCGCAACATCCCCAAATCTCATTGATGTGAAAGAAGTATTGGGTGTTGTTGAAATCGTTGTTGCCAATACATTTCTAGATTCTAGCATTCCCACTTCAACATAAATGTCCATAGAAAGAACCTTTGAGTGTCGAACAATTGTCCACATAGCAAGTAAAGAACGATCATTATTAAGGGGTACAACCTTATAACACCGTCAATGAAACACTCTTTCAATTAATTTTCATTGCGTCACAAATTTCCCCAATGAAGTCATTATAAGTCATACTAGTACTAGCAAATACAAAACTCTCATTTCCACCCTTATAAATAACATTTCCACTAGCTTCAACAATTTCTCCATCCCAATAACATACCAAAGGATATCCAGTAATTTCCATTCTATAATGAGAAAAATAAACTAATTTAATTAAAAAATTCAACTAACATAAATCTTCAATTAACCAAAACCCTAAAACTCCACTTATGAATTTTAATAACTAAACTCAAGCATCAATACTAACTAAATTGGATTAAATATATTAGTAATCTAACCTAAAAAATAACTCAATGAACTCAAATTAACCTAAATTAAGGTGGTTTAATTACAATATTAAACAAAACCCCTAAAAATTCAACTTCTACTATATACCCATGAAAATGCAAATCATTATCAATACTAACAAAACAATTTATTCACTAAATTAGTAATCTAACTAAAACAACAAACAATTAAAGTAATGAATTGAAATTAACCTAAATTAAAATGAATGAAATTAACCTAAAATAAGGAGAGAGACACATTACCTAAATAATAGGAACAATTAGGAGTGTAGGAGTACAACCGGGCGACGACGGAGCAACGGCTGGCGGTGGAGCAGCAGGCGACGGCAGCGGCAGCGGATGACGGAGCAGGGGTGGCGAGTCGGAGCAGGAGAGACGGATGTTATGTGGAGAGTCGGGGGTGAGTCGGGGGGTTATGTTTTTTTTTCCCCCAAAATACGCATATAAGGATTGAAAAAAAAAAAAAAAAAGGTGAAACCGCCATAGGGGGTAGCGTTTTCACTTCAAGTGAAACCGCCACCCCCCATGGCGGTTTCACCCTTGACAAAAAAATATTATTTCGATTTTCTATACTCAGTTCGGTGATGAAACCGCCATGGGAAGTGGCGGTTTCACCTTAGCCAAAATTTCTTCCCAGTCTCAAAGCTACTGTTCAAGACGCTTAAAACCGCCAGTGGCACTGGCGGTTTTGTCCTGAACCTAAATGGGGTGACGTGCACCCCATAAGATTGAGCATTTTTCAATCCAACCCATTTTGTTTAATATTTATTTTTTGAGCCCTATTTCGAAAAAAAAAATCAAATTTATAAGCTACAAATACCAATCTAAAACCATTCTCGCTTAGGCGAGAACCGGACACCAAATTCTTGCGGATGTCGGGAACATGGAGCACATCTTTCACAGTCACTGTATTGTCTGATGTCATCTTCAAGAGAATTTTGCCAACACCTTCAATTTTGGAAGTTGATGAATTGTCCATATAGAGTTTTTCATCTTCTGCCATAGGAGTATAGGACGAGAACATCCACTTGTTGGCACACACATGACGAGTAGCCCCGGTATCAATGAACCATGATCTCTCATTAGTGATCATATTGCATTCGGATATCACGGCACAAAGTTCGAGGTCTCCCACTCCATAGGAGAGTGACTCCATTTCCATGGCATTGACTTGAGACTCTTTGTTCTTGTTGGTATTCCTTGGCTTCTTGCAGTCTCTAGTGGCATGCCCCAGTTTTCCGCAATTGAAACACTTGCCTTTGAATTTCTTCTTTTGGCCTTGATTGGATCCCACTCCAGAAGGCTTCCTCTTCTTGTTAGTCTTTGACGATCCACCTTCAACAAAGTTGGCCCTGGATGCCACAAGATTGCCACCACTTTTCTTTTCAGAAGGTCGGTTGTCTTCTTCTATCCTTAATCTAACAATTAAATCTTCAAGTGACATTTCCTTTCTCTTATGTTTAAGATAATTCTTAAATTCTTTCCAACCAGATGGCAACTTTTCTATAAAGGATGCTACTTGAAAAGACTCACTTCAAGACATGCCTTCCGCATGAATGTCATGTACAATAACTTGTAATTCTTGAACTTGACTCATTACAGATTTACTATCTACCATTTTAAAGTCCAAGAATTTGCCAACAATGAATTTCTTCAAACCGGCATCTTCAGTTTTGTACTTTTTATCTAGACTATCCCATAAATCCTTAGACCATTAAGGATATAATTACGACACAGAAAATCGGAATGTTTCCATGCATCAACCGCGGCAACCTTCTCTTTGTCGGTCTCTCCCTCTGCCAACTTTGGAGCATTCTCGTTGAGAAACCTTGCCAAATTCAATGTAGTAAGATAAAACAACATCTTTTGTTGCCATCTCTTAAAATCTGTCCCATTGAATTTTTCAGGTTTCTCCCCATGGTGTGAATTAATAGTTGGCACCGGAGTGACTTGTGGAGTGACTTGAGGAATGGCCGTTGTACTCACAGGACTTGTGATTGTATCCTGAACTTCCTCCGCCGCCATTTCTGCTACACAAACAGAAATGTCCAAAGATTAACACCGATTGTATCAAATCGAACAAAGATTACAAAGTTCACAACCTACTTTGTCAACTTTGAAAGTCGCAGGAAAAAAAAAAACAAAAAAAACAAAACAAAAAACAATTTCTGCGCACGCTACAAAAATGAAACAACAAGGGAATACGAAGTAACCGCTTATAGGTTCTATAATTAATACAATGTCAGACCTAGATGCATGCAATCTTTATGCAACAACCGACAATCAACAAAATTACGTAGCACTCGCAATGCAAAATTACTTAATTTTACTTTTATTATTATTATTAGTATGATTTATTGTACAAGTATGCCTTAATCATGCACATCAATGTCACATAAATGCATGGAGGACAAAACACACCGACTACCCAAATTTAAAGTGACACACTAATGATGTTACTTTCCGAATCTTACTTTCTGATCACGTAAATTCTACGACATGTGAATCGAGAACAAAGAATCAAATTGTCTTAAGATTGTTGTTATGGATGTATATTCGGCAATTAGTAGAATTTGATCAATGCAATTAATAAGTAAACAAATAACAAAGTTAGAAGACAAAATTCGAGCCCAACGAATGCACGTTGTGTCCTTAAGACAATTTGTCCCCTCTAACGGTACCCAAGGTTTGTAGACAATTGTCTCCCAGGATAGAACGTATTACCTTTCTTGTATAGCGGTACTTCAAATACAAGAAATCAGCGAACTTCACGGTGTTTGACAATCACACAAAAGAAGAATGCTTTTGGGAGGATGAATGATGAGATTTTGATTTTTTGGATGATCCTAAAATGTGCAACATCATGTCCTATTTATAGATAAGAGGGGCTCAAATGAAAAGTTAGTTATTGGAAGTTATTTAATTTTGTTTGAGGGAGTGAAAGTACATGCCCCTTGGAGTGAAATAGCATGTCTTTTGACCTAAGGTACAATGTATTACCATGTCTCTTGATACAACATACATTGTATCCAATGTATCTTCTCATTTATATAGTAGGACTTTTTATTTTTTAAATAAAAATTCCAACAGTAACTTGTCAAGATAACTGATAAATGACAATATAAACATCACAATTTCATCAGATTTTCATCCTATACAGGAACAACTAATTTTGATACACTATGCTAATATATTGCTGTAATTTTGTAAGCATGTTTTTCACCTTTTACAGTAGTACATGTATATTTAGTTGACATTCATATAAGGTGTAGTGAGTTACAACTTCAATACGACTCGTTTGGTAGAAAGACGGATATTGCTCCCTTTAATGTAGAAAAGGAATGGCCATAATCTGTGTAATCTGTTAGAGTTTATTATATAAGGCTTTCTGACATACCTCAATTGCCAATAAAGTATGAACCAAATAAATTGATATATTTGGACAAAACTAAACTGACGCAAAAAGTTTACAAAGCTGTAGTTTGTCTAAAACTTGTAATATACACGAGGAAGATATAATGAGCAAAGCACTACATGCTTCAGTTGAGGAAGTAGTTGAAACTTGATACAGATCTTGATTCACCCGCAAGCCGACTCATACCTGCTTTCTGCCCTACACAAATAATCTGATCATAGTAAGACTGTAGATTCAGCTTTGATAAGCGACACACAGAGTATATTAACAAACGTCCAATATGAGAAGTTACTCAGAGCTGCACGGCAAAGTTTATCGGCACAAACAGATCTCTAGTTTGCTACTAGAATGTAACAGACATCAGTGTATGTAAAGCGCAATAGAGCATCAAAGGATGCCGAAATATATGATCATATACAAGAATCGTCCCAACAAGAGTGTATAGGATCCATCACAAGCTTCCAAGTTACTAAAGTCTCGGAAGGAATTTTGTATGTATGACGAGTATCCTTTCAGTCATCATCTTGGCTGGATATTTCATAACCTACTCGGCTATTCTCTTAGCGTCCTGTTCAAAACCAAATGCTTCAGAGACTAGTCAGGAGAGGCTGCTACCTACACTCCTATGAGTCCTATAGCAACTTTTAATCATATAGCATGGGTTCTCCAGTATACAACATATGTCAGGGCTACAACAGCTGAAACAGGCATTCACTAGTCACATTTTCTGAAACCTAGACCACAGATCAAAGCTAGCCCCACATAAGCATAATAGAATACCATATTTTCTAGTTCTTTTTAAAAGGAATACCATGGTGTTCGGCAATCTGATTGATTTGTGGCAATATTAGTATCAAAACTCAAAAAAATTCCTTAATTCTTCTTAGTGATTACATACATTGAAAGAAAATGAAACAACAAAAGAGATGTAGACTTGCCTGTGACGACTATTCAATAGAACAAGGTACAACGGATCATGAGGAGAGAGTAGTAGCAATTGCGAAACTATGTATGCACAGGTCGTGATACTGAAAATCAAGGAAAGAAAATCAATAAGTTTCCATTCTCAAATCTCAGAGGAGCACTTGTTCTTTTAAAAGGCCTGAAAATCAGTAAGTTTCCACGCAGGCAAAAATGTTACAGTCAGCCAGATGTGGCATAGATGGGAGATCAACTACATTCAAAGTTGAATGTATTATGATGAGTTGATGACTACTCAAATCATTTTTTTATCGGTAATTTACTGTCCCGGAAGGGTTCAGTCCCTGTGGAGCTACGTGGTTATTTAGGGGATCGTAGCTCACAAAAAAACTCCAGGCTAGGACAGCTGGAACCGGGCATGAACCCGGTAGGAGACCCCACAAGGGGGCCCATCATCCACACAAATCACCTCTAACTTTACAAATTGGGGAAGTAAGGATCGAACCCATGACCTCTTTCTTGGGGGGTGATAGCACTACCACTAGGCCATCACCAACATCCTTCAACTCAAATCATTATAATCTTTACCTGCCAGTACAAATCAAAAGAACTATCCATATGGTGGCCGTGATCCAACTTGACTCCTTGTAAACGATCCAAACCTACAAATATGTGAAGCACATATAGCAATTTAGACTCCATACTGGAATCTTTGAGACCCAATTCCCATATTATAGTAAAGTAACAACAACAACAACTAAGTCTTATTCCCAAAATGATTTGGGGTCTGCTAACATGAATCATCTTGTGAATATTATAATATAGTTAAGTAAGTGAACTGAAAATAAATGGTGTTTGACTCTGCACGATGAATGTATATTAGTGCATACTTCATATTCAAAGTCTAGTATTTGATGCATACAAATAATTTTTGAGGTGCGTGTATAGAGGTGAATAGAGGCTCTAAAAATAATCTTATCCTCATCAATAGGCACTTTGATTTGAGTGTGTAGGCCACAACCAAGAGTGAGTGCTGCGTGAGATTTCTCAATCTACGATCACTGAGACTTGAGTTGAGTGAGCGGAGTGTACTGGGGTTTTGAGGTCGGTACTGATTGTCTGAGGTCAAGTTCTCCTTTAACTTGTACATGACACTAATATAGTGGACTCGTGTCGTGGTGTAACTATTAGATTCTTCCAACAGTTTATTTACAGACCCAAAATGACCAAAAAGAAAAAAACGCTCAGATGATGCAGGAACATTTTCAGAAGAGAAGCACACATAGGTTGGCGGTAAATACTGATAGATGAGAAGAAGAAACAATTTCCATACTGATAAAGCTCCAACATTGATGTAGAAATCAATCAGCGTTGCTGCAAGCCACCTGCATATATATTCACATTGATTATTCAGCATTTGGGCAAACACATAGCATTTCCTGTGTTATTCTCTATAAGCATTTTTCAACCCCAAAAACAAAAATTGAGATTTTTTTTTATCACTTAAGGAGTATTTCATTAGATTCGTGGCTAAAACACATAATAGTACTAAGTTTAAAATTTCGAATCATATTTTGAGATAAGTGACTGCCTTGAAATCAGAAGTCTTGTACAGAAAGACAGAGGGAGCATAATTTTTATTTCTAGTAAGCTCCTCCAACAAATTTATTAGGTCACAGCTATGCAAGGACAATAATCTTTCGTAAACTATGCCTCGACATGTAACTCCTAGCAATTATCCTCCTGGTTCCTTTATATCATCAGTGCAAGTTATTTTGACTATTCAGTTGCATCATTAACACATGCCATTCATATATAGCAAATATGGTAGGGTTTGAAAAGCTTACGGTGTCATAATGCCTTTACGGAATGGTGAACCATCAGTCACGAGAGTGTAAACCAAAACACCAAACATGAGACAGCCTAAGATGCTGAAAGCAACTTTTGCAATGATCAGTTGAAAGGAGTTGCTCTTAGCCACATCCTTCCTGCAGGAAGAAAAAGTTACAAAAACAATCAAAGTGTTGAAGAAACTCCCTTAGTAACAGCACCAGTCACAAAAGACATCTTCCAATGCCTAGCACAGAAGTTTCACACTTCCTAATATAAGGGAAATACAGGTTATTGTAGGCTTTAAAGCTCGTATAACAAATCGATGCATGAGAAAGGAACTTTGTGCCAAGACACATCTACTGTCAAGGTGCGTGGGAGAGACAAGTAAGAAAGAGATGGATAAACAAAAAGAGGAAAAAGGGGAGAAGAAGTAACAGAGAAAAAGGTTGCATAGAAGATCAATGAGAGAAGCCGAGTCAACAGGTAAACCAATGTAGAATGGTGATGTTGAAAGATCCAGTATGGCATTTCATTTAATGAAACCAAGAGAGAGCAAACTAAGCATAAATATAAGCGTGAAAAGGAGGCGAACACCTGGAACGTGCAAGACTGCAAGCTTTCCTGAAGCCCCAAGATCAAAATGTAAGGCGGCAATATTAAAATCTAACAAGAAACCACTGCACCTCAAGCTGAACCTTCACTCTGAGCTGGGGATGACTACAATACAATCGAGTGGGATCCGAAGATCAACCTAATTTTTCGGCCAAGCCGGACCATGTCACTAGTATAAGCGTTCGGTTAGATGCAGCCGGGGCCTCTCATAGGTTGAGTTTGCAGGAACCGCGCATACTACTTTCCAACCTTCTGTGTCCTCTCTATCAATGACTGAATCATGGCTATTATCACGAAAGTCACGCTCAACAAGTCATTGGATCTCAAGATTGATATTCGTTTCTAACTACTTATTTCCCATGTTCAATTTCAGAGAGGACTTTTAGTACAGTGTTGGGACTAAAGCACACTTTAGCAATACATAACCATCCAGTTCCAAGAAAAAAAAAATACAGTATATAACACCAAAAAGAACTCGAAAAAAAGGGGAACCGATAGAGGATGAGCAATACTGACATGATTTTGAAAATGCCAGCAGTTTTACAGATTTTTCGGCTAAAAAATCAAAGTCGTAAATAAACTACAAGTACTAGTAAAGACAGCCGACTCACTTGTTTTGCTGGTGCAACAGAATATGATACATAGGGTCATCAGCAGACTCTTCGGCTGTAAGCAGAAACAGTTGTATGGTAATGTAGAGACATGTTGTAATGCTGAAAGAACCAGAAACACTTTCATTAGTCAGGTTTCAAAAGAGGATAATTGAGGTGAATTTAACCTTCTACCTCTTGCAATCCAAGTAATATACCAAGATATTTAACTAATTCGTGGGAGAGACAAAGCAATGAAAAGACATAAAGACTTTTCAGAGAATTATAAACAAGGCACTTAACAAAGAAAAGTTGGTCCAATGATCGGGTATTCTTAAAACAATGTTTTTGCATATTCATACTGAACAAATGCAGCAATCACTTTTCATAGGGTATCATAGTGAAGAAACAGTACGAAATCGAGACAGACAGGGAGAGGACTGAAATGACCGAGCACTGACAGTAAGTATATACCTTTTTATTTAAACTTTCTCTAAGAGTTAGTCATACCTTCCAAAACACACCAAAAGGACTACCCAAAGAGCTGCAGAAAGCCAACTTGACTCCTTGTAACAAACCCATACCTGATTTATCATAGAAGCGAAAATTGGAACAGCTTTTGATAAAAAAGAGATAGATGATGAACAAAAAGATCCAACAATAAGTATATGAGCTTTCAACTACATAAAATATAAAACGACAAGCTGTGACGAGGATTCAAATTCCAACCATCTTCCCCTCTTTGAATTCTCCAGGGTTATTTAGTTCTTGGACCACAGTATCTATATTAAACTTCCCTGCAGTAATAACCTCATGCATATAGCAAACTCCCCAGCTTAATACCAAAATTTGTAGCCTCTACGAATCACTTTCAATTTTTCAAATATTAACGGGTAAAATGAAAAAATCATACCGCAAAAACAGTGACATTGATGTAGAAGTCCACTAGAGTGGCTACCATCCACCTGCATAAAATCAAATAAACTATTAAAACTTTCCATAAGCACAGTTCCTTTTGTCCTGATACATAAGAAGATAACGACGATGATGATAATAAGAATATTCCAGATGCACTTGAATCCGTTATACTGTGTATCACTAAACCCAACGGATAGAACCAGCATCCATATAATAAATTGAGACCTTTTTGGAGGAAGATGGACCAGTAAACAAACGGCAGGTGGAAAATCTAGTGATTAAAAGCCCATTGTCAAAGAAGTTACTACTTTAACCACTGATTTCTGAAAATATTGCAGCCAGACCTAATACAATTGAGAGAATAGCCACACCTGCTGAATCTTCTGAAGCAATTGGAAAGCGGTTGTAGAGGTTTTTTCTCAAGAAGAGAATGTTTGGGAAACAGTAATGAAATCAGAGAGCAGCAATCTCAAGAAGGGGGACGGTGGGGAGATTGAGTGCATGTCTAAGCCACTCTTGCTCCTTTCTGCAGCACCAGGATATGTTACTCTATTACCCTGAGTAGGGAGAAATTTTATGAACAAAAACTTTGAAGGCCTGGCCATTGTCTTGTATCACCTCTGCGGAGAGCAGAAATATTTTTTTTCTTTTTCTTTTTACAAAGAGGATACGACACAAAGGAGGTTCATGTCAGCAATTAACATAGCTGTAAAGCTGCATAGTTCAAACTAGTTAGCCAAAGGCAAGGTATCCACTTTAGTGATCAAAGATTCAAAACATCAATCAGGTCAAAGGTTTTAATAGGGCGTGCAAATGTTCTCAGCCTCTCGGGTAATGTAGCAACAACTTCAGACGTTAAATTGAGTGTGGTCATTGTTGTCTTATCTATCCACACTCACAATTCTCAACACTAAAACGCCACACTACATCTGAGTTTCTAGTAAGGAAGCTCCGTCCAAAGATTCAATTCTTTGCATCCAATAACATATCCCAAAACCTTAGGATGACCAATAGACCAACAAGGCCACAATTATTTTATTTGTTACCCATCAGGTCAAATTGTCCAAAAATATGATTTTAGTTATAACTTATACTCCAAGTGACATGAAAATTTTCATTGTCACTGGTAGAACCAATCTTGTCATCTCTTACAAACCTAGGCTTGAAAACCAAATGGTAAACACAGCCTCCAACTCTATCGCAACTGTTATGATCATATAAGTGCATTACAATTGTTTGTCGCATTACTCACGAAACTCCTGATAACTATGTCTGGGACAGGCCACAATAACAAATGCAAAAGTACGCCAACTGTCCTAAAAAGTTTAAAACATGAAAACACAACCAACTTCCAACACCTGTGAGTACATATCGTAACCCTAAGAGAAAACCCTTTCAGGTAATGCAATTCACGAACAAATGGCACCAATCATCAGCCCAAATCACATCAAATACTCCTAATACTTTGCACTATCACCCCCTCTATTGATTCCTTTGGTCCAATTCTTTTCCTAACATTCACACAATATACTACATTCCTGTCTGTTCACCAGATTGCGAATTCTACCAGCGAGTTCCATAACCCTCAATGGCAAAAACCCGTACTCTACAAAATTTGTGCGTGTAGCGATACTTCTTTGATAACAATCATGTCTATCAACACCAAAAAACACACAATCTACCATCCGAAACAAACTCATATGTTCCCCAATTCGACATAAATTTCATCGAAAAATATTCAATTCAACATAACCGATGCGATTCAATGTCTCTAACATTAGTTCAAAATAAAGCAAAAACAATCAGACATAAGTACACAAACAAACAAATAAATCAATCAATATAAGCAACTGAATAATTTCATAATTCATAATTAGCGAGAAATAATAATCAATCTCTCTTAGTACTCTTTAAAAGTAAAAACTTGAAGAATAAGCTCGAGAAGAAAAGTTACGGGGTGAGGAGGTCTTTGCGAAAGGGCGAACCGTCAGTAATAACAGTGTAGAGTACTGCAGTAGAAGTGACGCATCCCATGGCTATGAAAAGTGATTTTAACGCCATTGCTGTGGAATTCGCCATTGTAGAGACGGAATTGTGTGGAAGACGCCATTGGAGACTTTCAAGTTGTCGAGTATTTATACTTTTGGAGATGGTAAGGAGTGAACTTCAAGTTCCAGAGGATATAGCCGTGCCACGTTCACTTGTTTTGCTCCTCATACCATTCTTTTTGTTTGAAATTTTATTTGGACTCGTTTATTCCTCAAGTTTGATCAGTGAAGACAGCTGAATTGATCCGGAAATTAGACCGCATTATACAAGGAATCGTAATGAAAAGAATTTGTAGTAATTTTTATGGAGGGCTAAGCAAAATATCCGATTATCCGAAAACCCGAAAATCCGAACCAATAATCGATCCGAAAATGGGTTCGGATCGGATATCCGTATCCGATATTTTCGGATATCGGATATGATTTGGATAGTTAGCAAAAATTCTTTGGATATCCGATATCCGAAAATATATCGGATATGGATATCGGATATCGGATATCCGATCCGAATATCCATAATATCCGATCCGATCCGATCCGATACGTCCATTTATCTAAAAAAAATGGTTTTTTCCTAAAAACTCAACACCAAATCACCACTTAAGGAATTTATTACACTCCACCATCTCTTGCTCCAAACATTACAATCTCAATTCAAAGGATATTAATATATTACATTTTTGTCTTAGTTCTACACTTCTACTCATATTTCATAACTCCAAAATGTTTGAGTTGAAGGCACGATATTACAGTCTTGTCGCCTTCCCCTCAATAAAAAAAACTACAATATTAAAACTTCGGAATAACATTACATTTAATCTAAAGTTTTTAAAAGCATAGGAGACAAAAAGTGAAATCCTCCCTTAGCTTGTGTCATGTTCGTCCTCAGAAGCTCATACTAGGTCTAACATCGTTGACATTTGAAGTAATAGCCTCACAATGTTGTACATGGTTGCGAACCACAGATGTACCAAAACGATTATCGGCCCTAAATACAGCTTTCTTGCAATGAGCACAAACGACAAAAATATGTCCCTCTTGGCACTTATAGAAGTTATAGTACTTCCAAATATCACACCGTCTTTTTCTTCCATTATAAGAAGTCTCTTCCTCGCCTATAGGAAATAATTGTTTGCCATTAGGAAAAATAAAAGGCTCGCGTGGTTCTTGCGAAGGCACTTGAGCCATCAAGTACATTTAACATCCGGAGTTCCTGTGTATCGCTTCTGCCTTGCTCCGAGAGTACCTGTAATATCCCGAAATTTTAAAGTATTTTATATTAATATTTTTAGATCTATTAATTAGATTATTGAAATAAAAATATTTTAATTATTAATTGTCGTTCTCAAAACCGAGTTCGAAAATGAATTTTGGAGTCGGATTTTCTATATAGGATTTTCTAATTTCTGAATTGGGCTATCTTCCAAACACTACAACGACTCAAGCCCACACCAATTGGCCCAAACACCAACTTATACCCCAACCCAACCCAAAAAGAAATCAGAAAAAGAAAAAAGGAAAAAAAAAAGAAAAAAAAAAACAAAACAAAACCCTCAATTTTCTCTCCTCTTTCACGCACACCCCCCTTCCTTGCTATAAAAACAGAGCCGCGCCCTGCTCTCCCTCTTCTTCGCTCGCCTCTTCGTTCGTCCTCCATCACGCCGCCACCTTCTCTTGCCAGCTTGCCGCCGCGCCTCCTTCCGACCACCGCATCACCATCTTCTTCCTCGTTCAATTTTGTGAGCCACGCTATCCTCCTCTTTTCCCCTCTTTTTTTTCGTCTTCTTCAATTACCATCGTTTTCAATCCGTTTTCTTACTTAAAATCTTGTTTAATTGGTTCTAGTAGATGCTATGATTAGTGGGTAATCAATTTAAGTTAGTTTTATGCATAGAGATTTGATCTTGATTATTATTTTAGGTTGATTTTCTCTAATTTTGAAATTGGGGCTAATTGGTTTAATTGCTCGAATTAGGTTCAGTTAATTCTTAAGTTATGACTTTAGTATGATTATAATCTTCTTATTAGGGGTTCTTAATATAATTGGGGATTTTGTTGTATTTGTTCATGTTTTGTAGAAATTTTTATTAGTTTTAATTATGAGATTAATGTTGAAAATTGTTTTAATAGCTCAAATTATAATATTAATTAGGATTTCCGGAATCTGGTTGTTATGAATTTATTTTTCTGATTTTCGAAATTTATTTTATTATTTTCGGATTTATGGGATTTTATGTATTAAAATATTGGTTTTGCTAAATAAAACATAATTTAAATTGTTAGATTAATTTCCAATTAAATTATAATTATTAAGGGTTGATTTTTATATGTTAGATTCTGTTTTAAACTAATTTTAGGCCTTTGTAAATTTTTATAATAATTTTGGTGTTAATTGAGTTTTATTGGATAAATATTGAAATAGAACGATAATTATTGGATAATTGGTAATTGTTTGTTTGAATTTGGTATTGTCATAATCATACATTGCATATAGAATCATATATACTAACATATAGGAATATAGTTGGTTGGTTGAGAAAGATTGAGTGTTAATTTGAGAATGTCGTTTGTATAATTGTAGAGCCTGAGTTCGTAGACGAGGAGTACTAGTGATTGTTGTGCTATTGAGTTTTCGTTTGCTTAAAAAGGTAAGCTAGCATGCTCAACCCTTCTTAAACTTGAAGAAACCTTTCAAACTTTATGTGCTATATGTGAGTGGTGTGATTGGATGAAAACATAGTATCATGATAGGTGGAGAACGATTCAGTTTATACGATTGTTGTATTTTAATTTGGTTGGATTTATTGTATCGATATTGGTATATGAAATGGCTTGTGACAAATATGTTAGTTTGAAAGGTAAGATTAAATGTATATTGAATTGGTTGATTTGGTTTGGTTTGGTTTCGTTTGTGGGCGCATAGCCAATTTATAATATGGTGTTGGTTTGGTATCGTTTTATATGAACTGTGATCATTAACTCTCTCTCAATAAGATACTGGTTACTTAGATGGAGCAAAAAAACTCCTAATTATTTGTTCGAGCCAAAAGAGCTCCTATTTATTTGTTTGAGTCAAAAGAACTCTTATTTACTGGATTGAGTCGCATCGACTCCTATTAATTACCCCACCGCATCGGTCTTTAAGAGGGTTAGGCTCTAGTCTACTCTACATGGGTTAAAAACACCCAGTAGGGGGTGTGCACACTTAAGGTCTAGTTGTCTTGGATTATGGATTATGGTTGATAGGGTGAATTGACAAAAGATTCAATTCATTTCTAAATAATAAGGATTATGGATTATGGATTATGGATTATGGATTGTGGATTGTGGATTGTGAAATATGGATTGTAGAATATGGCTCATTGCTCGTGACTTATGAATATTTCATTTATCGTTAATATTTGATTTGTTGAATATGAAATATGGAATGTTTCTTATGTTATGAGTAAATGATGAATTGAATGGTTGATTGTGGAATATGACTTTTGATTATTGGTTTGGAATTCCTATTGGTTGAAGTATATGTTTATGTGCTAAGTGTGTTTTCGAAAATAAAACTAAAAACGTTTTCAAAATCAAGGGAAAAATTCTGCTTGTACTACTGCCTTTGTTATTGTAAAACCAAGACTTTTGATTTCAATTATTGTAATTTCATTCTACCTCCAACAGCTTGGAGATTTGAAAGCTGGATTTTTTGTATGATAGGCTATTTAGTTTACTTTAAAGGGTGCTTTGTTGAAGGATGTCGAGTTCCATAATCCGAGAAATTGAAAATGACGTGATTCGGGATGAAATACGCAATCAACTATAGCAAAAAATTTGATTTTAGCCTATTTTCTGAAACTGTATTGGATATCGGATATCTGACATATCCGATCCGTATCCGTTTGGATATGAAAATCGGATATCCGAAGTGATTCGGATCGGATATCGGATAGTAAAATTTTCAGTTTTCGGATACTGATATCCGATCCGAATTTGAGTTTCGGATCGGATATCCGAAAATGCTCACCCCTACTTTTAACCCATAGCTCAATTGCTATACTCCCTCCGATTCAAAGATATTTTCATGTTTCAATTTACAATTTTGAATTGTCATGTTAGGGATTACTTTTAAACCAAATGAAAACCCGTTTGCCTTAAAATCAAGTACAGTTGGTAGACTGCAATGTAGAATGTAATATTTTCTAATTTTTGCAGCAAGTGAATGATTCATTTGGTCTAAATTTAGACCCCAACATGCACCTAAAAAAAATGTGGGTCAAAGGGAGTTCATCCAAGACCTTGTCACCTAGACTCTCATTAACATGAATTGGAAATAGGTCTAACCAGCATTCTTCTTGAACCCGAAGTAACTCCCACTCGGCTCAACCACTCATGTGGATTGATTTATGGAGCCCATAACGCCACGGTAAAATCAACTTATCCACGTTTTGTTTGTGTCTGGCGAGTCATAAACCCCATCGCATAAAAGAGTAGATCAATTGGTTCTAACATGGCGTTATCATTAAACACGATTTAGCGGGGAAGTGCACTTGGAGCTCAAGGTCACTAAGCCACAAGTTGCAACTCAAGTCATTGGAATTTATTGTAAGAGGGTGAAATTCGAAAACTTTCAACTAATGAAAAGTATTTGCTAAAAACGTTGAATTGCGGAAGAATTTTGAAGTTAATATAATGTACTATCTGAACTTATATAATCTAATATAATAATACTATATATTAAAACTTGCAACCAAGTCTTTCCTAGAAGGACACTTGGCATTCACTAATTAGATAACACTAAGTAATTACACAATATGAAAATTATTAGCTAATTTATGGAAAATAATATAATTTATGGTGATTATAGTGATTTATAGTGGTAATATTATAACAAAGATAAACTGACAATTTCATAAAATGAGTATAATAATATAGATATACAACCCGGGCGCGGCCGGGCATGCAAACTAGTTTTGTCATGATTTTGAAAAACAAAGCCCCACTAAAACCAGGGGCAGAGTAGTAACATAAGCGAAGCAATTGACAGGAAAAAAACTCAACAAAAAAAAAAAAAAAAGAGATTGCTGCGACTGCAGAATATTATCCAGCTACGGTGACCAGGGGAAACAGAAATTAGCCTGAACTGGAGATGATCTATAGCAGAATGGCAACCAAAGGAATCTGTGACATGTGAGTTACGGACGCATAGTGTACAACGAGTGAAAGAATGGTGTGGATCACACGAAACTGATAAACAATGACTGTCTTCACGAAAATGGTGTCTCAATGAATCTATTGAACCATTTAGTCTTCTTAGCATGCACAGCCACCTCCCCGCTCAGCTTCAGAGACTGCTTCAGGGATTCCCTGGAAATATCTGCAGACAAAATCAGAAACAAAGCAAGAGCTTAATGCGTCAGAAGCGGGTGAGGGAAAGAAGAGCTGCGGTGGTGCTGACAGCGAAACAGAAGTTAAGCTGACTGATTAAAGAGTATAAAGTTTAACAGTGACTACAGGCTTACAGCCACAATGCCATCATTAAATTTTCAAGCTTCACCTCCTATGGTCAGAACACAACTACAGGCTCTCAACAGCTTGAACTTAGTATCACTAGGTAAATATGTGTTTCAAGTGTACTAACAAAATAGTCCAACATCTAGAACCCAAAAGCCAAAAGCCAGGAGTATCACTAGGTAAATACGAGTAACTAAGTAAATATGTGTTGCAAGTGTACTATAAAAATAATCCAACATCTAGAACCCAAAAGCCAAAAGCCAAGAGCACAAGACCCTTACTAAAAAAAAAATAAAAAAATAAAAAAGAAAAAAAGGAAAGATACAATAAGCCATAAACCAAATTTACTTGTATATTGTATTACTTTTTCTGTGGCAACTGGCAATTCATGTGTGGGTTTTTTCGTTCCTTTTTTTTTTTTTTTTTTTTTCTCGAGGACAATTCCATGCACACCAACATATTTGGACATTTGAACAACTACAGCAACTAGAAACATTATTAGCACTTAACATTGATCACTTACATGTCCTGCTCACGTTCATTGGCAAGAGCTGCTTTTGCAATACAGAAGAATGCATCGTCAACTTTGATATCCTCTTTGGCAGAAGTTTCAAAATAAGGTATGTTCCCCTTTGAAGCACACCAATCCTTCGCTTTTTTGTCAGAGACCTGGAATGCTTGGTTTAGAAGATTGCCAAACCAAAAGCAGCCATGTAATTACTCTAAAAGTTAGGGAATGCTTACCACTCTACTGTTTCCACCATCTATGTCAATTTTGTTTCCAAGTAAGATAAATGGAAAAGCCTTGGTATCTGGCGGATTTGCCTAAATACAGATAGCTATATTAGATAAGAGTTGAATAAAAAATAACAAAGGCTGAAAGTATAAAAAAAAGGGCATAGGATCAGCACACCTTTACAGAACGAATAAATTAACACGCTATCATTCTACAAGGAGAAAACATACAGAAACTATTGAACAACAGACTGCAAAAATTGAGTCATGCAATGTCTAATACTGTATCATACCGGGCTTATGCTTGAAGAGCTTGATATGATGTAGGGTCGGGTATGGCCCAATCAGTTATAAATGTACGGTATGAATGCATGAAATGGAAAATCTTGATCAGGGCCCGTTCGGTATCACTGCCGTTTTCAGTTTTTGTTTTTTTTTGCATAAAAAATTTAGTTAAATAAGTTACGAAATTAACTTCAAATTGTTTGGTTGTATAATAGTCATATAGAAAATGAAAACTGACAACTGAAAACTGAAAACCACTTTTTCTGGTTTTCAAAAACGAGACTTTGGTTTTCAAAAAAACAGAAAACTGAAAACAGAAAACGATACCAAACAAGCCGTACAGGAACACCAGGAATAAATAAGCCTCAATATAATGCGTACAAGTTAAACCATGAGGTAACAAGTGTATATATCACAAATGACACGATGATGCTGAGTTTCTCTTATTAAGGGGAATCAAAAAATTAAGGCAGGCTGTTTAATCGTAATTTCAGAATGCATTTTAGTTCAATCAGTCTCGTCACAAAATACATAAAGGAATAGTAACTCTTGCTCAAATTGTAGTAGCTAAAACGCATAGGTGTATTCATTGTCATATACTGAAAAGTTCCAACATTGATGTCCACGAGTGTTTGGCTCCCGGCATAATGGCAGACAACCACAGGTCAGAATCAAACACTTCACTATAGATAGACAAAAGAAAGCCAATGGCATCCAGAAATTTTGATTTCTACTTATTTAAAGCCACTAAAAGGACAAAACTTCCTGAAGATCAACAAAAAAACATAACTTGTAAGTCTGAGCTCCTCGGATTTCTGCTATAGAAAAGGTTTTTGAAACAGGTCGTTATCCTTCAAAGCCAAAATTTGATTAGTTACCATTCCCACCGACACTTGACTTCTTTCTTTTTGTGGATATAAGTTCTCAAGGCAGTCTTAGAGCTTGATTAGCTCTCTTTTGTATATGGGCATTATTCCTTTAGGTGTCTTTTTGTATATGGGAGTCACCCCCTTGGTGTCCTTTTGAATATATTGATATCCTACCTTATAAAATAAAATAAAATAAAACCTCAGGAGACCTTTAGCTAGAGCCCTATAGAACCCGAAGTAATGCACTACCATGTAAGGGAGGTACAGCACTATTCCCCACTCATTGGGTAACTACTACGGTATTACCCTTATCTTCTCATTGCCCTCAATACACCAACACCACCACTAGTCCACTACCTCCTCTACCCTTTGTTTTTATCTCCTTTACCCCTGTCATAATAAACGCCATCCCAAGCGAGCTGGTGGATGTAAGAACTTCTGTTTCTTTAACAGGGACATTTCAGGGAGTAATGAAATCCATATTGTTTAACCATGTGTGCTTAATTTAAAAAATAGGCGCAAGGCGCCATAAGGCGCAGCTGGCATCACTTCAGACGGTTGAGGCGCACACGAGGGACATGAATGTGCAATTTCCAACTTATTTCTCTTGTATCCTTACTTCTACCCTTCCCTTTGCCCCTTTATCCCTAGTTTATATTTCTTTACCCATTGGTCTCTTTAAATACCAAAAAGGGGCAATATTTTGCAGATGGTTTTGATGTGTTTGCTAAAATGCGTCCGCATTGTGTGCACGAGGCGTGCACCCTTTACCTCATGCCTCGACCCTCATCGCAACGGCCCCCCAGTGCATTGGTGCGCCTCGTGCCTCCTTAACTAAGCATGTGTGTAAGACGTTTCACTGAATAGTATATTGGAGGGGCTACCCGCTATTCTGTTCCCAAAACTTTTCCACCAGTGCCCATGCTGGTCTCTCTTTTCCACCGACCACCCACTCCATGCACAACTTCTCCAACCATGCATATATGCTGAACTTATGCAAGTTTGTTTGAAAGACCACAACAATGATCTTTCACATGAGCAAAGTATTGTCATGAACATGCGCAAAATGGTGAGAGATCTGCAGTAATGTTAACTCGACTCCTCAGTCCTCGCTCATCCAGCAGCCTATTTCCAGCCCTCACCTTCCCTCCATTTCTTCTGGTATCCAGATAAGGAAACCTCCATTCCCTTCTCACCCTCCCCCCCACTCCTCCGGTCCTCCCTCTACATAATCTCTAAAGTAGGTATCATAACAAGTTATTTGTTTGAATCATTCACAAGACATACATAGTGGGAACCTGGTTTTGTACTTCGTCATCGATGAATGGAACTTTCAGGGTGTATTGCACATCTAGTCATATACTCATATGGAATACTAGCTTAAAGAGGTCTGGTCTCCAGACCAACTAGTGATTGCTACCGTCCCTAAGGGAAGACTAAAGGCGCAATCCAAGGAATTTATTTCCTTGCCCACACATGGTTTGATGGTGAGTCATACTCTCGCCAACAACAGGCAAGGAGATCACTATAATCACCAACACAGACGAACCCATCTAAAAACTACATACTATAATCACCAACACAGACAAACTTCGCTTGGGATTGGACAACCCACTACGACCATGATGCCTAATCAACCACCAGACCTCTACAGAACGTGCCATTACAACTTTCACTACGACAATGTCCAGCATTCGCATTCCATAGGAGTATCTAGGCATCGACAACAAATTAAATTTAACCCCATGATAAAAGAAGTAATGCAAACCTGCTTGAGGAATTCATCATGCCAGTTGTCAAGAGTGTCGAAAGACTTCATCACATTAACATCATAGACAAGAACACAACAATCAGCCCCTCTATAAAACGCAACACCGAGGCTCTGGAATCTTTCCTGACCAGCAGTGTCCCATATCTGATGACAAAAAATCGATTCAACGCTTAATAAGAGAGCCCTACGGCCAAATTTTACAGCCTAATAAACCCTCAAATCAAAATAATACGAAAACGCACTTGCAATGTGACGAGTTTGTCATCAATTTGGAGCTCCTTTGTCACGAAATCCGCCCCGATTGTGGCCTTATATTGCTGACTAAACTTCTTATGTACATACCTAAGTTACTCATTAAGTGTCCACATTAACAATTCCCACACAATTCAATCTCAACAACACAACAAACTTCAAAATTACGACGAAAATCTCAACAAAAATCAATCAAAACCCCCAAATTAACTAATCCTTGCTCTAATCTCATCCTAATTCACCGCCAAATCATTCAACAGCTTAACAATCACATTATCCAACAATATTCAAACAAAATAACAGCATGATAATCAACAAAATCCAACAATTCAAAGGTCAAATGAGAGAGAAAAATCGCCGAAAAATACTAAAAGCACAATTAAAAATCAAGGATACTGATTCATCAACGACGTCTTTCCAACCCTGCCAATTAACAAAAAGCTAAATCAATCAGAATTCATACGAAAACCCCAACAAAATCACAAAATTAAATCAACAAAAGCGTAAAACTGAAGAAAGATGACAAAGAGAGGCAGAAATTATCAACCCGCTATCACCGAGAACGATGACTTTGAGCAAAGTACGACGACGAGTAGACATTGATTTATTATTATTATTAAAATTCGGATGATTTTCTTCCCTCTTTTTTTTTTTTATCTTTTTGAAATTATTGACACTTTATTATGATAATAACTTGATGATTTATTATTTGATTGAAATTTGGGGGAGTTTTAGTTAATTTGGCCAAGTGTCCTGGGTGAGAGAGAGAGAGAAAGGGAGCGCCAATTTTCGATCTGATAAACCAAAAAAGGCCGACAATTTAATTAGAGACAGATCATTCGACGGTGTGTGTGCGTGTGTATCAGTGTGTGTACGTGAATCTCATATTTTGATTCATCTTTACGGTGATCCGTGAGCCTCATCGACTCGTCTACTATGAAAACTATCTCACACAAACAATCCAAAATAAAGAACATGATAAAACAGAGACAAATATTGAATTTGACCAACTTTATGTATGTCGCAAATACTACCATACCCCCGGGGTACCAAGAGAATGGTACCCCCCGGATCCCCGGTATAAAAATAGACATGTGTCAGATTCTAATGTTAAGGCCCAATTTAATAAATAAAAAAAGGTCCAGTATAATTACAGCTCATTACAACACAAACTCAAACTCAAACTCAATCTCTCTCCTCCCTTTCCCCACCCCCTACCTACACGACCACCACCCCCAACCCCCCCAGCCACCGCCGCCGCCTTCACCGACCGCCATCCCAGACCACAGAAATCCACCACCGGAGGCGAAACCCTCCGGCGACCACAACCCCCCATCCCCGCGGTAGCGATTTTCCCTCCTCCCCACATCATTTTCTTTTTTTACTCCATTTTCTCTCTCCTAGAATTTCACCCTCTCCGGCGGCAATGTTTGAGAGAACGCCGGTGAGCCTCTGGAGAGAACTCGTCGGGGGCGAGGGTTTCTTGGCAGCGGCTTCCTGGGATAGGGGCTAGGGAAGGGAAGGATGTGGGGAGAGAAGGAGTCCCACGATGGTTGTGGGGAGAGAAGGAGCGTGCGATGGCTGTGGCCTGTGGGGAAGTGCAGGGAGGAAACGGGGGTGGGGTGTGGCCGCCGGAGTCGGCCACCACTTTTGGTGGTGATGTCGATGGCGGCGGCTACGTGGAGTGGCAGTAGGCGGTAGCAGTGCTAGGTGGGGGAAGGAATGGGGGAGGAGAGAGAAAATGAATGAGTGATCATTATAGATCATAAATACATCATTATAGAAAAACTAATCATTAAAAATCAATCATTATGAAACAAAAACAGATCATTATAGAACATATATTAATCATTATAGAACATAAATATGTCATCCCGTGACAAAAACTGATCATTTTAGAACATAAATATGTTATTCTAGAACAAAAACTGATCATTATAGATCATAAATACATCATTATAGAACAAAAACTGATCATTAAAAATCAAATCATTATGAAACAAAAACGGATCATTATTAAACATATATTAATTATTATAGAACATAAATTAGTCTCTCATTCTCGAATATAAATTGATCATATAAACATAAATATGTCATTTTAGAACAAAAACTGATCATTAAAAATCAATCATTATGAAACAAAAACAGATCATTATTAAACATATATTAGTCATTATAGAACATAAATTAGTCTCTCCTTCTCGAATATGAATTGATCATAGAACATAAATATGTCATTTTGGAACAAAAACTGATCATTATAGAACATAAATATGTCATTCTGTAACAAAAATTGATCATTATAGAACATAAATATGTCATTCTAGAACAAAAACTGATCATTATAGATCATAAATACATCATTATAGAACAAAAACTGATCATTAAAAATCAAATCATTATGAAACAAAAACAGATCATTATTAAACACATATTAATCATTATAGAACATAAATTAGTCTCTCATTCTCGAATATAAATTGATCATAGAACATAAATATGTCATTTTGGAACAAAAACTGATCATTATAGAACATAAATATGTCATTCTGTAACAAAAACTGATCATTATAGAATTTAAATATGTCATTCCGTAACAAAAACTAATCATTATCGAGTCCACCCCGTAACATGGGACCGGAGACACCAATAGCACCACCGATCTTCGACGACCTTATTCCGCCACTATTCCGACACAACAACTCCAATATCGTCCCCCATTATCATTCTATAACAACAACAGATCATTTTAAGACGAATATCCTTCATTACACAACAAGAAAAAAAAAAATTTTAAAACATAAACAAAAATCATTCATTCTAAAACAAAAATCATTCATTCCAGAACAGTAACTATTCATTTCAAGACAAAAACCATTCATTCCAGAATAGTAACCATTCATTCTAGAACAATAACCATCAATTCCAGCACAAAAACAATTTATTTCAGAACAAAAAACATTCATATCAAGACAAAAACAATTCATTCCAAAACACAAACAATTCATTTCAGAACAAAAACTATTCATTTCAAAACAAAATATCATTTATTCCAAAAGAGTAATCATTCATTCTAGAACAGTAACCATTAATTCCAGAACAATACCCATTCATTTCAGAACATTAACCATTCATTCCAGAACAAAAACTACCCATTTCATAACAATAACCATTTATTCAAGAACAAATACCAATTTAGAACGAAAATCATTCATTCTAGAACAAACACTATTCATTTCATAACAAAAATCATTAATTCTAGAACAAAAACTATTCATTTCAGAATAGTATCCATTCATTCTAGAACAGTAACCATTCATTCCAGAATAGTAACCATTCATTTCATAACAAAAACCATTCATTCAGAACATAAAAAATTCATTTCAGTAAAAAAAAAAATCATTCATTTTAGAACAAAAATCATTCATTCCAGAACAAAAACCATTCATTCCACAACAAAAACCATTCATTCCAAAACAAAACATAAATAAATTATGGGGGAACATAAACAAATAATTACATAACGTAATTAGATTGTTTCAAAATTGTTACTTTTTGTTCTGGAATGTATGACTTTTGTTTTGGAATGATTAGTTTTTGTTTTAGAATGAATGATTTCTGTTCTAGAATGATTAGTTTTTGTCCTAGAATGGTTGACTTTTGTTCTGGAATGATTAGTTTTTGTTCTAGAATTGTTGTTTTTTGTTTCAAAATGGTTACTTTTTGTTCTGGAATGTATAACTTTTGTTTTGAAATGATTAGTTTTTGTTCTAGAATGAATGATTTTTGTTCTGGAATGTACGGTTTTTGTTCTAGAATGGTTGTTTTTTGTTTCAAAATGGTTACTTTTTGTTCTGGAATGTATGACTTTTGTTCTGGAATGGTTACTTTTTGTTTTGGAATGATTGCTTTTTGTTCTGAAATGTACGGTTTTTGTTTTAGAATGGTTGCTTTTTGTTTCAAAATGGTTGCTTTTAAATTGATCTATATTTTGTCCCATAATAAGTAGTTTGTTTCAATGATCTAATTATGTTAGAAAATGATTGAAATTTGTTCCCTAGTGATTATGTTCAGAAATGATTTATGCATAATCAATAATTCTCCATCAGAAAGAAAAAAATGAAAGTCATTTCCCTCTCTTTCCTCTCCCCACTCCCTCCTTTACCCCCTACAACCAACCACCACGACATCGCCGGCTTCCCGCCATACGAATCACCACCTTCGCCCATTTCGACGCCAACAATACCACTGCCGGCTATTATCGAGTCCACCGGCATCGTGAACGACACATCTCGAAGTTACCCTTCTTCCTCGCGGCCACTATATGTGGTTACCGGCGCTGCGTTAGGTTGCCGTCGATATCTGACTTCTCATAGCCACTATATGTCTCGACGCCCCATTTGTCGTCGGAGAAGAATAAAAACGAGGTGAAAGAAGGAAAAGAAACCAAAAAATGCCGGAGGAGAAGATGGGTGGTGAAGTTGCAGGGTGAGGTCTGGGTTTGGCGGCTCAAGCCCGTGCTGATGATGGTGTTGGGTCCGGTGGTCGTGGTGGTTGGTTATGCCGGCGTCGGGACGGGGCGGGGATTATCGGCGAGCCGTGGGGGAGAGGGGAGGAGAGAGACTATGAGTTATTTGTTTGTTTTTGTTTTTAATTTGGTTGGGTTGATTTATGTTAATGGACTAGCATCTCTATTAGGCTTAGTTGATTATATGGGCCGGAGGTAAAAAAAAGGATGGTACCCCCGATGTACCATAGAACGATTGTATTTATGTATTAAAGTCTGAAACCAAGTCTTTCCTAAAAGGACACTTGATTTTTATCACTTAGATTGCACTAAATAAAATAATTAATTTATAATTTATGGTGATTATGGTGGGTGATAAACTAATTTATGGTAAATAATAGTGTTGTTAAAGATAAACTGACAATTTCATAAAATGAGTATAACAATATAGATATAGTGGGCGTGGGCCGAATATACAAACTAGTTCTAACTGTAACTAGTTTACTTCCCGGGCTACGCCCGAAATAAATTTTATGATTTTTTTTTTTTCGTGAACAAATTATTTTATCAAAAAATTTTATGATTTATAAAACTTTCACTTTCAACATGGATGATGACATGATTCCAGTTCAAATAAATAATGAAGAAAATATAAAATAATAAGGTAAAAATAAAATCAATTAATAATAAATATTGATTTTTTATAATAAAAAAATATTGTGAAATTTTGATATGGAAAACGTCACTCATCATATATAGCCATGGATGGAATGTCCCTCTATACTCTTTACCATGAGAGACATTTTCAATGCATTTTTTAAGTGAAAATTAAAGAGACATGCCCGTAAACGTGGTCGTTGCCCCTAACACAGCTTTAATATATAGTACATAGTATAAGATCTTGTAAATCGAGTTTCAAGGATATAGAATAAGCAAAAAAAACGGTGTAAATATATCTACGGTTCTTAACTCACCAAGAGCACGTACTGTATATATCAGACCCACGTTAAACTGCTTTGTTTAATTCATTGTATTTCGGGTCTTTGTTTTGCGAAACTACAACGGGCCTAACTACGGAAAGAGTTGAAGATTACTGTACATAAATGAGCACATCACCTTATAATTTGGAATCCTAACTAAAAGTTGTTTAGGACATATACATATCATACTAATCGTTGTTTCCTATTGACTCGGAAGTTGACTCTGCCAGAGCATCAGATCCCACCATACGAGAAGTTGTCTGATCATCGCCAGCATCATCTTCGGCTTTGCCATTGGCCCCTGCAAAAACAAACAAGAGTACGGAATCATTCCATGAGAGACGCTAAAGATAAGGGTTTGCTGCTACTCCACTAATCCCCAGGAGACTGGCGCGCATACAATATATACGCAGACTAAAGTGCTTGATACATCCTAACGCGCGTCAGTTGAGAAGCCCCCATGGAAATAGGGCCTACTAATTTTGAATTTAACTAGAAACAAGCATTCGTCATGGCTTATTCCATAAATAAAGCCTAATTAGAAGTTTAGGCCAATACCATTTCCCTCTTCTTTCAATTGCATGGGTGAAACATTATCTTCACAAGGGCCACTACCTGTGCCTGTAAAAGAACATTGACGTCACTGAATTGTGTTTGGAATTTAGTTTCTCATTCTTTTTCAGACAACCAAAGACTTCTCAATAGCACTAACAAGACGTTCAAGACATACCATGAAGTACTTCCTCTTGTGGTTCCGGATCTAAAACTGCTGCAGTATCATGCCCCACCATAACAGAAGACGGAGGACCAGGAGTATCAAGTTGAACATTGTAATCATCAACTCCTGCAAAGGAATTTAGATAAATTTACATGAATAATTACTACCATAATAATCAAGCAAACGAACACGCAAAATAGAAGATATTGCAAGGAAATGGAACATTATTAAGTAATAATGATGGAATGCCGTTTCGGCTGCCTGTGTAACATAAACGAAGTACCACGAGTATCTTCTTCCCGTTTTGGAGCCAAAGCTGATACTTCTGCAGAATCAGAATTTGGAACCACAGAAGTCGTTTGATCATCACGAGCAACCAGATCATCATTTCTATTGGCAGGGCCTGAAAACGCCATGTAACTCAGTCAATCATGTCAATATGTTCCCGTCAATTCGTGTCTTGATGATAAGGCAGTAGAAGTTTCGCCAACGAACCAACAATATTCATGACATTTACAAATAAAAGTTTAGAAGGGATAACTCAAATAAATACAAAACATACCATGTGACTCTTCTTGATCTTTTAATTCCAAAGTAGAAGCTGCTGAAATGCAAGGACCTCCAACTGACGCACTGGAAGCATCACCAGCATTATATTCAGCATTGCGAGGACCTGCATAACAACATGCGCAAGAATCAGCCACACCATTTCCCTTATCTCTTTGCCTTTCAGGAACATATTCAAGAGAAACTGTCACAAATTTTATACACAGTCTGCAAGACAATTAGGTTTTCCCAAATGTTGAAAGATAACATCCCAGATAGATTTGGTTCCACAATTGATATTTGAAACATACATATCACAAGCAATAACATTGCATATACATTGTTTAAGGGATTCAGTTTGGACATCCTTTTCACTACAAAGTCTCAGCTAGTGCAAGTTATTATCTCGAAATTCTCAACAATAGAGCAAAAGACCTTTAAACACATACCATGTGACTCATTTCGCTCTTTCGATTCCAAAATTGAAACTCCTATATCGTACGGACCTGCCACAGATGCACTTGAAGCATCAACCATATTATGTTCAGTATTGCCATGCCCTGCACATGAAACATCTATGCCATTTTCACTTTCCCTTCAAAATTGGAGAGAGATAAATAGTTAACTGGCACAAGTAACCTTGTTAACCAGATTAGCAGAAATAACATCCATAAAATTGGTCCCACACCAAAAACTTGAAGATATTTGTAACATGCATACACCAAGCAATAAAATTTTATTTTAATTGTTGAGAACTGAACTTGAAGCGGTATACTGCTACTGCTGTAATCTATCATTCTTGTAATGCAGAACTGCAATAGCTAATAAAATATACATTCTTTAACATGCCACAACATCACAAACTTCAATAAAATGTGACCATAATAAATTAATACACACCTTGACAATCATTTTTCTCTTTTAACACGGCACCTGCCAGAGTATTCGAACAAAGTTGGGATATTGTGTGATTGTCGCCAGCCTCAATTTGACTTTTCCCATCACTAGGACCTGCAAGAAAAGATTTAGCACCAAGAATCAAATCATGAGGGATGAAAAAATCACCATCACAGTTGCCTATTCAGATTCCATGAGCTACTCTTCTGAGAAAAAGAGGAAGCGAATGAAAAGGCAGCTACTTAGGAAGTCGCACTGAGACTAACGTTGGGTGTGAAAACTAAATTTAATAAAAAGCCATTCGTCAAACAAACTCGAGAAAACTAATCACAATTTGGGCCAATACATTGCGAATTTTCTTCTTCTGTCGATGCCACATCTGAAACAGTATCGTTATCTGCATGGCCACCACCAGGACCTGTAAAAGCACATTGCCAATCATGATGCAGTTTAGTTTCCTAATTATCCACTGCCCTCAGCAAGGAAACATACTAAAGGAATTTTCACACCACAAAAGGCATTCTTTGCAAGCAACCCACAATAACAGGGTGCGAAATCCCTTTTGCACAAGATACATTTAATACGTACCACGAAACGTTTCTTCATTGTGTAACTCTGCAGTAAAAGCTCTAGCAGTATCATTCCCTAGCATAATATAAGAAGCAGAAACATCAGCGCCGCGTTCTACAATGCAATCCATAAGACCTGGTTACCACAGGATTAACAAATTGTGTTTGATCTATTTACACATTCTACAATATAGAAAATCAGGTAGCAAAATAATTGCACGGATAAATACATACCAAATACTATGCTAAGCAAAATTTGAAGAAAGAAAAAGAACAGAGAATCGAGAAAAAGGGATGAAATGATACAAAGCAACATTGGGGCAGAATATTTTCAGTACCACAAGACTCGTCATCATCTTTGAAGGCCAAAGCTGACACTTCTGCTGAATCAGAATTTAGAATCACAAAAGCTGTGGGTATATCCTTAGCCCCTAGGTCAACATTGCCTACTCGATTATGTGAGGATATTTCCTTCATCTTCTTGGAATGTTAATTACACTTTAAACAACACTTTAATTCAGGAAATAACGAAATAGAAATTTCACAAAGGAAGAATATGAAGGTGGAGGTAAAATATAATAAAACATAGTACCCTGTAACTCTTCCTGGGTTTTTGGTTCTAAAGCTGAAGCCGCTGGATTGTGAGGACCTGCAACAGACGCAGTGGAAACATCAACGGCATCTTGTTCGATATCGCCAGGCCCTGCATTTCAAGATGGCATGAGTTGTACTATGGCGAGCAAAGAATGGAAAAAGATAAGTAATGGGGAAACAGAAAGAAGTCACACAAAGCCATATTGGTGCCAATGTAAAATATTTTTAGTACCAGCTTCTTCATCCTCTTTTCGGGCCAAAGTTGATGCATCTGCTAGATCAGAATTGAGAACCACAGATACTGTGGGCATATCATGAGCACCCAAAACACCATTTCCATTGTTAGGCCCTAGAAAGAATGATACAACTCCTTTAATTATGCTATGAAAGTTTCTTCATTTTGTTGTCATATTAATTACGCAGTTACTAACACTCTAATTCAAGAATTGATCAAATTTGAAATTAACAGTGGAAGCAAATGAAGGTACATTAAAATCATTTTTAAAAGAATGATACCATGTGACTCTTCTTGCTCATTTGGTTCGAAAGTGGAAGCTTCTGCATTCAGATGACCTGCAACAGAAGTATCAATGATACCTTGCTCAGTATTGCCAAGCCCTGCAAAGCAACATGGCATGCCACATGCTATGGTGAGCAAAATTGGATAAAAAAAATGGGGAAACGGAAAGACGTGATACAAAGCTAATATTGGCTGCCACTGAAAAAAAAAATTCAGTACCAGAAGCCTCAGAATCCTCTTTTGGGGCCAAAGCTGACACATCTACTGAATCAGAATTTAGAACTACAGAAGCTGTGGGTATATTTTCCACACCCAGGAGAGCATTTCCACTGTCAGGCTCTGGAAAATGGAGAGAGTTGATTATGTTATAATATTTCCTTCATTTGGGATCGTGAAAATTAGGCAGTAACCAACACTACAATTCAGAAAACAACAAAATTGACATAACAATTAAAGCATATAGGAACAGCTTCAATCTTTTCAAAACTCTAACCATGTAACTCTTCTTGCTTTTTTACTTCCAAAGCTAAAGCTGCTGCATTCAGAGTACCTGCAACATGCACAATAGGAGCATCGACGATATCTCGTTCAGTATTGTCAGGCCCTGCATAGTAACATGGTGTCAGCAATATAATCAAACCAATAAAGACATGTCCCGTACTAGAGCAGAAAAAGTAAGGTGAGAAACGGGAAATAAGTGATAGCAATATTGGCTGCCATCTTAAATTAATTTCAGTACCACAATCCTCATCATTCTCTTTTAGGGCCACTCTCTTAGGGCCAAAGCTGACACTTTTACCACAACAGATGTTGCGGGTATATAACGAGCCCCCAGGTCAGCTTTTCCAGTATTAGGCCCTTAGAAAGGAGGCAAGTCACTTAATTATGCTATTGTTTTTGCATCATTTTGCTGTCGTGAAAATTTAGCATTAACCAACACTACAATTTAATAAATGGCAAAACTAGCATTAACCAATAAAGCTAAAAGTATTTCCTGACTCTAACCATGTGACTCTTTTTGCTCTATTTGTTCTAAAGCTGAAGCTGCTTCATTCAGAGGAGAAGCAACAGACACAATGGAAGTATCAACAATATCTTGTTTAGTATTGTCAGGCCCTGCGTAGCAACATGGCATCAGTCAGCATAATAATCAAACCAATAAAGACATGAAACATGCTATCTAGAACACCACGGTGAGGAGATGGAAATAAGTGAGACAAAGCTATATTAGTTGCCACTGTAAAATTATTTCAGTACCGAAAGCCTCTCCTTCCACTTGTGGGGCCATAGCCAATACTTCTACCGATTCAGAATTTGGAACCACGGAACCTGTGTGTATATCATGAGTAGTCAAGTCAGTATTTCCATCGACAGTCCCTGCAGAGGAAGCAACTCATTTAATTATGTTATGAAATTTGCTTTATTTTGTTTTCGTGATAGAAATAACCAACAACATAATTCAAGAAATGATGATATCGAATTTAACAATGTAAGCATACCAAAAAAAAAAAAAAAAAAAAAAAAAAAAAAAAAAAAAAAACAGGATATTGCCAAAAATCATACCATGACACTCTTTTTGCTCTATTAGTTCCAAAGATGAAGCTTGTTTATTCAGAGGACAAGCAACAGACGCAATGGAAGCATCGACAATATCTTGTTCAGTATTGTCAGGCCCTGCATAGCAACAGGGCATCAATCAGCATAATAATCAAACCAATAAAGACATGAAACATGCTATCTAGAACACCACGGTGAGGAAAGGGAAGTAAGTGATACAAAGCTATATTGGCTGCCACTGTAAAACAATTTCAGTACCACAAGCCTCTCCTTCCACTGGTGGGGCCAGAGGCAATACTTCGGCCGAATCAGAAATTGGAACCACAGAAGCTGTGGGTATATTCGGAGTAATCAAGTCATTATTTCCATCGTCACTCCCTGCAGAGGAAGCAACTCATTCAATTATGTTATGAAATTTGCTTCATTTTGTTTTCGTGATAGAAATAACCAACACCATAATTCAAGAAATGATGATATGGAATTAAACAATGATAGCATACCCACAAAAAAAAAAAAAAAAAAAAAAAAAACCGAAGATCTTGCCATAAATCATACCATGTGACTCTTTTTGCTCTATTGGTTCCAAAGCTGAAGCTGGTTCATTCAGAGGACAAGGAACAGACAACACGGAAGCAACAACAAGATCTTGTTCAGTATTGTCAGGCCCTGCATAGCAACATGGCATCAATCAGCATAATAATCCACCCAACAAAGACATGAATCATGCCATCTAGAACACCAGAGTGTGGAAATGGAAATAAGTGGTACAAAGCTACATTGGCTGCCACTGTAAAATAGTTTCAGTACCGCAAGCCTCTCCTTCAACTTGTGGGGCCATAGGCAATACTTCTGCCGAATCAGAATTTGGAACCATAGAAGCTGTGGGAATATTAGGAGTAATCAAGTCATTATTTCCATCGTCAGTCCCTGTAGAGGAAGCAACTCATTCGATTATGTTATGAAATTTGCTTCATTTTGTTTTCATGATGGAAATAACTAACCCCATAATTCAAGAAATGATGATATGGAATTTAACAATGATAGCAAACATAAAAAAAAAAAAAAAAAAAAAAAAAAAAAAAAAAAAAAAAAAAAAAAAAACTTGCCATAAATCATACCATGCGACTCTTTTTGCTCTATTGGTTCCAAAGCTGAAGCTGGTTCATTCAGAGGACAAGCAACAGACGCAATGGAAGCATCAACAATACCTTGTTCAGTATTGTCAGGCCCTGCATAGCAACAAGGCATCAATCAGCATAATAATCCAACAAACAAAGACATTAATCATGCCATCTTGAACACCAGTTTGTGGAAATGGAAATAATTGATACAAAGCTATATTGGCTGCCACTGTAAAATAGATTCAGTACCGCAAGACTCTCCTTCCACATGTGGGGTCACATGCAATACTTCTGCCAAATCAGAATTTGGAACCATAGAAGCTGTGGGAATATTAGGAGTAATGAAGTCATTATTTCCATCGTCAGTCCCTATAGAGGAAGCAACTCATTCAATTGTGTTATGAAGTTTGCTTCATTTTGTTTTCGTGATAGAAATAACCAACTCCATAATTCAAGAAACGATGATATGTAATTTAACAATGAAAGCATAAAAAAAACCTAACTTCTAGCCATAAATCATACCATGGGACTCTTTTTTCTCTGTTGGTTCCAAAACTGAAGCTGATTCGTTCAGACCTGCCACAGAAGCAATGGAAGCATCAACGATGTCTTGTACAGAGTTGATAGGCCCTGCATAGCAACATGGCATTCATCAGATAGTAATCAAACCAATGAAGACATGCCAAACACTATGCTTAGTGAAAAATGGAAAAAAAAAAAGAGTGAGGAAGCCCTATCGGCTGCCATTGTAGAATAATTTTAGTACCACAAGCTTCTTCATCCACTTTTGGAGCCATAACTGATGCAGAATTTGGAACCATAGAAGCTGTGGGTATATCATGAGTACCAAACTCAGTATTTCCAGCATCAGGTCCTGAAGAGAAGAATCGATTTTGAACTGATAATTTCTTAATTTTGTTAGCGTGATAATTGCGAGTTACCAACACTATTTAGGAAAAACTGAATTTGTAACTTAAAATTGTAAGTGTAGGAAGGTACAGCTAAATCTTTAATAAAATATTACCATGCGTCTCTCCTTGCTCTTTTGGTGTCAAAACTGATGTTTCTGCAGTCAGAGGACCTGCAACGGATGGATTGAAAGCATCAACAACAACGTCTTTGGTATTGCGAGGCCCTGCATAGGAACAAGGCACCAATCAGCATAATAATCAAAACAATAAAGACACCACATACTTTTCTGAGCAAAACATGGGTGAAATAAAAGAAGTGATACAAAGCCATATTGGCTGCCATTGTAAATAGTTTCAGTACCGGAATCCAAAGCTGGCACTTCTGCTGATTCATGGATTGGAACTACAGAAGCCGGCAGTTTATCATGAGCACTCAGCTCAGCATTTCCATTGTCAGGCCCTGAGGAGCATGCAAGTCACTCAATTATGTTATGATAATTCCTTCATTTTGTTGTTGTGATAACTGGGCACTGACTAGCACTATAATTCAGGCAATAATGAAATTGGAATTTAGCAAATGAAAGCATATTAAGGTACAGCTAAACAACATCAACATCTTTACCCCAGTGCCTTAAAGGCTTCCACCATAAGGCGGGGTAAGGGGGGGTCGGATGTACGCAAGCCTTACCGCTATTGAAACATAGAGAGACTGCGCACGGATGACCCAAAATGAAATTGCTTCAAGAATCGCACCGACTGACTGCTACTTCACAGAATAAGAAGCACAAACAGTTTTATGAGCCATTTTGCTTTATTCCATTATATCCCAAAGCCAATGAATAATTAGTCTTTGGCTCCATTGGAAATGGAAACAAGGTACAGCTAAACGCTTTTAAAAAATCATACCATGTGACTCTTCTTCATCTTTTGGTTCCAAAGGTGAAGCAGCTGTATTCTGAGGACCTGCAACAAACGAAATGGAATCATCGACGAGATTTTGCTCACTGTTGCCAGGAACTGAATAGCAACGTGGCATCAATCAGCCAAACTATGTTGACATTCCATTCTGGATGATATTAATGATCAGTCACCAGAAGTACTCTGATAATGCTAAGCAAAAATTCTTGTTTCAGAGAAAAAAGTGAGGAAATGGCAACTTGATAGCAGTACCTGTCAAAAGAAAAAAAGTAGCAGTAGACATTCAGATGTTTACTTACCAACATGTTCTCCCTTTAATTCCAAAGTTAGATCTTTAGCGGCTAAAGGAGCATCATTACTGGTCGGATGCCGAACATCTGCACTCTCAGGCCCTGCAATAGATTACACGAAATGTGTTTACTGCTTAGTATATAAACCACCAACTGAAATAATATTACAACTGACAAACAGAAAAAAGTGACACACTGACTGAAACAGACTCCTGGAAAAATTTGTTTAGACAACCAACACGCATTTTTGTTTCAGTACATAAAGCTGCATCAGTATCTAAATATACAACACAGGATATTGTGGCAACAGCAACACTGTCACAAGTTTGGCCTGTATTAAACACTACCAAAGAATCTGCAAACCACTTATTAATTGTGCAAGAACACGTTCTCTTTAACAATCTAGAATCTTTTGAGGCAATAGTTGGACGAACTTACTAATATAGGCCACATTTAAGTGTTAAGCATAAAAAATAGCACATATATTGTTAATCAGTTATGTGGCGTAGAACAAAATTGTCCATCTTACCGCTAGATTTGAATTCCTTATTCAATTGAGAAGTCAAAGCTGCTGCGTCATCAGAACCTGTCAACATGAGACCCAATACCAATAGCAGGCATAAAATAGTAAGAGCGCCATTGGTTATGAATCAAATGAAAGCAATGACATATTCTCAATGAGAAGTCTATAAAAACCACTGTACCCTGACACAGTTCTTCATCTTTTGATTCCACAGTTGAAGCATCTATAGTACCAGAGCCTACACCAGTGGAAGCTGTCAGACTGTTACAAGAATCATTTGTCTCTTTGTCACCACTTGGCCCTGCAAGAGAAACAACAAATTATCATTCCAAAGTCACTACCAGTTTTCCTTACTATCTGTGAAGGAGTGCTAATTCTAAGTACAGTCATACACATACAAATAAAACAAGTCAAGGGTAAAAAGTTTAATGTCACCAGAAAGAATGGAACTGTACACAAACGACAAGAGGACAAGAAGACCTATTGCCAAAGGAAAAACCTTAGACATTAAGATAGTGGACAGAAATCCTTTTTATAACCGTGATCATTATTGATAGTAGACCAGAAAAGGACGATATGATCACATAAGTATACCATCAATGAGCTACATTAAAAGCACTTAATTTATTGACCACTGTATGTGGCATTGAAATCATTGTGAAAGAGAATTTTCTTATCCTAGTTTGAGTGATAAAAACTAATGAGCAGATTCAAGATGGACTCCGTAGGTAAAGAGCCATCAATGTCCCAGGCAAAACAGGATCAAATTTCACTCCCTACAAAATCATCCACTATGAGCATCAATCCATTAACAATTTCCAAAAATATCAAACGTTGAACTATCGAACATACCTCGACCAATTACATCTTCCTTAACTTTAATAGCAGAATCAGCCAGCACATCAGAAGGTAGTAAATTATCACTTTCCAGAATTTTTGCAGTGTCAGTTTCCGACAGACACTGCTGAGGGATGGCAAATCCAGGAGGAGCCAACATATCCTCATCTGGCTGACATGACGTCACTTTGTCAGTAGCAGCTTCAAGGTTCAGTACATGTCCTTCAGGCACTGCAGGAACAACAGTTCCCTGTTCTGAATCTCTAATTGTGTGCACTTTGGAAGTGTCTTCATTCTCAGAAACATTTTGGCATCTAATGCTAGGATCAATACTTTGTGAAGCTGACTCCAAAGCCAATACAACGGAACCCATCTTAACATCAGGAGACTTGGATGTCTTACATTCATTATGTTCCTCTGGTTTATTAACTGTAGACACACATGCTCTTGGTGTTTCAAATCCAGGAGGTGCAGACAGTTCTTCATCCAGCTTAGCAGCTTCTATCCCAGTAGCAGGGCTAATATCCAATCGAGAATCTTCAGGTTTCAACATAGAAGCATTAAGGGCAGATTCCATTTGCAACTCAGAAAACTCTTTTTTCTCACGCATATTTCTGTCCCGGAGGCCAATGGGATGCACGCTACATGAAGTTGCATCTAAAGCCAGTACAATTACATTTGTTCGACCCTTGCTCGATATGGGTGGAAAATCTGCTGGCCTGCCATATTGGTTTGTCTCTTCCACTGCACTCGTCTGCCTTGTTTCCAAAGGTTTACCAATGCTAACAGCCTTGGCAGACGAAGATTCCTCAATACATGGAGCAGGAACAACGCTACGAGAAACCTGCAACAGAGTTGCCATTGTAAATTTATTAGGTAATGAAGCAAATTAACTACTGAATGCACTTCTGTCGAAGTACTCTTTAGTCTGAGAAATGTTTACCTGCCTACTTCTTGTGGCAATGACTTTACGCTCAGGTAATTGCCCATCTTCTCCATCAGGTTGCCTACTTCTTGTGGCAAGAGAATACTGTCCAACTGAGTGATCGGGACCAGCCAGTAATACTGCACCCTTTTTCCTTCCTCTTCGATGCGGTACGGTTTCAGTGGACTTGTCTCTTTGGTCTTGACCTTGGGCTTGGAAACGAGCAGAAGTAGAACCTGCCACAAAACATGAGTGGACAAACAGGAACAATTATGATATGTAAACCCATTCCCATAGGAGTTGGTGCAATATATGTGACAACTCACAACTGTACCTGTGTTCTTGAATAACTCGGGCGACTTTAGACTTTGAACAATTGGTGGAGTAAGGTCAGCGGACGCACTTGCACCTCGTTTCCTACCCCTGCGTCGAACTGGTTCAGTTGCATTCGTTGATTTTTGGCTTTGTCTTCTACCAGCCCTCAGTGGCGTCAAACTAGGCTGGAGTTCAGAGCTAGAAGCAGTAGGGGGTGTGCTGTCTATATGAGTACCTTTATCAATGGTAAGAGAGTTAGAAACAGCAGAAGACTTGGCAATAGAACGAATTTTCCCAGGGGGTACCATATCACCTTTATTCACTTGCTGAGGTTCTGGAGGAGGTGAGCCAACAGCAGATGAATTCAACACAGCTTGCTTAACAGACCCCTCAACAAGTGTGCCAGGTGTTGGAGAGGCAGCTTTCAAAGACGCATCTAAAGAAGTTCTATTAGCAGTGAGGTCAAGGGCTTCGGCATCCCCCAGAGTTAAAATATCAGAACCCTCAGAGCCTTTGGGAAGCAAGCTTCTAGGACCATCAGCAGAACTGTTGTCTTGGGTCACCTTAATACTGGCGTTCATAGATCTAGATGTATCTGAGGATGGTTGTTCAACAGGTTTTGGGTTTCTTCCCCTACGCCTAACAGTTTCGATTCCCTGCTCGCCACGTATACTATTCTGACATATTTTCCCTTTTCGACCTTGCCTTTTAGGTTGTGCAGCGGCAGAACTGAAACCCTGTGCAGATTGAGCTCCAGCAAGAGCAGGTGGTACTACCTTAGACATGGGCGAAACAGCATCATCAACCCCATGACTTGCCTCTGTGGCGGCTGAAACACTTAGCTGTTGCGGTTGACTATCAGAGTTGCTAATCCCAATAGCGCTTGGTGTAGAACTAATCCCAACAGAAGGAGAAATGTCCATCTGCGTTCTTTTTGGTCGTCCCCGGCCTCGCCTAACATGAGGGGAAACTTCTTTCCCCAAAAGGGATGACGATCCCATGGAGGGAGGAGGAGTTTGCAGGCCTTCCAAAGGTCTCTCAACTTCGCCAGCAATTTGACCACATTCTGACGGCGGAGCGACATTTAATTTTTCATCCTTTAGTCTGAGAGTTTCGGGAGACCCAGACTGACACATTTTTTCAAATTCCTCCTCAGACCAGTGTTCTTCATATGACCGCACCTATACAGAACAGAGCAAACTTAGACATGATGGTAAGTAACAAGTCTACAGTCTACAGCAAGATTGCAAATGTTGTTCCTTAACCAAGAATTAGAAAATAACAAAGGGAAGGGTCGGTATCATGTCCAAATTGCGTAGACGACCCATGTACAGTGACCCACCTCTCGTGCCCGCTTGCCCCGTCCATATTGTTGACTATCAAAGCCTCCCGTGTACCCACCCTTCCTCTTGGCCCCAGAACTGGAAGCAGGTCCATCACCAGATGTTTCATATACTTTCATTGCCTCATAGAATGCCTTCAAGTCATTTTCTGTTACAAGTCGTGAGGGGAAAGAAGATGAAGCTTCAGAGCCAACACATTCATGCTCCAGAACAATGCTTTCCCATGTGGCCTTCAGTTCCAAAATAATAGAAAGTGAGTGGATAACAGCCGAATAGACAAAACAGATGAACATGGGCAATGACAAGATATACGTAATTTCCCATGTATTACCATCTCTTCTTCCCTCCTCCTATGATCAATTGCTTCAAATACCTCAATCTCCGACTCGCTGAAAAAGTTAAATTAACATCAGAAACATTTTGCTCTCGAAAGAGTCACCTCAAGAAATTAGCCACTACGACAACCTTTCCCGAGAAATGAGATTGGAAAGACTTTTATAACCAGAACAAGTAATACAAGAGGAGAGTTAACAGTGGTATGTCCATGTATGTTAATATCAAGAAGCGTTTATCATAAATAACACACCTGCGTGCCAATATATCATTTAATGAATCATCATCCAGCACAGGAGCGGCTTCTTCCTTCTTAGATTCGCGCAGTAGAGACTCCAAGTACTCCCTACGATCCTCTGCACTGGAATATGGTAGAAGCTTTGACATAAGTTTCAATACACCCAAATGATCAAACACAGACGGAACTTCTTAGATATCATAGGCACAACATACAAGCCATTATTTAATCATGTATACCTTGTATTATTATCAAAAAAGCCAGCAGTTATGCTTTGGTTTGCAACACCTAATTTGTGCTCAGCAGCAGCTCTTACTTGCTCCTCCACAGATTTGACCTTTATGAGGAAAAGTTTCAAAAGCAAGACCAGTTAATAAACAACAAATATTACTGATACAACAACAACTAGGCCTTATTCCCAAAATGATTTGGGGTCGGCTAACATGAATCGACATCTAGTAACCGTCTTGTGTATGTCATAAAATTTCAAAATCCTTGTGAACCATTTAGAAATATTGAAACACTTGCAAAAGGAGTTTTAGAAAGTCATCATAATATGTAGCACCAGCAGAAAGAGCACGCCAAAATAATGAAAAACGGCAACACACGCAGATATAACAAAAGCCAGAAAGCAAAACACAAATAAATACAGTATCTACAAAAGTTATTTGTCTCCTGAAATTAGCATAGAATATCTTTAGGCACAAACTGTACTTACTGTTTCCAGACGGAGAACAAGCACATCTTTCTTTTGTCCAATTCTATGAGCTCTTGCTTGTGCTTGCAAATCAACCTTAGATCAGTCATTAAACACTCAATCAGTCCAAAATGATTTTATCTCATTTACCATGAAAAAACAAAAGGTCTAGAAGAAGAGAGATTTAAGAAATGAAAAAATGAGCAGCGAAATTGCCTGAGGATTCCAGTCTGTATCAAAGATTATGACTGTATCTGCTGCTTGAAGATTCACACCCACACCTCCGGCACGGATACTAACAGAAGATAAAAGAGAGAAGGTAGTCATCACAGATTAATATTTCTCAAAAGATTCTGTCAGAATACACATACTGCAAATAACATGTCAAGAAAACCAATTTACTGGTACAAAGTTTACCCCGAATCAGCCAGCGCATATTTCTGACAGATCATTTCGTCATTTCATATGCACCGAGAATATATCCATATACATGCCCGATATATTGTCGTCCATAAATCTTATACAGGGTGAAAATACCCTGAACTGCACCCTTGGCAAAGCCATTGCCAATTTACAAAAAAGGTGCAAACAGCATCATAGAAATCTACTTTACGTAAAACTTCGCAGACATTATCAACTCAAACAGACATCCCCATAGTTTCTTATTAGGAGTAAAAGTAAAGAAACTTATCCGTCTATAGAGTAAGGATCCTTATGATGGTTTTATTTATGAAGAATTAAACTTTAGATCTTTGCGAGTGATTCGCGTCTGATTTAGAATGCCTTCATAAAACAGCAACTATTCTGTGTAGATTAACTTTCCTTTTCACCATAGATTGTATTGTGGCTTCCCTAATACAATTTTCAGTGTCTACATTCTTTGACTACTTTGGCGCTTCACATTAGCAATTAATCATGCAATCAGCAAAAGCATTTTTGGAATAAGCAAAAATTTTGGCACTCATTTGAGGCCGTAACTAACCTGAGCAAAAATATGAAATATGGAGAATCAGGTTGGTTAAACTTTTCAATAAGCGCACCACGGTCCTGGCCAGATGTATGCCCATCCAGCCGAAGGTAAAGATACTTTTTCCATACAAGATAGTCCTCCATAATATCAAGCAGCCTTGTCATTGTAGAAAAGAAGAGAACCTAGAAGCCAAAACCAGAGTTAAAATAACACAAAATCTCCCAAGACAAGCACGTAATGCCGATGAGTGTGTTTGAGACAAAGATGTCCAAATCATCATAGCAGGGGAACGCTAATACAAAGTTTAACCAAAGTCGACACTACCGCATTTTTAGGGGGTGTTACAGAAGAAAAGAAGTTGGTACTTTTAGAAGAGTACACATAACACTGTTACAAATTTAGACCCAAAAAGTCATGCATCACTCCTAGGTTGAACTTGGGTCGGGTAATTAGCTACTTTCTTGGCTGGTGCTGGTGCTGGTGCTTTCAAGGGCGTACAACTACCCTTGATACAAAGAAATTGGAGATAACTGTAACCTTAAAGCAAAAAGGACTTGTTGCCCCGTTTATTCTCATTTCAAAAAAGTCCTGTTCTCTTATGGCAACATCAAATATTTCTTGTCCAAAACACAAAATAAACACCTAGGAGGTGACACTATCATTAAAAGAGAGAGAGAGGGAGAGGTAGAAGGATGAGCTCTCAGGCTACCCAAGAGTAATTTATCTACTAAGACAAGAAAAGGTGAGTGCCAATGAGATGATATCATTATATTCGAACGAAGACACCAATGAAGTGATGACAATACCCATATACACTAAAAGACACTATTCAGAATTTCAAATTATACAGATATAGTTAACAAAAAAAAAAAAAAAAATACAAACAAGTAACCCGCACCCAGCCACAATCCACAACAAGAGAATGATCCCCTAGCTCAGAAGAACCTCTTTGAACGACCATCATAATTAGTAGTGGATATAAGATTTTAAACCTCAGATCTCTTTATCTTGTTCCTGGATTTCATTAGATCTGACTCTACCCACTTAGGTAAGCTAAGACTTGAACGCCTAGAAGAAGAGCTAAAGTTTCAGTGGAGATGGTTTTCCCATAAGAAGGCACCATGGGGGTCCCATACACAAAACACCAATAGTTTTCCGATCTAAAGAAAAATAAGTTGATAGAACTTGAACGAAAGACACCAAAAGTTCGTACTAGGGTTCTATCAAAAACCATTTGGTGATAAATAAAGTTACTCAGGTATTACAGTGAATTCATCAAGTTGCCTACAACATAGGAAACCCAATAACTCACCCTATTACACATGCAACACCACCAAATAAGACAGCAGGTCGCCTACTGAACCCATGATTTGGATGGCTCAACCCTAAAGGGGATGACGTGATTACTAAGGCAGTGAGTATGTTCTCTCATAATAAACCCATCACAACACTAAAACTCATAGTCACTCGGGCCTAGCTCATTACTACCAATGTGCAGGACACAATGCAGAACACAATTTTCTCTTAATCATGTGGGTTTGAAACAACCCAAAATTTTCGAGCCCATCAGGAAGCAGTAAATAACTACACCAGCAGGGAACATTTGACAAACTAGCGCCTAAATTAAAATTGTGATTTCACACCCAAAATTGGAACACTATAAAATGTGAAGGACTGGATGTAATCAACAAATTCCACAACAAAGGGATCGGGTTGTTGAAAGGAGGGATTGTTAACCACAAAGTCCTTTATCCCAATCCCGAGTCTAGAATATCCATCATGACATACAGTCAGCTTAATAGAAAGCAAGCGACACCACGAAAGCTCAAAATAATTTAGCATACCCGATGATTTGTTTCTTTGAGTTTAGGCAACAAGCGATCCAGCATCTCAAGCTTGCCACAGAATCTAATTATTGGTGGAAGGAAATGTTTAGGTATGAGATTCTCCACCTACATAGAGCAAAATAGTTCAAAAGTATATTAGCTAGCTACAATCGCAAAATACCATACCCCCCCCCCCCCAATAATTTAGGAGAGAAGAAAACAAGCTTGCCTCCTCTACGTGAAGCTGGCTAAGATATGGATGATTGCAAATGTTCCTAAGCTCCATAACAGTATTGTGAATAGCACGGCCCTGACAGTTTACACCATGCGCAAGACAACACGTTAAAAGTGAATAATTAAATCTTGAGTGTGCAACAACTTCATAAATCAATCAAAGATGCATGCACCAGCATGCAAGATTTTTTTTTTTTTTTTTTTTTTTTTTTTTTTTTTGAAGAAAGAATAGGAACCTTTGTCATTCCAAGTGAGCCAAGATTTTCCTCCACCCTCTTCATCAAGAGCTTCTGGTATGCAGAAGCCTCACACCTAACAAGTCTCTCAATTTTCTCGGGTAATTCATTCTCCACCTGCATGCACCGGACAATGTCACATGACGATTTCTTCTTTTTCTTTTAATTAGAGAGAAAATCAAATATTTAGAAACGTTTAAGACACATCAGAGAAACTACAAATTTCCTTGATCAAGAGTTGCATTCATAAGACAAGAGTTTTGCCAACTAAAGAGTCTCAAAGTACACTTGGAAAATTATGAAAGTGCATTTAATCCTCTAACGTGATGTTGCTCATACTTCAGAGGTCGAGGTTGAATCCACCTGGTGAAGAGCAGTGGGTGTATCCTTTTTTTTTTTTTTTTTTTTTTGATAAGTAAGATAGGATATCAATATATTCATAAGGACACCGAGGGGGTGACTCCCATATACAAAAAGACACCTAAAAGGGTGACGCCCATAAGCAAAAGAGAGCTAATCACGCTCTAGAACTATCATGAGAAATTTTACAGGCAGTGGGTGTATCCTGATTCAATGGTAGTATGTCCCGCTAATAAGTTTCGACTTTCGAGGGTCAGGGAGTATTAAAGACAAAGACTAGAAACAACAATGCAGATTTGCGGCTCCTATAGTATGTGACACGTGTTTCACGCGGAACTCTGCCTAATTTTAGGGAATCGACGTTCATATTACAATCTTTGAGGAAATACTGTTCCGCCTCTTCTCTGTTGACCTGAGCACCTTCTACTCAATAAATTTCACACAAGATGAATCCTTGCCCTTCTTTGCTTCTATTTATTTTTATTCCAGCTAAAAATAAATGAGTTAATGATCAACAGAATTATATAAAAGTGGAGTGAAGAATAAGGATTCTTTCAAAAATTAAGGGCACAACACTTTCTCCCTATCCAAGCTACCTGTTGGGGCAACTAAATGCATAGAGAAAGTTGTGAGGGGCTTTGTTTGGTTCGACATGGTTTTCAAACACCAAGACGTTCCGATATATTGAGGTGTTTTGTGTTTACTGAGACCACAATTTCTCAGGATTACTGATATCGTGATCATGACACATAATCGAAATTTGAATAGCCGTCTAGTACAAGTGACAGGAAGAAAGATTTATCTTTTGGCAGGGGATATATTTGGAGGACCAGAGGCAGATAGAGTGTCTTTGGTAAACTTTAAATCTCAGCTAATCTAATACAGAAAGGCAAAAAACTTGTTCCAAGCAATAGGGTCTTTTTAGACGTGCATGCAGACAGTGGCTTATAACTCCCTAAAATACCTTGCTGCATCCAGTAGGCTAACCCCGTATGAGGAGGGAGGCCTGCGATGCAGCCAAGATATTTAGACTCGTTGAAGAATGTACCACAACAGAAACAGAAGCCCAATACTTGGAATTGAGAAATTTTAACGCATAGTTTTCTTTAGAATTATTGCCTCAAGCGCCATACTTGAGAAGGGATTCGTGGGAGACAGTCCAATTAGCAAGTAACATAGGTTTGTACTCATTATTTCTATTGAGAGAGAGAGAGAGAGTAGGAATGCTTAACAGAAAGAAAAAAAATTCAATAATTATCTGAGTTGAAGTAGCAAATATAATTCATTAAGGAAAGCAGTGGTACTTGAACACACCTTGTGCTTCAGCCTTCGAAGTACAAAAGGGCGAAGAACTTGATGAAGGCGGTTTATGATTAATAGATTCTCCTCCTCAGATAGCAAAGCCTAAAATAAAAAATTATGATGAGATAATTACCGGAGCTTTACCTTAAAAATAAGTTGAAATAATACAAAAAGTTCAAGAACATTTAGAAGGAAAGACAATAATCACCTCATCAAGAGTATTATCACCATTGCCCTCAAATGGTTTGTTGAACCATTGAGAAAAGTCTTCAGAGGAGTTGAAAATGTTTGGCAACAGAAAATTAAGCAGAGCCCACAGCTCCTCAAGACTGTTCTGTAAAGTCCTCAGACAATTGCAATTTCATTGAGCAAAGTGAGATGGACTTCTGACCATCATTTTAATGTTCAAAGGAAAAACAGAATAAGAAGAGGGTTAGTTACCTGTAACGGTGTTCCCGTTAACAGTAATCGGTGAGAGCTACGATAATGCTTTAATTCAGCATTCAGTTTGCATGATGCATTTTTAATCCGATGGCCCTCGTCAATTATAACGTAATGCCAATGAATTTTACTCAGCTTAGGTCTATCATGCTTGTTCATTAGATACTCATACGTTGTGAGGAGGACATTGAACTTCTGATGGACAATGCAGTCCCTACAAAAAACATTAGAATATTACAATTCCAGAGCTTGGAACGAATCACAAATAAAATTTAGCAAATATAAGTTCAATACTTGAATAGTCTGCGCCGTTCCTCTGGTGGCCCAGCATAAACAATTTTGTTTATACCCGGAGCCCAAAAAGACAGCTCACGTTCCCAACCCGGAAGAACTGAAGAGGGCACTACCACCAGAAAAGGTCCTCTATCATTCTTTGCCTCCATCAAATAACAAAGCAAAGAAATAACCTGAGATGATGAGACACTGACTATTATGAACTGCAATCTGAAAGCTGCTGCAAAGGGAACAAGTGTATATGCTAGAACTAATTCTTTTCAAGAATCACGGTACAAATCAAGACATTACCTGTACAGTTTTGCCAAGCCCCATTTCATCAGCAAGAATCCCATTTAAGTGATTGTTATACAGTGACACGAGCCAACGGAGGCCATTCATTTGATACCTGAGTGAGATTCAGATTAAGAAAACACTATTAGATTCAGGGAAAGAAACAAGTAGTGACTTCCTGCAGAAAGTCTGAAATGCCAAGCCCCATATAATACTCACTCTCTCAGTTTTCCACCCTGAATCCCACTTGGCTGCTCGGTGATGCTCTCCTTGATGCTGCTCAAAATAACAAAGGAGAAACAATAATAAGATCAGTATGTAACATAACTAGTTGGATCCCTGCATGTAGCACACCTCATAATATATTAAACTTGACCTTCATATGTGTAAAATTGTCTTTAGAACAATCGACATCACACAGCCAGAACTTCAAAAAGTAAAACTCACATGTACCTATGACACTTGCATGCAATTAAATAAACTTTTAATCACACTGCCTCTTAAGTCTTAAGAACCACAATTTCCCTTGCAACACAGGTCATTCACATTATATATTTCTCCTGAAAATTAAGAGACCTATCAATAAGCATTTCTTCTAATGGCTTTTTAAAACTCTTGCTAAACGTCTTTCGATCCTTTCGCACTGATCTTTAACTTTTATGGCCTACGCAAGACGGTTACAGATGACGATTCATGTTAGCCGAACCCAAATCATTTTGGGAATAAGGCTTGGTTGTTGTTGTTGTATCAATGAGCATTGCTGGTTATCTTGTCCAGTATCAGATAATTGAGATAATTGAGGTTACAGACTATACTACCCAAACCCTAACCTTTAGTCACAACTTCACAAGTCCCACGTGGAGGAGATAGCTTAATGTACAGAAGAAGCAGCAAAAGGATAAATGAGTTGTTGAAACAATGAATTGAATACAGATGGGGCTTACGAAGAATCGAAGATAGACGACAACAACAACAACCAAGCCTTACAAAGATAAACACAGAATTCAATTTACCTGGACTTTTAGTAATGCCCATCAAGGATAGAAATGACTGGATTATAAAAGACTGTTGCACACAAGGACTAGTCTCGAAGCACAATAGAAATCCAACATGAAGACTAGAAGCATAGATAACCAAAACAATCACAAGAACAAAGAAAGGAATCTTAAAATAAGAAAAAAAATGGAGCCAACAATTCCACATTTGCATCTAACGCGCAGAATAAAAGACCTTGACAAAGACTAGACTATATAGACTATTGAGCTGGACCCTAACATGATGTATTTTGCAGCCTTTTATCACTTAACTTTTCTCATAACTGACTATTTAAGCTGTTCATTGAGAGGTTGGTTAGACAATTACTCATTCAAACCCCTCTAGTCAAAGTTATATTTCAGGCCTCCTGAATAACTATTAGCCTCTTGGAAAGCACTGACGGCTTGTAACTTAGAACGCACACGCAATGCCCTCCATAGAAAATGGAGTGGTGCATACTTGCATTGCTAATGTTGTACTAAGGAGAGCGCAAAATCTTGGCAGATTCTATAAAGCTTGATCCAGAATAAATACCTATGAGCAATCAAATAATACTTCTCATTGCTCTCCTTGTAATGCTGCAAAACAGAGTGCCACAAGACATTATTGATTAGTCCATGACAGCAAAAAATAATGAGGTCAAATAACAACAATTACAACAGTTAAAGCAACAACAACGTTGTTAATTTTCAACAGCAACTAGGTAACCAGGAACGCTCCATATCCTACAGCTTATTTCTGCTGCAAAACCCGCAAAGTCTTGGATTAACATACACCTTAGTTTAAAAAAGCTTGCCTCACATGGAGGCAACAGCCAAAACTCCTCGGTCACAAGGTGCTGCGCCTCGCTGATATGAGGCGTACCCGAGACGTTCGACTATGCATTTTCCATGTTTTTTTTAGTTCTTTAATTCTACCATTTTCTTTGCCCCTTAATCCATAAATTTTCCTTATTTTGATAGTGGTGCTCTCAAGAGACCACAAAATATAATTTGTTTGAAAAAACCTTGCACCTCGCTTCCATGAGACACACACTTTTGCCTAGCGCCTTACGCCTTACGCCTCGCGCCCTCGCCTCAGAGCACCTCACACTTTTTTAAACAAAGACATACACATCAAGTGGGCCTCAAAGCCAGGTAAACAAACTTCTATGCTTTTTTCCCTTGGGGACACGAGGTGATTTTGATTTTTTACAATCAATTTCATTAGGCTGCAAAGGAGTTAAAGCATACTCCCTCTGTTCGCCTTTAAATTGTGTAGGGTCAACGGACACGTATTCAAGGTGGTTGTACACGCTTTTTGGATAATCTAAGTTTCAAAAAAATTGCATGGCGGGTTAGATCAATATTTTAACTAACCCGTCATGCAATTTTTTTAGAACTTTGATTAGCCAATTAACGTGTACGCCCACCATAAGAAGTATATATGTTGGCCCTACGCAGTTTAAAGGCGAACGGAGGGAGTATTTCTTAGAAGCCTTAATCGTTAGATACACATTCTTTCTACCATTGACTAACAGCCATATATTCCACCATCCTCTCTTTCGTGGACAAAATTTCTCGCAATGGTCTCCGAGCTTTGTTAGCTCTCTATTGCAAATGGGAGTCACCTCCAAAGTGTCTTTTTGTATTTGGATGTCACCCCTCCGGTGTCCTTGTTAAGTGTATTAATATCCTCACAATAAGAAAAAGAAAAATTTGTGGGGAACCACCTAAACTTTTCCCAAATATTTGGGTGACCACTGACCACCTTATAAATTATATTTTTTAGGGGAACCACCAAAATAGATCATTTTTTATGGTAGAACCACCTTTCGACGATTCCCATCGTTTCTCTACCGGAATGATCCTACGTGTTCCATCGGAATGCAAGCATGGCTTGCCTCAAACGTTGACTCAATAGAAAAAAGGAATTTTTTTTTAGGCGAGTTTCCCCCTACTCCCGAGAATCACCCCGCCAAAAAAGAAAATCCCCGATTACTCTTTTACTATAGCATGATTTTGTTTAGTAGATCATTTGCTAGTCTATACCTAAGATTTCACTCGTAGTTATCTAACCTTTTAAGCCTTATCAATCTCATCATCTTCGGAACATCAAGGTTATCGTTAGTTCCTTTCTTCACCAAACATGGAGAACCACGAAGACCACCCATCATCAGTCGTTAATCTCCACGCACCTCTAGTAGAAGCGCATCAGCAGCAAACACTTGTAAACAGCAGCAGAGTTGATAATTGGGGATCTTGTTTCGGCGGGATAATTTAGTGGAGAAAGGGGAAAATGCGGAAGTTATTTTTCTAATATAATGAGTTAGTGTCTAAGGCAAGGCGCACTAGCATTCCGATGGGACACATAGGATCATTTCGATGGGAAAACGGTGGGAATCGTCGGAAGGTGGTTCTACCATAAAAATAATGATATTATTTGGTGGTTCCCCAAAAAATAAAATTGATAAGGTTGTTTTCCAAAAATTGGGGAAAAGTCTAGGTGGTTCCCTCAAATTCTTCAAAGAAAAAAAAAAAAAAGTAAACAGGATAAGTGCCGCAGCGATGTCACTCAGTAGCAAAAGATGAAAAGTAAGGTATTCTTTTAAATTGTTTTGGAATTGGAATCTACTATCTAGCAATGTATCCAAACAAACATTTATTATGGCCAGCTTTTGTAAAGAACGTTTGCCTGATGGTCCAAGGGCATGATCTTATTGGTCCTTGCCTCTTCTTGTGTATCTAAGTTGGCCTTTCATTTGAGAATCAGACATCATGCCCTTGGTGCCTCTTATACATACCCACTCGACTACTTATCCAATCACGATTCTACAAACTCACACATTAATCATGATCTGACCAGAAACATATCAGACCAAAGTTGATGATGACGGTGATGAAAACGATAGCTTGAGCAATGATAGCAATAAATAATTCTAGTTGAGAACTTGCCTTGGCCTGATCATTTTCATCCTCCATTTCTGCAGCATTTTCACTGCCAACATCACATGTTGCAACACGATTTTCATCCATATCTTCACGAGAAGAGGACTTTGCCTCTTGCAGCCGAGATCCAAGCTTTTGAAGATACTTCTCAGTTTCTTTCAGCAGTTTGTTGACTCTATCAGATTTTGCATCCTATCATAATTCGAAAAATATTTTCAGCAGTACATAAGACAATTGTGCAACAACAGCAATGGTACATTTAGAACAGCGGTATACCTGAACCATCCGTAGATACCCCTCCACATCATTGATTTTCAGCAAGTTTATTTTTTCACGCTGGATTCTGTCAATTTTTTCCCTGTGAATCCGCTCCTTTCTTTTGTGGAACTCCTTAACATATCTATTGATACCCTTGCAGCGTTCTCTCTTAAATTTAAAAACATCTTCCAGCTTCTCTCTGAATGAAAACATAAGTCAAGTCATTACCTATCCACTGGGTGAACACTACCCAGAATGAACAAAGCAGTTCATACTGAAGAGCAACTCAAGGATGTAAAGAAAAGACTCAAACGAGTAACACACACCTATGAACTTCTATTTCACTAAAGAACTCCTTCTGCCTCTCACGGATCCTCTTTTGTCGTTCTTCCTTCATTTTCTGCTCAAATTTTTCAACATGCTTCAGCCTCCTTCCAATTCTATGTCTCTTGATCGATTTCAACTGGTCTAATTCGGCTCGTACAGGCTTAAAGAAATCATTCATTATATTTCTGTAATAATTGCATGTTTCCAAACACGTCAAGTAGAAAAGTTCTGTCAGATGAGGCATGAATGAACAGCTCTATTGAGCAAAGAAACAATAAACTAAGGACAAAATCACCTTCGAAGGCAACGCTGAAGCTGTAATAATTGAAGCTTTTTAAGCTCGATGACGCTCCTTGTTTTCGCGGAAATATCTTCTGAGGAACTCACAGTTTCCTACATAAATAAACAAATTCATGAAACAGGGCTATAAGCAATTAGTTTACACCTTTTCAGTAAGTAACTAAATGTAAAGTTAGTGACATACGACGACCTTTGCATAGTCAATACTTTTAATCCATTTTGCATTGGTTTTATAGACCACCATTCAAATAAAATTAGACAATGGCAGTTATAGGACACCCGTGCCATTGTACAAAACATTCAGACATCAATATCAAAGAAAAAAATCGGCAAGAAAATGTATACAGAAAGAGCGCTTACATTTTCAAAAATAAAAACCTTTTACTCCTTCCTAGTATTTGACAATAACTTGACATCTATTGCACACTTCTTTTTCCTGTCACTAGGGTTTATAAATGTGGGAAGTAGCAATGCTATAAACATAGAAATGTTGATTCATGCATTCCTTAAAAAAGATCTTACTGAATTTTTCCCAATGAAAATGCAAATCATAGATGACTCAAGAGGACCGCAAATAGTGTACTTATCTACGACGACAACATTTTCAGGTCGAGGGTGTACTACTTGACAGGAAAGCACATTTCTGATCAGATTATTCTACTCCTGCTTTGTACATAACTGGAACTCCATTCAATCAAACAGATAATGTTCTTCTACATGGCGAACACATAAGAAATATTGCATAATTTCTGAAACAGAAAAGTAACATCAGGAGAGGGAAGAAACCTTCAATTCATTGAAACAGCACACGATTCTCTGATCTGCTTTTTGTAGTTTGTGAGCCCACTTCTGTTGATTGACAACTTTCCTCTTCTGGTGAGCTATAATCCATTTCTCAGACAGGGTGTACTTTGGAGACGAAGCCAAACCAACAGAAACTGACTTATCTTCCTCTTCCGGTTCAGAACCAAGAGGACTAGGACTTCTGTAACTGTAGCTTGAATCAAACCCAGGAACCATTCTTGAAACATCTGCAACAGACCTCGTTTTATCCAAAGCACCATTAACATCTGCACAGTACAAGACAATGGCCATCATGGCGATTGGCAACAAAAACCTTCAGCAAAATTCAAGGCAAAAAATAATGCAAAAAAATAATACCAATACTTCAAAGTGATGAACAGTAAATTACTGCAGAAGAATACGGGTAAAAGTGATCAAGCTTCCCAGAAAAAAATAAAAAATAAAAAATTTAGTGCCATATTCTACCCTGGCTTTGAAAACTTCACCTTCAGTGCCTTGAATTGTCTTGCATGTTGACAAGTGACTGTCAGCACGCTGCAGAGTTAGATTATCGCCTTCGTGTTGAGGCAAATTAGATGAACCGTCATTTCTGTTTCCAAACTCATGAGGGATAGAGGGATGTAATGCATTCTGAGGAATGTCATTTTGAGCAGCTACAGTCCATCTAGTCATTTCAGGCTTCGGCTGCTTGTTCACACCCATACCATAATCTCTATGATTGGTTCCATCAGGCTGCAAATTGCCCTCAAAACTATGAACAGCTGGACTTATCATGCCTGATCTATCTAGGTGCAGTCCAGTCGTCAATAACACAGAAGAATTAGACATTTCCTGTCTCTGCATTTCATCCTCAAAGGTTCCTCCACTAGAAATGTTCTTTCCTGCGTCAGCGAGTGATTGATTAGCCAACAAGCCCATTTTCGCCCCCGCTGTTCTCACAGTTTCAGGTTCATTTACAACAGCACTAGCCTCTGGGACGAATCCAGCAGCTGCAGCCCCAATTACTGCTCTCTCATTCTTTACGTTAACTGAGTTTAGTCGTTGCAAAGCAACTTCAGCTGTGCAGCTGGACTCAAGAGTAGTTGGCTGTTTTCCCTTGTCAGAAATCTGCTCATTTTGAGCTCCATCTACACTTCCAGCTATTCCTAGAATCAACAACACAGGATATCCCCTTATCATTAAAGCGACCCTCAGAGGCCTTTAAAAATAATAGTCTGAAAATATAACTTTGCAGCAGAAATACCTTCTTTCATAAAGATGTTCCCAAGAGCAATCTCAAGATGAAGTCTTTTTGGGGCTAAACCATTCCTGCAGATGAATCAAGTCATAATATATAACCAATTCTGCATATCCGAAATAAATGTTAATCAACTAAAGTTCAGTGCACACCTGAAAGCTAAAAATACAAGACACTGGGCTCGGAGTTGTTTCAGATGGTGCTCTTTAAAAGGCAAGTTTGTGACTGAAGCTGGAATAGCAGGAGCCTTTCCTGTATCTCTACTTGTTGAAGTTCTGACTGCTCCGACTTCACTAAGATTGCTGGGGTTTGCAGCCTGACGGAAAAAAATAAGAGTTCAGGAATCAAATAGTCAGCAACGAAAGACACCAACAGACCAACAACTAGCCTCAGTCCAGACATGACTTGGGGTCGAATAAAATGAATCACTGCTGTAAATAGATAAACAATAATTAAAACGAAAGAGGACACAACAGGACAAACGAAAATACACCATTAGACACACAAATATGCCACATGCCAAACAGAATAATGATACGACTGCTATTACAAAGCAAGCATAAGTAGAGTACATGAATATTTGATCTCTCACCAACTCTGTTTCATTGGTACTAAATAGCAGGAATCAACTGTACAAAGGGTAGCACACAAGGGAACAAGAAGGTTAATTTGATAGTAGTTGGGAGAGACAATGCATACAATCAGAAGTTCAGAGCCAAAATATTGAAGTTATTGTTGTCTGAACTGTTGGTAGCCATGGTAGGGCTGCTCACTCACACTCATTGACTTAATATGAACCATCAAAAGGAATATAAAAGTTTGCCCAGGGTGAACGTGATGGCAAAGAGTAAAAAGTTAAAACTTCAACAACTGACAACAACAACAACAATATAATGAAGTTCTTAAATCCGTAAACAACGTGTAACCCTGAAAATCTTTAAGCTGTAATGTATGCATAGATTTACGGAGACTGTAGCCACTTCAGGATGCTATCCAGGGCATACTTTACGGAGACTGTAGCCACTTCAGGATGCTATCCAAGACATCAACAAATTATGGAGATGGAGATCAGCAGCATCCATAAGCTAGTGGTGAATGGGAGCTGGGACTGGGAGGAGTCATTAGGCAAGAGAAGGGAATTGCATATCATAATTTAGCAACCAAATGTCAGAAAAGGAGTTAAATTCTATTCTTCACTCTAACCAAACCATTTCTATCTTCTTTCATCACAAAATTCAAGTTCCCAACTAAAAAAAGAAACAATAACGGAGACCAAGTCCTGAGAATCTCAAGGAACAACTTGTATTAACCTCAACAAGAACTCGAAGAAATGAAAGAAGTACAATAAAGGGAGATGATTGCTAAATTTAATAAATGGTAGAGTAAGAAAGAAAGAACAAATAGGTCAGGTGAAACAAAACACAAGTTCAAGTAGAATCGTCACATGAAACCACAAACAAGGCAATCAAAAGTTTGGTTTTCTAATCATGGTCCACCAGTGTGGATCCTCTCAAATACAGTCTACTGCATAAGAGATGTGAAAAATCTACCTGAAGAAGTCTATCAGCATTCACTTGTATCCCAGCAGCATCTATACGGGATGCTGAATTAAAATTAGCCATTGATACACCGGCTTGGTTTGGCGAGAATATCTGCCCAGGAACACCGGTATTTCGAAAACTTGTCGCACCACTAAATCCTTGTTTCCAGCCGTCAGAAACACCTGCAGAGTTCCCAGTAAAGAATCAAGTCAATACATAACAAAAGGCGTGTTATTCTATTTCCCACTGAATAGGCAAAACGCAAATTAGCTTCAGACAATCGTAATACTTAAGCCCAGAAGTGATGAAGATCAGCTGAAATGCAACCCAACAAGATCACCAACGATTGCAGGATAGAACACAAGCCTATTTGAAGACTAGGTTACAAGCCAAACTGTCAGCTCATATATATGTTTCGTCCTTTTGGAGCTCAGAAAGTTGGCATAGACTTCGCTAAGTGGCTACTGCTTACTCCATGTCTTTATCAAGAATACACTAAATAGATTAGATTAGACACAACTTCCTTTATGACAAAGGATGCATATAAAAAATCCAATGTCCTTTCTCTTGGCCATAGACTAAACTTATTTTCGATAAGCCTAACCACACCTAGCAGCTGAATGAGGATCAAGGTTGGCCAAGTGGTTAGGAAATCGGCCTGCCCTGGGGTTGTCCCGGGTTCGAATCCTCATATCCCCACCCCGCATTGAATTCATCTACATTTATATTATTACATAGCTTCTTTTATAAGCATTATTTATACTCAGTTTGTATTATGAAAGAGTCTATAAATAAGCTCCCTCGTGTATTCAGAAAACCCAGAGTTATGAATGGAAATCTCAACCAATAGAGTTACTTAGTCCAACTGGAGTGGCCATTCAAGCGCAGATTGCATGATGACCTACAGCAAGGTTAAATCTCAGGGAGGAAAATCAAATCTACTTAGGGCCAAGTGTGCTTAGAGAAGTCGTATCAGTGTATCACCATAGTTATCAGCCGAGCTATGGCAAGGGAGTTCGGAAATCAAGTGAGCTTCATGTTTTCATATCCTAGTGTCTTTTCTTCGTTCTTAGTTGTGTGCTGTATTCTGTCAGGGAAGGACATCATCATTGCTGTTATGGCCTATGTACATTGACCTTTGGAAGATGAATCATGTCAATACGAGGTAGAGCGGTGAAGAGTGCACGGTGAACGAGGATGCATGGAAATGGCATACTTTTATGAGATCATGGAACAAATAGGGTGAGTAAGCCCAACCACCACAATTACTAACACTATCAGCGATTGGAACATTGGCATTAGCCTCCTCTCTGATAGCATCTCTTCCTACGTCACTGATGAATAATTCTGACATTAAAGAAAACAGTAAAAACTATGTTTCTCACCACCCATTTATTCCTCATGTTTGGCGTGTTAAAAACTTTTTACCAGTGGTAGACAATAGCTAGGAATGCTTTTGTTTGTTGGGGGGGGGGGGGGGAGATTGGAAACTAGAACCATTAAGTTTAGAAGAGTGCTATAATCACTTACTCCTCAAATCAATAATTTTGAAAGGAAGTACACTACTAAAGTTCAAATCTCTTTAGTGAATGTTACAATTACTTATCTGTATTGATTTCATCAGCTAATGAACATGCTGAACTGGGAACCACTGTGATAAGCAGCCTAAACATGGTGATAGAAATAAATAAGGTAGGTGGTGGGGTTAGTAAATCCAGTATAGGGGAGATTGGAGGGTTTATCAAGTGAACTACGGAGGGAGAAGAAGGCAGGAATCAAAAGTTGACAAAATGGCCGGGAAGTGGACAATTTGGCGTAAAACGCAGATAAACTAAGTTTACCAAACGAAATGGTCTTAAAAGGTGTGGTTTGGATAATTAAAATTGGAAAAGAAAAAAGAAGTTATAAAAGGTATGGTTTCGCAAAAACAAACCTTGAAAAGGTGCAGTCTTACAACCTTTCCATATTTCTAGAGAGAATATAAATGCCCTCATATACAGCAACAAATTCAAGAGAGTGTGCAAGGTCAGTCTTAAATCATAAGAGGCTTGTGAGTGATCAGCTGTCCTTGTTCTTTCTATGATAACTAATACTGCTATGCCACTCTGAATATAAAAACTCCTTCACCACTCACACTTCACAACAGCATATGGGTTTAGCTAAGAAAATTAACACAGCAGAGATCAAAATACAAAAAGAGGTACCTGGAAAATTTCCAGGCATTTCAACCTTGCCAGTAAGCCTCTCCTTTCTTAAGTCGGGCACAGCATTATGAGAGTCCATCTGTTGAATGCTATCATCTGGTGGCTCCACAGCAGAAGAATCAGATCTCTTTCTTTTTATGTTTGGTTTATTTGAATTTTTCTGAGCACCCTGCTGCTCCCAACTAGCTGTTTCACGCCTATCCTGTGATTGTGAGTTGGTAGATTTAGTGTCAATACTAGAAGGACTTTCATGGTCAAACGACTTCCCACTCCTTTGGGAAGCAGATCCTTGGAAATGATCATTCCCTAAGCTGTTGGGAGCAGAAGATGGGCGACAGGAAGCAAAACCCTCCGTTCTATTGGAGTCATTTTCAGCCATACCAGACTTAGAGTCAGCGGTAGGTAGAGTCTGCGAACATGCTGCAAGAAAGATTTCCATGTACAGATCAACTTAATAGATTATACAAACCATTGGAGAAGATCATAAACCAGACAAAATCATTATATATGTTAAAACCTGCCATATGTGCTGAAGCAGACTCTCCTTGGGGTCCAGTGCTCAAAGGAAGACGTGATGATGTTAAAGCCTCAATATCAAGGCCATGCTGATTGATAACGGTCTCCATGGCCCTGGTGAAATTAAAACATAAGTACAAGGTAGGCATACGTATCACACAATCTCCATTGTGTATATATATTTTTCAACAAAAGCAATTCCTAAAAAAGAAGGTTCCTAATCAATGCAACCAAGGTATCTCATCATCACCTTGTGGAACAACTTTGACAGCAGAAAGTAGCTCCAAAAGAGTCAAAACTGAAGGTTCCTCCCAATCATTAAGGAGCCAGGAATTCAAAACATCCTAATGATGAAGATTACCACCCCCTTAATATCATCTCCAACAGTGGCATCCTTATGGGAGGCAATTCTGAAGAGGTTAGAAAACTGGGATTTCCAAAGGTAGCTCTCCACACCAACTGTCATGCCAAAGCAAAAACTCCTGATCCATTTTTCACACTAAAACCCACGGATGACGTAAAATTATAGAAATCCCAAGGGTAGCACCATGAGAACTATTAAGTATTAACCTCTTTAGTCTTTACTTCATCAACCCAATCTCTGGACTCCATATTTCACGGGGATGACATTCTTGCAAAGTGGAAATTTTTTTATGGCAAACCTCCGAAGTTAAATCCTCAAGAGCCTCATTAAAATTGAGAAGATATCTTATACTAACACCAATGTTCGCCTCAAAACTAACATAACTTACTTCTTGCCAATGGAAACCATTATTCCATAAGAAGTCGCCCTATATTTTTACAACCTTACAGGCAACACCAGCTAGAAAGTAAAGAGGGACATGAAATACACAGGTGAACTTACTAAACTACACGAAGTGTTCTTAAAAAGTGTAAGACGACCTCCTCTAGAGAGAAGCTTTAATTTTCTCCCCACAAGTTTGGTTTGAAACCTCCCATTATGAGATTCCAAACAGACTTGCATTTGAAAGATGCACCTAGCCGGAGCCAGAGGAAGGGAGCAACACCAAACCACAACCAAATAAATCGGCTAAACCAGTAACATCGAAAATCTCGCTAACGGAAATGAGAACACTCTAAGTGAGATTAATCTTGAGGCCAAACATGCAGCCTTGCTAAGATACTCAACAAGATTTGGTTTCACACACGTCCACTTCAAGCCCGAAAAGGAAAAAGAAAAATTCAAGTTCCTTTCTTCCCTTCAAAGATATCCTAGTTCCGCTTATACACATCAAAGTGATTCATACAATATTCCATAATTGAAAAGTTAAGGGCACATTGCTCCACACTCACAGGCAACCACATTAATGTGTTTTCCTGGACTCCGTTATTCCTAATTATTCCACTCCTCAGACGATCCTTTTGGCAAAATGGCGGAGACTGAAATAACTCAAATCAAGTATCTAATAACAAGTGTTATGCATTCATATCAACCATTCCGAAGACCCATCCACTAATCTACCTTAAGGCACTAATACGTTTGATCACAAACTCCATAAATTACCGAATCCTCAATAAGTTTTAATTCACTCCAACAAAGCGTCAATAAGTCACGTCACCAGGTTCAGTTGTCTAAATGCCATCTTTAACTATCTAACTCTCATGATTCTCAGCAATATAACAAACTGAACACATCTAAAACCAATCATGACCCACCTGGATATTACTTGATACGGCATAGAGTTTTCCTTTCCGCTGGCTTTCATATGCTGCAATATCTGTAACATTCACGACACGCACATAAATATCAAACACACCCCCGCAAACCATTCAAAATATTCTCAACTACCGAAAAGAGAGCGCAAGAGGCAAGCACGGGGTTTAAAGACTACTCACAACATAAAGCTTTGTCGCCAATTTCGCAGGCTCATCAGTAGACTCATGAATAAGCTTCTGCAGAAATTTGGCAGCCTCAAACTCCACATTATGTGGGGCCGCCATTTCGCCCCAAACCTAAACACCTGCAAATCAATCGCAACAATCCTAAATTAAGTGGATGCCAACAATATTCCACTGCATAACACCTAACAACCTAGGTTAATCGACAATACCAGAGCTGTTTTCGCGCCTCGAGTAAGCGAAACCGAGAAACGATTAACTTCAATAACACGCAATTTAAGTAAAAAGCATCTCATTTTCTTATGTAATCAAACAAATACAATCATTCCCATTTTTAAACTTCATGCTCAAATTCAGGCAACAACAAATCACAACTCAACCAAAATAATTTAAAACAAATCAGTTCAATCGATATTTGCAACAATTTCTTCCTAAAATTATGCGTCAATTTCAGAAAATTTTGATAATAATAAAAAAATAAAAAATGACCTGATTCTAACACGGGAGCATCAACATTTTCTGGCGCATAAATTAAACAATGGAATTGATTGATCTTTAAGTTAAGCTGAAATTCGGGATCAACAGGTTTGATTGTTGAGTAAATTATAAGCGAGATTTCTAGGGTTTTGGTGCTGCATGAAAGCGAAGGGAGAGGAGAGAGAGAGAGAGAGAAAGAGCGAAGAACGTTTTTTTTTTTAATGAGTGGGAAAATGGGAATTAGGTGCAAATTTGTGAAGTTGGGACTCCTGAACTTTGATGGAGTATAAGTTTGATTTTGGATCTGAGCCGTTTATTTATTCATCTGACGACTCAATTTCCTTCCCATTCATATAGTACTCATTTATTTATCGTGGTACATCCCTTTTCATTGTCTTCAAATATTTTTCTTCTTTTCTTTCTCCTTCATTTTTTAATTTCTTGTGGTTGGATTTTGGGGATTAATTTGCCCAAATATAGCGAAAACAAATACTGCTTGTTGGGGGCAAGTGCAATGGAAATTGAGGGGGATAAACTCCGGTAAACGGGTCATTCGGGTCATATATTTCGATTTGGGCCGAGCCAAGTACGGGTGTGTAATATACGTGTCAAATTCGAATCGGGTCATTTTAAATTGTATATTAATGTCAGATTTCTTAGCATTTTGTCGGTCAAGGTATAAAAGAACACAAGTCTTTACCGTATTAGTTAAAAAAAAAAAAAAAAAAAAAAAAAAAAAAAAAAAAAAAAAAAACTATGAATGACATATTGGTATAAAACAATGCAACGATAGTCAAATAAGCCTAATTTTTCACCGAGTTGGAAAATCGACAAAAAAAAAAAAAAAACTATTTGTTTTTTTCAAAAATTTGCAAAAAAGTGCTCTCCTATATTCTTGGAAAATATTTATACTCTTAAAACTTATTTTCAAAAACTTTTAAAGGGATATTTTGCATATTTTTGAAAAAAAATACTTTTTGTCGATTTTTCCAACTCTGACGTAAAATTAGTCTTTTTGACTCTATTTGCACTTTTTTTGTACCAATATGTCCTCCTGAGTTTTTTTTATACCAATGTGGTAAAGACCTGTGTTTTTTATACCAATCTGGCTATTTGGCGCATTTTGTCTCATGCTTCGTATTCTCTTAAATTGAAATTTTATTAGTGATTTGAGTGATCTAAGATGTGATATAGTAGATTTAAGTCATTATTGTTCAACTTATTTATTTAAATGTCTAATTATTCGGGTCGGGTCAATATCGGATCAAACAAAATTCGGGTCACTTTCAGGTTCACGTCAGGTCATTTCGTTTTTGAGGTTGAATTCAACATAGTAATTCGGGTCAAATAATCTGGGTCGGATGTTCGGGTCTGGATTTTTTTTTTTTGCCAAGTCTAGATAAGACATAACAGATTGAAAGTTTAATTTGGGGTTTACTTAGCTGATAGTTTCATTAACTGCCACAGTTACTTATTTCAAGTGATAGTTTCATTTTCCTACCCTCAACATTATCATTGATGGCAAAATAATCTATTTGTGCTACTTTTTTTTAAGATGGTAGGAGCCTAAAAGACACTCAAGTGTAATAAATTATTGCACATATCCAAAGAATTCTTAGAAGTAAAACATTCTAATTACAATTTTGTAACCTAACCGTATCAAATAAAAAAAAAAAAAAAACAAATTCAAGCTATATTAATAAGTTACTCACACTCTAATTTATCCTACATGAGCAATGTGGGATACTATTGTATCTTGAGTGTATGTACATCTATCGCCAAGTTTGTTTATAATAGTCTTATAAAAGGGGATATATTCTACTTGATCATGATTCAACAATATGGGACAAGGTTTTACTAGTACTCTTCTGTTTTATCAAGATTAAAGATTATCTCACATCAACTATGAAGCAAGATTAGTGTCACGCCCCAAAACGAATATTGGAACATAACAGACGACTACCCACAAAAGTAGGCCAAACCTTTCTTATTCTTCTATCGTCGATGGTCCAAAACAAATACTACAAAGTATTGTACATCCGACAATTATTATACAGACAACTATAATCGCCATTGATTGGAATACAAAGTTAACTTGGTTGGGTGCCTCACTCAAATTCCCGCCTTCTGCTAAGTCTAGTCACCTGAAATAGGTTATTATTGAAAGGGTGAGCTCAACAACTCAATAAAAGACAGTCTCTAACTTAGCCGGATCAATCAAGTGCCAAACAGAAAGAAACCAGTAATAATTCATATAGTACAATAATTCTCAGAAATGGGTAGTAATTGTTCTGGTTAGTTCAGAAGTTCTTAGTCAGTGCCAATTTAATCCCTTGGCATGGCCAGACGGATATCCTCAGTTCACAGTTAGCCAGAACATATAACTAGCCACAATTCAAAGTAGTTTAGAAAATATTCATATTTCACAGTACTTGATCCTCTTTCAAAAATAAGCATTTATAGAGCATACGAAAAATAATACTATAAGGTAAATCAGAAAAAAGTCCCTTACCTGATATTCGAACCGTCGCGATGTTTCTTCTGCCTGTTCTCTCGTTTTAAGTAATAAGTGTCGCGTAAGTTATTTATTTAAGATCCCTTTGTTATTCTAGTTATGTTGTCGACTAAGTTTAAGAGTTAACTGTCCAATAGTCCAAATGATGTCCAATGTCCAAGTGATACCTAAAATGGGTCTATGTCTCTTATTTAATCGAGTTATTATTTTGATCAGATTAGTATATCTAGTGGTAGGTATTCACTCTATGGTTATTTCACCGATGAGGTATTTTCCGCCTGGTTACTTCTTACCATCGAGTTACTATCTCCACCACATATACCTCAACAATTAATCTTGAGTTAGTTGTTACCAACGGTGATGTTAACAAACTAGGGTATATCCGCCGAGTTACTTACACCGTACATAACTACTCGCCACAAGATTCATTATTGGAAAACGTGTATAATAATAACGGCTTTGTTTCAAGATATTAATTCAAAAATAGTTTAGGTAACATACCTTACTCGAGTTAAGTTGTAGTAACTAATTTGGCAGAACCTTGGTATAATGGACTAATTCTCTTGCAGGAATACTATTAATTATTTCGTAGTTTATATTTGTGAGACTTTACAACACTCTAAACTCATTTAAACTTCTCATTCTCTTCCACTTGAGTAATTGTTGTCTTGTCAAATTTGATGAAAAAGCTTGCTATCTATAGAGAGTTGTCCATGAAAAAACAATACTTCATCTTATGGTAATCCTCGATTTAGGAGATTTCAAGAAGATAAGATAAAACTAAATAGTGCAAGGATAGGTAAAATACTATTTGTTTTATATAATTACATATTAATCCAAACTTAATCCTATGCAAATCTTGGAACAAAAAGCAAACATACAAAGAACCCTGTATTGTCCAAATCGAACTCATACTCTTGCATAGTTCCATTTTGTTTTTCTATATCGATAATTCATGACATTACTAATAGTAGTGATAGTAATACTATTGACATTAATACTATTGAAGGAAATAGTAATACTATTGGTAATAATACTATTTAAGGAAATAGTAATACGTTTGACACTAATACTATTTAAGGAAATAGTAATACTATTGACAATAATACTATTTAAGTAATAAATAGTTATACTTTTGGCAATAACATTAATACTATTTGTAATAATAGTGTAATATTGGAAATAGTATAAAAAAAACGGGTCATTACAATTAGAGTATTGTTGGCGCTCGAAGAAACGTTGTTTTCGTCCCACATCGTTGCATCATAATAAGATAGATTAACTCTACGCGGAATTTTAAAACTGATGTTAGTTATTAGTATTAAGGAATGATTAGTATAAAGTTTATATGTTCATATTGTGATTGATTGTAATTGATTTCTAATATATTTACCTTCCTAATTTGGCCTTGTGTTATAAGTAATGATCAATCCGCACATATTATTCTAACTGGAAGATTGTATTAATGGGGATGCTGAAGTTTACAAGATTGTAACTACAAGCTTATGCAAAAAAAATACAGTGAATTAGACAAGGAAGTGTTTATGGTAGAATCTAACACGAATTGTTAATGAGCAGACATGCAATATTTATAATAGTTAGCTACTAACTCCAGCTAAGGTGGCTAACCACCGGGTTTGGTTCAACCCATCATCTTTAACAAGAAGCTTGGAAGTTAGGGAACCATTTAACAAAATCCTCACAAAATTTTACGTTGCATGCTAATTAACTATCGTTTGTCTCTCTGGTACATTTATGGGGTATTATTGATTTGGCATCCTCAACAAACTTCAGATTCCCGGCCTCATCTAGCACAAATGGAAACTGTAATTTGATGGACTCAATTGGTTCTTTGACAACACTTACCTGGAAATTGATATCCAAACTAGACACTGTCTTCAACATTTTGTCGTACTTCCACTGAAATCATCCATGATGCGCTTGTGCATCGTCCTAGAAATAATCTACCCAACTTTGTACCTTGAGAGTTGGCATGTCGTCTACTATGCTACATGAAACTTATACAAACCACAATAAAGCATATTATTTCCTCTTCATAACCAATGTCACATGCACATCGAAACATGGTTTGATGCCTAAGAGAGAGATAATATCAAAACATGATTAAAATTACTTTGGGAGTATGAGTGGAAGCGTGTACCAAATGCAAGGAAAAAAAAACCACAATATTGATGTTTGCAGGAAGCAGGTAGGGGTAAGGAATGTATGAAGGCCTAACCCAAATCAGAATAGGGCCCCTACCCAATCAAGGTATGTAGAGAAGCAAAGTACCCAGGATGAGAGATAGGAAACTGACGAAAATAGGCAGGAAACTAACGAAAATAGGCAGGAAACTGACGAAAATAGGCAGGGAACTAATGAAAATAGGAAGGGAAGCTCTTAATGGAAATAAGATTTTTCAACTGGCTACTAAGTTAAAAGAGCCGAGGGGCCTCTTAGGAAGTTAAATTAGAGAAGATTTTTTGATGTGGAAAATAAGTCCAACTAAGCTTATCTAGATCTGATTGAGATATAAAAAGCAATGCTGGGTAAGCCACATGATTATGACCTGCTAGAAAAGGAGAAAATGGCAGCTGATGAGTATAGATTGCTAAGTAAGCAGTTGAGTCATTCTTGAAGCAAAGAAACAAAATGAGATGGACTATGGAAGGGGATGAGAATACAACTTAGTTTCACCATACCCTAAAATCCAAATCCTCCGTAGGGTCAGTGATAGAGTGTCCAAGCATGCCACGAAAAATTCTGTTAGGGGAAAGCAGTGGTTACACAGATTGTTGAAATTAGTTCTCTCCTAGACTATTTTCACTACGCCAAATACGACAATTAACACCTGCAAATATGACACCGGTAGTCCTAGAACCGGTGTCAGAATTTCATACGACACCGGTTTCTTATCAACCGGTGTCAAATGTGTTAAAAAAAAATATTACCAGGTATATATGAGATTTTTAAATGAAACGAGGAAAAAAAATAAGGTATATATATGACACCGGTGTTCCAAAAAACCGGTGTCGTATGTGTTAACAAAAAAAAAAAACTAAACTCCACCAGCACATAACTATACTTAGCGGAAAAAAAAAATCAGACATACGACACAGGTTTTTAAGCCAACCGGTATCATATGTGTTAACAAAAAAAAAAAAAAAATCCCCAGCCAGCGGATAACTTACTTAGCAAAAAAAAAAAATTCAGGAATACGACACCGGTTTTTATCACAACCGATGTCATATGTGGTGTCATGAATTGATATTCTTCCCTTGTCGTTGATAATTTGGCAATTAATTAAAAAACATAACCCAAAACAAATTAAAAACCATAACCCCCGAAACCCAGAAAAAAATAAGTTTGAGTTCGCCTATCGCCGTTCACCGTTGCCGCTCGTGCTCGCCCCAGTGTTCGCGTGTTCGCCGTCGCCGTTCGTGCTCGTGTTCGCCGTCGTCGTTCGTGCTCGTGCTCGTCGTTGCCGCTCGTGCTCGCCGCTCGCTCGTATTGTCGTTCGTCGTCGCTCGCTCGTATTGTCGTTCGCCGTCACCGTCGTTCTGACTTTCGCCGTCGCCGCTCTATGGTTCGCCGTCGCCGCTCTGTGGTTCCTATTGTCACCCACTTCTTCGTCTTGGTGCCTCTTTCAATTAGGTTTGTATTTAATTAATGTTTTTGTCAATTTAATTTTGTTTTTTTGTTTTTTGATTGATATGTTTGGATTATGTGTTAGTGAATTGCTCTTAGTTGAATGGAATTGGTATGTAATTTTCATTTTTTGTCGTATGGAGTAGAATAGAGTACAACTTTAGATTGCAGTGGACAAAGACACCAGTTATATATTTGACCATTTTCTTATCTATAATAATATTTTATTTAGGTATTATGAATATAGTATTGTAGTAGTGAGTTTAGTTAGATCAAAACAAAATTAAAGCATTATAGATTATTCAATTAGCTAGATTTAGGTGTTTGATTTTTTTTAGGTTGAATTTAGAATAATTAGTTAATAATTCTTGTAGTGAGTTTAGTTTGATTAAAACAATAAAACTTAGATTATTGAATTGGTAGTTTTAATTAGCTATGTTTAGGTGTTTACTTTTTTTAGGTTGAGCTTAGGATAATTGGTTACTAATTTTGGTTTATATAGACATGGATAAAAAATGAATAACAATGTCATATCAAGGAGACCGTGATTATGAGGAGGGGATTCGAAAGTTTATAAATTTTGTCGAGAAAAATTGTGAAGACTTAAAGTGTATGCGGTGTCCGTGTTGTGATTGTTATAATATGAGATTTCACTCTCTTGATACGGTAAAAATTCATTTGGCTAAGAGCGCTTTTGCTTCAACTTATACAAAATGGATTTTTCATGGGGAGACAACACATGACTTGAGCATGGAGAGTCAAAGTAATAGAGAATTTGTCCAAGAAGATATTAAAGATGATGATGATGACTATATTGGAGAGAATGGTGAAGACTATATTGGTGAGGATGATGATGTCGAGAATATCGATGCGACTAATGGAGAGGGTAGTGGAGAAGAGGGGAATAATGATCCGAATAACGATGAAATTGATGTAAGTGGTGATGACCCGAATATGATGGAGAACTTGTTGTATGAAAATTGCAAAAAGTATACTAGATTGTCCGTCGTTCTTAAGTTGTATAATTTAAAGGCGGCAAATGGTTGGAGTGACAAGAGTTTTAGAAGTTTTAGAAGTTTGTTAGAGTTGTTGAATGACATGTTATCAAGTGGTAATTCTCTCCTTACTCGGACTTATGAAGCCAAAAAAATGTTAGCTTCAATGGGTCTAGGCTACCAAAAGATTCATGTTTGTCCAAATGATTGTATATTGTATCGCAAAGATTATGAAAATGATGGTGTTTGTCCTATTTGCAATGCCTCTCGATATAAGGAGAATAAGAATGGCTTTCCGACTAAGGTTTTGTGGTACTTTCCCATAACCCAACATTGAGGAGACTCTTTGCCAATCGAGAGGATGCGAAATTGATGACATGGCACAAATCTGGTGTCGACAGAGAGACATCCGGCTGATGCTGCTCAATGGAGATTTTTTTATGCAGAAAACCGTGAATTTAGCAAGGAACCGAGAAATTTGCGACTTGCATTATCTACTGATGGAATGAACCCATTCGAGAATGTGAGTAGTGCACATAGTACATGGCTCGTTATACTGATTACTTATAATTTGCCTCCGAAGTTATGCATGAAGAGAAAGTACATGATGCTTTCTTTGTTGATTTCTGCCCCAAAGCAACCGGTTAACGACATAGATGTTTATTTGGCTCCTCTTCTTGATGATTTAAAATTGTTGTGGGATGAAGGAGTTCAAGTCTTTGATGCTCATGTGGGTCGTAAATTCAACCTACGTGCTATGTTGTTCAACACTAGCCAAGATTTTCCCGTTTATGTCAACTTGTCCGGATATAGTGTAAAAGGAGATAATGCATTAATGCATGTCCGATATGTGAAGAAGATGCAACTAATCTCTATCTTAATCAATCTCACAAGAATGTTTATCTTGATTATCGTAGATTTTTGCCATACAATCACCTTTATCGTATACAACGAAAGGCTTTCAATGGAGAAGTGGAAATGCGTGAGCGTCCAATTGTTTTGACGGGTGCCCAAGTCTATGAGAAAGTCAAGCATTTGAAAATCATATACGGGAAGAAATGTGGTTCGAAACTTACATCCAAGGGTTATAAGAACAGACCTATATTATCTTCCTTATTGGAAAGATTTGACTGTTAGACATTCTCTTGTTCTCATGCATATAGAGAAGAATTTTTGTGATGCTATTGTTAACACATTGTTGGATATTGCGGGCAAGAAAAAGGACACTTTGAATGGAAGAAAAGATATGTTCAATAAGTGTAAAGTCAGAAAAGAGTTGTTACCGCAACAAATGGGTTCACGAACTCGTTTACCTCCCGCTGCTCACACTCTCTCTAAAAACGAGAAAAACAATTTTGTGAGTGTCTCAAGGGGATAAAGGTACCAGAAGGTTATTCTTCAAATATTAGCAATCGTGTGTCGATGAAAGATTTGAAACTTATTGGATTGAAATCTCATGATTGTCATATACTCATGCAACAACTTTTGCTTGTGGCTATTCGTTCCATTTTACAAAAAAAGGTACGATTTGCACTTACAAAAGTGTGTTTATTCTTTAATGTCATTTGTAACAAGGAGATTAGTCCGACTGAGTTGGACAGTTTGGAGGAAGGGATTATTTTCACTTTATGTCAGTTAGAGATGTATTTTCCTGTTTCTTTTTTCGATATCATGATCCATTTGCCGGTCCATTTGATAAGAGAGATTAAAGAATGCGGACCAATCTTTTTGAGATATCAATATCCATATGAAGGATGAATGGAAATCTATAAAGAGTATGTGACAAATGTATCTCATCCAGAAGGTTGTATTGTCGAGCGTTATATCATAGAAGAGGCCCTTGCTTTTTGTTATGAATTTCTCTCTGATGATGAGCGTGTTGGTCTTCCAAAGCCACTTCATGCCGACAAAATGGAAGGCAAAGGAGTTAGGGGCCACAAGATTATCCAACTCAATACCGAAGAAATGAATTCAGTTCATTCATATGTTCTTCACAATGATAAAGTTGTCGATTCTTACATTGGTGAGCATAAAAGGCTTTTGAGTAATGTGCATAGAAATAAAGAGCGGACATGTGAATTGAGAGTGAGAACAAAAAGAGATTTGACACTTGGTTGAAGAACAAAGTTGTAAGTCAACCCATTAATAAGTTCCCTGATCATGTGAGAATTATGTCTTTTGGTCCATCTTTACAAATTTCCTCTTATAGTGGATATGTCGTCGGTGGATATACGTTCTACACCAAAGAACAAGATTCAAGAAGCACTATGCAAAATAGTGGAGTTTCTGTTGATGCCACTTCTATTCATTTTGCAAGTGCTAATGATAAGAAGTCAAGGGAAGAAAAAATGATTTATTATGGGCAAATTGAATAGACTTGGGAATTGTATTACCAAACTGTACGAATTCCTGTTTTAAGTGCAAGTGGGTCGACAACAACAATGGTGTTAGAAGAGATGAGTTGGATTTCACTTTGGTGAACTTTGATAAGGTTGCGCATAAAGATGATCCGTTCATGTTTGCAAGCCAAGCAAAACAAGTTTTTTATGTGAATGACTCTTTGGATAAAAAATGGTCTATTGTTTTATTCGCTCGACCTAGACATGAGTTTGATTATTATGTTGAAGATGAGATTTTAGAAGGTTTGGGTACTCCGAATTCATGTATTGATGAGATAGAGACTGATGATAACTCCTTATCATATATCAGAGATGATCATGATGAGGGAGTTTGGGTGCAAAATGATACAAATTCTACAAAGGGAATTTCTTCTTCAAATGTAACAAATAAACGTTATCGGACTAACGTAAGTTCTCAAACTATTTGGGGAATTTAGTTTTACATTTACATAATTATAATTTTCATTACTCGCACAAACTCCTCTTTATATTATTTGTGTTACTTATGTTTATTATTTACTTACACTTATTATATTTATTTTATTTTATTTAACTCTCTCTTATGTCTTTTGATACTTATAATCATGTTTATATTTTGTGAATATATGTTGGATAATGTCGACTCGAATAAAAAGAATAAAGCCTAGTGATGATTCCGATTCCGATCATGAAACAAACTTTACTACGCGCCTGTGCAAAAGCATTAAAAGATGGTTCTCCTTTTCAGCTACAATGGAGTACGGACGAGTTGTTAAATCCGATTGACGAATATCGCCAGAAGTTTAGTAGTCGGATAGACGCAATCGCACGTGGACATGTGCCTATTACTTTGAGAGAGTGGAAGAAGCTTACGAAGCCACAAGAGAACGTGTCTTACACGATATTGAGGTTAGATATAATATTCATTTTATTTCATATGTCTTGTATATAAAAGTTATCTAAACTCTTATGTGGTTTTTTTTTTTTTTTTTTTTTTTTTTGTTGCAAGGGTGCATTTTATGTTCATCCCGAACGTAGAGGACGTTGGGTGTTGAGGATAGCTGGTGAAAGATGGAGAAATTGGAAGACCAAACTTCATCTTAAGTATATATGTATGTAATTGACAAGAACACCAAGGAAAATGAACTTGTAACGAAGCCGCCGGGCAAGTATCCACAAATCACACAAGAGCAATGTGATGCTTTCATAGAATATCATTTGAAAGATGAAAAGTTTCTTGTAAGTTTACATATAATTTTATAATTTTATTCAAATTTTAGTTTTAATAAATATTCTAATTTTTTGTTTATTTTTTTTACGGTAACTAGTTGCTTAGCAAAGATGGTAAAGCTAATGCTGCAAAAAACAAGACTAAATACTTTGGCTCTCGAAAAGGATATATTGGGATCAACGAAGAAATTGTAAGTAAATATACACCTTTTTATTTTTTCCGTTATTATTAACAAAATAGGAATCGTATATTGTTACTAACACAAAAATGTATTAGATTGAGGAATATGCCGCTAAAAGGGTGCAAATCAAAGTAGTACCACGTCATGTGACTTGGTTGAGAGGTCATAAATCCAAGAAAGGTGCAATGTTTGAGTATGACGAGGAAGTGGTGAAAAAAAATTATAAGTTTTTTTTTACATTTTTGACAATGCTAGAGGTCTACAGTGTAGACACCCAAAAGTGTCTACAATCAGCAATAATTTTACTACACTATCAAAATTTTACTACTCACACCATTAATTTTACTACCTGAGTTTTTCATTACAATTAATTTTACTACTCCGATCTCAATTTTACTACTACTAACTCAATTTTACATTGTAGACAAATAAATTGTCCCTACACTGTAGACGTCTAGCAATTTGCATTTTTTTAAGGGTAGAAATTATACTTATTTTAAAATCATTTCACATAATAATTCTAATTAAATTGTTATTGTCACTTATTAGGGTGAGTTGGAAGAAGCCGTGAAAGAAGGAACGTTTGTTCCAAAAGGTCGAGACGATATATTGTCTCGTGCAATCGGCAAAGATGAGCACCCGGGTCATGTTCGTGGTGTAACCAACATGAGAAATTTGTCGAATGTTTTTGGTAGATCCACGAAAAAACTGTCCGAGGTAAAGTTAGAGTATACGATGAGAACAATGCAATACCAAATGTTCAAGATGAGTCAAATACTTTGCAATTTACAATTTACAAATTTCTAATTGTGATAGTTGCACCAACAATTTACATTACTTTATTAATAATGCAGGGTTGGCATAAGTGTCAAATGTCACTTCCTAGTAATTCACAAGAGATAGTAGCTTTAGGAGAAGTGTATGTGCCAGGCGCTTCGGAGGTACTTGTTCTACACAATAACATTGTAACTCCCGCTTATAGTAGAGTGAGAATCTCTAAAGACTTGGTGCCAAATACCGAATTGCGAGTTTCGACCCCAGAAGCTTGTTTTCTCTCTTCGGCCCTTGGTGGTTATGTGTTGTGGCCTTCTCCTTTTATATATATATTGCCTGATACGGTAATTTATACTTCATTATTGAAATTCTTATATTCTCTTTGATTTATATTTACATTTTAACAAGTGTTTTATTTTGTTTGATCACTTAGAATGACACGGATAACTCTACGAATAAGAACAACACACCACCAATCAACAATTCGACCCCTACGTCCACTTCAACTTCCTATTCGCAATTCATAATACTGGAAGATAAAATGAAGATGAGAAGAACTGTGTTGATGAAGTGGCTTTGCAAGAAAGCTCGAAGCATGAGGAAATCCGGAAATTCGGGAAAAACTTTGCATGTACCCGAGCATGTGCTCCATAATACGCAAGAGTTGTTTGTGACACCGAAAGAGATGGAGCAATGGTGTTATCAATGGCAAATTCAATCTACTCACATTACGGCGTTTATCTTGTAAGTCACTAATAATACCTTTGTTTAAGAAAAATAATAATTAGTTTAGATACTCATATATTGGTAAATTTATACATGTAACACTTTCTTTTTGTGTTTTTTTTGTAATAGGTATTTGAAAATAGTTGTGTGAAAGGAGCCATGTAGATGGTTTGTATGGTTTTTTAAGCCCGCCATTTTTGTCTCTTATATCACCAGTTGATGATGAGGATGATCGTGGGAATTATGTTTTTAGTGCTTTCGCTTGTACAACATGTGCACACGGGCAAAAACTATTTTTCGCACCTTATAATGAAAGGTAACTAGTTTTACAAATCCTTGTATAATTTTTTTATTTTATAATTCGTAACTTATATTATTTTGATAATGTGTAGTTCGCATTGGATGTTAGCTGCGATGGATCCACCGTCAGGATCGGGGTATTGGTTAGATCCATCAAGAGGGACTAAGAAACCACCCGAATTTCTTCGTAATCTAATACAAGAGTATGTATATATTATATAAGTTATTATCTTTAAACTACATTGTTCTTTATTTAAACTCCACTGTTATTTAATTATATCTTATATATTGGAATATCACGTTCTTTAACCAGCGTCGTGACGAGGATCATGACTTTGGATCCTCTAAACAAGTTGAATACGAATTCGACGCTTATGAAATGACATACTATAATGGTACGTTTGAATTTTCTGTGTTTATTAACTATACTTTTGATATCCTATTTATGCGTTCGAATTTGAGCTTATTTATTTTGTATTTTGTTTTGTAGTGTCCCCGTCAACCCTTAGGAAGTCACGATTGTGGATATTATATTTGCCGTTACATGTTCGAAATAATCCAAAAGAAAGCCACAACTATTCCAAATATGGTAAATATCAAAACATATATCTATCCTAGTAATTTATAAATGTTTAAGTTTTGGTTATCTAAATTCAATTTGTTGTTTTAGTATGTTGTGAAGGGTTGCAAGCAATTTACGAATGAACAAGTGGAAGAAATAAAAGATCTTTGGGTTACATATGTCTTTGTGGATGGAGATGAAGAAGAAGACAGTGAAGATCTCTAGCTACCTAGCGAGTTTTGCTTGTAAGTGTTCAAATCTACTTTGATTTCTTTACACTTAGATTCTCTTTAAGTTTGAAATGTTAGTGTGGAGTAGTTGGCATGTTTTAGTTAGGAAATTTGAAACTAGGAAAAGCAAGAGACCTCCATTGTTATATTTTGGAGAAATGTTGTGGAGTAATTGAGATTGGATGGATTCTTATTATATATAGAGTGAATTTGAAGCTCCATTGTTGTATAGCAGAGAATCAGCTTGGTTTCTTATAATCGAGGTTTTGGAAATTGTTATCGTTGAATCGGCATAATCGTATTGTATGTTTGTAATGTGGGAATTGGCGACTAATTGTTGTAGTCGCCAATTACCTGGCCGGGCAGAAGCGAACGAAAAAAAAAAACTCTACCCTATGACACCGGTTTTTACCACAACCGGTGTCATGCATCACTCAAGCGAAAAAAAAAAAAGAAAAACGGTAAGTACCTATGACACCGGTTTTGGTCAAACCGGTGTCAAATGTCTACCCAGAAAAAGTCAACACATGGTTATATATGACACCGGTTTTGGTCAAAACAGGTGTCAAATGTCCTACCAAGCTGCCGAGTCTTGTGTCTATATACGACACCGATTTTTCTTGCAACCAGTGTTGTATGTCTTAGTTTTGACACCGGGTATTTTCTGGACAACCGGTGTCTTAACATAAGACACTTGCAGTCCAGACATCGGTTGCAACCGGTGTCTGTATGGTATTCAACCTGCTGTCTTATGTATTATTTGGCGTATTGTTTGGTTTGGGAATTTAGGTGTACCATGTGGGGTTACTATTCCCCCCAGCTTGCTCTTTAATATAATTACGTTTTATCAAAAAAGAGGAACAAGGAAAATGGACTTATAGGTTGAAAAATGATGGAGATGAATGAAATTTGTTTCACAACAACAAACTCACATCTTTTAGCCAAAAGATGGCCTATGCAAAACCTGATGTAAGACAAGATAGAAATAAGGTACCTATTTTAGAGAAGCTATTAATCATCAGCTTCAAATCGCTTTTGGTTTCTGGGAACTTGGGAATTTTGGCTTTCACATCCAAAAATGACACATCGAAAGTTCTGCTAGCTGGTGCTGAAGATGCTTTCAGATTTTACAATGCATGAGGTCATATATGAACATTTATGAAAAATGAACATACGGTAGTATGAAATATCTTTCATTTACAACAACACAGAATTCAACTAAACCAAGAAAACATTAACAACTGACGCTAGAATATGATATGTGTAGGCAAACTTAGTTCTTGAATATGTCTAATGTTAAGTGTTCTCTAGGTAGAATAATATGGAACATACAAGATCTTGTGAGTCTAGATGCATCCTAGTAAACTAGAAAAGTGCCCATCATCTATAAATGGATGTACCATGCAAATTTGATGGATACGCAATGAATCAGAAACTTTGCCTCCTCTTGAAACATTTTTTCCCCACTTTATCATCTGAAATATCCTAAATTCAACATTTGGTATCGAATCGTATACAAAAAGTTGAGCAAGGGAGCAACATTTAAGACTGATTCATTGATCGTTCTCCGTTTGTATAACTCCACACATTATGTTCATCTTCAAATAGTGAGAAAGTTACAACTAGTCAACTACAAGTCCTCAAGGCAAGAAAAGTTAGTCTAATAATATTCATTTGAATCAAAATTTGGGAGAAATGGAGAATCATGTTGGTTTTGCAACCACTATACCCAATCATTAGACTTTTTCAGGATTTTCCATATTGATCCTTGTTAAAATAATCTAATGTTATGTGTTTCCTAAGTAGAATTAAGAGTGTAGATGCATCATAGTAAACTAGAAGAGTGCTTCATCTACAAAAGTACATGTACCACTACAAGAAAAGCTCATAATTACGACCAATTTTACAACGATACGCTTTTCTCGTCGTAGTTAGTTAACATTTGTGACGAGTTTTTTCAAGTCAATGCTATAAAAATGTTCAATTATGACGGGGCGCGAATCTTGTCGCAAAAGAGAAGGAAATCTCGTCGTAGAAATTCTATGAGGTCAATGGTTACGCGTTAAAGTGATCCTCCCTTTCTTTTCACTTGAACTTTGAGAAACCCTAGTCTCCCCCTTCTATTTTATATTTTACTTTCTACCCAAAAACCAGATCTATGGTTCTATACCTTTCCAAAAAAAAAAAAAAAAAAAAAAAAAAAAAAAAAAAAAAAAAAAATCATATGTAAACCACAATAACTCCCCAATTGTTCCGATTGCATCATTTTTCTCTCTCCTCTTTTGCTATCAAGACCACCATCGACACATCACTACCGACCAAAACCAAGCATCGCGAATTCATGATTCACAACCATTTTTTTTTTTTGGTACAAAGCCGCCAATTGAACCCCCTCCACTTTTGCTTGGTACATTTTAACTTTCTACATGTGTTCAATTGTCATATTGAGGTTTGGGTTTTAATATTTGTAGATTGTAAACTTGTAATTTCCAATTTGATTTTTGTGTTATAATTTGTGTTTATTGTAATTGTTAGCTTGTTCACAAGAATTCGAATCAAAGTTGCTCGCTTGGCTTTGTTGGTTGTGGGCCTTGTGACAAATGAAGATAACATTTGATTCTTTGACTTTGCAAAATTAATCTTTTTATGTACATTTCTAAGTTTCTAGGACAAAGAATAGGGCTCTTTTTTTTTTTTTTTTTTTTTTTGTCAAATTAGATGTTAGTCAATTTATTAGTCTTATCATTTTGTAATTGATTTGTTTGTCATATATCTGAATGTGTTGAGGTCTAACTTTGAGATTCTCAGTTTACAAAAATGAAGAAGATGAAGATGATTTTGGTTTTCTTGGTGGGGCGAAATTGAGATTATTTTTTTTAGAAAGGTAAGCGTACAAGAGAAGATTAGTTAAGTAATCCTTCTCTCCAGGGCATCAACTAACTTATCAGAAGAAGAAAAAAAAAACTAGAAAGTGAGGATCAGTAAAACATAAAGCAGGGACACCAACCTGGGGATTAAGGATAGAGTGCCCTAGGGAAGCTAGCCTATCAACGACATGATTGGATTCTCGAAAGATGTGAGTAATCGACCATCGCCGGAAACTCGCCAAGATACTTTGAATGTCCTTGATGATGAAGTCAACGGTCCAAGGAACTTTGTAACGACCCAAAACCGCCTGGATGATGATTAAATTGTCACCTTCAATAATTACATCTTCAGACTCATTAGAGCGTATCGTCGTTGCTTCTAGTCCGGGTTTTGGTGATTGCCAGTGAAGGCTCGTTATTTGACTTTTTCGTTCGGAGGGCTTGGTGTTTATTCGGGCGGGGATGGTGTCCATTATGCTTTTTTAGCGTCGCGACTTCAGTCTGCTGACATGCAGTCAAGCTTCTTCGTCATGCTGGTGTTGTCCCTTCGAGTCTGCATTTGCTGATGTTGTTGGTGTTTTTAATCGGACTATGGAGGTTGACATTTTGGGTAATCGTGGTGAGATCGATGCCCCCAGACTTATGAAGAGATTAGCAGATTTATATTATGCTCGGGCGCTAGGGATACCGCTTCTGTTTATTCCTTGACACCGCGTCTGGGGTTTTGCATGAGGGTATGCAAAGTTCTGATTGGCTTAGGGTGGTCCCGATTTTGGGGTTGGGTCAGACTATGAATGATCGCACTTATCGATGTGTGCTTTGCTACCGTCTGGGGGTACGTTTGTTCACCATGGATCACCCGTGCTCTGTTTGCTCGCGGGTCTTTGTGGGTGATATTGTAACACCCCCAAATTTCCTTTCCTTTTTAAAAACTTGTTTTTCCTAATGATCCAAAATACAATTAAGGAAATTCTGAGGTGTCACTCCGCACTCGAGTCAAAGACCCGAATGCAAGGAGATTTAAGAAGCCGAACTACAAATGTCTAATGGTCTAAAATAGTCTATTACAATTCATTAATTAAATTACAACAATCAGAAATATGAAATAGTCTAAGTATTATTGATGGTCTAACAACTGAAACTCTAAATTCGTTTAGTCCAACTAATAACTAATGAGTCGTCGATTCCCGCATGCATCAAATACTCCAAACTTGTGGTGAATTTAAAACACAAAAACCACAGTTGAAAAAGTTAATGAAATTGAGTAAGCTAACACCTCAACTCATAGAAAACCAAAACCCCTACCTGGATTTTGAAAACGTTTTAGGTTTTATTTTCGAAAATACACTTAGCACATAATCATATGAATTATCCATTAATAATTCCAAACCAACAATCCAAATTCATATTTCACAATCCATCATTCAACTCATCACTTCCAATAGTTTAAGAAACATTCCACAATTCATATCCAACAAATCAAAGATTAACGATAAATACGAAATTCATAAGTCATAAGTTATTATCCATAATTCACAATTTATAGTTCACAATCCACAATCCATAATCCACACTCCACAATCCATAATCCATAATCCATAATCAAAGACTACTAGACATTAAGTGTGCACAGCCCTTATTAAGTATTTTTAACCTAATAGAGTAATACTAGAGCCAAGCTCACTTAAAGACCGATGCGGTGGGACTATAATTAGGAATCGATGTGACTCCGTCTAAATAATTAGGAGCAACTCCGAGGCTCCGACACAAAAATTAGGAGCAACTCCGCGGCTCCGACACTATCATTAGGAGCAACTCCGAGGCTCCGACACAATAATTATATCACCATACTCCATCCAATCTCCACACCACTATTAGAGTTCACATTCACAATTAGATCAATCCTAAGCCAATCACAACCAATATCACATATCAAATCCACCTTACATTTCCATTGCAATAAACCACACAAGTATAACATAATAATCATAAAGGAAATTGAATCGTTCTCCACCTAGCATGATACTAAGTTATCATCCAATAACACCATTCACATATAGCACATAAGTTTTGAAAGGTTTCTACAAGTTTAAGAAAGGTTGAGCATGCTAGCTTATCTTTTTAAGCAAACGGAAACCCAATAGCATAACAATCACTAGTACTCCTCGTCTACGAACTCAGAACGGCGATCAGGAACGAACGTTGAGGAGTTTCCTGTGTTATGCGTGCACGAGCAGGGACGGCGTTGTGCTTGGTGAGGAAAAAGAAGACAGGGAAAGTAGGGGAAAGATGAAGACCAAAAAAATAAAATAAAGGGAAGGGGTTTGTCAGGTGTGAGGAGAAATAAAAGCCAGATATTTTTTTTTTCCTTACTTCTGATTTCCTTTTTATTTTGAGTTGATTGTTGGTTTATATTTGGGCCAACTTGTATTGGGTTGGGTTGTTGTAATAGTTAGGATTGATCCAATTTGAAAATAGAAAACCCAAATCGCAAGTCCAAACTTATAACCCAATACCGAATTCATTTTCGAAAACGACTCACGAAATAACATTTAAAATCATTTTCCACTAGAATAACTTAATTAATAATTAAAATAATATACTTTGAAATTTCAGGATATTACAGATATATTCAGGGATCATGTTGTATCATGTACGCGTGTGGTTGGCGTCAAACATCGGCATAACGTTGTTCGTGACACACTGGTTGACATCTGTTATCGGTCAGGGATCTCGGCTGGAAAGAGGTTGACATTGGTCAGGTTGGTGCTGATGGCCGACCTCTCCGCCCAGCGGACATGCTGTTTTATTCGTGGGATAGAGGGCGCGATGTGTGCGTCGATTTAAGTGGGTCGTCGCCCTTGACTCAGACGGGGTTGATTGAGTGGTGCGGGAGGCGGCCAATCGTAAATGTGCTAAATATGAGGCTAGGTGCACTGTTTTGGGTTATGGCTTCCTTCCCTTCTCTTTCTCTTCTTTGGGTGAGTTGGAGCGTACAATTGTTGCTCTTCTTAAGCGGATCCAACAGTTTTCTAGGACGTAGGATATCGGTGCGCAGGCTGCAACTCATATTTTTACTAGAATTGATTTTTCCATAGCAAATAGTGTGGGGGCTTAGATAGTAACTCAGATCCCCACCAACTTCTTATAAATTAATTATTATTAGATGGAAAGCTCTGCGCTGCACAGGACACTTTTTCATATTCTTTTTTATTAATTAGTTAATCTAAAAATAAATAAATTATGATAACTAATTAAATGTTGGTTATTTAATATGTCTCTTAATCTCACTAAATCACTTCCGGAGTATATCATTGTACGAGGTCTTACTTTTTCTTTAAATAATACTCATTTTTTTTAAAATCATTTTAATTATACTTAACTTTTCGAAACTATGTGTAAATCTACGTTACTCCTACACGTCATCTTTCCAACGAGTCGCGTGTCGAACACGACCCATACGTCGATACGACAAATGACACGCACCCAATACACCAGTTATCAACACGACTCCCGGACGTCGTGTTTGAAGTAAAAGAAATTTTACCTGGGTCATTGGTCTTGTTGAAGTTTAATGGTGATTGCCACCGAAAAACACCATGCGCCATGGATATACAGAGGAGGGGAGAGTGGTCATGCGGCGGGTAGAGAGAAGAGTGAATAGTATATTTTTTTAGGGAAAATAGTGAAGAAAATATTGAAGGGCTGTAGGTTTTTTTTTTTTAACTGAAGGGTAAGATGGTCTTTTATTCCATGAGAATCTTTTGATATTTCCGCTACACATTTTTTAAGACTATTTAATTGGATAACTGTTTTGACTTTTATTTTTTCAAGTACCCACCAAGTCACCAACCCATTTCACGACTTCCCAGAGGCACAAAAAACTGAAATCAAAGATAAAAACCTTCATAAAACCTAGGTAAAATATCAACAACCCTCTATAAAACCTAGGTTCCGAATCGTGTCGGTGTCTACAAAACTGGTCAAGACACTTGTATGACTATATCCCGGTGTCGGGAAATTTCTAAAATCACGTAAGAGTCGGAGTAACGTATTTGTAAATGGATCTTATATTGAAATATGTTCGACACAAACTAAATGATACATGTATTGTAATATTCTGATATACGTAACCCAAGTTATAACAGTTTATATTATGTTTCATGTTGATAACTTTTTTACGTAAGGGTTTTATAAATATTGCACTTTCTGTTAATTTGAGAGTTTAACAAATCTTGAACTCTCTCCGTGCATTTCTTGACCTCCTGACGCTCTTAGGGCGTGTTCGGTGCAGTTTTTTTTACAAGCTTTTAGCTTTTTTACTGGTCAATAAGCTACTGTGTAAAATTGTGGCTTGTTCGGTGCGCTAGCTTATTAACTAGATGTCAGCTTATTTTGCAGCTTTTCCCAAACGTTACTCCTATTAACGTTTCACCATTCATACTAGTTTTTGCTAATTCTTTTTCCAATCATGACCCTACTTTAGCTACAAATAGAATATTATTCTCATATAGTTATACATGTAATCATATGCATAGACTTGTTTAGCGTATTCTCGTTGTCTATGCCCTCCACAAAAGTATATTAGTCGTTCTCACCTTCGAGACGACAATTTGACCATCAATTTGAGAAAAATTATTGGCTAATAATTCGTTGTTAGATTCGTATTTAAAAGTCCTATCACAAAAATATGTTTAAATAATTTTTACTCGTATTGAGAGATATAAAGCGGTCAAAATGAAAATTACTTTTATTCTTATATGGAGGGAGTATCACTTTTACGAAATACATTGATTATCAACCAAAAATACTTCCCCATATAAATATGTAGTTTGTCAAAATTAATCAATGTCCTTTTACGTAATTTTGGTACTTGAACAACTAGTTTTGCCGAATACATTACGTAAATTTCAGCTAGTTATAACGTTAATCTATAACAGCTGGCAACTTCAGCTACCAGCTACTAGAAACGCTACAGCTACTAAAAACGCTACCAGCTATAACTACAGCTACTTTTGCCGAACATAACCTTAATGTAATAACCCGTTTTTGTTAGTCTTAATACTATTTCCAATAGTACACTATTATTACAAATAGTATTAATGTTATTGCCAAAAGTATTACTATTTCCTTAAATAGTATTATTGCCAATAGTATTACTATTTCCTTAAATAGTATTATTGCCAATAATATTACTATCTCCTTAAATAGTATTATTGTCAATAGTATTACTATTTCCTTAAATAGTATTATTGCCAAAACTATTACTATTTCCTTAAATAGTATTATTGCCTATAGTATTACTATTTCATTCAATAGTATTAATGTCAATAGTATTACTATCACTACTATTAGTAATGTCATTAATTGTCTATATAGAAAAACAAGATGGAACTATGCTAGACTATGAGTTTGATTTGGACAATTCAGGGTTCTTTGTATGTTTGCTTTTTGTTTCAAGATTTTCATAGAGTTACGTTTGGATTAATATGTAATTATAGAAAACAAATAGTATTTTACTTATCCTTGTACTATTTAGTTTAATCTTATCTTCTTGAAATCCCTTAAATCGAGGATTACCATAAGATGAAGTATTGTTCTTTCATGTACAATTCTCTATATAAATAGCAAGCTTTTTCATCAAAATTGACAAGGCAACAATTACTCAAGTGGAAGAGAATGAGAAGTTTAAATGAGTTAAGAGTGTTGTAAAGTCTCACAAATATAAACTACGAAATAATTAATCGTATTCCTGCAAGAGGATTAGTCCATTATTACCAAGGTTCTGCCAATTTTGTTTCTACAACTTAACTCGAGTAAGGTATGTTAGTTAAACTATTTTTGAATTAATATCTTTAAACAACGCCGTTATTATTGTACACGTTTTCCATTAATTAATCTTGTGGTGAGTAGTTATATACGGTGTAAGTAACTCGGCGGAGATACCCCAGTTTGTTAACATCACCGTTGGTAACAACTAACTCAAGATTAATTGTTAATGTATATGTGGTGGAGATAGTAACTCGATCGTAAGAAGTACTCAGACGGAAATATCCCATTGGTGAAATAACCATAGAGTGAATAACTACCACAAGATATACTAATCTGATCAAATAAGAGACATAGACCCATTTTTAGGTATCACTTGGACATTGGGCATCATTTGGACTATCGGACAGTTAACTCTTAAACTTAGTCGGAAACATAATTAGAATAACAAAGTGATCTTAAATAAATAACTTACGCGACACTTATTACTTAGAACGAGAGAACACGTAGAAGAAACATCGCAGCGGTTCGAATATCAGGTAAGGGATTTTTTCTGATTTAGCTTATAGTACTATTTTTCGTTTACTCTATAAATGCTTATTTTTGAAAGAGTATCAAGTACTGTGAAATATCAATATCTTCTAAACAACTTTGATTTATGGTTAGTTATATGTTCTGGCTAACTGTGGACTGAGGATATCCGTCTGGCCCTGCCAAAGGATTAAACTGGCACTGACTGAGAACTTCTGAACTAACCAGAACAATTACTACCCACTTCTGAGAATTATTGTACTATATGAATTATAACTTGTTTATTTCTGTTTGGCACTTGCTTGATCCGGTTAAATTAGAGATTGTCTTTTACTGAGCTGTTGAGCTCAACCTTTCAATAATAACCTATTTCAGGTGACTAGACTTAGCCGAAGGCGGGAATTTGAGTGAGTCACCCAAACAAGTTAACTTTGTATTCCAATCAATGGCGATTATTATAGTTGTCTGTATAATAACTGACGGATGTACTATACTTTGTAGTATTTGTTTTGGACCATCGACGATAGAAGAATAAGAAAGGCTTGGCCTACTTTTGTGGGCAGCCGTCTGTTATGTTCCAATATTCGTTTTGGGGCGTGACACTTAATGCGCTCCAAATTATTAGCTTTTATTACATGTATATATATTAGATTCATAGTATTATTAAATGTGTTTTTTTTTTTTCAGACACCACCTTTTAAGTTTCCAAATTTGACAAACACCACCTTTTAAGTTCAAAAATCCGAAACACCGCCTTTTAAGACTCTTACTTTTGACATACACCACCAAAAACAATTCCGGCCTCAGTTTCTCTTGACTCCAGCAACTCGCCCTATCTTTCTTCTTTTTTCTTTTGAGCCCGATATTCCTTCGCTCTTCTTCATCCTTACTCTCTTTACTCAACTATTCCTTAGATTTTTTGATTTATTATCATCCTGTAAGTTATTTAGCCTCTAATTAGACTCCTCTAATTAGTACTTAATTGCTCCTAATTAAGTTTAGCTAAGAATCTTTAATTGCATCTAAGATTAAAGCATAAATAAGGTAATAAAACATGTTTTTATACCTTAATCAAGAGGAATTTTGACCTTCTTTCAAATGAATGATCTTGAGCTGCAAATTAATGGGGATCCTCTTCCTTAATCTTGAGTTTCCAAGTTAGGAAACCTCCTCCCTTGATCCACCAAAGAAGCTCTCCAAAAATCTCACAAAATGGTCTAGTTTTATGAGATTTTAACCCTAAAACCTTATATATAATTAACCAACAAATTAGCTAATGATATACTAGGCTTAGATAAGTGCTTTGATCAAGTTTTCATTGACACGAAATGAAGAAAACTTGATCTTGAAGGAGTTGTAAGTAGGCTGTTTTTTAGAAAAATTAGAGAGTTTTCTCTCAATTCTCTCTCTAAAATAAGTTTTTGTGTATGTAAAAATGATGTGTTTAGTGTGTTTGATCATAAAACACATTATATATAGTGGTGGTGGCAAAAATACTATTTTGCCCTTACTAATTATACCCCTAAACATCTTATGTTACAATTTGGTATAATTTGTACACTTATTTCTTTAAGTGTTAATTAATTATTATATCACTATATAACAATTACTAATTACATCATTTTAGCTAAAATTACAACTCTTTGTAATTTAAATAGCTAATTGTCAATTTTGACAATTTACACAAAAACCATAATTTATTCGACCTGAGTTCCGAACTCATAAAACACTATCAGATATAATCAGTTAACTCTTTAACTGATACATTAGAGTTTATATTATATTGTATTAAATACAAATATAATATCCTTTGGAGAAACTATCTTTGTCGGTGTGACCGAGAGGGATCAGTTGATTACCGCCGTCAAACGACAATAACGTCAAACTCGAGCCAGCCAACCGTTATCGATTTACGTTAATCAACTAACTTGTATATTCAATATATCCCAGGTTTATTCCTAATTAGATTTAATTAGTCAACGCATTATTGTCGGAGGACATCAACTCCAACAATCTCCCACTTGTCCAAGACAAGTCATGCGTTATCGATTCTCTTGTCCGTTATATCTCCCACTCAATGCGAAGTATCTTTCAGGTCGAACTTGCGTTGGATCATTATCAGTATTGGTTTTCTCGATCTGGATTATGACTATCTGACCGGAATATCTATCATAGATCTCTTCCGAGCGTGGCCACGCATTTCCAGTCATAATTCCTGGAGTGGCCCAAAGATATTATACCCTGACGTGGGTGGACAAACCCTTCTTGACTTATTTTATTTGTTTCATACAGTCGGTTATGACCCAATAGATGTCCTTTTAGCCTCCTTTTACGACACGACTTAGGACATAAATCAAAGTCACCGCCTACTGCATAAACTCAGACAAACAATCTCAGGTCGAAAGAATCGACTGATAGGAATAATATAGATTACCTTGTCACGACCAGACACAAAGGTTCTATAATTGGTCATATGTCTGACAGAGTGTCATCTACAGTCTGTCTATGTAATCAGTTATTCATCTCTATGAATCCATGACCATTGAAATAGTCATCAACCGACTTACAATCTAGTCAATTGAGACGTCACCTCATTTTATGACTAGAGACAAAACACATTGTTAATGCTGTTCACTTAATAGGATTCAAATCGTCTCCACGACCTATTAGGAATCAATAGAATATATATATATATATATATATATATATATATATATATATATATATATATATATATATATATATATATATAGAATTTTATAAAAAAAAAACTGAATTAATAAAAGAGTTTAATAAAACTTAAAACGATGAATTTAATTATCGTATATGTAAAAGATAATGCACTTATTAACTATTACAACATATAATCTACCACATGTCAGGCACACGCCTCAAACCCATCGAGGCAATATGACCATTGTGTTTAGCCTGTGATTATGGCTTGGTTAAAGGATCAGCTATATTATCGTCTGTCCTAATCTTACAAATCGATATATCTTATCGTTCCACAAAGTCTCTAATTACATGGAACTTCCTGAGTACATGTCTAGATTTGTCACTAGACTTAAGCTCTTTAGCCTGAACTATTGCTCCACTACTGTCGCAATAGACCACAATAGGATCCGCTGCTGTAGGGACTACATTTAATCCTTCCAGGAACTGCCGGATCCAAACTGCCTCTTTTGCAGCTTCTGATGCTGCAAGATATTCAGCGTCCGTTGTAGAATCCGCAGTCACCGATTGGTTGGTGCTCTTCCAGCATATGGCTCCTCCAGTCAGTATGAAAACATATCCTGATTGAGATTTTGAATCATCTCGATCTGTTTGGAAACTAGCATCTCCGCATAACCCTTTACACGAAGCTCAGAATCCCCTCCAAAAACTAAGAACGTATCCTTAGTCCTTCTTAATTATTTAAGGACGTTCTTAACGGTTATCCAATGGCTCTCGCCTGGATTGGCTTGGTAACGACTTGTCATACTCAAGGCATATGACACGTCTGGACGCGTACACATCATAGCGTACATGATCGAACCGATTGCGGAAGCGTAAGGTATCGACTTCATGTGTTCAATATCCTTAGGATCAGTCGAACACTGAGCTTTACTCAAAATTATCCCACTTCCCATAGGTAAAAAGGCTCTTTTAGAGTCTTTCATATTGAACCTGTCAAGAATTTTATCAATATAAGTTTCTTGACTTAACGCTAGTATTCTTTTTGGTCTATCTCTATAGATCCGAATACCTAGGATGCGTTGCGCTTCTCCTAAATCATTCATTTGGAAATGTTTCCCGAGCCAGTCCTTAACGGAGTTAAGCATGGGAATATCATTCCTAATGAGTAATATGTCATCTACATATAGGATTAGGAGAGTTACTTTACTCCCACTAAATTTCATGTAGAAACAAGGTTCCTCGACACTTCGGGTGAAACCATTTTGTTTAATCACATGGTTGAACCAATGGTTCCAACTCCGAGATGCTTGCTTAAGACCATAAATGGATCTCTTAATCTTGCAAACTTTCTTAGGATTGTTTGGATCAATAAAACCCTCAGGTTGTGCCATGTACACTTCTTCTTCCAGAAACCCGTTTAAGAAGGCGGTTTTAACATCCATCTGCCATATCTCATAATCATGAAAAGCAGCAATTGCTAAGATTATCCGAATAGATCTGAGCATTGCAACTGGCGCAAAGGTCTCGTCATAGTTTAAACCACGAACTTGTGTGAAACCTTTAGCTACCAATCTAGCTTTGAAAATATCTTGATTTCCATCCATGCCGGTATTGATCTTAAAGATCCATTTGCACTGAAGAACCTTGGTTCCTTCAGGCAAGTTAACCAAGTCCCATACTTGATTCTCGTAAATGGAATCTATCTCGAATTTCATTGCCTCTAGCCATTTAGCAGAATTCGGTCCAGTCATGGTTGCTCTGTAGGTTGCAGGCTCATTACTTTCTAGAAGCAAAAAGTGATCACCACCATAGGTATCGATTTGGTGGGTGGCTTGATCTGCCTGACTTTCTAGGAGTGGAGAATGGAACCACAGAGTTAGACGATTCAGGAATGTCTTTTGGCAAAACATCATGAGCCTCATTTTGCATTTGTGGCTCCTGAACTTCGCTAAGTTCAAATTTTCTCCCACTCTGTCTTTTAGAAATAAATTCATTTTCTAAAAAGACTGCATCTCGAGACACAAAAACTTTGTTCTCGAGATGATTGTAGAAGTAATATCCTTGAGTCTGTGCTGGATAACCTACAAAGAGACATTTATCAGATCTTTGTGCAAGCTTATTGTCAGTCTTGTTTTTGACATATGCTTCACAACCCCAGATCTTGATAAATGAGAGGTTAGGAACTTTTCCTCTCCATAACTCATATGGAGTTTTCGGAGCTGATTTAGTAGGGCATCTATTGAGTGTGAAAATGGCAGTTTGGAGAGCAAAACCCAAAATGAATCAGGAAGCTCGGTCTGACTCATCATTGATCTTACCATATCCAACAGGGTACGGTTTCTTCTTTCGGCTGCACCATTTAATTGTGGTGTACCAGGAGGTGTAAGCTGGGATATGATTCCACAGTCTTTCAGATGAATATCAAAGTCATTACTGAGATATTCACCTCCCCGATCAGATCGTAAGGCCTTGATCTTCTTTCCTAATTGGTTTTCTACTTCCTTTTGAAATTCTATAAATTTCTCAAGTACCTCACTTTTATATTTGATTAGGTAGATGTAGTCATATCTACTAAAATCATCTGTAAAAGTGACAAAGTAGTCATAACCACATCTGACAGTGATTGTCATTGGACCGCAAACATCTGTATGAATTAGTGCCAATAAATCACTAGCTCGTACTCCTTTTCCTGAAAAAGGTGCACGAGTCATCTTGCCTAAAAGACAAGACTCGCATGTTCCATAAGATCCAAAATCAAATGGTTTGAGAACTCCATTGGCTACGAGTCTCTCAATGCATTTTTCGTTTATATGCCCTAAACGACAGTGCCAAAGGTAGGATTGATCGGGATCTCCTATTTTGAGCTTTTTATTTGCTACATGATAGACCTCATTTGTCAAATCTAAAACGTAAATACCGTTTATAGATTTGGTTGTTCCATCCGTACACCATATCATTAAACGAGAAGGTACAATTGTTGTTTCGTATTGAAAAATCAAAACCTTCAGCATCTAAAACAGAAACCGAAATTATATTCTTACTTAGAGTCGGTACAAAATAGCAGTTATTTAGATACAACTCTAGCCCTGAGGCAAGTGACAGAATATACGTTCCTACTGATACGGCGGCTACTTTAGCTCCATTCCCGACACGGAGGTCAACTTCACCTTTTGCCAGCCGACGTGCCTTCGTCAGCCCCTGCAAGTGATTACAAAGGTGAGATCCACATCCAGTATCTAATACCCAGGACGTGGTACTTGCATAATTAATGTATATCATATATATACCTGGTTTTAACTTCTTCTCCTCCAGGTACTTGGGGCAATTTCGCTTCCAATGGCCGAAATTTCCACAATGGAAGCATTTCTGTTCAGGAGTCGCGCCTCTCTTGGCAATAGAGTTGTTGCCCGAAGCAACTTTTCCTTTTCCTTTGCCACGCGCGGGTTTCTTACCCTTTTCTGCACCCTTCTTAAACTTCCCCTTTTGTTTTACCGCCATGGATAAAACATCTCTATTCCCACTCCCACTAGACACCATATCCCTCTCATGTTGTACAAGCATGGCATGCAATTCATGAAGATTTTTCTTTAAATAATTCATGTTGTAATTCGTCCTAAAAGGACCGAATGTTGCAGGCAAAGAATTAAGCAGACGGTATACCGCAAAATCTTCAGTAATTGGGCAGCCTAACTTCTCAAGAGTTTCAATATTCTCGATAAATTTGAGAACATGAGGACCAACTGGTTGGCCCTTTGAGAGCTTAGTCTCAAAGAAACTTGAAGCTGCTTCGTATTGAAGTATTCGCGGCTTTTGCGAGAAACTAGTCGTTAGCCGAGCGAATATTTGATACGCACCAAAATCAATCATGCGTTTCTGTAAACGCGGGTGCATAGCAAAAATCAATACATTCTTAATCTGGTCAGATTCATGCTCGTACTCTTGATACATTTGTATAATTTCAGGGGTGGCGTTGGGACTTGGAGCGGGAATCGGGGGTTCGTATAGAAAACGTTGTTTTCTATCAGATTGAAGGGCTAATCGCAGGTTTAACTCCCAATCAGTAAAATTACTTCCATCCTCCTTTACTTCACTCTTTTCCATAAAATTACGAACCCAGGATTCTTTGGATAATACTGAATTGGACGTTTGAGCCATTTTCGAATTTTAAACTACAACGTGGGACAAAATAATCGATTAAGGGCCCGTTCGGTATCACTACCGTTTTCAGTTTTTGGTTTTTTTGCATAAAAAATTTAGTTAAATAAGTTACGAAATTAACTTCAAATTGTTTGGTTGTATAATAGTCATATAGAAAATGAAAACTGACAACTGAAAACTGAAAACCACTTTTTCTAGTTTTAAAAAACGGGACTTTGGTTTTCAAAAAAACAGAAAATTGAAAACAGAAAACGATACCAAACAGGCCCTAAATTCATCGTCAAATTCACATTAAAATAATTATTTGTGAATTTAGGCATTTATATAATGATCTCTCTAAATTATATAAATGATTCCGAGATCCGATCTTATATAAATTTAGGTACGCGGAGGGCGATACATCCCAAATTTATGTAATTTCGGTGAACCAACTCATGATTGATTCTACACTTAGAACTCTCGGTTGATCGATTTCAACTAAATCAATCCTTTAGTCCCCGATTGCAAGACTTGTATTGCAAATTACGTCAAGATGAAACCAAAATTCACTCGTAATAACTCAACCTACTCCCCCAAGGTGAAAAGGAAACACCCCGCTAGGGCGAGCGTGCCCCTAATGAACAAGGGTTGCATAGGTGTGAATTGTGGAAGAACTAAATCTCGATTTTACATTTTAGTGAGAGATCTTGTCATATTTTATCTATCGCTTTTAAGTGAACTAATTCTAGCGAGTCGCGGATAAAGGATATGACAATGTGGAATTTACGTTTGGTTTTAATTGTGCAAAAATAAAACCAAGCATGCATCAAGTAAATCAAAGACCTAGTATGGCCATAAGACTAGAACCTAGTTAAAACACTTAAACCTAAACTAGGCTTCAAATGCTTCAAAGGCTCCGTCTTCATTTCAGTCTCGTTCCGCCAACCATTGGCTTTGTGAAAATTCCGATCTTCAATATAAACAAATGTACATATGGACTATCCTAGTATACATTTTTGAAAAATAAAAGAATTAAAGTATTACAAACCGGCGAATACCGTCCATACATTTCGGTACAGTACCGGTACTATAGTACTCTATGGCCATACTATACTTAGAATCATGCAAATAAGATCGAAAATCAGATTTTCAACTTTACAGTAAAAGCAACCCGGTAAATTTAGGAATTTCTAATTCTAACTTATTAGAATCAATAATCAACACTTAAAACACCTTTTAAGTTTAAACTAACCATCAACTAATTAGTTTTTCAATATTTAGTCTCCACTAAAATTGAATTTATTAGTTTAATTTGATTATATTTTCTAACTATTTGTCAAAACATCACATAATAAACCCTAAAATATCTAAATAAGTCATAACTAACTATGAAAAAATTTAGAAATTATTTCCTTAAGTGATTTAAGCTCACAACCAGTAGCTAATTAAGGACAAAAATTTTGCAAATTATTTTGGTCATTTTCTCTTAAGAAATCAAATTTCCACCATTTATATTATTACTAACTAATAACAAATGGCCAATAAAATCATGAAATAATTTCTGGAAATTATACTCATTATAATTCTGGAAAAATTATAAATTTCTTAAATTAAAAAAATTAACATGCATGTTAATCTAATTACCAATTAATTAGAAAATAGCATAAATCATGTAAAAACAACCAAAAATAAGCAAAATTAGCAAATAAATTCCCAAATTTCCATAATTTCGGTTGGAGCATCCACATGCCCAAAACATCACATGCAACTTTAGTTTGTATGATAAAACCAATTTTTATCATCAAAAATTAATTAAGTTACTAATTAACGTAATTAAAGATTAAAATTAACATGCAACTTAAACCGATGCTCTGATACCACATGTAAGTTATTTAGCCTCTAATTAGACTCCTCTAATTAGTACTTAATTACTCCTAATTAAGTTTAGCTAAGAATCTTTAGTTGCATGTAAGATTAAAGCATAAATAAGGTAATAAAACATGTTTTTATACCTTAATCAAGAGGAATTTTGACCTTCCTTCAAATGAATGATCTTGAGCTGTAAATTAATGGGGATCGTCCTCCTTAATATTGAGTTTCTAACTTAGAAAACCTTCTCCCTTGATCCACCGAAGAAGCTCTCCAAAAATCTCACAAAATGGTCTAGTTTTATGAGATTTTAACCCTAAAACCTTATATATAATTAGCCAACAAATTAGCTAATGATATACTAGGCTTAGATAAATATTTTGATCAAGTTTTCATTGACATGAAATGAATAAAACTTGATCTTGAAGGAGTTGTAAGTAGGCTGATTTTTAGAGAAATTAGAGAGTTTTCTCTCAATTCTCTCTCTAAAATAAGTTTTTGTGTATATAAAAATGATGTGTCTAGTGTGTTTAATCATAAAACACATTATATATAGTGGTGGTGGCAAAAAGACTATTTTGCCCTTACTAATTTTACCCCTAAACATCTTATGTTACAATTTGGTATAATTTGTACACTTATTTCCTTTAAGTGTTAATTAATTATTATATCACTATATAATAATTACTAATTACATCATTTTAGCTAAAATTACAACTCTTTGTAATTTAAATAGCTGATTGTCATTTTTGACAATTTACACAAAAACCATAATTTATTCGACCTGAGTTCCGAACTCATAAAACACTATCCGATATAATCAGTTAACCCTTTAACTGATACATTAGGGTTTATATTATATTGTATTAAATACAAATATAATATCCTTTGGAGAAACTATCTTTATCGGTGTGACCGAGAGGGATCAGTTGATTACCGCCGTCAAATGACAATAACGTCAACTCTAGCCAACCAACCGTTATCGATTTACGTTAATCAACTGACTTGTATATTCAATATATCCCAGGTTTATTCCTAATTAAATTTAATTAGTCAACGCATTATTGTCGGAGGACACCAACTCCAACACATCCTTACTCTCATATGTTCTCTCTTCATTTGACTAGATAAAATTTTATCTTTGATTTGGCTTTTTGCGTGTGTTAGGGACATTATTGGATTTGATAGCAAAGAGATATGATCCTTTCTCTGATTAATAAGAGGGAGAGAATTGAAGAGTACATAATTGGTCTATTGGTAGATGAATTTGACGAATTAAAGGTGAAATTGAGTGAAATCAAAGTTCGTAAAATGGGAAAGGGGATAAAATGGTGTTGTTCGTAGATTTGACAATGATTAGGGTGCATGTTGCTTACAATTATCGAATCCAAAACTCCACTAGAGGTGAGGAGAGAGATGCTTGATATGACAGATTCTTTTAGGGAAAAAGGAGGAGAGTGAAATAATTAAGGGGAGGAAATATCGAGCTTAAGAGAAGAAGAAAAAAGCAACGGAAAATAATCGGAGAGTGAGTCAACGTCGGAGTCAACAAAAAATATGGTCGGACTTTATTTTGGTGGTGTGTGTCAAAGGAAATAGTATTAAATGGTGGTGTTTGAGATTTTGAACAAAGGCGGTGTCTGTCAAAATCGAAAACTTAAAAGTGGCACTTAGAAAAAAAACCGTTATTAAATAATAATAATAATAATAATAATAATAACTTACTTTGCAGACACACATCATAATGTAGATTGGATTATTGCTAAGATCAAGTTCATTGTTAGTGTGAGAGTCATTGGTGTATCTAATTCTTGTTTACATGAGGAGATAGCTGAAAGCTTGAATAACTAATCATTTAGTAGTAGCTGGTAAGTGGTGTACAACTCTAGTGGCTATATTTTTGTAAGATTTATTGCTCTTTTTTCTTTCCCAAAATTGGATGAATATAAGAGCTACTATTTTCTTGCAAAAAAAATAATAATAATTTACTGTATATTTGTAAGTGTGTCATGTCATGTGGAACCATATCGTCTTTCAATAATTTATTTAGAGACCAATTATGTTATTTGCATCGTCACCCTGTTTATATAATTAGTGACCGTTATACTACTTTTGGTAATCGTTTTAGTTAAAAACTTTAGACACTTAATCCAAGATTTGCAAATCTTAATCTTAATCTTAATCTTAATATATTTATAAACGAATTTTTTTTCGTGGGCATTGAAGAGGTCTAGAGCCCTTTTAATTTTCTCTGAACTTCTGGTGAATAAGTAATTAAATTATGTTATGAAATTATTGTTATACTACCATATGTGAGTTTATGGTAATCGTGTACAAAACTCATATATTAGGATGGAAATGTAGTATTCTATACATAAGCCTATGATAATCATGAAATAAGCTTATGGTAACCAAGTTTTGGAACAATTTTTTGAAATAATGCTAATAAGAAAATGTTAAACAAAATGGGTCGGAAAAAAACTTGTTCAACAAAATGGGGTGCACGTCACCTATATATAAAATCGCCAAGGACCATGGCGGTTTCTTGACTTATGAACAATAACAAAAAAAAAAACTTGTGAACTGTAAAACCGCCATGGAGCTTGACGGTTTCACTATACACAAAAAAAAATATATAAAATTTAGTTCTAAAACCGCCAAGAAGCTCAGCGGTTTTACATATGGGCGACGTGCACCCCATATTGTTGAACAATTTCTTCTTCCACCTATTTTGTTCAACATTTTTTTTTCAAACACTATTTCGTTAAATCGTTCGAAGATATGACATTTTCATAATCATGAAATTATTTATGCTATGGAATTGTTGTTATACCATATGTGATTTTATGGTAATCATGTACAAAATTCATATACTCCCTCCGATTTTTTAAATTTGCTCCATTTCATCATTTGGGCACAAAATTTAATAGAAGTGGGGTAGCCTTTTTTTTTTTTTACATTAAAGGACATTTGTCCCATATTCACATGGATATGGCCAATATTCAATGAAAGGTAAAATAGACGTATGCTTATACAAATGTCACACATAAATAGAAATGGGGCAAATCTATTGCACCATCCAAAAAAGGAAAATAGGGCAAATCTAATGAATCGGAGGGAGTATTAGTTATGGAAATGTAGTATATCATAAATAAGTTTATGGTAATCATGAAAATAACCTTATGGTAACCATGAAAATATGACATTTTCATAATCACAAAATTATGTTATATGTTATGACAAGATATTATTCCATAAGCAAAAGTCTAATATGACATTTTCTACATTTTGGTACATATAAACAACAAATGATGACTTCTAAATTTGAGATACTAATACTATAACTATTAGTCACCTTACTATAAATGGGTAGCCGTTTAACTTATTCAAATGAATTTCTCAATACTAACAATTATAAGTCAACTCTATTGAATAGGTTAAAAACCTTACGAATTTGTTTAGAGCTTAAGGTGAATAAAGAATTAATTAAGTTTTATGAGAAATGTAGTTAGCATATGTAAATTTATGGTAATCATGTAAAAAATTCATTTATTACTTATGAATATGTAGTTACCAAAAATAAGTTTATGGTAATTTTGAAAAGATGAATCAATATAAAAGTTTTGGAAAATTTTCATTTTGGGTACCCAAGGTCTGAACATTGTTCCACTATGGGTACCTCAATAACCAAAGATAATTTTTTATCAAATATTTTTTATTTCATAAAAATATTATTGAGTCTTGATCTTTTTTGTTTTTGTTTTTTTAACATGATCATTTTGTTGATAAAACAAAGACTAACTTAAAATTCAACTTATTTAATAATTTTTCAATACTAATAAGTAGGAGTATAAGTCAATTATGTTCCTCTAAACTATGCGTTATTCTATAAGTATGTTCTTTTTTTTCTTTTTAAATTTATGTTTTTTTTTCTACATATAAACAATTGTCCACAACCTACAAATAAAGGTAGTTTTTATATTTTTGAATGAATCTGGTCTTATCTACATCTAACTATGAGCTATTTATGCGTCTAGAGTTAATAAAATCTTATTACAGTTTTTGGTGAATAAAAATTCTATTTGCGAAAGATATTTGGTTAAATGAGAAGTTAATTGATCTGATATGAACATTTCAGTTGTTAATTGATCCAAAATAAATTAAAAAATAAATGTAATTAGTTGGGGAACCTTCATGAAGTTATTTGCATGATAATTGATTATGTCTTGGTTATTAAAATTCTATAAGATCTGGTATTAAGGTATATTATTAAATCGGAAGTTGTTTGATCTGATTTGCACATTTCAAAGATCTAAATTAATTAGATGATAACTGAGTTTAATTAGGTGAGTTGTGCCTTAATGAAAAAAATAATTCTGTATGAGTAGGTCTCTTTGCACTAAAACTATTACTATCTACCAAAAATATTAGGTCAACCACCTTAACATAATCTTCTTAGAAATTCAACTATTTTTTTTTTTTTGGTATTTAATGCGTCTGGGAATGGGGAAAAATCCCACACAACGCAAATAAAATCCTCTTAGAGTTTTGAAAAAGTTTATGTACAATACTAAAATATATAATATTCGAATTATAAATATATTATATCTATTGACATACTGATACAACTATAGACATCATATTGAAAATGAGAATATGAAATCTACAATATAGTTATGACTTTAAATTAAATGTTGTTTAGCTACTCTCTCCATCCCCCTCTAAACACCCCATACCCAAAATACCCCCATTTTGATGAGGATGTACACGCAAATCGGTTAATCAAAATTCCAAAAAAATTATTTGGTGAATTAGATAACAATCTTAGCAAAAAATTCCATGCAATTTTTTTTTTGGAACTTTAATTAACTGATTAGTGTGTATAGTCTCCTCAATAAAGGTGCGTTTTGGGTATGAGGTGTTTAAAGGGAGACGAATGGTGTATACCATAATGAATTTCGATGGATAGTGCGTATATAATATATAGTATTTTTAATGTAACCGTGCAACGCACGAGATTTAAACTAGTATTTATAAAGTTTGGCTAATTTTATATGATTTGATCTTCCAAAATCATAGATAATGTAATTTATTATTGTAAATTAATACGATCACTAAAACTATTATCATAATTACAATCAATGTAAAAAGAGTCCATTTGTAACACAATAGAATGGTATAGACGTCTTCTTTGTGTTTAATATTTATGGAATTATTGGTAAGGCGGTAACATTGACAGCAAGATTTTCCAAAGTTGTCAAGTTGTAATCTACAAAGCTACAATCAATGGAGGAAGAAAACCAGGATGAAAACACCCCACTTCTAAACCCGAAACCCACTTCCGAGATCACAACCACCGCACCGCCACCACCGACGGCGGCAGAAACCCTGAAGCGCAACAGATCGGTACGAACAAAGGTGCCGGAAGTAGACTTAAAAGTGTACAGACAAGGGAAAGGTCCGATCGCGGAGTTGAAGTCAAGCCTGGGAGGGTGGGACCAGGACCAGCTGGAGGTCCGAGACATCCTTGATCAATTTGGGTTCAAGTCAATTTACGCTTTTAACCCTGTTACTTCTTCTCGCTCCGTTCCGATCAGGTTCAACCCCAAGAATGGCAGGTCCATGCTGCCCTACAAGGATGGCTCCGTCATCTGCGTCGACGGCGAACCCAAGGTATTCTTTTATTATCATTATTATAATGAAAAATGATGATATAAATTGGATTGATTGACTTCTAGTAATGTTTGGTTGCCGAACTTTGGAATGAGCTGAATTGAATTGATTTGATTGGCATTTTAGTGAATGAGTTGTATGATAAAGTTGTGAGCTTGTAGATATTCATGTTGGTTTGTTGATTACGCCCCGAACCAACATCGTAATTTAGTCATGGGGTAGGTTGTGTACATCCGATCATTTTAATTATAAATCGTGATTTTAGTCATGGGGAAGGTTGTGTACATCCGATCGCTTATACCTTGTCATACGCAAACCCTTTTAAGGCACGGGGTTGTTGTATTAGTTCACAATTCCTTTTTCGTGTTTACGTCGTTTTTGGGATTGGAAGGGGGTCGGGGAATAGTGTGGACGGAAAATGAAAGGTAATATTTAATACTTCATCCAAAAAAAGAATGATCCCATCTGCTCTTTTGGTTGGTCTCGACATAAGTTTACTTGTTTAGTGGAATATGTAATATCTCTGATTTTGGGATATTGGAGTAGTGTTTCTGAAGCATGATCACATTCGTTCTTGGTTTAGTTCCTCTATACTTTGGTCTCTGTCTAGTTTGATAGGATATAATGATGGAATTCCAAAATTTATGGGAAGATGAAGGATTTTGTATCACTGTATGGAATATTTGCTATATTTTTTTTTTTTATCTCTCGCAAATCAACTGGTCCCATCAAGGTAGCTATATCTGACTCAGTTAGTTAGGAGGGACATTGGAGGAGGAGGTGGATATTAGCCCGATTAGCGGAACTACTCACTCTTTCTCGTGGACTGTTGTGTTTGGGATCTTTTTATGACTTTGTAAATTGGTAGCCGTATGGCCGGTATCTGATATAGAGAGATGTGTGATTGGTTTCTTTTTTTTTGGCGAGGGTGTGTGTTAGGTTCAGTTAGCAAAAGTCTACTTTGGATGGACACAAACTATTCTATAGATTGTTGTGTTGGTGATTAATTGGTAAGCGAGAATAAACTGGTTCAAAGTGTAGTTGTGTAGTAACGAGATTAGTTGCTGTCTTTATAGCTCTGTAATGAGGATTGAGGGAATAATGTACAAAGCCTTTTTTGTGGCACATAGCAAAAGAACTATTGTTACGAGGTACTTCTTTCACTAGGTTTTTCAGCATTATCAGCTTTCATGGAGGAACTTATTGGCAGTAGATTAGTCGATGCCGTTATGGAAACTGAGATGTTAGTTATAAGTTTCTTTGAACGGTACATTGATTGCCTTTGCAAGGCTGCTGCTTTATTAAGTTACTGCTTTTATGGTTCATTCAGTACGTTAAACTTTCACAGTAAATTCGTGTAGAAAAATATTTGGTTATAGTATAGAGTTCAGGATTCTGTGGGGCTTCTTTCCAGTGCTGTCGGGAATAGTTAGAGAATAGCTACCTCTTCTGGAAGACACTCTCTGTTGTAGATTGTTGCATTTACGGCTGGTTTTGTATTCAGCTATAGATTAGTAGTGCATGTTCACATGCGGCAAGGGAATGCATTCAATTGTCGGTTTTATGTCAGCTTAGATCACAGGCATATTAGCTGCAACTCTGAGGAAAACCCTGGCAAGAAAGCATCTTCCATTGCAAAAGACCTTCATATATCAATGAGCTTTTAGCCAGAGGATTGAGGTGAAATTAAGTAGTAAGTGGGTGGTTTTTTAATGTAAACTGGAAAAAGACATCTTGATGAGTTTTTACTAATGGCCTGTTGCTGTGAAGAGTGACTTCTGAAAAATTTGACCTAGTTAATTGTAGCATCCTTAGTAGATATTTATGGGCGGAGGACCTGGAGCTGGAGGTACTGGTGAAATGGATCTCCTGGTAATTTGTGTTTTTGCCAAGTGCTAAACCAAAAGATTTGATTTGTATTAGCCAAAGCTACCTACTTTCTATATATCAATTTGATAGTAGTACATATTACTTCTGCCCACTGTCTTCTCTATTATCCTGTCTTTGGGTGGCTGGTTTTGTACATTGTTACCTTACAGATTGCCAAGAGATGGTGTACTAACACTAAGCATTTGACCGAGCTTCTTAGGGGCTGGAAACACCCCCCCCCCCTAATTACCCCATGTGTTTGGTTAGTGGAAAGGAAACAATATCCAACCGCATTTTACAAATCTCCTACCAAAATTTTCTCTCCTCAACGCGTTCCTCCCCATTTTCAGCAGTTTTCCCCACCTTATGCATATCTCTGCGTCATCTTATTTTGTTGTGCTTTTTTATTTGGCGTGATTGAGAAGGAACTAATTTCCTGAAGCAGTTAGTTTGCTTCTCTTCTGTTGTATGGTGCAGGTGTCTGAGTTTTCATGTCAAGTGCTCTCTTTGCACCTTATATGTCTTTCAGTTTTTCATTCCCTGTAGTAGTTTTCAATCTACTGATGATGGTATTCATGTCTTCTCTTGTAGGATTCCTTAATTAATCCTATCACGAGGATCATCGTCGGTGTAGCCCTCATAACAGTATTGATTGCTATAGCTGTAAGCGAATCACCTGGAATAGCAGAAAAGTTTAATATGAAGGGTTTTAGAATCCCTCCGTGGCTAATTACTTGTGTGATCATTGTTTTCACCCGTATGAGGAAGAGAACAAAGGACTTTCTGCAGAACCGTGGCTGGTGCTGAGAATTTTTCACGACTCTGTAGAGCTAACAAATTACCTTTTGGGTGAAGTTTTGTTTCTTTGTAATAATCCTGTAACTGACATTCCAAACGTACTATACGGGTTTTGTGTTTCTTTTAAGAAAATCAGAAGTTCAAATTTCTCGCCACTTCATTGTCTGATTCATAGCTATTTTACTTGTTCAAGCAGGAGCATTTGGCTGATGGCTTGTGATACTTTACTGGAGTGAGTATTATTTCACTTCGTGAGACTTGAGTTCGGTGTTCCCCGTGACCTTGCTAACACCAAGAACTAGAACTCGATATACCGTGGTCTCATACAAACCTTAATGATACCTCCATACTTGTATGACCAATTAAACTCATTATTGATGGTAAGTTCATAAAATGCGATTCAGACTTCACATGCAATACAGAAAATTGTGGCTGGAGCTTTGAAGTGATGGACAGGCTAGTAAAAAGCCAAGTTACATGTACACAAATTCATGAGAACGAACAAATATGAATCATATCACCTCTTCACCATTAAAGCAACCTGTAGTCTGTACATCAGCTTTGTCATGGAGCAACCAAAACATATACAAACACGTCATGCGAAAGAATCATATTCAAACCTAACCTCACAAATGAACAATTAGCTAATCCTTCTCAGTGCTACTTCTGATGTCTTCAACAAGCAGCCAACTAATCTTGTTGATATACGTTAAAAGTCTGAAAGAACTGCGCCGCAGCTGAAATTTGCTATGCTCGAACATCACCAAGTTGGCAGCTCCAACTAAGAGATGGAGTCGGAAAATATGGGAGCATGAAGCTTGTAAACTCAATAGTCAAACATCAATATCAGTCCGCTTGGTTTTCAAGTAACTCAACTCTGAGGACATATTTCGTGACATTCTTGGGAACGTATAGTTATCGGAAGTAGACACTGGTTGTTGAGGGTACAATGTTGGTGGAGGTGGTAGATTATGTTGAGCCGGAAGAGGCGGGTGCATATTATAGCTGTATAGATTGGTGTTCCGTCTGCAGAGAGCACAAAAAAAGAACAGAACTTCTGTCAGGATGTGGAGCATTTTATTTTACAGTAAAATCTTAGTATAATGATGTCAAAGCCTTCCACATATAAAAGCTGAAGTCATACAGTACTAACATTTTGGAGAACTTGACCTCAAAAAAAAAAAGAAAAAAAAAAAGGAACGAGAGACTAAAATTCAAGATAATACGCGAGCCTTTTAGCTTCACATCATCATATGAACGGGTAATATGCCAAGACGAGAAAGAAAAATAAAAAAGAATGTGCTAAGGAACATGAAAGACACCAAACTCATCTCCTGGAAAACCTTTGGAATTTACAACCTACAAGTCATGCTACATTGTGAGTTAAACAGAATCAGATCTTCATCACCAACAACATAGTAGCATTCCCTCAATTATATTCAAGTAACGCTGACACATATATCCAACTAAACATATCACTATCACCACAGTAGCAGGGCTCATAACCTAGAAAGCGAAAATTAGACGGCAATGAACCATATAAGTAATCAATGAAATCAGTAATCCAGTATGATTGGACTCCCACTCTGCTCCATATTCGCCTCTCCAGCTTCTCTTACATATCTCATCCCATTATCACTCACGAGGGCACTGTTCCATTCAACTTATATTGTAAACAAATTATTCCAATCCCTAATTCTGTTCGTCAGTGCAGCCAGCTGGCCACCCCTATCTTCTCTAAAATTATCTTGTTACTGCTAGCATACTATAGTACAAATTCAATAAATATTCCAGAACTGTACATGCATTTGCATAAGTTCTATTACTCCTTGTTAAGAACACTCAAGCTCAGATGTAAAATTAGCCAACTGAGCTTTGCCTAACAGCTCCAACGGACGGTGCCCTTTTTCACATTTAAGCATAGACTGATGACTGATCGCCCACTTTATGGAACGTCATATGTTTCCACCCTCAAACCCCTGAAATGCCCTTTCGGTAGAAATTGACTTCTATGTCTGTCAACGACCTTAGCCATAGATCCTATAGAAATGTTTCCCTCACATAATTTCTGAATCCTACTTTGGAAAGAATGATGGAGAATAACTAACGAGAACACCGCATCGACGCGATGAGGGCCTGTGGTGCAAGCAAGACACAAGGCAAAGGCGTGTGCCTCATTGAAGCGAGGCGCACTCATTTAACGAGCAAACTTCCATTTTTCAAAACGTTATTTTGCAAAAATTACCCCTTCTTTGATATTTAAGAGGGTCAATGTGTGAAAAGTAGAAACTAGGGAGTAAGGAGCAAAGGGAAGGGTAAAAGTAAGGATATAGGAGAAAAAAAATGGAAAATGTATAGTCGTGTGCCTCAGGTGCGCTTTGGTGCGCCTTTCTGCTCGCGCCTTGCACCTTGTGCACACTGCTGCCCTTGAGTTTCTAATACGACGTCAGCTGCGCCTCATGCTGCCTTGCGCCTAGGTGCACTTTTTTAAACTGAAGTCCAAAAAGGAGTTCAAAACCTATGAGTCATATCAAGAAAAGGTGATCAGAAAAAGCGCTAACCTTGCAATGGGGTGAGAAATTTCATCGTCACTCAATATTTCAGATGAAGGCTGCACTGTCCTCTGAGGTGAAATAGACCATGGAGATCGTGCAGGTATTTCATCAGCAAAGTATCTTCTCTTGATCAACTGACAAAGATGAAATTTAGGCTGCAAAGTTATATACATTTTTTCTTCTAGACTGAAGTTGGCATTCCACAAAAGGAAAGTAAAAAAGTACAGCAAGTATAGGCACACACCAAGTGAAAAAACTTCGTTATGGCTTCCTTGTCAATTCTGGACTCCTTGGCAGCCTATAGAATTTGAACAGCAAATATCAGATGTATCAGGGAGAGAAATATTAAATATAACTTTATCACAAAAGAGTTAACCCAGACTCTCGGCCCTCCATCAGGACCATCACCTTGCGGTAGTGTGAAATAAAAACATTTGTTTTCATTTATAAGCTTCTTAAGAAAACTGGAAATAAATGACCAACTGAATCTTTTTTAGAAAAGAAAAACCTATTAATGATAAAAAAAAAAAAAAAAAACAAAAAACGATGAAAAGCATAGGTTCCCCCAATCAAGTTGCAAAATCGTGATAGGAGAATTCTTGAAAGAGCCAGCAGCCTTAGCTAGATGAAAAGTAGACAATCAGTCTCCAAATTCAAGAGAGTGAGAAACTATCCCTTTCCAATCAAAGGAACCATAGGATTGCCATACATGCACACTCTCAATGCTGCCCTCTCACACCAAAAAGACGTCTCCATAAATGTCGAGCAAACTCACAAGTCACAACTGAACTAATCTAGCAGACAGTTTCTTTAATTTAAAAGGGGTCATTTCCTAACTACAATATATGTCCCTGGCTTATTGGAGGCCACCACATTTGAGAAACTTTAGTAGTGGCTTACTTCATTTCCAATACTTAGTTCGACAGCATCAAGAATAAGTGAAATGAGTCCATCACCATGACACAAGGAACTTATTGGGTTGACTCCTCAGTCCTATTAATTTTTGTACAGACTGCATTTAATTCATGGAAACAAAACCCTACATGCATATAATCACTGTACAGTGTACACATTATATATTTTTCAGAACTCTAAGGCGTAATCAGTATTTTCACCTAGTTATTTAAAAGAAATGGCTCTATAGTAAGCACTAAGCACCGTTATTATAGAGGAGATATTCATATAGGTTTTCATGTCTGCTTCTTCTACTAGGTTATCTGGTATATCTGCAAATTACTTTATGCACTCTTGAACTCCACCCATTGGTTTGTTAGCACAGAACACCCAGGTCATTAAATGATGGCTTAACAAGTCAACAACTGAAACTCAAAACCTACGTTTAAGTACTTACAGCAATAAGGGCAGAATTTCCAGGGAAGCTTGCAGTCAGGGGAAGGTCCTCGCTTGATGAAAGCAGACCTTGCTTTTCAACCCATTGCCTCGCAACGTCAACAAGGTTACCACTGCTGCCCCTTTCAGACTCCATGGAACTGAGGTCTGCTTTGTTGCTGATGACTATATAAGGAACAGGAAGCCCATAAGGCCCACTAGATGCAGGTGCTGAGAATGTTGCATTTGCAACAATTTCATCCGCCCATTTTTGGAGGCCTGTTTTAGTTCTTTTCTGACAGAGATCATATACAAAGATGACACCTGCCAAGTACATTGATGATGGAATACTTCATTAGAGTTACATACTCAGTTGTGTGGTAGCTGGTATACAGTACATCAAGAAAACTGTACCAGCCGTATAAAACTATTACGTCTTGTAATACAAAGATGATGGGTGCTGTTAATGACCTTATTCTCTTAAGGTACGAAGTAGTGAAACTGTCATAAAAAAGGGAAACTAAAGTAAACCCGCAAGCGAAATCAAGTAGACATTGCCGACCTCCTACCAGAAGGTTCCTCTATTTTCCGAATTCAACTCAAGCAAACATCTAGGAATCACAAATGTGAAGAATAATAAATACAACCAGGGCGCCCTTAAAGCCCCAAAAAGAGGAAGCAGGTTTGGAAACAAATTATTAACAATAAACCCTGTTGCGTCAAATATCCACAGAAGGAAAATAATTGTAACTTCCGCCACAAAAACACATTGGGAAACACAAACAACACAACATGAGAGCATTCCATCTCGTAACCCCAAGGTTTCGCTAATAACATATTGTCTCTAAGTACTCGCTACAAGAATGAATTTCTTTTAAAACCACTTGTACAAATCCAAAATCCTCCACTCAGTTTAGAATGATACATCTAAGTTCGGTTTGTACTTTTGGAATCAGGGAACACTTGCAAACCTATAACGCCCGCTAGGACGAAATAAAGAGACCAAAGTGTCATGCAATTGTGGTTTTACGTCTACCTTTTTGGTGGTTTGATTGGAAGGGAACCCCCACGTCAGATAGACACGTAATGTAAGCTTTATTTAAGGAGAGGTTATATGTTTAGCCTCTTTATTATGGGCAAGAGCAGCTCGGGTGTTTATGAAAATCCCTATATGCTGGACAGGCCATGTCGTTCCACCTTTGAATAACCAGAAGGTTTAATAATTAATACCACAACTTCAAAGTCATGGAGAAGGCAGAGGATCAACTAATGGTGCAGTCTAAACAGTAGACTCTACAAGATAGTCATAAGTACAGGTATGACCAATGGCACTTGGCCTAGAATCTGGGTAGTTCCGATTGTTCGTAGAAGAATAAAAAGTAACATTCATCGATCTTGAATTACTTTGCTGAGAGCTAGAATGTACTTTAGAACGGTTAACCTAGAGAAATACATTGTGGATACTCAACATCAAAGCAACTTAGTGGAAAGTTTGCACAATGCATCCTGCCTTTTCTTAACTTATTGCAAATTTTCAACGGAATTCAATTCTGTCAGACAGGTATCCCACAATTAACATGGGATTGAGTTAACGGAGTACATGAAAATGTGAAACTCATACATTTCATTTATCATAATAGACGATTAGAGTTTCATTAAATAGAGAGGAAAGGAATGTGTAACACTCGTGAATTGCCTAAAGGTGTATGAATAAAAACATAGAAAAGTAAAAAAAATAATTGCTCACCATTTATCTGAGAATAGAAAAGAGATCTGCAAGCTTTGTAGCGTTCATGTCCTGACACATCCCATAGCTCTACAAAGAAATCCCTCTCCATATTACCCTCCAGGCCATTTGATGAGCTTGCAGAACTTTTATAGGTAAGATGCTGCGCAAAATTCAAAACAAAAAACAGTCTAGGTCACCAAAATGCCTGTAAAAACCATTATGACATTCTATCTCAGTAAGGAAGGAGGACATAACGATCACACCTTTACTGAAACTGTACAGCCAATAGTTTGTGGTGGGCGTGGTACTGCCGAACCATTTACAATTAGATGGACTAGTGAAGTCTTTCCCACACCTGGTAACAATTATTGACACTCCAAGAGCTAAATAAGAGCGATAATAATGCGAATAAATAAAGAATTACAAAATGGCATGAACTATAAATAATCCAGAAACTTCAAAGTGGATAAAAAAGGTAAACCGTTTACTAATTTTAAGTCAAACCAAACTCTTCAACTTTGGAAAGGGAAGAATGATTTGAAACTCGTTTTTAAGTAGCCAATGCTTTTACAGAGGATTAACTTCTTCCAAACCACACCCACTTTTGTTATATCACACTCTATCATGAATAGAACAATATTCATGAAACAGCATGTTATCTTCTGGTCTTTCTTTCTTTTTTTTTTCTTTTTTTTTCTTTTTTTTCTTTTGTTTTTTTTTTAAAGGGAATGAGCAGCGTTATTTGGCCCAAAAGGAATATACATAATCATATACAAAGTGAAAATGCTTAATCATAATCATCAGTGTCTTGGAAGGGCGATAATCACTGTCGTAGAAGGGGAATGACCTTTCTAGTTGTTAGCATACAATAAACTGAGGGTCTGATGGCTCAACCAAATTTGTTAAGAACGGGCCACCTCCTATAATACCGGGACGCAGAGTAGAGATAGATAGGTCAAAATCAAGTGAGATTTCATCCCAAGAACAATCAGCAATATGTGGAGTAACACAAAATAGCTAAAAATATTCTTCTTACTCATATTCTTCGGATATGTAACACACAACTCACAAGCTGATTCTAACTCTCTTCAGTCTTCAAAGTTAACACATGTCACTGAGCACATATCTCAAGTTCGTTAACAAACCGTAAACTGACTGTCCAAAGGCTACCAAAGTTGTTAAGACTTCAATATCGTACAAGTCACACGCAAAATCATGTGAGGCTCCATGCTCAAATCAATTGGCAATACGCGGGTAACCCACTAGGCTCGTAAAACTAATCTCCTCCCTCGTATTCTTGCAATATTACAGGCACACATCAAAGGCAGTTCACTCTCTTTTTGCCCCCCCCCCCCAATCCGAAAATCCTCGTAAACCAACCTACTCACTCATACTCTTCCGATATTTCACGCAAAAAATTCCAACATTTTCACAAAATTGCCAGGACACAATTGTCATCGTCTACTAATCTACTATACATCAATATCATATCAAATTACTACTCTTTTTATCAAATAAATCAACAATCTCAGCTTCAACAACACGCTTCTATACTCAATTCAACACTAATTTCAACAAATTCCACACATATAGAAATAGAATTACGGCGAACAGCTATAACCAACAAAATGGGGAAATTAAAAAAAATAAAAAGGAAAAGGAAAAAGTACCGGAATCTCCGACGACGAGGACACGGACTTGGCCCACAGGGGGACCGCCATGGATGTCCCTTGATTCTCTGTCCTTTTCCCTCCAAAACATCTGTCTGTTGGGTCTTATATAAAATCGCCGGCGAGAAGAAGCAAGGGTTCGGAGATCGGAGAATTGATACGAGTACTTTGATTGAACAACAGTGGTAGTGGTACTAAAACTTGTTCTTGAAGCTGATTATTCATTTGATTTTGGGTTTAATATGTCTGATGATGATGATTTGGGAATTTGTTTAGCAGTTGCTTTCACAGTGTAACACCATCTTGTGTGTGTGTGTTTTTTTTTTTTTTTCAAGTAACACCATTATTTGTTGTTACTGCACTTATGCGGGTTACGATTTTACGAAGAGGGCTCGGTCAAGACTCGACTCATAAAGTCGTGATTATATTTTTTTGGTCGTAATTATAGTGTAAAGATTGAAATATTAGAAGAGGTACTAAATTTGCCTTTTAACGGAAATTGCACAACCTGATAAATTATAGCGAAAGTGGAGAATATACGGTTAAATCGGTTTATCATTTTGTGAGAAATAGATTGAGGTTAGTAAATGGAGGCGAAGGGGGGGAGCTCAGGTAGGGTGGGACGAGGTTGTGGGGGATTGTGTGGGGGCTGGCGGTAACTCCAAAAGTCAAAAAATTTCTTGTGGCGAGTGGATGGCGATTTGACTCCGAAAAGGGTAAATGTCCAAAAACGCATTGAGACGACGGATGTTACCTGTCGAGGTGTGGCCTTGCTAGCTAGGGAAGACGAGGTACATGCTTTGTAACCAAAAAAAAAAAAAAACGAGGTACATGCTTTAGTTGTAACAGCCCGATCCACCGTCCGACGCAACACAACTCAATAAGATGAGTAGTCACCCCTTAGGCCCATATATCCTCGCTTGAGCTCTAAAAGGTGAAAGTCTTGTTGTTAATATGATGATAGGAATCTATTGTAAACTGATAATATGAGCCTTAGTTTCCCAATGTGGGACAAACCAACTCCATAACCCACTTTCCATAATCCGTAGTGTTACATTAGTCCTCTGTCCTGCAAGTTCTGGTGTGTGAGAGGAGGCGGTTGTGGATTTTGAGGGGTGGGAAGTGTGCAAAACAGGGTCTTATCTCATGGAGGTGTGCAGTAGTGAGAACGAGAGTGTGGCGGAGCTAGTAGCTGTGGGGTGGGCAATTTGGAACTCCAAGAATGATGTTGTTCACGGCGGTAACGTTGCGGAAACTGGCGCGATTGCTTCTCGGGCGGTGAGTTTTCTTAGAGCCTTAAGGAGGTTATGGGGGATGATGAGACAGAAGGGGACAGTGCGGCGAGGGAGTGTGGCGAACACGGTTGGAGTTTGGCGTTGTCGGGCTTTGTGAAAGTGAATGTGGATGGGGTTACACTAGGAGGACGGCTCGGGTCTAGGTTTGGTCATTAAAGGGAATGAAGGTGTGGTGACAAGAGTGGCGTGTCATCAGGTTCAGGGATGCGGGGAACCAAATGTTGTGGAGGCTAAGGCGACTTTACTTGGCCTTCAACAAGCGTGGCAGCAGGGGCGAGGAATGTCGTGTTAGAGTGGACTCATTGCAACTTGTAAAGGCTTTGAGTTCGGAACTAATGGCTTGTACGTATTTCTCACTTGTTGTTTCTGATGTCTTTCGATTTTCTCGTAAATTGTTATTTATTCATGTCTGTTGGTCGGGAAATAAGGTGGCTCACCTCGTTGCCCACTTAAGTCATATGGATTATTCCACGAGGGTTTGGGTCAATTAGGGTTCGTTGGATGTACTTGATTTACAGCCACAGACTTTTCGGGCGCGATCAGATGAGTTAATGGATTTTTTTTATTCTTGATTTAGGAAAAAAATTAATACACAACTGTGACTTTTTAACTCCATTAGTCAATCATAGACTATTTAATTTAATACAAAATCAACCAAAATTCAAGAAAAAAAAAAAAACTGAAAATCCACGTGGTGCCGCTATTGTTTGCCATTTTGCATATGGTGCCCATGTTTTCAACTTTTTGCATCCGGTGACCTTGAAGTTTGATGTTTAACACATGGTGCCCCTAATTTTAACTACCGTTAGAAAACTCCCTAAGTTTTACTTTTCAACATCCTACAATCATTCAATCTAGTTCGCATTTATGATTAAAAAAACAATAAAAACTTGACCTCATCCTCTCTCTCCTCGCCACTCCACGGCCTCATCCCACCTCAGCCCATAACCACCACCCAGGCCATAACCACCACCATCATCCCTCATCTTTCATTCTAGCTAGCGCCGCTGACTTCTAGCCCAAAGCCTCACCCTTAACGCCGTTGGCAACGCCATTATGTGCGCCCATACTCGCCTAACCTCCTTAAGGAGCTCGAGGGAGGCAATAGAGGCGGGCGGAGATGAAGTATTTCGTGGTGGCGACCTCGTGGGGGCAGGTGTTGGTGGTGGTGCGTCGTTTTGGGAGAAAGGGAGGAGAGAAGAAGACAAGAGGACTGGTGGTCGTCGAAGCGTTAGCGGTGATGATGGGGTCGTTGAATCGTTAGGGGGGGATGCTGGGGTCGTCGAGCGTCAGCGGTGACTGAGGTTTTTTCGTCATTTCCTTTTGTACACTATAAATACCGACCTAACCTAGTTGGGTGGGGGGGACTTTTCACTTTTCCTTAGATATTTTGTAACAACCCGATCCACCGTCCGTCGCAACACAACCCAATAAGATGGGAAGTCACCTATAAGCCCATAAATCCTCGCTTGGGCTCTAAAAGGTGAAGGCCTTGTTGTTAGTATGATAGTAGGAATCTATTATAAACTGATCATATGAGCCTTAGTTTCCCAATGTGGGACAAACCAACTCCATAAACCACTTTCCAAATTCCGTAGTGTTACAAACTCCCCAAATTAAAGAACGCGACGTCCTCGTTGCGCCTAAACCATTCCATACCAATAGTCACAGGCCGAAGATCTTCCCCGCTAGATGGCTGACCTGGGCCTTGTCCCAACACTCAGCACGCGGTCGCAGCTCTGATACCAACTGTAACACCCCCAAATTTCTTTTCCTTTTTAAAAACATTTTATCGAGAACCAAAATACAAATAAGGAAATTCAGAGGTGTCACTCCGCACTCGAGTCAAAGACTCGAATGCAAGGAGATTTCGGAAGCCGAACTATAAATGTCTAATGATCTAAAATAGCTATTACAATTCATTAATTAAAATTGCAATAGTCCAAAATCTGAGATTGAAATATGAAATAGTCTAAGGCCAATATATTGTTTTTTAAATGAAAGTCTGAGCATATTGAATCCAACTAATTTCTAGTGAGTCGTCATTCCTGCATGTATCAATTAGTCCAAACATGTGGTGGATTTAAAGCACAAAAACCACGGTTGAAAAAGTCAGAAAAATTGAGTAAGCTAACACCCCAACTCGTGGAAACCAAAACCCTTACCTGGATTTTGAAAACGTTTTAGTTTTATTTTCGAAAACACACTTAGCACATAAACATACAAGTAATTCAATATTAATTCCAATACAACAGTCAAAAGTCATATTCCACAATCCACCATCCAATTCATCACTTACTAATAGCATAAAAAACATTCCATAATCCATATTCAACAAACCAAAAATTAACGATAAATGAAATATTCATAAGTCACGAGTAATGTTCCATAATCCATAATCCATAATTCATAATCCATAACCCATAATCCATAATCCTTATTATTTAGAAATGAATTGAATCTTTTGCCAATTCACCCTATCAACCATAATCCATAATCCATAATCCAAGACTACTAGACCTTAAGTGTGCACACCCCTTATAAAGTATTTTTAACCCAATAGAGTAGTACTAGAGCCAAACCCTCTTAAAGACCGATGAGGTGGGGCTATAATTAGGAACCGATGCGGTGGGGCTATAATTAGAAATCGATGCGACTCCGTCACAATAATTAGGAGCAACTCCGCGGCTCTGACACAATCATTATACCACCATTCTCCATCAAATCTCCACACCACTTTCATAATTCACATTCACAGTTTCAATCACACATAAGCCAATCACAACCAATATCACATATCAAATCCACCTCACCTTTCCATTGCAATAAACCACACGAGTATAACATAATAATCATAAAGGAAATTGAATCGTTCTCCTCCTAACATGATACTAAGTTCTCATCCATCACACCAAACACACTTAGCATATTGTTTTTGAAAGGTTTCTACAAGTTTAAGAAAGATTGAGCATGCTGACTTACCTTTTTAAGCAATCGGAAACTCAATAGCACAACAATCACTAGTACTCCTCGTCTACGAACTCAAGCTCTATAATTATACAAATGACATTCCCAAATTAACACTCAATCTTTCTCAACCAACCAACCAACTATATTCCTATATGTTAGTATAATCCTATATGCAATGCATGATTATGACAATACCAAATCCGAACCAACAATTACCAATTATCCAATAATTATAATTCTATTTCAATAATTATCCAATAAAACTCAAATAATACTCAATTTATTATAAAATTTTCCCAAAGGCCTAAAATTAGTTTAAAACAGAATATAATTCATATAATCAACCCTTAATTATTATAATTTAATTATAAAATTATTATACCAATTTATATTATGTTTTATTAATTAAAAACAATGTTTTATTACATAAAATTCTAAAAATTCGAATTAAATTATTTTTAAATCACAAAAATTAGTTTATAATTTGTTAAATTATCATAATGTCAAAATATTGATTATCATAATTAATTTGGACTAATTAACCTAAATTAAAAGCAATTAATCAAAATTCCCCCAATTTACAATTTTTACACACTTTGAACAAAACTCAATTTAATTCTCAAAATAAATTCAAGAACCCTAACTATTAGATAATAAGCATACCCAAGTCAAGACTTTTGAAATCAATTGAACAAATTCGACAATTAATTTAATAAACTCCCAAATTCGAAATTAATGAAAAACAACTCAAAACAACCATCAAGATCAATTCTTTAAGCATAAAACTAACTCTAATCGATTACCCACTAATAATAACATCTATTAGAATCAACAAAACATGATTTAAAGCAAGAAAAACGAATTGAAATTCTCGTTCAATTGAAAGGGCGAAAACAGGGGAAACTAGGGTGGAACGCGTTACCAAGTTGAAGCCGAAATAAAAGGAGTACGATGAGGGATAGGTCATCGAAAGGTGAGCTGGGAAGGTGAGAAGAAGCGGCGACAAGGAGTACAATGAGGGATAGGTCATCCAGCTAAGTGTGTTCGAAAATAAAACTAAAACGTTTTCAAAATCCAGGTAAGGGTTTTGGTTTTCAACGAGTTGGGGTGTTAGCTTACTCAATTTTTCTGACTTTTTCAACCGTGGTTTTTGTGCTTTAAATCCACCACATGTTTGGAGTGATTGATGCATGCAGGAATGACGACTCACTAGAAATTAGTTGGATTCAATAAGCTCAAACTTTCATTTATAAAACAATATATTGGACTTAGACTATTTCATATTTCAATCTCAGATTTTGGACTATTGTAATTTTAATTAATGAATTGTAATAGCTATTTTAGATCATTAGACATTTGTAGTTCGTCTTCTGAAATCTCCTTGCATTCGGGTCTTTTACTCGAGTGCGGAGTGACACCTCTAAATTTCCTTATTTGTGTTTTGGTTCTCGATAAAATGTTTTTAAAATGGAAAGGAAATTTGGGGGTGTTACATATTTTTAGTGAGTTCAAAACTAGATCTAAATTTTCTTTCTCTTAGTTTTAGTTTTGGTTTCTCCACCTTTGTAATCCTTTTTTCTTTTCATCTTTCATTTGAATTTTCATTTAAGATTATTGCAACAATTGTCAAGTTCTATTTTCAATAAAATTCAAGTATTATTCATTTCATCTCATCTCTTCATTACCACATCTGGGCAACAATTTCTCTCTTTCTTTTATTTATTGTTATTTATTTTGTTTTTATCACTGTTGGTTTATTATCAATTCATGTTTATTAGTTGTTTAATTAGTTTACTCACCCAAGTTTGAATCTTTATCCAATTTCTATGCTTATTATCATGTTTAGAGTTTTATTAATTGTTAGAAGTGTTAGTTTAACTATGTGTAAGTAGTTTCTATAGCTAGGGGTGAGGCTAATGGGTTAAAGTTGTGAACTTTATGCTTAGGGGGTTATCTAATGGTAATTACTTGAAAAACATGCTACTTTATCACCTTGTCTAAATGTTTTAACGATTGGTAAATATAGGTGACGATCTTTTTTACTTATTATTGCGGTTTAATCAACATGAGAGACTTGGGATTGAAATTGGTCAATTAGGTTTGGATTATTGATTAATTGCATGAGAGTGAATTAATTAGTAATGAAGCATTGGTTAATCGCTTGAGAGAGAGTTAACCCTTCTTTTTGGCTTTGATAAATTCCTAGTGTGCATGATTAGGCTCAATTCAACGACCCTAAGTTAAAGGCCCCAACTTTAGACCTGCGAACCTCTCTAACCCTTAGCGCCCGTCATTAATTCAAACTTGCGTTTTCATTAAATTAGCTACTGGTTTATTTGTTTAAATTGTTGATTAATAGAAGATAGTTAGTAGTTTAGACTAAATCATTAATTCTTAATTTGATTAGAATCAAACTAGGACATAATTGATACACAATTACCCTCCGCCCTCGTGGATTCGACTCTAAGCTATGCTAGGATGATGAGATTTGCTTGAACTTAGTTTTAGGCATGTCACTGGGCTAGGGTGGACATAGGAGATGGGAAAACATGTGAGTGGTGGCTGTGTTAAGGTGGATTGTGAGGAGGAGAGAAAGTGAGGGTTTAGATGATTAAAGGTATTGATTTAGGAGTTTACATAACATGATTAATTGTTAAGTAGAAAACTTAAGAGTAGATTAGTGCTAAACTTAACGTTGTTGTAACGGTATATAATTTTTTTTTTGAAATTTGGGCACCATGTGCTAAACATCAATCCTCAAGGGCACTGTGTGCAGAAAGTTGGAAACGTGGGCACCATGTGCAAAATGGCAAACCACAGGGGCACCACGTGAATTTTCTGGAAAAAAAAAAAAAAAATCAAAACTCAAAGTCCCAAACCCCACCATTTTGTCTCTCCTCCCCAACAACTTCCCCACCATTTTGTCTCTCCTCCCCAACAACTTCCCCACCATCCCCCCACCTAGACCATCCCCACCACCGATCGGTGGTGGCAAGCGGTTGATATCCCCCACCCTAGCGGTCAATAACGTGACTATAAAAGTAGGTATGAGAGAGAATTTGTGTGTTCCTGTATGGGTTAGTAATAAGTGATGAAGGCTTGTTCGGTATCGCTACCGGTTTTTTCTTGCGTAAAAAATTTACTTAAATAAGTTACAGAATTAAATTTTAACTAGTTGGCATGCCCGGCCCGGGCCCGGACTACCTGTTTATATTTTTTATACTCGTTTCATAAAAATGTAGGATTATTTTGTTATAATATTATTGGAAACGATATTTTACATTATTTTTTTCTTAAACTTTTGTCATCCGTAATCAAATACTATATACTTTTTTTGTCTTTCAACTTTTTATTTCATTTCCATTCCACAATCCCGCTAGATCACATTATATTCAATTGATTACCATAAATTAACTTTACCATAATTAGCTAATTTATCACTATATTTATAATGCTTTCCATAAATTGCCTAATCATTACCATAATAAATATATTTCATTGTACTATCCAATTAGTAAGCGCGAAGTGTCCTCCTAGTAAAGACTTGCTTTCAGATTTTAATATATAGTACTAGTTTGCATGCCCGGCCCGCGTCCGGGCTGTATATCTATATTGTTGTATTCATTTTTATTGAATTGTCAGTTTATCTTTGTTATAATATTATTAGCAACACTATTATTTTTCATAAATTAGCTTACCACCATAATCACCATAAATTATATTGTTTTTCATAAATTACCTAATAGATTCCATATTATGTAATTACTTGGTGTTATCCAATTAATGAATGTCAAGTGTCCTTCTAGGAAAGACTTGATTTCAGGTTTTAATATATATAGTATTAGATTAGATTAGATAGATTAGGTTGTTTATTTCTATAATAGTTATATAGAAAATAAAACTGACAATTGAAAATTGAAATCCACTTTTTCTGGTTTTCTTAAAAGGGACTTTGGTTTAAAAAAAAAAAAAAAAAAAAATTGCAAACAGAAAACGATAACAAACAGGCCCGGAGTAAAACATTTTTTTCTTGGAGTGTTTTTTTTTTCCCTTTTCTTGTAGTAATAGGAGCATTGAGATTGAGCCATTAAAAATGTGATTTGGATTTTTATTAAATCTAAGATACGGAGTAATAGTTTGGTAATATTAGTTTTGTGGGTGGGATTTTGGGAAGATATTGAATATCTCATGATGAATTGAGAAGGATTTGATTTTACCAATTAAGAAACTTGTGACGTTTAATTGCTCCAAAATAATAGTTATATTGCCCTCAAATCGAAAAATAGTTATACGACTACTCCACATTTCACATACATGTAAGCGTATGAGAGTTATAAACCACTTTCTAATCATATTTTAGCCCTGTGTTTTGTTAAATATTTTTTAAATTAATTTCACTAATTATATGCCAAATCATCGTTTAACATCCAAAAATTAACACCGTTAGAAAATATGGGGGGTTGGGGGCACCACGTGCCTATAGGTGCAAAGTTCGGGGGCACCGCAATGTACAAGTTTCAAAGGTAGGGCACCATGCGCATTTTGACATAGTTTGAGGGCTCCACGTGAATTTGCCGTTTTTTTTAACAATATTTCTAAATCTGATGTCCTTGATTATATTGCTACAAATGAGCAGCTAATGTGATACTATGAGAAATTAAATTTGGAACAACAGTGAGACATGTTGATCTTCAACCATTACATTAGGCAAAGTGGCAAACTTTGATCCGTATGAAGATGATACACATACAGAGTAGAGTAGTACCGTGTAGAATTTCCAAAAAAAAAAAGAGAAAGGAAAAAAGGAAAACGTTTCCAATGAGGATAAAGGTCAAGTTAGGTCTAGATCCTCGTTTCATAGATCTAACGGTTAGCATTAAGTGTTTGGAAGTCATATATAAGAATTATTACGAGCTCATACTTTTGGTTCAATCAAACCCTTGTCGACCAAAATCCCCAATTTTTCTATATTCTGTATCTTCACCGAGAATCCACCCCCATTTTTAATATGTTTTTATAATTTAGTGATGAAATGAATGATACGAATTAGGGGTTTTTAATCATTTCGCAGGCCAACAATGCGTTCCTAGGGCTGTGGGTACATAGACTACGGGTGTGTCGAAAGCTTGCTGGATAAGAATTGAAAAGAATGTTTCAAGGTGGGTGATAATCTTAATTAATTAATTAAACTTTAATAAATCATGTATTATTAATTTTAGATGATGATTTTTACCACTACGTCAAATTTGGGCTTCGAGAACCCGTATACGAGAACAAAAATTTTGAAAACCGATCTCTTAAATTTTAGAGAAGCGAAAAACCGTTTTGAAAGGCAATTTGCAGAAAAAAGAAAAATAAATGATAATACCTACTAGAAACCGTTCTCATAGGGGCAGTTAATTATGGAACCACGTCTTTTAGAACAGTTCTTAACAAAACCGTTCTAAAAGGGTCACCTAACAAATAAAAAAAAAATTCAAAAACACAAGAAATTGGGAAATGAGAGAGACTGCATGCCCACCTCGTCATATCTGCCATTTCTCACTCTTATCAACTCCATAATCCCATATTCCCACTCTTTCCTTTTTCTCTCTAAAGCCCCGTCCCCATTCATTTTCAACACCCATATTTTCTTCATCATTTTCTCAATTTTTCTTTAATAATTTTGTTGCTTTATTTTCTCCAAAATACAATTCACCAATAAAGAACAAAAAAAAAAAACCTAAATCTACAAAAATCATGTTCGATGACGACGATGATAGTGACGAGACGGCGACGGCTGCGACGTGACGAGATCGGCGACGACGATATTTGATTAAGGTTAATATTGTTTCAGATCTACTTTTACTTTTTGAATAAATTTTTATTATTGAGATTTTGATGCCTTTTTTTAGAAACTTCGATGTATTTTCGTGAAACCATCTTTTAGTCCTCTTTTTTTTGTTGATTTAATTTTTTTAATAGTTTGATTGGATTAATTGAAAATTGGAGAAAACAAAGGCAATGACGATAGATCATGACGGAGACGAAGGTCGACATGATTTTGGCAAGGGCGACATGTAGCATAGAGTAAGATGGTTGATCGATGAAATACAAATTAAGGCTCACTTTACTTTTAGATCTACTTTTTTTTTTTTTTAATTATTTGTAAATTTTGAAAATTACAGATCTTGAATTTTGATAAGTATCCACCCGATTTTGTTTTGGTTGTTTTGCTATTCTTGGTGATGGTGTAATTTTTATTTTAGTCACACATTGTTAATGAATGTTTTTCTACCCAGATTTTCTCGTGTTGGGTGATTGTGTTATGTTGTGGTGGTTTTGCTCAAGTTCAGGGGACTCGGAATGAGTTGTTGCTTCCGTTGATGTTGTTGTAATCAACAACCACAAGAAACTGCAAAATTTTAAAAAAAATCTCATGTTTTTTTTTAAAATTTAGGGTACATACCAGAACGGTTTTGACCAAAACCGTTCTCTTTGGTGTACATCATATGAGAACGGTTCTTTACAAAACCGATCTCAAAGGTCTTTTAGAACGGTTTTCTCCACAACCGTTCTTATAGCCTTTTAGAACGGTTGCAACCGTTCTCTTAGCCTTTAAGTGCCGTCGTCTAGAGAACGGTTCTACAACCGTTCTGCTTAGCTTTAGAGGAACCGTTCTTGAAGGCCAATTTTGACGTAGTGTACTGAGTTAAAATTATAATTAACAGGTCTCTCAACATATGAGCAAGGTTCAATTTGTATTCCCAAAAGGTGCCACCGACGAGGAGCGAAGGTGTGTTTATCAAGATTATATTCGTGTAAGCTTCTTAGTTCTTGTAACTTAATTCCTCGCATATATATTCAATTATTTGATGAGTTGAGTTGAGTTGTGGTGGGTGTGTGCAGCGCGAGATGCCAATGGATCGTGAAGAAGCGCATAGAGGGTTTTATAGGTGCAGAGAGGGCCGTATGAGTGAAGCTGCTCTTAGGGAAGTCCGGAGGATCAATGACTTGTATGAGAAACAACAAGATCTTGCCTTGGCTTCCTCACTCGAAAGGTAACTCAATTTTGTGTATGTGGGATTATTGGTGGATAGTGAATTTAAATAAATTTACTCAACTTTGGTTGATGTTGTTGTCGTTGTTGTTGTCGTTGTTGTTGTTGTTGTTGTTGTTGTTGTTGTTGCTGTTGTTGTTGTTGTTGTTGTTGCTGTTGTTGTTGTTGTTGTTGTTGTTGTTGTTGTTGTTGTTGTTGTTGTTGTTGTTGTTGTTGTCGTGTGTAGTGTGGATTTGAATGTCTAAGTTGTTGGAGCCTCGTAAACAATGCTCAACAAACAGTTAGCGGGGTTTCGATATATCACTGGTGGTATTCAGAATGTTCAAATTTGTATCTTTGCTCTAACCTATTAGCATTATATGGACATATATGATATATCTACCTATCTTTGTACGCGTAGTGTATCTTCTTAACATGAAAGAATATACTATATTGCTCGAATGGAACCTCGTCGTCTTTGTATCACTTTGTTGCATGTTATATGTTTGCCTTGTTGCTAGTGTTTGGACTTGACAAGGGACTTGCTTATTGCTCTACAATCATGCTTTTCTCTAGTTTCATGGACGTCACTAATTTGTCGTGTATATTTGTGCGTTTATTCTACCCTTTTTTTTGTTGGTTTGCTGAATGTTCTGTTTGTCCGTGTAATGTAAATGCCCGAGTTTGACATGCCTAGTTACTCTATGGGATTAGATTACAGTAGTTTGGTGCGAGTAACTTCTCATGTCAATGGGCTTTACAGGAGTTTCTGGCATCTACATCTGTTCTTTAATGCATGTTTAACACTTATATCTTCTTTTTTTCTTTTTTAATCGCTTTGCTACTATACCTCTCTACAGGTGTATACACTGAGTCCAGCAGTTCAAAATTAAAGTTGGTTGTTTGTCAGATTGTTCTTTGTATTACCCTCCTCCCCCTGTTAAGGACTTGCTGATTTTCCAAAAAAAATCCCACATAATATGTTAAAATGAGAACATGAATCCCATAAAATGTTTTTAGATATGTTAACTGCATGTATCAAGGGGTTGTATCATGTATGTATGTTGGAGAGAGAGCATCTCTGTAGATATTTTGGGATTGATGCTATAGAGTTGATAAATAACTCTTACATTGTGGAGTTTCCTCTTCTTTTGCATAATGCCTTTCGTTTATGTTCACCAATTATAGTAAACCCTACCCACTCTATAGATATATGCGGCATTCTAAGTCCGAACCAGATTGTTCTAGAGTAGGTTGACTGTGAACGATTTCTTACAAATGGGACTTTTGAGTGTGGAGTAGCAATAACCTAGAGACAGTGTTCTTCGAGGTTTGTCATGTGAGAGTCTTTGATCGAGAGAGTGTATTTGGGTTCTTGAGTGGTTGTTTATTGTGATAACGTTGTCAAATTTGTCCTTCAATGCATACTCCCGAGATGGGTTCGGAATAGGCTTACAGTTAACTGTTCTAAGATTGTTTTTCCTCTACTTAATGTGGTAGATATCTGTTAGCACCCTGTTTATTTTGATAATCTCTCGTACCATCAGGTCTCATACTGTATTTTACTCTCCAAAGGTTTTTCCCGAGCTTATCGTACCCTTTTATTTTCCTCAACTTTTTGTTCTACTATCCAACTGCTACTTTTTTTTTTTCCTCCCTAGAGTTGTTCACTTACTACTTGTATTATTAGGTCTTTGTTAAGAGAGTTTAATTAATATATAAAACCCCTCTTACCTAGCCTCAATTTTTCATAGTGGGTTGAAAACATTTGGTTGCTTGGTGTTTGCTTATAATCCCAGCAGAGACAAAGACAAATTCCAGCCAAGAGGCCTGCCATGTGTGTTTATTGACTATTCATTCAATCAAAAAGGGTATATTGTGTATGACCCTAAAACCAAGAGAGCTTTTGTATCCAGTTCTGTGAAACAGTCTTGCTTTACAAGAAAGCTGCAAACTTTAGGGCTATATCTCCTAACATAAGTCCCATATCAGACGGTCTCACAATAATTTTTTTTTTTTTTGAACAAAGTCTCACAATAAATTATTGTGGCATAAGTGTGTCTTTCACTTGGTTAACAAATTTTTATTTGACAATTTCATCTTTTGATGAATAATTCTCTATCTCTCATTTTAGTAATGAGGATTTGTCATTTTAACTAATTTAAACCCAAATCCTAATTCATTTCTCCCCCCGCCCTAAGTAACCGAAATTGTACCATGCTCTGCCCTAGAGAAATCTACCAGTAATAATTTTTCTAATGCTTTGCTCTACCTTTATGCCATTGTAAGTCACAATAGCGCCCTACCTTCCTCTGGGCATGAGGATGAAATGTATTATAGTGAGAAATAGAGAAAATTAAATCGTATTCTAAAGTATGTTGATACAACCCACTTTAGAGTGGGTTTAGTGGCGTCTATGTTGGTTTTCCATGCTATTTTTGGATCATTTGTGGCATTATTCTATTGATTATGTTTTTGAGCTTATTTGAAGAATATATGCAAGTTTGATGATGTCTGCAAGTTCGGGAATGAGTTGACGATGGTTATAACGAATCCCGAGCTGCAAAGAAGATCCGAAGAGGTGAAGAGCGAAGGTACGAAGTTTTAGCTGCCAGACGAGTCGTCCTGAACCAGACGACTTCCAGACGACTCCCGTAGAAACTTCAGCAAAAAGTGAAAAAGGTCTAGACGAGTCGTCCAGACGAGTCGTCCCAATCCGGACGACTCGTCCATTGCAGTGTCGGCGTATTAACGGGTTTCCTTAATCCATTTTGTAATCTTTTACTATTTAAACCTAAGTTACGTCTTTTATTCATTATTCAGTTTCCGAGACCAAAAAGTTGTATTCAGAAGAATTATGCAAGGCTAAGGACCTTTTCATTCTCGGATTTATTGATCGAAACTATTGTTCACCGACAATTGTGAGTTTGATTTCTAATTCTTAATTTCGTTTGAGTATCGTTTATTCTCTTGCTTTTATTGTTATTATTGATTGATTTGTTGTTAATTAGGTGGCCACTAATTAACCTTAGAGAGTGTTTGGGAACAAGGATTTGATTCTCAAATCCAAATTTGACACAAATCACATGTTTGAGAACTAAAGAATTTGAGAATTTGGATTTGTGTCAAATCCTTTGGAATTTGTATCAAATCCAATTAGGCCAAAAACAAATGACACCTCAAGAGGTGTCATTTTGAAATCCCACCCTCCCCAAACATTGAATTTATATTTGAATTCCACATTCTCAAATGATAGATTTGAAATGATTACAAATTTCCAAATTCATGTTTCCAAACGCTACCTTAGATTAATCTTTATTGCTGGATTTTTAATTAAATGATTAATTGTTTGATTGTTGAATCGATTAGTAGAAACTAGGTTTAATTACATGCTGATCATCGTGATTAGATTTAGGGGAGAATAAACGTATTAATTGAAGATCGAAACTGGGTGTGTCTAGATCTTATTAATCTTAGTTGATATCGTTTAATTGCTTTATGCTTTTGTTGGGTTGAATTTAGGCGCGCGTCTTTGTTATCCACCGATTAGGACTATTAGGTAGGGTTGATCTCTCCTCTTAGTTACAATTGAGAAACGATTAGAAATTGTATTTCTACAACTAAATACTCAACGACTTAAGATTAGTTAATAACTAGGATCAATTAGGTGAACGATAGTGGGTATTAATTGTCCGAGATCTTTTTCTCAATTGATTTACAAATTACTCTTTTGCGTCTAGATTATTTGATCACTTACACTCAAAACCCCCCATTTGTTACTCTACATACATTGATAATTACCGTTCTCTGTGGATACGATCCCACTTACCCATTACTACGTTTTAGGTTTGTGTGTTAATTTATATTTGATTTAGGCATACGACTTTAGCCTGTCAAATTTTGGCGCCGTTTCCGGGAAACGGTTTAATTTGTCTTTGTGTGTTTGTGGTGGATCATTTATGGTCCACACCCGCGCTAATAATAAGTCTCTTTGTCCTTTTGATTCAGAAATAGAGCGAACCTTACGAGCTGTGAGGAAAGCGTTTCGAGAATTACCATTCCCTCAATCAGATTCTGAGTCTGAGTTAGATAAAGCTGCAGATATGAGTATCTGATCACTCACAGCCCCAAATCTCGCCAAACAACCATCATGCATCAAGTACCCAGAGGAAGAAGTGGGTAAAGCTGTAGAGATTAGGGGGCGCTATTACACCAACTCCCACATTTTCTTGGGGGTCAATCTGAGGATCCGAATCGACATGTGTCGGATGTGTTCTTTTATTGTAACGGCATGAAGCCAGCTGCGGTCAAAATTGAAGACTACTTATTGAAAGCATTTCCTTTTACGCTAAAGGAAAAGGCGAGAGATTGGCTCTACACTCTTCCTGAGAATAGTATCACTTCCTAGGATGATATGAAGAGAGCTTTAATTCAGAAGTACTTTCCGGCCACCAAGTCTTCATCTTTGAAGAAGAGCATTAGCAATGTGATGCAAGAAGATGATGAGCGATTTTCCACATATTGGGAGAGATTCAAACGGTTATGCTCGAGTTGCCCATATCATGGATTTACTGATTAAGACTTGATACTCTACTTCTTCAATGGTCTCAAGTATGATGATCAATGTTATGTGGTAGCTTCAAGTCAAGGTGGTATTGATAAGTTGACTCCAGGTGAGGCATTGACATTGCTCAATGAATTGTCGGATCAAGACCAATCTCGTGCTAGTGATCGACGTGATATGAGGAAGGTGAATGCTATTGGTACCGACGCTTCAATGGAAAAGAAGGTAGATAGATTGACATCTATGATGGAAGCATTCATGAGTGGAGGCAACCCACCACCAGTGAAGTCGTGCGGGCTATGCTATGCTGAGGGGCATCCGACTGATGCTTGTCCCTCCATTGTTGAAGAGGATAAGGTAGAGGAAGTGAATGCAGTTGGCTATCAAGGTGGATTCCAAAGGAAGTATGATCCTTTTTCCAACACCTACAATGAAAGATGGAAGGATAACCCCAAGTTCAAGTGGTCCACTCCCGCCAACAACTTTCAAGAAGGACAAAATTTTGGTCCTCAAGGTGGGCGAACATACCAACCTAGACCGCAAGGGCCACCACAAGATTCAGCTCAAAAGTCCATGTCTACGGAGGATATGATTCGTGCTATAGCCACTAATATGACTCAGTTCCAACAACAAACCCGATCGAGTATCCAAAACTTAGAGAATCAATTTGGGCAACTATCTACTGCCATTGCAAGGTTGGAGTCAAAAGATTCGAATCGATTACCCTCCAACACGGAAGTGCTAAAGAAAAATGTGAGTGCCGTGACACTGAGGAGTGGTAAAATGTTGGGTCAAAAAGAAACCGTGGTCGTTAGTGAAGAAGAGGACGGAGGATAAATAGTACCGGAGACGACTCGTCACCCTGGAGACGAGTCGTTCGTAGCCCATCAGACGAGTCGTCTCTTGGTTTGTTTCCAGCGGTTTCGTCCGAAGTTTTGGTTGAGACGGAACTCACCCCTAATTCTTCCGGGGAGGAGATAGATACAACTCGAGACGCCTGATCTTCCTTCATACAAGCCAGTTGCTCCTTTTCCCGATGCATTGAAGGATACGCGTAAGTATGAGAGCAACAAGGAGATGTATGAGAAATTCAGCCGCTGTATGGTGAAGATTCCGTTGCTTAAGCTGTGTCAGATGATTCCCAAGTGGGGAAAGGTTTTCAAGGACTTGTACAAAGTCCAAAAGAGCTATAAGCTGAAAGGTAAGCAACGTGTTCAAGTAAGTGAACAAGTTTCCGCTGTGTTTCAACCCAAGATGTCCGTCAAGTATGGTGATCCAGGTATGTTTACAATCCCTATTACTCTGGGTGAGTCTAGATTTGATGGAGCCATGTTAGACTTAGGTCCGTCGATTAATGTGTTGCCTTATTCTGCGTATAAGTCTTTGAAACTTGGTCATTTACTTGAAACTGAAGTAGTAGTGCAACTAGCTGATAGATCACTTGTCTACCCTAAGGGTTTGGTTGAAGATGTGTTTGTCCTAGTTGATAGTTTGATCTTTCCTGCTGATTTTTATGTTTTGGAAATGGATCATAATAAGGACAATGCACCGATTTTACTTGGTAGACCGTTTTTGAAGACAGCTAGGACGAAGATTGATGTGTTTAGTGGGTCATTAACTATGGAATTTGATGGTCAAATAGTTAAATACAATTTGAATGATACGCTGAAAAACCCATCTGACCATCAGTCTTTGTGTGCTTTGAATGTGCTTGATGATGTTGTGCAAGATGTTTTTGATGCACATGCTGCTAATGATGATTTGATCAATGCTTTGAATGGTGATATAATAGATGATACGCTAGATTTTGAGTTGTCTACTTGCTTACAGGAGATGATTGCAAGCTTGAATGCATATGATAGCCTCCCTATAAGGCCTTCTAACTCTAGGGTCATCCCTTTGGATGTGCCAAAAGAAAAGTTGGTTCCTTCTGTTGTGCAGGCACCTAAGATTGAGTTGAAACCATTGCCGGATCATCTCAAGTATGTGTTCCTTGGAGAAGGAGATACATTGCCAGTCATTGTGTCCAATGAGTTGACCGAGGAGCAAGAGAGCCAGCTGATTGATGTGTTGAAGGAGAGGAAGTTAGCTATTGGATGGACGATTGCCGACATCCGCGGTATCCCTTCAACGACATGCATGCATAAGATACTAGTGGAGGACGATGTCAAACCGGTAAGGCAACCCCAGAGGCGCTTAAATCCGCCTATGATGGAGGTTGTAAAGAAGGAGGTGATCAAGCTATTCCAGATGAGGATCATCTACTCAGTACCGCACAGCAAGTGGGTGAGTCCTACACAGGTAGTACCCAAGAAGGGAGGCATTACTGTTGCGCCTAATCAGAGTGGTGAATTGGTCCCAACTCGTACACAAACAGGTTGGAGGGTATGTATTGATTATTGTAGATTGGATGCGGTAACAAAGAAAGACCACTTCCCCCTCCCCTTTATTGATCAAATGCTTGAGCGACTTGCAGGTCGCGCGTATTATTGCTTCTTGGATGGATACTCGGGATATTTTTAGATTGAGATTTCACCTGAGGATCGCGAGAAGACCACCTTCACATGTCCTTTTGGCACTTTTGCGTACAGGCGCATGCCCTTTGGACTCTGCAATGCACCCGCCACATTTCAGCGGTGTATGATGAGTATTTTCACTGAATATATTGAGCATTGCATGGAGGTGTTTATGGATGACTTTACAGTACATGGTGACTCTTTTTCTGCATGTTTGTATCATCTAACTCTGGTTTTAGATAGGTGTATTGGTGAGACTAAAGTCGCGATTATCTACCAAAAATAATCCTAAATCCTAACAACAGTAGTAGGGAAGTAGGGATCGTATCCACAGGGAAATGGGTTGTCAAATGTAATGAATTAAGTGCCTAAGTAACAAGTAATGGGAGGTTTAGTTTTATTGTTTATCAAACTATCTAAAAGTAACAATTGCGATTTATGAATGTAATTCAGGAATAAAACGGATCTTGATCAATTAATTCCCACAACGCACAAACTAATTGGTCCTAGTTATCACTATTCCTTTATCAATTTCAATTACTCTAACGTGGAAACAGAATTCCCAAATCTCTCCTTAATTATAGCTAAAAGGCGTGATCGGCACTACCTAATAACCCTAATTATCAAATAACCTAAGCACACGATTAGATTCAATTCGATAATAGCAATAAGATTTAGAGAAATATCGATAGAGACATGTAATACTAACGCACGTTTCGTATTTAACATGTAAGTCAAATCTTTGCCCTAATCCACTAACGATGATTACATACAAATCAATGAATTCGGGTTGCTACAATGTAAAGATCAATCAAACAATGGATTCCTTTGACTAATCTAAACTAGCAATCAATCAATCCTAAGGAATTAACTAGTTGTACACCTAGCAATCACAAGAGATAATTGAATGAATTGAATACCAAAGATGAGATAATAATTGATAATGAATAATATGAATAGATCAAACTCACGATATTGTCGATGCGATGCTTCGATTAATCAATCAAGAAATAAAGGAATTAGCTCCTCATACAATCCATAAAAACCATTGTCTTCTCTAAAAAGTCTGAATGTAAAACCTAGGGTCGGGGTTCTTATTTATAAAGTTCTCTAAAAACGTAAAATAGAAATATACGGAAAATAGGAAAACCCGGCCTTCGCGGCCCGCCACGGTCCCCTCGCGGGCCGCCAAAAGTTACTGACGCAAATCACCAAGTCGTGATTCGCGGTCCGCCATGTACTGGCCGCGGGCAGCGGTAAGTTTCTGGCTCGGTTTTTCAAAAGGCTGTAGATTCTTCGTTACTTATCCGGTGAAGGCGTGTAACCACTTCCTGGAAAGCTAAGATCATGAAGAATCATATCCAAGTGGTTTCACAGCAAAATTTCAAACGGTTTGAGATATATGAAGCTCCAAAGTTGATCTCTCTGCAAATCAGCTCCAAATCGCTTCCAAATGAATGGCCGCTTCCAAAAGATAGCCAAAACAACCAAAATCACATAGAAATGTTGTCCATGATACCCTAACGCAAATTAGAGGTATATTACATCATTTTGACCGTAAAAGCAATATAAAAACCATCAAATAGACACGTACAAAATGGGCAGATCATGTATTGAGTCACACCTTGTGTTAAATTCTGAAAAATGTCATTTCATGGTTAAATAAGGTATTGTACTAGGTCATATAGTTTCTGCTAGGGGTATTGAAGTTGATAAGGCTAAAATTGATGTTATTGAGTCACTCCCCTACCCCACTGATGTGCGAGAAGTGCGGTCTTTTCTTGGTCATGTAGGATTTTATCGCAGGTTCATTAAGGATTTCTCCAAGATTTCCTCGCCACTATGTAAGTTGCTGCAGAAGAAGATTAGCTTTGAGTTCGATGAGGAGTGTAAGAGAGCTTTTGATGATTTGAAAGGAAAGCTCACTAGTGCTCCAATCATCCAAGCCCCGGATTGGTCTCTTCCATTTGAGATCATGTGCGATGCTAGTGACTATGCTGTGGGGGCTGTGTTGGGCCAGAAGGTAGGGAGAGCATCCCATGTCATCCACTACGCTTCTATGACGTTGAATGAGCCCCAACGGAACTACCCAACCACTGAGAAGGAGATGCTAGCTGTAGTGTTCGCCTTGGAGAAGTTCCGTTCTTACTTGCTTGGTACCAAGGTGATTGTATACTCCGATCATACGGCTATTCGTTATTTGATGACGAAGAAGGATATTAAGTCGCGGTTGATTCGATGGGTACTACTTCTCAGTGAGTTTGATATGGAGGTAAGAGATAAGAAAGGAGCTGAGAACTTGGTTGCTGATCACTTGAGTAAATTGGTTCGAGATGAAGATAAGCCTCACACTCAAGTGCCTGTTCTAGGACTATTCCCGGATGAGACGCTGTGTGCGATCCGTGTCACCCGACCATGGTATGGTAACATTGTTAACTATCTTGTTTCTGGTGAATTTCCTCCACAGATGACGTAGGCTCAGCGAGATAAGCTGAGGAGTGACGCTAAGCACTATTATTGGGACGACCCCTACTTGTGGAAGCATTGCGCGGATCAAGTCATTCGTCGATGTGTTTCCGAGATTGAGGTACCTTCTATTCTTGAGTTTTGTCAAGCTGGTGCTCGTGGCGGTCATTTTGGTGCTAAGAGAACAGCTAGGAAAGTCTTAGATAGTGGATTTTACTGGCGTAGTTTGTTTAAAAACTCTTTTAAATTCTGTCAACACTGTGATAGATGTCAAAGAGTCGGCTTAATTTCCCGGCGGAATGAGATACCACAACAGTCCCTCATCTATTGTGAGATATTTGATGTGTGGGGAATTGATTTCATGGGACCATTTCCCATGTCCCACGGTAATTTGTATATCTTGCTTGCGGTGGACTATGTCTCTAAGTGGGTAGAGGCAAAGGCCACCAGGACTAATGATGCTTCCGTGGTTTCAGCGTTCCTTAAGAGTAACATCTTTTCCAGATTTGGGGTCCCCCGCGCCCTCATTAGTGATCAAGGAACGCACTTTTGCAATAGGACTTTGTGTGTTTTACTGAAAAAGTACTCGGTCACCCACAAGGTGTCCACAGCCTATCATCCACAAACCAATGCACAAGCTGAGGTGTCCAATAGAGAGGTCAAATCTATTTTGGAAAAGACGGTGAATCCAAATAGAAAGGATTGGAGCTTACGATTGGATGATTCGCTGTGGGCGTACCGCACTGCATATAAGACCCCTATCAGTATGTCACCCTATAGACTTGTGTTCGGCAAGACTTGTCATCTTGCAGTGGAGTTGGAACACAAGGCTTATTAGGCGGTCATGAACCTTAATCTGAGTATCGATGAGGCGGGTGTACACCGGAAGCTGCAGTTGCAAGAGTTAGATGAAATCCGACTAGATTCGTATGATAATGCAGCTATTTACAAGCAAAAGACTAAGGCCGTGCATGACAAAATGATATCGAGAAAGGACTTCAAGGTTGGTGATAAAGTCCTTCTCTATCAATCGCGCCTTAAGCTCTTTCTGGGCAAGCTACGGTCTAGGTGGATTGGACCGTTCATTGTGATAAAGGTATACCCTCATGGAGCTGTGGAAATTCGAGGTCTTACTTCGGGTTCGGTGTTCAAAGTTAATGGTCAACGACTCAAGCCGTATTATGAGGATTCACGCAAATCGAGGTGGAGGATGTCGATTTGAGCGATCCGGTGATTGAGGATTAATCATACTCCACCCCTTGCGTCGAGCCAACAACATTAAACAAGTGCGCTTCTCGGAAGGCAACCCGAGCATTTCTCTTTTATTTGATTTAATTTAACTTGCTTTTACTTTGATTTTACGTGTGTTTTTTTTTTTTTTTTTTTTTTTTTTTGTATGTGTTTAGGTTCAGAATGGAGAATTCGAGCAAATAGTGAAAGTGGGGAAAGACGAGTCGTCCATTAAGAGATGAGTCGTCCAGACGACGCGTCCACCTGCAAACGAGTCCCGCAGAGTCGATAGATAGTATAAGACGACTCGTCCCGCGTCAGACGAGTCGTCTCGGGCGGTTTTTCGTAAGTTTTCTAAATCTTAAAACCCGACTACTCCCTCTTTTCTCCCATCTTTTTCGACATCTTCTTCTTCCTTCCACACACAAACTCCATTGTTTCTCCACTCCCTCACCATAAAACCTCTCCATTGCTCTTACCCACCTTACAACAACATCAAATCACCATATTTCTTCCACTCTTTTTCTACTTACACCCCAAATTAAACCACAAATCACCCTTTTATCCCCAAATTCCTCACTTGCACCCATAACCCTAACTTTTGGGGGTTTTCATACCTTAATCAATTGGACGCATTTGAAGCTTGGGGGAGTTCGTGGGAAGCTCAAATTAAGGGGTTTTCATCATCCTAGCACATTTTTGTGGCACATAAGAGATAATTTTCGAATTTCCTCTCTCTTGGTTGCCTTTTGATCTTGTGGGTTTGGTGCTTGGATTGATTGGTAGAAGTAGCTTTGTTGGGAGAATTGTTGTTGGTTATTAGTGTTTTGAATAGCTATTGTTGTTGTTGCTTGTGTTGGTGTGTTGCTAGATGTTTGTTTTGCTAGTAATTGGGGTTTTGTTGGTTGCTTGATAATTGTTAGTTGGAGTGGAGGGTTTACCATTGTTGGAGTAGCTAGTCTTTATTGCTAGTGTTGGTTGCTACATTGTGGGAGAAGTGTGGTGAGAAGAGTGTTAGAGCCACCTTAGTGAGAAAAGAAGGAGTAGAGATGCCACCTAGGAAGAGAGTGAACCGTGGTGATGATGAAGCCGGCACGAGTGCGGCCGGGGCTAGGGGTGGTGCCCGTAGTACTCGTGGTGGCCGTGATGCCCGAGGAGGGCGTGGTAGATCGCCACCCGTAAGTTCTCTTGGTTTGGAGCGTGTGGTAGGTTCTCGAGCATGGACACGTGTGATTTTGCCTACGCGTACCGTACAACACACACGATATTTAGACTCTTCCAGTATGCGCACACTTGTTGTTAAGGACCTTGTCCTCACTTTGCTTAGGAGTGGTGGTTTAGAAGGGTTGTGGACTTATCCTAAGGGCATTTGCAACCGCTATACGAGAGATTTTGTTGCTTCTCTTGTGGTTCATGAGGGTGAGGAAGGCGTTTCGGATCCATACATTGAGTTCCGAATTAATGATGAGGAGCATGAGTTAACATATCCGGAGCTCCGAGAGATTTTATGAGTTCAAGCACCCACGGAGCCTTGGCAGATTCCTCATGATGCGGAGGTTAATACCTTTTGGTACTACCTCACTTGTCGCGCATGTACTCTCCCGAGGGTGACCCATATTCGTCATCCCACCTTTCGCTTGGTAGCTCGTTTGTTGGTGGTCACCTTCTAGTGTAAGGGCGAGCCGACCAAGCTTTCTCACACCGACGTTCAATATCTCATGGCTCTTCTTCCCGGGTATGAGACGATCCCGGATTGGATACATATTTTCATTAGTCAGTGTGAGGCACTTAGAGATGCGGATAGTGGGCATTTCAGCTGTGGTGGCCTTATTACGCGGATTGTCGAGTATGTTAAGGGTGAGGGCTATGAGCACCTAGATACGACGGAGTGTGATGTGAAGAATGTTGAGTTTTGTCATGTCCCGTGGTTGCTACAATATGACCGCTTATCAGTGGTAAGGGGTGGTCTTTATCAATGGGCTTATGGCGTCAACCACTATATTGTTGTTCCACCTGCTGAGGATGACCCGCTCCCTTCCGGCCCTAGGGCGGAATATTGGGCTCTGGGTCCTATGGAGATGGAGGTAGATGAGCCGGTACCACGGATCCCACGCGTTGTTGATGATGCTACCGAGTGGCGAGCTTCTCTCGAGGCTCAGATGGGAGAGCTACGCCTATGCAGGGGCGATGTGGATGATCGGCTGGAGGACATCACACATCGCTTGGATCTTAGCTTTGTTTATCAGCAAAGTTTTGCTACTTTCTTCTCCCAGCCTGAGCCTCGGGAGTACGTACCTGTTCCGCATGCGGTTTTCGACGGAGCTACTATTAGGAGGTTGGCGCGTGAGCAGCGCCGTGCAGCCAGACGTGGAGGAGAGTCACAGGGGTCGGGCGGCCCCTCTTCTTCCACAGCTCATGAGTGAGTTTCTCCATTTCCTTTCCTATGCTTGCTTTTCATTAGACTTCGGCACAACGCGGACGTTGTTTGGTTTTAGCATGGGGGAGGGTTGTATATTGTTATGTATATGAGTTTACTTTGTATATTTGTTCTATTTTCGTTCTGGATAAAAAAAATGAAAAAAATGAAAGAAAGAGGAAAAAAAGAAGAGAGAAGAAAGTCAGAAAAGAGAGAGGAGCGGAAAAGAAAGTAAGGAAAAGACACGAGAGAAGAAAGTGAGCCGGTGAGCATGGAAAATTTAACGAGAGGTTAGGTGAAAACCCGAAGGGGCGCCTAGGCAAAATGAGTGGAGCGTGCTGCTGTACCGGTGGGGCAATAAGAAGGATGTTCTGAAGGTAGTGTCTGGGTAGGTCTCTCTTGGCTGATATAAGGAGGTTCGGTTGGATTGTATAGTACGGTGATAGGATAGAAAATCCTCGATTCCCTTGGATGTTTGGGGCGGTTGGAGTTTATATAGAGGTAGTCTTTGATCCGACGGTGTTATTCCGGACCTAGGCTCACGAGGGTGTTGTATGTGAGCGGCTTAGGGACACTTAGGGCATTGTAGGTCCCTTTTCTATTTGGTTATTATTTGTGGTTGTGTTTCATGATGCATAAGATGGTTGGGGACCGTTGCGTTGAGATTACATCCGTGACGATCCTTAACTAGGAAGACGAAGACCATAAATGGAGTAGAGGTGATCAGGTAGATGTCTATTCTCCCCGTGCTGCTTGTTAAAAGACCTTGAAGACATCTTGGAGTTGATTGTGATACTCGAGGACGAGTAAAGGTCTAAGCATGGAGGAATTTGATACAACCCACTTTAGAGTGGGTTTAGTGGCGTCTATGTTGGTTTTTCATGCTAGTTTTGGATCATTTGTGGCATTATTCTATTGATTATGTTTTTCAGATAATTTGAAGAATATATGCAAGTTTGATGATGTCTGCAAGTTCGGGAATGAGTTGACGATGGTTATAACGAATCCCGAGAAGCAAAGAAGATCTGAAGAGGTGAAGAACGAAGGTACGAAGTTTTAGCTACCAGAAGAGTCGTCCCGAACCAGACGACTCCCGCAGAAACTTCAGCAAAAAGTGAAAAAAGTCTAGACGAGTCGTCCAGAACTAGACGAGTCGTCCCAATCCGGACGACTCGTCCGCTGCAGTGTCGGCGTATTAACGGGTTTCCTTAATCCGTTTTGTAATCTTTTACTATTTAAACCTAATTTATGTCTTTTATTCATTATTCAGTTTCCGAGACCAAAAAGTTGTATTCAGAAGAATTATGCAAGGCTAAGGACCTTTTCGTTCTCGAATTTATTGATCGAAACTATTGTTCACCGACAATTTTGAGTTTGATTTCTAATTCTTAATTTCGTTTGAGTATCGTTTATTCTCTTGCTTTTATTGTTATTATTGATTGATTTGCTGTTAATTAGGTGGCCACTAATTAACCTTAGATTAATCTTTATTGCTAGATTCTCAATTAAAGGATTAATTGTTTGATTGTTGAATCGATTTGTAGATTAATTGCTTGCTGATCATCGTGATTAGATTTAGGGGAGAATAAACGTATTAATTGAAGATCGAAATTGCGTGTGTCTAGATCTTATTAATCTTAGTTGATATCGTTTAATTGCTTTATGCTTTCGTTGGGTTGAATTTAGGCGCGCGTCTTTGTTATCCACCGATTAGGACTATTAGGTAGGGCTGATCTCTCCTCTTAGTTACAATTGAGAAACGATTAGAAATTGTATTTCTACAACTAAGTACTCAACGAATTAAGATTAGTTGATAACTAGGATCAATTAGGTAAACGATTGTGGGTATTAATTGTCCGAGATCTTTTTCTCAATTGATTTACAAATTACTCTTTTGCGTCTAGATTATTTGATCACTTACACTCAAAACCCCCCATTTGTTACTCTACATACATTGATAATTACCGTTCTCTGTGGATACGATCTCACTACGTTTTAGGTTTGTGTGTTAATTTATATTTGATTTAGGCATACGACTTTAGTCTGTCATATTTATCAAACGTGGTCTCCATTTATAGAGGATAAAATATTGTAATTTTTGGGGTAATTATTTTTCTTTAAAGTTAGCAAGTTAAAAATTGCAAATAACAACAAAAAAGTGGAAGAAAACACAAAAAAGGAAAAATCTCTTTCCTCTCACTTTCCATGCCCCAGTTTTAGTTAAGGGCGAGACAAATGTTGCCCTTTCTACTCTCCCATGCCCCAAGTTTATTGATTTTTCCTTTTTAAATAAGCTTTTTCCCGTACTTTTCCCCTTCATTCCATACCCATTGTGAGTAGTCTAACATAAACAAAGGAATATAATTCCCAACCATAATCAACCTTATTCTAAAGTACAATTCCACCCACGAAACATTGGAATAATCCATCCCACCTCTTATTCCCACAATCATTAAGAAGTATTCAGGGCTGTGTGTTACGATACAAAAATTTGTTGGAGTGTAGTGCGGTGAATTTTGTCGTAGGGGTAGTGTAGTAAAGAAGTTTGTGACGGTGGAGGAAGATGACTAAAGGCTAATAATTAGGTCTCCAGACTAAATCTATATGATATTATTTCAAACAAATGCTAGCATTCCGATTAATGTAAAATTTAAGTAGTGTACTCCCAAAATTCGAAAGTCTTTATATTCACCTCTGATTTATGTAGTAGTTCACATGTCAGTATATTAGCACAATGTTTTGAGATTTTTTTTTTAACGAGGGTGGCATATATAGATGCATAAATAAAGATATTAAAGTTTTTTTTTGAGGACACATGCATATTTTAGGAATTTATAAACTGCGAATAAAAATAACAATTGGCAAAAATGTTGCGGAGCACAACAAGCACCAATAAATTACCAAAAGATCGTTTCAAAAAAAAAAAATAACTTACCAAAAGAAAAGACATAGACAAGTGTAAACGATCGAAGTGATTATATGTGAATGATAAAGTAAACCTTAGTAATTATTAGAAATTAAATAGGCATTCACAATAAATATATTTCCCATACCCGTAATGAAAAGTTGAGTGACGCGTCGATTCAACTAATTGTTTTAAAAGATCACATCTAAAGAATAACAATTAATTGCCCAAATTACCCTTTGTTTTTTTTTGCAATTTTTTTTTGCAATTTTTTTTTTCTCATGTTATGATTGTCGAAAGCCCATTGTCGCAAAATCTCTAATCCGGCATCGAAACATTGTGATTTGTGAATACTAAGTCTTATGACACATGCAATAATGATTAATAGGGTTATGAAATAATTGGATTTTTGCAAAAATAAATTGGATCTCTAATCAAATTGTCGTAGAAAAAGTTATAAGTGATTGACCCGAATTTGTACATTTTTTATAGGTAAGTTAATAGCCTAAAAGGCTTAGCCCCTATGAGTTTAGTGCATTTATTTGGGGATCTAGTGAAATCGGGAATGAACCTAGTAAGTAGGACCCCACAAAGGGGCCTATCATCAACAACTCACAACCCACTTTATACTACGTATAAGGATTTGAACTCCCTACCTCATGGTTGGGGGAGCGTGTTAGCACTAGCTGCAATACCATTAGGCTAACACTGAATCCTTTCAGCCGAATTTGTATTAACCGAACCGTATTTGATTCAAGTCCGTATTAACCAAGTCATCCAATCTTTGCTTTATACAAATTAATCCGTCAATAGGCAATCGTTTGTAGTAAAAAGTTCGTGAGAGATGCTCTTAGTTGTATGGGGCTAGGGCCTAGGAGGTAATGCGGTACAATAATACTTTACTACATCAAGAATATTGACTTTCATATCTTATACAGTTATACGTGTTCCAAAAAGGGACCATTTCTTGATTGCATATTTGCATGTACCCCGAAAAGTAAATTATATTGATCTGGCCCAAGTGCCCAACACATGGGTTACCTCTCCTTAAAAGTAATTTTTATTTTGTATGATGGATAATGATGAGTCGATCGCATAATTTTGTGGCGATCCTTTGTTTTCCTATTTCTAATTGTGTGTGCAAATTTGTTTCCCATTGTTGCATAATCTTATATCTGAAAATATCTATTTCTTTACCAATAAATTGTCTTTCGACGTTGAGAATTCTACTCAAAAGCACTCCTAGCATTTTATAATCCCTAGTGTTAAAAAAATGAAGGCTCCAAGGTCCTAATCTGATACTTCCCCCTACCCAAATAGATTTTCCTCTTTGGGTAGGACACAATCACCAACACACTTATTAAACAAACCTAATATATTGATAAACAATTAATTACACAAATCAAAATACTTAACTTCTAATCCCACCCCTCTCCTTACCACTGTTCAATTCTATTCACCACCACAACCACCAGCGACCCACCAACTCCAACCCCACCGGCGTAACCACCGCACTGGCGACCCCCATAGGCCCACTTTTCCCGTCGATCTCCCTTCCCTCATCGACCAGCCCATCACAGAAAGCTTCATCAGATCTCCCATCTCCCTCATCTTTGGCCGCTATATCCCTTCCCTCGCCCACGATCTCCCTTCTCCCGTCGATCGGCGCCATCATCTCTCCCTATCTCTGCCACAGTCGGCCCCCCATCTTCTCCTCCCGCCAATCTCTCTCCTCTACTTCCAATTCATTATCTCTATTCGGCCTTCTGCCGACGACGATCGTGAAATATCGATTCAATTCCCCACCAAATTTTCCTCAATTTGATTTTTCTGGGTTTTGTTTACCCCAATTCGATTTTTCTGGGTTTGGTTACCCCCAATTCAATTTTTCTGGGTTTGGTTACCCCCAATTCGATTTTTCTGGGTTTGGTTTACCCCAATTCGATTTTTCTGGTTTTGGTTTACCCTTGTTCGATTTTTCTAGGTTTGGTTTCCCCAATTCAATTTCTTTCCTGAATTCCCCAATTCAACTTAGCTCTTCATTCTCCATCTTCAACGTATGGTTCTCCTCCTGTTGTTACATTTCAACAGTAAGACCAGTTATACCTAGCACTGAAATCGCTGAGATTACAACAAAGGATGATAAAAAGCAAAGAGAAGACTTGACTTAATTTTGGCATGATGGTGAATCCGCTGTTGCAGGTTTTGTTGACCTGACAACTTCTTCACCTCCCCTTCCAGTTCAACCACTTGCCTTTTGTGATTCGTTAGGTCCCTTTGGATTCAGACACATTATTAAAAATAATCATCATTTATTCATTTCCCAGTACAACCAAAGAGATTCTGGGTTAAGAAAATGGGTGATTAGTCCCCATAACACAAAATTAATGAGGGTATTTTAGTCCATACAATTTGCCAAATAGGGTAAATTTTAAAAGAGGAAAATCTGAGTGAACCTACCCAAAGAGGAATACAGGAAAATCTCTTTGGGTAGGAGGGAGTATATGAAAGACACTTGAAAATGTTAACATTAGTATGACTTTAACTACCGCAATAAAATTCTATTTTCATTACAATTAAAATATTTTTATTCGTAATTCAATTTTACTACCGCGGTGTTAACGCAAATTTTGTACTGAGACAAAATAAGGAAACAAAATAATATTTTATTAATATCAGAAAGTTAAGTGTACAATATCTAATATAATCCTCTGAATTCTACTACGCAGTAGGGGGTGCGCCGTACGATACACTACAGTGGTAGCGTACGTGCTGTAGGGGGTGCGCGCGTCGTCCGCGTGCGTTGTTGTTATTCTTAAGAGGGTCGCAGGGGACTTGAATCTCTCCTTGAACTTGGTTGTTTGAACTTGTGTTTGATTTGATTTGCAGGCGGCACAGATGTGCTTGTTGACTGCGTGTGGCTGGGAGTTTGAGAATTCCTCTGGGGGTTTTCTTCTCTCTGATTTTTCCAACCCTCAAATGAATGAGGGAGATTATATATATATAGAGTGAAAACCCTAATTTCTGGTGGGCTTGTTAGTCACGGGTCTGTCTTCAGGCTTTATGTGGACTTGGCCCATTTGCCTGTTTTATCTGGACCAGGATCCGTTTAACCCAAATTAGTAATCGGATCAATCCATATATCATTTTAACGGGGCTGATTAATTAAATCGAGCTAAAAGTTCATATTAACTCAAATTAAATAATTAATTTAATTTATGGCACATTAACGAATTTTCAGTGCCTACACGTGGTTCGTCAACGTAGTTTAATTTTACTAACAAATGTCTCAATTTTTCCACCACTATTATCAAAATATTAGTACCAAATTAACGAAGACAAAATAATTTTTTCTAAATTTTAGGCCTTTAACAACGTCTTAGATTGATTTAACGTGATCTAAAAAAAAGGTTTGACTCAATGAAGTAAACTCATGAATAGAAACAATGATTCTTACAAAAACTTAAGTAACAACATCCGACGTCTCTTAAATATAAAATCTAATCCTCAGAACTTGACCACACAAACGCAATAATTATAGAAAATGGATTATAGAAAATAGCAAAAACAAACGACAAATATACAATATCTAAAAGATACTCCGTATTTATTAAGCTCCTTATTAGCTAAAATGGTTCAGTGCGCGACTTACATGGCAAGGAATAACCTCATAGTGACATTTAAAATTTTAGTTTGACATTCACGTTTCATGCCATGTGTCTTATAAGTGATGGAGATATGAGGAATTGATTCCGAGATACATCAGACAAGTTGACTTTTTAACCACTAAGTCAACATTAACAGCTTGTTTGGTAGAGAGTAATTGAACAGAAACAAATGGAAGAAAGAGAAAGGAACGGAAAGGAAAATAAGAGAAAGGAATGGAACTACCTTTCCTTTGTTTGGTTTATATATTAGAAATTTGGAGGAATTGAAAGGAAAGTGTGTGTTTTTATGTTATTAATTGTGTTTCTGTCCAATTTCGTTCGTTTTGAGAGGAAAACAAAATGACATTTTAATGAAATATCATTTTCTTCCACTTCCCGTGCAATTTTACAAACCTAACGTTCGATGTCTGTAAAATCTATTTCCATTTTTTTTTCTTTTTTTTCACCCAATTTCATCCTACCAAACAAGGTGTAATAGATAGATAAATAGATAGAAAGAAAGAAAAAAAAAAAAAAACAAATTAGATTATGGACTCGAATTCTCGTGGACATGGTATCCATTGAGATTGATAGATGTTCATATGGGGAGATTTTGAAAATCGTCCACATGTTTTTGGTAAGATAAAATTAGCCCTACACCATTTTTACTTCTTTTTTTCATTGAACAACCATAATATTCTCTATCTCTTTTTTACCTATTTTCAGTTGATAAAAAGGATGGCAATCTTAGCCTCATAATCCTTATTTTACTCCGCAAAGTTTGTGTTATTTTCTTTTTAAGAGAACAAAGAGTCTACTAAAAATAGATTTGCTACCAAATTTACCTAAAAAGCATGCAAAATAGTTACAACGCCAATTAGAGTAACAAGCTAAAAAGTATTTGCTCCATATACTGGAGAAATTTGTTCAATCAATTACACCAATACATTGAATTTCTATAGGTATTGGCAATAGAGGTAACCAATCTAATGCTTTTCAACTTTTTTATTTATTAATATAATCATTTTCATGAATTCTTAAATTTTGTTGTACCAAGATCTAAAAGCTACCATAGACATTGCTCAACTTTCTAGTAGAATGGTTGATTGTCAAGAGTGGAAGTTTTGTGATATTTCATTGCATATAAGATTTTAAATTATGTAAATAGAAAGTAATTTAAACATAAATAGTTACTTATCATTTTATCAAGCGGGGTAAACCAATTCCTGCAGTAATTTTTTTATTTTTTGACCTAACAAAAAAAAAAAAATCCAACAGTAGAACTTATCAACTTACTCTCTTTATTAAAGTAATCTTACATTTCCATAAGTTCTATATCTTTAAGTTTTCATAATTCTCAATTCAAGTAAATTATACCATGTTGCTAGGACAATGAGTCGTATGATGTTTCACCATCACAATCTCACAATAGTTGGGTGGAGATAATTAAAATATTGTCATTTTCTAACTCTATGTCGCACACCTCTTTGTGAGCAAAATCATATCAAGGACAACTATGATATACGCATTGCCAATATGTGCATTCTAAAACTCTCTAAAAACAAAAAATTCTCAAATTTAATTGTAACATTTAGGAATTTTTCAACAAAACTCAATCAATAAAGCAAGAGGCTTTCTATTTTATGTTATCTCATACTATAGAGGTATTGTTACGTACATTCCTTTGTATGTACACAAAAATGATACCAAATATAATGTCGATGTACCTTTTTACAGGTGGGCTATTGTGTTTGAGCGTAAGGACCCACAGTGAGCTATTTCATAAGAAGCTCATATAATCATTTGAAGTCGTATTATAGGCTTAAGGGGGACTTGGAAGAAGAAAGTGAAACCGAAAATTATAATTAAGCAATGGAGTTTACAGATACTCTTGTTTCAAATGAACATAAAGAATCACTATTATATGGTACAAGTGATAATATTAATCCCTTGTCTATCTTCCCTTTGAAAACATCTACATCACCAAAGTCACATAAACTGTCTCCAAGGTCGTCTTCTAAGTCTCCAAGGTTGACAAAGATTGAAGGAAAAGAAGGTTATTCAAGCTCATCAAAGAATAATAAGCATTCATATTCGAAAAGAGACGGAAAGCCTAAAAAAGGTAATTTTTAAATCCATTATTATTGCAATATAATAATATCATTTAGCTTGATCACCAATGATATATATGGTGATCCTAGAGGTGGCAGTAGGGCATGGGATTGGTGTTTGGCAGTGTCGAGTCAGGCTAGATTATGTCTCTTGTTGAGTTTATTGGATATGCTCCTATATATCATTATGTCAGGTTTCATCTCGAGATGGTTAATTAATATCACAATACCATTACTACCCACCACATGTCGCAACAACCCATTTCGAGGCGTTTTTCTTAATGTGGTGGGGTCACCCTATAAGCTCATAATAACTCCTCATTTTTATGCTTATTAAAAGGGAAGTTATTCTTCTCAATATGGTTAGAGAAATTTCCTTACTAAATCATCACATACTTCTCGATCAATTTTTTCCAATGTCGGACAAACTAAATCTTACGCGTCACTTTGTTGGAGGTTACACTTGACCTTGCTCAAAAGAGTCCTCAATGAGGCTCAATGAATTTCATCATTATATATACCGAATATACAGGGATACAACAATAATTACATATTTACCTAATTACATTAATTATATACTATTAGACCCCATCAAACGGAGGGGGAGGAGGACGAATGCTCAGGCTGGACTTAAAGCGTTCAAAGAGAGTTCGAGGGAGGCCCTTCCTAAAAATATCAGCATACTGATAATCAGCTGGAACATTAAGAACCCGAACTTGACCAACTTGCACTTTTTCACGTATAAAATGAATATCTAGCTTAATATGTATGCTTGGTATGTTGGTGATGAACAGGGTTGTTAGACATGTAAATAGCGCTAATGTTGTCACATTATACAAAACTAGTGCAAGAACAGGCACCCGTAGCTCAAGCAGCAAATTACGCAACCAACACGTATCAGCAACATTATTAGCAACACCCCGGTTTGGCAGTAGAGCGAGAGACATTAGGTTGTCGTTTGGACGACTAACTAACCAAATTATCACCCAGGAATACATAGTAGCCAGACGTCGAACGACGAGTATCCGAGCAACCAGGCCAACCATCATCAGAATAAGTAGTGAGACTGGTAGAAGGACTAGCAGTAATAGAGAGACCATGTTCAACGGTACCACGAATATACCGCAAAAGACGTTTTAAAGCATGGAAATGAGACTCACAAGGGTCATACATAAATAAAAAAAACACTTTTGAACAGGGTAAGTAATGTCCGGGCGAGTGAACGTGAGATACTGCAGAGCGCCAGACATGCTACTATAAAGATGCAGACCCTTGATCGAAGGACTAGACGACGCAGCAAGTTTAGAGCCAACCTCAACCAGAGTGGCGGAAGGTTTGCAATCAAACATAGAAGCACGCTCCAGAATGTCCAAGGCATACTGCCGCTGAGACATAAAAAGACACTGGGAATCGCGAGTCGCAGTGGTCCCCAAGAAGTGACTCAAGCGACCTAAATTACTCATGGTGAAATCACTAGACAGGAGAGAAATCAACCGATGAAGCAGCGACGGTGTGGAGGCAGTGAGAATGAAATCATCGACATAGAGATGGAGGTATGCACGCTCAGAGCCTTGATGATACACAAACAAGGAGGGATCTGTGGCACTAGCAGTATAGCCAGAGCGAAGAACATAAGACGCAAAACACTGAAACCAAGCACAAGGCGCCTAATTAATACCATATAAGGACTTCCGGAGAAGACACACATGATGGAGCCGCTTGGGGTCGCGATAGCCGGCAGCTGATGCGTGTATACCTGCTTCTGAAGGTCACCATGCAAGAACGCATTCTTAACATCAAGCTGATCAATCGGCCACTGACGAGACATAGCTAATGATAAGACAGTGCAAATGGTAGCCGACTTGACCACAATACTAAAAGTCTCATCGCAATCCACCCCCTCAACTTAATTAGACCCATTAGCAACCAAGCGAGCTTTGTGCCGTTTAAGGCTGCCATCAGCCTTAAACTTGTGACGATACAACCATAAACAACGAAGAACGTTGGCATGGTAGGGCGCGGAATAAATTCTCATGTACCATTATGCATAAGAGCACCGTAATCATCATCCATAGCACTCTTCCAACGAGGATGGGACAAAGTGACAGTCCGATTTTGGGTATCGGAGACAGACAAACTCGGAGCACCAGCCACATGAAGATTCAATGGCTACTTTGGTTGAAAAATACCCTCACGAGCATGAGTAGACATAGAGTGGGTGGTGTGGGGAGTAGGACGGGAAAACAAAGGAACTGAAGTAGTAGTAGAATGCAGGTTAGTGTAACAGCCCGATCCACCGTCCGTCGCAACACAACCTAATAAGATGGGTAGTCACCTATTAGGCCCATATATCCTCTCCGGGCTCTAAAAGGTGAAGGCCTTGTTGTTAGTATGATGGTAGGAATCTATTATAAACTGATCATATGAGCCTTAGTTTCCCAATGTGGGACAAACCAACTCCATAATCCACTTTCCAAATTCCGTAGTGTTACAGTTAGGCTCAGCAGTCCGCGGGATAGAGCATACGGACCGCAGAGTACCTCCTGATCCAAGTGTAGTGGAAGGGGGAGAGCGGACACATCGTTGATAGGTGGTACCAAAACGGCGTGGAGGTAGAGAAGGTGCAGCATCGGAGGCGTACTCATTACCCAGAGAAGGCTGGGAAGTGTCGGAGTCGAGCTCGCGGACCAACGAGGGTGAAGAACCGCGCAGTGGATAAGGGAATACTATTTCATCAAAGGTAGCATGTTGCGAAATGTGAATCTTAACCGTTACCAAGTCGAGGCACCGATAGCCCCGAAAATTCGCCGAAAACCCCAGGAAGACGCACCTAGTAAACCGAGGAGCCAATTTATGTGGAGTTTTGGCATAAAGGTTAGGATAGAATAAACACCCAAATGTGCAAATATGGTCGTAGGTGGGATGACGACCAAAAAGCACTGAAACTGGAGTTTTGTTGCGAAGAACTTTAATAGGCAGCACATTGTGAAGATAAGCAGCCATTTCAATTGCCTCTACCCAAAACTTTTCAGGTAGAGAAGCATATATGCACAAAGTGCGCCTAATGTCATTAAGTCACCGGAGCTTACGCTCCGCTTTACCGTTTTGAGGAGATGTTTGCGCGCACGCAAAACGGTACACCATTCTGTTGTTCTTGGCAAAGTTAAGAAATGGGTTTTTATCAAACTCACCCCCTAGGTCACATTGGAAGGATTTACCGGGCGTTTAAACTGTGTACCAACATATTTACCAACATATTTAATGGGAAAAACCCATCGGTAGTGAGAAAAATCATCAAGGAGAACCAAATAATACTTAAGACCATTATGACCTAATATTGGAGACGTCCATAAATCGCTATGTATAATATCAAAGGGAGCAATTGTGACATTAAAGGAATCAGAAAACAGTAAGCGTACATGCTTACTAACTTGACAAGTATGACATAATGTTGCACGTTGTGCTTTATTACATGAAATAGAAACTAGATTGCTTAAGAGAATCTAAAACATGGTTGCCTAGATGACCGAGTCGCCCATGCCACATCGAGAAGGGAAGGACGACAAGGGCAAACGCATTTGTGGGAGAAGATTTTGTGGACGTTATGGATGATGACAGAGAGGGAGTGACCAGGTACAACTCGCCTGAACTATTGCTCCTCATTAACAGAGTCCCCGTAAGAAAAACCTTCATAGAAAAACCATTAGGGTCAAATTCGATGAACACATTATTATCAACAGTGAATTGACGAACGGAGATTAAGTTTTTGCTTATATGACGAGTGAATAGAACGTTGTTTAGGGCAAGACGGTTAGATTTTGTAGGTAAAGTTTGACACCCACTACCACAAACAGGAATACTATGACAGTGACCTACACTTATAGGCGGAATAAATACTACTAGAAGGTTGAAAACTAGTGAGCATACCTGAATGAGAGGCAAGATGGTTTGTAGCACCAGTGTCCATAAACCAAGTCGAATCCGGAGCCTGAAGTGTCATAGCACAAAAAAACTGACCCAAATTCGTGGGGTGAAAACACGAATCCATACCATACGCAAAGTTGCAGCAACTAGGAGTGAGCAAAACCGGGTACTCGACCCGGTTTCCACCAGAAAATAGGGTACCCGGTTTTAAAATTGCATAAATTCTTGACCCTTACCCGACCTTGTTTAACCGGTTACCCGGTTTTCGGGTACCCTAAATACCGGGTACCCGAAAACAGGGTACCCGTTTCCTAATTTCTCAATTTGCGATTGTCAAGGTTTGACCTATGAAAGTTCGAGAAGGCATAATAATAAATGGATTAAACACCACGAAACAATAAGTATCTTCCTTACAACAAAAATCACAATGAAGTACCCCTACAACAAATCTAAACAAGTCATATATATTACTTAGAAAGAACGCGATAACTAAAGAGTTCAAATCAACTCCTATATCCCCAAATAAGAAAGAGCCAAGAACAAAGAAATAGTGAAATCATTATTAAGCTATCAAGACCAATGCCCTTGGTAATAAGGTCAATTGTCACCATATACATCTCTTTACTTTGAGTTAGTAGGGTGTAAGGTTTCTTTATACTTTTTATTTTTTATTTTTTTGTAAACCGGGTACCTGCTTGTATTTTTTTCATGACCCGTACCCGACCAAGTTATGCATTGACAAAATCGGACCGGGTACCCGACCCGATTATTACCCGAATTTTCAGGTTATTCAAATCGGGTACCAGATCGGATACGGATCGTTAAACCGGATCGGGTTTTTCTGCTCATCCCTAGCAGCAACATGCGCCTGTCCATGGGTTTGAGTGACCGACCGAGTTCCCAAACACCGGCACCAGCAGGACGTTGTGGCCATGCCCATCCCGATGCAGTGGGGTACGGGCAAGGAGGTACGGCCCAAGGCGAGGGTAACCATAGTGAGTAATTAAGACCACTGTTGAGGGGCGGGATAGGTATTGCGTACAACAGCATCTGAAGCCCCACCACCAGAGGTTTGTCGAGAGCCCTTGTTACTCTTGTTTTTGCCCTTTTTCTTCCCCCCGCCTTTGGTATTAGTGACGACGGGAGACGAGGTGACCGCGTTGGCACGAGCAGACGAGACAATGAGGGCAGTAGATGTGGTCTTGCTAAGTTGACGCATCCAATCACATTCAAGCATCGAACGAGCATCTACAAACGTCGGAATAGGATCACGTTGTTGGATGATATTGGCAGTAGTGTCATATTCATCAGTGAGGCCATTGGTGAGTTGAATAACAAGACGTTGTTCAGACACCGTAGTCCATAGCACCAATATTACTCAAACGTGAAGCAAGAGATTTGAATCGAGAGCAATAATCCTCATGAAAGGAGCAGTATTCAAGATGGTGGGCGACAAATTCTTTCTCAAGGGCAGTCGTACGAGAGCCCTTATTGTCGTGGAAATGAGTCTTCAGATAGACCATGCTTCAAATGCCAAGTTGACATCATTCACCATCTCTAGAACGAGGTCATCGATAGCTTTCCATGTTGTGCCAGTCGATTTTGAGCCTTTGCTTGCCATTAAGATGATCAAGAAGCTACTATTGACCGACGGTACTACAGAAAAGCTTCGCCCAAGTATCATACTTGACCTTCTCATCATCAAGCACAAATCGGACTTGAGCTTTGATGTTGGTAACAGCGAAGGCAGGGTGAAGTTTGTCGTTGGTGGGAGGAGGATTAGAGACTTCACCATCAACCATGATGAAGGTAGGCGACGGCTGGGAGGCAGATGAAGGTTAGGGCAGCGGAAGATTATTGTAACCTAGATTGATACTATATAGGAATATGAGATTATGGGAAGAGTCCTCAATAAGGCTCAATGACTTTCATCATATATATATATATATATATATATATATATATATATATATATATATATATATATATATATATATATATATATATATATATATATATATATATATATCGAATATACATGGATATAACAGTAATTACGTATTAACCTAATCACATAAAATATAGGGACAATTTCCAATGTACCCCTAAGGTTTCCGAATTTTCTGGTATACCCCTTTGGTTTTCGAGTTATTCAGCGTGCCTTTGAGGTTTGCAAAATCACGTTTTTTGAGCTTTTTTACTAACGGCGTCTAACACCGTTAGACCCTTAGTAAGTTTGGCCTTTTCAAAACAAATTGACCCTTAATACCTTTAAAAAACAAAATACCCAACCCATATCCTCTCTCCTCCCTCTCCCCCACCTATAAGCCACCCATGCTCCGCCCCCTTCTCCACCGCCGCTCTTCCCCCACCACCACCGACACGGGCTCCACCACCACCGAGCTGATACGTCTCCCTTAGGCGACCACACGCCGGCCGAGAAGCTGCACCGCCACCGCGGAAATCATCAGCGTCTTCGTCCTCTAAATTCTCCTCTTCCTCGTCGGAGAGCAGCTCAACCACCTCATCGTCGTCCTCTAATTCGTCCTCATCGGGACAAAAGTCCTCGTTGTCGACTTCTAATTCGCGGGATTGTGGTCGCGGAAGGGATGAAACTCTCTCTTCATCGAGGTATTGGGTGGCCGGCGTGTGGTCGTGGGAGGGACCCGCGTCTGGTGGCGGTGGTAAAGGTGCCCAGGTGGTTGTCGGTGATGGGATGAGGTGATGAGGTGGTGAGGCGGTGGGGCAGGGGCTTTGTGGATGAGTGGAGGGGTTGGGGAGAGGGGTGAGAGAAGATTGGTTTTTTTTTTTTTAAATATGTTATTATTTGTCAATTTGTTAAAATAAAAGTCAAATTTCATCAAAATGGATAACAGTGTTAGAGTCCGTTAGTGAAAAAAACAAAAAAAAAAACAAAAAAAAAAAAACTCATTTTGCAAACCTCAGAGGCACGATGGACAGATCAGAAACCAGAGGGGTATAGCAGAAAAACTCGGAAACCTCAGGGGTACATTGGAAATTTTCCCTAAATCATACTCCCTCTGTCCCAGCTCAAACGCCCCATATTCCGTTTTGGTATGTCCCACCTCAAACACCCCATCTATTTTGGGACATATTTCTCTCTCCTACTTTTATTAAATTATCACATTTTCTCTCACATTATCTCTACTACTTTTATTAATCCCCACATTCTCTCTCCTCCTTTTTCCTAATATTACCCCACTCAACTTATTATATCAATTTTTCTTATTCCACTAAAAAAAACGTCCGAGGCGTTTGAGCTGGGACGGAGGGAGTATACTATTAAGGGTATGTTTGGTAGTCATAGCTGTTCAGGTAGCATTTAACTGTTGAGGTAGCTGTTAGCAGTTTGACTAGATGTTAGCTGTTAGCAGGTAGCTTTTAGCTGTTGGCTGAAAAGTAGCTGTTAATAATAACGTGTTTGGCACGATCAGTAGCTGTTGAGTTATTAAAATGATATATACCAGAAAATTAGAAAATCAGAAATGCTACTTTCTATGGGAAATGTTACTTATAATAGCATTTGTCAAATGCTCCTTAAAACGCTAAATGCTACTTCAAACGCTAATAACAAATGTACAACCAAACATGTAAAGTAGCATTCTGACTTGGTCAAAACGCTAAACGCTACCTTCTATCTGTCTACCAAATATACCCTAAATATAGGGACTAAGGCTGTTTCAAAATCTCAACGAAAATCAAACTTTGAGCTCGACTTGAAGTTTTAGCGAGTTCGTGTCGACCAATCTCTCGTGCATAACCAATAAAAATCGTAAGGATTTAACACCACCGTAATGTGAGACTTGTGTGTCTGGCAATTTCATTGAAATGTCATGGTCACTAATATGGTAAATTTGTCTTTAATATGACGATTTGGTTGTCGACTTCCAGGTGAATAGTGACACGAAAATTCGATGACATTATGATCAATGTAACCGTATGTGCTGCACTTGAAAACTTTCTCATTTCAATTGGTAAGATTTTGACCATAAATCTCAATAAGATTAAATAAACATAAAGTATGCTTAAGATGTTTTAAGTCTTTAATAATGAAGAAAAATTATAAAATCAAAGCCAAACCACACATAACTAGCTTTTTAATTCGAGGTATATGCTCCGCTTGGCTGGTTAGAGTGGTAACTGTCAGAGTCGTCATGGGCCAATATCGGCCCCCTCGTGGAAGACTAGCACACAAGCTGATGGGGTTCCATCCTAAAACCAATTGGCAATAGAAGGAGTAACCCACCACCTTATAAACTAGTCTCCATTCTTCTATTTCTCCAATGTAGGATATTATCCCACATCTCACATGTGGGTCGTTGTCACTCCAACACCCCCCCTCACATGTGAGCCCATTAATTCTTCACACTCAAATTCTTCAAACGCCCTTGCCCGGGTCAAGTTATTTCGCAAAGCCCCTTTCTGGGGTCAAACCTCAGTCAAATTCGTCGGCTCCCAAACTGGGTAAATCCATGGACCAGATCGTCGGACCCAAGACCAATCTTGGGCTCTGATACCATGTCAGAGTCGTCATGGGCCAATATCGGCCCCCTCGTGGAAGACTAGCACACAAGCTGATGGGGTTCCATCCTAAAACCAATTGGTAATAGGAGGAGTAACCCACCACCTTATAAACTAGTCTCCATTCTTCTATTTCTCCAATGTGGGATATCATCCCACATCTCACATGTGGGTTGTTGTCACTCCAACAATAACCAATGCTAAAAGCTTCCACCAAATCGCGAGTTCCCCGCGAGCTACATCAAATCATTACCACGATAGTGAGGTTGCATCATCATCTTCGGGTTGGTAGTCATCGAGTATTCGAGTCGAGTCGAGTCGGTCTCACATTAGCATCGAGTTAGGTCAATTATAGAGTTCTCCGGCACTCTTGTGGTTTGCATGCGCTATTTGGCCCTAAACCACACTTACATTTTTGTTGTAGTAAGATGATGATGGTGTGAATAGATGTGGAGTATCATAATTTGTCACTCCATTTTTACAGGCGGGGCCGGTGGAAAAGGAACTTGGGGAAGTATACTAGATACAAACGACACTAGTGATGCAATTGATGACCATTATGATCCCAACTACAATTGTCACGAGGTAATCACAAATATATTATTGCGAGCCTGTGATTTTTACACACTTCGGATTTAATTCCAATGTTTTTCTATGCGAGTCACAATTAGTCGATTATTAGAAACTAGAATACCTCATATGCAAGTGCCCTTTTTGTTTCAGGAAGTAGAGTTTTTGACTCCAAGGAGCACAAGCCTAGCATTAGAGAAATACAAGAAGAATGCAGTTGTGATTGTTGAAGAGTACTTCGCTAATGATGATGTTATATCCACTGCTAATGAGCTAACCGATGTCGGGATGCCAAACTATGACTATTACTTCGTCAAGAAGCTTGTATCGATGGCCATGGATCGACACGACAAGGAGAAAGAAATGGCTGCTGTACTACTGTCATCACTGTACGCAGATGTTATAAGCCCTGCACAAGTTTACAAAGGGTTCACGAAATTAGTCGAATGTGTCGATGATTTGGTGGTTGATATTCCTGATGCAGTAGATGTACTAGCTGTATTCATTGCAAGGGCCATTTTGGATGACATTCTTCCCCCCATATTCCTGTCTAAGCATCTCGAAAAATTACCCAAAGAGTCCAAGGGAGTCGAGGTTCTAAGACGAACAGAGAAGTGTTATTTATCGGCCCCTTATCATTCTGAGGTAATCGAAAACAAGTGGGGAGGAAACAAGAATAAGACAGTTGAAGATGTTAAGGGTAAAATCAGCAACTTATTGAGAGAATATGTTGTAAGTGGTGATAAGAAGGAAGCTTGTAGGTGTATCAAAGAGCTCAATGTTCCGTTCTTCCACCACGAGATCATGAAACGCGCGTTGATAATGGCAATGGAGAGGACACACGCGCAAGACAGGATATTGAACTTGTTGAAGATGGCTGCTGAAGAGAACCTAATAAACTCGAGCCAGATATCGAAAGGGTTTAACAGGTTGATCGATACCATTGACGACTTGTCCTTGGATATTCCAAATGCAAGACAGATTCTTCAATCCTTGATTTCTAAATGTGCTTCTGAAGGATGGCTCTCTGCCTCTTCCTTGAGGTCTTTCTCAGTAGAGCCGAAAAAGAGTCTGCTAGAAGAAGGTATCGCGAAATCATTCAAAGTGAAAGCTCAGGCAATTATTCAAGAGTACTTCTTATCTGGTGATACTATAGAGGTTTATAATTGTCTAGAATCGGAGAATTATAGTTCTTCCTCTGAGCTCAATGCCATCTTTGTTAAGAGATTGATCAACCTAGCTATGGATCGAAAAAACCGAGAGAAGGAGATGGCTTCAGTTCTTCTTTCATCTCTATGTTTACCCCCTGATGATGTTTCAAATGGATTCATATCACTGATAGAGTCAGCAGATGACACAGCCTTAGATAATCCGGTTATAGTCGAAGACTTGGCGAAATTCTTATCTAGAGCTATAGTTGATGAAGTGATTGCCCCTTCTCACTTGGAAGACATAGGAGCCCAATTCATGAACTCAAATTCCATAGGAAACAAGATCATCCAAATGACAAACTCACTTCTGAATGCCCGGCTATCAGGTGAACGGATACTAAGGTGTTGGGGAGGCGAAGGAAGCAGAGGAAACGGGTGGGCCGTGGAAGACGTGAAGGACAAGATTCAGAAGCTATTAGAAGAGTACGAATGTGGAGGCGATATAAGAGAAGCCTGTAGGTGCATAAAGGAGTTGGGAATGCCATTCTTTCATCATGAGGTTGTAAAGAAAGCACTAGTAATTGTAATGGAAAAGAGGAACGAGAGGTTATGGAGGTTGCTGGATGAATGTTTCAAGTCAGGGCTTATAACTATGAATCAAATGACGAAGGGATTTGGAAGAGCTGAGGAATCCCTTGATGATTTAGCTTTAGACGTACCTGATGTTAAGCAGCAGTTTTCTCGTCGTTTCGCGACAGCTAGTAGCTTAGGGTGGCTGGATCCTTCGTATTCTTCCTGCAAATCAATGCATCAGGCTGATAATCAGGTGCATTCCTGACAACAGTCTGCATTACAGTTTACTGTAACTTTTTGTAAGTAGGTTATCATGAAGATGCAAATCACTTACCATACGGGAATAATAACATTTAGAGAAGAGAAAGCGTATTTCTGTAGTCTTTGTGATTATCCAAGAACAGAATTCATATTGCCTTCAACAATACTATAATCTTACAAGAGTTGTGTTCCTTCCCCTTTTCGAAAATTTGAAGCGTCTACAAAGCATTGTATTCCTAGATCTAGATCATGTGAGAACATCGTATAAATTAACTTTACAACAGATTAGAACTACAGACCTCAAAACTTGAATCGGGTAGAATATTAATAGAAACCGATTTAACATTTAATACATGCTTGATCTTAATACTGACATTATGCCTGCAATGATACAGTTGAACCATCTGTGCTAGGCATAGTTTTAACCATCTTGTGAGAAGACTCGGTGGACTTGCGAGATTTTCGTTTCTTTGAGCTCTTGCTTGCCTTTGTTTCAGAGGCTGTTTTAACAACAGAATCTGTATTTGTCTCTTCCCGGTCACCAGATGCATTCTCAGTGATCACTTCCTTCGTAGAACTATTACCTGTTTTTCTACTGTCATCCTCAAATTCAATGACAGACATGCTATGAAGAGTGTAATCCAGCAAGAATAAGCTTCTTTCGACCCTTTCAATCCTGCTGTAGTGCCTCTGAGCATATGGGATAATCCCTTCAAGGAGTTCCCCAATGCCTTTCACCTGCATTTTAAAAGATACTTTCATCACAAAAGGTGGCACCAAATCAAAAGGATAGAAGAGAGACAATGAAAAGAAAGACACCATTTTCCAGTATATATTCATTAGTTGCTACTCAATTTACACGACTTCAAAAAAAAAGGCACACACACACACACTTTACCCATTAGTTGCTACTCCTATGCCCTAACTTAGGACATGCACTGGTGACACTCATGTCCGACATTGGAGGGCATAAGTAATCCAACAGACCAAATTCACAATTCTAATTTTAGAGAAGGCTCGAGATGGAATCCCGGACCCCAATGCCACGCCTCCAACATGGAGGATTTGGCAGTCAGATTATGTTATCAATAACATTCTCTTGAATGCTATTTTTGTGCAGACACATATGCAGGTTGCAGCCAAAAAATTAATTGAACAACCTCAAAAGAAAAAAGAAAAAAACAATAAAACCAATGATAAATTTCAGGATGAAATACTGAAATTCCTCACAGTACATTTTACACACCTCGTCAATGTGTGTTGGTGAATGTATGTTGAAAGCCTGTAAAAGCACAGAATTAGCCACATGACACAGCTTTGGCTTGGTATTCCATTCTCTGATATATTCAAGAAGTCGACGAAGATCCTCCTTCTCAAGAGACTGTAAAGCCATTCTCACATGACCTATCGCAATGTTTTTCCTGCGCAAATTAGGAATTAGGATAGACGAGAAACAGTTAAGTCTTAACGTATCCATCTCTTATCACCAACAAGTACAAAGACAATACAGGACAATGGGCCAGTGTCAGAATCAAGTTCAGACCTGTACAATTCTGAAAGCAATTCGAAGAGCCTGTGAGGCTTTTTCAGCTCAAAGGCAAGCAGGATTGCTTTAGAATAATCAGAATCCGAGATAGCATTCTCAAGTTCTTGGCCTCGCAGGACTCCCTCTTCCTGTATCAAGAAAAGTACACTCCTCAGCAATCTTAATAAAATTTAAATCCTGTTAAGAAAATCAAAGAGAAATAGGACCCTTATGAAACAAAGTCTTGCTTACAAACACAAATCAAGGCCGGAAATCCCCACTAGTACATAGAGCTCGCAAAAGTTTACCCAACCCAGTAACCCAACACGAATCTGACCCAGATAAAGCAGGTTTGGGTCAAGATTTTAGACCAGTTTAAGTAATTGGGTTGACCTGTCCACCCCGTTTATAATTGACCTCGGTCAGGTTTGAACCACCCTGGCATGTTAGCCAGGTGTACTAGGAATGGCAGCAGGTATAAGAAATTAATGTTCGCCAAAGACGCATACCACTCACTGCTCTGTAAAAGCAAAAAAAAGAGAATCACACAAAACCTGAGAGCATGAAGCCCCCCCCCCCCCAGTTCCTCCTCTTCCTAAGTACAGATATCCCACGTGGGAAGTAAAAAGGATAAACAGCAAGACCATGCAGATGTCTGTCACTAATATGGTGCGCAATTTTGAGAAATTTTCAGTTCACAGCAGGGAAGGATACTTCAATGTGATTCGGCTCGTCAAACCAAAAACAAGAACTGACGTAGCAAATCATATCATCTCTCTATCATTGAAAAAAAGTCTATGAAAATATGACCCACCTCTTTACGGAAGGCCTCTTCCTTTTCAGCAGCAGTGGAATCATTCCATAGATTTATAACAGCATCACTGCCTCCTGTAGCGAGCATCTCCGTTTTCTTTCCAATTGCCAAGGCCCATACCTACATTTCAATAAGAAGTATTATAACTGATAAGCATAGACAACAATTTAGTAGTAGTAGACACATAGATATTGAAATAAGAATATGAACTACACACACCACAATGATAAGAGATATGAGAGGAACATGCCAAAAAGCACGACAAATATAGTTATATGTCTTGTGTGAGTAATCCACTTTCAATAAATTGCCGTGCCTCTATTAAGGACATCTAATTCTGTTCCCTGAAGCAATGACTGCTCACCTAGTCAGGATAAGCTTGTAAACTAGCAGCAAATTTTTCAGATAACTTCTTTTTAACATTTCTAAAGTTTCACAAGAATCAACTAGAATTTCGTAAAAATAACAGCCAGGAGGATGGAATGTCAAAGATAAAGCCTAACCCTGTCCTCATGCTGATCATAAGTGGCAATGCATTCACTAGTTTTTACACTCCACAGCTTCAGTACTCCATCAGCAGCTGGAGAGAGCAAGGGAAGTTAGAGAGGATCCAACATATTATTCGCAATAATTACAACAAAAAGTCAGGTTACAGATTGTTTGCTTACCAGTTGATACAAGCTGGGCCCCACGCGTGATAAAGGATGCTCTCAGTACACTAGAAGTATGGCCCTCGAATGTTTTTAAACATGAGTGATCACGCACTGACCACATCTTTATGGTCTTGTCCCCAGATGCTGTTAAAACACAAGGATCAACAGGGGAAAACTCCACAAACCAAATTCCCCGTTTGTGACCCACTAGCGTTGCCACCTCCACGAGTTCTGGAAGCTTAAACAGACGAGCAGTTCGATCCTGTTCATTTTAGACATACTAACAAGTCAGATAAGAATATATATATAAAAAAAAAAAAAAAAAAAAAAATCACAAGAAAAACTCCAAATGAAGTCCAGATATCACACGCCTATACCCAACAATGCTCCTACCCCGACAAAGAATATACAAAACTTCAAATATGCAACAATCCTCATATGACAAATTGACAAGCTACGGAAGAGTTCCATATATCACAAGAATAAGCATGATACAAAACAGTTCATCTCACCAATTTATATGCATAATTATCATGAGCAAGGTGTCAGACTTAGAGACAATAAGAAACGGATCTCAGACAATGAACTGCTATAAGATTAAGATCAGAAGTAAACCAACCTGCGAACCACTACAAACAAGACTGTCATCTGGTGAAACAGCAACCGAATTGATATCCTTGCTATGAGCCCCCACAGCACCTTTTACTTTAAGACTGCTAGTTTCAGAATCATCGCTAAGGCCTTCGAAGTTCCACACCTTGAGTGTATGGTCACTGCAGAAGAATAGGCATCAGTGTCCTTATCAGAGCACCTTAGATAATTCAGAGTTCCCAATATTAGGCATAAAACACACTACATCAATCTAACTATTGATTCTCTTACGAAGTCTAGAAATGCATGCTAAATATCAGCATCTCCAATTGTCAAGCAGCAAAGTCTACAGGCCAGCAGCAGAGTAAAGCAGTACTCTTCCAAATGTAAGAATAATTTTTTGGTGACGTGGAGAGGTCGATGTGTATTATTCAACAATTACCACCAGTTCTTCCACATTCACACTACCAATGACAACTCATGTTATATTTCATTATCGCATGTTAAACCCACTCTTTCGGGAACTACCTAAAGATCAAGTTTTATTTGCAAGAGATAATAAAGGCGGGTGATGTCAGATAAAATCATTACCGAATTTATGTTAGAAGTTAAAGGCTTGCACAAAGGCATAACAAAACAACTGGAGCTAATACTCCAATAAGACACGCACAAGATTACAGTCGAACCACCATAATCAGTACAGGGGTAAAGGCATGAAATTACCAATAGATAGGAAAAGCTGCAACCTTAAGACAGTGTCACTAGACACGAATCAATGTAATCTAGAAGAGATGTCTTATAGGAAGAAGACTTTCAAAGAAATGGGCACCAAAGATTGCCTAGCCCATAGTCTTCACATCTTCCAACCTCTCTACTTCACACACGGAGGTCTAATTTTCCTTGCAATGCATGTGCCACTTTTGGTGTCAAATGTTAAATGTCATGCAGTGATGAACTTCTTTGGATTGTTGATAAGACAACACATAGTGACCTAAGAATATGATGGTATATTTCATACCCTCTTGTACTACATAGCAAACTCCCTTACATAGTGCTTCTGCTAAACTTCTTATCATATCAGCCCCCTACCCCAATACCTCTATAGAAACAAGGGAATATTAAGGTAAAGACAAACTCACCTACTACCACTAACAAAGAAGTTGCGCTGTTTCTTTGAAAAAGCAACTGCTCCAACAGCTCCGAGGTGACCAATACCAACTCCAACGCACTTTCTGGTTTCTGTGTTCCATAATCTGACCTGAAACAAAGTATTGAAGACGTCAAAACAAAAGTACGAGGAAGGACAAAAATTGAAGCACGGGGCAATCAACTCAAGGTATCACAAGTTTCTGGATTTACAGATAACCTTGTTTGGAGCTCGGGTATTCATATAAGGATTACAATAACCCTATTGAGAACAGTATGCACAAAAGGTCACATTCTCCATTACATATATGCTCTGCCTTCAAGAGTCAGAACAAGTACAAGATCACTATCCTAGTTCTGAAAAAGAAATAGACAAGGAGAACAGCTTACACTATTATCCTTGCTTCCAGTCGCAATATATGTGCTCCCAGAACTTGTAGTGCAAGTGTCAATACATAGAATTATCCCTGAATGTCCAGCAAGTACATATGAACATGACATTGACGCAAGGTCGTACACTTGCACCTGCACATAGATGAGTCTCAGTATAGATGTATCACAAATGAGATAGCATGAAAAAGTGTATTCCTGAATTTAATACAACAACACTTAATAACTTGGAAGGCCGCATACCTGTTCAAGATTGGTGGCAACAGCAAGAAATTTTTCTTCCTCTCCTATGAATTTCATATCTACTATTTCTTCGTTGTATCCAATAAGTCTCTTGTTAAGGCCTAAATCTAGGATTTCCTCAGAATGCTTCAACGGAGAGTAAAAAAGAAACTGCTGGTCAGCAGTTACACACAGCAATCCCTGATCAGAGGGTAGCATACATGCTGCAGTGAAGCCTCTTCTCTGTTCATCTTGGTCTGAGCTGAAAGCTACATCTGAAGTCTTCTGCTCAAATAAACAAACTGCACTGTTGCAGAAACAGAATGAGTGGAGCATAAATATTTTGGAATACAGATAGCTTACGGTTACTACTACGTTACTAATGCTCCCTTAGATTCAAAATACTTGTGCTCTTAATCCAATCTGCATGTCACTCTAGACTTGTCATGCAATTTTTTACCACTGAATCTACGCACCTTTCCAACATTGATCAAGTCAATTCCGTGACACTAAACAAACTCCATAAATGTATGTGAAAAATTCAAGAATTACAATTATATCAGATCAGAGCTAACAGGATGATAACAACAGAAACATTGGCATGCATGAAGTCCTATCACAAACTTCGACTTTTTTGAAGGAATCAATTTTGGAGTACTCATAACTTACCCTTCGGAGTTCCATATACGAATAATCCCACGTTCACCAGCAGTTAAGAAATACACATCTTGCATACTTTTGCTCTTCCCAGATTTGTGCGAGGACAAACTATCATAAAACGGACTTCCAGAATCAATAACACAAACAGCAACAAGAACCTCGTATGTTGGTATGGTCACCTTGCAAGCGTAGCTGGTAAGGTCCCACACATTAACCACCTGAACATTTTGAGAAATTATTTTAGACATCAAAGCACCCTAAGATAAAGTTAATGCTCATAATATTAAAACTTAACATCGATAGAGAATAGAAATAATCAAAAGCCAGAGATAACAAAACCAAATATACACTCAAACATCAAAAGACTGAGACTCAAAGTTCCTTCAACATTACAGAAAATTTATAGATCAGTTAATTTCTCTGATTCTCTCATTACAAAGAGTTGCAGGTGATCAAACTAGGTTTGATCTATCAGCAAATTCATTTAACTTCCAGAAAAAGGATATAAAATGAAACCTAAAAGACCGAGTAAAAAGCTTCAAACAATTATCAGCGAATTGTGAATTAATCAGCGTAATCATATCATGGAATTAGCATAGCAGATCCTTTTTTGAAATTCTAATTCACTCTGTAGAACATAATTTCCACAAATTTACAGGGACATATTTTCTAGCATCTCTCCAGCATAAGATGATGCATCTATGGTTGCTCTTCGATGATCAAACCACATTCAATTATGCGGGTATGTGTAATCTAAAGCAAGGGACCCCTTGGCACACACACACACACACACAAACACACACACACACACAAGGATAGAAAGGCCTGAGACCTGTTTAGTTGTCGAAACATGTTCATACCTTTTTTTCAAAAGCCATCATCAGAAAAGACAGACAATTAAGTGGTCTAAGTTTACAGTTTTTGCAAAGACATGACAGATGACCATTAGCGTTGTTCCCTCTGTACCCCTAATCTACACTATTGGAGCAACAAGTCTTTCTTCTTCCTCGTTAGTGTTCAAATTCATCTCTTACTCGTAAACATTGAGCTTTCCTCCCTCCCCCCAAAACAGCTTTCAAAACACCACCCTTTGGGTACTTTGGAGCTGCTTTATCAATTTCATCATCTAAATTTAAGACATTTCAAGAATTTCTAGTTCAATTTTGAGATACTTGGTCCTTTTCCAGGCTTTTACATTTCCAGTATCACGCATGGATAAGCAGTTCAGTGGTGCTTTTTGGTATATATCTAGTATGGAAATTCCTTGAATAAAAGGATCATAAATGACATATATGATACATCAACCTATGCCTTAAGGACCCAAAAGTATATTAATTCAAATGTTATATAAAAAAAACGGTCAATAAAATTCCCAGCAGTAAAGAATAGTGGGTCTTGAGAAATTGGATTATCAAAAGTGAGATCAGTTCACAGTTTTTTTAAAAAAAAAAGACCAACCCCAGGACTGAATGATAGTGATCAGATGACATATTACACAACTCCTACATTACCTCACTTTAGAACGATACTGAAATCACCATGGAAGTATATCATAGATTCTTAAATTTAAGTACACAGAACAAGATTTTGAAATTTTAGGAGGAAAGCATGCCTTATCTCTTCCAGCACTGAGCAGGAACCTTCTATCTTCTGACATTGCTAATGAAACCACCGCAGAAAAGTGCTTCTCCATTATACCCACAGACTTCTTAGTGACGAGATCCCAGGCCCGGACAGTTGCATCGTCACTTCCTGAGAAAAGCTATAAAAATTGCAAGACAATGCAACAAATCCATAAGATCACACACACAAGAACCCATAGACTAATTACACAAAGATGTTAATAAAGGAGTTGAAATCAGTGGATTTACAATGAGCTGATTTGGGTCAGGATGGAACATGATGCAAGTAACAATCCCTTTATGCCCCTTGAAATAGTGCGTACAGAATCCACCATCTACATCCCAAACAAGCACTTTGCGGTCAGCTCCGGCAGTGGCAAGCAATCCACCAGACGCATCGCAAGCCATTGCCAGCACTGGACCATCATGTCCCTGCTCAGATAAAGGAAAAGCATAGATCAACATTTAGGAAAGTGCCTCAAGCCAATATGGTTACGAGAATATCCTATACAAACTAACAATAAAAAAGAAATCATTAACCAAAAAACTGAATGCAAATATCACAGCAACAATCACTCTTCACATCTTCATACCATGAAACCCCCAAAAAATAATAAAAAAGTTTACTGGACTTGACCTTTGCCAACTATATGAGCTTTACAGCGCAATTGAATGGAAATCTTTCAAAATCCTATACCCCACAATCTCTTCGATTCCTTCATTTATGTGCCAGACACATTGTACAAGGCCGTGCTGTAGGAGTCACCCATTACTACTGGGTGGAATTCGAACAGGATGACGCATACTAGATTGATTTGACAGCAGTTCTCCACTTAAACTACATACAACTGTCAGCTGCAATGCTACCGAAAACAATATATCTATTGCAGACTCGGGTTTCAACTCCTAACCAATCTGAGCAAAGCCCGAAAACAAACCACCAATTGAAATCAACAGCACAGCAAAGCAACACTAAACAATGTACAAACACAGCGCAAAACAATTCAAAAGGAACATATAGCTAAGGTCTCACATTCCACTTCCGGAAGTGTATTCATATGTCGAATCCTGAGCAAATGTGCAACGAAAAACAAACAGAGAAAGCAAAGCATAAACATCACCCAGCATTCCAGGTAATAACGAAAACTCGAGTAAGACAATCCTACTAAAGGTAACGATACTAAGCTTCAAAGTCGGCCCGAAACCTAAATTAAATTAAATGAAGAATTAATTAGAAAACAATAGAAGTGTGTATACCTTCCAAGAACGGGTACATTTGAGGGTAGAGAGGTCCCAAACCCTAATTTGGCGACTGTGACTAGCGGAGAAGAGGAAGGCGTCGTCAGGGGAGATAGCGAGAGCGGTGACAGCTTCGGAATCGCCGTCAAGGGTGGCTTTGACGGCGGCGTTGGAGGAATCGACGATTTTGATGGCGTCGTTGCAGGCGCAAACTATGAAAGAGGCGTCGGATGAGACGGAGACAGGGCCGCCGGTGAAGAACTGTTGCAGAGATTGGGTGCACCGGTAGCTCTTCTTCAACGGTAGAGTCGTTGCCGCCATTTTTCGGTGTTTTTCTTTTCTTAGGCGCAGAGCAGGGAAAGGGGAAAGGGAGGTTTTGGGGGTTTGTGGTGGTGTGAAGTGTTATTGTGTGAGGGTTTAGGGTTTAAGCGGTTCAACGTTCAATACTCTCTTTTTCTCTCTTTTTTTTTTTTTTTTTTTTTAACCTTCGTGGAGGCTGCAGCTAATTCGATTGGGTCGAAACTGGATCGATATGCAAAAATATTTCGATGAATAATGAGTTCGGTTAAAGCGTGGTATGAAACCAAAGCAAATTAGAATTATACAAATAATGATTAACTAGTTTACTACCCGGGGTACGTCCGAAATAAATTTTATCATTTTATTTCTTTGTGAACAAAAAATTTTATTTTTATTAAACTTTTAGGACCTGTTTGGTATCGTTTTCTGTTTTCAGTTTTCTGTTTTTTTGAAAACCAAAGTCCCGTTTTTTAAAACTAGAAAAAGTGGTTTTCAGTTTTCAGTTGTCAGTTTTCATTTTCTATATGACTATTATACAACCAAACAATTTGAAGTTAATTTCGTAACTTATTTAACTAAATTTTTTATGCAAAAAAACCAAATACTGAAAACGGCAGTGATACCGAACGGGCCCTTACTTTCAATATAGATGATGTGATTCAAGTTCAAATAAGTAATACAAAAGGCATAAAAATAATAAGGTAAAGATAAAATCCATTAATAGTAAATATTGATTTTTTATAATAAAAAACTATTGTGAATTTTTTTATATGGAAAACGTTTTTATATATCACCATGGATGGAATGTCCATCTATACTCTTTACCATAAAAAAAAATTTAAATGAATTTTTTAAGTGAAATTTAGAGAGGCATGTCACGTGGCATGACAGATGGCCTAAATAAAGCCGATGAACGTGGTCGTTGTCTCTAACAGAGCTTTTAATATATGATATAGTATAAGATGGCTAACCCATGGACATGGTATCTAATGTCCAGTTGTTTTACTATGGTCCCCGGACCACCAAGCGCACGGTGGTCCGAGGACACGTGGCGCGACGCCACTGGCTCAGCAACAACAAAAAAATTCAAACCAAATCTCCCTCCTCGAATCTGGGTATAACCATCACCCATATTTCCCTTCTCTCCTCTGCACTCCCGACAGATGACCCTTCCAACCCAGCACCACCGTCGACCACCACACACACAACCAAACCAGTACCAAACACCGCCACTGTAACCGCTATGAATTTTCATAGGCAAACTTCATGGATTTTATGAGTATTATCCATGGATGACACCCCTAACATTCATGGATCTTACTATATGAAGTCATGGATATGAAGTCATTAAAACTTCGGGAACTCAAAAATAAAAAAAATTAATCAAGATCCATAATTTTTTCTTCCAAAATTCGTTAATTTAAAAAATGAAAAATTTAAAGTGTTCTTTTTAAAGTTTTTTAAAAAAAAAAAAAGATTTTACCATCAAAATCCATGGATATGAGGTTTAAAGTTAAGATCCATGGTACAAACTAGTAAAATCCATACCTTATTCATATAATATCCAGATTAGATGATAACAAGATCCATGCCGGTAGGTCGCCGGCGACGATGATAAGTAGCCGGAGATGAAGTTGGGTGATGGTGGGCGACGAAGAGAGAGGGAGATCAGGAGAGAGAGAAAAAAAAGCTGAAAAATGGCGTGAAGCAGAGATGAGAAGATAGGAAGAGGGGCTTTTTTTATTTTTTTTTCCCGCTCAGCCAATTAAACAATGACACGTGGCCCAGACCACGATGCACACTGTGGTCCGAGGACCACGGTATAATTTGCGATCTAATGTCTATTTGAAATGGAGAGAGCTCTGGATGGAACATTCGTGCGAGTGTAGAGGCTGTCAACAGGAAGCACAACATGGTGGGGGATTATATAGCGAGGGAAGCGAGAGCGATTCTTCCTTCAATATATTTGCAGACTATTGAAGACCTTGAACAAGCGGAAGTCGACATCTTAGGAATTGCGTGTTTAAGGAATTTTTTTGATTATGAACTTATTATTTTGCCTCCCTTGGAGGATGTAATAGACATTACCTAATCTTATTATTCTCCTCTTTGTACAAAAAAAAAAAATAATGATTTATGAATCTAGTTTTAGTGTTGTTATTAATTTTGTATAAGTATTCACTTAATTTTTCAACAAATTCAAATCAAATCATATGAAATTAGATTCATCGAAATTAGAACATATCATATCAAACATGACTTAAATCAATTCAGTTGGGTTTGTTTGGGGTTTATCCAACTTGAGGTTAGTTTTTAAATCAAATTAATTAGACTAGGGTTAGTTCGAATTTGTGGATTTTGATTATATCAATAGTGAATCTTTTAAAATAGGCAAATTTAATGAAAATAACCCGACGTTTATCCCCAAATCCAAAAGAGTCTTAAGAATTGGCGAGGTGATCAAGCAAACGGGCCATACCGCATAGACGAGTTTAGTCAAAATCGACACGGCCCGCGGCGTTTAAATCATCACTCTCTGGTGTCCCCGAGTCTTTCATTCGTTGTGCCGGTAAGAATTAAAACCAAAAGGAGCAGCAGCGAACAAAGCACCAAAAGGGTTGAAAAAATGGAGGAGAAGAACACTATGATATCATCTCTACATACCCAAATAGATTCTCTTCATGCCCGTATCAAGGTACATACCTTTCACTTTCCTAGTTCAAAGTTCAAACCCCTCTTTAAAAAAAAAAATGTCATCTTTTTTATTTTTTTGCTCATTTTTCTGCACTGCCAACTTTTTTTTTTTTTTTATTCATTCAGGAATTAGAGATTCAAAATGCAAACTTGGCATCTCACCTTTCCCTTTGCCGTTGCTCTAAGGTACTATTTCTGATTTTATACGAGTTTTCTGTGTGTAAATTGCTCAAGAATTTCTGGTTTTTTTTTTCTTCTGTTGTTTTTGGTTCAGATTGAAGAACAAGGGATTGGTGTTAGTGAGTTTAATGATGTTACTTTTACCGAGAAAGCTGGAAATTTGGTTGAGAGAAATGGGAAAAACAAGAAGAAGAAAAAGTCTCAAGGTTGGTAATGTTTTGTTTAAATGGAATTGGGATTGATGTCGTGCAATTCGAAGTCGATTATGATTAGAGCATATCGAGATGATGTATTCGCGATTTTGTTGCTAACTCATCGGTTTTTTTTTTTTTTTTTTTCTGTATAGGGTGGGATGCCAGGGCATTAAGTCATTGTTCCAAGAGGTACATTGCCCTCAAAGTGATGTACTTTGGTCAAAGGTTCGGAACTTTTTAACTGAAAATCCTTTGTTTCTGCTTTCTGATGTTAACGGGTTACTTACCTGGATGGTTATGGCAGGTTTTATGGTTTTGCATCAGAAGCACAAATGGAACCTACTGTCGAGGTGAGGGTCGTTTTGGCGCATGCATGTGTGTATAATGTATAGTGTGTGTTTGCTATTTGGAAGATTGGCTAACTTCTCATTGGTTGTTTAATGGATTCAACTTAGTGCCAACTCCGTTAAGGAGTATCTAATCATCATGTCTCTCTCTCTCTCCCTTTTATTTTTTGGGGAATAGGAATACGACCATCTTTTTTAACAAGAAATGTCATTCTGTGGATGGATTTGGATGGAGTGGAGTGGGCCAGAAGGGCGATCGAGTGGATTTCCCTCTTCTTTAAGGAGGGTAGTCGGTATTTTCTCCATGTTATAGAGGACACTACTAATAGATCTAGGTGATGAATTCTGCTCAAAATGTTGTTTTTGAAATTTTGTGAGAGCAAGTAGTATGATCTCACAGTAACTTATAGTAAATTATGGTGAGGTTTCTAAATTTTCAGTGAGTTTTAACTTGGAACTTAAGAGCTTACCCCCAAACCTTTACATCCTCGTAGTGTCTTTGCAGAACTTATTCGACATGTCTTAAGATAACATAACGAAGGGTGGTCTTGCTAACACCGTTGCCCTTTTGTGAAGTGGAGCTCTGACAATGGCTTTAAATGAATGGACAGTGATATGTGTTGTGATATCTTATGGGTCTCTTTTAACCTGACACAAGTTGTTGTCGTTGTTCCTCCGTGGCTAATCTTTTAAGCTTGACTAAATGGTAGAATTTGCGTTGGAAACTCCACATCTAAACACATTTTTTAGGGTACTTTGTTGAGCTTTGTGTCTATTGTATACTTTCTGCAGTCCGAACTTTTCAAAGCTTTCGAAAAGACACGACTATTACTTGGGGATAGAAAAGAATCACAGTACTCAAGATGTGGTAGAACAGATAAAGGAGTATCTGCAGCTGGGCAGGTAAGCAATTTGCCAATTTCCAAGTCTTTCCTGATGCTGGTTGCTCTGTTAGAGGCTGTTTGTGCTTCGTTGGTCTTAAGTAAAGCAGCTTATATCAAATGCAAAAGAGTTTTTGTTTAAAAATGTTCAAAAAAATTCAGCTTTTGTTTGTTGTGAAACTGCTAAGCCTTTAGCCCTTTAGTTTCTTAGTATCCTATGTATTTAAGTCTACTCCAATAGGTCAATGATTGACCAATAGATCATGGAGCAATGCGCTCAAGTGGAATACTAAGTACTTCGTATCCCAGCATCACTTTATTTGCCCCCTCATATGACTTGAAAGGCCTTATGTTCGGGAACATAATTGCCTTATATCTACCAAGTGTGATCAAGTCATGGAATAAATGGCCCTAGTTGTGAAGATAAATTGCTATGTTTGACGTTTGAATTCAAGATCCGTAGTAGGCAGGAATGTGCATTTTGGTTTGTTCAGGCTTTATGTGCAAGGTGGTGTATTTTTGAAGGCAGAGATTAGAGAATCTACTACCTATGAAGGAAGCTCAACCTTTTTTTTATGAGGGGGGGGGGGGGTTGTTGTTAATGGAGTCTGCCTATTTATCAGGATCTTAAATTTTGGCATTATTGTCTAAGGCCATGTTTTGTTTTTCTCTTTGGGCCTTGTCACCCCTCGGTGTCCCTTCTATACATCCACTTGCTTACTTATAAGTAAAAAAGATTGAACAAATATACTGTGGCAGTTAAAAGTTATTTCTATGCAGGTCATTGCTCTTTATGTGCGGTCAAACCTTAAGGATGAGACATTTTCTGGAGGAGTGATTTCTGATGGACGATATGGTCTGGAATGTTTCCTTGTCTATCTTTATCCAAATTTTGGAACTTACTTGCACCTAAGAATTTCTTTTTCCATTTCCGATGGAGCCAAAGACCAAGTATTCTTTGGTTTTTGGAATATAATGGAATAAAGCAAAATGGCTCATAAAACTGTCTGTGCTTCTTATTTTGTGAAGTAGCAGTTAGTCGGTGCAATTCTCGAAGCAATTTTCATTTTGGGTCATCCGTGCGCAGCCTCTCTATGTTTTAATAGGAGTAAGGCTTGTTTGCATCCGACCCCCCTTACCCCGCCTTATGACGGGAGCGTTTAAGGCACTGGGGCTAAAGATGTTGTTGTAAAGATGTTGTACTTGCACTTAAGAATTTCAAACCCCTCCGTCTTCACTTTAATTTTTATGAGGACTAGTAATCGAGTAAGTTCTATATATAATTTACTGGTTTTGGGTGCTCATTCTATTGTTGTAAGTCCTTATCGTGATGGTTAAATCTGTTACGAGAATGTTGTATACTTGTATATTACACAAAAATATGGATTTTCATGATCTTCAATCAGTAATGACTATGAAAGGCAATGATTATCAGCCCCACAATCACGATAATCATTACCTCCAAAGAAGCTCCGCATAGGGAGAGGGGTGAGGGGGATGGTCTTACCTTTGCAAAAGACATGGACAGTTTTTAAATGCCCTTTAACCAAAAGCAGGACCACCATCAGCTACTTCATTAATAAACTAACGAAGGTGGCTTTATGAACCATGTTGGTCTACTATTGTATATGACAAAGCCAAAAGAACCGTAATTACTATCGGGTACCAACAAAATGAAACTGCTTTGTTGGGAGGTTTATTTCTTTGAAGTTACTTTACAATTCTGTTATTCGCTGTGCATCTTCTTGGTAGCTGGTTTGTGATTATAGATTTTTAATTTTCAGAAAGGGAAATTGATTATGTGAGAGTACTGAACAGAGTCCTCCCTAAAGATATTCGGATTATCAGTTGGTCTCCAGTCCCTGATGATTTCCATGCAAGGTAGCAGAAAATGTAACCATTCCCTTATTCCTTTTAGCTTTCTGTCGTGGTATGAAGTGATAATGTGTCATATATAGGAGTAGAGCTCACTAATTCATGCCGCTTTAGGTTTTTTCTGAACACCTTGGTTTGCCTGAGAAGGTCCTTCATAGCTTGTGAGTATCTACCTGAACGACCAAAACTCTCTGTGACTAGTAGCAAAATATTGAACTCTGATTGCAATTTGTTGAGCAATGTCTTATCTCAGTGAAGTCTCATTGTCTCCTATATTGATTAGTTGAGGTGAGGTAGTTAGAGGTTGGACATTCCTCCGATTAGGAGTTCATGGAAAATGCTTTCTGAAAATACACAAGTAATTTGACTCCCTTTCAGCCCTTGTCTTGCAAGGAGGACGCACATAAAGGGAGAGATGGTTCAAATTTTAATAAAAGAAATAAATAATGTGAATAAAACATTGTTTTTTAGTTCTTGGTGCGGGCGTGCAGCCTACTTCTGACTTTCTGAGTATAGTGCTTTCTAATTAGTGCAGGATTTATGACTCTCTTATCCATGTAGTATTGGAGTATGGCATTTATTTGTCGTTAAACTGTATGTGAAGTTTATAATATAGCATTACCAGAAGAAGATAATGTTTGCCTAATGCTAGGAATTCCGGTAAATCTATCAATCGACTAGTCTGAATGCTACTTCCGTCTTTAGAATGTTCCTATGGTGATGCGGTCCAACTTTATGTCAATGGATTTGGTCAACTCGTCAATATACACAAATAAATGTACTTCAATCTTTCAGTGCTTAATCAATCGTTTTAATGATTTCTTTCTTGGTATCTTGAATGCAGGTTCAGCTGTCTAAGCAGAGAGTACAAATACTTCTTTTGGGGGGAAGATCTGGACATTTCAGTAAGATATTCACAACTCCAGTCTGCATTGTATTCCTGTCTATGATGTGTTACACAGTTACAATGGTAGTGTGGTACAATACTTCATGCAGACCTGAATGTTCCATTGTTCTGTTCTTACTTCTTTCTACATTGTATAGGTAATGCAGAGTGCAGGTAGGAAGTTCTTGGGTGAGCACGACTTCAGGAACTTTTGTAAAATGGACGCAGCTAACGTGCACAACTATAAACGAAATGTGATGTCATTTGATATCAGTCCAACCAGTGAAAAGTAAGTCAAGTAAACGTATCTGTAGACTTCATCTGTTTCTGAATTCGGAGGGTGTGTGATTATTTAAGAAATAAATCAGAGAAAGGTATTAGTCAAAAACATAGTTTCAAGCTACTCAATTTGTCACCTTCTACCCGACGCAGTTGTTTCATGTAGAAACCACGTTATGATGAATTCATTATTCGACATTTTCCATGTTCATATTGTTCAATGTGTTTCCTAGTATTTTATATCAAAACCTGTATGTCCTGAAATCATCTTAATGTGACCGAATGACATAGCCTTTCTAACCCGTTCAACTTCAGCTATCAGCTGTGTGTTCTTCAGAGATTTTCATCATATTTATGTTATTGGTATTTAATACTCACTGATTCTCCCTTTTCTTTTTTTCTTTTTGTTGTGGGGTGGGGGGGGGGGGTGAGTGAGGGATAACCTCTGTTGAATTTCCTTTAGCCCTTGGAATTTCTTAGTGTGGTGGTTATTTCAGCTTGCTCATGACAGGTTTCATGATGTAGGTGGAAAGGCAAAGACGTATGGGCCATCAAGATTAGAGGTAGTGCGTTCCTATGGCACCAGGTTCGATGCATGGTTGCTGTGTTGTTTATGATTGGGCAAGGACTGGAATCAGAAGAAGTGAGTATAGAAAATCTTTGAACTCTTCATTGAAAGATGATTTGAAGATTCAAAGTATGTAGCCTTTTAACTTTTATGTTATAGTGAGACTTTCTGCACTTCTTCTGAGTGTAATTTCCCTGCAGATTATTGATGTGCTATTGGATATAGAGAGGACACCCAAGAAGCCTCAGTACATTATGTCACCAGAAATGCCATTGGTTCTTCATTCCTGTGAATTCGAAGGTCTTATGTTTTCTGGTACAGCAGGTATATTAATTTCTGATTTCAGTCCATTTGAAATATCTAGCAGTCTATTTCTTATATATGTTTCAGCAATGAATTTGTTGATTTTCCTTTTTAACCTTTACCTGCGCACATCTTGCACCAACAATTCAATGAAACATGCAAACCAACTTAAGTTGTGTTAACTAGCGTCTAACTGTTAGATCTTTTGGCTAAGCAGTAACTTGAGCTTGAAAATTCCGTATCAAAAAAACCACTGGGTGTTGTTTTTTGCCAACATGACACATCAATGGACTAAACGTGGATTGATGAGAGATTGTGTTTCTAATCTGGTTTCTTTTGAGATACATAAAACCTATTGCCATTAAGCTTCTTTGAGCTTAGACAGATTATCGTAGAGCTGGTCAGCATTGTAACACTCTGCTGTTTACTAGGATACTAGCAGACTCGTCTTTATATATTCCAAAAGCTGGGATGATGTAGACATAGATTTCTCATAATCTCCAGCAATCTAACAACTAGTTATGGTATAAGTTTCTTGTTTCTTTCCCATAAAAAGAAAAAATGAAAAAAAAGGTCTCTTTTTTCTACTGTTCTTAATAACTAGGCAACTAGGCAAGTGATTCTTCGAAATTTATAGTACTCTGCATACTGTGTGTTGAAAATTAATTTTGACTCATGGAAGAGAAACATTCTGAATAATTACTTGGTAACATGTCAGCATCAGCGGTGCACTACCTTTTAAATGACCTGTTTAATTTGCATGTGCTGTTGAGTTTGACTTGTTCACGATGGCAGAATGGTTAACCTGGATCACCTTTCTCCATATTAATCTCCTGTCTTTGTTAGGAGTGGGGGAGTGGTGGCATGGTAGGTGCGTAGATGTAATGGATATGGACATGATACCTAAGTACTGGAAATTGCCATTTTTGTCATTAAGCATGAACTCTTGAAGTGGTAGTTAGTAGATCTGTAGATGGCTGGAAAGAAAGTTCAGTTAGGAGTAACTGTGCAAATAAAATTGTCACGAAAATGTATCAAGTAAGATCACACGATCTGGAATTGCTGCTAAAATGGCTCGAAGAATTTTCGAATTGTTCCCACTGTAATATGCCTAGAAGCATTGTGTTGTGTTTTCTCTTCCTATATGCCTTCGTGGTATTTTCAGTAGTCACAACTCCATCCAAATCGGCCTTTCAAATGCGTCTTACTAGATAATGGAGCATCCAATACTGCCTTTGTTTGATGTATATTTTATGAAAGACAGCTTATTTTGTATGGATGCAGGTGTAGGATGTTTAAAAGTTCCACAATCAACAGATGAAAGCAATAGATTGTATACAGTAGAAATATAGAGGGAAGAGTTACAAATTACTTTACCTGAAAATGATTTTTTTAAGAGTAAAATCCTTCAAAACCAGAATGGGAAAAGTAATGTCGTAAAGGATAATAATTTTCTTGGGATGAAGATTCATAAATAAATAAACCTTTTTTGGTCTTTTGTGTTACATGTGAAGCTAGTTGATTATAAGACATCATTGTATCCAGAAGCTTCGTGTGTTTTTGTTCTCAGACCCTGTGTTTACAGATTCAAGGCAGGCATTGTGTGCACACCTGGAGAATGAATGCCGGAGTTTCATGATGCAGGCTGCCATCTTTTATAATGCACTGAGTTGCTTTACTTCCTCAGCAGATGATGAAGGTAGGTAATGGTTTATCTTTCTGCCTACAATGTGCAATATTAGTTACCTCAGAGGCTCAAAGAGAAAGTGAACGCCGTAAAGTTCTTTTATTGGATTTCGTTTCAGAAAGTGAAGGTCTGTTCTTGCGCTGATTCTGCTCATTTATTTTTTCAGAAAGGAGTTCAAAACGAATACCAGCAAAGAAATATATGCATGTCCCCCTGATGAAACGACCGACTGAGCGTAAGTTTTAATGTTGCAATTCTTATGTCTCTTAGGCACATAAACAGGAGATATATGTCACTAGATGTTTTCGTGATTGTATATTATGTGATTCGGTCCAAGCTGTCTGTTGATGGATGATGTTCCGCATTCTCTTACTGCTTGTTTTAGATCTGTATCACTTGATGTTGTATCGTGTGATATGTGACGTTATCTAAATGGACTCCTTGTGTTCCTACCTTTTTTGTGCTTCAATCTTAATTATGTTTGATTGGTGTCAGCTTCATATGAGGAACGCCGTGCCAAGTTGGATTCAGGAGTTCTGAAGAACGGATTTGTCGATTTATCCTTGGAAGCCGAAGATAGTAGACTAACTTCTACGAGTATTCCCTAATTTTCTTACCCTATATAGCAATTGTTGTGTGTATATCAAACCCCTTTTTAGATGGGGCGATTGTGTCAAGACTTGCGAGTTCCTTAGGTCACCATTGCAAAAATCATGGTGTATGCATATCGAGCTTGCTAAATCTTGCGCAAATTTTATCGTCCCTGAATGCGACATCCCAAGGAGTCGTACAGGATGCTGTGAAAAATGATAGCACCTGTTGGACGCCATCATAAGTGCATTCAACACATTTTGTCGTCCCTCCTTTAATTTTGTACGATCTGAACACAACCCACTATCTCCACTTTATTGTGGAAAAAAGTAACTGAAGGTGATGTTCACAGGACAATCAACACAGGAATGTGCGAAATGCAGATCAATCATAGTCTACTACAGTTGAGAAAGACATGGAAGGTGGGGGCTGCGTCGGTTGAGTTTGCACTTCTAATCTTAAAGGCCGTGTTTGATCCTTATTACCGTCATAAGTTGAGGGGGATTATCGATAAGCTTCCTTGGAGTCTAATATCTTCACTCATATCTTGCTTCCGTCTGTTTAGTTAAGGTTACGTATAAGCGAAGTTCCCCGTATCATATATCCCTATTTTTACAAGGGTTAGGCCCTTTGAGCCAATTACTATCTCTATTAAAAGACTTGAAACTTGAATAGTATCTAAAGGAGTTGGTGTGACTTTATACAAACTTTAACGTCAAAAGTCAAACGATTTAAAACCTTGTCGCATTTCTAGGTTTTTATTTGACATAAACCCGAAGTATGTTAAAGGGCTTGTTGAATTTGACATATATTTCGAAGTTGCAACTTGCAACTAATGAACTACCTTATCAACAAATTTTACTAAACATTAGGTTCAATAAGTTATAATTTCTAAACATGTGTTAATGTATCTTGGGTTTAATATGTATAAACGCCAAAAGGGCGACAAAGTTCTACCGTTTGAACTTTTAAAGCTGTCAGATTGACGTAAAAAGTTCCACCAACTCCAAGCCCTACACTAAGTTAATCACGCCGTTCCAAATCCAACCTTGTGTAACACACAATGGGGCCAGGGCATCTAGGCCAATCACGATGATTAAAATACCCATTCTAATCACCGTGGGCAAAAGGGTAATTTCACCTTTTTTTGTCTCAGTCACACCTCCCCTACCCATGTGTCGACCCACTCTCTCTCCTCTCACCATTTGCCCACCATATGGAAACACCAGACACCACCACCCCACGCCGGGAACATTGATACCACCAGAAAACTTACCTCATCACCGGCAAGACCACACCGCCAGCTTCGCCGACGAAAGAAACGAAAAGACACCCTATGTTGGTGGGGTGTTTGAAAAGGCGTGGTGGATACATTTGGGTGTGGTGTTGTGAAGGTGGCCGGAAGGTTTAGGGTTTCCATTTCCGGCTACATGTGGGTCAAGTAAGAGAAAGTCTTACACGATTATACACAACACCGGTGACCACACTACTACCTGTACTCGCGATTTTGTACCATATACCATTCCACATTCCCCATATACCATTTAAAATTTTCATATACAATTGTATACACCTCCAGTTAACACCATCTATACCAATATACCATCTCATGTTGCCCATATACCATTTTAAAACTTCCATATACCATTTCATACGTATACCCAAACCCAAACCAGTCCGCCACAATAACGATTGAGAAAAATTGACTTACCAGCAGCACCATAGCCTTTACATTCTTATTCATCTACGTGTACTACATCGGCTACGCCGCCGGAGTCAATCGACACCCTGTAAAGGGGGATTGCTAAAATCTTTTGGGCCAAAATTAGAATAGGAATTAATTGGGGGTTGCCAAAAAAAAGGTTTATGGTTGGGTTTCCCGCCGCCGATATCGGGGCGTCGGAAAAATCAACCCTAAACCCTTTTTCGGTGACATGCAACTAATTGGCGGTGGATTGGATCTCCAATGGTGGTGTGGTAGATTGCTGTAGGAGGGACATGTGTTGAGGGAGAGGACAGAGAATCTCTTTTCCAGTGACATGCATCTAATGGGTAATGGGTCGGATCTCCGATGATGGTGTTGATGGAGTGTTGTAGGAGGTAGATGTGCTGTGTTGAGGGTGATGAGAGAGAAATGGTAGAACGGAGTAATGGAGTAAGGGTGGGTGAAATTAGGAAGAAGAAAAAAGCAAAAAAAAATTGATTGATGAAGATGGACGGTGAAGATGAGCCAAAATCAGTGATTAGAATACCCTATTTTAATCACAGTGATTGGCTTAGAATTTCTCGGATGGGGCTACTCTGACAATTTGATGTCTGAAACTAATGATCATATTAAATCTGTGATGGGCGCTAAGGTCCCTGTTTCTAATTGAAGTAAAAACGAGAATTAGAGCAAATATGTTCAGAATAGAATTTTGTTTGCCAGATATCAACTTGATGTTGCTACATGCATTTATTGTGCAAATTGCTCTTCACGCTATCTAATCTAATACTAAATATTAAAACTTGAAATCAAGTCTTTCCCAGAAAGACACTTGACATTTATTAATTAAATACCACTAAGTATTTACATAATGTGGAAATTATTAGCTAATTTATGAAAAATAATGTAATTTATGGTAATTATGGTGGTAAGCTAATTTATGGAAAATAATAGTGTTGCCAATAATATTATAACAAACATAAACTGACAATTTCATAGAATGAGTATAACAATATATATATAGATTTACACCCCGGACACGTGCCAGGCAAGCAAACTAGTTTACTGTGATTCTGCAACCACAAATAGGGTAAGTGAATATTATATTTTTCTCTTCACGTTAAATTTTTTGTAATATCTCTTGCGTTGTTACCTAGTTTGCGGATTATAACATTTACACTTGAACTCTTGTATATACTCCGTAAACGTATACTCAACTTTGTAATAAATAATACGGAGTAATACAATTTACACTTTTCCCACACTCTCTATTACTCTCACATGAGTTATGAGTGACGTGGTAATACAATGGTTGGAGTATAATGGTTCAGGTTCTACCTTTCGAAATTTGTACCAATACTTTAAGCCTCGAGAGTCGAGACCATGGCCTATGTTTGGTCTATATATCTAATATCTATTATGTAACTTATAATAAGTTGGCGTTTATTTGTGGGCCGATAGGTTTACTTAATAATGATCTCCTTTTAAAACGAGTTATATCTTTTATATTTCATCCATTTAAATAGGGGAAAACGAACTTAGACGGCTAATTCAAGGGAAGCAAAGAACCCATTTTCATTCACCTAGCTATTACACTAACTCGAGGGGAACAAAGAGCTCATTTTCATTCACCTAGCTATTACACTAATGTATGTATAGGCGCAATGTGTGTTAATTAGTATTTGCAAAGGCGCAATTCTCGACGAAAAAGGGGAAGTGTCTACTACCGATCCGTACGTATGTACTCTAGTTCTCATTTTCCTATTGGTTGAATAATGAAATAATATCTTATTCGAATCTTCGATAGAGAGCAAAAGCATTTCTAGTGTTTTTATATATTTTTTTTTGTTTTTGGGGTTGCATTTGTACTCTAGTGTTAAAAACAAACATTTGGCACTGCACCCAAACCCACCGGTATAGGACCATACGGAGTATTAGACTATTAGTTAAGAGTTAAGACACTCTAGCTATACTGGAGCAATAATAATTCATACGTTTCACATTTACGGATTAAAGACATATACTGTATAAATTATCAAAAAAGAAATATTATTATTAATAATAATGAGAGATTTTCCCTATTTCAGATTGTTTCGCGCGCAAACATGCATACTCCATAATTTTCGAAACTAAAAAGAAGAAATACTTTACAAAAAGAAAAAACGAGTTTTAGATATGAATTAAAAAGGCCAATTCATTCATACTCATTACTTCATTAGTCAGTAGGCTATTTTTGAATGCTCCCCTGGTAAAAAGATTAGTAGATTATTATACTACCTATCAGTGGGAATGTGATGGGATCGGATGACTGGATTTTTTTTTTTTTTTTTTTTTTTTTTAAATCATCAGCATCATAGTATCAGCAAATCATATTATCATCATCAAAATCGTTGAGAATGTGAAATAAATTATAGAGGAAGTAATCAATTCAACTAACCATGAGTCCACGACTTCAGGGTTAAAGTTAAAAAATTCACCCTTGAAAGTACAGTATTATTAGCTTGATAAGTCTCCGAATTGATAAGGCAAATATGCCTGGTATCCTACGGAGTATTAGATTTACTTTAGTCTGTCTATGGTATGGGAAAGCACGTGCAAAGCGAGGCATACCCATGAAACAAATATTTTGGCCTTTTGGGTCAATCATACTACATTTGTACTGTATTCATGTGACTTATTTAATTTCGAACAAAACTCCAGCAAAACTACTAAATCCCCGCGGCAAGTATTATAATCTCATGCCCACCGACAGGCAGGGGAAGCCACTTGTAGAGTCCTCTAGGAAAGAGACTTTAATACCATAAGAAATATAATAACAATATATATATATATCCGGTCAGAAGTAAATATCCGTCAGAAGGTCAGAAGTAATTTTGGCAATTTCCAGCGCGGAGAGGGGGGAGTCGAGTTGCAGCAAAAATTTCAGTCATTCCAAATTTCAACTTTCTCTCTCTTCAATTTCCTTTTCTCCCAAATTTACTTTTCTCTCTCTTCGATTCCTTGCTGCATTCGTACAAAACGTAAAAAAAACGCAAAGTTAGGGTTTCAGATTCAAATTTGGAGCAATAAATTCAACACGATCATCGTTCAATAATAGATTCTTTCGATGGAATCAGGTACTTAGATCTATATCTCTTCCTTCTTCGTTGATTTTTGCCTGATTTGATTTATATATGATTTGATTTGTGTTTCTTAAAATCATTGATTTTGAAAGTTTTATGGCGTTGATTTGATTTGATTTGATTTGTGTATGATTTGATTTGTGTTTCTTAAATTTACCAGAGTTATATGAAGTTAGTAAAGTTAGGAGAGTTTGATTTGTGATTTGATTCTGTACTCAGCTTTACTAAACCTTCCTGCTCTTTGCTTAATTACTTTTCTGAATTCTTACTTCAGAAAATCGAGTTTGGGACTGATTAACATATAATTTCGAGGAGAAACAAGTTAATACGAATCGCAAGCTGAATCAAGCCAAAAATCGCACAGAAAGTTCCTTAATCGGCCATGGAATCAGGTCCCTTGCTTCTTCCTTTTTTTTTTTTTTTTTTTACACAAATAGGTCCTGCTATAGTGCTATACTTGATTCCAATATGATTAGCAATTTAATTTTCCTGTGATATATTTCGATTATATTTTTGGAAGAATGATTGTGCACCGCATTTGGCTATGACCTTTGTTTTACATGATTTGTTAGAGTGAATTTTACGTCTGGCTTGGATCTTGTGTTCGAAGTTAGTAGAGTTATGCATTTTAGTTTGTAGAGTTATGTGGTGTTAGTAGTAGAGTTAGTGGAGTTATGACGTTAACATTGTAGAGTTAGTGAAGTTATGGAGTTTATTTTGTGGAGTTAATGGAGTTATGGAGTTTGTATATTAGAGTTAGTGCAGTTTGGGAGTTTGTGTTGTAAAGTTAGTGGAGTTACGGACCTAGCATGGTAGAGTTAGTAGAGTTACAGAGTTTGTGAATTAGAGTTAGGGAGTTTGCATTGCAGAGTTAGTGCAGTTATCGAGTTTACATTGTAGAGTTAGTGGAGTTACGAAGTTTGTGAAGTAGAGTTAGGGAGTTTGCATTGTAGAGTTAGTGGAGTTATTAGAGTTACGGGTATATCTAGTGGAGTTATGTTAAGAGTTAATAGAGTTACAGGAGTTATTAAAGTTACGGGCATATCTAGTGGAGTTATGTTAAGAGTCATTAGAGTTACATGAGTTATTAGAGTTACGGGTATATCTAGTAGAGTTATGTTAAGAGTTATTAGAGTTACGAGTATATCTAGTAGAGTTATGTTTAGAGTTATTAGAGTTACAGAAGTTAAGTTACGGGTATATCTAGTAGAGTTAGTCAAGAAGAGTGTGATATTAGTTAGTTATCAGAGTTAGAGGTATGCCTACACTTGGTAGCTCAATTTGTGTGTTTCCGTTGGTGTTTTCTTGTTTTGAGTGTAGTGTTTTCTTATGACACATGAATTATATGAGTTTTCTTATTGAGCATAAGACATATGAAGCCGCATTTAGTCTACTAGCTCAATTGGTAGAGCACCGCGTGTCGCGGATGGTGTAGGTTCTAATCCTACGTAGACTGTTAACATAGTAAAAATAACTCGTGTGGGCATTGGAGTTCAAATTTTTCAGTTGCAAGCCTGCATTAGCTCCCTTGCTGAGCTCTGTGTTCCAGCTGAGACAACCATCATATCTTCTCAGCCTTTGAATGATGTAATTGGAGCTCACGGAGGCCTCTTACCAGTGGTAGTAATAGTAACCAGTAAGGATGACGTCAAAAAAAAAAAAAAAAAATAGTAACGGTAAGGGACAAGGCAATCAGTAGTAGCGAAGTCACAGAAACATTGAGCGCCTACGACTAAATCCTTAAACTGTGTTGGCGAGTGGCGAGACTCATACCTCGCCCTGTTAAAAACTTAACTCATAGAGACGTTTGTCTAGCTTGCTGCTTGCTGCTTCCTGCCAAAATTCAGCATCATATACAGTCTACGTAGGAATTGAACCTACACCTCCCGCCAATTTGACAGCGGGGCTCTACCAATTGAGCTAGTAGACTTTAAAATAAGATAACGCCAGAAAAAGTCTTGAATCACCGCAGAGAAACACAAAGAAAAGACCAAATTACTGGATGAACAATTGTGTCCCATGCCTCAGTACTCTATAGTTGATAAGGAAAATACGCTAGAAATGGCTTGGTAGGTTTACAGGATGCCAACATAAAAAGTATCTATACAAGTATATACTTGTAAGAATATTGTAGTTCTCAGGGCTCTCACATTACGCACATTAGGTCACAAGATAAAGCAACTTCCCCAATTTCGCCCCATCTAAGCTTACAGCTCTAAACTGACACCACACGTCTACAGCACACAAATCATTCAACTTTTTACCAAAAACCAGCCAATGTGATGATGACTTCTGAAATTTACAAATTTGGAGTTGTTACCTCACTCAGCAAAGCAAGTGCACGTCATTTGAATTGTTGACCAGATGACATTGAGCACTTTATGATTCCTGAACTCAATAAGAGTTTTGAGTGACTTTCAACCAGATCAAATAGCAGGAAGACAAAGCCAACAATGGAATGTAAACAAACAATCTTCATAAGAAAAAATGTGACAGATAGGGTATCCGCTATAAAAGTACTAGCTTCATAAATGAACGAAACCATGCCTTATGTCTAATATATGTATATGTATCTGCTACATATACAAACACACCTCACCTCATTTATAAAGCATCTGCTTGATACATGCTTGATACATACAACGCACATCAAACTCATTAGGATGCACCTCCTTCATTCACCTAACACGCCTCTGACTCATGTAAGACACACCAGCTTGCCTACTTGCCAAATTCAAGTGCATACGCACAAACTTATCAAACTACTAGTTCATATTTACAAAAAGAAAGTGCATTTTAACAAACTAGAAATGGCCAGATTTCATAACACCAATTGGAGCATACCAAACTCTGCTAAAATAAAGATCCTAACTCTAAAAGTACAATGCCTAACTCTGCTAAACAAAGCACCTAACTCTAATAACACTACCATGATCGTATACAAATAACTACATTATATGATCTTACTGGACCAAATAACACAGAAAACAGATCAGAAAAAGCGCAATACCAGACATATCAGCGTTCACGTCACCATCCGCATCGTCTACTCACTGCTTTATAAAAAAAAGCATCAACATCAACATCACTTTCTTTACGATTTGTTACAACTGTAAACAAACAAACGAAGATTGAATATCATATCTTAAAAAACACAATAGCTTTCGGAATTTGGCTTCTCATTTCGGCTTTCCTTGTTCATCTCGAGGCTTCTCAATTCGGCTTCTTCGACGTCCCTAGCGACTCGCCATAACTGGAAATGTAAAATCAAATCTAAAAAAATAAAACAACCAAAAAGCGGGCAAAAATCTGGAATCATCAAAGAGTCAAACTACATTAAAGATCCAAATCGCAAATCCTAAGAAATGAATCAAAACTACCACCAAAACATGTAAAAATTGAGACTAAATTCGAATAAAACGTAATCGACACTCAATTCGAGAAAAATGTCAGATTCTAAACAAAAACCCTAAGCAATGAACGCAAACACATATATCATTCAAAGTATAATAAAACCGAAACCAAATTAGCAAAAAATATCATATAGATTCGAAAACCTTAAACAAAACAATCGAAAAAAAACAAATTCAATCAAAATACAATCTAATCGAAACTATATGCGATAAAAATGAAATCAATCGAAAGTAAACAATCGATAAATACAAATCGAAATTGAATCGCTAAATCGATCAGATAAGAACAAACCTGAGAAATGCAAACCTGAGAGAGCGGAATCGCGTGCGACATCGGTGAGGAGAGAGAAACGGAGTTGAGGAAAGAGAGGAGTTGCCGGCGTCATGAATGAGGAGAGAGAAACGGAGTTGAGGAAAGAGAGGAGTTGCCGGCGTCGTGAATGAGGAGAGAGAAATGGAGTTTTGAGGAGAGAGAAGACGCAATGAATGAAATGAGATGGAATTTGTGTAACCCCTGGCCTCATTTACAAGGAATGACCGAAATACCCCCGAGCGTATAGAGTTAGCCCATGCAAGTGGTGGAGTTAGCTGAAAAACAGAAAAAACGCGCCTTATCCCAGTCGTTGGATGATTAGAATGGACGTTCCAGATTACTTCTGACCTTCTGACATATATTTACTTCTGACCTGATACAATTCCTATATATATATATTCCTATATATATAATATATATATAGGAATTGTATCAAATGAGAAGTGTTAATTTTGTGAGAAGTGAGAAGTGAGAAGTGATCTCAGCCATCTATTTCACTTGATCTAATGGCCTATATTAAAGATTACGATAAAAGAAAAATAAAATTAAAAATACACCCAAACTCCCCAATCCTTCACATTTTCTCTCTCCTCCCCCTTCCCTCCTTTCTCTCTCCCCTCCCCCCTACCTTGTGCCGCCCACCACCGTCGCCGGCGTGCACCATCGACAACTTCCGACGGCGAGGGAACCACCAGACGACTCGACTAACTACCGCGAGTCGTCGTCGTCGGCCGCTAGCTTCCTCTGTCGACTAGCTTTCGACCGCAAAATACGCCTTCTCCTTCACGTTTTTCGTCCTCGTTTTAATCAAATCTGAATGGGGATGATGGTGTCATGGTTGGAGGTCGGGATAAGGTGGTGCTTCTTCAGTAGGAGGTGAAGGCGGTGGTAGGGCGACGGAAAGAGAAGAATTTGAGGAGAGAGAAACGGGCGTGAGAGAGGGGAAATGGTGGATGAAGAGGGGGTGGAGATGCAGCGGGGGAGGGGGCTTCTGCTCGCCGGATCACGGAGTACGTGGTGGTGGAGGTGGAGCGGGAGAAGGTGGTGGACGGTGCGGTTGTGGTGGTTGCGTGGGTGGCTGGGGTAGTGGCGGGGGAGGAGGCTGGGTGGTGTGCGTGGGAGGAGAGAGAAATTGGAAATTTTGATATTTTTTTTTGTTTTTATTTTATTTTATTGGGTTTCGTGTTTAATTAAGAGTTACATATTTTGGTTAATGGAGTTATCGGAGTTATGTATTTTAGTTAGAGAAGTTATTGTAGTTACGTGTTTAATTAGTTAAGTTAAATTAGGGTTACGTGTTTTAGTTAGTGTAGTTAAGTTAGAGTTACGTATTTTAGTTAGAGGAGTTATCGGAGTTAAGTGTTAAAAGTAGTGGAGTTAAGTTGGAGTTACATGTTTTAGATGATGGAGTTAAGTTGGAGTTACGTGTTTTAGATGATGGAGCTAACTTGGAGTTACGTGTTTTAGATTATGGAGTTACGTTAGAGTTAATGAATTTTCGTTAAATTTGGTGGAGTTAATAATGATACTCGAATTAGACAATTTACTTTATGGAGTTAGTTTACTGGAGTTAGGCAATTTAGTTAGTAGAGTTAACTGACTGGAGTTAAGAGTTTTAGTTAGTGGAGTTACGACTGGAGTTATGCAGTTTAGTTACTGGAGTTATGCGAAATCAATGGCTGAAATTACTTCTTACTTCTCACCAAATTATCACTTCTCACTGGATAGGCCCCCTATATATAGGAATTGTATCAGGTCAGAAGTAAACTTATGTCGGAAGGTCAGAAGTAATCTGGAGCGTCCATCTTGATGATCCAACGGCTGAGATAACGCGCGAAATCCCCTCCCCCCCCCGCTAACTCCACTGCCTTTAGAAGCTAACTCTAGAGTTTTAGGGGTATTTTTGTCAGTCTAAGTGAATTAGGGAGGGGGAATACTGAAATTTCATTTTCATTCATTCATTCTTGTTTCTCTCTCCTCTCCGGTTCTCTGATTCTCTCTCTCCGCTTCTCCGATTCTCTCTCATCATTATCTACGACGCCGATAACTTCTTCAACACTCCTCACTCCGTTTCTCTCTCCCAATCGACGACGCACTCTATCGCAATCTCATAGGTTTGCATTTTCGAAACCCTAGCTTTCATTTTTTGTGACATTTGTGTTATTTTTTCATGTTTCGTCGATTAAATTTCGTCAATCGAAGGTTTTAGGGTTTAGTTTTTATTTTAATTCATATATTGTTCATTTTCGTCGCGCAAATCTGATTAATTTCCGACATCTATGGGTTTTTTTTCGTGTTTCGTCGATTAATTTTCGCTAATCAAAGTGGTTAGGGTTTATGTTTGTTTTAATTCATATATTGTTCATTTTCGTCGCGTAAATCTGATTAATTTCCGACATCTATGGTTTTTTTTCGTGTTTTCGTCGATTAATTTTCGCTAATCGAAGGTTTTAGGGTTTATGTTTGTTTTAATTCATATATTGTTCATTTTCGTCGCGTAAATCTGATTAATTTCCGACATCTATGGTTTTTTTCGTGTTTTCGTCGATTAATTTTTGCTAATCAAAGGTTTTAGGGTTTATGTTTCATTTTCATTGATTAATTTTTATGTTTATTTGTTTGCAGTTATGACGAAACGTAAAGAAAGTGTTGTTGCCGATGATCGTTCTTCTAAAAAGCAGTGCGTAGACGATGCGGATGTTGATGAGAATGATGATGGTTGTTCTTCTAAGAATATGACTGGTAGTGGACTTTTTTTCTGATCTGTTTTAGTGTTTTTTGTATTGATCTGTTTTCCTTTTAGCGGGTTTCTTACTCAAAATTGCTCATTTTTCAGTGCCGCAACAAACGCAGAATGAGGAACCTGAATCTGGTATGAACACTAACGTTTCTTCGTCCGCAAATGTAGTAAATGTAAATGTAAGGGGAGAAGGTGGTGCTAGGCCTGGGGGAGTAAAACTGAATGTTCAAGTGAATGTGCCAAGGAAACGTGCTCCAAATAAACAACTAAAGAAGGACAAGAAAGAGTAAGATCCCTTTATTTTTAACATGTGATAACTCTAGTAACTATGTCAAACTGCTATGTGTGATTCAAGTAATTTCAGATAACTCAAATAACTTTAGATAACTCTTGTAACTACTAGTAACTCTTATGTGTAACTCAATTAGCTTTTAGATAACTCTAATAACTGTTGGTAACTCTTATATAACTTAAATAGCTTTAGATAACTCTAGTAATTGTTTATAACTCTTATATAACTTAAATAGCTTTAGATAACTCTGTTGGATCCCCAATTCTTAAACTCTATTAACTATTGAGAGTTTAGATAACTCTAGTAACTATATGATCTGCTATGTATAACTCTAGTAACTATTGGAACTGATATGTATAAGTCAAATAACTTTATTAACTCCAGCAACTATTTTTATAACTCCAATGCGTCAAAGCTACTGGAGTAAGCTTGGGGTAGGGGAAATAGTTGTAGACTTATATATTACTGGATTTATGCAATGATTGGGGCCTTGGGGCATGCATCATTTTTGACTGGATTTTTTTGGATGTCTGTTTTTATGCTGTGTAGTATTGTGTTAAGCACTCAATGTCGGCCGGATGAGTTACACAATTTTCTTTTCAAACTAAGTGAAGATCAAAAGAAAGTTGTGCACGATATTGGATTTGGGGGTTTGTTCAAGGTGCCTGATGCAATAATTCCTCTAGATTTGCTCCCTTCTTTGCTTAAGGCTTTCAATTCAACTAGTTATTTTTTTAAGTTTGGCAATGGTAAAGAATTTCAAGTGATAAAAGAGGATATATATGATTGTTTTAAGCTGCCCATGCATGGAGATAAGATTGTAGAAACCGAAACTGGTCCTAATGCTAGTGAGGCTGATGTTGAAATTAAAAGGAAGTGGCGGGCTGTGTTTGGGGTTGATATTGACAGTGGCTTGATAACTTTAAATCAAATTCAAAAGAGTGTTGGTAAATCTGGCAATGGTGATAAATTTGTCCAGCTTTTTATATTGTTTTGGGAAGTTTTTGGCCCCAACCTCAAACCGATTGGTTGATGTGAAACTACTATATCCCATAGAAGATGCTAGTAAAGTCCCAAAGTTAGAGTGGTGCTCTTACGTTCTAAAGAGATTAGGCGAAGGTATTTCGGATCATCATAAGCGCAAAACTTCTAATGTGGGGGGCTGCCTATATTTCTTGCATCTTGTCTACTTCCATAGGCTCAAGTTTAGAGGTGAGGGCTTACCTAATTCCCCCCCCCCCCCCTTGGTTCAACATTGGGATTTGGAAAAGTTTGTACAAAGGGTAGATGATGAAATGAGTAGCGGGGGAATTAGAAATGGTACTTTAGACATGAGTACGTATCCTGTATGTCTAAAGCAACATGAAGGAACAAAAGGGAGTTTGGAAGGGGGGAGTTGTGGTGCTGCAATTAGTACGATATTGGTTGAATCCAGTGCAGCGAGTGCTCCTGCACTGGCCATTTTGGATGCTTCTGCTTTGCCTCGTTCTGTAGCTGCCTCACAAAGGATAATTTCATTTGTCTTACCACCGGGACTGCAAACTGATGAAGAAATAAGTGCTCAGGCTTCGAATGATTTTCAGAAGAATATGATGCTGTTTAAGAGGGACCTCGCTGCGGTTGCCGAGAATCGTATGTCTGAGTTTTTGAACTTGAAGAAGAGCATATTGAGTGGAGTAGAGCCAGCGGCCACAGTTGTTGAAAAAGCAGTGGCCTCTGGTGTGAATGAAGGCGCGGGTGTTTTGAAAGGGGCAAATCAAGATGTTGGGCAATCGAGTGGTGGCACTCAAATGTCGAATACACAATGGTTTGAGCTTAACCAAGATGCGATAGTGGCAGCGTGTGATGATGCATGTAAGGCTTATGAGGTGTGCAAGGAGGCAGTTGCTTCCATACCGGTGTTTGAGGTCTTACCCGTACCTAATATTGATAATAGTGGTCTTAGTCAGCGTTATTCGTTTGGGAGTGAGCTGAATGCAGTGGGGGTAATTGAGCCTCAGTCATCAATGGGTCTGGATGGTTTGGATAGCTTAATCTGTGACCAGAGTGTATTTGACGGCATATTGCCGCCGGGTGGCGGTGAGAATATTAAGACAAATGATGTTGACAAGCCTGAGCTTGCTGATGGGGGAAGGAACACAGATACTTCTGTTGAAATTGTTGAAGAAGGTGTGGTTCCCGAGAAAGCTGGTGAAAGAAGTCAGTGTTTAGGTGAAGTGAAGGGTGCTTCTTCACCTGTGCGGTTTGAGCATCTGGAACTTGGTACTTCAAGCATTTACAAGAGCCCACCCCCCTCTGCATGTATTGTTCGCAGCCCTCTCATTTCTGCTTCTCGATCTTCTAGGAGTTATGAAGATGGATTGGGTTGCTCATTACCGATGGATCTTGGGCACGAGAAAATGGTGGTTTATTCAAATTTCATGATAGAACACGGTGATGAGCTCTTATACATGCCAAGTCGTCGCAAAATTGTTTGTGACTATTGTTTCATGGAAGACGATAGCATTTTTGATCCATGGTATATTGTTATTCTTATTCCCTTTATATTTCTTTTTATATTTACCTTGCATTTTTTTTTGGTAACTCTAGTAACATTGTCAAACTGCTATGTGTTACTCAATTAACGTCACTTAACTCCAGTAAATGTTTTTATAACTCCAATAACTTCAGATAACTCTTTTTGTAACTACTGGTAACTCTTATGTGTAACTCAAATAACTTTACATAACTCTTGTAACTAATGGTAACTCTTATGTGTAACTCAAATAACTTTAGATAACTCTTGTAACTACTGGTAACTCTTATGTGTAAATCAATTAGCTTTTAGATAACTCTAGTAACTGTTGGTAACTCTTATGTGTAACTCAATTAGCTTCACTTAACTCCAGTAAATGTTTTTATAACTCCAATAACTCAAATAACTTCAGATAACTCAAATAACTTTAGATAACTCTTTGTAAATCTTTTTTTTGTCTCATTTTTTTTTTGTGGTTCTTGACTATCTTTTTTCAACTTTTTTCTTAATAGTGAGCAAGTTCTTAATTACGGATCTAGTTTTGGCTTGTTGAGGGAAGATTTGTTGACTTTGGGCAGCAATGGGGACGTTGTCAGTATTGTTGTTGAATGCTGGTGTTTGCTTCTCAATGAGTTAGAGTATAAAGATAACAGTGAGCCTTTCCGGTTTTTCTTTGGACTTGGTCATATGGTCGTATAATCCTCCTCCTTTGAATCTTTTGTGATCATTTCCTAATTTCTTCTTCCCTTTTTGTCTTGGCTGGCATAACCTTTTTAGTTTCTCTTTTTTCTTTTTTTTTTTTTTTTTTTTTTTTTTTTTTTTTTGTGTTTTGCAGGATGCTGTGCATGATGTCATATCAGGTTATGAAAGTGAAACGACCCCTGAAATGAAAATGTTCGAGATGTGGAATTCATGGTTGGCGCTTCACCCGAAAATTGCTGATTTGGATGAAAAGGACCTTGTATGTGTGTTTGTTTGGTTTTTCTTTTTCTTCCCTTCAGTTATGGGCTTAAGTTAATCAAATTCTAATGATGAAATCCGGTTTATTTTTAGGTTTTCTTTCCAATGGAATTTGAGAACCACTTTTCTGTTGTTGTGGTCAACTTCAAGGCAAAGAGGTTCGACATTTTAGACAATCTGAAATATGTTGATTGTTCCAGTGCACATTGCAAAAAGAATGCGGAAATTTTGGTAAGCTACTTCTTTTCGGTGTTCATTTAAGGTTTTTCTTTTTTTTTTTTTTTTTTTTTTTTTTTTTTTACCAAAAGGACCATGTGAATTATCTGCCTATTTGGGTTTTGCGTGTTTTTCTTTTGCACTTGTCTTTTTTTCTTCTAATTTATCTGCCTATATTTTCTGTGATTCTTTGTAGATGAAAAGCTTTCATCAATATCTCGTGCACTACAAACAACCTCATGCTGGTGAACTAGCTGAATTTGAATGGAATTTTGTGAAGTTGCCTTCGCAAATTAAGAACCAAAACTCTGATTCGGCAGTTTATGCCATGGTTCATTGCCTAAACTATGATGGAGAGGTGTTTAAATCACATCTAAGGAAGCCAAAACAGAGGAAGGTGTTCCGTGCTGAGATTTGTGCTTCGCTTGTTCTAAGTGACAAAAACATGTGCCGAGATGGTGTGCTGGAAAGGGTTGTTAAGTTTGAGAATTTTGGGGCAAAAATGGGAGAACTTGGAGATGGGGAGGCTGATGATCAGAGTAAAGAACAGGCTCCTGTACCGTTGAAGGAAACCAAGAACACTGCTTTATCAGATATCATTATACCGAAGTTGAAGATCTAAGTCAAGCTGCCTCCACCATGTCCCGTAAATCCATTAGAGATTGTACCAAGGTAATAACCATCTGCTTCTTTCTTTGTTACATTCTTTTTCTATCGGAATAGCAGACACTTCTTTACAAAGTTTAAATTAAGTGTTTTTTCTGTCTCGTTTGTTTGTGCAGGAGCAGGAACAAAACCGTTTGTGAGAAATATGTTCGTGCGAAGAAGAATGGCGCAGCAAAATGACTAAGATAATGTTAGAGGTTCATCGGATTTTCCAAATTCTAGCATTTTAAGATGATGTTTTGGAAGGCAGTACTCCATGAGTTAGGAATTTTCGTGACTGCAATGTATTTCTCTTACAATTAGTGAGTAGTTACCAAAGTTATTGTAGTAAAACAAATTTCTTTTAGAGAAAGTGTATGTTAAAGTTAACAGAGTTATTAAAGTTAATTGGCAGTGTACACTGTGAGCGCCTCTTTCTTGCGTATAGTTACTAGAGTTATTAAAGTTATTTGCAGTTAAGACGTTGGATTTGCAGTTACTAAAGCCATTAAAGTTACCAGAGTTATTATAGTTGTTTGCAGTTAAGACGTTGGATTTGCAGTTAATAATGCCATTAAAGTTATTAAAGTTATTAAAGTTGAACTACTAAATCCATTGATAATCAGGTCGACGTTGCCGCTTCTTTAATTGTTTCCCGTGTACGGTCGTTTTTGATATAACTCTACCATAAGTCTACCAAGTAAAACGGATAACCTTGCTTACTAAACACATAAACCCCTATCAAGAAGAGATAACTTTTAATAACTTTAATAACTGTACTGCTAAAACACATAACTGTAACAACTATTAATTTTATTTGTGTTTGAACAGTTAGTAAAGTTATTAAAGAGAGTAAAGTTAGTAAAGTATGGTTATCAATCTAGTTTATACCATATATCTCGAAAATAGCTTTGATCATCATAAATTCATGACTCCAAATCACAAAATACAATTGTTCAAGTATATAAAAATTCCAAAATGATTTTAAAAAAAATAAAAAATTCCAAAATGATTTCATATTCGCCTTCATTTATTCTAAATCATTTTCTTCATCCTCTTCTTCTTCTTCATCCTCTCCATCTTCTCCATAGTATACCTTTGATTTCCCTTTCAAAGGACATGTACGGACATTGTGTTTTTCTCGTTTACCACATATCAAACATGTCCTGGGCTTCCTTCGTTTGTTACGCCTGATTTGCATCTCCCTTTGAGAAACTAACCGCTTTCTTGTGCCCTTGTTGTTGGATTGGAGTGGAGGGAGGACACTTACTTCTATTGAGGCATCAATATCTAACAAAGACTCTATTTGATGTCTCTTTGTTTTCGAGGTACTAGAAGTACGAGCCATTAAGTTGTCTCTAAACTGTTTTAAAGTCTCTGTAAACTTGAGAGCGTCTTCTTCATTTCCCTCAACCTCTTCCACTACTTTGTAAATCTCATTCCACATACCTGAAATACATTTGTTGTTCTTCTCCTTCATCTTTGTGTGATCGTCAAGTAAGGTACCTGCCAAATGTGTGTGTACATTTTTGTTATGAAGCAGATTGTACAGGAATGCCAAGTAGAATATCGAATATCTATGCCAAGTAGAATATCGAATATCTATGCCGAGCAGAAACTTGAAAACAGTTGGTTTGAACATCTACTCTTAAGTAGCTAAACATTCAAAAGCCTAGCTATTCTTAGCACTCTTCTTGCAAGCTTTAAGATTTCTACTATAGATGTAAAGTTCCAGAGTAAAGGTGTTCAAGCTTTCATAGTAAAAACTCCAGCATCAAAGACAAGCACTAAGCATGTCCACAAACCACTCACCTTCTTTACTTTGATATAAGAACAGTCTACAAAGGGAGAGATAATGCGGAACATACAAGAATTTTGAAACTGAATCAGGTGTTTCCTTCCTTGTATTGGAAGATTTATGTTATCTTCTTAACCCTACACTTTTCGTCCAATTGAGCTCAACAAAGCCTAAATTAGGATGTACTTAAGATTGCCCCAAGAGATGATAGGTAGAATGAGGGCCTAAATTAGTAAGTACACTTGAGATCAGCACATTCAAAGCTCTGGCTTGTGTGAGCTCGCTCAAGCCAAGCCTATAAAACATTTGGCTCTGTCCAAAGAGCTCATAGGTGGCTCAAATTCCTCATATTAATGGAAAAAATTTCACAACAAATCTATCTATAGACTATAGTCATCGCAAATTTAGTTTATAGTTTATACGCATACAACTCCATGATTTACCTTTCACATGTTAGCTAGAACAACGCACGGAGAAATCAAAGAACAATTTATAAGCACAACCAATTCACAATATAGCAGCAGGAAGGAGATTATACCTTGCAGATCATATACAGGCTTCCGGTATGACTCCATTGTCCATCTATCTAGTACATATTGCTTGGGGATCGTAGTGAAGCCCTTTCGAGCGAGAAGCCACAATGCATGTCTACACAATACCCCAATCCTATTGAATAACTTACAAGAGCAATCTAACTCATTGGTTGAAGGGAAATACAACACCTGAACCTGGCCATAGGAACATAAATAATTTAGAGTCAGAAACTCAGGACGTAATAAAAAGCGTCTTTTCTCCGGAGAATGAGTGTAGTATAGAAGCCAGAAACTCAGAGGAATGTGAGTTAGTTTGCATGAACATAAATAATAGCAATTGAAAAGACGAAACTACAAGGGCATAATAAAAAGCGTCTTTTTCTCCTGAAAATCAGTGTAGTATATCAGCCAGAAACAGAATGAGTGTTCTGTTTGGTTAGCTTGCATGAACTTCTAAAGCTGCAGTAGCTTCCTAATGGCAAGATGATATATCTAAGGCTTGCAAAAAACATATTGAAATAGCATGCCCTCCCCCCTAATGACAGGAATATACAATGAAACTATTATAGACGTCTTTAAATGTAGATATATTCATAAGAAATATCCGAAAAAAGACTCACAGATGAGGAAATGAAGATAAAATGAGAATTGTGGAGTAAAAATGGCACATACCAGAGACATACTTGAGAAAGAAAAAAATAAAGGTTGTAGAAGGTTGAAGTATAACAGTAAGTACCTGATCCTTCTTAATGGAGTCATGCACTCCCATTTCCTCATAGCGATTTGTCTTCTTGAATCCAGCAACACCACACGTCAAAGCTGCCACAATCTCCTCTTGTATGACGTAGAAGACAGTGTGTGTGTAAACTCGTGACGCGTATATCTCCAAAGGGGTGGGAGTTTTTAAGATGGGCAGTGAATTCTCACATTCATAATTTAACTTGTCAGTTACGTTCCTCTGTTGATCAATAGCACTCTCAAACCTCATCCAAAGTTCTACAAGAGTAGCATGCTTGTCGAGGAAGGTCTTGAAAAAAATGTTCTCACTCTCCGAACGTTGAGTGGTTCTTAAGATTAATATCCAAGGTGTGTGTCACGGAAAAAACAAGGTACCCACATACTCCTACACTCATATATATCTGCCAACCAAGGTTCGTTTTGCAATTCAAAGTCTTCAAAAATTTCATTCCACTCAATCTCAAATTGACATGGTTCAATTTCTGGATCCCACACAAGACTTGTAAATCGAGGCATAAAACCTGTAGACTCATTAGTCACAGCATGCCCTAGTTTTTCTTTTACTTTTTTCATTATGTGCCAAGCACAAAACCGATGTACAACAGTCTTGAAAACGCTAGGTGCAGCATTCTTTATACCAGGGCATTGATCAGTTGCTATCCAATGAGGTTCTTTGTTGTCCATACATTCCAAGAACCTTTCAAACACCCAAACAAATGACCTTTCATCTTCTTTTGCTAACAGTGCGCAACCAAAAGTTACACACTTTTTGTGTTGGTCAATACCCGTAAAAGGTGTGAAAACTGCATTGTATTTATTTGTCCCATAAGTGGGATCAAATGAAATACCATCACCAAACAAAAAGTAATTTCGCCTATAACACGAATCAGCCCAAAAAACCCTCACCAAATTCCCATCTTCATTCTTTTCAAAGGCATAATAAAAGCCGTCTGATTTGGTTTTACACCTTTCCAACTTCTCCAGAAAAATTTGGGCATCTCTTTCTCCAATCACATATTTGTAATCTCTCCTAAAATTGTTCATATCAACTATTGTTGCCCCAATATTCTGATATCCACCAACAAGTTCTTTCAATGTTTAAAATGTTTGGGCAGTGCCAACATTAACTCCAGAATTTTCTATAAGTGTCTTTTTTTGGTGAAGAGAGAGATTTCGATTTATCTTTTGAAACCTATCAAACCTAGGAGACACAAGGGGATGATTATGACCTGGATGAAACAGGTAAACTACATTCTTTCCATGTTGTAATTTGAAAGCAATCATGGCCTTACAACCTGTCCTTGTTATTTTCCTGCGCCTACACACTTTCCTCTTTTCACCAGTCCCATTACTTACTACTACGACTTGTTTAGGAACATGTGTACGCCTAGTACCCTCCCTATTGCAGTGTAAATACCTCACTGACACTTTCCCATTTGTATCTACAACACGAGTGGATTTTCTCGTGTCAAAACCACTAACAGAAGCATATCGGTCATAAAACTGTTCAGCAATATCAAGTGTTGAAAATTTCTGACCAATAAAGGGTTCCAAATCAGACTCTACCCTTGGAAACCATTCTTGTGTCCCTCCTGGAGTATATTGAGGTGATGATCGTGCGTTGACAGGAGGTGTAAAAGGTGGTTCACCTTTAGCAGACATAAAAATATGTAATCAGCTTCTAATATTGCTAGTTCAGGACATCCTAAAGTCTGCATTCTTTTTGTATAACTTCACAGATTCTTACAACTGCAATAACTATACTAACTCTACGAACTAATATTCATAACTTTACAGATTTTTACAATTGCATATCAACTGTTCTAACTCCACAAACTAATATTCATAACTTTGCCAACTAACATTTGTAACTCTGCTAACACTGGTAACTGTACTATCTTCATAACTTATCAACTTCATATATATAATAAGTATATTAACTTTGTGTTTTTTAAATCATGACTGCAATAACTATATTAACTCTATGGACTAATATTCATAACTTTTACAGATTCTTATGACTAATATTCATAACTCTTTTAACACTGATAACTGTACTATCTTTATAACTTATCAACTTCATATAATAACTCTAATAACTTTGCTAACTTTACTACATTCATTTGGGTTCAGATTTACTAACTTACTAACTTTTACTAACTCTACTAACTCTAAAATCAACCCCAAAAGCTTCAAAATCAAAATCAATGAATCAAATCAAACAAAAATCAAATCAAATCAACGCCATAAAAGTGATAAAAATCAGGCAAAAATTAGTTAAAAATCAACTAACATTCGTAACTCTTTTAACACTGATAACTGTACTCTCTTTATAATTTATCAACTTCATATAATAAGTCTAATAACTTTGCTAACTTTACTACCTTCATTCGGGTTCAGATTTACTAACTTACTTATTTTTACTAACTCTGCTAACTTTACTAAGTCTAAAATCAACCCCAAAAACTTCAAAATCAAAATCAATGAATCAAATCAAACAAAACTCGACGAAGACGAAAAAGATATAGATCTAAGTACCTTCATTCGGGTTCAGATTTACTAACTTACTAACTTTTACTAACTCTGCTAACTTTACTAACCCTCTGCTAACTTTACTAACTCTGCTAACTTTATTTCTATAAGCTTGTTAAGTGACCTAACTTTTAAAGTGTTTTCAACCCCTAAAGCTATAAACTTGGCTAAATATATAATGAGTAGTAGTTTTTTAAAAGTTAGAAACTATTTATAAAAGCTCTTCCTTATTGACCCTAAAAAACAGAAACACTAAATTTGGCAATAATAATCTGTTTGGGAGATATTTTTAATTTGGCAAAAATTAAAAAATAGATTACAATAAAAAATTAAATGATTTTGCAGTATGTTGAACCAAATATTCAATATTTTTTGAAGAACAATTTTTAAAGAAATTGATTATGAAAAATAGTTACATATTTAGAAATTTTTTGCCAAACAGATCCTATATAAGTTTATGCAAATAATATTTTTTTTTTTTTTTTTTTTTTTTTTTTTTTTTTTTTTTTTTTTACAATATACGTGTTTTTGAAAAATTCAGGATAATTCACACTCCGAAATAGAATACCCGTGTGCATTCCCACCACGAAACACAAGTGTCATCACACTCACAAAGTCTCCGATCCATTCATGGTTTAGATGTGCGTGACAAGCATCTAACGTACGGTTGGAGGATTGGTCTCATAAAAAGTTTGGTAACGGCCTAACGGGTAAAGTATGTAGTTAGCAGAGGAGCTCCTAATTAATGGAGTAATAACGTTATTATTATTACTCGACTTCATATTCAGGGGACCAAAGCTAATATAAGCTAGACTTTGTAGTCCAGGAAATTTCTTTGCGATTCGTTAGGTTCATAACCATTTGATTCCCTGCTGTTACATACGTACGTACGAGGGTGACTGAAATATATATCTTGAACCAAAATGCAGGTGGTGATTTTGCTCTCTTAGTCTCGAGTTGAGGTGGATATATAACTCATCAAGCCTCAACATAATAAAACAATCGTTAATAAATTTATAAGTGAAGTCCTAGCATATGTGCTTGATCGATCGACTTAGTATACAAAAGGGAATAAGCCGAAATGAAACATATGATCTAGTAATCTTGTTGAATTATAAAACCATTGTAGGTGTCTGATCTTAACCATCAATCTAAACTTTTGGTTCAATTGGTTGTCTAACAAATCTATTACGTATACCCTCTTGTAGATTAGATGACTCTCCCATTTAATAATGACGTAAGGTGTTTGAATACGATAGCATATCAGTACTAGTGTATATTTTCACTCTCATCTTATTTGTCTTCATAATGAAGTACTCCGTATATATTAAGGACATGCATGTTTTTGTTCGTTGGATAGATGACTACTACAGTGAATTGCCTGAACTTTTGTATAATTATGCTACTTTCGTTTTAACCATTAAACCAAAACATTTATTATGTCGAATATGTATAAATTAAAGTAGTAGTGCTAGAAACTAAAAACCTTGATAAAGATTTAAGTAGTACACCCTACGTCCCAACTCACAAGTCTCGTCTCCAAATTACTCATATGTTGAGAAGGTTGTACACATTAATCAAAAAGGGCATCTCGGTACACATTGGCGTCTCCGCTAATCGGTTTATCAAAGTTTCAAAAAAATTATATAACGAATTAGATTCGAGTTTTCTCTAACTTGTAATGCAATTTTTTTTAGAACATTGATTAACCGAGTAGTGTATACATCCTTCCTAATATGGGATCGTTTTTTACACGAGACTTTTGAGCTGAGACGGATCAGGAGAGAGTAATATATACATCATGTCCTCAAATTGGAGTTTTGTCCTACGAAACGAACACAATATTTTGGCTTCTATATATCCAACAAAAGTTAAGTATTTATATTTTAATGTTATCCCGAACTTATGAAGCTAGATCCGACTCAACATTGATTAGGCAAATGGGATATCATCACATTCAGGAAGTCTAAGTCTAACGAGCTAGTATGCGAGGACATGCACGTGCAAAACGAGGCACACCCATGAAAGAAATATTTTGGGTCTAACTGACATTATATAGAGTAGTACGAGTCTCGGCCCTCTACTCTAAAACCATCAATTTTGGCATAGAAATGTGAAATTAAAAGTCATAAGAATTACAAATAAGCGAATAAAACGGATAATATAACTCATCAAGCTTATATTAGCTATAAAAGCTAGCTACTACATCATAGTCGATTGCAGCTCTCTAACAATGTCTTCTGAACTCATATTGAAATCTGCTTCCATCTGCATCATTACAATTTAACATGTGAAGCAATATTACTATGATATATACATATAAATGTAACGTAGAAGATATGTAAAGATGTTGTTCAACCTCCAAAAAGATGTAATAATAATGTTAGAGCAACTATATATATTTCCGGTTTAATTTGCTGAAAAATTACATTCATGTATGTTATCTCTAGATATTACCAGTGAGCTTAATTAATTTATTTACGTAATCTTGGATTATTTGTTACATTTCTAGATACGCCGTTGAATCTAACCAGATTATTTCTTACATATCCACAGTACGACGACCTCCATGTTAACCCTTAGGTCCAAAGATCATCAATCTTGAATAATACGTGACACCTTATAATTAATTACGTATGGAGTAGTTAGAAAAATTATGCAAAGTCATGTAAGCAATAAGATACCAACCTGAGCAACAATGGTAGCATGAAGAGTACTTCCATCGACGAGTGACATAGTACTACTATTGGTGATCGAGAGAGAAAGGTTTTCGATCTTGTTAAAAATGTTGACAAGAACACCCTTTTGCGACTCACACATGATATTGATCATAACGCTACTCGTGTCCGAAAATTGAACCTTGATCTCCGGTAGTGGACGATGATCGTCGTCGTAATATATGACATGCATACTTTCATTGTGGCTGGATGCGCTGCTCTGATCAAGCGGTTCGGCATCAACAGAAGTTTTATCCATCTGCTTCACTTGTTACAGGAAAATAAAGATATATGTGTGGTCTAAATGTCTAATAATGTTAGCTGTTAGCTGTAAGATAATGCATAGTGTGATATAAGGAACCAACTTCTATATATAGTAGAACTAAAAAAAAAGAGTTCTAATTAAAAAAAATAAAAAGAAAAGAGTTCTATACTCAGGAAAAGAGTATACTTGTATAGTATAAAAATATATCCCTTAAATAAACAGATTAGCAAAGATTATATGGTCCAATTGATTATGTCTTTGAGATAGACTTGACAAACATGCTATTCGGGTCGAGTTGGATAACCAGCTTTAATTTATTCGGATAGGTTATCTTTTGGGTAATATATTTCGGTTGAATTTCGGATGGGGGGGGGGGGGGGGTCTAGTTCGTGTGTGTCAACTACAGGCAAATTCGAATTAGGTTCGATTAGTCCGAATCGGGTTATTCGAGATTGGTCAATTTTAATCATATTAATGTCGTATCTCCTAAATTTTGTCCCGTATTATTTAAATTGAAAATTTATTAGAGCATGTACAATGGCAACTCTACAACTCTCCATACAACTCTCCAAGAGGAGAGAGTAATTGGAAGGTAGCTCTTTGACTACAATGGTGTTGGAGAGTGACTCTCCGATCAAGTGTCCATAAGTTTTGTTGGAGAGTTGTAGCTTATGACTCTAGAAGGAAGGAGAGTCGTGGGAGAGTAACTCTCCATACAACTCTTCAAGAGAGACCCACCACTTTAACTACTTTTCACATCATTTACCCATTTTAATTCACTTTCTATGCATAAAAATTATACTCTTCACGTCTAAACAAAATTAAACTTATTGATAGAATTTTCGGAAATACAAATAATAATTTATTTTAATGTTTCATCAATATATTAGTTGACATAATATATTTTTTTTGACAATAATGATTATTTCAAAGAACATGAATAAATTTTTTGAGAAGTATTAGTTTCGTGAGAAGTGAGAAGTAATCTCAGTCATCCATCTCACTTGATCTAGTGACCCACATTAAAATAAAATATAAAACAAAATTAAATCTAAAAATTCACCCAAACCCCAAAGTCTCACATTTTCTCTCTCCTCCCCTTCCCTCCTCCCTCTCTTCCGTCGGCCCTACCCCGCGCCGCCCACCACCGCCGCTTCTTACACCGTCAACAACCATCGCCGGTTGCGACACCACCAGAAGACTCGTCAGACCACCGTGAGGCTTCGTCCGGCATCAGATCCTCCGTCGAGCACCGTTTGGCCGCGAAATACGCCTTCTCTTTCTTTTTTTTCGCGCTCGTTTTTCTCCAGATCTAGCCGCCGCCGTCGCTCTTCGCCGTCGTTATATACCTTCGCCGATCTCACCTCACGTTTTCGCACCGATTGCCGTGGCGTCCTCTCATTTTCGTCGTCGTTGAGGAAAATGAACGAGTGAGAGAAGAGGATAGAGGAAGAGGCGAGGGTGGCGGGGCTGTCGACATCGCGTCAGGCAGGCCGGGTGTGGTTCGCCGACGGTTCCTAGCCCGACTAAGCGACTGGGGAGGTGAGGGCGGGGGCTGAGCTATGGCGGGGGGACTAGTGGTGGTTGGGTGGTGCGTGAGGAGAGAGAAATAGGTTAAGGTGGTTTTTTTTCAATTTTTGTTTTTTTTTTTTTTTTCATTTTTTGTTGGAGTACGTGTTTTAATTATTTGGAGTTACGTGTTTTAAGTATTGGAGTTAAATGGAGTTACACGTTTTAGTTAATGGAGTTAGGTCGAAGTTAATTAGAGTTACGTGTTTTAATTAGTGTAGTTATCTTGGATTTACGTGTTTTAGTTAGTAGAGTTAAGTTGGAGTTACATGTTTTGGTTAGTGTAGTTAACCTGTAGTTACGTGTTTTAGTTAATAGAGTTAAGTTGGAGTTACGTGTTTTGGTTAGTGGAGTTAAGTTAGGGTTACGTGTTTTGGTTAGTGGAGTTAAGTTGGAGTTACGTGTTTTGGTTAGTGGAGTTAATTGATTTAGTTAATAGAGTTAAGTCGGAGTTACGTGATTTAGTTAATAGAGTTAAGTCGGAGTTACGCGATTTAGGTAGTGAAGTTATTAGAATTACGTTCTTTATTTAATGAAATTAAGTTGAGTTATGCGTTTTAGTTAATAGAGTTAAATCGGAGTTACGTGATTTAGGTAGTAGAGTTATTAGAGTTACGTGTTTTATTAAAGAAAATTGAGTTAGAGTTACGTGTTTTAGTTATTGAAGTTACGTTAGAATTAATGAATTTTCGTTGAATTTGGTGGAGTTAATAATAACACTCGAGTTAGACAAATTATTTTATGGAGTTAGGCAATTTAGTTAGTATAGTTAAGTGACTGGAGTTAAGAGTTTTAATTAGTGGAGTTACGACTGGAGTTACGACTGGAGTTATTGAGACCCTCCATAAAAAGAGTGTGTGTTGGGAAATGAGAGAGTAACTCTTCCATATTTGTCATTGTATATGCTCTTAGTAATTTGAGTGATTGAAGTTGTGATATAACTAATCCAAATTATTTTGTTCAACCCGACTCTTTCAATTGTCTGATTATTCAGGTCGAGTCATTTCAGATTTCATTGTTTGATTTGAGTCAATATCGAATGAAACAGAATTCGAGTCTTTTCGAAGACTCGAATTTGGGTCGGGCAAAATCACTCTTCAGGGTGAATTTAGTTATAGTCAATAAGGTGTAAACTAAGGCCATTACTTTGAAGGGAAAAGAACTCCAATCTTGTACAACTATTCATGGCACCGTATTATTGCCAACGGAAGATGAATGATATAAGTTAAATGTAATTCACTAGTTTTTGAAGGTTTTTTACGATGTCACACATATGTTCTCTAGTGTTAAATAGTCTATTTTCAATGTTTATTTCAAAGGAGTTTCTAGGATCCATGTTTGGTCACTTGAGGCGCTAAAGAGCCCGGATGATTTTCTTGTTGATATACTAAGGCCGATGATGGAGAAATTTAACAAGTATTGGTCCGAATATAATGTTCATTTATCTTGTGCCACAATTATTGATCCAAGGTTTAGAGTGGACTTTGTCGAATATAGTTTCACTAAAAATTTTGGGGTGGTAGAAGCGGCGCGACGAGTTGATCATATATTGGATACCCTTAAGGCCTTGTATGATGAGTACAAAACACTTTTGGTGTGTCGGCTCTTATAGTCCACCTGCTCCAAGAATGGAACTAGATAAATTATTTGAGGATTATTCAAGTTTTAGGGGATGGAGGTCTAGGAGGGTGACAAGGAGGTCACAACTTGAGTTGTACTTAGAAGAGGATCCCCTTGGGTTGACTTTAGAGTTGGATGTTTTGGAGTATTGGCACCAAAATTCAGTGAGATTTCTTGTGCTTTCCAATCTTGCTCGTGATATGTTGACTATCCCAATTACTAGTGTCGCGTCCGCATCCGCTTTTAGTGTTGGGCGAAAAACTTTCTCTAGCCTCAAAGACTACTCAAGCACTCATGTGTGTTTAAGATTGGCGTTGTGTCGAGGATAAGACTTCTAGTTAATTTGATTTGCTTGAGGAGAATGATAGTGATGATGATGATTTCGACGGAGAAGAATAATAACCTAGGCCTATTTAAATAGAGGTAAACATTCTTCTTTCTATCTAGAAGCCCAAGTTTGTTTATTTTTAGCTTAATAACACCCCTTCCCCATTTGTTATAAAATGAAAGGAGAACAAATATTTCAACTTTTCTAGAATATACTGCATTTAACAACATAAACTATATATATAGGAAATTACTATCACAACACTTGACAATGTGATGGATAATTCTTGAAGCTTTGCATTTTGTGTAGTCTGCCTCTAAGAAACAATGTCTTCATCTGCTTTGATAAATGACTATAGCTAGGAATATTAGAATTGAGTGTGTTGATTTGTGGACAGAAAATATTCCTGAAAGGTTTCTCCAGAGACCTCGAAGCTTCCCATGCCAAAGCTACACACCTGGCAGGAGAGATTGTGTCCAATATGAGAATTGTTGCTGCCTTCAACTCAAAGGCAAAAATCGTGGGTCATTGTATTTTATGTTGCTTCTTTCAATTGCTGGAAGTGGATATTGTCTTTCTTCGGGAAAAAAAAGAGTTCAAACCCATAAGAGCAGCAGTAGATTATCTTGCCCACAAGTTTGAAGACCTGAGAAATAGTGTACTGTTTTGGAATCTATAATTCTAGTTGCGTTTGTAATACGACAGACTGAATTTGTCGTTCATTTCTTGATATGACATTGTTTTGTTGCATTTGTAGTCGAAACACGAATAGTTGACAAAAAAAAATCTAAGCTTTTATTAAGCTGATGTTCAGATAAATATTGGATACAGGTGAGTGTCTGCAACTTTATCGATACATGGGCCGTGCCGGGCCAAAACGGACCCGGGCTCGCCCCGACCCGACCCATTGCCCAGGCCTAGTCCGCAACTCGTGGGGTTTTTCAAATTTTGGCAATCAAAGTATTTTTTTTTTTGAAATTAAACTACCTAATTACATTAATAATCAAGTAATTAAATTATCAATAATGTATTTAAATGTATTGGTAATTATAATTAATTAGTGATCCAAACATTATTTTAGCACTACTAGTGATAAAAAAATTATTAAGAGAAAATAGGGGAGAGGGAAAAGGTGGTGGGGTCTTGAATGAATGAAAAAATTCATTTATTGTTATAGAGGGTGAATGGAAATTTGGTTGAAAATAAGGTGTATGAGAGTAAAAGTGTGTAGAGATAGATGGGTGAATAAAATAATTATTCACCATTGCTCATACTCTTACCATTTTTGTCTTTCACTCATTTCTCATCTTCTTGAATTGTTCTTCTCCTTCAAGACGGATCTTATCTAAAAGAAAGACGCAACCAAGCCAAATGTCGTCATACAAACAGCGAAACCAGCTCGGATCTTTAAGGCTTGGTTCGAGCCTAGGCATGATCATTTTGGCTTTTTTTTTTTTTTTTTTATTCTAGCCAATTAACTAAGCTAGTTGGAATCTTCATTAAATTCTAGATTATTTTTTTTTTCAAAATAAAATCTAGATTATTATGATTTTTATTAGTACCATACTGCATTTTAAATTGTTTAGATTTTTTTGTTGTGTGAAAAAAATTCTCAAATACACGTACGTTACTCGAAAAATAAAGCCAATCTATCTTATTAATCTCCCCATTTTTTTACATTCGTAAAACTCGCGTTTTATTTCAGAATATTTTACCCCCAATTCTTATAATTCTAGCTTCGCCACTGTCCCTAATCCAATTGCCATGTGTTTCCACATTTTACTCTATACTCCATATTGTTCCCAATTTTTCCCCATATTATGAGTTGGTTAGTTTCCTAAAACTAAGGTAATATATATTAATTAGTTTTAAACCCGTGCGTTGCACGGTTCAAATATTATATCTTTCTTGATGATTTTTATGTTTATAACCAACTATGCTATCCTTTCAATTAAAATAATCCATATCTTGTTGTGATGTTGCTTACATGTATTTTAAAATCTTGATCAATTCAAAAAAAAAAAAAAATACAAAGTTGTCTAGACGGTTCCATGTTTAAATAATACAACAACATTTCTTATCTATACTCTTAAAAAAAAAAAAAAAAAAAACTTTTTTCTAATAGATACTAGTATATAGTATATAAAGTCGATTTTAAAAATTAAGCGTTCCATATCGAAAAATGTATTAATGGATCTCAAATTGAAATACATCTTGAATCAAATAAAATGATATATGTTTCAAAAGTTTCTGATACACAGAACCAATTCAATGATCAATAGTACCGTGTTTCCATAATATAGCTTTATGTAAGAGTTTCACGAAAATGAGAATTCCTATGTGAATTGTTAATAATAAACAGTGTAATTTATCCCCTCCTTTTTTGCTCTTTCACCATACACTGAACTCTTTGAGTATTTCTCAAATGATGGACTCTCTTTATTGTTCTTTCATCATAAACTAAACTCTTTAAATATTTCTCAAATGAGGGACTCTCTCTATGCTCTTCAAAAATCCCTCTTTTATATTTTTTTTTGCTCTTTTATATATTTTTTGCTCTTTCAGCATACACTAAACTCTTTGAGTATTTCTAAGATGACAGACTCTCTCTATTGCTCTTTCACCATACACATTCAAATGATTGACTCTCTCTATCAGTTTTAACCTCGTGCGTTGCACGGTAAACATATTATATCGTGTTTGATGATTCTTATACAAAAAGTTCCACGTTGAACTTGTTTTTTAATTCGCCAGATGTAGTGTTTATATTTTGTTTGTTGAGTTTAGTTTAGGAATAGACACAATATCATTTTTGCAATTTTCACTCGATGACTGCTGATTAATGCATTTCTATCAAATATATCTATAAATGAAACTCATTTTATATTAAATTTCAAAATAGATTTAATGAGTTATATGTATTAATTTTCTGATATACAAAATGAAAATTAAGACTAATTATGTAGTGTCACATCTAAATAACTTTCAAATTATAATTTTATGAAAATATGAAATCTGGCTAATAAATGTTGTAAGAATTTTCCATTCTTTGGACTCTCTCACCATTTCTCTTATTTTAGACTCTCCCTAAACTTTTTAATAAATAAAAAACTAATCTCTACTAAATGTACACGGACTAACTGAATTGTTTAATATCGGAAAAATGTGTAAATGGATCTCAAATTGAGATACATTTCGAAACAAATCTAATGATATATGTTTTTAAATTTTCTGATACACGTAACCAATGTTATAAGTGATTATGTCGCAAATCTATTACATACATTTATGAAAGAGTATCATGAAAATAAGGATTCTACACGTGGATTATTAAAAATTGTTCGTGTGAGTTGTTAATAATAAAATGTTGGTATTTCTCATTTTTTAAACTCTCTCAATATTTCCCTTTTGTTGGACTCTCTCTATGTTTTTCAAAAATCTCTTTTATATATATTAGTCGGCCAATGAGAATGAAAGTGTTAATTTGAAGTTGTAGTGCGCAACTGCAACTAGCATTCGTTACTATTGTACATCTATTACCTGGTTATTCTTTATTTTGTAACACTACGGAAGATAAAAACTGGTTTATGGAGTTGGTTTGTCCTACATTGGAAAACAAAGACTCATATGATCAGTTTATAATAGATTCTTACCATCATATTACCAACAAGGCCTTCACCTTTTAGAGCCCACGAGAAGATATTCAGGCTTAAGAGGTGACTTCTCATCTTATTGAGTTGTGTTGCGACGGACGATGGATCGGGAATTACATTTATTTACAAGAAATAAAATGTTAATATTTCTTTGGGGCATAGCGCGGGCTGTAAACTAGTTCATTTCAAAAGAAAGATTTGTTTACAATTGCACAGGCTGTTATATGGTTAATATAAATAAGATATGATATACGACATCAGAGCTTCGATCCAACCAGGCAACTCAACATCCAAGCCATCTTTTAATATCCACGACCCGTATTGACATAGACACGTTATGACCAACACATTTTTGGGTCAACCAACTTGACCGGTTAACACATAATTAAAACAACGGTACATTAAAAAATTACATGACAAAATGTTAGACATGATTTTTGAAATTCTAAGTTATGAAATCGTTTTATATGACCCGTGATCCGCTATTTTTGAGTTATAATCCTATTTTTAGGTCCATTGAGGGACTGATCCATATTAAACCTGTAACACCCCGGCTCATCGCGTGAGCCAAGAGTAGTCACCTATGACAGCTTGTTAGGCTGTGGGCTGACCTCACAGACCAACACGGGTCCTTCCGGTGCACTTTGACCTCACTCGTGCGCACCCTGGAAACTTCCCAAGAGGTCATCTATCCTGAAATTACTCCTAGTTAAGCACGCTTAACTTTGGAGTTCTTATCACATGGGATTCCTAAAAGAAAAGTCGACTTTGTTGGTATGGATAGCACTATCAATCCTTTTAAGCACCTCATATGAGCCCTTAATCTCTTAGGGATCTCCTCTGAAATCCGGGGTATTACATTAACACCCCGGCTCATCGCCTGAGCCAAGAGTTGTCACCTATGGCAGCTTGCCAGGCTGTGGGCTGACCTAACAGACCAACACGGGTCCTTCCGGCGCACTTTGACCTCACTCGTGCGCACCCTGGGAAACTTCCCAAGAGGTCACCCATCCTGAAATTACTCTCAGTCAAGCACGCTTAACTTTGGAGTTCTTATCACATGGGATTTCTAAAAGGAAAGTTGACTTTGTTGGTATGAATAGCACTATCAATCCTTTTAAGCACCTCATATGAGCCCTTAATCTCTCAGGGATCTCCTCTGAAATCCGGGGTATTACAAAACCAAATACGTTCAACACACATATATTAGGGTTGACCCTAACCCGACTCGTTGGCCCGTGATAATTGAGTTAAGAATGATAAAACAACATATGATTCAAATTAGCTAATAACTTGTCCTTTAGATCAAAGCGATTAAAACCACATTACTCTATTTTATTAGACCTATAAAAATTTAAAAAGTTAACTGACCGTGTAACTCGATTCAATCTGGCCAGTTGTTGCTAGGTAATGACAATACTTTATATTACCATGACCCCTAACGACCTGAATATGTCTTAGACTGTATATTTGTTTGTCTAATTTGACCTAGCGCATTATTATTATTCGGAATAGGCTGGCATTATATTAGAAGAAAAAAATAATTCATTTTATTCTTTCTCAAAATTTGAATGCTTTGATTTCAATAAAGGAAAGATGCATTATTTCGTTGATTTCTTTGTCATTAAATTGTGAAATCACCGTATTAGTTTCTACTATTACGTAATTTAAGCAAAGATCAGATCAATATTGGAATGTTTTAGGCAATTTATTTTCCAGTCTAACATCCGGTTTCAGCCTTAGCTAACTTGTGGACGCTTAGGTGTTCATACATCTTGAAATGTGGAAATTAAAATGGGACAATAGTTTGAGACTTATTTTTACCTACATTTCGAACCTTTATCGACATCGGTACGTACATGATGTAGTTACCTGTCAATCGGGTCATTCGGGTCGGGTCCGGTCTATTCGGGTCGAGTCACCTTTCGGGTTGAGTTATTTCAGCTCAGGTCTGTTCGGGTAGGTCAATACGGGTCAAACAGTATTCGGGTAAATTTCGGGTTCGGGTCGGGTCAAATCATTTTGGATTGAATTCAAATGACAAATTCGGATGTTCGAGTCAAGTTGTTCGAGTCGGATATTCGGGTCTGGTTTAGTTTTGCCAAGTCTCCTCCTATCATCATCGAACCCAGTATTGAATTTTTCCATTTAAATTGGTATTTTATTGTTAATGTATGTATTTCTCTTGGTCAACAACTATATTTCACTTCTATATGACACTTTTGTTTGACAAAATTAAGTGTAATTTGCAGCTCCACCGACATGCCATGTACCCCCTCTCTATATTCATCATCTTCATCGCCATCTTCAGTGTAAATCATCTTCATCTTTCCACCAAAATTCGTTACAACTATCTAGCTTCACACCAATTGCCCCCACTCTTAGAATTGGCCATTACTTTGACTATTAGTAGTATAATATACTCCCTCTGTTATATCTCAAACGTCCCGTGGAATATTTGTGGTGGAATAAAGAAAATTGATATAGTAAGTTGAATGGTGTAATATTAGGAAAAAATGAGAAGAGAAAATGTGAGGATTTAATAAATGTAGGAGAGATAATGTGATAGTGGGTGTGATAATTTAATAAAAGTAGGAGAGATAGATATATCCAAAATAGATGAGATGTTTGAGGTGGGACGTCCCGAAATAGAATATGGGGAGTTTAACCTGGGACGAAGGGAGGGAGTACTCACTATTTTCATCATTTTCAAAAAAGTTAACATTCAGTTTGATTTATTCTATTAATATAGGATTGAGATCCCCTGAAACTGAAAAATATGTAACTCTACATGGTAGAGTTTACTCGAAATGGAAAATTAACTCTACTATGTGGATTTATTCCTTGGTTTCAAAAATACATTGGCAAATTTAGTGAAAATAACTCAACGTTTGCAACATGTTCACGGAATATCCCGACATTTTCACTTTAACATGATTAACCTGACGTTTTACTTCTCGTGTCACACTAATATCCCAAACATGCTAAAGTAGTAATTTCGCCCACTCCAAATCTCAAGAGGCTAGATAATAAGGGGAAAAAAGCATTTTGCACAAATTTATGCGAATCTTTTATTGACGATTTTTTCCCTTGTGTTTCCCGGCTCCCCATTTTATAATAAATAATCTATAATAATGACATTCTTCTCATTCTCTACAACATATCTATTCAACCTTAGCTTAATCGTCAAAATGTACTTATATCAACATCACAACTACCTTAAATGAAAATCTATCTTGTATGCATTCAAACATTCATTTGCATGATAAAAGTGTTCGTGCATCTAGGGATGTTATATGTTTGACAATTTAACCAATGAAGAAGACAAAAGTTAAATGTCAAAACATTAAAGGTAATTATGTAGAGCGATGTAGGTAGGTAAATAAAACTAAAAATCATAAAAATTTGTGCGAATAAAAAAATAGGCCCTTGAAAATTGGAGTGCGAGAAATTCCATTTTAGCGGGTTAGGGGATATTAGTATGACGCGAATTAAAACGTTGGATTATTTTTGTTAAAGTGAAAAGGTTGGGTTATTCCATGAAAATGCTTCAAACGTTGGGTTAATTTCATTAAATTTGCGAAACACATTTTCATTTGTATTTTCCATTTATATTAAACTCTATCGACTCTAGGGAAAAATAACTACAGAGGATCTGAATCCATTAATATAAAAATTTAATTTCAAAATAATCTTTTTTTTTTTCTTCCCCCTTGTGGATGAATAAAACTAGCTAAGATCTTTACAAAAAACAAAAACATTTAGTTTCAAAAAGCTAACATCCTTTTTAAAAAGTATTAGTATATACTATATACCATTGGCGCTCATGTTAATGGTGTCGAGGGTTGTAGCTCGGGGGTGGGGGAGGGAAGTGGTTATATGTGGCGAGATGGTGGTTTGGATAGGGTAGTTCTATCTTTTGGTTTAGTTTATATAAGGTGGATCCCATTAAAAGATTAAAACTTAGAAATTAGTTCACCAAAATTAAAAATGATAAGAAAATAGATGTATTTCCCACAAACTTCTTAAAAAAACGGAGACAGTAATATCGTATCTTTCAGAAAGATTTCATAATTTGAATTAAAAATTTAACTTGGCCTTTACTCTTACTCAAACGAGATGAGCCAGTGTTCTTTATTTTCGATTTGATTATATAGTGAGTAGGCCAGCTCAGACATGTGGTAAAAAAAATACTCGGTAAAGGACCATACGGAGCACATGATATGCCCATGACTCTTTCAACAGCTTGGCATTCCTTCTCTGCTCCGATCCCTTTTCTTAACATAATTTAAATGCAAAATTTTAGAATAACAAACAGTGACAGCTGTGGCCGATGATTATTCTAGACTTATGAATATGTCTAGAGCGTCGTGGGGAAAATATTAATAATATAAATGAAATTACGAAAATAAAATTAATAAGATTGATTGTCAAAATTTTGATTGCGTGCTAAATTGATATCAAAATAGTTAAATAGTGAAGTGTCTAATACACTTTTTTTTTTTTTTTTTTTTTTTTGGTTATTAAACGAATTTTTGTTTCTAATAGAGTTTTTACGTCTAGCATATATATGGCTTTCTGTATATGTGTCGGTCTCAAACCCTTCTTCAACAATGATGTCGTGGTTACTTTAAGGATCAAAACTGGAAGGAAATTGTCAATTTTTCTCTGTCTTGGCCTCCCAAAACTGTGGGACAGGAAGAAAGTTCATTGCATAAGAACACAATACACTTGCTTTAATTTCTCAACTCTTACGTGTACAAAATATATGGAAACGATAATGTCGTTCCCATCATTTATCTTCTTTTATATATGTTCATTTAGTTTATCTTTATTCCTTTCTTTTTTGTCACAATAAAGTTTTTTGCGGACACAATAGTTATAAAGGTACCCAACAATAAAAATCTTGGGGTGGTTCAATTCTGTGGTTATACATATAAGATAGAATTTGATTCCCTTAAATTTGAAAATAAACTCTACCACATGTGGAGTTTACATAGTTCAGTAAGTTAAAAATAATTATTTCACATTTAGTTTTGAGTATCTCAAGATTTTTTTTAAGTAACCTCTACGTATTAACGCTATAAAAAACAAACTCTATACTAGCTCGCCGGTCGATCTTCTTGTATTAGTAGACAAATGTGTTAATTCAAGTTCCTTTTCAGGAGGATAATTAGAGGGTTTTTGGTCGAAACACACCTATTAAAACTAAAATTTTGTCATAGACCATGCCTATTAAAATTTTTTTTTGTCCAACCACACCTAATAATTTCTTTTTCTTTATTGGACTACACCTTATACTAACTCCGGCTATATCTCCGCCCAATACCCACCCAATGCCGCCCCTAGCCACCCATTGTTGGCGCTAGCCACCCCACTACCACCAACACTGATTTCCTTTTCTCCAAAATCGATTTTTTGCTCCAAAAATTTCCCCAAAATCTATTTTTTCTGTCCTTTTCTTTGAATCTTTCTCCATCTTTCTCATTTCAAATTTCCTCATCTTCAATGCCTTTAGTAATTGAGTAATCGATTATAGGAGCAATAAAAGCGTGATGATGATGGGTAATGAAACCGTCTAGGTATGATGGTGGAAGATGAAAGATGGATCGGAGAAGGAAAAAGAGAGGGAAAATGTGAAGATAGTTGGGAGGGGAAATGGTGTAATATGATTAGGGTTTACACTTTTTTTTTGTCACGTGATAAGCATGTGGTGAGGGGTGGCAGTGGGTGGTGCTAGCGATGGCAATGGGTGAGTAAGTGGCGGCAGTAGGTGGATGAAAGACAGAAGTTGGTATAAGGTATAGCCCAAAAAAAAAAAAAAAAATTATTAGGTGTGGTTGAACAAAAAAATTATAATAGGTGTGATTTGAAAAAATTATAGATTTAATAGGTGTGATTTGACAAAAAAAAAAAAACCTAATTAGATTTAAATAATTCAAGTCAAACTAATACTATTATTTCTATTTCAAGTAGCACCATACCATCTTTTTGGTTCCGAGGCCAACCTACCGTATACTTCATACTGTATTATACTATTACTAATTTTAAGCCCGTGCGTTGCACGGTACACATATTATATCGTGTTTAATGACTCTTGTACAAAAGTCTCACGTTAAACATTTTTCCTTAAAATGCCAAATGTAGTGTTTAAATTTTGGTTGCTGAGTAGTTTGAGAATAAACACATACACTTTTTTGCAATTTTCGTTCGATGCCTGATGACTAATGCATTTCTATCAAACATATGTATAAATGAAACTCATTTTAAATTAGATTTCAAAACAGGTCTAATGGGATATACGGAGTATGTTGTAATTTTTTGATATACAAAATGAAAGTTAGGACTAATAATGTTGGGCCACATTTAAATAACATTCAAATTACAGTTTTATAAAGACTACCAAATAACTCTAGTGAGAAACATTCATTTTTTGGACTCTCTCACTATATCTCTTATGTTGGACTCTCTTTAAACTTTTCATAAATAAAAAAAACTCTACTAAATGTATGTATGTAAATCGTTTTGCATATCGGAAAAATGTGTAAATGGATCTCAATTTGAGATACATTTCGAAACAAATCTAATGATATATGTTCTGAAGTTTTCTGTTACACATAACCAATGTTATAATTTATTATGTGGAATATTAGATAAGTTTATGAAAGACTCTCACGTAAATAAGGATTCTATATACGACTACTAATTGAGTTGTTAATAATAAACTACGGTATTTCCCATTTTTTGGACTCTCTCAGTATTTCTCTTTTGTTGGACACTCTGTAGGCTATTCAAAAATCTCTCTTGTATATATATATATATATATATATATATATATATATATATATATATATATATATATATATATATATATATATATATAGTGAGGATCATGAGAGTACCCCTCCTTAGGTGAGTACTGCGCACCATATCATAGCCGTCCGATCTACTAGTTTCGACGCTTCGGATTAAGCCACATATTCCTTGTTTAAAAAGGAAAAGGGAGTGGATCGGTTCCCTCATTTCTTCAGCATTTGCAATTTTTTTGTTTCTCTCTCTTCAAACTCTTACTCTCTTCGACATTTTCTCTCTCCTTTCCTGCGTTCGGCCTGCTGATCTCATGCCGTCGCCGCCGACGACGCGTCTGCCGTCGCGTGTCGCGTTCTCTCTGCTTCTCGCCGTCTCTCTCTCCTCCATTTTCGGTAAGATTTGCCTTGATAATTATGTTATTTGTTCGGATTTTTTTTGTATCTCATCGCCGTCGCTGACTGTAATAATCCACTTTTAATAATAATAATATATACACATTAAAAAAAAAAAAAGAAAAAAAAAAAGTTTGTGTGGGAGTGTCTGAGGCATATAATGCTCGAAAACATTTCCCTTGATTCAAGGGAGTGAAAACAATCACACTTTGGTGAATGGTGTTTATCCGGGACAATCAGCTGCCTATAAATAACACACTCTGCATTCGACTTTCGACGCAAATCAACACACAAGTGTTGTACTGAGTGAAATAAAACTGAAGTGCTTCAGACCATAAGCATACCACATCTAGAGTGAGTTACGAGTGTTATAACTTTTCGTACACTAATCTTACGAAATAAGTAACCGTTTCGAAACGCGAGAAGTAAACTATTAGTAGCAAGGTTATGTTGTAAAAGCTATCGTCGCATAAATTTGCTACCGGTATGTTACTTAAACTATTGTATTTAGTTAACGATATTAACGACCGTATGCGTTTTATAACTTATAATTAATTAATCTTGTGGCGAATAATTATTACGGTACAAGTAACTCGGCGGATATACCCCAGTTTTTGAACATCACCATTAATAAGAAATAACCCAAGATTGAATGTTAATTATGTTAGTGGTAAATAGTAACTCCATGATTGAAAGTAACCCGGCGAAGTTACCCCAGTGGTGAAATAATCTTAGACTGAATAATTTCCGCTAAAGGACGGTCATTTAATGCATTAATAATTTGACTATATAGATACCACTTTGAACGTCCTTGGACACTTCGACAGTTAATTATCAAATAAACGACAATATGATTACATTACTAATATGATCTTAAATAAATAACTTACGCGATTTTATTCACTTAGAACGAGAAAACGCACGGAGTATTAGCGCGGTGATTTGGAATTCAGGTAAGGGACTCTTTCTGATTTAGCTTATAGTATTATTTTTGTATACTTTAATGATTATTTTTAAAGAGGATCAAGTACTGTAAACTCTGATTATTTTTTGAACTACTTTGATTTTGTGGGTTAGTTTTATGTTCTGGCTAACTTTGAACGAGGATATCCGTCTGGCCCTGCCAAGGGAGTAAACTGGCACTGACTGAGAACTTCTGAACTAACCAGAACTATACTACCCACTACTTGGATTTATTTATGCTTTTACGAATTATTATTGTTTTACTATTTTAGCAGCTGTTTAGATCCGATTAAATCGGAAACTGTCTTTTACTAGGCTGCTGAGCTCACCCTTTCAATAATAAATCTTTTCAGGTGATCAATACTAGCTGGAGGTGGGAATTTGAGTGAGCTACCCAAATCGACTTGTAACATAAATAAATGGTCTTAGTGATCGTTTGTACAATAGTATTCGTATGTATAATATTTTGTAACATATGTTGTGTACCCTCGACTTCTGAGGAATAAGAATGGCTTAGCCTACTTTTCGTAGGTTGCCGTCTGATATGTCCCAATAATGATTTTGGGGCGTGACAGATTAAGTGGTATCAGAGCAATAGTTCGACCCTAGGAACACAATAAAAACCAGAGAGTATGGGTAGATCAAGTTTGGTTCACTTAACTTGTTATGACTATTTCAGTCAAGGACTTGATGATGACTGTTGCGGAAAAGGTTTTGAGGAAAGTAGCACAAATCATGGAAAAAGTTGGTGAGGACTTAAAATAATTAGTTGTTCTATAGTTTGCATTACACAAGTTCTATCGTCCTTTTTATAAACGTAAGCCTCTTATGATAATTTTATTATACTAACTTGAACTATTATTAATTATAGAGGGATCGTTCGAATTGTCATAAAAGAAAAAGAATTTGAACTCTAATAGATCGAGACGAGATACAAAATAAGATATATTTCATACGAAAGTGTGGATTTCGTATTACAGGTACTAACCGCTTACAAGAGAATCGAAATTTCGAAAACGAAATACTGCACTCTTAATCATAGCAAACTATCTACTTCCACTTCGTACAACAAATAAACGTTATTAGAAATATTATCATAAGGAGACCAGCCATGTACAAAGGCCCCAACACTTCGTTATCCGTCAGCTTAACACCCATGTTGCGCAGAAGATAAAAAATGATTGACGCTTAAAATGTCGTACCCACGATGGAGCAAAAAACGGGACGAGGACCCCGAACAACGACGACAATGAGGACGATGAAGATAGTGAAACTGAGGAAAGAGAGTGAGAGTGGGAGTGTTGGAAATGTGAGGCGGGTTGAGGATTGTGTCGGTCGAGGGTTTTATAGAGAAAGAGGGAGCGAGGGTTTGGTGGAAAGGAACGGGAGAATCGGAGAAAAGAAAGAGGGGGGCATTTTCGTCGTGTCAAAAGAGCGTCAAAAGGGTACAGTGGCAATAGTAGAAGACGGCGGAGTTTCCAACTCCTCGAAATAACCCCAAGGAAAGAGAGAGCTGAGTTCAGCCATTAGTTTGGCACTTTTTAGTTGATCCTGAGAAAGATGACGTATACAGATTTCCCAAATCTGTAGTCGCATAAGATGTAGAATATCCCATAGCAGTGATTCAACTTCGGGAAGAAACACTTCGAGATTCGACAAGTGAGACTTGAATTGAAGGGCATCTACGAGAATCTCTAACTCCTTCACCTTTAATCTATGTGCCAATCGCAAACCCTTTTGAAATAGTGACAAGACAAAGAAAGAGAATGATCGATTTTTCCCCCTTGCACTAATCCCAGCTTGATAGGTACCATCAGGCGACCGTAAGGTCAGACCACCTTTAAAACTTTGAGGACCTTCAAATAGAATAGCAATTGAAAGGACGTGTGGTGGTGAGTCTTTTGATATCCAAGGGATAGACAGAATCGACCTTGAAAGTCTATCGATAAGTACAAAGAAAGCCTTACGACCCAAAGACCAAACAAAAACATGTAAGTTATATAAAGGGAAACCCGAGGGAGGCAACCAGTAGAGGAAATCTCTAAGGGACTGCTCAAATTGATGGTTACTACCCATTGATATCCTTAGACGACTCGAGGAGGTGAGATCAAGTAGAGTTGGCCACTGGAAATTTGTAGAACTATGCTTACGACCCTTACCCTTACGAATTATAGTGCCTTTCATCAGACAAGTGGGACGAGCATAAACGACCAGATTTATCATACCCTTAGCATGATGAGTGATGGCACAGAAAAAATGATTGCACCACATGAGTAATAAAGGCGGAATATTCTCTTTTTGTGGACATACACAAAAATCCGTTAAAGAAATTTGGGATGACACTCTGTGACCGACCTCATTTCCTGATAATACTACCAAAATGGCAGAAGGGTAGTAAACCCTGGTCATAACCCTTAATTGGAGAAGAAGAAACTCTTCAGACCAGGAACGTGCATCACAAACCAATACCCTGAGTATACAAGAATGAAAACTAACTGGCCTTCCAGATAGAATACTAGATAATGGTGATTTTTGTTCGGATATTGAGATGGACGGAGAAAAAATAAAAGGAAAGGTTAGATGCAATGACATAGCAAAAACCTTATCATCCACGACGAATAAATGCGCTGGAGAATAAGGGTCATGAATAAAGAAATTCTGAGGACAATCGCCAACCAAGACGGGCATGGCATGTTGAGGAGGTGATCGTTGTATCCGCTCATGAGTATTAGAAACTTGGAGAGATAGTTGAAGATCAATTGGTGATGATGGACGTGTGACCGGAAGTTCAATAGAATGGGTGTTCTAGGTAAGCTCGATAGGAATTTCGGATAAAAAGTTTACGTAATCTGTGGATTCTCTTGAAAATTCTTGTTCATCCAAAATTTGGTCTGAACTGTCGGTATCCATAATGGAGGAGAGTTTGAACTTACTAAAAATGTGTAAGAAATTGTTTTGTTGTCTGCTTGAAACATGGAACTTATTCTTTTATACAAGTGATAGAGGAAACTTGCAGGATACACAAACAACTCGCCATATTTTATGGGAAAATCCATAAGGTAACATAGGAATTCATGTTGAGGAACATGAACACGCAATAAATGGAATATTGAGAACTTAGCACTAGCAATGCTAGTGTAGGGGTTGGTTGATGACAGTTCAAATTAGGATCATATGGCTTCTACGGTTGACAAGTAAACTGACGACATACCCACAAGTGATAGATTTCCGAGAATCACTTTTGAAGACAAGAAGTTAGTGTGTCTGTTGTATCAGACAGACAGAGACTCCAAGCGTGTAGTGTAATTGTGGGCAAGGTTCACACGAAGTGTTAGGTATAGATCTGCACTTACAGGTCTCATATCATCTCTGATTTAAAAAGTAGTCTAGTAAAACAAGTAAAACACAAGAGAACGTGTGTATGAAGCGGGTATTAGACTTGAGGGGTTCACACGATGGGATACTCTTATGAGGTGTACTACAAACACAGATCCAGATACTTTATGCAGGATAGCATTAGTGTGGAACACAAATGACATGACAAAACTGGAGCAGAGTCGACGAAAAGTTATGTTAACATGAAAGGATAGACATAAAAGAAAGAAGAAAAAATATATCTGAGTGTTTTACCACCCAAAAGAATGCACCAATTTGAGGTCATAGAAATCCTTTCAAATTTTGTTGATTCAAAAGTCATTATAAGTTTGAAAGAGATCAGATTTAGAATTGGGAGATTACTCATCTTCAAGGAGACATGACTTATGGTGTACGAACACATGAATTTGATCCACGGTGTCAATTTACGATCTTATCTTATTCGAACAAGCGCTATTCGACACACGAATTAGAAAAACGGTCATACGTGAAGAGACAACTTTTCTACTAATTCGAATCTTTCTTATTAAGTTTCGGGACGAAACTTTTCATTACGAGGGGTGTATGTAATAATCCACTTTTAATAATAATAATATATACACATAAAAAAAAAAAAAAAGTTTGTGTGGGATTGTCTGAGGCATTTAATGCTTGAAAACATTTCCCTTTATTCAAGGGAGTGAAAACAATCACACTTTGGTGAATTGTGTTTGTAACACCCCGACTCATCGCTTGAGCCGGAAGTAGTCACCTATGGCAGCTCGCCAGGCTGTGGGCTGACCTCACAGACCAACACGGGTCCTTCCGGCGCACTTTGACCTCACTCGTGCGCACCCTGGGACACTTCCCAGGAGGTCACCCATCCTGAAATTGCTCTCAGTCAAGCACGCTTAACTGTGGAGTTCTTATCAGGTGGGCTTCCTAAAAGGAAAGTCGACTTTGTTGGTATGAGTAGCACTATCATTCCTTTTAAGCACCTCATATGAGCCCTTAATCTGTTATAAACTTCCTCTGAAATCCGGGGTATTACATTCACCCCCTCTTAAGAAAGCAACCTCCTCGTTGCGACTGGCAGCCAACCATAGTCTAGCTCCAGGATCCTTCCCCCGCTAGGCTGCTGATCTGGGCTCTCCTGACCACAGGATCAACACGCGGTCGCAGGGTTGCTCTGATACCATTTGTAACACCCCGGCTCATCGCCTGAGCCGGAAGTAGTCACCTATGGCAGCTCGCCAGGCTGTGGGCTGACCTCGCAGACCAACACGGGTCCTTCCGGCGCACTTTGACCTCACTCGTGCGCACCCTGGGACACTTCCCAGGAGGTCACCCATCCTGAAATTGTTCTCAGTCAAGCACGCTTAACTGTGGAGTTCTTATCAGGTGGGCTTCCTAAAAGGAAAGTCGACTTTGTTGGTATGAGTAGCACTATCATTCTTTTTAAGCACCTCATATGAGCCCTTAATCTGTTATAAACTTCCTCTGAAATACGGGGTATTACAGTGTTTATCCGGGGCAATCAGCTGCCTATAAATAGCACGCTCTGCATTCAACTTTCGACGCAAATCAACACACAAGTGTTGTATTGAGTGAAATAAAACTGAAGTGTTTCAGACCATAACCACACCACAACTAGAGTGAGTTACGAGTGTTATAACTTTTCGTACACTAATCTTACGAAATAAGTAACCGTTTCGAAACGCGAGAAGTAAACTATTAGTAGCAAGGTTATGTTGTAAAAGCTATCGTAGCATAAATTAGCTACCGGTATGTTACTTAAACTATTTTAAACTATTGTATTTAGTTAACGATATTAACGACCGTACGCGTTTTATAACTTATAATTAATTAATCTTGTGGCGAATAATTATTACGGTACAAGTAACTCGGCGGATATACCCCAGTTTGTGAACGTCACCATTAATAAGAAATAACCCAAGATTGAATGTTAATTATGTTAGTGGTAAATAGTAACTCCATGATTGAAAGTAACCCGGCGGAGTTACCCCAGTGGTGAAATAATCTTAGAGTGAATAATTTCCACTAAAGGACGGTCACTTAATGAATTAATAATTTGACTATATAGATACCACTTTGAACGTCGTTGGACACTTCGACAGTTAATTATCAAATAAACGACAATATGATTACATTACTAATATGATCTTAAATAAATAACTTACGCGATTTTATTCACTTAGAACGAGAAAATGCATGGAGTATTAGCGCGGTGATTTGGAATTCAGGTAAGGGACTCTTTCTGATTTAGCTTATAGTATTATTTTTGTATACTTTAATGCTTATTTTTAAAGAGGATCAAGTACTGTAAACTCTGATTATTTTCTGAACTACTTTGATTTTGTGGGTTAGTTTTATGTTCTGTCTAACTTTGAAACGAGGATATCCGTCTGACCCTGCCAAGGGAGTAAACTGGCACTGACTGAGAACTTCTGAACTAACCAGAACTATACTACCCACTACTTGGATTTATTTATGCTTTTATGAATTATTATTGTTTTACTATTTTTGCAGCTGTTTAGATCCGATTAAATTGGAAACTGTCTTTTACTGGGCTGTTGAGCTCACCCTTTCAATAATAAATCTTTTCAGGTGATCAATACTAGCTGGAGGTGGGAAGTTGAGTGAGCTACCCAAATCGACTTGTAACATAAATAAATGGCCTTAGTGATCGTTTGTACAATAGTATTCGTATGTATAATATTGTGTAACATATGTTGTGTACCCTCGACTTCTGAGGAATAAGAATGGCTTAGCCAACTTTTCGTAGGTTGCCGTCTGATATGTCCCAATAATGATTTTGGGGCGTGACACTGACCTACTCGTCCGCCGTCGCTCCGCCGCTAATCGTCGGAGCTCAATCATGTTTTATTTGTTAGAATCAGCTCTTTCTTTCTGTGTTTTCTCATTTTCTCTCTCCTAGGTTTTCACAATTCTGTTATTCCTCAATTTTTCTTGTTCTGCAAATTTCGATGACTTTTAATTTGTTTTCGAAATCATGTGTAAGATTTATTGTGATTAAGGTATAATTCACAGCTATAAGCCTGTGTTTGATGAAGATGAGTAGCAGGTGTTTGATGAAATGCCTCAAAGAAGCTTTTATTGTTGCTTGCAGTGATGGCATTGAGAATTAGTTTAGGTTGAATTTGTTTTTTTGTATTTTTCAGTGACATAGGTTATGCATTGAATGACATCGAAATACGAATGACTTATGTCATTGTATGGACACTCTTGTGTCCTTGTATGGACAATTGGCGTCATTGGATGGATGTGTCACTGTATGGACACTCTTGTGTCATTGCGTGGAGGTGTTATTGTATGGACTGTGAGTGTCATTTCATGGTGTGAGTGTTATTGCATGGAGTCATGCGTTTTGTGTGCCTGTTGTCGTGTTGTCTTGCTCTCTGTCCATTATTGTTTGCTACTGCGTTAAGATTACTATATTGATTGGATTATGACCGAGTTTAATGTGGGGTAGTCTAGGTTTGTGCTTTAGTTAGAGTAGCTTGTTAGTCGAGTAGTCTCTAGAGTCATGCTTGTTAGTGTCTGGAGTAGTCTAGAGTGATGTTTTTTAGTGTTTAGAGTAGCAATAAGGGATTATACTTTCGTCATTTTTACACAGGTTTGTTTCAAATCTTGAAGCATAGAGTAGTTCGTAGATACGAGTAGTGGTGGATATTTGGTTGTACTTTTCCCTAGGATAAGATTTGAGATGGTATCGAAGTAAAGCTTAAGTGTTTCTTTCTAGTTAGTATCTGCAATGTGGATGCGGAAAACGTAGAGAACTATGTTAAATCGACTTTTCTTAATCAATTGAATTTCATTTCGTTTTTATTGATTTTGGATTTCATTTCATATGATATTTGATTTGAATTACTTAGTGATTTTGAATTAGCTTATAAAATGGACAGTGAAATTAGGTAGATTTTAGTTTCATAATTCAGGGTTTGATGAAATGCCTCAAAGAAGCTTTCATTGCTGCTTTTAGTGATTGGCGTTGGTAAATAGTTTAGGTTGAATTTGTTTTTGGATTATTCAGTGACACAGGCTATGCATATAACGACACCGAATGACTTATGTCATTCTATTGGAGCATGTGTGTCATTCTATGGGATCTGTTTGCCATTCTATTGTGAAATCCATGTAACCATATGATTTTATGAGAAACCTGTTATTTTATGGAACATAAGTTGTAAAATGCTGATATAAGTTTGGATGGTAATGTATTAGAGTAGTTTGGTATGAGGTGAATGTTTGTAAGATCTTATGAGACATTCATGTGATTCTATTCTATGAATGAGTTTGAGGTCTAGGTTTTTTGGTGTAGAGGCTATTTGAGATTCAGCCTAGTCGATACATTTGCATCTATTTTACGACTTGGTAACTGTGGTTTGTGTTCACTGGTTTTCCGAGTTTGCCTTTGTCCACTATCTTGTACTCCTATAGTCTACTAGCTCAATTGGCAGAGCGCCGTCTCATGGACGGAAGGTGTAGGTTCGATTCCTACGTAGACTAGATGCTTATCAGGTCTAGAAAATCGGATACTTAATTACATCTTTTGCATTTGCCTACTGTGAGGTTACTTGAATTCCTATAAAATAGCAGAAAAGCAACATTATGTCGGAGTTTCTCTTATCATTTTAGCTAAACCTTCATAAAGTATGGTACCAATCTTATTGTATTTCATAGCCGATATGGGAGTCGAACCCACATCTTGTGCGTTGCACAATGCTCTTCCAAATTGAGCTAACCAGCTTTAAGAACATTATCACGCAAATTCATCAAATATGAACCTGTCCAACCAGCAACTAGCTAGAGAATCGAAACCAATAAGTCTCGTCTCCCTCGTCACCCCTAAAGATAGGGACTTGTCTTGAAACAAAGACATTTAACAAGAGAATGAGATGGAGCCATTGTACAAAACTGAAAGACATGACCATAATCATTGTTTTCTGTGCAGGCCCTACTATACTACGTAGCTAAAGCAGGTTATGCACAATTATCAGAAGAGGATAGGGACTGATATGTCTCGCAAAAACCAATCCTAAAGCATCAAGTTAACAAATCTGAAATGTTGCCCTTCAAAGAAATTTAGCAACAAAGTAGAAGCTATTAAAATCAGAATGTTAGCACCAACTTAGCAGACATTTTGTAATCAAACAAGCATCTTTATGCTCAAATTCAGGAAACAAAAGCCTCACCTTATTTACAAGCTTCCTATAGATACTTCCGAATCGATCGATACATAATTAACGCCTATACATAATTTCGAAAATGACAACATATTAGCAAAATGACCTTCTACAGTCTTGCAAGACGACTGATGCTAATAAGCAAACAAATGCTTTAGGCGCAAATGAAAACACCGTCTAAGTATGATTTGTGCAACATGTCAGGCCATTTAGGAGTGCACAATTGTTAAGGCACAAAATTGTCACACACACACTAACTCAATCACATTAAGACGTCACTTTGTGGTCACGAATTCCCTCAACTGTCTTATTTACAGAATTACATGGCACGGATTTCTTCATAGAGTGACACAGGTGTGTTCATAGAGTAACACAGCTTGCATTTTACGATTTAATTATACACTACTTGCATTGTCAATACTTAATAATTAATCTGGCCACCAGCACCAACTAAGACATATGATCTGTTAATTATTAATGCGCATATTCTTATAAATCTCGTCTTACACAACAATGTATTTTTTTTAAGAGACTTGAAAGCATGGAGTAACAATGCTTTTAAATAAATAACATGAGTGCTACATGTAACTTTTTTTTTTTACTAACCTAACTTGTCCAAATACCTATAATATCCTTATATTTCCCAAGATTACAAATTATGACCCAAGTTCTTTCATTTCTCACCTTCATTCTTGACTTCTTCCTTATCATGTAATAATGCCATAAAATTTTATCCGATCATCCTTTATTCTTACTCATCAATCATCATGTGTGTTGATCTTTAAACTTCATGCCATGTCTTGTCTTTTCACTTGTTTCTTCTTCCTTTGACCTAATTTTAAAAAAAATATATAAAAAAGTCTCCAATTGAGTTCACAATCACTCACCAAATAATTAAGTTTTGATTTTTTTTGAAGGAATTCCAATATGCATTTTGCACGAGTTGATTGAACATAATGATTGAATTTGTTAAACTCGAGATGATGTATAACTCATTAAATTTCGGATTGGTCCAAAAGTTGTTACAAGAACTTGATGATAAGTTTGCGAGCATATAAGTCCGCTCCATATGTAGAATATGGAGTGAAACGAAATGAGTTGTTCTATATCGTGCATGTCTCATAATTTCGTTGATACTTTGATTTTTTTGGTATAGCAATACAATCAAATGTCAAACTTTGCGAAATTCATTAGTGTAGGTTATCTTTAAAATTTGTGTGAGGAAAGATCATTAAGGGTAAAGAAGGTAAAAAATATAGAGAAAAATAGGTTACGTTAGTAATTTTTAGGTTACGTTTAACAGTCCCCTTAAATAATCCAGCCACCAACTAAGAAAAACGATCCGTTAATTATTAATGCGCATCATCGACACGAATAACGGTAGTCTAGAATAATGGGTGTTTGGCAATGATAATGGCTAATTCCTAGCCACCATTTACATTATAAATTTGCAACTCTCGGTACAAATAGATAGATATATAATTGAGTGAAATCATGTATATATATAACTGGTAGTATATATTCTTTTTATCTCTACCTATTCTCCTAAAATTTGTAAAACTAGGAGTGTGGGCGGCAAACTTAAGGATGTCCACTGACTACGTATTATAAATATACGAATCAAGGAGAAACAAAGTCATCACAACCCTATAGGACTAGAGTCTACGGTGATGTAAATAACTAAATACGGTATTTAATATGTTACCCGCGTAGAACATGCAAATAAGTGGGTTGGTATAATGTCAAAGCTGTTTGTAACTTTCGTAGTTGCAGATGAGAATCTCTTACCTCGACCAATTCAACGACTGCAACTGACAAATGGTTATCATCAGACCCAGATTGGAGGAGTGATAGGGGGAGCACTGTGTTGTGGCACTATTTGCGCAGCACACAAAACGACAGAGGGGAGGAAGGGCAGCGGAGCAAAGTTTAGGAAAATGGATGAAAAAGCCAGGAGGGGCATTCATGCAAAGAATAGTAATAAAAAAAAAAAAAAAAAAAAAAAACTGACCTCCTTTCCCAATTGCTCAACGCCTCTCTTCCTCAACCCCTCAATATACTTTCTCTCTCTCCTCATTCTGCATTTCTACATAGACCCTCTGATCTGCGAGCTCGAAAACCAAATGTACTGTCATCCTTGATCTCCTTCTTCTCTTTGACCCTCTTGTTATTAGATTTTTTGCAGAGTGATTCTGTCTATTCTCTACAACGACTTCTAAAGCCCGGTGCCATGGAAATTGAAGCTATACTCACTGAGCTACAACACATGAAGGTAAGAAATTGTTATCGCTTTTACGAAATTTCATTGATTCAATAACAGAAATTAGGTTTTCAATAATTTGGGGTTTTTTTCAATAGTAAAACAAATCCTAATTCCTACATAATCGATTATAAGCGGTGGGTTATTTCGTTTTTATAGTTTCGATTTTTGCTACTACTCTTGGCAACAAGTATATCAAAATTCAAATGTTAGGGTGTTTGCAAAGAATCATAAAAATTAGGTTTTCAATAATTTGGAGCTTTTCCTATAATTTTATTTGTTGGGAATCATAATTGAAACCCTAATTTCTATTATTGAAGCAATAAAATTTCGATGTTGGTGGATATTATTGAAAAAGCACCTTATTGAAAACCTAATTTCTATGATTCTTGCAAGGATCATATTCATTTGAATCATTTCTAATGTTAAATTGTGAACTGCCGACTGTCATATTGTCGGATAAGTCATTTGTACGGTATTATGAATTAGTTGTGTGATTGAGAAATAGAAATATGATCGATGTTGATTGAGAAATAGAAATATTATTGGTAGTGGACAGTGGTAGTGATAGTGTATTGTTTGTTGTCTAAGTGTTCTTGTCTTGGTCTGAGGCGAAAATGTCGAATGTGAATGCATTTGAGCAATTTTTGAGCTTCCTGGTTGGTAATAGGTAGATGCACACAAGTTTTCTTGTCTTGTGAGATTGTAATGATGATGAGTATTGAAGGTTGTTAGAATTGATATTTGGATCACTCGTCATTTGTTAGTTAACTGGGCAATCACATCGAATTAAGATTTTTCAGTCTTCCAGAAGTACCATCGGATAGGCGTTAAAGGTGTTTACGATATTCTGTAATTGAAGCCGAGTTGATCGAAGGTGAATGGCGTGATAAAAAAAATTCTTAGTGTGGATTTGAAGTGTTTTTTCGAGTATCTTGTTTGGGCTGGTGGTTCATTAAGTGCTGGAGTTGCCTTTTGTGTTTGGTGTTGGTGTGTGAAATTAATTGTGGTTGGCGTAGAGGGTCGTATCCACTTTTGGTAAATTGTCCAGTGTTGGTTTTTACTTATTATATGAGCTAGCCTCGTATTCGTTATGCTTTTCGAAAGAATTTTAGTGCTGCTCACTTATACTAGTAAGTAGATTTTGAATGTAGAATAACCTTAGCTTATCGTATGAGCCTCATGAGTAATAGTTTTGAACGATTTTAGTACTGAAGACTTATCCTCTTGTGTTGAAGATTGTTCTCACTTCCTTGATGAACAAAACCTCATATTACAAGTAACTATAACAAAGACTATTAACTCTCAGGATAGTCGCTAATACAAGCCAACTGGTAGTTGAACAGCCTTCAACAGCCTAAGCAAGATAAAACCAGAGTTTAAGCAAAGCGAAATAAAGCTTCATTTGTTGGTTGCTATTTGTTACCATCTCTTAGCTGCCTTCTGTTGTTGTTGTTGTCGTGTTGTAAACTTGTAATGTAGAATCTTACCGCAGCGAAATTATAGGAAAGCAGCAACTACTGATGAGCCTATTACACAGAAATATGCGGGTACAGACTAGACATGTGTTGGTAGAGGCAAAGGACTGAGCTCCAGTCTGTCTGAACACCACAGTAATGTTGGTCTCTTTGTAGACGTGAGCAGTGGAAATGGCTGGTTGTATAAGAGGAGTGATAGGGGGAGCACACTGTTCACACAGCACAGATAGGACAAAGGGGATAGAGGGGTAGCGGGGCAAATCTGGGCGAAAGTAGCTAGAAGGGTATGTAAGCAATTACTGTAAAGAAAAGCACCGACATCCCCCTCCCCAGCTTCCCTTCTCTCTCTCTCTCTCATTACTGAAATTAGGTTTCTTCGTCTTGGAGTGGCTTCTCTCTCCTCTACTCTCAAAATCACCCTCATCAGCTCGCGCCGGCGCCTCCACCTCTAGACCACGTCACCGCCAAATCTGCGCACGGACACCACTCTTTTTGTCCCACATCTCATTTACAGGTCCGATTTTGTGAGTTATACTCAAACCATATATAATCTGAAAATATTTAATTTCCATTCTCATATAATAAGTTTAATTACATGATTTTAGTGTTTTGATAAGGTTTATAGTATGATTGGTATATTTATTAATCTTGAGTTAGAGAAATTGAGAAATTTTCGGGGAAAATTGATTAGAGTTAACTTGAGTTTTTGGTTTTTGTTATTGGATGTTTATGTTTTCAAGAATTCAAATTAAATCTGAAGTGAGAATTGGAGCTTTTAATTGTAGGAGGTTTAGTGCCGATTTTGTGCAGTTTTCGTTGTTGTTGGATCTATAGAGGATGCACGTGTGTTATTTTCGGTGTTATAAGGTACTTTGAATGAAATTAGAGGAAGAGATTGGGTGGTTCTTTTGCTAATATTTGGGAATTAGTATGCACAAAGCCCCTGGCCCTGGTATAAGAGATGATTTTGCTGATGTAATTGCTAAACCTGTGTCTTGTGAACTTTGTCAAGTAGCCTAGTCTGGTGGATGGTATTTGATAATGTGGGATGTATTGCTAATCATCTTCTATTCACCTAATTTTGTAGATGAAAACTTAAATGAAGGTAATCAAAGTATCAAACTGAGTCTATAGTCGATGTGCAGTGAACTTTGCTAATTGAAAATGAAAATTATTCATAGTAGTTAGTGATTTAAAAAGATTTTTAGGATCTGCCTCGTATATGTAGCTCAAGGCAACACTTTGCGCTAAAATTCAAACAGCGGAAATATATTTTGTACTGCCTAATGTCACTCTCATACTAAATCTGAAAGAGGAACTATCCGTGTTTGCCATTTGGACTCATCATATTTTTTAGAATTTGTGGTCATGTCATCTATTCTGTAATAAGGAAGTCTGCTAAAGTCATATTGTCTATTTGTATAGTTACGGAAAACTTGAACCTTATTTAAATACTTATTTTCTTATATTGATGGCATACTATTTGTTCTCGAGGCCTATGGTTTGAACAAGTAGTTAATTATGTGATGATCCAAATAAGTTGTTTTGTTGTTCATACTTTTTCATGAAATGACATGTAATGTAATCAGTTCTATTTCTTGCTCTTTATCGGTTCTGAACACTTTGGAAATCAATCCTCTTCCTGAACATTGTGAACAGATAATACTCAAGTTTGTTTTTTGTTAGGTGGAGGACAATTATGGCAAAAGATGCTCTCGCAGTAATTGATCATCTTGGTTGGCAGAAAGCTCATATCTTTGCGCATTTGATGGGCAAGTCAGTGACTTCTTAATGCCATAGCTTGATTAGCAGCTACTTTTGGATTCATTTCTTTTACTCGTTTGACTATGAAGATCAAATTTGACAACCACTTGGTTTTGCAACAGGAGGGATGATAGCTCGCAAGTACCTAATAGAGTTTCATCGTTGCTTGTAATTAACGTTTTCGGAGGTGGATTCCACATTCTCCCTAAGGTATGATAGTCCTTAGAGTCACTCCAGTGGATTCTTACTAGTTGATAAGGAATTTCCCGTTAAATTTCGTCTTGCTGAATCTTTAGTCTTGATGTTGGGTCTCTTCCAGCAGATGTTCACACTGATTAGATTTTCTTCTTGGTTGATAATTTTTGGCTGAACTGTATGAAGTCATAATCACTGACTATATCAATGTGACGACCATTATTGCATGTATACTTGTGTTCTGTAGAATAATGCTACCCGTGAGGCTACAACCGTGATACATTGCAAAGGCAATAATGGTTCTTTACTAGAATTTTGTAACACAAAAACCTACTTCGAATTTTAGGTTTAGCTCATTAAGTTCCAAGTGCCAATAAATTTTGATAGAGCAGTATTATGGTATCATGAGTTAGTGTTTCTTTTGTTTACGGAGCTTTTGGAATATTTGCTTTTTTTTAGATTTCGTGTTTTGTCATGAGTCAGAACATTAGCTAAATTTCATTGTTTTGTCCAACCCTTGCCAAACTTCTTGCTTGTATACGTATCAGATTGAACAGATCTGCCGTTATCTTCTAAATTGTGATAAAGCTGAGCGAACTGAATATATGATCAGGTACTTCTAAAATTGGTTTTGTTTTTTTGATGAAATTATACAGATCTGCCGTTAATGTTACATCTTGTAGAATAATCCAACGAACCTAAGAGTCACGTATGACGATTCCTGTTAGCCGACCCAAATAGTTTTTACTAATCTTCCGTTGTTGTCGTGTTGTAATGTAGAATCCCACCACAGCGAAACTATAGGAAATCAGCAGCTGCTGATGAGCCCCTTACACACAAATACGCTGGTACATGCTGGACAGGCGCTGGTAGATGCAGAGGACTGAGCTTCCGTCTGTCTGAACACCATAATAATGTTGGTCTTTTCGTAGACGTGAGCAGTGGAAAGGGCTGGTTATATACTTGTATGAATATTGACTAAATGTTTTTCAGTGTGTAGCCTTTTGTTCACCATCTCTAATCGTACCTTTTTTTATCACAAGCTTGTCTATTTAGCATTTGTGTGAGTTCTCAATGTTCTATGATGTGATGTCAATAGCTGTTGTCACTCTTTAGAGGCTATTAGCTCAACTGTGGAAGAGCATGTGCATTTGCACAAAGACGTAGGTTCGAATCGCATATAGCCTACGGAAAATAAAATGTATTTGTATATAGTGAAGAGTTTAGTAATTTGGCCTAGAATTACAAAAATTGGGTAGAACGATGCTTGGAAATTCCATCTTCACAAAATTTTAGAAAAGGTTAATTGATCGTCTCAAAATTATTTATTCCATCTCTAATTTCAAATTATGCACAAATTTGAGTATCATATACATTTAGACTACTTAATCATATATTGTAAATAAATAAATAAAAAATAGTAAACGCAGACGACATAATTATACTACTTATTAGACATATAAGGCAAATGGTTGACGATACAAGTTCAATAATATGATTAGCGAATCAATATACCTTAGATAATACAAATAGCCTAAACATATATAAAAATATGAATGTCTTTTAGGTACACCATCATAAAATAGATAAGTGTGACTATTGATTATCATGAGATGTTGTCATGTATGATGGCGAGGATTAAATGTGAGATTTTGTTGCATTGATGCGAGTAATAGAGAAGTAGTAATTTTAAAAAAAATAATACTTTTTTGAATTCCAATAATCTACAAATGCAAATATATCTGTATTATGAAACTTGTTATTGAACAATCCAAAAGTATCATAGATCTCGTCGATAATATAAAAGTATCGATGCACCATAAACGACAATTCCAACTAAAACAATCAACAAGTTTGTTTTGTAGAAAACATTCATTGACAACAATAAACACAAAGTCACACGTCAGTATATCATTATACTAACTTACTAAGCATGCCATAAATATGTTATCCCCGACAGACCTTATATTATTATTCAGTATTATTATGTTGTCGTAAAAGTTTTAAAATAAATTAATTCATCGATTCATAAGCAATATGCTAAAATTAGTTTTGGTTTTTTTTTTTTTTTTTGATGAAATTATACATCATCACTATGAGTTGTTCATCTCAAATATGAGAGTGGGTGTTCTCGATTGAGTTAATATGCTTTGTAAAGTCTAGTAACTAATGAGGATTTGATCAAGATCGTAAACCAATAAGTTATGCACATATGCTCAAAAGAATTAATTTCAAAGAATATGCTCAAAATCTCGCTCGATAAGTGTGAAGATATATCATTTAGAAATGATTATTTGCATTATGTACTTATGTAACTTATATGAGATACTACTTGTCTTATGTGTTCAGTAGTATTGTTATGTTGTCTAGATTAGTTTTTCATGGTTATTTTTATTGTGTAACTTTTGTTGTCTCTTATTCACATTATGTGTCTTCGTAGTATAATTCTAATGTCCGAATTTGCTAAGACATAGACATCTATTTTGTAAATTAATATTTCAGATAACATAATAATAATACTATTCAGACACATAAAGCTAGTTTAAGATAACATAGGTTGAAAAATTTCACGGCGTTGTCGGAATTCACTCTTAACCTTTTGTATAGATACAAAATTTCAACCTTCCATAGCATCTTTATCTAGACACGATTACTGTATAAAGTCATCTATCATCTATCATTTATAAACTAAATTTAGAATAGGGCTTATCAATCATTATAATAAATTGGATTTTTATCATTTATCATTTTCAAACCAAGTTTGGTTAATTGATGTTCTAGTTGAAATTATCATTTATGGGTTCATTAATGTTTTTTTTTTTTTTTTTATAATTTTACGAGATATATGAGACTCCTTCGATTCTTTTGGATTGTTCAAAAACGAGTTTCATAATACACACAAATATGCATCGCGGTCAACATAAGTTACATAATAAAGATAGATGTAGTGTATTCGTACGTAAAACCAAGTTCGAACTTAAAACATATTTCTACTAAGACACATAAGACGAGTTCAAACTTAAAACCTATTTCTAAATCTAATAAATACATCAGATAACAAGATACATCCTACTAAGACACATAAGACGAGTTTAAGATGAGATAAGTAAATAAGTTACATCCTACGTATAAGTAACATATTTTGATTCCCCACACATATTATTTAGATGATTTGAATGATGCAACTGATATTCCCCACACATATTATCATAGTTCTATTATTTAAACTAGCTAATTACCACATTTCATGGTTGCAAAACCAACATTAAGAGGACATTGTATATGCTTTGGCCTTTTAGTTATTCTTTACATTATTTTAGAATATTTTCAATAGTATATTATATATTCAATAAATAGGACTACATAAGATCAATTAAAGACATTATCGGGTATGCAAAAAATACATATTATTATTACTATAAGAAAAATGCAATTCTATCAAACAGAGGTCTGTTCCATCATGCACTAGAGCTTCTATGCACTCCTAATAGCATAGTGCCTCATATCTGAGCGAATACATTGTTCAACTATTATTACTATTAAGTAAAGTGAAATGTTATTCGTCGCCCACACTTTTACTATTATCGCCCTACATATTCCCAAAATACCCTTTATTTTTTTATTTTCATTTCTCGGTTCAATTTACTCCCTTGAACCCTATAGCCTATAGGCAATGAAGTCTCATGTCAAAACTTCCACGTCCAAACTTTCTCTTGTTGATTGAGTAGATATTGTTGAGTCACTTTTCTGTTTGCTCTTCACTATATGTCCGAGTGCCATATATAGTTCACTAAACAACTTTTCTAGGTGGAGATCATTCTGGGCTAAGGGTGAAATAGATCGTATGATACTTTTCCTTTGCTTTTTTTCTAGAATTTGATGTTTTAACAATCCACAAAATTTTAATTATTTTTGGATTCAATTTCTTAATGTTTAGTCGATATTGTATCTGTTTCAAGATCAGACGCTAAAGAATTAGATGTTGTGGGGATGGGACGAGGGAGAAGTTCGAGAGGAAAAAAGGTAGTCGGATATGGTGGAATGTTTTGGTAACGAAATGTGCGTTAAAAAAAATTACAAGTTCTGCATAAAGGGTAAATATGGAAATGTAGGGAATAAGTTGGGCGATATAAGTAAATTACGGGCGACGAATAACACCACTATAAGTAAATTATGTTGTCTACAATTGGTCTTATGTGTTTAAATATTAGCATTATTATGTCGTGTTAAGTATTTTGTGGTTTAGAACTAACCTTTAGGTTTGAACTTAATTGCCACATATATTGTCCTAAACTACCTTTATGTTTTTAATAGTATTATTACGTTATCTAACATAATTTTACGTCAAATTAGTAAATCCATGCATAGCTAATAGCTAAATGATCTATCGATTGAGTTAGTATGCTTTGGCAACTCGACTAACTAATATATCACTGATCTGTATTATTATATTGTCGTGAAAGGCTTATTTAAAAAAATCAATTTAATATATTGATTGATAAGCCTTATGCTAAAACCGAAACTTAGTCTTGTTTTTAGATGAAATGAAACTAATCGTCTATAAATAAAGATGGAAGGTTAGAAACTTGTATAAGGGTAAAGAGTGAAAATTCCGACAGAGGTCATGAAATTTGACTGACTTTGTGACAGTCCCAAATCAATTCTAAATTGTTTGAAAATTTCCACCGACGAGTTTGATCGATTGCCCATCTGACACCGTAGCCGAGTTCCCTGTAATTCGCTACACTTTGCCAATAGAAATCATAGATAGGCTATATGGGTTTTGAACCCATATATTTGTGCAAATGCACATTGCTCTACCAGTTTTGAGCTAATAGCCTTTGAGGAAAAATAGATCTTGAAAAAAAACCATGCACATCCAAAGAATTGACAAACAAGAGTAACTACACGCTTTTATGATAGTCCCTACTCCATTTGAACTATACCTAACAAATAATCTACATTAGGTACCATATAAATCAGAACAAACCCACCCATAGATAGTAGGACACGATCCTGTAAAGTGTCACTTTGCCGCTTCATTCAGCCTGAAATCATAAGTACAACACTTAATTAAGTAAAGATCATAAGTGACAGCCGGTACGGAGGACAATACCATGCCATTCAACTCATTTCGAACAAACGAGACAATGCCATGTCATTCAACTCATATTCGAACAAAGAAACGGCTGACAAAGTTTCTAGTCAGAAGCTCTAACTAGCTTTCCCTACCAAAACATTAATTTTTACTCCACTACTTCCAAGACATGATTTCGATGAACTCAATACACAATCTATGTTCAAAACACAGTAACTAAAAAGAAGAGGATCTATAAAAATAAGAATGACCATTGTAAGCAAATAAACTCACTCACTGACTAATAAGAACTAAGAAGAGGATCGACAAAAAAAAAAATGCCAACTGTAAGCAAATAAACGCAGATCAACAAATTACCAAGCGAACAAACTAGTATACTTTACCATCAAATGACACTGGCAATTGAGGTTACAAAGCAACAAATTACCAAGCGAAAAAACTAGTATGGCTCAACATATGCTTAACCCAAAAAACAGAAGGTACGGAAGGCCAGGGAGAAAGAATCGGATACCAAGCACAGGAATTTTTTTGCATGATTTTAATTCCAACCTGCTTCTGAAAAATTCTTCTTTTCCTTTCACTCTTTGACTATCCCTAAAGTAATTATGATATGAAACAAGATTATATTCTGTATTAGTTGTGTCCTCAAACAAGATAAATTGCCCTCCCAAAGTCCCAAATCAGTGATTAAAGTATGATACAAATTTCTTTTAGGCCTTGAATTACCTCATTCCACAAAGGAGATAAAAAATGAAACCAACTTAAAAGGTACCTGATTGTATCTTCAGTCTACTCAGCTGTATCACCAACTAAGGAGATAACAACATATCTGTTCCATTTGATACGTATACAAGCGACAAGTGAGCAGATACTGGATAAAACAAGACTTATTTTGAAAGCGCTAGAAGCACTTGTTAGGGTCTCGCCATATCTCTACATGTTTATTCATTCTCCAATTTCGAGTTCTCTAATCCATAATATAGGTGTAACTTTTCAAACCAACTCACAGATTACATAATTTCAAAAATTATGTATATCACTCAACAAAGTGCCCACTATCCTGAGCTAAAGCTAAACCCCACAGCATAATGAGTTCAGTTGCTAACAAAAGAAAACAAAAAAACACCACAGAACACTGAAAATTTCAACTTTATGAAGATTTATCATGTGCACAACATCCACATCAATAGTTCGCATGAGTTACAGAGAACATCACCACATCTTCAGCACTCCACATGTTCTTCAACAATTCAGCTATTCATTGACCCAAAATCCTTCCGACACTCACTAGTGTATTATGAAATTAAATGAAGGTGAAGGTGGCTCGTTTCCAAATTTGTTAAAGTTGTACCCATTTCTTATAGTTTCTATTTTAATTTCAAAGTAAGTGCCTGAAACCTTTCAATACTACCAGTATCAAAATCATTTATCAAACCCCTACGTGTACACGAAGATGCAAATCTAGGCACCATGTCAATACCAAAATAACAGATAAAGACCATTTTTCCAGCATTTTACGATTTCACAAGGATCAAAAGTCTGAACTATATCATCAACCCCTCGGAAAAAAAAAACATCAATACAAATTGGTAAACATCAATACTTGAGCTAAAACATCATCAATACAAATTGCTGAACATCTTGAGCTAAAACACACCTAAACGTCACCTAAACGTCACAATATTTTCCAATCCTCAATAGCCAGTACAAGCTTTCTTACTTAATTACCCTCTAAGCTCACTCAAATACAGTTAAGTAAACTCAAATGTCTTACGGTCGAACCCCACGCATCAACTGATGCCAGTATGCTCACAATCCTTCTCGTTAGTACTACTTATCTCTATAACCAAAGATATTATAAATCATGTCACCTGAAGCACGCACCACCATTATTAAATGCATTCTAAGTACGAATCAACCACCAACATCACAACTCTGTTTTGCTATAACACAAGTAATTCATAAGACAATAGGAGGGCCTATGTTAACAACGACATACAGTAATATCTAGCTAAGAACGAAGCAAGTAGAGTCGTATACTATAACAACCTCGAAACCCAAACCTTGCTCAATTGCATTCACATTCAACAATTTTACCTCAGTTTTGTCACCATTTTACAAAAAAGAAGAAAATTAACATCAATCTATAGTATCATTAAACCAAAATGTATTTCAATTTCGAGTTTACATATAAGAAAAATTCTAACAAATACCAAACATTGCAACTTATTTAACTGAAACATTGTAATTAATCGAATCTATCAACATCTTACCACATACAGATACAGTAATTGGCAATCTAAAAATCACCCAAATATTAGCTAAATATAATTTATTTTAATTGAAACATTTGAAATTAATGTGAAAACGCAAACGGGCCTGGCCACACCCAAATGAGGAGAGAGAAAACCCACTTTATAAACCAAGAAGGTTCCATCCTAAAACCAATTGGCAATAAGAGGAGTAACTCCTTGATTTATAAACTAGAGAATTTCTCTCCTCATTTCCAATGTGGGACACTCACATGTGGAGTATAAATGGGCACTTCCAACACCCCCCTCTCACATGTGAGTTCCCTTTAAACCGCAGACTAGGCAAACAAAGCAAACTGGGGCTCAATCGGCTCACTTCAGTTGCGAAACAAAGGCCCAGCTGCACAAACGGACGGCCAGTATCAAATACATGAGACCCAGGTTCCAACCATGGGCTCTGATACCATGTGAAAACGCAAACGGGCCTGGCCACACCCAAATGAGGAGAGAGAAAACCCACTTTATAAACCAAGAAGGTTCCATCCTAAAACCAATTGGCAATAAGAGGAGTAACTCCTTGATTTATAAACTAGAGAATTTCTCTCCTCATTTCCAATGTGGGACACTCACATGTGGAGTATAAATGGGCACTTCCAACAATTAATAATCAATATCAACATCTAACCTATCAAAGAACATTCTCAAAAACCCCCAAATTAGAAACTAAACCTAATTTCTGATTGAAACCACAATATTATTTTAAGAACATAAATAATTACCTTAGTTTGCTATAGCTCAGTCAAATTTCAGTCTATTGACTATCCATGGCACCGAGCTTTGGACTGAGATAGAGAGAGTGACAATGAGATCGAGGACGAGGTAAAGGAGTGAGACATGAGTGAAACTTTCAGGGAGAATCGAAGATTGCGATAGAAGTGAAGAAGAGATCAAAGAAATGGTTGTTCTTCAAAGAAAAGGAGATCAGAATTGAGGAGAGAGAGAGAATATCAGAAGAATGAGGAGAGAGAGGCTGTATTTTATGAATGAGGATTGAGGGAAGTGAAGGTGGTACATTTTTTTCCTTTTGCTTAGAAGCCCTTCCCCACCTATTTTCCAGTATCTATCAGATGTTGCTCCGCTGCCCCTCTGCTGCTCTTGTCGTTTCTGTGCTGTGCGAATAGTGCCACAGCACAGTGCTCCCCCTATCACTCCTCCCCAGATTGTATGCATGCAGATTGCCCTGTAATCCCGTAAATTATTTCGTTCCCGATTCGTTCATCCAGTTCAACCCACTAATAATAAGTCTATTTGGTGCCCTCTCTTAGTCTCTTTGTCTATCGACTAATAAATAAAAAGAAATGAAGACACTTCTGGTTCAAAATCCTCAAAAGTAATAGTTCGCCTATGATTTCTAAACTAATACGGAGTAGATTGATCGATATTGAGTTCGAAGCGATGTGGTAGATTATATCATACTTATTTTTGTGAGCTGACATAATTTTATAAGCAATTTGTATGTGAAAATATGATTATATATTATACACTAGGTGCAAGAACAATAATGTAAACCCTGTAGAAAGCTGATGAATCATGGCCATCAACTCAATACTCAGGAAGATTCTGGAAGCTCACTTTGCTAAGCTCAACCACACTCACATGTGTTGGACAAGACAAAGGGGAGCTTTAATGAGCTAAGCCTAAACTACAAATCTGCTAGGCTGTCAAACCGACTCAAGACAAAGGGAGACAAAATCAGCTAGGGGCTCAAGCTCACTTTGCTCACTTGAGCAACTTGTATCTCCCAAATTAGCATCTGTTATTTGTCATTACTTTAACTAAATGTGTATAAATCTCACCAATGTAAATCAATCAGATTACAAGTGAAATACAACAACAATCTTCACACATATTTTCTGTTACAAATTACTTACAAAATATTTGTTCAATCTACAATGGCCTCTCTAGCCTCATCGTCTCTCAAAATCATCAAACCCACCAATCACAATATAGTACCTCTTCAACCCCGACCAATAATATACTTAAATATAGTTTATATATAACGAAGTGCCCGTGGGAGAGTTTATTATCATTAGTTGCAAATTGCAGATTGCTCATACATACTAATTACATACTATAATTAGTAGTAGGGTATTTAATTTAAATAGCCAAGGTCTGAGTAGCAACTAGTAAGCACGAAGTAGGGTCCACTATACTTGTCTAAATGCCGACAACATCATTGGCTCCGATCTAAAGAGATCGAAGTCATCTCAAACCTTCTTTGACTGCCATGAGTTATCAAAAACAAAACAAAAAATAAACATATCTGAAAATAGGAATTTTTTTTTAGAAAAAGGTAGGCAATTCGATAAAGTGCATTTCAATTTTCTATCCTTAAATCTTCCTGTCTTACTGTATGATAGTAAAGACAAGTTGTGTAATTTGTAAGTCAACTATTAATAAACTTAATTTGTGAAGTCTAAGGTACAAAACAACTACGGAGTACCACGCCTTTTTGTCAAGTGCTTGGTGACGGCTTCTCTTTAGTCCAATTATGTTTGAACTTGTTTGAAATGACAAGATGAATCGTTCGTAATTCGTACGAGTTAGATTTTTAAATATAAAGTTTAACGTGACTTGCGAGTTACTGTCGGATTCTATTTATAATGGTTGTTTAAACTAATATTGGGGACATTTGAATAGATATGACTTGTAGAAAATCGAGAAGAAGTCTACTTCAAGAGAATTGGCGTGGGAGACAGAATACTGAATACATGTAAATAAATGTAGGTAAATGACCGGTAGGGAGATGTAGTAGAAATACCGGTGCACGGAGTAGAAAGGAAAAAATGTAGGTTGTTCGGGACCTTCAGGTCAGGTAGGATCAAGTGATCAACCATTGCTTGGAATTGTAGTCCTAACCCGGGTTGCATGCCCTACTTTCATCTTTCTCCGGCTACCATAAACCTTCTTGGTGGCCAAAGTAGCAGCTGGGAAACCCTACCGTTCTCCACCACTCACAATGCTTTCTATTTCGATCTTTATCAACTGCGAGAACAATAGTGTATCATCATGCTGCAAAGCCCCCCCCCCCCCCCCCCCCCCCCCAAAATCCTACATGCTATCTTTGTTCCACACCATTTCATATGCCGAAGCATTTGGTACCGACTCCTAAAAGCACTGATTTAGACTCAAAATGCACCAACGACAGCATCAGAGTTGCGCATTAACTGTATCCGATTACCAGATCCAAACAAGACAGAATTTCGACCGACCTGTACACAAACTTGGCGTCTCAACAGAAACTCTTTCGTTCTAGTGAAACACCATAGAAAGTGACAGTTTACAATCTGCTAGATCCACCTTGTACCTACTCCTTGTACCTACTAGTAATACTAGTATATCACGAAAGAGATGAATGCCTAACAAATTGGAACAAATCATTTGAATCGGTTAAATATTCCGTCGTTGGCTGAGAAAATAGGTATAACAATTTCGGTCATCTATAAAACCAGAAGCCCTAAAACATGCTGGAAACGCATTATAATGTTATGGTTGGCTGTCAAATGCCAAATATTGTACAACATGACAATAGCTAAAAGTATAGCAGATACTTTCCCGCAACAAAGTCTATCCACGTCTCACTGTGGGCGCCTTTTACCCGTAAAACAGGCTCTCCTCTCTCGTACAATTACCAAAAACCTGGACATTTCAATAGGTTAAACCTTCAGGTTCTAACCTCAATGCCTTCATTTAACAAGTGCTGCTTCACTGCTTGAATAGGAACCTGCGGAACCGAAATACAAAATGTGTCAATATCCAAGGGGCAATGTTCAGTACGATAAAAGACGTTAAATTCTACATCAAAAAGACTGGTGGAACCCTGTGTCAAGTTCCTTCTCTTATTTAACTGCACTCTTACCAACCAATTCTTACAGTACATATGATGTTCAATCCTGTGAAATGTACAGTGACAAATATATATGATTGAGCAAAACTCATCCACAAACTGAGACATCACAGCAACTGCAGTGAACCAACTGATTGTTACTGTAAATGCCCATGGAGTGTTAGTTTAGCAACCAATTGGACTCTTTCCTACAAGTGGCCCCATCTGTAAGTCGGTTTTTTGACTTCTTGTGAGCTCAAGAAGATCTAGGATTTCAACGTGGGTATGTACGCAAAAACGTCACAGGCGAGGAGGTAGGCCCGCAGCGTGAACAGGTGCGTAAAGTTTGGGATTCCGCCATAGTAGCTTCAGTCTAAGTAGTTGTCTCAACAGGCCCCATTTTTGTAGCATTACCGTGACATCATAACCTAGAATCTCAGTTCACTGGTGAACCCGGTCAACTTGTGTAAAAGCTCTCAGCTAGGTGAGCAAACCAATCATATATTTACATCAATCTAATGGAGCAGCTCAAAAGAAGCAAAATCCAATAAATAGAAATGCACATATCCGCACAAGACTTAGAAAGAGAATACTTGGTATAATCATACGTTAATTAAAAAGGTCAACGAGTAAATATACTATATCCACATCTATGTTTAGAATGGTATTACAAAATCTCAAATGTCGAGAATTGGATACTCTAATAATAAGCAGGGGGGTTTATTCGCAGTTCCAAAGCATATCTTTACACTCCTCTTGGAGAGACAGAAGCATAGTAAACTACGACTAGGAAGTGTAGGTATAATAGAGCGTGGGAAACCAAACTTTTAATTCCTTTCGCACCACTAGTTGTATAAATTAATACACAGAAAAATAAATAAAAAAAAAAAAAAAAAAAAAAAAAAAAAAAAAATAATCAATGGTGCTTTTGAAATGCTAAGAAGAGATTATAGCAGAGTTAAAAGCTTTTCAATTTCTTCTTTACTTTCTCAATAAACATACTATCCCTCAAACTCAGCTTGCGAAATAATCTGATTTTTAGGTTTTGACGAATCAGTTCACCTAACCAAAGGGGAAGAATCCTCCTACAATCTTTGGATGGCAAGGGATATATGATGAGAAAACTTTGGGCTGGTTATGCAAGTACATGCACATAAGATATAAAACTATATAGATAGCTTCAAAAATGTGACCACAGGACTCACCCCTATCACTAACGGCAAGAAAAATATCATCGGCTTTGCCACTGAAGTTGAAAAAATCCACATTAATAAAGGCAACGGGAGTAGTGGACTCAATAGGAGACAGCCGTCAGCAGGCAGCACATGGGGATGGGAAGAAAAGAACACTCACCAGGATACAGGACAAACTGGGCACTGACCACAGCTGCCTTTAAAAACTTACCGGGTGTAAATTGTAGTTTCGACGACTAGATCAAAGAAAAGGTCAAGGAGGTTGATAAACGTCAGTTGAAAAGGCTTGCAAATTCTCATCAAAAGATGGTAACACAAAGTTCAGAAAATAATCCAGCAACAGCGTGAGAAGCGTTTTGCAAAAGAAGCAGCGGAGGAAAAATACGATAGAACAACAAGCTATAACACTGACAATTTTGGGCTGATTACGAGTATTGATCTCTTGTACAAATGTGTAAACTTTACCTCCTTACGGTGGAAAACTCCAGCAGCAAGTGCAGCAGATGCATTTGTCTTCTCAAAAACCTCTGAGAAGTGTTCAGCTGAACCAGCACCACTACTTGCAATTACAGGGATGTTAACGGCATCAGAGATGAGATCGACAAGATCTATATCAAATCCTTTCCCTTGCCCTGAGAAAATAGAATAATAAAAAAGGAACGAGTGAGAATTACGATCAATGATACATATTTTAATTTTTCAAATAAGATAATAAGGTGGTTAACCAGAATAAAAGAAAGCGTCAAGAATCTAGCCCAATGCATCATTCCAGATAAAGCTAACTTTACATCACCCTGAACACAATTTCAACGCATAATCGTGCCTGTTTCAAGTTTTCCTGAATATCGCAAACCAAAAAGCTCAAAATTTGAGGAGCAATCGAAAGTGTAAGAGAAATAACTAATTGCGGCTAAGGAACTTGATTCGAGGTTAGTAAAGAAAAAACATATGCGAATAGCTGCTGACAGTCTCAACATGGGCGGGACTATAATCAAACTGGACAAAGAAGTACGTTAATTGGTAACAACTCCAAACAAGTTCACACAGTTTTGAGTTAAGATCTATTACGTGCAATAACAGTTTTGAGTTTTAACGAAACATGGTTATCCCAGTTGAATCAAAGTAAAAGGCATCTTTCATTTCTAAAAACAGCACTGGAGAAGATTTCAGGTATCCGACTAAACGAAAAACTTACCATCACAGTCTATACAATTCAGTAATATTTCACCGGCACCCAACTCTTCCACTGCTTTAGCAAGCTCATAAGCTCCAATGGGACGGCCCTCTCTCCCGCCATTAACCTTGAGTAAGAAGTAAACCATATGTTTAAAAGACAAGAGACACATTGCACATATGCACACACATTATACAAGCACAACTTAGACAATCAGGACATAGCTAGGTGAAGTCATTCAAGGGTTGTAAAGAACTTTGTTGTAAAAAGTTTATACTGAGTAGCTGTTAGAACAGCCCTGAAAACGCAACACACAACAGCACCTAATTTTAATTTTACGTTGTCTGGAAATAACATCTGAAGATTAGAGCACTTGCTCTAAGGAAATGTAGAACAAATAAATATGTCAATTTCATGTCCTTGACCGAGTGCTCTAGCTACTGGCTAGAGGTCTTTAAAGGATTGAATCGGTCAAAGATTGTGAGACCAATGTATGGTGCTTGGAAATTCCATAACCAACCAAGCCAAGCCATAAACGAACTACTCTTTTGCAGTACATTGATTAGTTTTTTGATTCTGACAATAGATCTATCGAGTGTAAACAAAACCTGGCACTTTCTACTGTAGACATTCTCAAATTCTGAATTACAAATCTACTATCTGATGATTTGGTACTGTACTTTGACGAACTAGCCAAGCTTCTCCACTGACAAAAGTTTAAGTCCCCGCCACAGGCACAGGCCCCACCCCTAACCCTCAGAGAAGATGCATAAGAATTACCACAAAATGGCTTATGACAACCACTCTGTTATGCAGTGTCTTTCTAAAAACTCAACACTCCAACTAATCAAAGAACATTTCCAGAAAGTAATCTCAAATTTCAATCATACATTCTCACTTTACACCTGCCTTACCAAGAATAGAATTTCCTGTGTTATTATTACCTTTTTTTAATTATCTTCTTTGTTTAAATATTTTTTTATCCTAATTTGTAATCTCCCATGTGAACCCCAGCACCCAACCAAATATCTTTCTACTATTGAAATTCTCAAAGTCTGAATTTCAAAGATCTATCTAAGTTCTGGTGATTTGACCAACTAGCCGAGCTTTCATCACTGACAAAAGCCTTAGTCCTCGCCACAAGCTCCACCCCTAACCCTTCACGAAGAAAGAAGATGCATCTGAAATACCACGAAATGGCTTATGACGATCACTCTATCATGCAATGTCTTTCTAAAAACCGACACCCCAGATAAACAAAGTAATTTTTCCGAAAATAATCTCAATTTACAATTATTTAAAAATAAAGAAAAAACAAGTTTTGATCATATCTCTCTGCTTTGCACCCGCCTTGCCGGACATAGAATCTCCAGTGGTATCTTTTCTTTTTGTTCATTATTTCTTTGTTTTTTATCCTAATTACCCATGTATGACCCAAGCACCCAACCAACTATCTTTCGATACCTCCCCTCCTCTTCCCCCACCCTCTCCTTCCTTCTTTCAGCATCCTTTTTCTTCTTCGATGGTGGGCAAGTGTCTCGAAATTACTGATCAATGGAGGAACAATAACACCATTTTTGTTCAATTGATTGGTTTGAGGCTATCAATACAGGACAATAAAAGATTAAGATGGTGTTGAATGAGATGGAGTATGGTTTGGGAACACTGCATTTGGCAATGACACAGATGGAAACCGAGGCAAAATACAATCAAGAACAATAAGATGAGTGATTATAAATTCCATTTATGAACTTCAGATTACATTGAGTAAGTTGAAACTCAAGATAAGTTTATAAAGATGAGTGAAACATAGACTATTATCGGCAATTTCCAAGGTAAATCAGAAACAAATGTATAATGCATCACAGATATCTGGTGGAGTATTCGAGTTAATCTTAAACGATCTCTTAAGGTTCTAGAACAAACAGACACAAAAACAAAGCCATTCAACTTCAACTTGTACCAGCAGGCTTTGCGTAATACATTTTTCCACAAAACCTAACTCAGAGTAATATTCTACAAAAGGCTATGGCTAAAGGTTCCGACAAAATCTGAATGATATTGCTAGCCTGATATTTATAGTGGTTATAACTTGCTTGTAGTATTGAAGTTTTCGTGCCAGAATATATACAAAGAAAACATCAAAAGAGTAAAACCCAAAACAAACTTGACTTAGAAAACAGTCAGTAACAAAAGCGTTCTAGTAAAGTATGGATAGGAGAACAGGGCTTACCGTGCACTGGTACCAAGCAAACTCTTCTCCATCAGGACCTGAGATGCACCATGACAAACTTAGCGTCAGTTGCATAACAAAATTCTGGAAGACAAAACCGTCGATGAGATTAGGAGATTATAATCCAGAAAAGAAAAAAAAAATCATACAGTCGCATGGCATGAGACATTAAAACTGTAAGTGGTACTATTTCTGTTTAAATATTGAGCTGCACACCCAAAAACCAGTCAAAGTGCAGAAATTGACAAGACAAAATAAGCATACAAAGAAAAGTGACGAACTAGGACATACAGAGCTCTTGCAAAGCAAAGACACATATATATTATACTACTAAATATCAAACATTCACCTGAAATTATTTTTCTGGTTTAATACACGGTTGACTTTGGAGACGAGAATTAAGTACTAGCTTGGTTCACTTATGAATCAAGTTATGACATGTAGGAAGTAGATATCTTCACCAAATTTGTCGAATTGATGTTTTTGGTTGTTAGTGAAGGAAGTAGCTTCCAAAGGATTCTTCACTTACCTCGGGGCCTAGGGCAAGAAAAGCTTCCATCATTTAGTAGGAAATGAAAATGCCAGGAGATACTTTCCTCACTCTTTTAGTCTCTAGCACTAGCTACATATTTCCTGGTTTCCCATGACTTTACTGTGTCAGGTTGTCAAGCCAAACAATCACTAATCCCTTCGTCCCATCCATTTTTTTACATATTCCATATTTCAGTGTCGCATTTATCTCATTACATTTAAGTGTTTTGGGTCACTAATTTGCAGTCTACCACTCTCATCGGCTTGTTGAATTTGAGAACCAAACCAGAGGGCACTATCCCTCTCGAGCTCCTCGAAAATCAAGCCAAACCAAAAGTAAGGACATGGGAGGGACTGAGTACAAATGACATGAGTAAGTCGTTTGTACAAAAAAAAAAAAAAAAAAAGAATAACAGGGTGAGCTATCAACATGGAACACAAAGCTCTAAACTTAAAGCCTTAACTTCCCTCTGCCCTGGCCTAATCGTGTAAAACCATAGTTTTCGTCATACTACATGGCTAACAACAGAGGAGCTCCTAGTTTTTAATAATGTGACATCTCATGAAGGACTTTAGTTTAGGCACTGGATTTGCAGATGAATTTAGCTACTCTTCTATAAGTGTATTCCTTGGAAAGATGAAGATCCTCTTGACTTTGGTGGGATTGGTAACAAGGTGGCTAACCACCTGACTTGTTACGTAACAATCCTACAGAATAGACAAAGGAAATGGATAGAGTAGGTGTCAAAGCCATGCCCAAAGTAAGTTCCAAATCATAGAACATCTCACGTAAACCCTCGTCTTTGTTGCATAGCATTGTAGTTTTCTTGAAGTGTAAGAAAGGATTAATTATGCTGGTGGGGTCCATATGAGGCCATTGAGTAATGTGTTTTAGTTTACTTCAGCTGTGTTTAGCTTATTGGAGCTCGCTTATCCATGGGGTCGAGGTTGATTAGAAAGTACGCCGGAGATCTGAAAGGAGATTATCTAGGAGTATGATACATTTGGTTATTTTCTCAATTGAAGAGTAATACAGTTCATTTACTCATCATATAGAATGTTTTTTTAGGTGATTTGTAAGCTCGTGCACATAGGCTTGTTCAATGGGCAGTTATCTATGATGTTTCAAAACAGACTCGTATATTAAGGAAGAACAATACTGAAGTGTGAAATTATCTATATAATCGTATTCATAACCAAACAATCCCACCGTTCCGAAAAATCCAAGCGTCATCCTATTTTAAGGATGTCATGTGTCAATCATCAAATAGCTGCAACTTCAATGCCTAAAAGTCACGTCCTCCCACCAACCAAATATCAGATATCAGCATATCACTGAGTCACTGACTACTCAGCTGATGCAGCAACCAAAAGTGCAGAAATTAGTAAGCTATATCTAGTTGTCAGTGATCATTGGCAAACGACTTTTAGACTTGTTTTGTTTCAATTCATATCTTTGGTAAAAGGCCACCAACATCATCTTCCATACAGCCACGTGTACTTAGCAGGAAGTCCTATGTGCCAAACTGCCAATCTAATATATATATATATATATAAGCTAATAATTTGGAGTGCATTGAGAGCGTCAAGAAATCAAGAAATGCACAAAGAGAGTACAAGATTTGTTAAACTCTCAGATTAAGTATCAAACTAATCCACATGAAACATTAAGAAATGCACAGAGAGAAACCAATATTTGTAAAACTCTAACGTAATAAAGTTATCGACATGAAACATAAAATAAAACGTTATAACTTGGGCTACATATATCAGAATATTACGATACATGTATCATTAAGTTCGTGTCGAAACATATTTCAATATAAGATCCATTTACACATAGTTTTGAAAAGTTAAGTATAATTTAAATGATTTAAAAAATGAAAAAAAAAATCACCAACATTTGATTAGTTATCATAATTTATTTAGTTTGGATTAACTAATTAATAAAAAAGAATATGAAAAAGTGTCCCGTGCAGCGCACGGGCATTCCATCTAGTAAAGAAGTACTATCAAATGCATCAAATAGCAAGTAAAGTCCTACTTCTTAAAGAAGTACTATCAAATGCATCAAATAGCAAGTAAAGTCCTACTTCTACATGGACAGGTTGCAAGAATCCTCCAGGTAATCCAGAAAGTGTGAAACAGAAAGTTAGGTATGAGGATGTAACGGAAAACAATCCCCCTACATCACGTAAGTGATTTAGTAACAATTCAAGACAAATATATGCACAAGCGACCCAGTAAACATTATCAAACAAATTTTCTTTCAGCATCAATATCAGGGGGAAAGTTCCAAATCTGATTTTTAATTAGCAGTCTTTAACGTAGAAAATTGAACTCCTTCACCAGTTCAGTAGAACTAGCAAACAACCAACCAAGAGAATATATGCCATACAACACACCATAGACCCATGAACAAGTAATAGACATTAAGAAGAAATTATACCTGGATTTGTCACCTTCACACACTTGAACGGCACATCATCAGGAGATTTTATGTATACACGGCGGGGATCAATGCTCACCACTACTGCCTGAAAAAGCAGTTGTTAGCAAACAGTTGACATAACAGGCAAACATAACAAGTAAAAATACTAAAAAATAAACAGGGACAGTAACTATATCATGTAGCACATGCGCATCCAGTTTACTATAAATACATAAAAATGTCCCATTTGTCTATGAGCTTGACGGCCTTGAGGAAAGTCTGCGAGTGGTGAGGACCAAATCTGCAACATTGGTAACAAAATTGGCTAGGATAGGAACCATGGCGAGGAGGAGCAAAAGGTGACAGAGGTCTGTCGAGGATGAAAGTAGACCAGCTGCATCGCTTGTGGTGAAAGGAGGTCGGCAGTGTAGGCACCACCCTCATCCTTGAATCTCTCTCAGTCCCTCTCTCTCCTCTAACTCCAACATCTGTGGACACGGCCATGTCACTGCCACAAACTATGCAGCCACCATAAGATATCACTGCCCACAACCAGTCGTTATCATCTCCTCCAATATTAGTGCAGTTTATATCAGCGGCCGGTGCGCCACGTAGTTCTACATGTTAAAGGATATTGTCTAAGGGTGACTAGCAAGATCTCCGGTTGTAGTAGTCATTGAGGAAGCATAGACACTTTTATCACCTAGCGTCTACAACAGTGCCCGACATCGAGACGACACTTGGAAATACATGTCTAGCCCCTAACAATCAATGTCCATTTTAATATAAATATAACTTTAGTATGGACACAACTTCAAAAAAAAAAAAAAAAAAAAAAAAAAAATTAAAAAAAAAAAAAAAAAAAAAAGTCGAAAGAATAATATATATATGGTCACAAAATTGATTATTTTCCTAATAATGATGCTTCTATGTGTTTGGCAGGGTACTGCAAGATAATGGTGTACCAGAGGCAGTTAGAGGTGGTGGGCTGTATATGGCAGTGCAATGATGATAGTAATAGACACCACCAAGAGAAGGGCTCGGAAGGAAGTACGAACAAACTAAGGGAGTCCACTGCCTTAAGGTAGGGAACAGATTCAGCCACACATTGGGAAGCAAAACGATATTTAAGCCCACAAAAGAAATAGTTAAACACCCACTTCCCAAAGCTGATCAAAAGGATGCCTTAATTTTCCTTTCACAAGTACGAAAATTTAGCTCAACGAAATGCACCAAAAGGTAGTTCACAGTGCACACATCGATAATTGATTGGTGTTACACAGCCTCGAAAGTTAAAGCTCAAAAGGTCAGTCACCAAACCCGGATGTACCTAATGCTTTTGACCATAATCAACATCACAATGGAGAAATATACCACCCCAGTCTCAAAATATTCCAGCATTTAAAGACACGTTTTTTGACAAAGATCAGTATTAGATCTGCGCCTCTGAAGGTTACCATAAGTATTAGTTCTGCCCAAAACCATAGTCCAACAAAAACCTCACACATTCGATGGAGCTTTATCCTGCTAAAGACTTTCAAGACTAGACTCGTGGAAGAAAGAACCGGTACAGTGAGAGTTTTCATAAAGGAGTAGCAACTGAAGACACCAAAAGATTCAGTTTTCAACACTCTAATATGTGCATTTTGATGTATCCTGTATAGAAAGTATGACCAATAAATCAGCTATTTCTCACTTATAAAAATTAGGAGATCTTCGCAAATGGACCCCAAGAATGCCTCACCAAATTGTGAAAGTTACAGATTGAGATATTTTGTCAAGCAGAGAGGCCACATATGGGAGGATATAAGAAAGTAAAATACTCTTCATTATCTCAGGTCTTTTCCGGAATCCAAACCGTTCCCACCGTGCCAAAAAATAAAATGCAAGAAAGGTCCTGAAACATTAGAAATGAATTTCCAAGCAAAAGTATTACTTTGGATACTTGGAAGTTTTTATGAGGATCAAGCAACACTATGCTCTAGTTATAATATTAGGCTGTAGAGAGAAGATATTACACAACACACAATTATCTTTCCATCAGGAGAGAAATATACCATGCGGAATATTTCTTACTGATAACCTTACGTGTGAACTATTGCTAGTGCTTCCAAATTCCAAGTGCAATTAATGGAGTGAAAGCTCATACCATGTCAAAGAAATCAATGTTCGACACAATACACTATTATATAGCATACCCAAGATGACCAAGCAAAGAGGTGACTTCAGGAGCAAGCACATATAGCTTGATCATGCGGAGGAGCTGAGCCACTGGCCTCTATGTCACAATCCGACAAGGCAAAAAGCAATTAACAGCTGTGAAAACCTAGGCCCCGAACTCCACTATCTCCTATACAAATACACTGAAGTCCCTACCAACATTCCAGCCAGGATGGAAGGTCAATAAATAAGTTGGTTTGGCAACAGTTTTTGTTATCATAGGTATCTCCATTAAAAATTTGATGCAATACCACGACATGATCATTTATTAACCAATGGTACGTTATACAAAGGTAAATATAACGGAATACAACATGAAAAGCTAAAGACCTGATTGCCATAAACTCTTGAAATCTGTTCCAAACAGCTCTTTCCAGTCTTAATCTAGAAAAAAAAAAAAAAAAAAAAAAAAAAAACAAAACAAAAAAAAAAAGTTCTGTCAGTGAGAAGGAAGGAAATTGAGAAACAGAGAGGGGGAAACCAAAGCGGCACCGAATTCAGGAAACATTTAAAATAACAAACCCCAGATTTTAAATACTCTTCAGCAACATAAACCGCATCACTTCCAATAGAAATTTTATCAGCACCAGATCTGAAGTATTCTGAAGCAACTTCCAAACTGCTGTAATGCCTAGAGAGACATAGATCAAAATATATATTTAAATCATGCGCTTCAATATTATTCAAATTTTGGAATAAAGAAAGTGGGCAGTTGGTTAGTACCTATAGCCAAAGGAACTATGATTCATATTTACAGAAAAATTATTATTACATGCAGGAAGTTGTACCTTCCGTTTGCATCAGTAAAATCTCTTATACCTCCACCCACAGTCAATGGCACGAAAACATTCTCTGAAGCAAATCGCAGAACCTAAAACATGAAAGGACCGAACTAACATAAGAACAATGAAAGGTGCAGAGATATAAGTCAAAATTAAGTATTGCAAGACGCAAAAACAAAGATTAACACCTCCACCCTCGTTTTTTTTTTTTTTTTTTTTTTTTTTATAAAAGAAAAAGATAAGATAGGAGACATAACCTGTAACATCGGCAAGTCGCCTAACGGGAAGTCCCTAAACCCAGTGATATTAAGAAAACTGACCTGCAAAAAAAGAGAGGCTTACTTCAGCAGTACTCCACTGTAATCAAGTATGATGGTACCATACTCTCAATAACAGAAAGGCATACCTCATCAGCACCATCCTCATAGTATTGTCCTGCAAGTTCCACTGGCTTCCCAAGATTTCTTACCTTGAAATTCAAGAAAGAAAAACAAATGGCCCTCACTCAACAGAAGTAACCAGAGATTCTAATGACAGTCAATAAATTACAAGATTTGAAGAGAGTAAAAACAACATATCAGCAATCACTTGATGCTTTTAGTTTGATGCTGTTGGCTACGAGCCAGTTACATTCTAAGATGAAATGCATTAGAAAGACATTGCCAACAATTTTATGGTAGTAAAACAGTATTATTAAACGAAGAAAGCCATGCAAAGGTCACAGAACCAGGAAGCTAAAGGCAATGAATATAAGAAAGATTGTCTACACTGAGGCAAGTGATGGACACATTCTAAGCAAGTGCTCATTCACAGTACATCTATAGCCTATTAGACACGATTTAAGTACCATATAGAGCTAAAGACAATTACATCACATTTCCCCAGAGGCCCAGACTCCATAGGATTGATTCTAATGTCTCACTGAGTACCTCATTTTCATCAGTCCGCTCTCTCACATCATATTGATCTCCTTTTGTCACGACAAGATCTCCTTTGTCATTAGCCCTCACATCAAGACACGCAATAACCTAGACAAGAAAACAAACAAATGATTAATAAAATCCAATTGAAGCATATATCCTACAAAGCAATCGACACAAAGCTTCAGCAACTGGGCTGGTGAATTCGAAGCAAAGAGCAATTCTGATGTTAGTATAAAGCTTAACGAGTTGTACACTTTGTTCAGGTGAGAACCATTAAGCTTATCCAATAACATAAGCAAGCACAGTGAAATCCTTAAGAACCCATACCCTTTTTGCAAGTGTTGATGCTTTTCCTTGAGCTGGCTTCTGTCTATGCACAAAGCTTCAGGTTCTTAACTTGAAATCAGTCAAAGATTTAGAGAAGAAAAAAAGGAATGATATCAGTCAAACACTACCTTGGTACAGAAGAGTTTGGCTCTAAGAAACGTCTCAATATAGAAAGACCAACATCTGTAACATGCAAATGGAGCCAAATATGAAAAAGATTCCACAAGGAATTACGGAGTATGTCTTCGAAATGCCATGGACAAGTAATTCACCGGTATCAAAGTCCTTGAACATCCAAACAAATCTTAGAACAAAATTTATCATCCATGTTGATATCAGAAAGATGCAGAAATAAAACTAACAAAATTGTTCATAAATCAAATTGTTTTTTTATAGGTAAAATAATTTATATAAATAAAGAGAAGAAGAACACAACAAACAAGGGAGGACAGAAGCCCATCCACAACCCACAAAAGGGACCAACACCCCCTAGCTAAAAAGCGCCCCTCTTCAAACCACCATCATAAATGAAAGTGGCTTTCAGATAGTCAACTTTTTCTTTTTCCTAGAATACACTAGAGTTGGCTTAGTCCGCTTAGGAAAGCTAAGACCCGAGAGCTCTAGAAAAAGAACTAAAGTTTCAATGGGGATTGATTTCCCACCACAGCCCGGGTGTAGGACCTCCAAAATGAATTTAGCGCTCTCCACTTGGCCCTCTGGAATCACCTTTGCAGCAACCAAATCATCCACAGTGAATTCCTTCTCTAAAGAAAGAGAAAGGGCACCCTGAGCTTCCAAGACTTGGTGTGGCTCATCGGGAACAACACCCAAGGAGAAGTCTGCTTCTTCCCCCTGTCCACAAGAATTGGAATCCTTCGCCACGAGACCCTCATTCACTAGATCCTCCTCTAACAGTAGAATTTCGTCACTGCCATAGTTGGAGCACGAGCCCAAGTTCTTAAAAGAGAGAGGAGGCCCATCCACGACCATGTTGTCCAAACCACAAGCAGAAAAAGTTATCTCCAGATGAGACAATCTTTTCATCCACGACTCCTCCATACAAAGATGAGTCACCCATGTTCTTGACGGAAGTAACCCCTGAAACCCCCTGATCATCCTCTTCACCCTTTTCCTTAAAACTACCTTCAACAGAAACAAGGCCCCTCAACAAAACAATCAACTTCTCTTGCTCACATACCAATGCGCGCGCTACCTCTGATGCCACCGCACGCGCCACCTCTGTTCCTACCTCACGCACCACTTCTTAAATACATCGCGTGATTCCTCGCGAACATCGTGCAAAGCTTCTTCACACGCTTTGTTGATAACGTCCTCCACCAAACAACCATCAACTCTAGGACTGGAAACCTCTTAAGCAGCCTTCTTCAAAGGTTGATCGACATTGCCGGGGACGGAAGCTAGGACACCTCTTCGCTCCTAGGCCTGCCCCTGACCTCGCTAGCCTTCCCTAAAGGAGAAGCGGCAATGGGTCGTTGTACCAACTTCGTGATTGCAGCTCTAAAATCCACCCAAGGAGCTGACATCCTCGATGCCGGAACAAAGACCATAGACGCCTTTCCCCTCTTTGAGACCCCAAACTCTAAGAAACGACCCTTAGAGTTTGATCTTACCTTAACCCATCCTTCTAAACGCCCAAACCGCTTCTTTGCAGTAAAACCAACCAACAAGGATCTTGGAGAACCTAAGAGATCCCCCACCCACTCTGCCATCGACAATAGCATCTCCAAAAAACGCACATTTGACCTACTGACCTCCTTGATATGAAGAAAGCTACTTTGTCCTATCTTTTTTACACCCACATTAAAAGATTTCCCTTCAATGTGCACAAAAGTGCGCCCCGCCAGACCCATAATACGAGAGAGATCAAGAGAACATCTAGTGATAAAGGAAAGAAAAACAAATCGCTGGAGATGTCACCGGTGACCGGGAAAGGTCGCCGGTGACACCCCACACCGGCGTCGGAAAGGTAGACTGCCGATGAAGCTAGGGGAACTGACGGCAGACTCAGGAGAGTGGAGATGGTGAGTAGATCTGAAAAAGAGAGGACAGAAAGTTCTAGAGAGAGGTTGGAGCTTCTCTCACTAAAATTCGCATTATTGAGATATGTTCACAATGATAATTTGTTTTCACAAATCAAATTGTAGGACTGCAAGTAATAAAACACCAGGAACATGACATCAATGCTGATCTACAGAAGAATACCAGCCTACCAAACATATATGTGAAAGAGAAACTATCTTGCCTCCACTCTTCTCAGGATGAAACTGAACTGCATGAACATTTCCTCTTCGAACAGAAGCGATGAAGTTGTCTCCATAGTTGCAAGTTGAAGTCACCCACTCTTTATTGCTATCTGACTGAAACAGTACAACAATCGAAAAAAGTGGAGAAGGCCTAAGAGCAGAAAGTACCAGAAAATAAGATTGAGTTCTAACAGGTGAAAAGACCATACCGGCATAGCACGATAAGAATGAACAAAATAGACGTGACGGCTTGCAACATCATCCAAGATTTCAGATTCCTTCTCAATTTGCAAAGCATTCCAGCCGATATGTGGTACTGGTAAACCATTGCTTGAATCAAAGCGTCCAACAACACCAGGTATCAGACCTAAACCCTTCACTGATAAAATGCCAACAAATCAACTAACATAGAGATATTTCAAAGAATTACAGAAGGGGGGGGGGGGTGGTTGGCTAACACAATCTTCTGATTCCATGTTAGGATGATACAGCCTTACAGTCAAAATACAGCAACAACAAGTCAGCAATATTACCCCAATGCCTCAAAGGCTACCTCCATAAGGCAGGGTAAGGGGGTTGGAAGTACACGGCCTTTAACCCTACGTTGAAAACAGAGAGAGGCTGCTTACACTCAAAATAAATGAATAACACACAAGTCATCACATGCTACCATTCTTGAGGTAAAATGAGAATCTCATGGGATACTCTACCACTAAAGGTGTTGTACGAATGTACGGTATTGACAAGTATCATTATACCTATGAACCTTAGCCAAACCCATCCAAGAGCGAAATTTAAATAGTCGAAGCAAATGAAATTACAGAAGAAATGGTATCAATTCTTTTCCCAAAAAGCCACAAATGAGAGATCAAATATTTACCTGGCCCATTCTCTTCACTGGATTCGAAAAGCAGTTGTAGTCCCAAACATATGCCTAAAAACGGACGATCATTTTCTATGTAGGCACAAAGAGCATCAGCCATCCTATGGACAAAGAGTCAGATACGGAACGTCAGCTTACAGCAACAATCTGAACAGTAATTCGTTAAAGCCAATGAGAAGGAAAAAAGCAAAGATCTCAAATTGAGAAGAGGAACAGCTCACACATATAGCAAGATATTTATATACCAGAGACTACCAGTGGCATGACTTTACGCCTCATAAACACTCTAAAGAATCTACAGCTACATACGTCATTTCTAAGAAACTAGGATATCAATAAATTCAAAAGACATCATGGGGTGACTCCAATATACAAAGAAAAGAAATTGATGAGAATGTAACACTTGACTCCAATTACACAATTTCCTCAACACCAACAACATATTTACGTTAAAAAAAAAAAAAAAAAAAAACAACATATTTACCCCAGTGCCTTAAAGGCTTCCGCCATAAGGCGGGGTGAGGGGGGGTCGGATGCATGCAAGTCTTACCCCTATTGAAACATAGAGAGGTTGTGCAAAGATGACCCAAAATGGAAATTGCTTCGAGAATCGCACCGACTGACTGCTACTTCACAAAATTAGAAGCACGGACAGTTTTATGAGCCATTTTGCTTTATTCCATTATATCCCAAAGCCAAAAAATAATTACACAATTTCGTCAAAGAGCAAAATTTGAACGCATGCAGCATTGAAGCAATATCATCCAAATTGCAATGATTTCTTTCAATCCAGGGGTCAGAGTACTCTCCAACCCTCATGTGTATACCGTATTAGTACTATGCTTATTCATATTGCAGCAACAAGGAAAGACTTAATTTAGGGTTTTATATGAAAACAGCATATTGGGGAAAGAAAGGTACCCTTTCTCGTTTAGAACATTGATTGCTGCAGCAAATGCTCCAACACCAGGAAATATAAGACGATCAGCTTTTAGGATGTCCTCCGGTCCTTGGACCTAAATATAAATTTATGGAACAATTAATCACATAGCCGAAACAGGTATATTAATATCCACCAACCCGGTCCATATGCTATCATAATAACATCTAACTTTGAGAATATACAGAAAGAATACAATAGTGGAAGCAATCCCTAGTCACATAAAACATTAAAAGGCGAAGGGCACTTTGAAACATACATCAAACCAAATGATATCGAGAGTCAAGACTCCACAAAGAATTAGAAAAACAGAAAAGTTTCAGATAGAAAGCATTCACATGAATGAAGTCTGCATTTTGCAATAAAAGGGCTCGTGATTATTTTTGATGATAAACACACCTTACTTCAAATCCTTTAGATGCTTATCAAATAGATTTCAGAACAGCCCTATTATCAAACATATTAGCCTTCAACTATATGAATCCTGCATTGAATTGACATAGTCAACGTTTCAACAGAAATATCTAAGCATAATCCACTGTCCATTGTCTGCGAACGAGGGAATGTTGTCTTCTTTGTAACATCTTCAAGATAGATGTGTTTCTCTAAGGATGTGAAATCCGCTTGTTAGCCTCATTTACCCTGATAATTCGATCAGATATCCTGTTTTTACTTTCGTACTATGTGCTTCATTCAGCTTTGACCATGCTCGTACAAAGGTGGTGAAATCAAGGCCAACAATTTGGCATCTAAGGAAGATACAGTCGAGTGATTATACCATGGTCCTTGGACCATGGTGAGGATTGTGGTCCTTCTCACAAGTAGGGTGCAGAGACCATGGCTTGAAAAATAAAACACTCCGTATTTTAAAAATGTGATCTCCACAGTCGTTTTTTGAGGACCATGGTATAATCACTCGATACAATCCCTTCAAACATCGATGAATTCCAAACTCCATTGACAATGTGCATCAATAAAGGGCAGCCCGGTGCACATTGGCGTCCCCGCTAAGCGAGGGTCCGGGGAAGGGTCCCACCACAAGGGTGTAATAAGGGCAAGCCTTCCCTTGTCAATTTATTTGACAAGAGGCTGCTCCTAGGACAATGTGCATCAATACAAAAGGGGGAAAAAAAAAAAAAAAAAAAAAAGAAAGAAAGAAAAACATGCCACATCCACATGCCCACTTACATTCTAAAATGACTAATCGACTAATGAGGGTATGCCAGACATATTCATTCTCAACATTATAACCTCAACATTCACAATGCCCTCAATAAGTCTCCGGTGAGTATTACTTTAAGCACTATCCTCTTTTCATTTTGGCGCTTATATATTGAGAGCTTAACATAAAAAAATCACAATCCAGCACATGTCTAAACCTCCCGACCATCTTTCACGCATTCACAAAATTAAACAGCAGAAGAACCAAAAACATATGATCCTATTATATTCAATCCAACGAAGAGTGAGAAAACAACAAGTAAATAAATCAACTCGAAACCCTTTCCAAGACAACTAAGGTTAACATTCCACAGGCTACTCTATTACCTTTCCACAAGTTCAACATGATGATTCCACAGCTAGGCGATTTAATCTTCATACACATGTAAAATTCTATCTCAAATGTAAATTCGCTAAACCTAATACTAAACAACGGGGATCATAAGAACCCGTACTATCTGATAAACCTCATTTGATGATTTGAATAGTCAATCCGAACTTCTCCTGATTACTCTTAAATATGAATTTCTCAACAATATTGTTCGCTGAAACATCGGAAATGGAGACTAGAGCTAGTTTAGAGATTAGCTTCGGCTAAATGAACTTCGAAGTTAGCGTTTCGAGAAATAAATCTTCCTAAACAAGCCATATTCAAACACATACAAGTCCACACTAGCACAAACCACATTGCATCAAAATCGGCTTTTTAATATATAGAACACAAAGTACATTTCCAGCCTCTTAAAGGAAATACTAACGTCTTTGATGTCGTAACCGAGACGGCGAATCGCGTTCCTCAGACTGCGCACATTTCCAGCCCCGTAATCAAGCAGCGTCACGACTGTTCATTTTTGGCAAAAAAAAAAAAAAAAAAAAAAAAAAAAAAAAAAAAAAAAAAACATGCAAGAAAAGCATCACAATCAAACAATTGAATTGAAATTCACAGCAAAAGAAAAAAAACGGATAAAGGAAAATAGAGGAGTAATAAAGGAGGAGGAGAGAGAGGACCGTTGTCGGCGGAGGAGGCGGCGGCGCGGACGGAGAAGTTGGCGGGAGAAGGGAGTTTGAAGGTCTTAGAAGTGTTGAGACGGTGGTGAGAAGAGCGTACGGCGTCGCCGGAAAAGGAGGCGGAGAAACTGATATTTGGGGATGCGAAAGCAGCCGCCGCCGTCGTCATTGCTGCGCTTTTGCGGATTCTTCTCTCTCTAATTTCCTGCGAAATGGAAGAGCTGTTTTTGGAGGAGTGACACTGTGAAATTGGACTGACTGACAATAGTGGTCAGTTCAAAAGGATCGGGTAGAGACTAGACCGAAGAGTACACCACCGAAACGGACACGAACACACGGACACCGATACAGATACGTGATACGTCATTTTAAAATTTAGTGGACACGGACACGACAAAAAATCATAAATAACAAGTATTTTGACTGCATATTTTTTCAATTACGCGAACTGTGCACGGATAGGTAGAGGTGGGGTTGGTGCGGCCGGGTGCAGGTGGGGCAATAGCGGTGAGACCTCTATCGGACGTCGGTTAGAGGAGGTCTACCAAGGCGGCGCCAGTCGAAGGTGGAAAAGCGGTTCGGAGCAGGAAGATGTGAAGCAGAAGGAGATAGAGAAGTAAGATATGTAATTGAGCTACCGGCTATGAAGCACGGACACCTCTCCAAACTGGCGTGTCCAATACAGTGTCGGACATGGACACCAGAAGGACACCGGGAGGACGCGTGTCGGACACGGTCTGGTTTATTCTTTTTAATTCGAACGCAAAACCCCGTTTTTTTCCATGACGGACACCGTTTGGACAGCTCTCACACACTTGTAGGACACAAAAACATACATTAAGGTAGCATTTGGGCAAAATAGACATTCTCAATCTCAAATTCCTAAACCTTTCCCTTCTCATATTCAATATCATGTGTGTCATATCTTTATTTTAAAATTGTTTTACGTTTTGGAAATTCTTATTATTATATTAAAAAATTTAATATTTAATTTATTTTTATATATTTATATTAAAAAATAATAACAGTGTCAATGTCCTACATTTTGAGATTGCAGTGTCCCGGTGTCCGTGTCGGTGTTCGTACTCGTGCAACATAGTCTATCGGTTAGTGTATTTAAAATCGGAGAGAGAAAAATAGTCTTTTTGTAAAAACCTTGTCAAAACGACGTAGTTTTGTGTCGTGCCAGGTGTCTGGTCTGTGTCTGGTTCGTGTCCAATTAAAAAAATTGTGTCTGTTTCCTGAAATTAAACAAAAAAACGGACACGAATTTTAGGCGTGTCGGAGACGTGTCGTACAATTACAGTAGATGTTTAGGTGTATGAATAATCTTTTACATCACAACTAATATGGTGACAAATCAGCACTCATGAAATTAGCAATAGATCAAACATTGTGATTTATACTGGTGTCACAATCACAAACTCTACAAACATCTTATCAAATCTACTTTTATTTACCACCAAAGTCGTACTCCAACACTACCAACAAGGTCGGCGTAACAGCAAAGCCGCACGACTACCACTAGACGAGGCCGGCAAGGGTGACAAACTGCTGCCTTTGACCGACAACCACTAGCAATCTCAGTTCAAAAGTTTGCTATAGTACCCCTCAACTCTTCTCCAGATTAAGTTGAATTCAATTCAAATCAAATCATAAAACTGTAGTCCAATCGCACATAACCTTAAGGAACTAATGTGTAATTGTGTGATCGACTAGGAAAGTTAACGGGAGCGAATGTCGTCACTCGTTAGACACATATACTAAAAGTCGACAAGGTCAGGTGCTAAAGACTCGAGTCCAGGAATTGATAGGGCAAGCCGTAGGAGACTAGGAGGGTCCGCTAAACAAGTTATTTGGAACAGAACTGAATTGAACGTAACCCTAAACTGGCAACCACATTATACAGACTCATCTAAAAAAGACACGCACGAACACCTCCGAAAGAGATTTTCATCAATTTCGCCCTCAATTAATCTCCACTTTCCGCCCAATTCTATCTAGCATCTGCACAGGTAAATGCTAAATCCCTTTTCCCCGTTATTATATATCGTTGTTTTGTTCAATTTTCTGTTATCCCTTCATTACAAATGCTTAATTTTTATTGGGGAAAATCGGAAGAAATGTTTGTTGAAGATTAATTTTCAATCTGATTGATGAATTTTTAGATGGTTTTTTTTTTTCTGCCGTAGTTGTTGTATTGGGAAGTAATTCCTAAAAAAGATAGAAAAATATGCATTTTGTATCAATTAAAAAAACCCAAGAATCTATCGTAATTTTGCACACGATGGCATGACCCTTCTAAGCTACTAGACGGCGCTGCCCATTATCGTAAAACCCGAACCGGGTTTGGGATTGCCGTGTGGGGAGGGTGGGGAGAGGGATGAATTTTCGGTCTGCGGTTTTGTGTTGGGGGGTAGGGCAGGTGAATGAGGTGAGATAGGGTTTTAAATGTTAATGCACTAGCTGATTGACTAGGTTTTAATTGCATTAGGCAGCAAGCGGCTCTAAGATGGCGAACCGACCAGACTTGGATGATGATGATGACGACTTTAGTGATATCTACAAGGCGTACACTGGGCCGCAAGGGGGTTCAGCCACTAATGTGCAAGAGCAACCACAAACGCAAACCAATAATAAAAGGTCCCAAGCTAGTTCTGATGAGGAAGAAGAGCGCGACCCTAATGCTGTTCCGACTGATTTTACTAGCCGGGAGGCTAAGGTTTGGGAGGCTAAATCCAAAGCTACAGAACGTAACTGGAAGAAAAGAAAGGAAGAGGAAATGATTTGCAAAATTTGTGGAGTGTCAGGTCACTTTACTCAGGTATGCAGGATTCTTGATTCGTGTGTGTGTTTGTGTATTAATATGTCGGTAACTGTTTTTTGGATAGGTACTTGATGTATTAGTGTTAGTGTTGATATTCTAGTGCGCCGTAGTGGCAGCCAAGTGTGTAGGTATTCGATGATCTTCGTGGGATAGTTATATCTTACGATGCTTAAATTTCTACATTTTACCTGTTTTAAGTTTCCTCCCAATATATACATAAAGGACTTTGCATGTATGACAATATATTACGACCCCTTGAGTCCCATTTAATGTACTTTGTTCAACAGTAACAATGTTCAAAGCCTTAGTCCCAAAAGAAGATTGGTCTGCTAAAGTGAACATTTAGTGGTCCATCTTTTCCTTATGAAGAACATCAATTTACAGTTTTTTTTTTTTTTAAAAAAATTTGCTTCATGTTCCTGCTTTCTTTGCATTATTCCGTGAACTGTGGTTCAGTATTGCAATGGAAACAAATGCAGGGATGCCCATCTACTCTCGGAGGGAATCGCAATTCTCAGGATTTCTTTGAAAGGGTGGCTGCAAGAGACAAGCATGTGAGAGCGCTATTCAATAATGAAGTAATAGAAAAAATTGAGAAGGATAATGGCTGCCGACTCAGGATGGATGAGAAGTTTATAATTGTTAGTGGCAAGGATAGGCTAGTCTTGAGAAAAGGTGTAGATGCTGTGCATACGGTCATTAAAGATGAAGGTAATGATAGGGGCTCTCCTAGTTCTCATGTGGAAAGAGCTAGGTCACTTGATCACAGTCCTGTTGGTGGCACTCGATTCTCACGCTCAGAATCTCAAAGGTCTAACCCTAGTCCTAGAAATGCAGCACAATTACAGAGATTTGGTAGACAGGATAAAAGTCTGGAGGATCGTATACGTGGTGATCTACAGAAACCATCTAGGAATTCTCCACAAGGTAGGGGAACTTTAAGATATACCTGTAGTGCATTATTAACCTTTTTGTTTCATTTGCCACTATGTGTTGACTCTATATTGATTTGATGTGCTTAAGACAAATAAAAAACGAATTGCTATCTATTGTCATATTATGTCTGAATTTTTAGTGACATGTCTGTTGCTTATCATTTTGTGTGCAGCAAGAGGTAAGTTCTTATATTCAAGCTATACCATGTTGGATACTGAAGTGAGTTTCGCGGATGGGTCTGATTTTTCGGGATTGTCTTCAAACGATACTGTAAACTTCATCAGAGGGATTCTAACTGTAGTCTGTCTAATTAGAGCTACTGTTTGCATTAGACAATCCCGAATCAAGTGGTTAACATAGTATTCGTTTGCTGAAGCTTATGGTAGTGATGGAGGAAGAGGGCGTTCAAGCCATTCAAGGTCTCCAGCACGTGTCTCTTTCAGTGGCAATTCTTATAACACATATGAGGCTCACAGACAGGGTATTGGGGCCTATAGATCAGATGGGTGGGAGACTGAGAGGCGTGGTGCTGATTTTCATGCTGATGGTAAATTTGAGCATTCCTCATTTCCACAGACACTGGAGGATTTAGAAATGGAGTACCAAAGGGAAGCAGTGGATGTTGCCAGACTTCGTGATCAGCAAGTTGATGAGGAGAACAAGAAGCATCATGAGGTATATATTAGCCATATCATTTCTATTTTTCTTGTCCTAGACATTTTAGCCTTGAAGGCTTGGTAGCTTCTCCAGCTGGATACAAGATGTTGACCAATGCATTTCATGTTGGATTATTGTGGATCATAAGTGGGGAACTTAACAAGTTAGAATTGCCCAAGAGTTTATTTTATGATTTACAGCTCTTCCATCCTTGAATTAGACACTAGTATACACGTCGACTACATTAAGCTATTATATTTAACTTTTGCTTGGTTAAATGTGTTACTTTAACTTTACATGAAGGTATAAATGGCTTTCTTTCTGCATCTTTCCCCAATTTACTTTGCTTTCGGATAATATAAAAATTACTTGAAGTAATGACTAGTTTCAGTAATGTTTTCATATTAGATTCTTTATTTTTTCACATTTTTTTTAATTGTTGCTTCTGCTTCAACATTATATGTGCTCTTCCTGACACGTGGGATGCAATATATCAGGCGTGTAGGGAACTAAGAGAGAGTTACATGAAAAAGCTCACTGCCTTGCGAGGCTCTCATGCCAAACAGTGGGATGATTTTCTTCACTTGGATGCTCAGAGACATCAACAGCGGGTTCACCATCAGCAAATGTCAGTTAGGGCTGCTTCAGGTTTTGGGGGTTATCAGCATTCAAGTTTCGGTGATGGTGATTCTTTAGACAGTCAACCCTATGCGGGGTCCAACTTTCATAGGGAGCCTAGTAGGCGCTATGCAAGCCCCAGTGAAAATTACCAACATTCAAGACCTCGAGACGCTTATGACGATTTTCAGCATCAGAGGGTGGAAGGCTATGGGAGATCGTACAATCGATACTAAATTTTTATGCTGAAACAGATGTAGGTGAGTTTGTGTTGATCTTTAGATTCGGTAAATGGTAATTACTTCTGTGCAAATAGTAATAGTGATCCTGAGGGCTTGGCTTCGTCTGTTGTGAAATTTGAGGCCAGTTAACTTTCATACTCACCTCAGAGTTTGTTCAATCATAGTGTACAGATTTTTTTTTGTAAATATAAGTGATCAATTTCAAGAAAAGGATCTTAGGGGTTGGGAGTTTTGTGGATAAGTAAGGGCCGTTCGGTATCACTGCCATTTTCAGTTTTTGGTTTTTTTGCGTAAAAAGTTTAGCTAAATAAGTTACAAAAGTTAATTTAAACTGTATGTTTCTATAATAGTCATACAGAAAATGAAAACTGACAACTGAAAACTGAAAACCACTTTTTCTGGTTTTCAAAAACGGGACTTTGGTTTTCAAAAAAACAGAAAACTGAAAACAGAAAACGATATCAAACAGACCCTAAGCTTTTTATATTTGATTGATTCACAATAGTTAAATATTCACTTCGAAAATTTTTCAGGGCTCGGGCTTGAGGGGTTACCTGTGCTAGTGGAGCCTGAACCTAGGTAAGTTCTTGAGCTTCCGTAGGGTGAGAATGAAACAAGTAGATTTCTACAGTATTGTGGACTTGTAGTTCAGTACCCTTTGTAGCTCTGCTTTCTCAGTAACGACAATTTTGACTTATGTTTTCTCGTTTGATTACATCAGCCACGTTGTTGTACTGGCTTGGATTGAGTTTCTTTTACTTATTGTTTGAAAACGTTGATGATGGTGTGTACTATCATATGGTATGAGCTATGAAGCCCTTTACTAAGTTGAGTGAGGCCCTGATAGGCGCCTTTGCTTTTCATACCGTCAGACTTTTCTTCAACCTAATTTTAAAGGTTGAATTGGACTGTAGCTGTCTTTGTGACATTGTTACAGTAATTAGTGTCTTCGGAAAGAAAACTATACATGACGAAGCATTAGCTTCACTCTTTATCCCTGGCAACTATTTTGCCTTCAGTTTCTTCATTCACGCTTTTGTGTTACTGGGTTGCTGTCTATTCTGTAATCGACTTGCAGCTATATTTGCTTTTGCACTCAAATGATATCCAGCAAGATAATCGTTGTCTCTGCTTTTCCCACTCATATGACGGTTAAATATCTCCTTACCGTACAATGTGTACCACAACATGATGGTGTATGGACTCTTTCTGAGTTTCTGATAGCATTGTTACAAATTCGAACAGTGAACACCTGTTTACTCCTGCATGAACCCTCTCATGTCGCTTGGTATCTCTTTTTTTTTTTTTTTTTTTTTGCCACTCACTGTATCAAGGCGTATCGGGGTCCGGTCTGGGTCTTGAACTGCCTGCCTGCGCAGCCTACCTTAACGTTGTCCCATCATCGAGGTTCTTTCCGGCCTAATTCTGGTTGTGAGGTTAAGTTTGATGTTGATATCACCATTGTCTTATCTTCCCTTGGAACCCAGCTGAGTTTTGATCCGATTATAAGTAGTCAAAGCACTTCCCTTAAAAAGCTGATAATTCTAGCAAATACCAAGCCGAGTATTACAAAGTTCAGCTGTTTAGGACATCTACTAAAAGCCAAATAATACAACACGTTTCGTGGTTTGTCTTGGATTTTATCAAAGACGAAGAAGCAATCTACAATTTGTCACTTTTCCATTGAGGGTGGAGTATTGGTTCCCATGTAACATGTTTGGATTCGATACTACATCCCAGCTCTATAAAGACTCCGGCCATAAAATGCATATGCAAATAAGAATATTTGATTTTGATGGTCTTGGATGTTGGCTGAATTTTGAGAGAAAATTGAGGGTTTCTCTAAGTCTCTCTCTAAAATAAAGTTGTGTTTGTAAGAATGATGTATTGTTATGTTTGACCATCAAATTCTAGTATATATATACTAGTGGTAATCGAAATTATCAATTTGTCTTTACTAATTATACCCCTTAAAATCTTATGGTACATTTTGGTATAACTTGTACACTTATTTATTTAAGTGTTAATCAATATATATTATTAAAAAGACTTTTTCTTTGTGTGTGTATAAGAACAACTAATGTTGTCGGGGGGGAGATATGAGACTCGAAACAGGGACAAAGATTTTTAGTTAGCTACCATTTCGTGCATCTCAGAACATCTCTTTAGCTATCTTTGGAACTTCACTCTCCATTGACAATTATAAACATGATACACCACTCTCACAGTAGTGAAGTGAGAACCAAATGTTTGATCTTATTTTGCAAGGTCTACACTAGTACACTACTACTGTAAGGGGAAATATAATGATACATTTACACGAGAAACTTTAAGTAGCATATCATATCGTAACATATTTTTTCTTAAATTCCACTATAGAACTACACACATCTTTTAACAATATAGTTATGTATCTTAATATTATAATTAAGAATAATATTGACGGTTTTATGTATGGATAGGAAGACGTGCATCCCATTTTGTTTGATTTTACGGATTAATCCCATTTTGTTCAATATTTCTTCTGGAAAATTTGCCAGGTAGCACCTTTTAAGTTTGCGATTTTAACAGCTAGCACATTTTATGTTCATTTCTGTTAAATGACACCTTTAAGATATAAAATTTTAACACATAGCACCAAAACTGATATTTTCGGCCAAATTGCGTTTTCGACTTTGACCACCGTGACTCTCACCGGATTCTTTTTTTTTTTGGTTCATTTCTTTCCTTCCCCCCCCCCCCCCCCGAAATTTCCCCCGATTTTTTTTTCTATTCTCACATTTTATGTACCCATATTTTGTGGTTCTCTCCCCTTTTTTGTTCTATGGTAGTACTGTAACACCCCGTATATTTGGGAAGTTAAATAATTAAGGGTGTTACGTTTTATAATGTAATTGAGGGTTTTATTAAGGTTTAATTGGAATTCGATTGAATTATTATGGGATTTCTGATTATAGAATTACACAAGAGGATTCGTTAGTCATTCGGATTTGGATCAGGTTTGTGGATCACGCAACCCATCAAATTAGCTAGGTCCAAACCCGAGTCTACCCTAATACCCATTTATGAAAAATAAAGAAAACCCTAGCTCCCCTTTGACAGTCATTCGGCCCCCCCTCTTCTCCATCTCTCTCATTCTCTTAGCCTCCACCCGCATAAGATTTCAGCACAACTGTGTCAACTTCAAACACACATAAATCTCACATACGACCTTTGATTAAGACATGGTTTGTGGCGTTAGAACCGTGTTTTTGATATGAATCCATCAACATATACATTGTTCAAAGATTATACCGGATGCTCTCTGTAGAGGTGTTTTAGTGGAGCTGTGTCTATCTACCGAGAATTGTTCTGCCCTCTCGGTATTTTGATGATTCCCGTTGACTCATAAGGTATTTTGGGACAATATTTTGTGGATATGTTCCTAAATCTATTTTTGACAACATATACAAATTTGGTAAGGCCTAAATTTGTGTATCAAAAGTTATATCAGAATTCGTGGGTAAACCCTAATTCATGTTTATGGTTCAGTGTGAGATTGATTCCCGTTGATCCGCTTGGAGTTTGTGGACGAAATTTGGAGGGGACGTTCCTGAAATAACCTTTTATGACATACTCAAATTTGGTGGTCATCCGATGTCGGAGGTAGACGTTATTCATGTTTATTTACTACTGTCTCCTTTTGGATTCATTATAGATTAGTGTTAATTGTGAAAATTATGACTTATGGATACACCTTGTGAATTAGGAGATTATCGTTTGAGTTTGTGATTGATTGGGTACCTAAGTTGTGGATTCAAGGAGGTTTAGTTCGTAATCTTGTCTGATAGCGTTGAAAGGTAAGAACGTTGACCCTCATAAGCTTGACCTTCATTTCGTATCATGGTAATATTTTACGTTCATCCTTGTTTCGATTCATTGCTCATATCCTCTATTTTGACTATCTTTTGACTATTGATATCGATTCTCTATTTTGACCATTTATTGAGCATCTATTGATTCCCTACATTGACTATCTTGTTGATCATCTATTGATATTCTTGTTCCGGCTTTGGCCGTTTATAAATCAAGCTACTATAACGTACTTAAGACGGATTAAAGATGTATCTAAATATATACAACTATACATGTATTGTGATGTTTAAACCACCTAGAGCGATTAGCCTCTGATCAAGGTATATGTAGCTAGGCCGGAGATCAGGTACCGGTCTCCTAAATGACTTCCTCTTAGGGACTGTGCGTCCTACCGTCCCCCTAGGAGGGGTGTGCACACTCGGGTCTTTAGGATCGTCTTATTCTCGATGCTCTAGTGTTGGATCGGCTTGGGGTAGGACCCTTGCGCAATAAATTATATAAAGAATGCTAAATAAGATTAATGTGGTGATGAATACCACCGTGCGCGCTCTACACGACTCGTGCTTTAAGCACGCGAGTCGTGCCTCTCGTTTCTGTCGAATTCTTGTCAGCTACACGCCATTAAGGCACGTATCTTACTCTTTTGATGTTTATTTTCTTACTCAGCCTGTGCTGACGTTCTCTATGTTTGGGTTTGTTCCCTACCCTATTCTGGGGCCTACTTCATTCTTGATAGCGTAGTTGACAGGTCTTGAAGGTGATTGCTTGTCTGCTTGGATTTCGACTGCATGGCAAGGGATTTTCCACAATAATTTCGTCATACATTTGGATTTTATGTACGATTGTAATTTATTTCATTTGGTTTGATTTTGGTTTGTAAACTTAGCTATAAGTCTTCCGCTGACATTTTGTTGTTTCTTTTATAAATTTCGATTTAATAAGCCTTGCCGTTGACTTGGTAGTCCACGGCGGCATAACGGTCCTTAATTTTCTTATTTAAAATTGTCGAAAATTTAGGGTTGTTACAAGTACGAGATTAGCTTTTGGTAGATGTTGAACCTTAATGAACTCAATTAAAACTTAATAAGTAGATTTATAGTACATGATTAGCTTAATTAAAGTAAATTAAAGCTAAATTAAACCATTATTTTTTTAATTAAATTGTGTAGTGGCTTCGATTAAATTCTAATTTATAATTATATTGTTCAATGGCTTTGTTTTGTATGTTTGATAGTAGTTATTTGATTAGTGAATTGATTATTGGTTTGATTTAAATGTAGTAATTTAATTGAATATAATCATTGATATGCGATTGTTACAGATAAGTATAAGACGGGCTATGTGGCGGATGATCTTCAATTGGTGATGAATGTGTATGAATTGGCATACTTTAATATGAAAATTCTGAAAAAGGAATTCAGTATAATTGAGGTTGATGAAATGTGATTTGGGAGGTATGGGTTAAATTTAAAGAAGGAAAAATGAAAGATGAAGAAGGGGTAGTGGAGAGAAGCAGCAACAAGTGAGAAAGAAAACAAAATCATAGGGAAAGTTTAGGGAAAAGGGAAAGAAATGAAAAAAAAAAAGAATCCGGTTGAGAGGCGTGGTGGTCAATAGCGGAGTCAATGCTATTTGGCCGGAACTACTAGTTTTGGTGTTATGTGTTAGAATTTTGCAAATTAAAGGTGTCATTTGGCAGAAATGAACATAAAAGGTGCTAGCTGTTAAAATCGCAAACTTAAAAGGTGCTAGCTGGCAAACTTTCCATTTCTTTAAATAATACTTTGGAAAATCGTCCATACACGTGAGTGTCTATCAAATCATAAATTTAGTTTGTATGTAGGAATTGGTTATATGCATGCTCTTTTTATTTATGTCACTTAATTTAGTACATTATGAATCTAACACCATATCATTGTTTATTAATATCACTACACATTGTGTGTGTTCATCAAACATATATATTAGTAATAAAAACAAGGTCAAAGGTACTTTTTTGTTGGGAAAAAACATATAAAAGGTAGTACATTATAAGAAAAAACATATAATAGGTAGTATCTATTTGTCCCCTTTTAAAAGGTATTTGATCGAATTCGCATGTTTGTGTTCATGGAACCCATAATGTTTGATTTTCGTGACCATAATACTCATTTTCTAAATTCTTAAGAAATGTTAGCATTAAGATTCAAATTTTGAAGTTAGTATCTATCATTGCACCAATGAAACGTTTAAAGTGAAAACAATGTGAAATTAGAGTTTAGTGCTTCGAAAAAAAAATATTGGAAACATGATTCACAAAAATGAAACCTCAAACATATACACAAACACGAAAACGTAGAAACCATGAGAAAATGAAACCACAATGGTACCGTGTGAATGTTCATAAGTCTTAATTTAATATAGTATTTTTGGAAAAAACTTTGACTTAGTTTTATTTTATTAGAAGGCGCTAATTTAAAAACTTTGAATGTTTTATTTGTTTTTTTCAATTATGTGTCTGAACGACAAAAATTATATATGGTACATATTATACACAAACTTGAAGATATGAAAATCAGGTGAAAATTAGAAAAACAAGGGTCTCATGTGAATGTTTCTAAGTAATAATATCTTTTTTTAAAAGGTTAAATAATAATCTTTAAGGTAGTGCTTTTGAAGTAAAATATATATAGTCGCAATGACATTAAGGGTGCTGATTTGAGAGTATAAGTTTTCCATTCTGTATAATGATGTTCATTTATTGAAAATAATTGTCTATACAGGTTAAATAAAATGCAAGTAATAGTTCCTATCCATTGTGATAGTACAAGTGACCATTTCATATCTTACAAATTTTGAAATGTTTTTTAAGGTAAAGAGTGTATGACATTTCATCTATTGTGATATATAAGTGACCATTTCTATATCTTTCAAAATTTAAAAAAAAAAAAAAAAAAAACAATACTTGCTATCAATTGATTTACTAAATTTATTTCGGACAAAGTTCGGGTAGTAAACTTTAAATAATGGGGATTAACCTACGTAGGCTAACAATTACATCAAAAGATTATATTTAATATTCTTTCGAATGTAGATTTTGTTACCACACTACTCTCTTACAAGTGTATGCTCATATCAAGAACATATCCAGGACTCGGGAGTATCTCTTCATTTAAGCAAAGGTCTACACTAAAAACTTCTGCGAGAATTATACGTTTCATTTCAGTCGATTCTGGATTACATACGTATTTACCAAGCACACACATAATGTTGGTAAAAACACCAAAATAATCAAACTTGTTTTGGGGACTTGAAAATCAGATCTCAGGAAGTCTCATAGACACCAATTCAGCTGGCGGTCGTAGAGTGCAAACCATCTCTCTTGTCTTGCCAAAGTAAACCTGCTCGAGTTACAGGCAAATATATAGTTCAACAAGTGATTCTGAATATTGAAGTTAAAACATTGATAAAGAAGCTACCCATTCGATAAGATTATGGCCCTGGCTAACAAAAAGGGGGCCAAACCAGCCTGTTATCCCCGAGTTCATAGATGTAAGCTTGGGGTGGACAAAGGGTCTACTTAAGATAAGGACTAAAGTATGAGAGGAAAAAGGGCCTGGAAGATTGACTCATTTTGTCAAGTAAAGAAGTACCTGATCCAAAGAATTTCTCAGCTTCCCTTCGAGTTCTTCAATCATTCTTCCCATGTTACAAAGATGGCCGTCAGCCACAGACATTTCCATGTTCATCTACACAATGAGGGGGGGGGGGTAAAGGAAATTAATGTTGGGAAACACAGGAAAAAGGCTACAGCAAAAATTATGTGCACTGGCAGCCTGACACACAAGCTTTATCGATCAAAATGGTTTGTGCAAACGCTAGATGACAAATCATAACGACATTAAAAAAGAAAAAAAGAAACACAAGGTGTTATGGTTAAAGTGAAGATCACATTAGCACAAAACACAGAAAGATCACATTAGCACAAAAAACTTGTAAATAATCAATGAAAGACCCTAGCCAAGAAAGATTGGCGACTTCACAGGTTATATGCCAGTTGTTGAAGTACACCACGTAAGTACGTAACCATGATGTTAAAAATGACAAGTAAAAAAGGGTTGTCAAAACGGAAATTTGAATAGGTAAATCATAATATTGTCCCTAAAACTCCAAAGAATTGCCTCTACAGAAAAATGCACAGTGTCTAGCTCCAGCAATAATGATATTTAGATTCACCATTATAATGGCTCAAGCAGATTATTGGGGCAGTTAAACTGTATCAATCATACGATCAGCATAGCGAGAGTACCATTCAAGTTTCTTAGTTGGAATCCAATCCTTCTTTTAAGCCTTTAGAGTTAGAGAGTTTTAGAGAATCTATAAAAACGAACAGCTTGACGCCAGCCTGAAGCTAACAAAGTGGAAGTTAAGAAATTTACTAGGAAAGCACTGCTAATTCTTAAGAATATTCTTAAAACTTAGAAGTGCAGAAGTCAGAATCTCTAAGTTACATGGTTAAAATTACTAACCGCTCTCACACTTAGTTTGACAGGCAGACCAGGTCACTTAGACTATAGACTTGGCACGCCACTATCATTGGACAAGAATACTATAGAGACGAACTGATTTTAGTTCTAACACAGTAACACTGAAGAGTGCTGACAAGATAATAGCATGTAATGTTTCTGATGCACTCGCGCACAAGGTGGTGACCAATGATCTTGAAGGTGCATAGAGAGCAAGAAAAGTCTCAAGGATAGTCTTCAATTATTATGGATATTTCATTGAATATCTAAAGTCAAGAGATAAGAACCCTCTAAAAACCAGTAACCACAGATCTGATTGATACGAACATATCCAACAATCAGGAAAACTAAATAAAAGACAAAGACAACCAAAGTAATGATTTCAACTAACAGCAGGGGGAAGGGGGTCATATCTAAGCCAAACAAAAGTACCTGTCTTCGGATAGACCCTGATAAGCTGAAAGTCCCACTCGACTCATTATTTGTAGTCAAAGAGAGCATGATAGTGCTGGTTAAACAGTATTTTGCAGTCCCTTCATCCTCAGGTATCACCTAGAGCAACATTAATAAAAACAGAAAGTTGTCACCATTAAGCTTAAAATGTGATGAAACAGAGACATCTGACAAATGACTAGAGATATTAAAAGCGTAGTTAGATTGCTAAGATTAATTTTTGTTCAAAATCTTTGACTCAACAGAAATCAGGACACACCTCAATAACATGTATTGCATCCCATTGCCCCTCCTGCAGATAGCCTCTTCGTCCATGAGCAGACTTTGAACCATCTGTATCCAGAAATGTTCCAGTGAATCAGAGCAGTGAAAGATACGATAGGATGCATCCCAAAAACCTACTAGGTTTTCTTGTTTCTTCTAATTTGTTTCAATTTCTTCTTCCCTTCCCCAACCCCGCATAGGTGCAATAGGGTGACCACAATGACTGGGTGCATAATAGGCGCCACAATAATCAGGGAGAGGGAATAAAATTTGCACGAGTAATTACCTTTCTTGATCAAGAAGCATGCAGCAAAGCCTTCAATGTCGTTTTCCCACATGTAAACCGATGAGATACCACCTTCATAGTACCTAGCAAAAAGCAATGACAAATGAACATAAAGCTCCTACAATAATCAGCATATTCACTGAATTTCAAAACCAAGGACGAGGTAAGTGAAGGACCTCACTGGTCACAATATACAGCAAAGACATCATTGGCTTCAATTTCAAGCTTCCTTAGTTCTGGAGATGGATACAAGCTGTCCTCCAGAGGGGGTTGGTACTGATTCGTCCACGGAGACCTAAAATTTGTATTTCAAATCATCACTAAGAGAGGAAAAGTGGGGAGTATTATAAAGCTTCTATAAACGCTTGCTTATATGTAATGTTGTGATTAAATGAAGAGAAAAAAAGACGCTTGGAGGCGGGTAGAAGTTCTGTTAGCTCATAAAGAAACAGAAAAGATACATACAACAGTTAACCCAGAGCTTCTCTATGGTGTGCGATGTTGAGTGTTAATTCCAGTGACGAGGAAAGGGTGCAAACAAGAGAATTCTTAAGACAAAATGTAAGCAGACTGTTAACTTCCTTACCTGTAAGAATCAGCATCTCTGTTGTATTCACACAATATGAACTCCTTACCAGTTTCTGCATCACATAAGACCTGTTTCATGGACCAAGAAGTTCAGCCTAACCAGGCATCCTGGACAGTGGACAACCAGACTCATGCAGGTACAAGATAAAGATGCATGGGATTGAACTAAATATCAAAACAGAGAGTATCCCCAAGTATAATTCAACAGTGCAACAGATGACCAACAAGGAAATATGCTATTATGTGGTTCGGAAAAAGGAGCATATCAGATTCCAACAACTCCCCTTGTAGTGGCACAATGCCATCCTCAATATCACTAGTTCATTAAGTTTCAAGATATTATCCATACATCAAATATAAGTATTTCCCTTTTCCTTTGATGTGGTATATGAAAAGGCTACCTCGAAGGCTCAAACCCTTATTAAAAAAAAACCATTCTATCTAGATGACAGTCAAATATTGAAGGTTGACCTAGATTAGTGAATTATTCCACCTTTAAGCATCAAGCATAAGGAACAAGGTCTAAGTCTGATGAAGTTCTTGATACTTCGTGTTCAAGCATGCAATACACAGGTTCAGTCAATCAGTTGAATTCATCTGTATGCATGTATACAAGAACACCCATTCCGATACACAACTAAAAGACCAGCTTAATGACGACGTAAAAGAACCTAGTACCCCAAGAACCCAAAACCCCATTTGGGAAGATGACAAACAATCTAGTACCCAAGGACCCAAAACCCCGGTTGGTAAGATGAGACATTATCTAGTACCACAAACCCAAAACCACGATTATCCCTACGACCTGAACTGAACATGAATTTCATACTTGGAGCACTTAACCCCCAAGCAATTATCCATCAAACCCTCCTCAACATATATAATCGTTTGCGCACGCAATAGAAGAATGTGTACATTCTCTTTAAGTCTTTCTAACACTAGGAAATGCTCATTACCTGTTAGCCTGATAATCCGCAGCAATCCCAGTTCTAGTATAAAACGTCATGGGTACTCAACTTACCACACTAAGCAAACCAAACCCATCAATCAATTAAATAATCATATCAAATTAAAAACCCTAATCATGAAAAAAGAAGACATGCCACATAACCCAACTGCTAAAAGAACAAAAAAAAAAAAAAAAAAAAAAAAAAAATGAAAATGGCACATAACCCAGAAAGTCAAATTGAGTGAAAAATAAACCCAGATCATAGAAAAAAAAAATAAAGATTGGGAGAAATGTCGATAAAAAAAAAAAAGAAAAAAAAAAGAGAGAGGGGTTAGGGGGAGACAGACCTGAAGGGGTTGATCAACCTGAGAGAGGAGATCAGAGGAATTGTGAGGGAGGAGAGAGAGAAGTGCAGAGAGTGCGGTGTCAGTGTGCTTCGGATGAATCCTTCTCATCAATCCCATCGCTGCCTCCATTCTCCTGCTTCACCAATACTCTACAGGTACAGACCTGCTCTTCTAAAAATTTCAGTCAGACAATGTAAGGAGAGAGAGAGAGAGGGAGAGGGGGGGGGGGGAGTGGAGGTGTGTGATTTGGTTTAATTGGTCTCAAAGATGATAACCAAATGTCGACGCTCGAGAAGTACCATAAAATACGAGTGAGGATCATCTAGAGTTTAAAACAAACTTTATATGGTAGAGTTTCAACTTTCAAGTAAGGAAGGAATTAAATATTTAATATTTTATTTGTGATGAAATAACCACCTTATTTTGTTTTATTACCGTTAATAATAAACTCTACAAACTCCACCAATAAAAAACTCTAGAGGATCTCTACACATAAAATACTATCGTGTTGGGGTTATGAAAATGCTCGATAAGTTTCGTATAATATTAACTAGGATGAAAGCTTGTGCGTTGCACTAGTCTTTTAAGAATGATTTCTATTAGACGTGTTCAAATAAAATTTGGTAGTAATTTATACTTGGATATAGACAATGTGTGGTAAGAAAATTTCTAAATGATAAAGATTTTTGTAGATCTATATATAATCCGTCCAATTTTTTTTATATATGATTTCGTTTTTATAGATAGGGGTTTGACTTTCAACTTGAAGAAAAAGTATTTAAAAAAAATTATGAAACTTGTATGATTAGATTCGTGGTGAAGAACGATTCCATAAGTTTAAAATATCATAATTAAGACCATTGTATTTTGAGAGATATTAGAAAGTTAAAGTAGTGTGTCGAAATGTGAGAATGTCATATGCAAAAGAAAGGTGTTTAAGATTATAAACGATAATCGGATAACTTGTGATATTATTATGTCTTTATAGTACTGATTAAGATGTAGATCAAAATATTACGTGTAAGATATCTAACCAATAATTATCATGCTAATTTAATAATTTGGTAGACATGGATATGTAAATGTACGAATTATAACTTCATACTCATATTTTCTAACAAAGTTAGCTCAATATGTAACAAAAATCCTGACTTGTCTCCACTTCCTTCAAAAATGATTGTTGGTTTGTAATATCCCGAAATTTCGGTATATTTTTATAATAATATTTTAGTATTAGTAATTAACTTATTACAGCGAAGAATGGATTTAATTGTTGTTTCGTGAGTCGTTTTCGAAAATAAGTTCGGGATTGGGTTTTAAATTTGGATTTCTATTTGGATTTTTATTTCTACTTGGACCATCTCTAATTACTACAAAATAAACTAACTCACTACCATATTGGCCCAAACATCAAACAGCCAACCCAAACAAAAGGAAAGAGGAAAAAGAAAAGAAAAAAAAGAAAAGAAAAAAAAAAGGAAAAAAAGGAAAAAAAAAAAAAAAAAAAACCGACGCTCCCCCTTATAAAAACAGAGCACCTCTGTTTTTCTCGCCCCTGCTCGCTGCCTTCTTCACGCCGCACGTCCATCCTCACTGCGCATCCCCTTTTCCTCCTACCCAGACGTCGCCGCCGCTCACCTTCGCCGGCCGACCACCGCCCCTGCCCCTTTCTTCCTCTTTTGCGCCGTGGGTAACGCCTCCAATACCCCTTTCTTCCCCTGTTTTCGGTTCTTCCTTCAAACGTGATTATCAAGTCATTTTATTACTTTAATTTGTGTCTAATCAATGCTAATAGATGTTATGATTAGTGGGTAATCGATTTGGGTTAGTTTTATGCATAAAGAATTGATCTTGATGATTGTTTTGAGTTGATTTTCACTAATCACGAATTTGGGATTAATTAGCTTAATTATTCGAATTGGTTCAATTAGTTTCAAAAATTATGATTTTGGTATGTTTATAATCTGTTAATTAGGGTTCTTGAATTTAATTAGAGATTTAAATTGAGTTTTGCTAAAGTTTTGTAGAAATTGTAAATTGGGGAAAATTTGATAACTTGTTTCTTAATTAGGTTAATTAGCTCAAATTAATGATAATGGTTAATATTTCGACATTATGATAATTGAGGGAATTATAAACTGATTTTCGAATTTAAATTGAATTAATTCGTTTTTATGTAATTTTGTGTAATTTAAGTATGTTTTTGATAATTAAAACATAATATAAATTGGTTTAATAAATCCTAAATAAATTATAATAATTAAGAATTGATTTTTTATGAATTAGATTCTGTTTTAAAAGTGATTTTAAGTCTTTGAGAAGTTTCAAAATAAATTAAGTGTTATTTGGGTATTATTTGTTAATTATTGAATTGGAATTATAATTGTTGGTTAATTATTGATTGTTGGGTTATCTCATGGGCATTGCATATAGAATAGAGCCAACATAAGTATTAGATGAATGATTGAGTGAGATTAGTATTGATTTGGGATTATTGGTTGTATTATTGTAGCCTTGAATTCGTAGACGAAGAATACTAGTGATCGTTGTGCTGTCGTGTTCTTGTGTGCATTAAAAAGGTAAGCTAGCATGCTCAACCTTTCCTAAACTTGTAGAAACCTTTCAAAACTACATGCTAAGTGATTGGTGTGTTGGATGAAAACTTAGTATCATGCTAGGTGGAGAACGATTTATCGTTTTGATTATCATATTTTGATTGGATTGGTTTGGATTATTGAATTGATATATTGTTTGGGCTATGATTCAAATAATGTATTTTTGGAATTATGGTTTGCTGGATATTTGATGTCGTTGTGGTGGAATTGTGAATGATTGTATGGTTGTTTGAATACAAATTTGTTAAAGAATCGATATTGTAAACAAAATAAATAAATAAAGTATGAGGATACACGATGATTATTGGTTTGAGTCGCATCGACTCCACTTTATTTGGTTTGAGTCACATCGACTCCACTTTATTGCCCCACCGCATCGGTTTTTAAGTGGGCTTGGCTCTAGTACTACTCTATTGGGTTAGCAATACTTAATAGGGGGTGTGCACACTTAAGGTCTAGTAGTCTTGTATGGTATGGTTTGGTGGGTCGGCAAAGAACCGACTCACCCACGTATATAATGGTTTGGTGAGTCGGCAAAGATTCGGCTCACCCACGTATATAATAGTATGGTTTGGTGACTCGGTAAAAATCCGGCTCACCCACTTATCAATATATGAATGGTATGGTTTGGATGAGTTGTCAAAGACTCGACTCGTCCCACTTATAAATTTCGCTATGAACTCCTCATTAAAGATCGTAAAGAATTACTTGGTTTATATTATGAATTGTTATACATTTGTTGTAGTGATTGTGATACTTCTACTTTGGTGATTTGATTTGTCTTACGATTGGTTTATGTGATAATGTGCTAAGTGTGGTTTTCAAAAATAAAGTTAAAATGTTTTCAAAATCCAGGTAAGGGTTTTGGTTTTCTACACGTTGAGGTTGGCTTACTCAATTTCACTGACTTTTTCAACTGTGGCTTTTGTGTTTTAAATCCACCACAGGTTTGCAGTGATTGATGCATGCGGGAACGACAACTCATTAGATATTAGGTGGACTCTAAGTTATTAGACCATCAATAATGCTTAGACTATTTAATATTTTATATCTCGGATTGTTGTAATTTTAATTAATGGACTGTAATACACTATTTTAGACTATTAGACATTTGTAGTTTGGCTTTTGAAATCTCCTTGCATTCGGGTCTTTGACTCGAGTGCGGAGTGACACCTCTGAATTTCTTTATTTGTGTTTTGACTCTCGATAAAAATGTTTTTGAAAAGGAAAGGAAATTTGGGGGTGTTACAGTAACAGCCCGAACCACCGTCCGTCACAACACAACCCAATAAGATGGGTAGTCACCCTTAACCCCATATATCCTCACGTGGGCTCTAAAAGGTGAAGCCCTTGTTGTTAGTATGATGGTAGGAATCTATTATAAACTGATCATGTGAGCTTTAGTTTCCCAATGTGGTACAAACCAACTCCAGAAACCTTTTTTTAAATTCCGCAGTGTTACAAACTCCCCCACTTAGAGAACGCAACGTCCCCGTTGCGCCTCGGCCAAACCATACCAACATCAACACAGGTCCAAGATCTCCCCCGCTAGATGGCTGGTCTGGGCCTCGCCCCAGCACCCAGCACGCGGTCGCAGGGTTGCTCTGATACCATCTGTAACAGCCCGAACCACCGTCCGTCACAACACAACCCAATAAGATGGGTAGTCACCCTTAAGCCCATATATCCTCACGTGGGCTCTAAAAGGTGAAGGCCTTGTTGTTAGTATGATGGTAGGAATCTATTATAAACTGATCATGTGAGATTTAGTTTCCCAATGTGGGACAAACCAACTCCAGAAACCTTTTTTTAAATTCCGCAGTGTTACATGGTTAGTCGAGGTTTAGGAAGAACTATGAGTATGATAGATTAAATTTAGACATACACTACATGTTATATTATACAACTAAAGTGGTTATACTTTTGTAAATATTTTTGTGTTGTTCTTGTTTCATTCTGATATCCCGTTAATTAATATATCAACTAATAATTCTTTTAAATAAACAAAGAAACAAAAGAAGCTTATACAACCTATAAGCTAAATATTATTGGACACATTTTATTATAAACTCATGGATGTACGCAGCATTATAACGTGTTACGTTCAGTTCTAGTATGATTCGATAATGGTTTAAGTATGTTGAGTTATGTACTTAGGATTAGTAAGTAGTGTCTTGCATTTAATACTACTCCGTAATTATAATTAGATGCTTTGGTAATTACTTTCGATTATTGTATAAGAATTGAACATCACACATTGAGTTTTGGTATCTGATCTTGCAATTGTGCACTCCAATCTTTCTTCTTAATAATTTGACATGAATGTGGTCCTCGCTATTATCCAAATTGTAAAGTATATTGTAACACCCCCAAATTTTCTATCATTTTATAAAACATTTTTGAGAAAAATCCAAGACAGTACTCAGGAAACTTGATGGTGTCACTCCGCATTTAAGTCGAAACTCAAATGCAAGGAGAATTTGAATATCAGTTCCAACAACTTAAATGGTTTAAAGTGGCCGTTTACATCCAAGAACTTTAAAAATTACAATAATCCAAACTCCGAATGAAATATGAAATAACAAAGTTTAACGAATTGTCTAGCAATTGTCTAGCTTTATTCAATAATCAAATCCTAGAATACGAAGGTGAATCGCGCCCCAGCAGTCAAGCATCACATCCCACCTGTGGTAGATTTAAAACACAAAAACCACAGTTGAAAAAGTCAGGAAATTGAGTAAGCTAACACCCCAACTTGTAAAACCAAAAACACTTACCTTGCTTTTCAAAAACGATTTTACTTTTCATTTGAAAACAACACTTAGCACATATTCACATACAAACAATCCAATAATGTTTCAACACAAACAAATATACTATCATCATTCCAATTGTGGCATTCAGGGAAGATCAATGAGTGGGAATTTTGAATCATTTAAGGCGGTGTAACCAGCCCTACATAATATGAAATCATTCAATCATTTAAGGCAGTATAACCAGCCCTACATAATCCAACCAAGATAATCTAAACCTTAAGTGTGCACACCCCTTATCAAGTATTGCCAACCCAATAGAGTAGTACTAGACGCCTACAAGCCCTCTTGAAGACCTATGCGGAGGGGCAATTATATATGCGAGCAAAAATAATATATGCGATCAATAATTTGCGGTCAATAATATGTTCGATCAATAATGTGCGGTCAATAATATATGCGATCAATATTCCAACTTATTGTCTTCAATAACTTTCGATCATATTTCATAAATCATCAATCATAATCAAAGTAGCTTTCATTCAATCAAACCATTAACCATTACATAAGTAATATGCGATCATTATCCAAATACAATCATCCAATAACAATAACCAACATGATATTCAACAATTCTCCACCTAGCGTGCAGCTAAGTTCTCAACCAACAACCAAATCACACTTAGCACCAAATTTTGAAAGGTTTTATATAAGTCATAGAAGGGTTAAGCATGCTAGCTTACCTTCACAAACTCAAGCACAAACAGCACTACTCACAAAAATAATCCTCGTTCACGAACTTCTCGTTTACAATAATACAAACACGAATCTAAATAAGTTACTAATTCACTTATCCACCCAACCAGCTTCCTAACTAAATATACAATCCTATATGCCATGTATGGATGTCTTAAGATATGTATACCAAGCAATGTACCTTCCCCAACACATAAACGAATTTTGAGTACCACAAAAGTAATTCTATTACTCAAACTAGTTCATAATCACAACTAAGACACTAATAATATGAAAATTCCAAAAGTCTCAATTAATTTTGTTAAAAAAGAAATTAAACCTTCAAAAATCATACTTTCATTTACCCATATTAATCCCAATTCAAACCAACTAACTACATTATGTAAAAACCTTCAAAAATCCATGTTTTTGGCCTAATTAACCATAAATCCGAAAATTAGTAATTAAATTCCGAAAAATCAGAAACTAATTCCACAAATAATGATAATTTCGAAAATAATTATAACATACTAATTTTGAGTTTTCAAAATAGATTTTAATTACAAAACTAATTTCTATCCACAATTTCAATCAAACAAAAATCAAGGACAAACTCCACATACTACTCCAAACCAAAATTCTAAAACCCTAGTATCATAATTCATATCAATCTATCAACAATACCAAATCAATAACAAAAACAATCATCAAATCGAATTACAATAGCCCCAATTTCAATAATTCACAATTAACCCCAATAATTCAAAGCTAGCATAAAAATTACTCCTTTGATACTAAAATTGATACTACTCAATTACCCATCTATTATAACAACTAATTAAGCATAATAAACACAAGAACAAATCAAAACGAGTAAGAATCGAATTGGGTTGAAATAGATATCGAAAACAGAGGAGAGAGAAAAGGGGTTTATGTTACCCAAAAGTGACCGGAAAAGGAAAGAGAGGGCGGAAGGGCGACGGGAAAAGCGGCGATGAGCAGCGTCTGGCGGCAGAGAGGTGGATGGTAGGGCGGTTCGCGCGCGGAAGAGAAGTGGAGAGCAGGGGGAGTTGTGCGTTGTGCGTGCGTGAAGAAGAAAAAAAAAAAAAAAAAAAAAAAAGAGGAGTTGGGGTTTTTTTTTATCTGATTTCGTTTTTTTTTTTTTTTTTTTTTTTTTTTTTTTTTTTTTCTGAGTTAGTTTTGGGTTGGGGTGCTTGGGATAGTTGAAGAAAATATGGATCGAAATAAAAATAAGTCCAATTTAGCTAATCCACACTTAAAAACTCCCCTAAATCAATTTATTTTCTGAAAAACAACTCGATACCTAATTTGAAACTCATTTCCTAATTACGAAATATCATAAAAATTCGGGATATTACATACTAGTATATACTTTAACAATTGGTATCAGAGCCAACTCATGTCAAATTACTGGGAGTAAGAGTTTTGATTTTTTCCGGACATAATTACATGTTTCATCAAGTTGCTGTCCGTTTAAGAATTCATTGCAATTCGATTCGGTATGTAAGTTAGGTTTAATTTTGGTGTCATATTGCTTTTAAATTTACTGCAATTCGCAACACATGTTTATTTGCGTGTTTATAAATCTAATCAATTGCGGCATTATCGATTAAGTAATTATTATCTTAAAGCCATATTGTTTGCCATATGGGACTAAGTGGTGGTTTTTGTTTGGTCTTAGAATCCTAATGTTTAGTTTCTTGAATCAATTTGTATGTATTGCACATAAATTAATCACGTTTTGCATGCCCAATCGCCTAGTTTGGTTCTTCCACAATTGATCATGTGTGAGTAATTATAATTTTACTTTGTTTGGGCTTAGGCAAATTGAATATCCGTATGATTTAATTTGACTTTGGCTTAATAGACCAGGGATCAAGGTTTATATAGGACTTTGAAAAGATTATTTAATTAATAGAGTTTCATTAATAGGGTTTCACATAATGTTGATAACTAATTAATAATATAAAATTGACGAATCTCTCTAAAAAACTCCGATCGTTGTGAGGGCTTTAAAAACGCTTCATTTAATAATATAGAAGGTTTAACGAGTATCATTGTATCAATTCTCAACTGTTGTAGTCATCTCAATCAAACCCATTTTTGTTGCAATAGGAGCATGGTATAATTTGCGTTGATCTTGTTTTGTTCCTATAAAGATTACGGAAAAAAAAAACTCATAAATCAATATTCATACATCACTTACTTCGGTGATTTGTGGGGTCATATGACCAAACTTTTGCAAGCAGCGAAATTTTGTTCTACTTCTGCTTGTGTCATATGAGTCGTGATAAGTCTTTTCTATCTTCTCACGACTTTGTTTCACCTATTAGTTTGCTTCCAAATGCATGTTTTCCTCCCATTAACCGTTCAAATAAGAGGTGTGACCGCTCACCTTTCGTGTCACTACAAATTGATTGTCTCTGAAAAGCTTAAATTGAGGCAAGGTCTTCTAAGAACTCAACCTGAACCTCGAGAAATCTAAGACAAGGAGATTAATCTCCGATAGACGACTACAATGCAAATTCCAAAGGTAATATTAAGTTTCAAAGTAAAACGAAGTCATTTTAGCTATAGGTGTTTAATCTCTAGTTGATTTTAGGTATTCTCTTCCCACTAACGACCTTACATTACTTTTCCCCTCTTCAAAGATTCTAACCCTCCCATCCATTAAGCTCCTACTCACATCGTTATAGCACCACAAATAATTCTCCATCACCTTGTTTTTATAAATGTCACCTCCAATTCTCTCCTAACGACGATCAATCCTCTTACCGGACGATTTTCCACGGAGTCGCTGGGGGGTTTGTAGTTTTGTGGTAGGTGGTTAGTCATGGTGTACCTATTTTCTAGAGACTTGGAGCTTTTATGGTGGTAGCAAGTAAGGAAAGTCGAGAGGTTAGAGAAGACGTACAAACAACTAAAAATAACAAGATAATTCTACTCCGCATTCTTTATCGTGCTATTGTTGGACTCCCCGATCCAATAGGGGCTATTTGCCAAGAGTTGCCCTTGATCTTTTTCTATACTCCTATATTACACATAGAAAACGTCGAGTGCTTCTCCGTCACTTCCATTCTATGAAAGTAGGACTGTTTCGAAATTCAATTCTCAGTGTCATATAACAATGTTGACCAAATTGCCGTGTGGTAAATATTCTCTTTCATTTACGGGGCATGTGGATCACATAAAAACCATGTAGCGCTGTCAATTAACATGCTTTTAACCGTTCTAAGTTTACTCTAAACATTCAATCGGACTCGTGCTTAACCTAAAACGTTCGAAATCCCATAATGTGCTTCCAAAATAGCACCATCCTTCGAACACCTTCTTATCTCGACAATCAACACGATATTATCCTGATATGATTAATGCGTAACCTTGAATCTGGCTCTAAGAATCATCAATACTTGTCCTATGACGATGTACTACACACTACTAATGACATGATTAATTTCTCCGTCAAAACATAAAAACTTGTGTTTCACGCTGCTGATTAAATCACAGTTTCAGAGTTAACAAAAGCGCAAATTTTTGCACCCATCGTTTCCTCTCTGCTTCTCTTTCTCTCTCTAAAACCCGTCTGAACCGCCATTAGCAAAAGCTTCATAATTTGTGCCACCATTCATCTTCAAGAAATTGGAATTTCTAATTGAAATTGAAGAACAACTTCATTCATATAACGCCCACAATCTCTAATTGATTCTTGTCTTGTTTTATGGCATCTACTCAGCAGCATCGTTGCGTCTTTGGTAAGTTACATTTTCTCTCTTCTCATGAACTTTTGATCAATTTTTATTGTTGGGTTAATTGAATTTTGAAGTGGGTGTTTTTCTGTTTAATCGGAAACAGTTGGGAATATACCATATGATGCAACTGAAGAGCAGCTTGTTCAAATCTGTGAGGAGGTTGGCCCTGTTGTTTCCTTCAGGTTTGTGCTTTTCTAATGTTTGATTCAGTTTTTGTTGTAGCTTGTAGTATACTGAACCCTAAATTGTTGTTAAAGTTCCAAACTTTACTGAAGAATTTTTAGTGCATTGTTTGTCCCATCATAGTTTATTGCATTGTACAACGATGGTAAATAGATTGATGTTAGTCCTAGATGATAGGTTCATTCAGCTAGTGGGTTTCAATAGGGAGTTTCGTCAAATTAGGAAATGAGGATGAGGGGATAGTTTATCAGGAGTCGTGTTCGAAGTGTGGCGATAACTTAGTTGCTTGCCAAGGATGGAGGGTGCGGTGGGGTTACAACCATATGGATAGCAGTGAATATGGGTTTAGAGCTTAAGTTGTTTGCGGTGTGGATAGAAACATGTAGCTGTTGGAATTTCCTTGTTTTTTGTTTGTTAGCTGATGGCAGTCAAGGGTAAGCTATCTGAAATCAGATGAAATCATGTTTTCTTGACTAGATAGATGAGACTGGCATGAAGAGGGTTCGGTGATTGACTGACATTGGAGGGGATACGATACTTAGTTGAATAGACAGAAGTAGTATCTGTTACAAACTCATAGAATAGCGTAAACTTAGCCTCAAGATATCCTGTAAGATGAAGATGCTATTGGATATTGATTCTCCCTTCGGACGCCGAGCTGAAAGTATGTAGATATGTGCTACATATGGTGAGAACACTTAGCTTTTTGATTATGCAGCTATTAATTGTTAGTCATAGATGCCTGTTTCAGTAATCAGTTCTTGGACACACTGATCTTGGCCTATCCTTCAAAGAAGAGCTTTCTCTCTGTCCATTCTCTTTTGTTAGAATATCACCTTACGTTGGTGAATCTCATTATGTGACTGGTTAGGTTTTTTGTGAGAGCTCAACCCAATTTGTTTCTGCGTGCTTCGTGAATAATAGTCAACCAGGCAGAGATTTGGAGGGAGCTTGTAGTCTTAAACTCTTACTTAATACTAAGTTAAATCAATTGCAATGAAACAAAGGGTAATTGTGAGCTTTCGTATTGATTGAATTAATTCTTGTTTTCAGGTTGGTTATAGATCGTGAAACAGGGAAACCAAAAGGTTATGGATTTTGTGAATATAAGGATGAAGAAACAGCACTTAGTGCCCGGCGTAATCTTCAAGGTTATGAAATCAATGGTCGTCAATTGCGAGTAGATTTTGCAGAAAACGACAAAGGCTCTGATAGAAATCGTGATCAGGTTAATTTTCTGAGGGTTGACGATTCTTTTGTGTAGCAGTTGTAGTTTGATCTGTATTCTGGCTGTATATCGAAAACTGAAGTTTTGCTGAAACTTTTGCATTGCCTCTGGCTGTATAGCCACGTTGATGCATGTTTTTTCTTGCAATATAGTGCAGTTCATACTTCATACATGTGTGTTCAATAGTTCGCATAAATTCCATTCAAGGCTATAAATATATTGCTTAGCTTGGCTTTTCAACACTTCAGACTCTTGTACTTTATTTTCCTTAACCTTATGTTGATACTGCTTGATCTCAGTGTGCAAAATTTAGGTTTTGGTCTCATTATACGCTTTACTATCTCCATCATTTCAACTCTTCCTATTGTTTTGTTGTTTTTGACTGACCATATTGGCAGCCACCTCTAGACTAAATGATAGACACAAACAACATCTTCAACAACATCTTCAACCCCAGTGCCTTAAAGGCTTCCGCCATAAGGCGGGGTAAGGGGAGGGGGGGTCAGATGCACGCAAGCCTTACCCCTATTGAAACATAGAGAGTATGTGCCTTAAATGATAGACACACTTGTCTTAAAATTAAGGGAATTGGGATATATGCATAATAGAGTGTGTGCCATTTTTTAAACAAGTGAACATTTTGTTGTAGAGGTGGTTCCCAATATGGTCACTCAAACATAGCGAAACAACATGAAGAGTGGATGTGAATGGACGGAGTATCATGTTGCTGGGAATTGGCTAGTTTAATCAAATTATTTTTTGAAGCAGACATGACATGTGTGTTTTTGTTGGTGGATTAGCTAACATAGAGTGAATAACTCAAATCCTTATATTTAATCTGTATAGTTAATTTAGTTAATATTTAATCCCTATATTTGAACCAAGTGGCGTAGCCCCAAATTTAAGGGAAATTCCATCCCTAAATTCATCTGAAAAGACCCAATCAAGCCCCAAACTTGGAATTAAGGGTTTTGTGGAGGGGAGATCGGGCTAAGGTGGAGATAGGGGAGAAGACAGAATACCAAAGGGAATGTAGGAGAGAGAAGATGAAGTTGGGGAAGGAGAAGTAGAGGTAAAACAAAGCCTGGGATGGGGCGGACCATAGGAGGAGGTGCGCAGTGGTGTGGGGTGCTCATTGTGAGTTTTGTTTCCTTGGTTCATGGCCGGAATGTTGGCGTATGCGATGGAGATCGAATTTTGGTGGTGCTTTACACTAAAAAGAGTAAAAACATGGTGTTCTTCATTAAGTAACATATGAGATGGTGTTTGATAAATTTGAGAGTTCAAAGGTGGTTTTCTTAAATTTACCTTTGATTTTCTCAACATGTTGATATGTACAGCTCCAAAAAGATCAGATAGGAAAAATATCTTTACTCTTATACTTCGTTATTATAAGGTTCTACTTCAACCCTGTGGTGACTAAACACAACCTGCTTATGCTGGAAGCATATGAATTTGTTGAAGTGAAAAAACCTGACTTGTGTACTTCATCTGTCAGAATGGTCAGGGAATTTTGTTTGCAAAGTGTTGGAGTTCACTATCGGGTTTTCACAGTGTTCTCTGTAGCAATAGTTGGGGGTCAGGATCTTTCTGAGTTTGTTTTCTTAGAGTTTGTAGAGTCTATTATAAATGGTAGTAAAACATTTTTAAATGCATTTAAAAAGTTTTAGATGTTTTTTCTTACCAGTTTGAGTTTACTCGACATGATAGAGTTTATTTTTCCTCTGGATGATCCGATCACAATATTTGTTACTTTGATCTTTTCTGCTGGTGGATGACATTTTTTCCTTGGACCTTTTGACACTTGTGAAGTAGGTCCAGCAGGCAAACCTCGACCTATTACTGTATAGCAGGGATTATAATTTTCCTTTTTGAGCTGCTTTTATATTAGTTTTGTTTATTTTCTGTAGAATCAACTACGAACAACAACTTGTGTTCTGGGTGCTTTCCCGAGATTAATTTCTCGCTCTCTTTGTACGCACTTTGTTAAATACCATATCTTCCGTAAAGGAGATATCTTGTCTCCTCCAGTTGGTAGTCTTTTAGTGTTGTGGTGATCTATATGTTCTGGATCTGGGGAGATCGGAGAACTTGGCTTTCTTAAACTGTAGAATTCAAATTTCATTGTTGACAAGCTGCTTTCAAAGGAGTTCCCTTAGCCTTGAGATTTATGACATTACAAATAAATCTCATCATACAACAAGATTTAGCTCACATTGCTACTTAAAAAAAGACCCATCTTATTCTCGCAAAATGCTAGACAATACTCTGCCCAAAGCACCTAAAGACAGGTTCTCATCAGCTCAGTAGGGTTCGAATTATATGCTTCTTTTTTGTTTGTGTTAAACCAATTTGACAAGCAACCAGATGATTGTGTTCTATACCTGTTTACCAAGTACCTCAATGTGCCGTAACACTAGCCATGTCTTGGATAGGATTTTGTCGTGGACAGTTACATATTGTGTCTTTATATACTCGTCTTACTTGGAGTGGATTCTGTATTCAGCCTTTACCATAATTTTTGTTTGATGTTCCTATTCATCACCTGAGCACAAGAATCCTGACAGAATAATTAGTTAATGCTTGCTACACTTATCTCATTGCAGGGTCGGGGCGGGCCTGGATTGGCAGGAAATGCTGGTCAGTTCAATATCTTTCAAAATTTATTGTATTTGGATTTGACCTTCATTTTCATACACTGTAGTGTCCATGTCACTGACATTCTCCTATGTTGTTGGCTGAATAGATGGTCAAAAGCAGGTAGGTGGTCCAGCTGTCAATGTGGATGCAGCACTTCACAAATCTGTTGGCCTGCCAATAGCTATGACTGCTGCTTCTCTCATGGCAGGAGCTCTTGGTGGTTCTCAGACCAGCCAGGTAAATGAAATTGGATTGCAGAATCAGGCACCGGTGGGCAACGACCCACTAACCCATCATCTAGCCAAAATGTCCCGCAGTCAATTGAATCAGATCATACACGATATTAAGGTAAATGTCTCTAATTAACTGGTCTGTAGAATAACTTTAGTTAATATAGAACGTGTGACAATTGCCCTATGAAAACTCGATTTTTATTTAGTACGAATTGGTTTCAGATGCTTGCTACACAAAACAAGGATCTTGCTCGTCAAATTTTACTTGCAAGTCCACATCTCCCGAAAGCTCTTTTCCAGGTTTTGTTCTACTTTAATCTTCTTCAATTGATTGTTATAAGCACGTCGCTCGTCATCTTATGCATATATCCTTGTCGCTGGTAGTTATTTTATACTTCACCGAAAAGAAAGGGGGGCGAGGTGGGTTGGTGATTCGGGGGGGGGGGGGGGTAGTTTCTGAAACCTTGAAATTGAATTCTGAGACGCTCGGCACTTGCATTGGTCAAACCGTGCTACCATATTGGATTAAAAACAACACTATTTGAGATATTTTCCCTAAAAAGAAGGAAAAACAATTATTAGTGAGTTGAAAGTATAGCCTGTGAAGGACCAGCAGTATCATTGATCACTGGAAAATATCGTGTTCGGATTACACTTCACACCTCTGGGAATCTGTGGATAGCCATATGGAACTCGTAACGGAAAGACATTGAAAATGAAAGAAAGAAATCCTGTCTGCCGGTATGAAGAGGTTAAGCAAAAAATCCTTCCCCGGAGAAATTCTTAATATGAGACAATCTGGAGAAGATTCTAGAGCCACCTGTAACTAAAGAACTCAAAATATGCCCTTAAAAGCAGCCAAGGGAAAATTCAGGCTATTATGTTTCTTATGCTGAGGTAAAAGAAAGCAATGTGAGCTAATGCAATTTGCAGATCAGAAAGTGCATATACTCCCTCCGCCCCAGCTCAAACGCCCCAAGGCGTTTTTGTAGTGGAATAAGAAAATTTGATATAGTAAGTTGAGTGGGGTAATATTATGAAAAAGGAGGAGAGAGAATGTGAGGATTAATAAAAGTAGGAGAGATAATGTGAGAGAGGATGTAATAATTTAATAAAAGTAGGAGAGAGAAATATGTCCCAAAATAGATTGGGTGTTTGAGATGGGACGTCCCGAAAAGGAATATGGGGCGTTTGAGCTGGGACGGAGGGAGTATCTAACAATTTGTGACCTTCAAACCACTTCTTTTATATCTAACAAGGTGAAGGAAATGCGGGGAAATTTGGGTGTTAAACTTCCAAAGGCATGCATGAGTTACAGCTTACAACTTACAGCTAAGCTCCGAGACTCCCCAACCGCTATGGTGAAGGCCATACTTGCTCCTTATAATACGATGCCATAGAGCTCAGGTGCCAAAGGAAAACACCACAGGCATTTGCCAACCAAAGAAGTGTTTTTGGCTGCTAGACGTCTTAATCCAACCTCCTGCCTCAAGTCACAAACTCGATTACAACTTACAAAACAATCTATTTTCTTGCCTCTCAGCACCAGACCATAACAGAAGTTCCTCCTTGATTCCTCAATATAAGTAGCAATTACAACTGAGGTCTTATAAAAAGAACGCTGTGTCAGTGTCATATAAATGTATTTGTTTTTTGGGATTGAAAAAGATTTACTATTAAACTAGGAAGCAAAATAGGACAAGAGGACTCCAAAACACAAACAATTATAAAGAAGACCAAGTCTGTTGAATGAATTTAAACGGAATACCCTTAGAAACCCCCTAACTCTATCCCACTAAAGAAGCTAGCTTACCCTTAGATATCCATGGGTGTGCTTTTTCCCAAGGAAAAACCCGAGAATTTCGCTCCAACCACTCGCCGTCATAACAACTTCCCCAAGGCTTGAAATTCTGTGCTAAAGACATACCCAATATGCCCCTGACGAAGCCCAAATACCTTAGTTGTGATGAATTAGTACCATAAGGTCCATGACTAATACCATCATGGAGGGTTAAATGCACCCTTCTCTCAAATCCAGCACATATGATATGCACGTTTGGAACCAAGAGCAGTATTTGGTGTACCATGTACGCCTGTCAAGGTTATCGTAAGTGTTATTTCTACTCCCAAAGCCAAAAGTAGCCATATGAAGATATTTTCTTGGAATTTTAGGCTTCTTTGTAATTTTTTGGTCTTAATGTAGAACCTGGTATTGATCAAGATGTAAGTATCTAGTGGTATAACGTATTGGAATGACTATTCTACATATATAGCAAAATTTTAATATCTCTTTTGTACGTGGTTGTTGGCAGAATGTACTGAAACTCCTGTCTACCTTTTGTCTATTTTTGAGTGCAGGCACAAATTATGCTGGGGATGGTGACCCCCCAAATGGTGTGTTATCTGATCTGGCTTTGTCGTATTTGTACTACATGTTATGGCATCAATATAACATTCTTTTTATCTTGAACCTTCAGTTGCAGATGCCAAATATAAAACAACAGGCCCCCAATATTACAAATCAGCCTTCACCACAGCTTAGCCAGCTTCTCGCTTCTCAAATTGCTCCGGGGCCACCCTCTTTTACTCCGTTATCCTCTGTATCTCAGAATTCTTTGGCGCATACGCAGTTCTCAGCACCCTTGCCACTTCCTCCACAGCCACGAGGGCAGCATCCAAGTTTTAGCCAATTGGGAGTACCACCACAAAATTCTTTGCCTGCCTCATCTGGGCCTTCACCAGTTCTTCACGCTCGTCCTCAACTTTTGGGCGGGCCGCAGATGCCACCTGTATCTTCATTTAGGCCTGTGCAAGATTTACATCAGCAACATGTAGGATATACTGGTACACTGGGTGTTCAAAATGCAAATTCTCAGCCTTCTTTTCAGACTCGTCCTATGCCTACAGATCCTGGATATCAGGTTAGGAAAGTACTTTCAGAAAATGTGAGCTTATCTGTGATAGAATGATAGTATAAAAATTGAGACACAAAATGATCGAGTGTTGGAGCTCAATACCATCAGCAAAAGTTCTCTTCGATTGAAAATTGTGGTATGGATGGGCTTAATGAGAAAATAGCTTGTGAACATGAGGTGTTGTGACTTGTGATGGGAACCCAAGTGTTATTTTGGGGTCTCTCAATGCATAAGGTAGCTGCATTACCATTCATCCTTGCTGGATAGCTGATTCTTGTTTAATCATTGTTCAGGTTGCTGCTTTGGTACGCCCTGTTATTGCAGAGGCAAATCCCATTCGACCACAAAATGTTCGGAATGCAACCTTGGTTAACAGATCACACAACTTGCCTCCATTATCTGGTGTAAATGATTCCCAAGATCAGGGTCCTTCAAAGCTTATGAAGTTGGATGGAGGAAGAGCTGCTCCTTTCTCATCTGTTGGTTTGGCTGGACATACTGCCACTGCCCCTGGACCATCAAATACTGGTGGGATTAGCTCAGCTGCAGTGGGAAAAAGTCCAAGCGTGGAAGCGCAGAACACACAGAAGCAATCCTCACAGGTAACATGTGCCTCCCAGACTTTTAGCCTTCAGGAATTCTATCTAAGCCCGAAAGCAATTCGTTTTACAATCAAGCTTCCTATTTGACTTTTGTAAATATAGTTGAGTTATAATTTGACACTGAATGTTTATATTAGTTTTAAAAGTTTTTCTAAAGTATATTCTCATAAGTTTTATATGAAGAGAAAAGTAATGGTCAAAGTAGTCTTGGGGATTGTGCAATAATTGGATGTTTAAACTGAGGGAGTAATCAAGAAATGGTTAGCCAGTAGTGTCAATAATACAAGGCAGTTCAGTGACTTCAATAATTTAAGCGGTCTGTTAACTTAGTCCGCAATTCTATTATAGTCAGTTCTGGAGGTAGCTTTGTAATATCTAAAGGACTTCCAGAACTAATTATATTATACTTCTAAATAGTTCTTGATGATGCCTGAAGGATAGCAAAATTGTCGTTTCTCAATTGGACTGCAGGATTTGTTTTCTAACAATTTCTATGGTGTATTAAATGGTCACGACTTCAAAATAACATATAAAGAGTGCTAATAAACCTTGATATTTGGACATGCTTCTTGATGGATCGCCTGCAGTTAAACTGCTCTGTGTTGTCGAAGTGAAGGATCAAATGCTGAAATCTTTTGAATTGTTTGGGCTTAGTGGATTTCTCTCTTTTAACACTTCTACATTCTGCTGTTGCAGCTTCCACCTGATGTGGAGTCGGCCCTGTGGCAGCAAGTGCTTAGCCTTACTCCTGAACAACTGAGTTCACTGCCCCCAGATCAACAACAGCAAGTCATTCTGTTACAGCAGATGCTCAGATGACAAATTTTCGACGAGCCTAGTCAGTGAAAGGCTTCCAACAGAATTAGTTTTGTACTTGGAGCTGATACTTCCTGTAAAATCTCCTACATCTTGTATAAATAGGTGGCTGGCTAGTATTTTTGGTAATGCCGATTTATGCCTCCTTAGAATACACGATGGAGGTTATCAGATGCTGTAAAGCCATCTGATTTTTTGTAATATTTGTAAACTTCCCATAAAGAGGAAATATATGAATGAGCTACAGTTGTCTATAAGCACAGAAGTTTCGAGAATGTTTCTGGTGTTCTGGACATTTTTCTGTTGTTCTGGATACTACACCCTCGTATGAAACTCCCATAGAATTCATTCTCATTTCATTTGTTAATATGACCATTGTACTTGGTTTGCCTTCACACGGTGCAGCTAGCTCTCGTCTTGCCTGCGTTGTCGATGTGTGGTACTGTGATGCTTTGTATTTTTTTTTTTTTTGAGCGTTTGTCTGATTCAAAAGTGCAAAGCGAACTTCAGTTATGCAGTGATCCCGAATCATAGCCATTCGGTTATCCTTCCAAAACATCACTGGATTCTTGACAGTCACACCTCTGATTTTTTAGACATGTTAAAAATGCATTTGTATTGAGACATGTTGAAACGCATTGGTACCGGGTACGAGACGTTGGAAAATGCATTTGCTCATTATCGCAGTCGCATTTATAGCAAGCCTAGCCCTAAATTAGGCATAAACTTCCGATCAACTCGTATATACTCCTACCTGATTTTGGATGAACAAGAGCAGGCAACAAAATTAAGTCGTTTCGATATGACATTTCACACTGATTAATACGTCTATATAAAAGAATAGGCCTAGCCCGGGTAGGTCCTGACATGCTGTAACAAGCTATTTACATTACAGTGTCCTTCATGGTCTGTCACAAAAGTTCATCAAAATTCATTCTGTATGCAACTTCCCTCATATCAGAGTTCTTAGTACCAATATGCTCATGTAAATTGTCCATAAACCGTATGTCTGTGTGCTTAAACAAGTGAACCTCACAGATTTCAGAGAAGATATCCACGGAGTGTTCTTGCGGCCATACGCGAAAACAATCTTGCAAACACATCAGCTGGTAAAGTATAGAGTTGCTGCTGTCGCTCAAGTGGTAGCTGGGAAACAAGGTCAAAACAATCCAAGTTAGGGAACATCGAGTCAGGCGCACCCCAAATTCTTATGTGCATCTAAAGTAATTACATGGTGAGAGGGTAAGAAAGTTGCATCACTTTGAAAAGGATTGAGATCCCCTGGCGTTGGAAAATAAACTCTACCATGAAGAGCTCCCTCTTGTTTTCAAAAATGCATTTCTAGTAATACTTACTGCATTTCTAGTAATACTTACAATATATAGTACACTATAGAAAATTAAATCTACAGGGTCGTAAACCCTTTCCTCGTTCTTCAACTTGGTGAGAGTTCTTCAAATCCAGACAAAGATACTGAAGACTTAAAAACTGACAAGGGAAATGCAGTTATGTTTCTATTACCTCATTTACCGAAGCAAGGATGGGCAGAAGTTCCTGGATAGATGGAAGCTGAATAAGAAGCTCAGATATCTCTTGCAGAGCTGGTCTCCGGCTCCTCTCATCATTCATCTTTTCAGTTTCCTAGAAGAACATCAGCATAAGTATGGTTTCCGAGCTGTCTATGATTATGATATCACATCTTACAAATTAGTTGAATATTCAAAGAGGCAGAGCTATTATCACATGAAACTGAAACATTGACTTTCAGATTGTAACATGAACAATCGCAGCAGTTCAGTATTGAACAAGGACAGAGTCCTGCTAAAAAAATGAAGGAGAGATGGTTCAGTGAAACTTTGTACTCATGCAAGACCTCAACTAACTATAATAGCAATAACATTACTCCAGTGCATGAAAGACTCCCATTTATGGTGAGATAAGAAATAACCCGTTTTTAATTTAACTTCGCCTGTTTTTTCTACCAGGTTTATCCCACTCATTAAGGAGAGAATTGGTTAACCTGGCACCATTATTATCTAACTTTAGTATGGCAATTCCAGTTACAATGCACGCCTAAACAGAACTGTTTGCTATTCATATGGAAGCCCCTTGACTTCAGCAAACTGCTGAAATTTATAGGAAAAATAGATGACAGACTAAAACATATACAACGCAAAAGAAAGGTCATCGTCGGACAGGAGACAGCAAATTCAAACAAATAAGTAACCATGACTTTCGCTTCTATATATATGCCAATCAAAGATTGACATACCCAAGGAAACGCGGCCCTTTCAAACCCAAGCTACATACACTAAGCTAACATATAAGTATTCAATTATGAAATGGATGTCACAGATGTTTTTTTCCCTCAGCATGTTTATGTAAGGTCATTTGTGTCAAAATGTGTGATGGTGAACCATCAAAGGACCTGTATGTACTTACTATGCCAGAACCTTGAAACCCTGATATCAATAGCACAAGGCGACGGAAGTTCTTCAAGTTGATAATATCTTCCTCGGTCATTGGATATGGTTGAAATGGAACCGGAAATGGTATAGACGCAATAGATACGGAAGTAACAGAGTTGAGAGTTGCTACCCCCAATGCATCCAAACCCTGTAATATCCAATCAAAGCAGTCAGATAAAGCCAGGTTTCACATCCAACCTCCGTATCTCAGTGACTGGATGTTTGTAAGAGTTCTCTTTATGGCTGTAAATGTCTAACCTTGGCAGTTTCTTCAAGGAAAATTTGCCGTACGAAAGAGCCCTATGAGAAACCAAATTCAGAGGGAATGTCATTACAGTGTTCAAGTCCTGGCAGTTGAAAGAAAAAGCACAGAAACTTGTAATCTATGCATCTAGATAGGAGCTTGAACACCACCCTCAACATAACAAGATGAATCAGCAAATGACAAATGAACTGAGTAGCAAGGAAGTGCAACGGTGAATATTCTTTCTTCCTCATTAGCTCTAGAGGAAGATATGCAGGTTAATCTATGCTCCCTTTTTCACTTACACGGCCTACAACTTTGACATGATTGACATGTTCACCCTAATACCGAGTACATTCTCTAATCATTATATTCAGAAATGTATACTGCAATGCAATACATGGATCTCTAATCACATCAAATGAAGAGGTGCAATGAATGAGCCAAGCTGCGCTTCAATGAGCAGATAACATTAGTGAAACCTGTAAAGTCAATAAATCACTCCACCTGTTCTGCTAATGCGAAAGACAGGATATCCTTGGCAACAAGCCTCGTGTCGGGTTCGTCTTCCTTCACCAGCGCTTCGCCTATTTTAGCACGTTGCATCTGCCATAGGAACTAAGATGTCAACAACATGGAGGAATTGACAAAAGATCCAGATTTTTAAGTGGTCGTCTATAAGCTTTTGGAGCTGCAGCATAGATTTTTAGAATTAACCCACTTGTATGACATTTAAAGCACGTGCATTGAATTCAAACCGATCAAATGTATGGTAACCTTAAAGACAAATATGAGTCCCCACTCCACTTTCCCTGAGAGCAAAGCCCTACATAAACGGGACTAAGTAAGGCCTGAGGCCCCCCTCGAATCCTTTCATTATAAGAACATGCCGCAACATGGCTTTCTTTTGCCAACTTAAAAGGGGACTGCAGGAAGGTCCGTTAACCCCATGTCTGGTATCATATTTGAGCAAAACGCAAAGCAAGCCAGAACTGTAAAAATCTTGAAACGAAAAGTGCCCATCACAGTTTATCGCTTCGGAAATGTTCATAGGTACTGTAAAACCATATTCTGAATACTTTCAGGTCGACAGACCTATCTCAATTTACTAGGTGGTTGGTAACCCCAACTCTTCACTGGTTATAAGAATGGTACTATATTTAGCTGCTCCCTTTCTCTATGAAGAACAGTCTCTTTTTAATAAGTTTAACATGAAGAATAGTCAGAATCGTAACGATAAAAAGACCCTTAAGCATCCATCTAACAACATTTTCTTCAACAGCATGTCTATGATCAGCAACTGTGCTGCAGTTAAGTGCATATTCAATACATCAAAGAAGATAGATACCCTTTAAGAGAGGAAGGAGAACATGTACACCCTTACATTTTGTACAAAAATACAGGTATAGGAACATCTTAAAATCCTAACAGAAGCATGAAAGCGGAAAGTGGGAGAGGACGTCTAACCTCAGTAAGCAACGACTCTAACCGGTCAATTCTGAAGACACCATCCTAAGAAAGCAGAGCAATAATTAGAATAATGTAAACTGATGCAGACATAGCTTATTAAAGTCACAAGCAAACCAGAAGATGTGATTTGAACAGAATATTACAAAATTTCACCTCATAAAGAAGCGACTGTAAAGAAGATGTTAACTTAGGCGAGCTTCCTGTTAGGACTTTTCTGGCAATGTATGGATATGTACTCCCCAGAACCTTGTAATTGGGGTCAAAGTTGATTGCAATGCCCTCCAAGACAGCCAGACTGAATTACGAGAAAGGAATTTAAATTAGCTGTAAAGTACTATTTAGTGTGAAGTCATGCGAATCTCCGGGAAATTCTGACGAGCCACCTCCAATCTTACATGCATCCCTGTTTTTGACCACTCCAAATTCAAATTCATTGGCCTTAAGGAACGTCCATCACCCTAAGATGTCAGATAATCTCCAGGCCACAACTCCTGGCCACTTATATTCATCACCAATATGAATTTTTCTGCTTAGTCCAGCATAGAAAATAATTTCCATCTAGATGTGGTTGAATCCCTGCCCATGGAAGCAGATCCTAATATGGCCAGTATGTCTATATGACTCAAGTCAACTGCTACACAGTACTGTTCTGGAACTATCTTTAGAAAGTCCCTAATCCCCATGAAAGGGTAATACTCTGCAGAGCTCTCAGATACACTGCCATTTGGTGTAAGCATGTTCAACATATGGTGTAAGCAAGAACAACACTAATTGATGACCAGCATGTTCAGAAAGATTATAGTACCTCCGAATGACGAGGGAAAAATATGAAGGTATACGAAATTTGAACTTATACCTGCAACGAACCAAATATGAATGTTGTCAGAACTTTGAGAAAGTAAAAACAAGAAATATATACAAGAACATGCCTAAACAGTTTCTTTCCAACTATTTCCCACCCCCGACCCTTCAAGGAGGAAGAGAGAAAGTAATATTCACCAAGGAGTGCTTCCTTTTCTTTCCCATATCTGTTTACTACAAGGGAAGATACATCGAAATTTTATACTCTGAGAATGCATGACCTCTGAGGTATTTTCTGACATGAGCACAAATGAGAATAAGTGCGCTGGGGAAGGACCATAGGTTGATCTGTGGGGCACACTGTTTAGCAGGTATTGATAACATACACACACCTCTAGTTAAAAATAAATCCTTCCAAGTTTTACACTTTTACCAACCATAAGTCAAGCATACTGAATTCTTTTCTTATTACCCCCCTTCCCTCCACTCAAAAAAATGAAAAAGACACTAGAAAGGAGTTGTCTGACAACTTAACTAAATTCAGTAACCAGTCAAGTTTTGGGATCATGGTATCCATAATCGGTGACAACATCTCTCTGCTCCTTTCCTTCACGAAAACTGTCAACATACTCGAATCTTTTCATATTTTCTAACCATTGTAGTGAGCTAAAGACCAAAAGTTCACAATTCATATACATGTAACATGTAACCCATGCACGCAAAGAACAAAAACTTACATGGTGAATCCCAATTGACCCGAGAGATCCCCAAAACTTATATTGCGAACTCCTTTACCAACAGCATTCTTGAAGACACCTAAAGACAAAAAAAAAAAAAAAAAAAAAAAAGCAAAATCTCATCAGCAAGCTGTGTTGATAAGATGGTAAAGCTATGCAGACAAGGATGAGAAAAAACTTCCTACTTCAAATTAGTAATGCTAGGGCAGTAGATGCAGGAACACTATACCTGTTAATGCATTTGTGACAGCCTCTTTCTCTGCAGTCGGGGGAAGAAGCCTGCATTTCATAGTCATATGATAAGTAAAACCATCATAAAATGTTACTCTATAATATTTATACATGATAGGATAGGGAAAATGATGAGACCCTAAAGTAACAAAATCCTTCGCCAATGCATTGAAATCCCGGTTTACAAGATGGAGGCAAGCTTCAATAAATCCATCACGTAACTCTTCCTTAAATTCACCCATCATGCCGAAATCTGGAAGTAAAAGGAGACGAAATTAAACAGAAGTTGGATAAATATTGTTCATGTGATAGGTTTAGCATTTAGCAGGCAAAAAAAGCGATTTCAGAACAACCAAATCCACTCATTCCCATCTGTTGATCCAAAATATGCCTGTTTAATAACAATTCACCAGTATTCAAAACCAATCTAACCAAAAAACTTTTTCTGCAGCAAAATTTAACAGAATTTTGATGCCCTGAGAACACTTCGAGCAAGTAATTCATGACAAACAGAGATGCTATTGTGTCAGACCACGCAGCATGTATACCATACTCTCGAGATTATGTACTCCCGAATTTGCTTTTATGTACTTTAGCGGATTTTTAATGTACTTTTGCAAGTTTTTCATGTACTTCAGTGGATATTTTATGTATTTTTGTGAATTCATATATAGTTTTAGTCATTTGCAACCAAGATAGATTAATAAAACTTTGCATTGATATTTCAAGGTTCTAACCTATTTACGTAAGCATTTTTCACCCATTAAGAGACTCTAATGAATTGATAATCGATATTTTCATCTTTGTACTTCAAGATCGTGTATATCTTTGTATTATTCTACATACTTATACTTCCAAATACTATAAATATTAGCAAAACTATACGAAAATGATTTGATAAGTAAATTTACACCGTTTTAACAAAAAATACACAAAATTGTACTTAAAGGACATTAAATTAGGGTAAAAGTACATCAATTTCTATGTTAAAGTACACAACACGAGAAGCGAGAGTACGTACTCTCGGGTGTACACAATAATTTACCACGTTCCAACCTGATGTTCTCCTGTCTTTTAATGTATTGAGATATACTTTAAATGTCCATATATTTATATTCTAAAAGTTGAAAAGGCTGCTTATGCTTGAACTTTGGACCTTCCAGAACCCAACTGGATGGTTGCTTGAGTCTTGGAAGTAATGGAAATGAAGAAAACACCACTAGGAGTTCATGTTCTTACTTGAAGAATTATGATAATTCATACTAAGGAAAAATCTCAAATGAGTAATGAGTAATTAATAACTTGATATTGATCCACTTGAACAACGCAAGTAGAACCAGACCTGAACCGAATTTCTTTGACAGCAACTGATTAATGTATTGACAATAAGATAAAGTACCCAATCTACACTCAGCGTAAAACTAGCTTGGCCCACTCCGAAACAAGTTTCAAAACCAGGCAATCTGATAAGACCCAAACCAAAATATACCCGACCAATACAACTGTTCTATCAGGTCTAGGTTACACTCACAACACAGTAGTAATTGATCAAAAACATACATATGTTTGAAGTACCTAAATAAGCTAACTTCCCGTCATTTGTACGAAGAAGGTTGCCAGGATGTGGATCCGCATGATAAAATCCATACTCTAGAAGTTGATTAAAAGAGCAATACACTCCTACCTGTTCAGATAGACATTCCTTTCAAGCTATCGTTACAGAAACTACTAGATTAACTATAAAGTCATGGCAAACAACTGGAGTTTAGAATCTACCTCAACCAGGTAGAGATCTTTAACTTCCGCCAACTTTTGCCCCTACGTTACAATATAAGTTGCAGAAAAATTAGACAATTTTATAAATGGAAATTTCTAGCTGATCCTTCTCATCCTTAATCAAAATGGCCAAGATTCATTCAAAAGTACTCAGTAAAGGAGGAGAAAGTTTATTCAAACAGATATGTACAAAGGAAACGACATTCAAATCAACATGAGGCAAGACAACTACTGTACCTCTATCCATTCCATAATTAAAACTCTCTGAGTCGTATTCTCAATGTACATATTGGGAACCACAACGTCTGGAAGACCCCCATACAATTCTCTGCATTGAATGGAAAAATATATCTATACTGAGATTAATAAATGACAACAAGGAAGCCATAAGCAGAGAAGGAACATTCAAGACGAAAAACTATCTTCAGGACGAACTGAGTGACTGGCTTCAGATACAGGGAAATTCAAGGAGCTAGATAGCGGCCCTAAGAAACCTTAATAATAAAATAAGTAAACAATAAGATTCTTACATAATTTCTTCAAAAAAAACTTATATCGAACCTTAAGTTGATTGAAAGACTAATAAGAATGACCTTGTGCGAATTCAAACTAATAGAACACAAAAGTTTCAGATTTATACAGTTAAACCTTAAACTCATTGGTTTGGTGAAAACCGAGTAAATGTATAAGTTTTCTTCCCAATTGCAAAAAAAAAAAAAAAAAAAAAAAAAAAAAAAAAAAAAAAAAAAAAAAAACTCTTCAAGTCTAAACCTCCAAAGGTTCTGAAAGAATACTGAAGCTTTACCAGAAAAAGTAGGTTCCTCACCTGAATTTTAGCCCATTTTTTGCTTCTTTTCTATAATCCATCTCCTGCATTCAATTTGAGTTACCTGTATTCATTAAAACTCTCTAAGAACCCTTCTCATCAATCAAAACAAAACAAACAAAGCCATGGTCCCAAAATGGTTTGGGGCGGCTAACATGAATTATGGTCAGGAACGGTCAATAAATAAAGGGAAATAAAAACAAAATAGGACAAGTAAGAAAAACAAAGTGTGCAGAGAACAAACCAGAAAGACAAACTATCATACATATATATGCAACCCTTGAAATTGAAAGTCATGACGAGATGTAAAAGACTGATAGCATTATAAGAAAAAGATCAACGGAAATAGAATTACCAAAGGTACAAATGAAGAGAACATAAACTTTCAAAAACAAAACAAAAATGATAAACTGAGGTTGCTTAAAGAAACAAGTGAAAAGAAACAGATAATAGAAAATTTGAAGTCCCCATCATACTATCATCTAAGAATATTTCACATATCACTTGAAAAAGCACATAAGTTCAGTGGTACAGTGGTAAACTGGTAATTCATAGTAGAGATGGCAAAATAAAATCTACGCAAATGGATCCTAAAGTAATCTGTAAGATGTCATGTCAAACATAAGTTTTGATCACAGATATAAAGGACAGAACATTACCCGAAAGAGGCTTGTAGCCCATTCATCAACAACAGCCTGCAAATGAGGTTCTACCCTTTCAGTTACAATAATAAGATTAGAACAGCAACAGGTACTTGTCATGGTCGTTGTGGACCTCCTGCCTACTAGTTGAAGAAATTACATCCTGATTGTTTTTGTAATTTACTATCCTAAAAATGGTGCGCTGGATTCTATTTGTTCCAAATAACTATCAACAGCATTACCTGAAGATCAGTATTTAACTTTCCAGCACTCCGGATTATACCAGCTATATAGCGCAGGATGAAGGTGTCCAAGGAAATGACCGCTTTTACACCAGGCCTCTGGACCTTGACAGCGACTACATGTCCATTTGTCCGAAGTTTTGCTTGATAAACCTATTTGCAGAAATCTTGCTCATTAGAATATTATTATGATAAAAGAACAGTCAGCAATTCAAAAGTTCACATGAAAGAAGCTTTTGCAATAGAAGAAACATTTTGGGGTAACCGTAAGCAGCCTCCCAATGTTTTCAACGTAGGGGTAAGGCTTGCATACATCCGACCCCACCTGCGGGAGCCTTTGAGGCACTGGGGTAATGCTGCTGCTGCTGCTGCTGCTGTTGTTGTAGTCATCTATCACTAATGAAATTTTGTGTTGACTTCTGAAGCATAGGCTCTTGACAATGCTGTTGCGAAGAGAATTTATTCTAACAGAAGAGAAGTAAGGATTAACCAGGTCAGGTAACACCACAAAAATGAAGCATTGTCAATCATATGAACTCCCATCTCCAAGTCTCAACTGGAGATGATCCCTCCCATTAATTTAATAGCCACTACAACCTTTATATTTATATTTCATTCTTTTACCTTTGTATCCCCCATAGATGAGTATATCTATACGATAATATTACTCCCTTAAAATTCTTAAGAGACCCTACCTAGTATAATTAATAGATTCCGGAGTGAAGAAATCCAATAATGCCACACAGAAGGATCTTTGTGTTACAAATCAGGAAATGTCCGACTACAAAGACTGCCAGTCAAACATATAGGCCATATAACCAACTACTACGCATCCAAAGCAGGTTAATTGTTAGATACACAATGACTGAAAAGGATAAAATACAGCAATCTGTCGCATGAAGAAATAATCTAGCAGACAACCTCATATATCTTTCTACATTCAACCTCATTCACCAGGATATCATAACATCACACGCACAAGAGCGAAAGCAATAAAGGGTTTTATGACATATCTCAGCATACTACGCAAAAGTTTAGGCCTCCAGCTGATATCAATACACAGACATGCACATTAGGCACCTAGGCATCTTATTGATGATGGAAAGAAACTGTCCAGTTCACATTCATATTCCTCATTCCCAAATGACCTTTCAAAATTCAAATCTATCCCCTTTTGATGTTTTTTCCCATACAAGCCACCAACTCGCTCCTTAGCTTATTCAATCTAGATGAAACTACTTCCCTACTTTCTTTCGAAGAAGTCACTCCAGTCTAGAAAGCTAATTTTATGAGCCATCTTCTTCGTCCAATACACATTATTGATTAAACAAAATGAACCAATTACTACGTGAATCCAAGTAATATTGTAATTGTTACCAAAAAAAAGGAAAAATCATAATCGCTACCAAAATAAATATCGGAATGGTCCTTCACATCACCAATCACTTTGAAATGTACCATCTTAGTATCTCCAAAATGACTCACTACATTGTCTGCGCTTCTCATATTGTAAAGTAGCAATAGGTTGTTCCATTTCAAATACAATGGTCGTAACAGGTCATCCTTGAAACAGTCCCCCTAAGTTTTCAACATGGAATTAAGGCTCCTTACAACTGATCACCCCTTACCTCATCATAGGGAGGAGCCTTTAAGGGAATGATGTTGTTTTTCGTAAACTCTCCTTGGCTTTTGTGTAATTGTGAACCCTTGGTTCCAGTCTTGCCCTCAGTTAATCTAGAGCAAATCCCAGTAGATAATCTAAAAGGTGTTGGCTATACAGCGCCCTAAGAAAGTGTACAGGATCTCAAATAAACCGAAACACGATCATCAAAAAGTTTTCATTCCAAATCATACGCACACAAAAGCAATGATTTTCAGAAGCTACATATCGGATCCCCAGATTAGAGGCATTAAGCCCAGTGGTCCACAGTTTCAATTAAAAGCCAGACTCATTTGTGTCAAAGGTGGACCGAGTTTATTCCCTCCTCTATCACACATAAGGAAGATGTTAAAATTACAAATCAGCAAGAAGCATGTATCATTAAAGTCACCACGGAATCAAACCCAAAGTAAAGGTAAACTATTTATTAATAACACCATCAACGCGATAGTACAACTTCAGGAAATATGGTACCTGACCAAGAGATGCAGCAGCAACTGGTTCTGGAGAAATTTCTGAAAACATTTCATCTAGTGTCATCCCAAGTTCTTCTTCAATGGTACTGAAAGCAACTTTACTAGAAAATGGTGTAATTCGATCTTGCAGCAAGGAGAGTTGCTCCAAATAAGGTGGTGGAATCAAATCCTACAAGAAGAAATGTAGTTTAACAAGTGCTCACACTTCGAACAGAATCGAGTATCTGAAGCCTGGAGTTCCCAGATTCTGACCATTTAACGTTTCAGGTGATGGATAGAATTGTGTTTAGCAAGTTGTATATATCTAAGTACAAAAATTAGTTGAGAAATACACAGTTTGTCTTGAAAGGAATGCAGCATCAGGCGAAAGAATCAACGGGTGAAGTGTGAACAGCGGTTAACCAGAAAACCTCAAATTCCCCCATATGGCATTTCTGAGACTTACCAAGCACAGTTTTTCCAAAACTGCACCTCAACCCAATTTATTCTACTGTTCTACAAGGGTGGCCAAGCATCAGCAAGGATATAATGCATGTAACTCATCAATCTACAGTACATAATTCTGACTTTCACCTAGAGCTCTAGTTGATTTATGAATGTTTCTGGAGTCTCAGACCTCCATGTATACTTCCATTTACATAAGCCGGTAGCAAACTACATCTCCATATTTAGAACGCTGCCAGCATCGAAAACAATTAAACATGTACAGGCAGATGGACTTTCTGCGATTAAATGTCACAAACCTCGAACTCAAAAGTAGGCATTAGAAACACACAAATTTGGATAGATAACTTACGGATCTAGATGAAATCGCCTGAGCAATTTTCACATAAGCCTGCAAGAATACAGTAATGGTCAAGTCAATTTAAACTGAAATGACCAAAACAACATTTGAAGAATAACACCATCTCAAGTCAGCAAATCAAGGTGATTGTAGACAACAACATCGAAACTTTATTCTGTTAATCATTTGTGCTCGGATACCATGATCTTGCATATGTAAAAACAATGAAAATGTTGAAAGTGCATACAACACTACATGTTGTTTCTTCCCCTTGTAACACAAATAATCAAATGGATATCTAGAAATGACACCAAGAAACAACACCCCATTTACAAATTACGGCCTCAGTCCATCCCGATAAATTATACCATGCTCCCGGGAGCACAAGGAGCATGGTGGTCCTCCTCACAATAGAGGAGTAGGGACCACACTTGAATGAATTTTAAATTATTTTTAAATGTGGTCCCTACTCCTCTATTGTAAGAAGCACCACCATGCTCCTTGTACTTCTGGGAGCATGATATGCATTGGCCCATCCCCATCTACAGAGAACACGATATTAAAGCGAATGAGTTTACAAATTTCGAATACATGATAAACAAACTCCCACATGACAAAAAACAGTCGTCTAACAAAGAAATTCCATTGCAATCTAATAAGAAAATAATACAGAATGTGCATGGAAATATAGCATTCTATCAATTAAAACAATGAAACAAACGAAAACTTGTCCCCATCCAAATCAATTACACCCTCCGTTCCTTTAGACCATTAGCGTGTTGTTTGAATATGTGCGAGGAATTCAAATCATAATCGGAGAATCGCCCTTCATTTAATCACAAATTATCGAATCAATCATACAATTGATGAAGAAATAACACGCGTTCGAATTCTTACCGGGCCCAATTCCACCAGTATTTTCCGAAGCTCCGCAGCTCGAACCTGCAAACAAACGTCAACAACAAGTCTTAAACATGCAATTTCCAGCTATTCCTCCATAATTAAACATGTAAAAGATTTTGAACTCTCCTCATTTTTCTTTTTACCTCGAACATGGAATCAGCTCTATCCATAAGTCCGTCGACATAGCGAAGCGCGAACCACCGCCCAAGCGTAGTACCAATCTGAACAAACCGGCGAATCAAAATCAACGGCTTCTTCCGGTAAATGGACCCGATTTTGGCGACGTTGTACTCGGAGAGTGACTCGGCCTCCGACTCACTGAGTTGGAACAGGTACCCCGAGTTCTGCGTGAAGGTGTCCACGTCATCGCCGCAACTGCTTGTGGAGGAGAGTGCCGTAGTTTTAATCCTGCGCGGCGGCAACGCGGGCGAGTTGACTCGGTCGAGTTTAGGATAGAGAGTGGAGTTTCCGCCGGGGTATGGGTGGATAAGCGGCAGAGAAGGTTGCCGGAGACGTAAGGACATTTTGGGAATTTCAGATTTTTTTTTTTTTTTTTTTTTTTTTGTGGGGTTTTAATTGCCCGGGAAAATGGAGGTGGTTTATAACGGAAAATTACGTGGTAGTCAAATAGTGAAGTAGTGATAATGTGGCCAGAAGAAGGATTTGAGGTCCAAATATTCGACACACTACCACGACTACCAACTCCTTGGCGCCACAAATATGATTAGCATTAAAAAGAAAATAAATTATAATCTGAATTGAACGACTTCACTATATTGTGTGAAATGATGTTGTGATCTAGGTAGCACCGAAACGGAAACAGACATAGGAAACGGCTGTCTGAAAATTGTAGAATACGGACACGTCTAATTTAAATTATATAAAATACATATTTTATGTTTGAATAAGTATATTACTAAATTAAATATTAATTTAATACTATTTTAATACTGATTATAAAATAAAACTTTGATTAAGATTGATCTATATTACGACATTCAAAGAAACATCGATGATAGATACTCCTCAACTCACACTTTTATTCTCAATCTTCTACTATATTAATTTTAGATTCTTGAAGTGTTTAGAAGTGTCTTGGACGTATTCTAGAGTTTCCCAAGAGACAAAATATCAATATAATAATAGACACCAATTTAAGAGTTTCGAACACGTATTGTCAGGTGTCGTGTTGGTGTCCTTGTCCGAAACGGTGTCGGACACGAACACACTAGATCATGGAAATGTCCGTGCTACTTAGGTTGTGATCACACTTCGCTCTAGTTATCTTGTTAGAAACTAACTATAGTTTGATCTTCCCATCCGAACTTTAGAGATTCACAGGGAAGTGATCGACTAGTTCGTTGTATAGCACAAGCTAAGGGGGAGCAAGTAGAGCTGGCATCACGGGCCGCGGGCCACGGGCGGCCCGACCGCCGGCCCGGCCCGGCCCGGGCACGAACACGGCCCGAAATGGTATCGGGCCAGCCCGGCACGAAGCACGACGTGCTTGATCCGGGCCACGGCTTTGAAATGGGGGAAGAAGCCGTGCTTTGGCACGGCCCGGCACGAGGCACGATGGTCCGGCCCGTTCTAGGCCCGAAATTAGGCACGCTAGGTACGGCCCGCCAAAGCCCGGCCCGGCCCGGCCCGAAAAAGAAGACCGTTGGAAGAAGGCAACGGCTACTTCAACGGCTACTTGGTGAGTTGGTGTGTTTTGTTTTTTTTTTTTTTTTTTTAAGTTTCTCCAATTACTTATACACCACTTATCCCTCCATACACAATTACTATAAATACCCAACACTTCAACTCAATTTTTCACAATTCATTCCAACTCTTCTACTCATCTTTTCTACACTTTTCTCATACACATTTATCTCTCCATTGCAATATTATAAATACAAATTACTTACTCAAATAATATATTAATTCCACAATTCCTAAATTATATCTTATATTAATTAGTCATTACAATTACTAAAAACATTAGTATAATATTCTCTTATATATTTCTCTCTCTAATTGCTTGTAATATTTTATATATATAATTACTTACTCAAATAATATATAATATATATACTATCTAAAATTTTATTATAATTACTCAATTGTTAATTTTGGAAATTAGAGTAAAAGGTGAAGGGTCGAAGTCCAACCTCCAAGGTTCTAAGTCGTGAATCGATCAAATACCAAGCTTCTCAAAAGCTAGACGCACTTATTCCGAAACCGATTTTGGGGGAGAAATTTCTTTACTTTATATTTTCAAACATTATATTCATTGTTGCATGTTATTTTTGCATTAGTTCACATAATTATATTTTGCATTAGTTCACAACTTCACACAATATAATTAATTATATTATTTACATTACATAATTGTTGGCTATGGAACAAAATTTCCAAAACCCTTTTTCCACTTCCAAAAGATCACGTCTCCGGGATGAATCTACATCATCCCCTCAAACACCACCCACCCAAGCAACGGACATGAACCAATTCACAAATTATACTCCTTCCCACCCACAAAACATGCAATGGCAATCTTTTACACCGTTTGCTTTGGATCCTAATCAACAACAAAATCTAAGAATAACTCCGACAAATTTATTTTCAACTCCTCCCGGCTTTGATAGTCGACCCTCACAAATTCCACCTTCATTTACTAATACTTTTCCTTTTATGCCACAACATCCCACTTTTGATCAACGACCTCCACAAATTCCACCACAAATTCCACCTCAAATTCCCACATTTCAACAATCACAAGAAGATTCCACACAAACGTCCACAAATTTGGATCAAACCATCCCGCCCGATCCCACGGATGTTTGGATGACCGAAGAACAAATGGCACCAATTAGAAATAGAGTTAGAGCAAGTCCCGTATGGCAATCTTTTATCCAAACCGTTGACAAGTTAAAAGCCAAGTGTGTGCATTGTAGTACTATATTTACTTGCAAATCAAAAAACGGAACCGGCCATTTGCTTCGACACATGAAAATGTGTTCTAAATTGCCCGATAGTAGTCAAAGATCAATGGACAATTACATGTCTAAATCCAAAGGAAAAGAGCAATATGTTTATGATTATGATCATTGTAGTGCACAATTATCTAAAATGGTTATTCAAATGGAAAGTCCATTTTTAAGTGTTGAGCATCCGTCATTTAATAATTATGTCACTTCAAACAACCCCGAGCACAAGCCAACGGGAAGGAGAACATGCAAAAGCAATGCAATGGCACAATATTTAACTATGAAGCATCAATTAATTTCTGAATTTGCTTCTTTGACATGTAGGTTTAATTTAACCGCTGATGCTTGGGATTCCGGTATTGGTATTTCTTATATATGCATTACTGCTCATTGGATAGATGCTCATTGGAAAATACAAAAACGTATTATTTGCTTTTCAAAGTTAGAGCATCCTCATAATGCCGTAAACATGCATAACATTATTCTTAATGGCATTTCTGATTATGGTATTAAATCTAGAATTTTATCACTTACTTTTGATAACGCCACAAGTATGACGGCTGTGGCTAATATGCTAAAAAGTAGTCTAGATGACGTTCTTTTGAACGGCGATTTGTTGCATATGCGATGTGCTTGTCATATTTTAAACTTATGTGTAAGTGATGGTCTTGAAGGACTTAGACAATATCATGATTATTTTAGAACTGTAGTTCTTCACTTGCACACCAACAAGGTAAGACGTCAAGCATGGAGAAATTATTGCCGAGAAATTGGTGTGAAATATAGAAAATTTCCTTGCGAAAATAACACTCGGTGGAATTCTATGTATATTATGTTGTCCGCTATTATTCCATATAGAGTGCCTTTGACTAACTTTTGGAATGCTATTTTTCCCGATAACCCTTTACTTGATACGCATTGGAACAATATGCAAATGTATTTTGATTTTTTAGAAACTTTTTCCGATGCAACTAAATCTTTCTCTCATGTTTATAAGCCAACTTCTCCTCATTTTCTTTCAAACATTATTTCCATTGCAGAACTATTTTCTAATAATCGTGGTTCGGATTCTTATAGTGGGTTTTTACCCAAAATGGAGGCAAAATTTCTTAAGTATTGGAAAAAAATTCCACTTGTTTATGTTTTTACCATGATTTTAGACCCTAGGTGGAAATTTGATGGTACTGTCTCTTTGATTGAATACTATATGGAGATGATGAACTTAGATTTCGATATAGATTCATATAGTGATGAGATTAGAACTGCTTTCTTTAATGTTTTTAGTAATTACGAGTCTCGTTTTGGTTCAAGAAGTCGTATATCGTCTTCACATTCCGGTGCAGGTAGTAGTGGTGATCACATGAGTACAAAGTATGCTACTCTTAAATCCAAAATTAATCAAAGAGGGGCAAATGTGGGACAATCTACTAGATCCGACTTGGCCGAGTATCAAATGTATTTGAATTATGATCATATGGGTCCTTTTTCAGATGAAGCTTCGAGCAACTTGGATCTTTTGGTTTGGTGGAAAGATCAACGTAAGCAACTTCCGGTGATGTCTGCAATGGCACAAGACTTCCTTAGCATTCAAGTCTCTTCGGTTGCTTCGGAACGTGTCTTTAGTGCTTCTAAAAGGGTATTGGATGAAAAAAGAACAAGTTTGAGATCAGACACCCTTGAAATGTGTGTGTGCTACAAGGATTGGTTGGATGCGGAAGCACAATGTCAAGGCGTCGAAAACATTGATAACGATATTAGCTCCGACGAATCAAGCACAACATCCCAACAATCACCAACTCATGAATAAATATGATTCATGACATTTTATCACTTTACATTATTTTGGAGTAGTATACTATTTCGTAGTATTTAACTATGTTTAATCAATAAAGCATTAGTATCAATAATCTATATTTGTAACTCTCTTCGACTATTAATAAATATATATGAGGTATTTCAGTTATATTTTGTCTCACTTCTTTAGTTTATTTTAATCAATTAAATAAATATGAAAAATAATAAATTTGCACAAACAATATGCAAAATCCATAATTTTGGAAAAAAATAATTTTGGAATTTTTTTTAAAGGCCCGACCCGAAGCACGACCCCGGCCCGACGGACCCGAACCATGGGCACGACCCGAAGCACGACCCGAAGCACGAGCACGACCCGAGCACGAGCACGACCCGGCCCGAGCCCGACGTGCCTCGTGCCTCGTGCCGTGCTCGGGACGAGTTTTAAAATTTCGGCACGGCACGAGCCCGGCCCGAAGGCACGAAGTCCGTGCCCGTGCCGGGCCTCCGGGGTGATTGGGCACGACGGGCCGGCACGAAGCCCGACACGGCCCGGCCCGCTGCCAGCTCTAGGAGCAAGTATTCACTTTAATATCTCCCTTAGTAAAAGACTTGGAGAGGGACATGACAACTCACCTGAATCACAGGCGAAAATGGCAATCCATGGCCATAGTCCTTTTACCACATGTGGCAATTTACCTGAATTATTGTTGTTGGAATTACAATTGTGTGGGCATACATGTTTTCATAATTGTGTGTTTTATAGGTCATCTGAAGGTTAACCCATTAAAGTGATTTAGTATATTGTTAAATAATTGGGTTTGACACCTATTAAGAGTATGGGCTAAATATGTGTAGAGTAGGGGAGGGCAAAAACTCGGTTCGATCTCGGTCCGGACCAAGTTAAATTCGGTCCAATCCTCGGTCCAGGTTTTTTGGGCAAATTCGGTTCCGGTCCTCAGACCACAATTTTATGAGTCTCGGTCCTCGGTCCGGTCCCGCTTGGCCTAAGACAGCCCTGTCAATGTTGATTTTAAACTCTCCCGTCGACGGCAACCTGCATACCTCCTCAACGCCCCTCTCGATACCCAGCCCCGTCCCCACACTCGCCACCCTCGTGGCCTCCTCAAAAGCTCGGAGGAAGCTCAACGCACTATTAGCTACCTTGCCCGAAATATCCCGAAATTTTGGTATATATTATAATAATATATTAGTATTATTAATTAATTTATTCTAGTGGAAAAATGAATTTAATTGTTCGGTTGTGAGTCGTTTTTCCTAAATGAGTTCGAGAATGAGTTTTAGAATCGGATTTCTATTTTGGTCATTCTATTTTCAATTGGATCGTTCCTAACTACAATAAGCTACACTAGCCCACACCAATTGGCCCAAACCCAAAGTCAAACCCAAAGGAAAAAAAGAAAAAAAAAAAGGAAATCAGAATTGAAAAAGGAAAATAAAAAGAAAAGGAAAATAAAAAGAAAAGAAAAAAAAAAACGAAACCGACACCCCCCTATAAAAACATCCCCTGTCTTCCCCTGCTTCTCCTTCATCTCACGCACGAACGCCGCCAGCTCGCCACCACCTCTCTTCCTCCTGCCCAGACCGTCACCGCCGCCGCTCACCCTCGCCGGCTGACCACCGCACCACCTTTATTTTCCTCCTTCTGCTACCGTGGGTAACGCCCCTCACCCCTTTTTCTCCCCTGTTTTCGTCCTCCTTAGTAAACATTGATTCCAATTCGTTTTCTTGCTTTAAATCATGTTTAATTGATCCTAATAAGTGTTATGATTAGTGGGTAATAAATTTGAGTTAGTTTTATACACAAAGAATTGGTTTTAGATGCTTAATTTGGGTTGATTTTCACTAATCACGTTTTTGGGGTTAATTAGTCTAATTACTTGAATTCGTTTAATTAAGTTCGAAAGGTATAACTTGGGTGTTCTTATAACTTACTCCCTCCAATTCAAAGAGATTTTCCTGTTTCTGTTAACACTTTTGAGGTGTCATGTTGGGGTCTATTTTTAGACCAAATGAATCATTCATTTGCTGTAAAACATAGTAAATTTTTCATTCTACATTGCAGTCTACCAACTCTACTTAATTTTAAGGCAAACGGATCTTTCATTTGGTTTACAAATAGTTCCTAACATGGCAACTCAAAACTGCAAAAAGAAACAGGAAAATCTCTTTGAATCGGAGGGAGTATTAATTAGTATCCTTAATTTTAATGGGGAATTTCAGTTGGGTTTGTATAAATTGTAATTTGTTGTGATTTTGGGTAATTTATAGTAAATTAGTGTAATTAGATCAATTAATTATGTTAATTAGGACTTTCAAAAATTAGGGGAAACTATAAAATTATAAACTGATTTTTATAAATTAATTGAATTAATTCGTTTTCATGTAATTTTATGTAATTTAAACACGTTTTTGATAATTAAAACATAATATAAATTGTATTAATAAATCCTAAATAAATTATAATAATTAAGTATTGATTTTTATGAATTATATTCTGTCTTAATCTAATTTTAGGCCTTTGGGAATTTTTATAATAAATTGAGTGTTATTTGGGTTTTATTGGATAATTATTGAAATAGAATTATAATTATTGGATAATTGGTAATTGTTGGTTTGGATTTGGCATTGTCATAATCCTGCATTGCATATATGATCATACTAACATATAGGAATATAGTTGGTTAGTTGGTTGAGAAAGATTGAGTGTTAATTTGGGAATGTCGTTTGTGTAATTGTAGAGCCTGAGTTCGTAGACGAGGAGTACTAGAGACTGTTGTGCTATAGAGTTTTCCGTTTGCTTAAAAAGGTAAGCTGACATGCTCAACCCTTCTTAAACTTGTAGAAACCTTTCAAATTTATGTGCTAGATGTGAATGGTGTGATTGGATGAGAACATCGTATCATGATAGGTGGAGAACGATTCAGTTTATACAATTGTCGTATTATGATTGGTTGAATTTATGTATTGATATGGTATATGGTATGACTTGTGACAAATATGTTATTTTAAAAGGTAAGATTAAATGTATATTGAATTGGTTGATTTGGATGATTTGGTTTGGTTTGTGGCGCATAGCCAATTTATATTATGGTGTTGGTTTGGTATCGTTTTATATGGTTTGTGATCATCAACTCTCTCTCAATAAGATACTGGTTACTTAGACGGAGCAAAAGAACTCCTATTTATTTGTTCGAGCCAAAGAGCTCCTATTTATTTGTTTGAGTCAAAAGAACTCTTATTTATTGGTTTGAGTCGCATCGACTCCTATTAATTACCCCACCGCATCGGTCTTTAAAAGGGTTAGGCTATAGTCTACTCTACTTGGGTTAAAAACACTCAGTAGGGGGTGTGCACACTTAAGGTCTAGTAGTCTTGCATTATGGATTATGGATTATGGTTGATAGGGTGAATTGGCAAAAGATTCAATTCATTTCTAAATAATAAGGATTATAGATTATGGATTATGGATTATGGAACATTACTCGTGACTTATGAATATTTCATTTACCGTTAATCTTTGGTTTGTTGGATATGAATTATGGAATGTTTCTTATGCTATTCGTAAGTGATGAATTGGATGGTGGATTGTGGAATATGACTTTTGACTGTTCTATTGGAAATATTATTGAATTACTTATATGCTTATGTGCTAAGTGTGTTTTCGAAATCCAGGTAAGGGTTTTGGTTTTCTACACGTTGAGGTGTTAGCTTACTCAATTTTTCTAACTTTTTCAACTGTGGTATTTGTGCTTTAAATCCACCACAGGTTTGGAGTATTTGATGCATGCGGGAATCGACGACTCATTAGTTATTAGTTGGATTCAATAGACATAGATTCACAGTTATTAGACAAGTTATTAAACATAGACTATTTCATATATAATTATATTTTATATTTCGGATTATTGTAATTTTAATTAATGGATGTAATAGATTATTTTAAATCATTACACATTTGTAGTTCGACTTCTGAAATCTCGTTGCATTCGGGTCTTTGACTCGAGTGCGGAGTGACACCTCTAAATTTTCTTAATTTGTGTTTTGGTTCTCGATAAAATGTTTTTAAATAGGAAGGAAATTTGGGGGTGTTACATTTAGCCTCTAATTAGACTACTCAAATTTGTACTTAATTACTCCTAATTAAGTTTAGTTAAGAATTTTTAGTTGCATGTAAGATTAAAACATAAATAAGATAATAAAACATGTTTTTATACCTTAATCAAGTGGAATTTGACTTTCCTTCAAAAGAAGGATCTTGAGCTGGAAATTAATGGGAATCCTCCTCTTTAATCTTGAGTTTCCAAGTTAGGAAACCTCCTTCATTGATCCACCAAATAGGCTCTCCAAAAATCTCACAAAATGGACTAGTTTTATGAGATTTTAACCCTAAAACCTTATATATAACTAGCCAACAAATTAGCTAATGATATACTAGGCTTAGATAATTGTTTTGATAAAGTTTTTATTGACACGCAATGAAGAAAACTTGATCTTGATGCTCTTGGAAGTTGGCTGAATTTTTAAGAGAAAATAGAGGTTTTCTCTTAATTCTCTCTCTAAAATTAACTTGTGTTTTGTTAAAATGATGTGTTGTTATGTTTGACCATCAAATACTAGTATATATACTAGTGGTAATCTAAATTACCATTTTGCCCTTACTAGTTATACCCCTAAACATCTTATGTTACAATTTGATACACTTATTTCTTTAAGTGTTAATTAATTATTATATCACTATATTATAATTACTAATTACATCATTTTAAATAAAATTACAATTATTTGTAATTTAATTACCCAATTGTCTATATTGACAATTCGCACAAAAACCATAATTTATTCGACCTGAGTTCCGAACTCATAAAACACTATCCGATAGTTAACTCTTTAACTAAAACATTAGGGTTTATATTATATTGTATTAAATACAAATATATTATCCTTTGGAGAAACTATCTTCATCGGTGTAACCGAGAGGGATCAGTTGATTACCGCCGTCAAACGACAATAACGTCAAACTCTAGCCTGCCAATCGTTATCGATTTACGTTAATCAAGTGACTTAGTATATTCGATATATCCCAGGTTTATTCCTAATTAGATTTAATTAGTCAACACATTATTGTCGGAGGACACCAACTCCAACACTACATCGTTTCGAGCATTCCATATTGCCCACCCAATGACGGCTACCTTACATCGTTTCGAGCATTCCACTATACTACTCCCTTCTACCCAAAGAGATTTTCATGTATTCCTCTTTGGGTAGATTTACTATTATTTTCCTTTTTCACAACTTACCCGATATACCAAATTTTGTCGACGTTTTTGCCCTTACTAATAAATCTGATTATTCCCTAATCTTCACTTAAATCCACTAACAACTCCCTCCATCCACTAATTAACAACTCCCTCCAAATTCTAATTTTTCCCACCAAAATCCAACTCAATATCAAAACCCAACCCAATTCAAACCCAAATCATTTCTCCCCCAAACCCATTCACTCATTCATTTTTAACTCAAGAACAAAAACCCTACTCTCTATCTTTCTTCGTCCCCCTCGTGTTCTCCGTCTACCCAGATTTTTTTTTCTCTCTTTCTCTCTCCTCACAAATATATAGCGACTCAATTTGATCTCCTTTCGACCTTTCGATCTTTAGATCTCATCCTTTTTTTTCTCTTATTTCTCTGTTTTGTTGTAATTTTCGAATTAATTTTCTTCAATTTGTCCCACTTTGACCATAAAAAATGGGGGATTGGTCATGGCCATATGAATATTGGTCAGTCGTTCCAGAGACACAACTAGAAGAAGAAGAGAAGGAGATCTGCGACGATCGACTATTTGCCGGTACGTCTGACATTTGTACCCTTGTTGACGATGACTACTTCGATCGGGTTGGTGGGTTGATAATCCCGGACTCTGAGGATGATACTGAGTCTATTGATACGAAGAAAAGGCGTAGAGCATCTGATGCAATATGGAATTTAAGGGTTGAGATGTCTAAAGCCAAATGTATATGGGAACATGAGTTGTCTGAATACAAATCTCTGTGGGAACGAGAGCATGTTGCAATGATCATAAGTGTAATAGCCCGATCCACAGTCCGTCACAACACAACCCAATAAGATGGGAAGTCACCCTTTAGGCCCGAATATCCTCTCGTGGGCTCTAAAAGGTGAATGCCTTGTTGGTAGTATGATGGTAGGAATCTATTATAAATTGATCATGTGAGCTTTAGTTTTCCAATGTGGGACAAACCAACTCCATAAACCACTCCATAAACCACTTTCCAAATTCCGTAGTGTTACAAACTCCTCCACTTAGAGAACGCAACGTCCTCGTTGCGCCTCAGCCTAAGCATACAACCATCAGCACAGGTCCAAGATCTCCCCCGCTAGACGGCTGGTTTGGGCCTCGCCCCAGCACCCAGCACGCGGTCGCAGGGTTGCTCTGATACCATCTGTAATAGCCCGATCCACCGTCTGTCGCAACACAACCCAATAAGATGGGAAGTCATCCTTTAGGCCCGAATTTCCTCTCGTGGGCTCTAAAAGGTGAAGGCCTTGTTGGTAGTATGATGGTAGGAATCTATTATAAACTGATCATGTGAGCTTTAGTTTCCCAATGTGGGACAAACCAACTCTATAAACCACTCCATAAATCACTTTCCAAATTCCGTAGTGTTACTATAAGTCATATGGGTTGTGGTAAAATCTAAACCCTTTTGTTGCATTAATTTTTTTTTTAATATTAATTGAGTTGGTGTGACATTAATCTAGTTCTTTCAAAATTTTGTTGGTAAATCTCAGTCTGATTGGGTTGTGAATTCTGTGAATAAGCAGTAGAAATTTGAGGATTTTAGTGTGTTTTGATTGAAATTTGGCCCAAAAGTTGCAATATTTCTTAGTGTGTTTGTGAATTTGTGGATATAATGTGTGTTTTGATTTGATATTGGCCCAAAAAGTTGCAATTTTTATGTTATCTGTTGTTTTTCTTTTCTTACTAAAGTGAATGATGAAGTTGTGATGCTGAGGGTTTGTCAGCGTGATTCGCTGTGTGTGTATCGTGTCTGATTGATCGATTCGAGTTTTGTTAGATGTTTTCTGGTGGTGTTATTGGGTTGTGGTTAAGTGAAGTTTGAGAATTGGCCGGAAAAGTTGTAATTTTTGGTCCGTTTGGTTGGCTGGCTCTATCTGTAATCTGCTTGTTTCTTGCCAAAGTGGGAGGATGAAGTTATGGTGTAAAGGATTAATCATTGTGCCAATACTTTGTTGTGTGCAGTGTGCATTTCGCATCTTAATAAATGTCGTCTGTTGGTAAATCTCAGTCTGATTTTTGAATTCTGTGAATAAGCATGAGAATGTAGTGGATATGTCCTGAATGAATGTATTCGCCGATTTAAACAAGTGTTCAGTGTTCTTTGCTGATCTCGGATCATGTCCAATTGTTTCTGCTAAGAAAATGTTATAGTAACATTGTTACCTGACAAGCAAATGAAATTCTGTGACTTAATTTTCATTTTTATGGTTCTCTACTTCTCTTTGTCTTTAAATTTTGTAAAGAATAATGGATTATATCCTAAATAAAGAAGTGTGGAAGGAAGTTTGAAAATGTCGGAATTTTATCATAAGTACTAGGACATGAATCTCTTGATTTCCATAACCACTCTTTCCTTTTGTAATTATGATGATTGTTATTGATTTTGATATGATGATGTTAAATAGTTGCATTTGCCTTTATTAGCACCAAGCTGCTGATCAGATCTGTTGTCCAAATCATCAAAAGTCTGATTTCCTCATGTTTTTTATATTGATTTGTAGATTGAGGGAGTATGTTAGGATCCTAACATGAACTGCTTGAGTGTACTAGTAAGTCTGTGATGATTTTTGAGACCTGCATTGTAGTTATTACATTAATTTGACCTTATTTTCTACACTTACGAATTGATCGAAGCCTCTTTGAAACTAGCCACAACCATGTGTCAATGGAGGCACTTTAGATGCCACCTGACACATGGTATAGAGGCTTGTATTTGACAAGGCTCAAATTCATAAGTGTAGCTACAACTCTATGAGGAGTTTTATTTACATCTGAGAGTTGTTTAATTTTGTGGCTCAATTTAAATGTTTCAAATGATGATGATGGTACTAAAAACACAAACACATTGCCTTTGATATTAAACATAAAGAACTTGTGTTTATATTACATTCAAAATGTTTACAAAATACATGTGTGATTTAAGTGTTTACAACCTAAACATGAGCATTCAAAATGGCTTACTAATAAGTTTATGAATGAAACACAATCACACACTACATACTGATTTAAGTTGTCATTGCATTTGGAAAATCAATACCAAGGTCTGGTCATGATTTGCCCCAAATTGTTTGCTTTTCCAACATTGATCAAAGTTTGAATGCATTCTTTGACAACATCCTCACTTACGGTCAAATTCCTAGTGAGAAATCATTTCCTTTGTAGTACAACCTTCTTTAGATGTGGTAGTGAGTAGTCATTGTGACCACCTCTTTTCATGATCTCAGTCATGACACCTTGCAAACTTAGCCATACATTGTTTAATGTAGCCTGATCTAGGTCTTCAAAAGTTTGTTTCACATTCTTGATCAACTCGGGTATTGTCTTTGACGGTTCTTTGTTTTGAAGTGACTGAATTGAGTTAAATAAACCTAAGTCCAAAATGTTTAAATCAGGGCTTTGTGCTGGTTGTTGATTCAATAAATCCATCTGATGCTGCATGAGCAACGAAAACCTGATCGTCACCTCTTATGTGAGGAGGTGCATTGTCTGTTGAATGTGAATGTCTTTGCTTGCCCATGATGGCCATTTTGTTTTGATAGCTGGAATAACTTTGTTGATGAACATTGTCTTTGTCACAATTTTGTTGATATTCTCAATGGGTTTTGAGACTATAGTACCGACTGACCTATGTATTGAACTTCTGATTGCTGGTCCACTAATAACAAAGGGCCAAATGACAATTTTACCATCGAAAATGCACTCACCATCCGGTGCGTATCTTGGTCTTGCTACTGCTGCCATAAACATAACTTTAGGGATATACCTCTTGCTTTGTGTGCTTCTAACTGGTTCTTCTTCCCCCGGTGTAAGTATCATCCTTTGTTTGATCTTAGTCATAAAAAACCATTTCTCATCAATATGGAGATCATTATCTTGTGATCGATACTTAATTGCATTTAGAAGTTGATCAAATAACAATCTAGACATGATAAATTTGAGACGAATATACTTGTGGTCACTTGATAATGACGGCTAAATAGCATTAGTGTGTCATCTCAAATCTCCCTTTGCAATCCATCTTTGACACGTGGAATAACTTATGTCAATTGCAAATGATAGTCTTTATTGTGCATCTTTTCAATTGTAGAAGCGACTCGACCACTTGCATCGGTATAACCAACCTTTTCCTGCCTACTTTGCCTTTGATTAAGCTATTCACATTTATTGGAATACTCAAAGCTTTGTCTTGCTTGTTACGCCTTTGGAGATTCCTGATTGTTTTTGTTGTGACGTTATATTTTGCTGCAATCTCCTTTACTTTGCCACGATTGTAGTTCCCATTTTTAGAGTTCTCTAATAAAAAGCAATGTATTTCAAGTCTTTGAGCATCAGTGAGATTCTTTTTGGCAGGCATAATGTAATTTTCCTTTTATCCTATGAACCTGTGCTACTAACTCTGAATGCAAATAAGATAGGTTGGAAACCTCCTACAACAGCAGCAGACCCGCAACCAGGAGCAAACCACACCAGCAGCATATTACCCGCAGAAACCGAGTAGCAGCAGTAGTACTAGCATCAGCAGCAGCACCGAGCTGAATTCATCACTTATCCTAGTTTTTTTTTTTTTTTTTTTTTTTTTTTTTGGTTTATGTAAATGGAGTGCTGGTCTCTCATTTCCTCTAAAATCTCAGACATTTTGTGAGATTTGTGTATTAGTGGTTGTCAATTAGGATATCTAATACTATATACTAGTTTAAAGCCCGTGCGTTGCACGGTGACATTAATATTATATTATATTATATAGACACTTTCCATTACCGAAATCATTATAATTATTGTAGTTAAATAAAGTTTTTTTTTTAAGGTAATAACGAAATAATAAAGTTACCATTTATATAGAACTATTGATTAATTCATTTTTTTAAGTTCTCACATTGTATACTTAATGTTTTAGCTAATTAATTAACTTTTTTCACAAAACGATTTACTTCCATTACTTACTTTAACCACCCTTTATCGTTTTACATGTTTATGTCTCATGACAAAAGTATAAAGATGTCAATACTAAACAAAACTGAACACAAACTGTGCAAGATATACACATTTATTTCACATCAACAAACCTAAATACAAATTGACAGCTGTTGTGCTATAGTGGTTAAGATAGAGGTACCGAATGCAATAAGTTTCAGTTTCAAATTTGTTCCCTATATTGTATACCAATTTCTAAGCTTATTACACTTGATGTTAGTAAGATTTTGTATGATTCAACTTATTCTTTTTAACATATTCATATCACGAGAGTAAAATGTTGTAACTATAATGAATCTAGTAAAAAAATTGATTCCAAAAGAATTTATATTAGTTAAAATGTAATAAGTTTATTGCAAGTTTAATAAATTTAAATAAATCAAAATAACTTTATATTATAACTTACGTAACCGAATCAAAAAAATATATTATCTTAATTGTATGTTTCTTTTAAGTCATCTTATATTTTGTTATATTGAATCCATGACTCAAATTAAAGATTATATATTATTTATTTTAAATCTTATAATTGCAATAATGCTTGCACGTTGTACATTACAAATTATTAAGATGAAAAGTTTTGATTCGTACCAATGACTTTGCTTATGTGGCCATGTTTCAAACTACCTAACAATAAAAGGTAATTCTAAGTTTGTGATAAATGGTTTTATGACTGCTGGATTATATATAATTGCATTTTGCGAATGTTTGATAATCAAGAATTTACTTATAGTTATTATTCAATTAAAGATCTTATAATATATCATTTTCAATATTATGGCTCGAGGACCTGTCTAGACCTCCATAAAAATACCTATAATTGTTTGTCTCTTCAATAGATAGACTATATTTATAAATAGAATATTATATTTCTCTAGGACTATGTATTAAAATTTTCAAAACTCAAGTTTACATTAAGGTAGCTGACCAAATAATTTTCGTTTGATAGTATGTGTTTTAGAGCAAAGAGATCTATACATTATGTAAAAATATTTGATTGCTCTCATAGAAATAAGTACATCGAATACGGGAATGACCTTGTATGATACAATTCAACTTAATTTAGCATTATATAAATACCAAAGCATATCACCTAAATTAAGCTATTTTTTAATTAATTTAGATCAATTGACATATGAACTATTCAACATCAAATGCCTCAGCTAAACAAACTAAAACAATCATACATTTCTAAAAGGAGGGAGTATCCTATCTTTTTATGATTAGAAAAAAAAAAAGACTTATAGAATAGCGCATATTTAGAGAAACCGAGTGACTTTACTCGTAGTTATTAAAAGTTGGAAATTCACTTGAGTAAGTTGAATGCCCACCTAAAAATATAAAGCAAAAATTACAAAGCTATAATAATATTATCAAAGAAGACACCTCACTAAATGAGTATAACTTTAAGTGTGCAAATCTGATAGTTTTTTTGCGAAATCAATAGTCAATGCCCTAGCTCGCAAAATGAAATCATCTTATATTATTGAAAGGAGGGGGTATCCTATCTTTTTATGATTACAGTAAATTTGGAATATATAAAATTTGGAATATAATGTAATCTTTCCATTACTCATGATAAAATTCTTTGTATTATCTTACCATTTCACGACTACAATATACTTGCTTAGAAATATTATCTTTCATAACTTATAAATGGATTTTTTTATAAACCAATCAAATTTTTCTTCACCTGAAAATGAAATAAAATTTCAATGTCTTTAGATGTATTAAAAACTTATGGTTATATGCAGAAAATATCAGATTCATTAAAAAATATAAACACTACATTTATTCGTAGTTTGTGGTCAATCTTTTATATATATACTAAAACATAGATTACAAAAAAAAAAAATAGAATTATATTATAGAACAACACATATATTAAAGCGAGTAAATATTTACATTTACTCGTTGTTATTACTATTGGGGAGTTCACATGAATAAGTTGAAAGTTCTTTTGTATTATCTTACCATTTCGTGATTAATTGCCATATATACTTCCTTCGATCTTTTTATAATTTTCTGTTTTGTTTGTTGCTTTTGACTATCTATGTTGGGGCCACTTCTACACTAAATGAACTTAAACGGACTTTTTATTCACTTAAAACTGTATTAACATTTCATTCATTGTAGACGCATTTAAAAAAAAAAATATTTGGTTCTTATATTTTACCAAAATGTAGAAAATGTCGTATAGTTTTCTCTTATATTAAAATGTAGGTTTTCTCTTATTTCGTTTGTGGTTGTGAAATTTGTAATTAGGCTTTGATGGGGTAAAGGATTGTAATTGGTGGCTTGATGATTTGAGTGTGGTTGGCCTTGTGACAAGATGATGTTGGAGTAAAGTGAAGAAAGGGGTTGACGCTTAAGGTAAGAACGTTGATCAAACAAATAAACATCACATGCTATTACATTGTTGACACTCCTATTCATATCCATTGATCTTATTCTTTGTCAACTGTTTCTCAATCTCTCGCTGTTTGTTTGGCATTGTATAATCGGTCAATTACACTTGTTCACCTAAGGCCTTCGGCTGCCTTCTTCCTCTCGGCCACTCAGCTCTCGGCCGGGTGATTTGTTGTTATTACTGATTGATCTTGTTCACTTTCTTGTATTGTTGAATGAATTCCGGCCTCGGCCATTTATAAATTATGTTATCAAATAACATACCGTTGAATAATGTACCTAAAACGGATGAAATAAAAGTATGAAATATGTGTACCACCTAGAGTGATGTGATGCGGCTCTGACCGATCACTGTTGTATACCTCTGATCAAGGTAATGTTTGGGTTGGAGTAGCTACCGACGTCCTAATAGGCTTTCCTCCTAAAGGCTTCGCATCCTACTGGCCCTCTAGAGAGGGGTGTAAACACTTCAAGTCGTTAGAATCTGTTTATTCGTACTCTATCTCGCGTCGGTTCGAGATTGTGGTGGTTGCGGGGTAGGAGCCCAGCCTTGAATGAATGTGTATGACGAGACCGATTGTCTCGTCAGCGATATAGTGATTATCGCACTATCCTGTCATGTTGATACTCTGAAATCATTGATATAACTAACGCTTGTTATTTGTTAGCTACGCACCTCAAGGTGCGTATCTTTTGTTATTCTTTGCTTTGTGTTTTCTTACTCAGCCTCTGCTGACGTTCTGTTTTCTAGTTTGTTCCCTATCATGTTCTGGGGCTTATGTCATTCTTCGATGGCATAGTTGACAAGTCTTGATGTTGTGGATGCTTGATAGAGAGGTCGCCGTGCATGCTGGGGATTTTATAAACATTTATTGGAGTCTTATTTTCATTTGAGTTATGTAATTTGGAATTGGTTTTGAGAATAGTAGTTCGACATTTATAGTCTTCCGCTGTCTTTTCTTTCGTTTGGATTATTGTTATTGAATTTATTGCCTAACAATTGACTTGGTAGTCAGTTGCGGCGCGACAACTCTAAATTATTTTCACTTTTAAGCGAAATTTTAGGGTTGTTGCATGGATAAACTTTATTTACAATATAAGAATATTATTATATGTCACATGTCAGCGTGGGGATTGAGCGGGTTCACGATTACATATATATACACACACTAGTTTAAAGCTCGTGCATTGCACGATCACATTAACTGTAGACGCAATTTAAAAAACATTTGGTTCTTATATTTTACCAAAATGTAGAAAATGTCGTATAGTTTTCTCTAATATTAAAATGTAGGTTTGACTTATCATCTTACCATAACTTAAAAAGAAATTTTTTATATTGATGGATTTTTTCAAAATTACCATAAATCTACATATGGTATATATACTACATTTCCATAAGTAAAATATATGAATTTTATACATAATTACCATAAAATCACATATGGTATAATAACAATTCCATAACATAAATTAATTCCTTATTCACCAGAAACTCTAAGAAAATTCAAAGGGCTCTAGACCTCTTCAATGCCCACGAAAAAAGTTTCGTTTATAAATATATTAAGATTAAAACCTGAAACCAAGTCTTTCCTAGAACGACACTTGACATTTATTAATTGGATAGAATATAAAAATAGCATTAAATATAATTATCTGTTAAGATATGGTAATAAATTATCATAGAGTAGTATAATATAGCTAATTTATGGAAAATAATTATTATGGTAATTTATTTGAACAAAGATAAGCCGTTGTATAGTATAACTAATTTATGGAATATAATCATTATGGTAATTTATTAAATTATTAAAGATAAGCCAACATTTTTCTTATAGAGTGAGTATAAACAGTATAAATATACAGCTCGGGCGTGTCACGGGCATGCAAACTAGTGTATCCAAGAAACCTTTATGGAGATCCACAATGTGATGCTTAAAATCTCATCAGATGGGTGCGTTTTGGGGGAGATTTAAATTGTTAAAACTCCCTAAAAAAACCCCACTTGCATTTCCCTCCAATTTGTTTCTCACTCCATCCGCCAGATTGCTTTGTTGTTGGATTAGTGGGGTGTTAATTTTTCTCTAAACCCAACTACCCCATCATAAATTCCACTATCCCATTTCTTTAGTATTTGTTATTGGTTCATGTGTCCAACCCAAAAAAGAATATCTCTTTGGATATGATGGAATATTTGTTATTGTGGATTGAGTTACTCTCGATCATACTTCATTTTTGTTATTTTAGTTGTAAAATTTAAAATCGTATATTGAATTATGTTTCTTTTAAGAGCCATACACCATACTTTCAGAAAAACAACAAAAACTTTATTTTCCCACCTCACATAAGTTGCACCTCTATCAAACATTCAAACCACACACTTCAACAGTCCTACTCCATAAAAAAACCACTTATTAGTAAAAAAAAAAATCTGGCGCCATTCTAAAACTCCCTAGTCCCTACCCCCTGCCCTTCCAGTTCCTTCTACTTCACACTTTCTATTCACAAAAACAAAACAAAAAAACATGGCAGGAGAGTCATCCACCAAAATCAGATTCGGAGTCTTAGGATGCGCGGACATAGCAAGAAAACTCTCACGCGCCATCCTCCTTAGCCCAAACGCCACCCTCCACGCCCTCGGTAGCCGCTCCCTAACCAAAGCCCAAACCTACGCCCAAACCAACGGCTACCCTTCCACCACCAAACTGTACGGCTCATACGACGCCGTTCTCGACGACTCTGACGTGGACGCCGTGTACATCCCCCTCCCCACCTCCCTCCACCTCCACTGGGCCGTCTCCGCCGCCCGCAAACACAAGCACGTCCTCCTCGAGAAACCCACCGCCTTGAATGTCAACGACTTGGATCAAATCATTGCTGCTTGTCATGAGTGTGGGGTCCAGTTCATGGATGGCACCATGTGGATGCACCATCCTAGGACTCAGCTTATGGCTGATTACTTGAACGATACGCAACGTTTCGGCCAGCTTAAGTCTGTGAGTCCCCCCTCCCCCCCCCCTCCCCCTTTTTTTTCTTATTTTAAATCCTAATTCGTATTGAAACGATTGTTGCGTTATTCAGAAGATTATGATTAGATTGTTTGATAAGGAATGAGAATGATATTCATGTAATTAATCTAATATTACATTTACATGCCTGTATTATATGAAAGACACGGAATAAGTGGGTAAATGTGTTAATTTATGCTGAAACTAATGCCTTCATTTGCTGAAGAAGGTGTAGGATTCATGTACTACAGATTAATAATTTGTGAATGGGAATCTTGGCTAGTACTCCCTCCGTCTCAGCTCAAACGCCTCGGGCAATATTTGTAGTAGAATAAGAAAAATTGATAGTAAGTTGAGTGAGGTAATGTTAGGAAGAAAAGAGAATATGAGGATTAATAAAAGTAGGAGAGATAATGTGGGAGAAGATGTCATAATTTAATAAAAGTAGGAGAGAGAAATATGTCCTAAAATAGATGAGGTGTTTGAAGTGCGACATCGCAAAATGGAATATGGGGCGTTTGAACTGGGAGTACATTTTAGCGTGGATGTCGCACCCTGGACGTTTTCTCCACCAACAAAAACTACCTTTATTTCAGTTCATGTTCTTTAGAGTAGCTTAATCGATCCAAAACCCCATTTTTGACTAGTACATATGAATATATGTTAAGATAAACTAAGGGATCTGCATGCCCTAGAAGCGAGTCGTAGCAGCAGATACATACATCAATACCATGTACTTGATTTACCAAAATTGATAAACACTATGTCAAGTTACAGAATAGCTTGCTAGATCGCATGTGGAATAGGGTTGCATAATTTTTCTCGAGTTGTATGGCAAGAGAACTTCTGCTTTCTTGAAGTAGAACTGTAGAACAATTTGCTTCAATACGAAGCCCTCCAGGATATAATCAGCTCTCAGATTTAGGATACACTAAATCAGATTCACAATCAAATTTGAATCATCAATACATAGATCTCTTCGATGTGGCTTATTGTTGAACTTGCAACAGATGCTCAATAGAAAGTCGTCTAAGGTTTCTGCTAGATGTTTTTAACTCAATATCTGGCTTGTGGGTGGATGCACTGGTTGAGAGGTAATATGTACTGACGGCAAATAGTTTGGGGAAGACTTTGGTCCTTTGAGAAGCTAGTTCTCATTAAAAAGTTACTTTTGTTGGAAGTAATCTAGAAAAATCTAGATTAGTCCACAAAGTTCAAGATTAAGCTAGCAATTAGAAAATACTTGTATAATCTAGAAAATTCTACAAATGTGTAGAATGTCGGTTATGCATGCCAAGTTAGCTGACTTAAGAAGCTCTATAAATAGAGCATTATGCAAATGTAATCAATTTTTTTTTTCAAGAAACAAGAAATATAAGAACAAGAATTATATATCTGAAATCGACAAGTATTATTCAAAATGTAGTTTTATATTTTTAACAACTTTAGTTTCTGTTGGCTAGTTTGATGAGCTGCTTGGCTAATTTTGATGAAGATTGCAGGGCCAATTGTGCTGTGCTTAATATTTAAGTCAGCTACTTTTCAGGATTAAAGATGAACAATGAATACAAATGTGTTCAAAATGTGTAACTTAATTAGTTTTTCAATAAGAAAATTTTGCGAGTAACCGTATCCCTGTCAATTGGCATGTTCCAGAATGCTTTAGTTTATCTAGAAGTTTTTACATTCCCCCTGGCATGAATAAAGGAGGTCACCCCCACCTTCACGAAACTAATTTAGCAGCTTGGGCTATTCCCTTTGCTTCTCCAGTGTGCTTAATCTGATAGGAGTGTATACAGATAATGTATTGTGTCTTGCAACATTAGGACTCGTCTAAGTTATGTGATGCTTGTGATCTGACAAACCACTTTTTCTTTCTCCCCTATGAAATGCTCTGTAGGTCTTTTCTCTCGTGAATTTGATCTGAATATATGTTGTCTTTGAACTTCCATTATTTCTGTTCCTCTGCACTTCTATTAATGATGGCATCTGAGTGATCTGTTAATGCACCTAGTTTTCTTCTTTGTATGCAAAATCCGATTTGTGCTTAGATAATTGGACTCTGATGTCCCCTAAACAATATTAGCATATTGGCTATCCCAAAATTTTGTGCAACCAGAGTACATTAATCGTGGGATAGTGCTAACTGCTAAGTAAGTGGTAATTGAAGCATACTGTATTCTGACAAGTGACAACTGTGTGATATCCTTCTCCCCTGTAAGGATTTAGATATCCGAAATAGTTGTTAAAAATTGTATCTTAAATATATAGGGAGTACTTGCAACTTGTTTAGGTAGTAATGTAGTAGCTTCTATGTTAGAGAGGCTTGTGTCTCAATAAGTAGAGTGCGTGAAACTTATTTTTGGAGTAGCTTCTATGCCAGAGAGGCTATATATGTCTTGTTTTAAAAGCAGTGTTCTCATTTTTCAGTTGCGATTTTTCAGATACAAACAACCTTTAGCTTTGCTGGCGACATTGACTTTCTGCAAAATGACATCCGTGTGAGACCTGATCTTGACGCTCTTGGTGCACTGGGTGATGCTGGCTGGTATTGCATCAGGGCAAGCCTGTTTGCTGCTAATTATGAACTGCCCAAGTTTGTGACTGCTTTGCGAGATCCAGTGAAAAATGATGCTGGTGTAATCTTATCTTGTGGGGCTTCTTTGCATTGGGAAGATGGCAGAGTAGGAGTCTTCCATTGCTCCTTCCTTTCCAACCTAACTATGGATATATCAGCTGTAGGCACAAAGGGGACCTTGCGCGTCAATGATTACATCATCCCTTATGAAGATAAGTCTGCCTCGTTCTCAACGTTGTCTAATGGCTGGTTCACAGAAATGGCCTTGGAATGGAACCAAAAACCGAGTGAGCACATTGTGAATACAGATCTTCCCCAGGAAGTTCTCATGGTGAAGCAGTTCTCGACTTTGGTTGATGGTATAAAGAACCGTGGATTATCACCAGAGAAGAAGTGGCCGACCCTTACTAGGAAGACACAACTTGTAATTGATGCCGTAGTAGCCTCCATTGACAAAGGCTTTGAGCCTGTTGAGGTTTAATGATTTCCCATTGCCCTTGTGACATGTAAACCAATTGAGAGTCCGGTTGTACTATTTCTCCGATAAGAGCCGATCTTGTAGTCCTAAATGACTAAATCCCACTGTTCTGTTCAATATGAACCTGTTTATGTTTCAAATTCAAAAGGTGTACATGCTGTGCTCTTAGCCTTTACTGGTACATGTTTGTTGTGTTTGCTGTTCCTGGATTGACAGCGGCTATATAATCATACTTAAACCGTCGTTAATGTCTCTTAGTTTCGGTTTTCGACCCAAATAAGCCATTTCTTAATCGCATCTGCATTGCCAAAATTCTTTTTTTTCTTAGAATATGTTCAAGTACTTGTATCAAACTACATCGAAACTGTTCTAATGGGTATTTATTTATGCAACTGCATTGAAGCTTTAGACTTTAGTTTCTACCCTTTTACGCTTTTTACAATGCACATACTACTAGTTTAACACAAACTATAAATAATTATCGTTGAGTTGAAAAGAAAAAAAATGGTTAACATGAGTTTCTGCAATATTTAAATTATTGTTGATCAATTGCATATTAATGATACTGTTTTAGACTTGGAAAATTATCCAATATACCCCTGAGGTTACCGAAATTTTCAGGTATACCCCCGAGGTTACCGAGCTATCCAATATACCCCCGAGGTTTGCAAAATCCCTCCAGCGTACCCCTAAATGGGGAATTTTTGTGTTTTTTCACTAACGGACTTTAACACCGTTAGGTCCTTATTGTGTTTGACTTTTTTAAAACAATTAACCCTTAATAATACCATCAATTTCCCAAAATAAAAAAGTCATCCATCTCCTCTCTCCTCCCTCCTCCCTCCTCCCTACCACCTGCACTACCACCTCCAAAACCCCCAACCACCACCGCCTCCAACATGAACCACCACCAGCGCTCCGGCGAGGACCACCATACGACCGGCGAAACCTGGCCCGCCACTGCTCGCGAACCATGCCCCGACTTCCGACCACCGAATCCACCATCTCCGCCCCCTCATTTCCTCGCTCACATCCCCTCTCACACGTTTACAATCGCTCTATGACATAGGAATCGGAGCGTGGGGCTGGCAATAGGTGCGTCAAAGGAGGGAGGAGGTTTGCAAAGGTGTATATCGACGGCCAAGTGCAACCGCGGTGGCCAGATCTAGCGAAAATGTGAGCGAAAATGAGGAGGGAGAACGCGTTGTACGCCGCGTGGTGAAGGTCGACGGAGGCTGGGGATGTTCGATGAAGCCTCGCCGTCGACGGTGGAGTCGTCTGGTGGTCTTCGATCCGGCCGTCGTTGTTGTCGGCGTACGACTGCGGTGGCAGGCGGGCGGCATGAGTGGGAGGAGAGAGGGAGAGGAGAGAGAAAATGTGAGGGTTTGGCAGGCGGTTAGTTTTTTTTTTTTTAATTATGTTTATTTTTCTTAAATAAGTCAAATGAACTAACGGTGTTAGAGTCCGTTAGCGAAATTCTGGAAAAACGCGAAAACGCAAACCTCGAGGGTATATTGGATAGCTCGGTAACCTCGGGGGTATACCTGAAAATTTCGGTAACCTCAGGGGTATATTGGATAATTTCCCTTTAGACTTTTAGCCACTCCGGCTCCAGCGAATAGCTGCAATTTCTTCACTACGGCGGCGATAAGAGTCAAAAGGTCTACCACTTTAACTCCTATTTCGAAAATAGATAATTCTTTTATGATTTACCATGATTTACAGGCGACCAAACTATATACGTTTGATAGAGAACTACGGCGGCATAATGTTGTTCGTGACACGCTGGTTGACATCTGTTATCGATTAAGGATTTCAGCTGGAAATGAGGTTGACATTGGTACGATTGGTGTTGATGGCCGACCTTTTCGCCCAACAGATATGCTAGGGGTGAGCAAAAAAAAGCGGGTACCCGCAACCGGACCCGAACCCGCTTAGGACCCGACGGGTCCGGAACCGGACCCGTTGTGGACGGGTACGGGTCCTAAAATTTTGGACCCGTAAAACAACGGGTTCAAACGGGTACCCGTTGCTCAACGGGTCTAAACGGGTACCCGTACCCGTATAAGTTATCGATTTTAAAAAAAAAAACTTCATAAAAAAAATCTAAGTAATAGCTCAATCAAAGATAACTATGCAAATACGTAGCCTAATAACAATTGACCAAACTTGGAGTTCATGTACTACAAACACCACACAAAGGGGTCTATTTATAAGTGAAAACTTTGATCACTCTTACTTCCATCACCAATGTGGGACAAAGTGTTTATCTTTCTTATAAACTTTGCCAACCTACATAGTTTGACACTGAATTTCGACTAGTTATTTGTGTTATTTGAGGAATATCTAACTTTTGTAGATCGTGTTGCTAGCTTTCCGTGAACGCTTGTTTCGACCATTTTCGAATTTCTATGTGAAAGTTATGATGAACACGATAATACTACTTACACATAAAATGGATGAGTATGTTACTTAATAATCACTTATCAATGAGTTATGACCAAACTTGAGAAAATAATATGAAACAATAATAAAAACCTAATGATCACTTAGTGATTTTGCTAAGTTACCCAAATGATTAGTATATATAGATGTTTATATATGCTATAATAATTACAATGTCACTTATAACGATCACTACAAATTACAAAACATGCGAGATAGCGTAAAAATTAGTCTATATAAAAGTTTATAATGTTATTGAGTGTACCATAGTCAATAAAAATGTAAACATAATGTGCAATTCATATTCCATTCTATACATTGACACTAGTAGGCACCATTTCCAAAACTGTCCATGGTAAAGTTCTGAAGACATATGGCTACATATGAAGTTGAAAAATAACTCTACATGGTAGAATTTACTTAAAATGGAAAATTAACTCTACCATGTACATTTATTAACCATGACCCGTAACGACATCGATCCTCATTGAGTTGAGCACAAATCGGTTCTCGATGAATATATTCATAACACCAACAAATACATACAATATATAGAAATAGATTCTACACATTGCTAATTACTTTGGCATTCTAATGAAACTATTAATACATACTGCACCATGTATATTATGTGATTGTGCAAGAAACTATGACTTAGCTAATAAGATAAAATACTCTAACCTAGTAATCATAATCCAAATCACCAATTACTTAAGCTAATATAATAAAATTACTAACTATTTGGATATTGCTAAGTGATTATCAGCTTTTATATAACTCATGTATATAATTTTCTCAATTTTTATCATAGCTTGGAGAAGTGATTGTTAACTAAGATGTCCATTATTTGTGTAACTAGTGTTCTAGTTTCGATCATAACTTTGACATATGAAGTCAAAAATGGTTGCAACAAGCGTCTACGGAAAGCTAGTAACACGATCTACAAGAGTTATTTGATGGCATTTTCTCAAATAATACACTTATGTAGTCCAAATACACGATCACACTAAGTAGGTTGATAAATCTTATAAGAGTGAAAAACAAATTGTTCATTGGTCATGGAGAAAAGAGTGGACAAACCCTTCACTTGTAAATATACACTCTTGTTTGGCTTTTCTAGTACTTGAGCCTCAAAGTTGGTCTAAACTTAGTAAACCATTGTATTTGCATAATTAGCTTTAAATTATTTTTTTTATTTTTTTTATTGGATGGGTTGCTTAAAATTAAACGGGTACCTGCTACCCGGTGTGACTATTAACGGGTCCGGGTTCATGATTTTGGAGCGGGTACCCGATCATGCTCACCCCTAAGACATGTTGCTTTATTCTAGGGGTAGAGGGTGCGCCGTTTGCGTTGATTTGACTGGGTCGTTGCCCTTGACTCAGACGGGATTGATTAATTTTGAACCAGATAAGGTGGTGCGGGAAGCGGCAAATCGTAAGCGTGCTAAGTATGAGGATAGGTGCGCTGCTTTGGGTTATGTCTTCCTTCCCTTCTCTTTCTCCTCTTTGTGGGAGTTGGAATCCTTAGTTGTTGCTCTGTTTAAGCAGATCCAGCACTTCTCCAGGACGCAAGATATCGGTGCGCAGGCTGCAGCTCATATTTTTACTAGGATTGATTTTTCTATAGCAAATGGTGTGAGGGTTTAGATCGTATTTCGGCTCCTCACCAATTTCTTGTAAATTATTATTGATTTTTAGTTAACATAATAAATTTATAATATTTCAAATAAGAAGATAAAGAATCCATTGTGATGTAACCAGATGTATAATAGAAGATAAGAATATGTCATTGATTCCACCATAAGAAAAACGAGAAGGAGCTCATGGGTGTGAAAACTAGTTGGGGCAACTTAATATGTTGTTATGTCTATCTTGACTCTTGAGTCAAAGTCTACAAATTTGTGTACAAAGTGACCAACTTGATTGCGTGGTTTGTACGTTAAGTGTGTTAGTTCAAGTGTTTTAAGAGTATTCAATCTCATATTAAGTTTTGATTAGAAAACTCCCTTACACACACCACCAGAAAAAAAAAAAAAATGTGTCATCAAGTATTTGTAAACAATTAAACCTAATCTTCGATTATTGTATTCGTTAATGTTTAGTTTGAAATTCATCTTACATATTTATACATATAAAACGTTAGCTATCCAAAAAAATGTCTAACTATTTAACTAGATATGTAAAAAAACGTACGTAATAGATTCCGCAAAGAGAAGCTAAGGGAAAGAAAGAGGAGTGAGTGAGTGATTATCGATGGGTGTGAAAACAACATAATACGGCTAGCTGAAGTATTGGCTTTCCTACTTAGATAAATAACTTGCAAAATATTTGGATCATTATGTTATGGATTTTGTAGTCTTACTACGATATCGAGGCCACCTTATTCTTGAAGAAAAAGAAGAGTGAGTGTGGGAAATTGACATTATTTCTAGAAACACCAAAATGCCATTTTAATCTAACGAGAATGATGGATTCTATACATTTTCGTGTGTTGGAGCAAATGCAACATGTCCTTGATCGCGTTTCCTTCTCGTACAATTTCAAGCTTGCACGTTGAGAATTGCCTTGAAACTTGTCATTTTTTGGTACCCATGAAATAATAGCTAGTTATGGGTCCAATTGTTCTGACATAATGTTTTTCGCTCGAGGAATTCTAAGGTTCTTGACAAGTACCGAAAAACACCATAATAGCATTCATCTCAACCGTAGATAGTGTTAGAAATCAATCTACACCATCCATTATTTTAAATTAGATATATTTTATAAATTATATTGTAAATAACCAAAAAAAATTTATTTAAATTTTTATGCTTACTTATACATTGTACAAACTATATCTAATATATTTTGATAATTTTTTACTTTAAAAAAAAAATTAATATAGTTATTTTAAAACAATCTATTATGGTGTTTTGCGGTACTTGTCGAGCACCCTAGAACTCCTCCACTCACAATAATAGATACTGATATTCTAGTTTTACCTCTGCGAATCGAGCTGCTGATTGGTTGGTTTTTTTGGGGCACCGCATCCTTAATCCTCTCGGGATGGTGCCCCATCCACTTGGTTTATTGATTCGTAATTTCTTGATTGTATTTCTGCTGATAAGTTAGGTGATACCTTGGAGAGAAGAGTTACCTAACTTTTTTTCCTTCCTCGTAATGCTTACCTTTAAAAAAACAAAAGATACTGGTAAAGTAATACCGATAATAACTAGCTACCCTTTATTAACATAAGAGTTTTTGGTGAGAATAAAGGTTGCCTAGTGGTTGGGAACCCGACCTGGACTAGGAGTTGTCCAGGCCCGAGTTCAAATTAGTTTTGGTCTAATTTATTTATTTATTTTATTTATTTTTTTTTATTTTTTTTAACAAGAGATAGTTTAACCAAAAACCCTTGAAACACCAAGGATAAAGTACCACTAATTAAAGTCATATTAACTACATCAGATCATTCTGATTCTATACAACATATATACTCTTCGTGCATGGTGGAAGTGGGACAACACTTCGATCTTATGATCCCATGGCCTAGCTCTTGTTTGATAAAAGAACACTAATTGCTATCGTACACCTCTGTATAAGGGCAATGTACTATAGATTTAAGTAACGCTCTTTTTAAATGTGTAACCACAGCTATTACTATAAATGATTGAAATTTAAATTCTTCCGCCTCTTCTTAAATCTTAATTAATCGAAACTGTGTCCAACTATTCTAAGAAAATTTGTCCACTTAGCAAGAAGAAATGGTAATAATATATATCTTTCTACGACGTGCGAATTAAGAGCACAGTGCTACATGTAGCGAACCTCGTCCTCAACCATGCTAAGTGGAAAATTCCTGAAATAGTGGAAGGTTCACATTGTAGTTAACTTGATTTCCACATTTGTCACAGATGGGTTCTCGCAAAACAACTGAAAGACGGCGCCAATGTAGCAAGTAGCAACCTTGGATTTGGGAAGAAGCGTGAAGAGCAATTTAGTTAAGTTTTAGGAAAACACAACATACAAGTGTGCTCGAAACTGCTAAGCCACGACTGCTTCTCCATTGATCCCAATACAACATCAGTGGGGTTTGCTCGAACAACACAATAAATTACGTTGTTTGGTTCACAAATTTGCATGGGAATTCAGTATTTGCAGTTACAAGAATTTGTAGCAAATGTTGTTAATTTCTTGGGCAATGCTATGAAATATTTCCCCAGATAGCGAGCACCGCCTTCCGCACGTGAGGTAGTCAAGACTTTTGGACATAAAAAGTTGTATATGGTACTCAAGTTTGGCATCAACAAGGGGGTTTGATCATAGGGTTAATGGTTTGGTTCGGTTTAGAGGTCTCAATTTTCGAGTTTGACCCGGAGTTTTGTGTGTGTTGAAGATAACAGACCCACTCACTGCTATAAAGTATAGTATGTAGATTTCCTGAACGAATCTCTCGTAAACTAACGAAAAAAACAGTTTAAATTAGAGTGAGAAAATTGATAATTATTTCGGGTTGAAGACATATACACATACAGAACTTAACTCGTCTAAACCCAAGAATAATAGAGATAATTGAAACGAGTAGACTAATTGAACAATGGTAACACGTTTTCCGATTCTTTTTGATAGCCGCCAACTCATAACATGATCCATACACGACTAGAAGCGATTATATTGTATAACTACATGTGTAAGCCAACCCTGACCTAAATTATACCATCTCCGGGGAACACAAGGAGCATGATGGTCATTCTTACAATAGAGGAGTAGGGACCATACTTAAATAGATTTTAAATCATTTTAGGTGTGGTCCCTACTCTCCTATTGTGAGAAAGACCACCATGCTCCTTGTGCTCACGGGAGTATGGTATAACCATTGCCGAACAAAACACACTTTTAAAAAAAATGGAGTAAATAATGAGTTCTTTTTTTTTTTTTTTTTTTTGTTTTGTTTTGTGAACTAAATATTTTTTTTTGTTTTTGTTTTATAAGAATTAGTTAGTAGAGTTTAATATTAATACGAATATAATAAAATAGAAAGATAACTATAAATTCATAATTAATATAGATGGTGTAAATGATATTTTTTCCATTCCATTTTAGCTAAGTTCGACATGCAATGGTAAGGAGGTCTTTATTGCTTCATACATCTTTATTTTAAATAGACTTCAGGTCGGTGTAGATGGGTATATATGTGCATTATCGATGCTTCATGCCCAAAAGGTGTTTTCACGTAAAGAGACATAAAAAAAACCCTTTTAAGAGTTTTAATGCTTGACTTAACATTTTGGTTGAGATCATTCTTAATTATTTCTAAAGCCTAGCTAGAACGGGTGAGGATCGTTTAAAGTTTGAATTTGGTAGAGTTTACCAAAACAAGTAATAAGACAAAATAAAAAGAATTTTGAGAGTCACAAATAAATTGTTAAAAAATTTCTTCTTTGCTTTTTAGGCAAACTCTATAAAATAGAGTTGATCTGCAACTCTAGAGGATCCCAACACAGCTAAAACTATAGAAGAGACATGCGATAAAGAGAATAAATCCTGGCCTTCTCCCAAATATGTCCCCAGTGGGATTTGGAATTTTGATCTCTAACAAATCTAAACTCAAACTCTTACACCGGCCAACGTCAATTCATGTTAATTAATTGATTCAGGATGTTATAAACCGTAAAAATGTAAAACTACCGTTACCTCGATATCAACCATTAGCTTAACTTTTAATTACTGTGAATAATCTACATGATCGATTACTAGCTTATTTGACATTGGGGTCTTGGGAGCCACATCCTCTCAGAAGTCTCAAGCAATTAAACTCTTAAGCACGAGGCCAAATAGGCATAGCATCATCGATGCTTGAAATTTAAAGGCATTTACGTAATTAAAGAGGTTGTTAATTATAATGTATAAAAATTTAAACCATTTAAAGAACCGTAGTCTTCGGTATCACTGCCGTTTTCAGTTTTTGGTTTTTTTTGCGTAAAAAATTTAGTTAAATAAGTTGCAAAAATTAATTTAAACTATATGTTTCTATAATAGTCATATAGAAAATGAAAACTGACAATCAAAAACTGAAAACCACTTTTTCTGGTTCTTAAAAACGGGACTTTGGTTTTCAAAAAAACAGTTAACCAAAAACAGAAAACGATACCAAACAAACCCGCTTTTGGCTAAGATCATTTTTTCAAAAGCTTAGCTTCGAACTATAGAATACTAAGTAGTAAGTCCATGTTACTTTTAGAGGTTTTGCAACGTTAATTATTCTTACGTTCACATTGAGGGATCAATCATGCAATACTCTATTGATTTAATTAGTAGTATGTTTTTCTTTCTGGTCCTAACACTTAGATCGATTATGTAAATTTTTGGTAAATGGATCAGCATATAATTTATTTCTTTTTTCTCTTTTTTAGGTTCCAAGAATGTACTACTTTGACTTATAAAAACTACTCCTATTAAAACTAGCTAGTATTAAATTAGCCTAACTCAAGGTCAGATCTCTCACTATATATATCCTAGTATCATCTCCAATAATGTTTATCACTTCAGCTTACTTCACATTCTAAACATCCATATTTCCTTGAAATCCCCCTTCAAAGTGACTTTACTGTTTTACCCTTTATTGCTTCACGTTAGGATATGGCACCAAGTATCACAAATGAGCATTCTCTTTGGTGGGGTTTTAGCCTACCAGCAATCCTAACCTTCGAAAACATTTCTACTAGTGCAACATATTTGATTTCCTTGGCAATTGGGCTTCTTTGTCTTGTGTTTTTGAATTGGGTCTTTACACCACACGGTGGGCCCGCTTGGACTGACGGGCGGAACCAAATGGGCCGAGTGCCAATCCTCGGCCCAAGAGGTCTACCCATAATCGGTAGCTTGTTTACACTAAATCGTGGCTTGGCTCATCGTACCCTAGCCAGTATGGCTCAGGCTAGGGCTAGTCATAAGCAACTCATGGCTTTGAGCCTAGGTGTGACTCCTATGGCTGTCACTTCTGATCCAGACATTGCCCGTGAGATTCTTACCTCACCTTACTTTGCTGACCGTCCAATAAAGCACTCGGCTAAACAACTTATGTTTAGCCGAGCCATAGGATTCGCTCCTAGTGGAACCTACTGGAGGCTCCTTAGGAGAATAGCCGCATCCCACTTATTTGCGCCAAAGCGCATTTTGGCTCATGAAGGCGCACGCATGCTAGCATGCGCCTCCATGATAAATGACATATTTAAAGAGCAAGCTTTGCATGGGGTTGTTTCTCTTAGACAACATCTCCAAGCAGCTTCTCTTAACAATATTATGGAAAATGTGTTTGGCAAAACATATAATTTGATGCCACAAAAGATGAATGAAGAAGCTAAAGAGTTGCATGAGCTTGTTAAAGAGGGCTTTGAGCTATTAGGAGCATTCAATTGGTGTGACCATTTACCATGGTTAGAACATGTTTATGATCCTTGTAGGATAGTTTATCGTTGCTCTACGCTCGTTCCACGAGTTCAGAAGCTGGTGAGGAAAGTCATCGATGAACACAGAGATCGTCAGTCAAACGGAAATCATTCATCCGAAATCTCCGACTTTGTTGATGTGTTGCTCTCTTTGGATGGTGCTGATGAGAAGCTAGCTGAGGATGATATGGTGGCTATATTATGGGTAAGTTTAAGATGTTATTGTACGTACCATCTAAATTTTATTTTATTTGTTAATCATTGTTATGTTTTCAAATTTCTATGTCTCTATGACTATGTTTCAAATTAATTAATGAAATAATTAAACTCATGCATGTTTGATTTTGCATACATATATTCAGGAAATGATTTTTCGAGGGACAGACACAATTGCACTTTCAATAGAGTGGATCTTAGCGGAGCTAGTATTAAACCCAACCATGCAAACCAAGTTACAACGGGAGGTTGACAATGCCATGAAAGATAATGGAGCTACAAACTCCACTATAACCAAATTACCATACCTTCAAGCCGTGGTTAAGGAAGCGCTACGCCTCCACCCTCCCGGCCCTCTCCTTTCATGGGCTCGGCTATCGACAACGGACGTGCAACTTAGCAATGGCATGGTCGTCCCTAAGGGGACTACCACCATGGTGAACATGTGGTCCATAACCCATGACCCTAACATGTGGGATGAGCCCTTGGTGTTCAAACCCGAGAGATTTATCGAAAGTAATGGTGGTATCGATATGGATATTAGGGGCAGTGATCTACGACTTGCCCCTTTTGGGGCTGGTCGTAGAGTCTGTCCTGGAAAGGACCTAGGGCTCACAACAGTGAGCCAATGGGTAGCCATGTTGGTCCACAATTTTACGTACATACAAGATCAGTCTCACTTGGTCGATCTTAGTGAAGTTTTGAAGCTTTCGTGTGAAATGAAGTATCCTCTCTCGGTCGTGGCCATTCCAAGGAAAGGATTCGGAGCAAAAGGTCACTAAGCTCGTAACACTGCGTTGTGTGTACCGATGTACGTACACATACCAGATTGTGACACTATTTGGCAACTAATTTGATGGTTGCCTCGATAGAATAATATAATATACCTATAAAAAGTGTACGTACTAGGGGTGAGCAAAAAAAGCGGGTACCCGTTTCAAGAACCGGACCCGTTTAGAACCCGGCGGGTCCGGACCCGGACCCGTTATTAACGGGTACGGGTACGGGTCCTAAAATTCAATACCTGTTTCAAACGGGTACGGGTCTGGGTATTGAAATTCAAGACCCGTTACCCGGCGGGTACCCGTTGACCATTGGTCAACGGGTCCAAAAGGACGGGTCTGAGCGGGTACCCGAAAACGATATTAAAACTTAGATTAGAGCTAGACACGAGCCCAGAATGTCTTGGACTTCTTTTTAGCAATAGCTCATGCGGGCTTTTCTATAGACGAAGCTCACACTCAGCCCAAGTCGTGTCTTTTTAGCATTGGCTCACGCGGGCTTTTCTTTGTGTCTTGTCTAAGACAAAATTAGCCCAACACAAAGGCTGCCAGCAAAGCCTCCGCTCATACATTAACACCCAACCAGCAAACCTCAATTTATTACCACTCATCTCCCTCAATTTTCTCAGATTTTCGATGTGGGACAAAAGCTCTCATTTTTTCTTTCTCTTTGGTTTTTTTTTTTTTTTCTGTCTCTTTGTTTGTTTGATGTTGTTGTTGTCAAAACTTGTTATTACTTTATTTTTCATTAGTAATGTTCTTAGTTATAGTACAATTAATGTATATCAATTTATGTATGGTCATTTTATTAATCAAGTTATGTAAGTTTTGTTATTTGTTAATGAGTGACCAATGTTTATATTTTTTAACCAACCTTGTAGACATAAAAGAAAGAGGTATCAACATGAACTTTTAAGTCTCTTACTATTCACTTATGATTAGGACTATAACTAACAACATTACTAACGAAAAATAAAGTAACAAGTTCAATTTGTGCACATGGGATTGGTATGTGGCATCGTAGCTATTTAAATTATACTCCATGTGGTTTGTTTGACATTGAGGGTTGTTTGGATAAAGATGGAGTTTCTTTTACAATACTTGTGAGAATTGTGACTATAACATAATACATTAATTTTGTTGTCTTGTTGAATATTACATTAATACCATACCTATACTAATTGAGTGTGAATACGATACATACATTAGCATTAAGTATATGTTAAATGTGTTAGATTAAAGGTCTATGAATAAAACACTTCTTATCATATATGTGTGCGTACTTGTGCAAAGTAAATTGGCTAGTTATAGTTAAATGATTAAGAATACAAGCGGATAACAATGAATCAATATATTACAATATCAAAATGTTTGGCCTAATTGACAACATATGTCTACAACTTTGATTATGATCTACATGGTGATTGAAGTTTCACCAGTACACCAACCAAAGTAGATAGAGTAGTAGCATGAAAGTGTCTTTTGATTATCATCTTAAAGAGAGTATTTTGATCATCAATAATCAATGACTAAATATACAAAATGGTTAATAACATGTTTAATTAAGCTTGCAAAAAGCAAAAGATTGAGATTGTATAATAAATGAAATTTGTATCATGACACATTAGAAATGAAATTTTGAAAAAAAAAAATAAACATTGGAAGAATATTGTCCCACATCGACCAAAGATGGAAGATGTGGACAATTCATCCTCTATATAAGCACAACATGCATCAAGAAAATCCAGTTGGGCTTAGTGAGCAAGATGTGTCGGCTGCTATTTTAGCTTCGGCCTGTCTTGGTGGGCTGAGCTCTATTGAGGCCTAATAAACCGTGCCATTGCATGGTAGGCCAATATTGTTTGGCTATGGTCTACTGGGCCACACTTAGGCAATTGCCTTTCTGGTCTACACAATATGTCAATTTTTTTTTATATGCTCGATTTCAATTGAACGGGTACCCGGGACCCGTAGTTGCATTGACGGGTCCGGGTCCGGGTACTGATTTTTGGTACCCGTTGATAACGGATCCGGGTCCGGGTATTGATTTATAATACCCGTTTGAAACGGGTCCGGGTCCGGGTACTTGATTAAAGAGCGGGTACCCGTCTGTGCTCACCCCTAGTACGTACGTTTACTTTTTATGCTTTAATTTCTAAGTTTATTTACACCCTCAATTCAATGTAATATAGTGTAAGATTATAAGTTTTGTGTATTTCATTTTATAGGTCATATGCATGATGTGTAACATGCATCTTAAGTGTACTAATTACAAGAAAGATAATAAAAACATAATATATATACTTTGTATATCTGATTGCTTTATGGTTAATGAAGGTGTTAATCCAAAACCAATCGTGATTAAAACATTGTGATTGATATTAAAACAAAGTGAATATTATTGAAATTTTAGAAGCTAACTAATTTTGTTAAAATTGATATAATATTGAAATATTTTGATTGATATCTATATATACGTACTACATACGCGTTAGCTGATTCAAAAAGCTTATATCAGAGCATTTTTTATTAACTAATTCAACATACATTAAGCTAAACAACCATCTTATTGTGGTACCAAGCAAACTTCATTTTAAAATTCTCGGATGTAATAATGAATAATCTAAATTTTTTGATTGAGATCGATTTACAATTTAAAGAACTAGTTTGAATGTCCGGCTCGCGCCCGAGCAGTATATCTATATTGTTATATTCATTTTATGAAATTGTCAGTTTATCTTTGTTATAATTATATTATTAGCAACACTATTATATTTCATAAATTAGCTTACCACCATAATCACCATAAATCGTACTATATTATTTTTCATATCTTATCTAATAATTTCCATATTATGTAATTACTTAGTGCTATTCAATTAATAAATGTCAAGTGTCCTTCTAGAAAAAATTTGGTTTTAGATTTTAATCTTAATCTTAATCTTAATCAATCTTATCTTAATATATTTATAAACGAAGCTTTTTTCGTGGGCATTGAAGAGGTCTAAAGCCTTTCGAATTTTCTTAGAGCTTGGTGAATAAGAAATTAATTTATGTTATGGAATTGTTGTTATACCATATGTGAGTTTATGGTAATCATGTATAAAATTCATATAATTTACTTATGGAAATGTAGTATACCATATGTAGGTTTATGGTAATTTTGAAAAAATCCATCAGTATATATAAAAGTTTCTTTTTTAAGTTATGGTAAGATAATAAGTCAAACCTACATTTTAATATAAGAGAAAACTATACAACATTTTCTACATTTTGGTAAAATATAATAAATAAATATTTTTTTTAAATGCGTCTACAATGAATGAAATGTTAATACAGTTTTAAGTGAATAAAAAGTCCGTTTAAGTTCATTTAGTGTAGAAGTGGCCCCAACATGGATAGTCAAAAGCAACAAACAAAACAGAAAATTATAAAAAGATCGAAGGGAGTATATATGACAATTAATCACGAAATGGTAAGATAATACAAAAGAACTTTCAACTTATTCATGTGAACTCCCCAATAGTAATAACTACGAGTAAAGGTAATTATTTGCACACTAAAAGTTATACTCATTTAGTGAGGTGTCTTCTTTGATAATATTATTATAGCTTTGTAATTTTTTGCTTTATATTTTTAGGTGGGTAGCAATTCAACTTACTCAAGTGAATTTCCAACTTTTAATAACTACGAGTAAAGTCACTGGGTTTCTCTAAATATGCGCTATTTTATAAGTCTTTTTTTTTTTTTTTTTTTTTTCTAATCATAAAAAGATAGGATACTCCCTCCTTTTAGAAATGTATGACTGTTTTAGTTTGTTTAGCTGAGGCATTAGATGTTGAACAGTTCATATATCAATTGATTTAAATTAATTAAAAAATAGCTTAATTTAGGTGATATGCTTTGGTATTTATATGTTGCAAAATTAAGTTGAATTGTATCATACAAGGTCATTCCCGTATTCGATGTACTTATTTCTATGAGAGCAATCACATGTTTTTACATAATGTATAGATCTCTTTGCTTTAAAACACATGCTATCAAACGAAAATTATTTGGTCAGCTACCTTAATGTAAACTTGAGTTTTGAAAATTTTAATACATAGTCCTAGAAAATATAATATTCTATTTATAAATATAGTCTATCTATTGAAGAAACAAACAATTATAGGTATTTTTATGGAGGTTTAGACAGGTCCTCGAGCCATAATATTGAAAATGATAATATAAGATCTTTAATTGAATAATAACTTTAAGTAAATTCTTGATTATCAAACATTCGCAAAATGCAGTTGTATATAATCCAGCAGTCATAAAACCATTTATCACAAACTTAGAATTACCTTTTATTGTTAGGTAGTTTGAAACATGGCCACATAAGCAAACTCATTGGTACGAATCATAACTTTTCATCTTAAGAATTTGTAATGTACAACGTGCAAGCATTATTGCAATTATAAGATTTAAAATAACTAATATATAATCTTTAATTTGAGTCATTGATTCAACATAACAAAATATAAGATGACTTAAAAGAAACATACAATTAAGATAATATATATTTTTGCTTCGATTTCGTAAGTTATAATATAAAGTTATTTTGATTTATTTAAATTTATTAAACTTGCACTAAACTTATTAGATTTGAACTAATATAAATTCTTTTGGAATGAATTTTTTACTAGATTCATTATAGTTACAACATCTTACTCTCATGATACGAATGTGTTAAAAAGAATAAGTTGAATCATACAAAATCTTACTAACATCAAGTGTAATAAGCTTAGAACTCGGTATACAATATAAGGAACAAATTTGAAACTGAAGTTTATTGTATTCGGTACCTCTATCTTAACCACTATAGCACAACATCAATCAATTTGTATTTAGGTTTGTTGATGTGAAATAAATGTATATATCTTGCACAGTTTGTGTTCAGTTTTGTTTAGTATTGACATCTTTATACTTTTGTCATGAGACATAAACATGTAAAACGATAAAGGTTGGTTAAAGTAAGTAATGGAAGTAAATCGTTTTGTGAAAAAAGTAAATTAATTAGCTAAAACATTAAGTATACAGTGTGAGAACTTAGAAAAATGAATTAATCAATAGTTCTAGATAAATGGTAACTTTATTATTTCGTTATTACCTTAAAAAAAACTTTATTTAACTACAATAATTATAATGATTTCGGTAATGGAAAGTGCCTATATAATATAAAATAATATTAATGTCAGCGTGCAACGCACGAGCTTTAAACTAGTATATATTATTAAAGCAGACTTTTTTTGAGCTCCCACAACGATTGGAATATTCTAGAATATCCATGATCTTACATATGGTAAGTCACCAAATAACTGAATGTAAATTGTATATGATATGGTAAGTAAATAATAATTAAATAAGAATGGAACATTCTGCAAACTCAATTTAATTAATATGAATTGTTTATGATATGGTAAGTTAAAAATAAATAAATAAGAATGGAATATTCTAGGTAACTCAATTTAATATGAATTGTACATGATATGGTAAGTAAAAAATAATTAAATAAGAATGGAACATTCTAGAAACTCCAAATCAATCAATAAATGAGGGATTTATCGGGGCAAGGTTTTTGGTATATTTTCCTAATCCTGATCTATCATATTCCTAATCCTAATCGAAGTTAAACAATCAGCTAGCTATAAATAGTTGAAATCCTAAATCAGCAATCACAATCATAATGTCTGATCATATATACTCGGCTGACTATAATAAGATAATAAAGTATTGATTGGCAATTTTAAAAACATTGTTCTTTGTTTTATTAGAATTTTTTATGCAAATTAAACATAATAAGTTTTTGTAGTAATCTCATAATTTCAGTAAAAAAAATATATATATTACAAGACGTTTTTTTAAATTAACAAACATTATTATATTTTAGTTTTAAAAAAAAAGGTCTTTTTGAATTAAAATGTTTTATCAATCCCATTGATGATGTGTATGACATATAAGGAGTAAAAGTGGTATAAGTAATAATAAATCATAATATAGTAGGAAGTATAGGAGTATTATATAGTACTATATATTATATCATACATTTAGTTTGTTTCTTTGTTTTTTTTTTTCTCTCTTTTCATTTGCTGATATTAAATTATTGAAAAACTGGATTATAAAAGCATAACACCTTTATGATCTTACTCCTATTTTAGTTCATCTCCATGTAACAAAACGATGTGGAACAATATTACATGTATATCCATACAACAACCCAAACCCTAGGACGAAATTTTAGAGTGCATAACCTTGGTCTGCAAATGAAATTCACATTGTATATATACGCTATTAGAATTACATACTTACTCCAAGCTAGTACTTGATCTTTCGATTAAAAATTGGCTAAGTTACTTAAACTTTCTAATTTCCTATAGTGGCCTGCCTCCACACTAATTAATGTCAACGATTGGTTCTACCTTGATCAAAAGCAAGCACATGTCAAATTTTCACCTACATTTTTGTTAAGCACATGTTTATCGCAATTACAGAGATTTTTTTTACCTTTAGAGAAATACTAACATATACAACATCTCATGATCACATATCTAATTATAGGGGCTCAGTAAGAGAGTATAAGTTCTCAATTTTGTAAAAAGAAGTTTATATTGAAAATAACCGTCTACACGCGTTAAATAAAATGCGAGTAATATAAAAGTTTAGATATTCATCTATTCAATTTTATCATCATGATTAGACAACATTATTAAGAGACCCCGTGCAACGATTAAAAAATTATATACAACATCTCATAATCACATATTTAATTAAACTAGGTTTATTTTTTAAACGAACCTAACTAAATACTAGCTAACCTAGAATTAACGAGATATATAAGTTGTCTCCTATTAAGTTCACTACAATGAAAAGGCCACTATTGTCAGCCCCCTCTTAATCTACATGTTCCAAACTTCAACATTTCATTCACCTCTCTATTCTACTGAATGCTAACCTTAATTCAGCATAATACGCCACTATTCTGAATGGTGATTGACTAATCGGTCAATTAGGCATGTAATACCATTATAATAATCATACTGATAACACTTTTACATGTGTCGTACCTATATTGTGTCAAAATTCGATAACCTTACTTCTTGGACGATGTGGGACAATCTCTAATGGCAAAAATAAAATAAAATAAAATAAAATAAGTACTAAAAAATAGTCCCACATTATTGAAACATGACGAAGTGGAATATATAATTCTTTTACTAAAAAATCGTACATTAGGATATTTATTAGAGAAGTGGATAAATAGGTGAAAGGAGATGCATTTTCCTAATATTATATGTTCCTAATTTTCTTAATTTCAATCCGGGTTTTTTTTTTTAGTTCCCACAACAATTGAAAGATTCTATGTTTGATTTTTGTGATGATAATGCTCATTTGCTAAATTCTTATAAGAACTATTATCATTAAGAGTTAATTATAAACTTAGTATCATGGTTCACAAAAATGAAACCTCAAAGATATCGAAACGAAACCGTAGAACTCCTGAGAAAATTAAAACCACAAGGGTACCATGTGAATGTTTCTAATTATTAATTTAAGATAGTGTTTTTGAATAAAACTTTAATTTGGTTCGAATTTATTATTGGAGGGTGCCAATTTAAAGTTGTACAATAAAAGACAAATATTTTATTTTGGATTATAGTATTTGTTTTTTTTTTTTGGTTTTTCAATTATGTATCCGAAAGGGCAAAAATTATGGTACATATTATACATGAACTGGAAATGTGGAACTCTAGGGAAAGATAGAAACACAAGGATATCATGTGAATATTTCCAATAAATAAGTAATGATATCTTTAATTTAAAGAGGTTAAGTAATACAATAATATTTAAGGAAGTGTTTTTGGATAAAATTTGAATTGTAGTGACATTAAAACGTGCTGGTTTGAGAGTGTAAGTTTTTTTTTTTTTTTTTTTTTTTTTTTGGTAAAATGAGGATCATAAAATGAAAATAATTACCTACATAGGTTAAATAAAATACAAGTAATATGTTCTATATGATAATGATCAAATATTTATCGGTTCAACTTTTCACCATAATTGTATATCGTCTGTAACACCCCATATTTTTGGGTCATTTGAATTGTCTAAGATATCAGGAGATATTCATTATGGGGATATTAGATTCTATTTTTGGGAACTTAGGGCATACTTTCCGTTTAGAGGTGCTTTCCTAATTGGGCAACTATTTGGCAAAATTACCAAAATACCCTTACTAAACCCTTCCTATTTTCTACAAAAAAATAAAATAAAAACCCAAACCCTCCCCATCACTCCTCACTTCACACACAGCAGCAGAATAGAAAAAAAAAAAAAAAAAAAAAGAGAGAAAAGGAAGTACGTGAAAGAGGAGAGAAGAGGAGAAGAAAAGAGAGCCGCGCATCACCACCACCGTCACTGTCGACCAACCACCGCTGCCACCAGCCGCCGTCGTCACCCTAGCCGACCCTCTCTCTTGATTCTACAATCAAGAGTAGTATTTTTCTACACCCTCTTTCATAATTTCTACTTAGGGCTTTCTTAATTTCATGATTAATTATAGTTTAAGCATGATTGTGGTTGTGAGAATTGTTTTAATAGGTTATAATCATGCTTAATTATGGTTTTGATGCATGAATTATTGGTTTCTAAATTAGGGCTTTTAAAATTAGGGTTCATATGTATTTGGGGGGTGATTTTATGGGTGGATTCATGTGAAATTTGGAAGAGATGCTTAGTATGAGATGGGTAAACCATAGTTTTAATTTGGGAACGTTTTATGGTGTTTTGATTTATGACTATGTATTCTGCCCACTTCTGATTTTTGCCTAATTCGGATGATTTTGATGTTGTTTTGGTGATTTAATGATGGATAATTGTTGTTAGTGTACTTGGTAAGGTGTGGTGCGAATTTGGTGTTGTTTGGAGATCATTTGGGGGTTGATATGTGATGTTTAAGGGCTTATGGTAGAGCTGCCCCTATTTTATGGTTAGATGCTTTTAGTCTCGTGTGGAAGTATGTGTGAGTATATTTTATTATCGATCAAGTGTTTTGCAAGTATCGATTGGTAGAACGGTTGAGTAATTTGTTATTTACTATTTGTGTTTAGGGTGTGTGTTCGAGGAGTTTCCATTCTAGTTTGATCACCAACATACTAATCGTAAGTAAGGTAAGAACGTGATCACTATCCTTTTGGCTAACCTATATCCTTGTTGACTCATCATTATATTTGCTCATCGCTTTACCTTTGACTTATTCGCTCATTCTTGGTCATTGCTTCACCTTTATCTATTTCATAGTATGAGCGTACTATCATTTGAATTGCTATTCTATTTGCGGCCCTTCGGCTTCCTTTGCTCTCGGCCTCTCGGCCTTGTTGACCGTATGCACCACTCGGCCTCTCGGTCGGTGGCTCTTCGTTGTTTTGCTTTGACTCATGTTTTGTTTCTTTTGTCTATCAATTATGATCGATTCGACTTGGATTATCAAATAATACACTTTTGAATAATTTATGTAAAACGGATGAAAGAAAATGAAATGACACCACCTAGAGTACGATGTATTCGGCTCGGCCGATCATCGTTTGATATACCTCTGATCAAGGTACTGTGGGTCGGATTAGCTACCGACTTCCTAATAGTCTTCCTCCTAGATGGGAACTTCGTCCTACCGGCTCATCTTGCGAGGGTGTGCACACTCGGGATTATTAGGAGCGATATTTACAACTCTACCTCGAACTAAGTTCGTTAAGTGGGGCTGTGGGGTAGGACCCTGGCCGAAAGGTATGAATAAATAATCTGCATATTGAGTGGCGATGCTTATTCGATACTAATCTGTATATTGAGCGGCGATGCTCATTCGATACTAATCTGTATATTGAGCGGCGATGCTCATTCGATACTTCGTTCAACTGTTCTTGTTAGCTACGCGCCTCAAGGCGCGTATCTTAATTGTTATTCTTATGTTTATTATTTCTCACTCAGCCTGTGCTGACGTTCTGTTTTCTTGGTTTGTCCCTACTTTATTCTGGGGCCTATGTCATTCTTCGATGGCATAATTGGCAGGTCTTGATGATGTGGTTGCCTACTTAAGAAGTCGTGCATGTTGGGGTTTTCAAAGACATTTATTGAGTCTCATTTCGAATAGGTTGTAATTTGGTTATGGTTTTGAGAACTGTAGTTCGACTAGAAAGTCTTCCGCTGTTGTTTAATTAGTTAGCTAGTTATTTATGTTACTTTATTGATTTTTTTTTAAGCCTAGCGATTGACTCGGTAGTCAATTGCGGCGTAACGACTCTTTATTTTCCGGTTTTTATTTTAGCGAAAATTTAGGGTTGTTACATCATCATTAAGAGACCCGTGCAACGCACGAGCTTACATCTAGTATATTTATAAACGAACCTTTTTTTGTGGGCATTGAAGAGGTCTAGAGACTTTCGAATTTTCTTAGACCTTCTGGTGAATAAGGAATTAATTTATGTTATGGAATTATTGTTATACCATATGTGAGTTTATGGTAATCATGTATAAAATTCATATAATTTACTTATGGAAATGTAGTATTCCATATGTAGGTTTATAGTAGTTTTCCCTTTTAAGTTATGGTAAGATAATAAGTCAAACCTATATTTTAATATAAGAGAAAATTATACGACATTTTCTACATTTTGGTAAAATATAATAACTAAATATTTTTTTTTTAAATGCGTCCACGATTGATGAAATTTTAATATAGTTTTAGGAGAATAAAAAGCCCGTTATAAGTTCATTTAGTGTAGAAGTGGCCTCCAACATGGATAGTCAAAAACAACAAACAAAACGGAAAATTATAAAAAGATCGAAGGGAGTATAAGGCAATTAATCACGAAAAGGTAAAATAATACAAAAGAATTTTCAACTTATTCATGTGAACTCCCCAATAGTAATAACTACGAGTAAAGGTAATAATTTACTCGCATTAGTATATGTGTTATTATATAATACTATTCTTTTTTTTTTTTTTTTTGTAATCTATGTTTTAATATATATAAATTTACCACAAACTACGAATAAATGTAGTGTTTATATTTTTTAATGAATCTAATCTTTTCTGCATCGCATATACTACCATACCTCTGGGATACCAAGAGAATGGTACCCCCCGGATCCCCTGTACAAAAATAGACATGTGTCAGATTCTAATGCTAAGGCCCAATTTAATTAAAAAAAAAAAAGACTCAGTCTAATTATAGCCCATTACAACACAAACTCAAACCCAAACTCAATCTCTCTCCTCCCTTTCCCCACCCCCTACCTACCCGACCACCACCCCCAACCCCCCCAGCCACCGCTGCCACCTTCACCGACCGCCACCTTAGACCACAGATCCCACCACTGGAGGCGAAACCCTCCGGCGACCACAACCCCCCATCCCCGCGGTAGCGATTTTCCCTCCTCCCCACGTCATTTTCTTTTTTTACTCCATTTTATCTCTCCTAGAATTTCTCCCTCTCCGGCGGCAATGTTTGAGAGAACGCCGGTGAACCTCTGGAGAGAACTCGTCGGGGACGAGGGTTTCTTGGCGGCGGCTTCCGGGGATAGGGGCTGGGGAAAGGAAGGATGTGGGGAGAGAAGGAGTCCCACGATGGTTGTGGGGAGAGAAGGAGCGCGCGATGGCTGTGGCCTGTGGGGAAGTGCATGGAGGAAACGAGGGTGGGGTGAGGTCGTCGGAGTCGGCCACCACTTTTGGTGGTGATGTCGACGGTGGCGGCTACGTGGAGTGGCAGTAGGCGGTAGCAGTGCTAGGTGGGGGAAGGAATGGGGGAGGAGAGAGAAAATGAATGAGTGATCATTATAGATCATAAATACATCATTATAGAACAAAAATTGATAATTAAAAATCAATCATTATGAAACAAAAACAGATCATTATAAAACATATATTAATCATTATAGAACATAAATATGTCATTCCGTGACAAAAACTGATCATTTTAGAACATAAATATGTTATTCTAGAACAAAAACTGATCATTATAGATCATAAATACATCATTATAAAACAAAAACTGATCATTAAAAATCAAATCATTATAAAACAAAAACGGATCATTATTAAACATATATTAATCATTATAGAACATAAATTAGTCTCTCATTCTCGAATATAAATTGATCATATAAACATAAATATGTCATTCTAGAACAAAAACTGATCATTAAAAATCAATCATTATGAAACAAAAATAGATCATTATTAAACATATATTAGTCATTATAGAACATAAATTAGTCTCTCCTTCTCGAATATAAATTGATCATAGAACATAAATATGTCATTCTGGAACAAAAACTGATCACTATTGAACATAAATATGTCATTCTATAACAAAAACTGATCATTATAGAACATAAATATGTTATTCTAGAACAAAAACTGATCATTATAGATCATAAATACATCATTATAGAACAAAAACTGATCATTAAAAATCAAATCATTATGAAACAAAAACAGATCATTATTAAACATATATTACTCATTATAGAACATAAATTAGTCTCTCATTCTCGAATATAAATTGATCATAGAACATAAATATGTCATTTTGGAACAAAAACTGATCATTATAGAACATAAATATGTCATTTTGTAACAAAAACTGATCATTATAGAACATAAATATGTCATTCCGTAACAAAAACTGATCATTATCGAGTCCACCCCGTAACATGGGACCGGAGACACCAATAGCACCACCGATCTCCGACGACCTTATTCCGCCACTATTCCGACACAACAACTCCAATATCGTCCCCCATTATCATTCTATAACAACAACAGATCATTTTAAGACGAATATCATTCATTACACAACAAGAAGAAAAAAAACATTTTAAAACACAAACAAAAATCATTCATTCTAAAACAAAAATCATTCATTCCAGAACAGTAACTATTCATTTCAGGACAAAATCCATTCATTCCACAACTGTAACCATTCATTCTAGAACAATAACCATCAATTCCAGCACAAAAACAATTTATTTCAGAACAAAAAACATTCCTTTCAAGACAAGAACAATTCATTCCAAAACACAAACCATTCATTTCAGAACAAAAACTATTCATTTCAAAACAAAAATCATTTATTCCAGAAGAGTAATCATTCATTCTAGAACAGTAACCATTAATTCAAGAACAATACCCATTCATTCCAAAACATTAACCATTCATTCCAAAACAAAACTACCCATTTCATAACAATAACCATTCATTCTAGAACAAACACTATTCATTTTAGAACAAAAATAATTCATTCTAGAACAAAAAATATTCATTTCAGAACAGTATCCATTCATTCTAGAACAGTAACCATTCATTCCAGAACAGTAACCATTCATTTCAGAACAAAAACCATTCATTCAGAACATAAAAAAATCATTTCAGCAAAAAAATCATTCATTTTAGAACAAAAATCATTCATTTCAGCACAAAAACCAATTATAACACAAAGTTAAATCATTATTAACCTATAACCTATCATTATCCGTCATTATTAAAAATTAACCATTCCAAAACAAAAGCCAATCATTCTACAACAAAAATCATTCATTCCAGAACAAAAACCATTCATTCCACAACAAAAATCATTCATTCCAAAACAAAACATAAATAAATTATGGGGGAACATAAACAAATAATTACATAACGTAATTAGATTTGTTTCAAAATGGTTACTTTTTGTTCTAGAATGTATGACTTTTGTTTTGGAATGATTAGTTTTTGTTTTAGAATGAATGATTTCTGTTCTAGAATGATTATTTTTTGTCCTAGAATGGTTGACTTTTGTTCTGGAATGTATAACTTTTGTTTTGGAATGATTAGTTTTTATTCTGGAATTAATGATTTTTGTTCTGGAATGTACGGTTTTTGTTCTAGAATGGTTGTTTTTTGTTTCAAAATGGTTACTTTTTGTTCTGGAATGTATTACTTTTGTTCTGGAATGGTTACTTTCTGTTTTGGAATGATTGCTTTTTGTTCTGGAATGTACGGTTTTTGTTTTAGAATGGTTGCTTTTTGTTTCAAAATGGTTGCTTTTAAATTGATCTATATTTTGTCCCATAATAAGTAGTTTGTTTCATAATGATCTAATTATGTTAGAAAATGATTGAAATTTGTTCCCTAGTGATTATGTTAAGAAATGATTTATGCATAATCAATAATTCTCCATCAAAAAAAAAAAAAATGAAAGTCATTTCCCTCTCTTTCCTCTCCCCACTCCCTCCTTTACCCCCAACAACCAACCACCACGACGTCGCCGGCTTCCCGCCATACGAATCACCACCTTCGCCCATTTCGACGCCAACAATACCACTACCGACTATTATCGAGTCCACCGGCATCGTCAACGATACCTCTCGAAGTTACCCTTCTTCCTCGCGGACACTATATGTGGTTACCGGTGCTGCGTTAGGTTGTCGTCGATTTATGACTTCTCATAGCCACTATATGTCTCGACGCCCCATTTGTCGCCAGAGAAGAATAAAAACGAGGTGAAAGAAGGAAAACAAACCAAAAAATGACGGAGGAGAAGATGGGTGGTGGAGTTGCAGGGTGGGGTCTGGGTTTGGCGGCTCAAGCCCGTGCTGATGATGGTGTTGGGTTTGGTGGTCGTGGTGGTTGGTTATGCCGGCGTCGGGACGGGGCGGGGATTATCGGTGTTGTGGGTGGAGCCGTGGGGGAGAGGGGAGGAGAGAGACTGTGAGTTATTTGTTTGTTTTTGTTTTTAATTTGGTTGGGTTGATTTATGTTAATGGACTAGCATCTCTATTGGGATTAGTTGATTATATGGGCCGAGATACAAAAAGGATGGTACACCCGGTGTACCATAGAACGATTGTTTCTGCATATATCCATAAGCTTTTAATACATCTAGAGACATTGAAATTTTATTTCATTTTCAGGTGAAGAAAAATTCGATTGGTTTATAAAAAATTCATTTATAAGTTATGGAAGATAATATTTCTAAGCAAGTATATTGTATGAAATGGTAAGATAATACAAAGAATTTTATCATGGGTAATGGAAAGATTACATTATTATTCCAAATTTAAATTTATTGTAATCATAAAAAAATAGGATACTCCCTCATTTCAGAAATGTAAGACGATTTCATTTTGCGAGCTAGGACATTGACTTCTGATTTCGCAAAAAAAAAACTATCAGATTTGCACACTTAAACTTATACTCATTTAGTGAGGTGTCTTCTTTGATAATATTACGGAAAATTCACGTGGTGACCCTGTGTTTTGCAATTTTGCACGTGGTGACCCAACTTTCAACTTTCTGCACATGGTGACTTTAAACTATACGCTTTGTGCATGTGGTGACCCTGCTGCAAACGGACGTAAACCTTTGCCGTGAAGTTGGTGATGTGGCACATCATTAAGTTAGGTGGGAACATTAAGCCAAAACTGAGTTTTGGTCAATCAGAATTCAAAAGGCAGAACAGACGTTTGTACGTGGTGACCCTGTACTTTCAAAGTTTGCACGTGGTGACCCTGCTCTCTATTTCAATGGATAATTGGAGAAAAAGTCGTTGCTACTGATTTCCATGCACTATATAAGTGAATCTGACCTCATTTCCAAGCACACATCCAACAAATCTCTCAAACAAGTCACTCTAAATACATAATGAATAGGTAAATGCAAGTAAAAAGCCATATATTATGAGATTGAACGCAATGGAGACATGAACTACTTCCATAATAAAGTTGCGTACATGGTTGTCATAAAAACAGATCCTACTTGCTCACCCAAAATGAAATAGCATATGAGCAAGTAAGATCTTTGTACCAATATTACACGCGCTGCAAAAAAGGCCATTGGTGTTTCCAACAAAAAAAAAAAACATATCATCTTCGCCATTGCAAATTGCTAATCCGACTAGATACTAGAAACTAACACGAGCTTAACTACGGGAACTTAGAAACTAAAAGCAGCTTAATTACTAGAAACTAGAAGCTGCATATACTAAGCAAAATATTAGAGGTTTGAGGCTTACTGCTCATTAAAAGGGACGTTCTTGTTCCTCATATTTCCACCTTGTGCAGATGTACCAGCTCTATGAGCTCTCTTTTTCTTCCCAGCAGCAGCACCACCAACCTTCTCTTTTCGAGTTGGTCCTCCCTGGCAACCTCTAGCATTATGACCAACATGACCACATATTGAACATGTGATGGTGGTAGATTTTTTTCCCTTCTTCTTGTTGAGCTCATCAGATGTCCTCTTTCTCTTCCTAGCTGGCCTCCCCACTCCTTTCTCTTGGATAGGTGGTTTAACATCAGGAAAATCAAACATAGGCCATTGTTCTTTGTTGGGTACAGGATGCATGTGGTCAGAATATGTGAGTTTGTAACACTGACCGCTGTAGAATCCATGCACATAATGTATGGGTTCTTCTTTGTTGTGGTATATTGCCCTACATGCATGCCTACATGGCATACCAGTGACTTGCCAGCCCCCACACGCACATGTGCCTTTGAAAATATCCACAACAAAGGTTGCATTACGGTCACGTACCTCAAACTCTCCACGCCCTGCCTTGATCACTATACAATGCCATGACTCTTGGCAATGAGTTTCAACTATACCTTTTGCATAAGGTGTAAGATCTGTGAGCTCCATACTCTCAGCCAAGTCAATTCTCTCGGCATACTTATCCATGTAGTATGTCCTAATACCTGCATGGAATAAAAAATTAAATCGAGTGGGGTAAACTAAAACTCTAGTATTTTAACTATGTGGAGGTTGTGATTGTACCTTCCATTAGTGAGTACACTGGTAGTTCCCTTATGTCATTGATCAAGGCATTGAAGGACTCCACAAAGTTAGAAGTGTTGTGGTGGCAAGCAACTTCAGGGTCAAAGTGGCACATGGACCACTGTTGCGGAACATCAAGAAGATACTTCATTGAAGCAGGGGACATTCTAGACATTTGATCTAGAGCTTGGTTGTATGACCAACTTGAAGTGGCATTGGCTGCCTTCCAGAAGAGAGTGTGATATGCAGGTCCACCAAATTTTGCCTTAAAATTTGTGTACAAATGCTGCGCACAAATTCTTTTAGAAGCTAGTGGAAATTCTTTGTCCAAAGCAGGTTCAATCCCTTTCATCCTATCACTAATGAAGGTCCAGTCCCATTAGAGACATCTTTGCCTTTCAAAAGCAATTTTCAAGTTTCTGAAAAAGTACCTCCAAGTCTCAGTGTTTTCCTTTCCAACAATGGCATAGGCTATGAGATATAGATTGTTGTTCGCATCCAAACTTAGTGCAGACAACAATACACCCTTATACCTCCCTTTTAGATGGCAGCCATCTACACCAATGATAGGTCTACACCCTTGAAGAAATCCAGTGATCCATGCGGAAAAGCCTACGAACATGGCTTTGAAATGTTCATCAGTTCTATCACTTGGTTTGTGCCAAGTAATAAGTGTCCAAGAACCCGGATTAGTTTCCTTAATCATCTCTCCATAGGCTGCCAGGCTACTATAGCTCTTCTCATGAGCTCCAAACTGATTGTCTAAGGCCATGTTCCTAACTTTGTACATAGTCCTAAGAGACACTTCGATACCAAACTTCGACATTAACATAGATGACATAGATTTCACAGGCATTTTTGGATGTGCTTTCAATTCAACCAGTAGCTTCTTACACATCCACTCTGAAGTGGCCATGGGGTTTCTCTGTAACTTAAAACACTCTACGTGCAACCTAGTTATTGACTTAATAGCCCAGGTGAGCTTATCAGCCAACTTTGATGCATGTATTCTCCATGTACATTTCTCCCCTGCACACTCAGCCGTGTATCTCCTAGGGTCATATTTAATCACCACCAAAGAGAAACCCTCTTGGATACAATAATCAGATAAAACATCTAATAAATCATATTTATCGACAAACAAAGTCCATCGCCTCAATGTGATTTCCCCCCACTTTTGGTGAACATACATTTTGGCATTTGTATATGCTTCAATCAAATGTACCCCATCTCCCTCATCTTATGTCTCATCACCATTATCCCTAGTTTGCATATCTAGAGTCATATCAAATGGATGTCTTTCCCCACCATCAGACTCAGCACCATCAAAATTACTATCAACAGCATCAGACTCACTCTCATCTTCATCGGAAGCCCTCTCATCTTCGCTACTCAAGTTGAAATCTTCATCAGGTGAGTCATCACTGTCTGACTGCAAAGTCATTTGAGCATTAGACGTAATTGACCTTCTTTTAGGCCTGCCTTCAGTAGCTTCTCCCTCATTTCCCCTCACTTGCTTACTCTTTGGAACATAGAGACCTTTTCTCCTAGCAGTTGTAGCAGGCATCTTCTTCTTGATTTCAGCTTGTTGTTTCGTTTGGTTTTGATTTGTCTGACTTGTACCTTCCGACACTCTTTCAAAAAATCTGTCACTTGTGGGACATTTTTGTGAAAGTTGTGTTTGAGTGCATGGAGTTTCAAATGGAGACTGAATTTGTGGAGCTTCAAAAGGGAACCGGTTTTGTGGAGTTTGAAAAGGGAACTGATTTTGTGGAGTTCTAAAAGAGGTCTGATTTGTGGCAAAGTCATGTCGGCGTGCATTTGTGCAAGAGTGGGGTGGTTGCTCAGTTTGAGTGGCTTGTGTCTGAGGTGCATCATCATCAACAAATTGAGATTCTTGCACACACACATAAGTAGTAGCATTACTCACTATGTCAAACACAGGAATTTCAACCGTTAGTGGCATTATATTCAAGCTTTCCCCTTTTTTTTTTTCTCGCCTCATAGCTTCCTCCAACTCCCTCTGTTTTCTCTCCTCTGCCTCCTTTTGTCTTTTCAACTCAAATGCCAACCCAAATTCTTTAATTGGGGTTTCAGTGTCGGTCAACCATATTTCAATTGTATCCATTCCTTCCAACTCATCAAACATGGAGAACAAATCGAGATCACTCTTAATGACAATCTTATTCTTTCTAACCCTGCTTTTGTAATGCATTTCAAAAACATTGGGAACCAGAACATTCTGTTCCAAAGCAGCCTTTCCAATGTCAATAATCAAGTCCAAAAGTTGCATAAAATCAACATCACTCACTTTGAAGTCAAAGCTTGAATCTTTGTAGTGAAACTATATCCATGAGGTTGGCATCCTGTCGTAATATCCCAAATTAACCCAAATTGAAGTCTAACAACAAAAGCCCCAATTTTCCCTAAATCGCATACCGTAAGTAATCAAAACCCTAATTCTTAGTACCATAAAATCATGTCAAATTGCCCATATTCATAGCAAAACACGACACTCATATTATTCATAGAAAAAAGGACACTCATATTCATATACGAGTAGCAACCTTGTCTAATTACCATATCAATCTACAGTTCAATCATTCAAAATAAAAACCCTAATTTTCTCAAAATCATCAACATATTTTTCATGATTAAAGGCTGAAAACGAAGAGAATGAATGAGACCAGAATCTAATACAAATCAATCATTCAAAATGAAAACACTAATTTTTTTCTCGTACCTTGGATAGTTGGATATGCGAATCACGATATTCAGATGCTCCTCCTTCACGCCAAATGATGGATTAAGTAGCCCACGTGATGGATTGATTCAGATTGAAGAAAAAAAAAAAAAGAGAAAGTTTGAGACCCAGATTCTGTGTAGGACTTGAGTAGAAGAAGAAAGAGAAAGAACAAAGAAAAAGTGTCGCGAGGCAGAGTATTTAAGAGCAAGTGGTTTTTGTTTCCTTTTAATTATGAGAAGTAGTTAATTAGGGAGTTAGTTAATCTTGTTAATCACACAATTAGTCAAGGGAGAGAGGCAAGAGTTAGAATTTAAGTATAATGTCAAACTGTTAAGTGAGTTAGATTTAACGGCGTTATTACGTCCGTTTGCAGCAGGGTCACCACGTGCACAAAGCGTATAGTTTAGGGTCACCATGTGCAGAAAGTTGAAAGTTGGGTCACCACGTGCAAAATTGCAAAACACAGGGTCACCACGTGAATTTTCCGATAATATTATTATAGCTTTGTAATTTTTTGCTTTATATTATTAGGTGGGTAGGAATTCAACTTACTCGAGTGAATTTCCAACTACTAATAACTACGAGTAAAGTCACTAGGGCTATGTTTGGCAAAACTAGCTGAAATAGTAGCTGAACCTGAATTAGTAGGTGAATGCTGAAATAGTAGCTAAAAGCTGAAATAATAGCTGGAAATTTTTAGCTAAAAGTATTAGGACTGTTTGGCAGAATTAGCTGATATAGGAGCTGATATATATAAAATTACATAAAAATGCATTATTTATTTTTAATTTCATTTTATTTTAGTACAAAATTGAGGGTAAATTAGCAATAAAATTATAATAAGGTAGCTTATTTTAAATAAGTTACATGGGGTAACTTATTAAACAAGCTAACTTATTATTTAAGCTAGTGGTGTTACCAAACCAACTTATTTTGTCAAAGAGCTTAAAAAACTAGTCAAATAAGCTACTTTGACCAGATAAGCTAGCTTATTGTGCATACCAAACATAGCTTGGGTTTCTCTAAATATGCGTTATTCTATAAGTCTTTTTGTTTACTAATCATAAAAGATAGGATACTCCCTCCTTTTAGAAATGTATGGCTGTTTTAGTTTGTTTAGCTGAGACATTGAATGTTTGAACAATTCATATGTCAATTGATCTAAATTAATTAAAAATTAGCTTAATTTAGGTGATATGCTTTGGTATTTACTTGTTGCAAAATTAAGTTGAATTGTGTCATACAAGGTCATTCCCGTATTCGATGTACTTATTTCTATGAGAGCAATCATATATTTTTACATAATGTAGATCTCTTTGCTCTAAAACACATACTATCAAACGAAAATTATTTGGTAAGTTACCTTAATGTAACTTTGAGTTTTGAAAAATTTAATACATAGTCTTAGAAAATATAATATTCTATTTATAAATATAGTCTATATATTGAAGAGATAAACAATCATAGGTATTTTTATTGAGGTCTAGACAGGTCCTCGAGCCATAATATTGTAAATGATAATATAGGATCTTTAATTGAATAATAACTATAAGTACATTCTTGATTATCAAACATTTGCAAAGTGCATTTATATATATTACAACAGTCATAAAACCATTTATCACAAACCTAAAATTATCTTTTATTGCTAGGTAGTTTGAAATATGGCCACATAAGCATAGTCATTGGTACGAATCATAACTTTTCATCTTAAGAATTTGTCATGTACAACGTGCAAGCATTATTGCAATTATAAGATTTAAGGTAAATAATCTATAATCTTTAATTTGAGCCATTGATTCAACATAACAAAATATAAGATGACTTAAAAAGAAACATACAATTAAGATAATATAATTTTTTGCTTCGGTTTCGTAAGTTATGATATAAAGTTATTTTGATTTATTTAAATTTATTAAACTTGCACTAAACTTATTGAATTTGAACTGATATAAATTCTTTTGGAATTAATTTTTTTACTAGATTTATTATAGTTACAACATCTTACTCTCGTGATACGAATATGTTAAAAAGAATAAGTTGAATCATACAAAATCTTACTAACATCAAGTGTAATAAGCTTAGAAATCGGTATACAATATAGGGAACAAATACGAAATTGAAACTTATTGTATTCGGTACCTCTATCTTAACTTCTATAGCACAACATCTGCCAATTTGTTATTTAGGTTTGTTGATGTGAAATAAATGCATATATCTTGCATTGTTTGTGTTCAGTTTTGTTTAGTATTAACATCTTTATAGTTTTGTCATGAGACATAAACACGTAAAACGATAAAGGTTGGTTAAAGTAAATAGTGGAAGTAAATGGTTTTATGAAAAAAGTTAATTAATTAGTTAGAACATTAATGTCATGTAAGTATACAATGTGAGAACTTTAAAAAATGAATTAATAAATAGTTCTAGATAAATGGTAACTTTATTTCGTTGTTACCTTAAAAAAACTTTATTTAACTTCAATAATTATAATGATTTCGCCAATGGAAAATGCCTATATAATATAAAATATTGTTAATGTCACCGTGCAATGCACGGGCTTAAAACTAGTATATAGTATTATATTAGATTAGATGGAGGGAATTCTGCGATTATAAATCATAATTTATACAATAACAACGTTGTTCTCGTAATCTATGCTAAACAAATCTTCCTAGGCGGGATCGAGCAAGTAGCTAGGCGTCGTAGGTCGGTAGATTGCAATCTACAAGGTAGTTAACATGCCTAACTTAGTTAGTTACGTACTTACGTGTATGAATATTCCCTTTAATTAATTAGCATGGCTTATTGCTAAATCTGAAGTCGTGTTTTGACCGATGAGACCATGCATATATTACGATAAAGTGTAATAAAAAATTTACGATTTAGAGTTGATTTTTAAGACTTTTGACCTTAGCTTTCACTTAAACTTGTCAATACGAGAGTTGAATTCCTGATAGATATTAACAAAATAAAACTAGTAATAACACAAAATAAAGAGAATTCTTCAAATGAAAAAACAAATGCAAAATTAGAATACTATCGTAGAGTTTATTTTCAACTCAAGCGGATCTAAAATTCCAAAATCCATACCCAAACATAGTTCTTATTGCACGTATCTGAAAATTTATTATCACCCAAAATAAAACTAGTAATAACACAAAATAAAGAGAATTCTTCAAATGGAAAAACAAATGCAAAATTAGAATAATATCGTAGAGTTTATTTTCAACTCAAACGGATCTAAAATTCCAAAATCCATACCCAAACGTAGTTCTTATTGCACGTATCTGAAAATTTATTATCACCAAATGACATTTGCGGCTAACTCGTTTTACTATCATTTATAGGTCATTTTCACCAAGAGAAGACATTCTATCTCATTTCGTGTCTCACTTTATGTACCACACCAACCACCAAATTCATTTTGCTTTAAACAACTAGTCAATTGCAAACTTTTAATTGGTGTGGTGCATAACAGAGGATCTGCTTTGCAATTTTATGGGCTTCAGGACTTGTTACACTAATGTTAATGACTTTTTTTAATGGGTAATTAATAAGTTAACAATGCTTAATTAAGAAGTTCGTAGGCACTACTGCACTAGTCCCACGGGGAGATGGGGGCACTAAAATCAATATACCTGTCAAGTGAAGTAATTTCAACTGTCTGATGTTTGCCGTTAATTGACATGAATGAAGTTGATGTTACCCATTCCAAGGTCAACCTTTTTACCTACTATGCAACATTCTGTTGACTACTACGTGCTTGACGGTGAACTCTAATTTAATATGCCTATATAGTATAACTTAACGACCTATACTGTATGACAGGCTAAAGTTGTATGCATAAATCAAATATAAATTACACACAAACCTATATCGTAGTAATGGGTAAGTGAGATCGTATCCACAGAAAATGGTAACTATCAATATATGTAAGGTAACCAAATGGGGGTTTATGATTATAATTGATCAAGTATCTCAAAAGCAAAGAGAGTAATTTGTAAACGAATGGAGGAAAAGATCTCGGATAATTAATACCCACTATCGTTCACCAAATTGGTCCTAATTATCAACTAATCCTAATTCGCTGAGCATTTAGTTGTGGAAATATAATTTCCTATCGTTCCTAAATTGTAGCTAAGGTGAGAGATCAGCCCTACCTAATAGCCCTAATTAGTGGATAACAAAGACGCGCGCCTAAATTCAATCCAGCGAAAGCATAAAGCAATCAAACGACATCAACTAAGATTAACAAGATCTAGACACACGCGGTTTCGATCTTCAATTAATATGTTTATACTCTCTAACCTAATACCGATGTTCAACATAAAATTACTAGGCTAGTTGCTACTTGTGAATCAACAATCTAACAATTAATCCTTAAATGGCGAATCTAGCAATATGATAGATTTAGGTCTAATTAGTTTGCAACCTACCTAGTTGAGCAATAAATCAATCAATAACAATAAACATGAGAGAATAAACTATACTCAAACGAATGAAAGAATTAGAATCAAACTCACAATTGTCGGTAAACTATAGCTTCGATTAATCGATCCGAAAATTAAGGTCTTTAGCCTTGCATAGTTTTGAAAATAATCTCTAAAAGTTCTGAATACTGAATAATGAATAATAGACGAAACTTAGGTTTAAATACTAAAAGATTACAAAACGGATTAAGAAAATCCGAAAATACGCCGACACAGTAGCGGGACAACTCGTCTGGACTTCGGGACGACTCGTCTGGATTCGTGACGACTCGTCTAAAGGCCTCTGTTTCTGTCGCCGGACTGGTTCTGGCGACGTTTTTCAAACGATCATAACTTCTTCGTTACATGACCTGTGAGAACATGTGGCCACTTTTTATATAAAAGCACAAATAATGAAATAATCGAATTAGCCAATAAACCGATCCAAAAGCTACCATTTTCTAGCATTAAAACCCAACATTACCCACAATTGAGTGGGTCGTATCACTGCATGCGACAAATTTTAATCTGTGACTACCGTAATCGTTGGATACGAAAATGAATTGCAAGTTTATATGGTGCCCCTAACGTATTTGGATCCCTTAGAGCTGGAGTAATTAAAATGGTTAATTGCATTTATTTAAATTTTAAAGCTTACGTATACATGGTGGAAACTATATCTAATGTAATTTGATAATTAGTTACTTTTTTAAAAAAGTTAATCAACTTATTTAAAAATGATTGTTATGGTGTTTGGCGGTATTTGTCGAACACCTTAAAAATCCTCCACGCTGTATAGAAAAGGTCAAAAAAAAAAAGTTTTTGTTGATAGTATCTGCGTACGTTTAATGTGCATAGCGCCAGACTCAATCTCGCACCAAGTGTAGTAAATATCAGAAAGTCGAGCTTGGGACAACAATCCTGAAATTTCCTACGACTGGGGTCAGGTTCACACAATGTAAACGTAAAGATCTCGATGAAAGGAATGGAGTTCTAGAGTAGCAATCAAGGACCGGCACATTGTTGGTTGTTGTCTATGTCGATGTCACTTAAGAGAGCCTTCTAGTGACCAGCCTTCCAAGTAATTCCGTGTGCTAAAACCATAGACAAAACTCTAAAGTAACGTAGTAGGACGAACAGGTATCACATTGAACTTCACCTCACGATAGTCAGTTAGCTCTAAGTTCGACCACCCTGTCAACAAACAATTCTAACCGTACAATATTTATACGCTAAGAGCGTTGAAAGATGTAAGAAATTCACCTTGGGAGCTCGGATGCAGGATACATTGCCAAAGATATGTTTGAGAATTCTAGGCTATACTAAATGTATGCCTAGCCTAGCCATGCACCAAGTCTAACGATAGCATATGAAAATTACACGACTTGCCCATTCTAATCTTGTCCTATTTTCGGAGCAAAACGAACTTCACTAAATAGTGGCTTAGCTTTCCAATTATTAAGATGCCACATTTTAGATGTATTCTGGAGTGTGCAGAAACAAGTTAGGGTTAAATTTACCGACCAAAACTTGGGCATCTTTCCTTCATATAACCCATATACCTCGCGATCTGCAATGAAATGAAGATCTAGCTCCTTGGTCAGTGGCGGAAGTGCCTCACTTCAGTGAATACTAGTGACACACCGTACTTGTTGCAACAATCTATAGCATCCTTATCTCTGATGCTGCCTCCCGGCTCTGCTATGACACTTACACCACTTTCACAGGCCTCTTCAACCGCATCATTCCAAGCTATTATCAAAAGAGACCATAGTTATCATCACCAATTATCTTCATCATGCACAAAGCTTGTATGAAAACGTAAATATGTGGAACAAATCAACAAATACCATTGTTTCTTAATTAAAATATAAAGTACGAAAAACCTTGAATGTTAATTTGCAGGACAACACATGTAGTTAAACCTTAATAGCAAAGCTGGCTTTTGGCGAAAGTTATCTCCTTATTCCAGCAAATAGAATCAGATGAATTCAAACGCATCAATAGAAGACAATGCACTTACCAAATGGGAAGAAAGCATCACTAGCCAAAGCAGCACCCTTGACTTCATCCCCTGCTTTCCTCATAGCGATTCTCAAACTTTCAACACGATTTGGCTGTCCACTCCCCATACCTAGCATAGATTTGTTCTGCCAAAAAAAAAAAAATGGTATTTAAAGACATGTTAGGCACATTAATCATTTACATTCCAGCAGTTACGACTGGCTTTACTGTATCTTTACAGGGGAAGACGTAAGAACAACTTTTCAAACAACTATACATAACTATCATCCTTCTTTCGAAACAATAGATGGTACTCTGAATCACAATACTCATCCAAGCAGGCCCCAATTATTTTGGAAGGACTATAGATTGTTGCGGAAAAAGCAAAAATGTGATAAAGACTGCCATTTGAAGAGACATCAATACAAGTTTTAGAAGGTTGGGTTTTCACCTTGGCAATCACTATTGCATTGCTCTTGACATGCTTCACACAAAGCCATGCAAATTGTGCATCGCTAAGCTCTTCTTCTGTTGGGGTTTTCTCGGAGACAGCTTTAAAATCGATATTTTCAGGTGTCAAATCGTCAGAGTCTTGAGCTAACCAACCACCACCAACTTGTCGCAAAGAGAGTTTTCCTTTCTCATTCTTCTTTGCCTCCAGAATTCTCAAGGTCTTTGATTTTCCACGAAGAACTTCAAGACCTTTTTCTGAATACTTAGGGGCAACCACGATTTCATAAAACATCCGAGTCTCACCGTCTGTAGGGCTTCTGAATTCCCTAAGTTCTTTTGCAAGAGCCTTAAAAATAGCAAGGCAAACAGTCAACACAAGCAAATTCATCTCCACCATTTTTTTTTAAAAGGATAAAAAAAAAAAAAAAAAAAAAAAAAATACAGCCTCAAAGTCGTATCTTTACAATTTTCAACTTAGTAAAGACTCTGATTGAAGAAGCTCCTGAGACAGAAGCTTTCAGTACACAGAGAGGGTAGCAGTAAAACATTTGCAGTGAACTATGGCAGGGGTGGGCAAGGGATGAAGTTGAGAAGTAATAAATAGCTCTAAAATAAGGTGATAATTGAAAGTTTATGTGACATCTCTTGCATGCGTAAATTATAAGTTTCATAAAAGTAAAGAAGTTATTCACATTGAACTTGAAAAGTTTTTGGTACTTGACAGAACACAAATAATAGAGACTGAAAATTAGAAAATTTGATGTACAACACCAAAACAAATAGTTCTGTGCAACTTGCATGTTAATAATAGCATAAGAGTATCGTTGTCACAATAAAGGGCAGCCTCTTAGTTTTAAGAAGCTAGGTCAAAGTTGTATAACACCATCTTTCATCAAGGGAATACAGACACAATCAATGTGATTACCTCATCAACTTCAACGTTGAAGGCTACAATCCCACCGAAAGCACTAACTGGATCCGCTTTGACAGCAAGTCTGTACGCTTCAAGAATATCATCACGTGAAGCTACTCCACAAGGGTTCGTATGTTTCACAACCACACACGTAGGATCTTTAAATTCAGTCACACAATTCCATGCAGCATCAGCATCTAAGTAGTTATTATATGACATTTCCTGCAAAAGTAAGTAATCTCGTCACTAATCAATCTCAAATAGATAATGAACTAATTAGTAATCACGAATGAACATAAATTGCATTTAACCAAAATTAGCTAACACAATCCAAGGAATTAAATTACTATATGGATAACTGAAGAGTTGCACAACGATACTGATTATTACTTAACTAAAGATACCAGGGAGCAAATGGCATGGAGGACTATGCACAAAGCAATGGAGAAGTGAAAACACATCGAAAATATAAAGGTGAAACAATAACTTCAAGCTACCAACATAATAGTGAAGAAGGTTAGTGGTAGTCTATTCAACACAAATTAGAAGGCAAGCCACAAATTACATCAAACCATACAACTTTAAACAGCATATCCTCAAAGAAAGCTACCACCGATCGGGAGTCACATGATCCTTTTTATCTATATGATTACATTATATCTGGTAAACATAAGGGCGTGATGGAGATGCCATACAATTCTCATGGAAGAAGCTGTTTCAGCCTCGGTAACATCACCTCCGTTCAAAATTGACAAAAAATTATCTGAAGAGGCGTTCTACTACTGAGATGTCGTTCAAAGGGCAATAAAAGTACAACTTACAAGACAGATAGTTTAGCAGTGATATGGGTAGATAAGAATAACCAAACCAAGCCGTTTTGTCTCACCTTTCCATGATGTTGAACAGCCGTAGCGATGCCACCAGCATTAACCTCAGCAAGACTTTTGTCAACATAAAACGCAGCTTTCTGGTGAGGATTCTCTCCATAGCGAAGAGAGCTTTTAAGAGTCAAAGGCACCGTAAAGCTGGGAGGGAACTTGTCTACCGAAAAAAGAGAAGGCCATTAGTCTATCGTAGAAAGGAATAAATTAATCATGCAGTATATAATGTACTTGCAAGTGGTGATACATAGTGTGCTTGTCATACATAATGAGTATGGGATATAAAGACAGAATTGCAGAAGAACTTATATGGGACAAACACAAGCCGTATAAAAAGATACCAATCAATATAATTTTGCATAAATGATAAATTGTAAAGACAATACCTTCTCCATTCTGATTCCATAGCCACTCTGATATTGCAGAATCATATGCAGCCACGTGCTGAAATGCCTTCCAAGCAAGCGTCCTACGGAACAGCTGATCATCCTGCTCTCCATTAAGATGTTCCAAGAGGGCCGTGTAGTCTTGTGGATCAACCACCACCAAGACATGATTATGGTTCTGTTAAAATGGAAACAATAAAGATACTGGACATAAGTTCCATCTCGGATGAGAAAATATGAGTAATTGATCAGAAAGGTTAGACTTCTGAACATGCATAGATGGGGCAACAAGGAGGGTATGAAGTCCAGCTCAGTCCCTACTCCCTAGATTAGGATCGAAAGAAAAATTAACCCCCAAGTAGCTTCATAAATATGCCATCATCAAATAGGAAAGTAGGAAGTTCCTAAAGTAATTAACAAAGAGGTTTGTCTTAGCCCCTCACTAAATCTTGTCAGTAAACTTTCCTCAGTTCCTGCTATGAATTTGTTAGAAAAAAACAGTCAGGAACTTCCCAGTAGTCTATAGAATGAGAATGCACAAGGCAACTGAATACCAAAGAATCTTCTTTCATTTTCAAGCAACTGATCATGAGGTGTGCAGTAGATTAGTGCATACAACGATATAAGAAGGCAAGGCTAAAGTTTGCAAGTATTACAATGCCCTTGTCAGAGTTGGCACAGCACATGGACATCCCAGGCAACAGGATATTTTCAAACCAATGATGACTCTCACACACACAAAATAAAATAAAAATAAATAAATAACCAGTGATGAGTTTGTCCACAGCATCAAAATATTAAATAAAATATAAATACTGTAACTAAATATAAATCTCAAACATATATGCACATAGGACAAGCAAAGGACACAGGTTGATAGTCCAAAACCACCATCTTCCCATATATAATTAACCCTCTGGCTTTTATTAGAATATTTATGTCACATAATTCAACGAATATATGACCCATTGCCATCGTTGTATATTTATATCATTTCAAAAATGAGCTAACGCTTGGCATTGCGTTCAGCTCTGTTCGGAAACAAGGAGCTGGATCAAACACTACCACCTGTTCCTAGCTGCTAGCGAATACAGGAACTATAAGTGTTTGCTGGGTAAAACGATAAGCAACAGATTACGTTTACTTTCCTACACTCTGTTTGCATGACTTTATTCTTCAGTTCCCACAAGTTAACAATTCGCAATATACATTCACCTTTTATCATACAAAGTAGTACATCAATTACTAGATCTTTGCATCTTTGAACCAAGGAGTTTGCAAAGGGAGTGTATCCAGGATATACTTCCAGCTTCAATTTGAACTACTGCACTGATTTATTCTGCCAGCCATCTATGTGAATCTAAGAGGTGCTCATTAAGTGGTATTCACGCCGTCAGCAAACTAAAGAGATAAAGGAATATGTTTCTATTACTACTCTATCTCTCCACTTCTTTCTTTCCCCCAACCATTTCAATGTAACACGTAGATAAGGTAAAAGAAAAATACAGTATCAGTAACCATAGATGCTTTTAAATTTCCAAAGAGTAAAGGAGTAGTGGTCGCACAACTTCAAGAGCAGAAAGTACCTTTGCAGCAGCTCTGATCATGGTAGGTCCCCCAATGTCGATGTTCTCAATACCCTCTTCAAATGTAACTCCAGAAGCTGAAGTAACTTTATCATAAAACGGGTACAGATTAACGATGACAAGGTCAAAAACACCTGCAAAAACAACAAGCTGAATAATAATTTCCTAAGCAACAGAAAAAATAAGCAAAAATAACCCCAGATATTAACTCACCGATTCCGTGTTGTTCTAGAGCTTCCATGTGATGCTTCAAGTCTCTTTTAGCAAGGATGCCCCCGTGTATGTATGGATGCAAAGTCTTCACACGACCGTCAAGCTGCAGAGGATTACTATTAGAATCAAATTGATCAGGACTTGAAATCTTGTGATATCGTTAAATTCCCACCTAATATGTCATCTACGGGTGCATGACTCTAATTATGTGGCCAACAGATGTACATCATCATCAATTCAAGAACGTCCAGATAGATCAAAAGCAACCCCAATCATCTATACCAGTCAGATGACAAGCTTAGCCCTAAAAGATGACATCTTCGAGGAAAGAAATAAAACTAAGGGGCGTTTGGTTGGGGGAAAACAAGAAAGGAAAAGGGAACTTGGAACCTTGATTCCCTTACTTGATGTTTGGTTGTGCAATTTTGTCATTCCCTTACCCCATTTTTCTTGGTAAAAAACCCCAAAACTCCTCAATCATGATTCCCTGAGGAGAGGAGGGATTTGTTGATTCCTCATATCTCTTCTTCCTTGCCCACTACTCACACAACTTACCAACACCAACGAGTCAACCCCAACACCACCACCCAACCACCATCCGTCACAAGCACCACTAACCAACCACAAAACCACCATATCAACCATCGCTCCACCGCAAGAACCCTCACCCAACGCCGCGCCAAACCACCTATATTCAAGCCTATACTTCCCAATACCGCCACTATGAAGAGAGAGAGAGATAAAAGAGGGATATGTGAAGCATGCAAAAACAACCTTATACTTCTTCAATAGTTCTTTAGATTCGACATTTTGGAGGTCGAATTAAGCCATGGGAACAGATTTTGCAAGCCATGTGGCCAAATTTGACCACTAAAATCTACGAGATGTGTTGGAGAGCATGGCGCATAGTTGGAGAGGCAGCAAGCACGGTGGTGGAGAGGAGAGCATCTGAAATGTGAGGGTAAGAGAACAACCAAAATAGGGATGAAGGATGAAGGATGAGGATGAGAGAAAGAGAGGGAGATAGGATGAAGGTTGTTTTTTTTTTTTTTTTTCTTTTTGCAGATTTACAGAGGTAGGGTGGGTGAAGGTGGGGTGAGAGAAAATAGGGTATGATTCTTTTGTTGGTACCAAACGCACAAGGGAATCAGTGCGGCAATGGTTCAATTACCCTTCTTTCCCTTACCCTTTCCCTTTCTCTTTCCCTTATACAAACCTAATGGCCCCTAAAGCCCTCTGTGACATGACCCTCAAACAGGTAGCTGAGAAGAAACACCCGGACAGAAAAGGTTGAAGCAGACAATTGTCAAAGGTCATACGGAGTATATCAGAAGTTTCACAAATAAATTATGTATTGAAAAAGACAAGGACAAACTATCTTCTAAGAGGTCATTTGGGAACCATTACACAGCCGAAAATGATGAATTTGAGTCCCAAGAATATTATATAATGAGACGTAGGTTGAGTTGTTGGAATTGGACGACCCTTACTAATGGACTGGAGTTATAGATTTTGACATATTTTCGCATAAGACGGCCGCAACATAACCTACAGAGAGACGGTCTCATAAGAATTTATGTTTACTTTTGTTCACCTAATATTTAAACAGAAAAAATGCATCCAGACTTCCAATTGAGGAACTTAGATACATTCCCAATCCAGTACCTATCAATAAAAGCATTTCCAAACTAACAATTTCACCGAAATCTCGTCGTACACAATATAGTGTACGCACCATGTGTATTGAGCAAGTTTTGTAAGACATTATATAATTTTTTACCCTTAATAATGGGTCACGAGTTATTTTTGTTGCCCTAACTTCCATTTACAGAAGGGATTCACTCTTTCAGTTCGGGAGCCCATACTCAATCCAGTAGTTCCATTTGCAGTGGCCACAGAGATATGCTTAAGAAGAGAGATTCTTGCAAATACACAGTAGGTACACTGTGTTACTTCGACACCGCATTTAGGGCGCCGTACCCAAGTCGACAAGACCCGGCCATTGATGCATGTAGCACGCAAAGTTGCGCAAGCCATGCAGGTTGAAGGACGGGGAGTGTAGTGCTGATAAACTAATGACAGCTATGTGTGCAACACAACAAAAAGCCTACCATTTCAGGAAACTCAGTTAGCTTCTCCACTTTAGTTACAGAAACACCAGCATTTTCCAGAGCAGTAGCAGTTCCTCCAGTTGAAACAATTGTGTACCTGGAGAAAAGATTTATGCTCTGATCAGGAAACATGGTAAGATCAACTGCAAATGAGACTGAGTCGTTAAAAAAAAAAAGTACCACGACACACTTGATCAAATCAAAAGCTAACACTCAGATGAATACAATTTCTGGGTGCGGGAATGTTCCTAGTTCCTAATTTCTAGTTACCTGGAGCAGGTACATCATTAGCAGAATACACCTTTGTTAAAGTAAAGAAAACTGACACTTATTTCCATACCTTACAACTATGTTATAGTGTTGGCAATCGTTTCAAGAATCAAGCTTTTAGCAACTGGTCTATCTTCTCGTAAAACCTCTAGTTCTCATTACAAAACATAGCTAAATTTACAGTTAGGTACAGAAGGAATTACAATACAAGATTTCTTCAGAAATATCATTCTCATAGTGGTGCTTAACTGAACTCGGTAAAAAGAAACACCAGGTCTTCGATTCCATATCCATTTTACTACAACTCTCCACGACTTGTCTAATATACACATGGGCTGACCAAAGAGTAGCTCAAGTAAAGGCTGATATCCATTCTCGATCAGACATCCATTACCCCAAACAAACCTAAAACCTTATCATAAATTGGAGAAGACTGACATGCTTCTTTTTAAACTAAAAGAATGAAGGAAACGACTTTTCCTGTGAACCCTTAAAACCAAACTTAACTGAAATCTAGTTCCCAAGTAAAACTAAAAAAGTGAACCAACTATCATACTATCCTAACGAAATACCAGAGAGAAAACAGAATGAGTTTATGAGAAACAAGATTCATAAAATAAAGAAAGTGCCCATCGATCAAAACAGAGCAGATGCACCAAAGGAAAACAAACAACAATACTAATGCATTCAAAACTCACCCCAAGCTCTCTAACCCTCTAGCCAGATACTCCAAATTAGTCTTGTCTGATAGAGAAATCAATGCCCTCTTGATCCCTGAACCAAGGGACAAAGGTATAAATTAAAGCAGTAAATACACCCGACATCTAATTCACCAAAATTCAAACCAACACAAAGAAAAAAAAAAAAAAAAACATACATTTATCCTTCAAAGTCTGTTCTTCTACAAACGAGCACACCATAACAACAAAACGCCTTCTTCTTTCTCTCTTATCAATACAAAGCTACATCGGAAACATTATGAATCTCCCCCCCCCCCTCCGCCTCATCTTCACATTAGCTCTCCAACTCGCAATTAAGCGCAAACCTCCTAGTAAGATACATTTCTAGGATTTTCTTTAAAGCTTGTTCATATACAAACCTGCACACGTTTAAGCGTAACAACAAAGACGCCCTCTTCTTTCCCTCTTATCAACACAATGCAATATATGAACCATTACGAAAATCCTACCTCCCCCCTCCTCCTCATCTTCACATTAGCTCTCCAACTCCCAATTAAGCCCAAACCTCCAAATGTGATAGCTTTCTATGATTTTGTTCTACCAAATTGAACAATTACACCCTACAAGCAATTCCACAAGCGCGAATACATAAACCCAACACACAATTAAGAAGAGAAAACCACCTGAGGAAGAATTTGATTGCGGGTCCATGGCACCAGAAGCCACAGACGCAGCCATAACTCTGATTTGCTTGCACCGCAAATTAAGGGACAAGAGGCCAACTCGAGTGTGAGGCAAGACCACTGCTGCAACCTGATACCATTATACCAACAACAGCACCAACAAGAACACGCCTTAGTCGCAAAATGATTTGGGGTCGGCTAACGCGAACTTATATAATTAACAATATTCGATTGACACTTTGAAATCAAAGCAAGTAAAGGATATTTGTTTCACTAACCGAATGTTTAGTACTAAGTTTTGGACGGGAGATAGAGTGAAGAATACGCGACGACTGAGTAATGATTGAGGTTGACGGCGCAACTCTACATGACACCCACGCCACAGACATCTACACAATTCAAAAAACACACACACACACACACACACACACACACACACAAAAAAAAAAAGCAAGCGTGAAATAAACTAAGTATACGGCTATTATGAGTTTAATGGGTGAATAATTAGGAGAAAAACGCCACACAAATGAAAGGAAAAGAGTACCTGAGAATGGAGAAGATGAGAATGGTGAGTTTGAAGAAAGGTGAAAGCAGAAGCGGCAGCCCGTTAAGCACTTCCACTCGTTTTATAGGAAAGGGGGGGACAAGGGGGGTTTTGTAGCGTAAAGGAGGTGTTGAAAGTTCGAAATGAGGTGTGATTCTTGTTTTTGTGGTCGTTTAGTTCAATGTGGAGTCTAGCTAGTTATAGTTTATGACATGTTTTATGTGAATCGGGATTGGTAAAATTCGAATATATTACGAGTACATGAAATTTTATATGAGGAAGTTGAATTTCACTTTTTTTTTTTTTGGAGTTTTACTTCGTTACAACGGTATAAACCAAATTTTATTACCGAAATGGACATAATGCAACAATTTAAATCATAACTCACTGTGTTGTCGTGACAAAAGGGATTGGTTCCGAGTTTGGCATGGTGAACATAATGCAACAATTTAAATTTTATGTGACGGGGGGATAAATCATTACGGAAAAACCACGAGATAGGTGAATCAATGATTCGAGAAACTCAGAAAAGAGGTTCAATTTGGAGCTCATACGAGTATCGTACAATTTACAAGAAGGCAATAAATCAACGTGACATACAAACAGGCAAAGCCTAAAGTAAAAATTTCGATTCAGAAGAGATCTCCAACCTAAATTGAACTACGTAGTCTTTTCTTTAAAGAAAAAAAAGGTCTCTGTATTCACATCTCTGTAGATGGTCGATGAAGACACCAATGCTGTGGAATTTGCAATTACTGTTACTTGTTAGTGAATCTGGGGATCCCTTCCTGAACTTACTCCTGGTTTTGGGGGCCTTCTCCATATGGCTTCCTGCACATCATTTACGAGATTTATTTATACTTTGTATTGAACTTATAACCCGAAAAAATAAAGCCATACAAAATGTAATACTCATAGTCTTTAATTTTATGAAACTTGGTTGAGTTGACACGAGACTCATATTAGTTTAATGTGACATCATATAGCTCATGGAAAGAGATTTGCAACTCTCTATAGGACTAGCAAATACTAAGTAAATAACCGTCTCAAATTTAACCATATGGTGCAAACAAACAAATAGTACTCGCTCTTTAAAATGTAGGACATCTAACATCATGCAATATGTTCGAGTTAACTACTAATACAGGGTCTGACGTTTTCAGAATTTTTGAAGAAAGGACCTCAACGTTTTTTTGGGTTAGTTAAGGACCTCAAGCTAACGGACGTTACTCACCAGTCACCCACCCTCCCCAAGTCCCCATCTTCCTTTCTCTCTCCTCTCATTACTCCATTGAATCTTCATGAGTTTTGTCAGTATGATCATAAAAATGGCAAGACAATGACGATAAAAAAATATCACAACAAAAAATCACGATCACGATTTGTTTAAATAAAATTATATGTTGGACAAAGATGATCCACATATCACATATGTTCAACAAAACAATCACGACGAAAAAAGTCACAGGGAGAGGAGAAGAGCAATCGCCACCGGATTCTTGAGGTTTTCCGATGATCAAGTAAATAGAAGTAGTAGACAGTTACTGACTTCCCCGCCCTCCGCCTATGTGTTTTATCTCTCTTACTTCTCCACCTCTGATCGAAAAATCACGAAAACCGTGGAAATTTTGAATTCAGTTCGCAGGACGAGGATGCTTCCGGCGGTAGAGACGTTCTTAGAATTATGCAGCTGGAATTTTGTGGTGTTGTCGGCAGTCTTAATCTGGTAATTAGGTTTTTTTCTGATTAATTTTGTACATGAAATTAAGAATTTATAGCTGGAATTTATAGGCTGTAACTAATTGGATAATATTAGGTTTATTATACGATTTTGAATTGATTGTTGAAGTATTTGGTTCAATTGTGCTGAGAAATGAAGAAATGATGTGTGTATGATAAGCCTGACATCAATGGCGGAGGCTACAATAAGTCAAGATTAATGGAGAGAGCCAGAGGGGGAGACATGAAGAAAGAAAAATAGGACAGCTCAGCAAATGTGGATGACCGTTAGCTAGAGGTCCTTGACAGACCAAAATAAACGTTGGGGTCCTTTTCTCAAAACATATGAAAACGTTGGACCCTAAATTAGTAGTTAACTCCAATATGTTCTGATGTAAGACTCTTTTAATGTTTCTATGAATGATGAGTAAATTTCAGAGAAGCAGATTAAGCATCTTTCCAAAAATTCTAAAATCTTGTCTTTGAATTAAGTATAGGACTCCAATCCAATGAATAAAAGTATTGCCAACAATATTGGTGTTACATCCGTGAGATAATGGTTATGAGTCTTGCTATCCACGACACAACGTAACGGGTACATATACATATAAGAAGATAACCACCTCTACACTATCAGTTGGTATTTGGTAACAATACTATATACAAGAAAAAAAGGTCATCATGCAACCGATTGTTGCAATTAATGCAATAGGAAATCGGTTGCTAATTGGCACCAATAATAGAGATCGGTCTCTGAACTTAGTTGCTAATAATTAGCAACCAATTGAAATTGGCATTTGAGTCCGTTGCTAATGAATGGTTTTAGGTTTGAAATGCTGAATATCTTGTGAGGTACTACCTCCATTTTGTAGGATTCTATAAGAATATGTGGGGAAAGTCAAATCAAATGCTAAAATCCAAGGAACCGAGAGAGAATCTATTATTCTTAAATACATTCAACATTATTTGAATGTTGGTAGTTTTGAAAAAGGAACCAAATTCATTTCTCTACTACCACTTGTCTAATTCTCCAATACAGTTTACTTAGCTTATTTATCACTTTATCCCACAATGCAAACAACCCCATATGTTAACATATATCGACTGACATTAACAAGGGAAACAAATCATTATCAAACGACAGGAAGTATCTTTCAACTACAAAAAATTACATTAGCTATACGGTAACAAGTAAACTGTCATGCATGCATTAATTTACAATAATATAAATTCAAAGCAATTTCTGCTTAACATTAACAATATCAAGTACTAGCATGATGATGATGAGTGATAATTACGATTGTTGTACATTACGGAGTAATTAGAGATATTGCACCCGTAAAGTTTATTTCATTGTATGTTAATGTCGTTCTATTGCTCCATTTCTGATCTGTTAATCTATCTGATGCATGCATGCATGATATCTTATGTCTTGCCTAAAACATTCGCATAAATCAACGATAATAACTAAATAACACCTTTTTGATCAAGATCAAATGAAAAAAAACACGACCAAATTAAAATAAGAAACACAGCTTTTGTTTTTTAACAGTGTGGGGATAGTACTAACAACGTAATAAGACAGTTATTAGTCCATCGGGGACGAGAGATAATACACATACATTTAATTTACTAATTAAGAAAACCAGTATGTACAGGCCGGAGATTAAGGACTTACAGCAGCAGCTCCAGGGTGTTGATGATGAGAACCATCGAGTACTAGTTCTGGCTCCACTGCCGGATCACTTAAATCACCGCCGTCATCGTCTTCACCACCACCAAGACCAACATCGCCACCTTCATCACCACCTTGTTCCGGTGCAGCTGACGGTGGAGGACAATAACTCTCCTCCTCCTCCTTCTCCTCTTTACCTACTTTATCATCTTCAGTAGCAGTTGCACCAGCAGTCGTTGTCGTCGCCGTAGAGTCATCAGTACAAAAACAACAACAACAACAACGTTGATAAGCTGCAGACTCATCAGAAGGCTCATTGAAGCCAAGACACCTGAGTATAGCTCTTACCACTTCTTCTATGAAATCATATGGCTTCTGAAACATATGATAACTATTATTATTATTTTCTGCACCATTTTCATATGATGCTGCTACTACTAATTCCTCTCTTACCTCTTTGCTTTCTTCCATTCTCTCTCTCTCTCCCTCTCTCTCTCTGATTTTTGTTTTCTTTCTCTTCTACCTTGGTTTAGGTGGTTCTGATGCGTGTATGTGTGCCTGAAGTTCTTGGATGGGAATTTATTATGGGGTTGGTGAAGTATATTTATGAACCAACTTTATTATCACAACTCATCAGAAATGTATATGTATATCATATATGTGTCTTTATAGTAGTGCATACTGTATTTAATTTATTTGTTGTTTTATGAACTTATGATATGAGATTATGAGTATGAATATGATGAATATGATATACTCCGATGATGGAGTAGTATATAGAAATTTATTGAAATACTCCATAGCTTAGCTTTCTATTGTTGACAGTCAACTAACACATGCATGTCTCAGTTTCACTACTCTAGATTTTGTATTCAGCTTTTGTACTCTTCTCAACTCATCTATTCATCTTTTTATTCATGGCGAGGCGTTGACTGAGCTCATGCTGCTTTGGTCAAAAATATGCATTATGGCCTACTTTTAACTTAGGTGCCGGTTATCTAATGACCTTACTACTATAGGGAAATCTGCTCCGGAAAATTAGGGTGCAGATTTACGGATCAGGGGATGTTAAACTCAAATATAAGTATAGTAATCTGATCGTGGGTGTTGAATATCCTCTCTTCCTTTGCCTTCGAGTGTCCTTTTATAGCTGCTCCCTTATTAGTAATCAATTCCGCTCATTATTGTCCTTCCTTGAATCTCTCCTCCAGCTCCACCTATGGTTCCAGCATTCACTCGACAGCATATATGCAGCATTAGTCCTCATTATTGTAGAATTTATCCTCCTCATATTGTCTATATTAAATTCGCCTTGTGTAATATCTTCATTATTGGTGCCATTATCTCCATAATTGACGGAGAATTAATTGAATTAGCCGTTGTTGACTCATTCAAACGTTCTAAGGTCTTCCAATGTGGAAATAGAAGTAGTTCTCTCGTAGCTCTACAGGGGGGTTCCACTTTTCTGCAGGGTAGATCCGAATTCGTTCTAGATACGAAGTAGATATAATTGTAACACCCCGACTCATCGCCTGAGCCGAGAGTAGTCACCTATGGCAGCTTGCCAGGCTGTGGGCTGACCTCATAGACCAACACGGGTCCTTCCGGCACACTTTGACCTCACTCGTGCGCCCCTGGGAAACTTCACAGGAGGTCACCTATCCTGAAATTGCTCCCAATCAAGCACGCTTAACTTTGGAGTTCTTATCACATGGGCTTCCTAAAAGGAAAGTCGACTTTGTTGGTATGAGTAGCACTATCATTCCTTTTAAGCACCTCATAGAAGCCCTTAATCTTTCAGGGATCTCCTCTGAAATCCGGGGTATTACATTCACCCCTTCTTAAGAAAGCAACGTCCTCGTTGCGACTAGCAGCCAACCATAGTCTAGCTCCAGGATCTTTCCCCCGCTAGGCTGTTGACCTGGGTTCTCCTGACCACATGATCAACACGCGGTCGCAGGGTTGCTCTGATACCATTTGTAACACCCCGACTCATCGCCTGAGCCGAGAGTAGTCACATATGGCAGCTTGTCAGGCCGTGGGCTGACCTCATAGACCAACACGGGTCCTTCCGGCGCACTTTGACCTCACTCGTGCGCACCCTAGGAAACTTCCCAGGAGGTCACCCATCCTGAAATTGCTCCCAATCAAGCATGCTTAACTTTGGAGTTCTTATCACATGGGCTTCCTAAAAGGAAAGTCGACTTTGTTGGTATGAGTAGCACTATCATTCCTTTTAAGCACCTCATATGAGCCCTTAATCTTTCAGGGATCTCCTCTGAAATCCGGGGTATTACATTGACCGCGTGTTGATCATGTGGTCAGGAGAGCCCAGGTCAACAGCCTAGCGGGGGAAAGATCCTGGAGCTAGATTATGGTTGGCTGCCAGTCGCAACGAGGACGTTGCTTTCTTAAGAAGGGGTGAATGTAATACCCCGGATTTCAGAGGAGATCCCTGAAAGATTAAGGGCTCATATGAGGTGCTTAAAAGGAATGATAGTGCTACTCATACCAACAAAGTCGACTTTCCTTTTAGGAAGCCCATGTGATAAGAACTCCAAAGTTAAGCGTGCTTGATTGGGAGCAATTTCAGGATAGGTGACCTCCTGGGAAGTTTCCCAGAGTGCGCACGAGTGAGGTCAAAGTGCGCCGGAAGGACCCGTGTTGGTCTGTGAGGTCAGCCCACAGCCTGGCGAGCTGCCATAAGTGACTATTTCTGACTCAGGTGCTGAGTCGGGGTATTACAATAATTGTTGGAAATTTATTCCCCAACACGTTCCACCTAGGGGTTTACGACAGGGTGACCCTATATCACCCTATCTTTTCATCTTTTGTGCGAAGGCATTATCGAGGTTAATTGACAGGGCAGTGGGGAGGAAGGCACTGTATGAGATACACATCTCTCGGAGGGCTCCTACGATCTCGTAATTCTTCTTTGCAGATGACAGTATTGTTTTGTGTAGAGCGAGAATGGAGGAGGTTCAATGTGTAAGAGAGGTCATTCGTGTGTATGAGGGAGCATAGGGTGAATCTTCAAAAAGTCTCGAAGTATCTTTCAGTCCTAACGTGAGGGAGGAGGTAAAGGCTGAGCTAGCAGGGATATAGAAAGCACGTGTGGTCGACCCACATAGCAGGTACCTGGGTTTACCGGGTACTATGGATCGGAACAAGAGAGTTGCCTTCAAATAAATAAATTAAAAGATCGAGTTTGGTAAAAGTTGCAGGGGTGGATGAGGAAGTTGGTGTCTTTCACAGGTAGAGAAATCCTAACGGCAAATTCACGTGGTGCCCACGAACTATGTCAGAATACCCGTGGTGCCCCTATGTTTGAAACTTGTACATTGCGGTACCCCTTAACTTTACCCCAACCGGCACATAGTGCCCTTCCCACCCCTGTCTATTAACTCCGTCAGTCCCCCAACCGTTAACTGCTGACGTGGCAGTGATTAGAGGTTGGCGGAAAAGTTAATTAAGAACTAATTATAATTTAATTAAAAAAAATTTAAAAAAAAAATCTCTGAAACTCGAAAAAAATTTACAAAAAAAGTCAAATTTACAAAATTTAGTGTGCATGGTGCCCCTGAACTTTACCCCCAGTGCACATGGTGCCCCCTAACTTTACCCCCCAGTGAATAAGAGGGGCACCATGTGCACTAATTTTTGTAAATTTGATTTTTTTTGTAAAAATTTTTTGAGTTTCAGAGAATTTTTTTTTTAATTTTTTTTAATCAATATTAGTATGGGTCGGGAAAGACCCAAGATGACTTGGATGAGGGTGATTAGAAGTGATATGAGCTTCCTAGGACTTGAAGAGAGTATGGTGCTGGATAGAGGGATGTGGACAGACTCTATACATGCGAATGACTTAATCTGACTCCTTGGATTTCTTTGTTTGGTTGTCCTAACTCTTTTGCCAAAACTTTTTACCTTGTGTTCCAAGTTGATATGTTTTTTTTTTTTTTTTTTTTTTTTTTTTTACCCTTTTAATTTATTTTGACGACTTTATAAAACTTCCTTTGAAAGTGTTTAAATACTCCGAAAAGGTTTACAACGTTTTGACATTTCATGGCGTACACAAGATGGTTACTAGACGACGATTCATGTTAGCCGACCCCAAATCATTTTGGGAATAAGGCTTGGTTGTTGTTGTTGTTGTTGTTGTTGTAATATTAAAACTTTAATAGGCTAATTTCCACGCCTACGTGGCAGCCTTTGAAAGCATCCATAGCCAAAAAAATCCACGTGACATGTCGAGGGCGAATCCTATCAATTTAATTCCACGTCATCAACCTATGTGTCACTCGAAATTAATTTTGACCTTTGAGTTGCCTTCTCGAACGTTTGAAAACATTTCAACTTCTTCTAAATTAAATTTCATTATTCAAATCATAATTCATCATCATTATTCATCCTTGGCTATTAAACTTTGTGTCTCTTGGTTGTTCGCTTACCAATTTGTCAATTACATGTTAGTTTAAGGGACTATATATACCTTGGTTATTTGTTTAATTTTAGTGAGAAAATATGCATGATACACACATATTACATGTTGAAAGAGAGAAGTTGGGTTAGAAAATAACTAGATGTTAAAATAGTGGTGTATATAGATTGTCTTTCATACAACAATTTAAAGGAAATGTTAGCATCTCTTATTAGTTTTATGTATTAATCGTAGATAGATTTTATATCGTGCATGTGTTTGTACTCCCAAATTATTGTTACCTCCAAGTTATATGTCAAATTTACCAAATGCCTATATTGTACTCTAAACATTTTATAATGCATCCTTATTTATACGTTATGAGAAAGGATTCCATTAGTTTAGAGAGGCATGTTAGTTATGGTTAATCCCTTAAAGATATTGATGATACTGAATACGGTGGTTATCACTAATATAATGTAGTCGATCGTACCGCCGTGGTTGCGTTTATTACGACGGTAAAGAATTACTTTAGGTTTGGAGTGAAAATAATAGATGATAGCATATCATATTAACATCGTACCAAAGACGTTAATCATTCATGAAGCAACCAAATGACTTCTAAATTTTGCTTACAAATTAGTGCTAATTCCAGAACAATTTCCAATCTTTCGATATACTGTACTTTTAATTGTCTAGCATTAACGTTCACGTACGAGTTTTGGGGATTTGGCCGCGTGGAAAAGCCACATGTCACTAGGAAATACTTTCAAAACATTGTTATTATTATCGTTTTGGGCTGCCCATATAGAGGTTATGAGTCACTTCAACTTCTTACATCTCTTTAAAGTTCCATAAATTACTCATTATTCATTACCATTATTCATCATAATAACGACATTAAATATGGTGTCTCTTGGTTCTTCATTTGCCAATTGTGTCGGTTACATCTGAATTCGAATCAGTATATATATGTTATGACTTTGTTTGATTTTGGTGAGAAAAAAATCATTGCATGTATAATTAGTTCAACAAAGAGAGATTCTTAGTCAGGTGAAGATATATGAGTATATATTTAGAGAGCCTATTTTTATGTATTTTTTCGTAGTAAGACTTTCCAATGTTATATTTTACTATCAAAGCATAATGACAAGTTGCGAATCAATATTGTAATTGCAAATAGTTTATATTGTACGTTTTTTTTTTCAAGATATGATCATCTTGGTCATATTTATTTTCGATATTGTGATTGCCAACTTTATTTCTATTTTCCGTATAATTAACATGTTAGTACAACTCTACAGATTAATTAAAAATGACCCCGTGAAGTCACGGGGCCAAAAGCTAGTTAAATAATAATTAATCCTTAATGTCTTTCCCGCTAATCACTGTCACGTCAGCAGTTAACGGTTGGGGGGACTGACGGAGTTAACAGACAAGGGTGAGAAGAGCACCATGTGCCAGTTGGAGTAAAGTTCAGGGGCACCACTATGTACACGTTTCAGATATAGGGGCACCACGGGCATTCTGACACAGTTTGGGGGCACCACGTGAATTTGCCGAAATCCTAATAAAGGTCGTGACCCCGACGATTCTGGGCTATCATATGAGATTGTTCAAGATTTCGGCAAGCCTTTGTCATGAAGTAAACTCGATCATGGCTCGTTTATGGTGGAGAGCCAAGGAGGGCAAGCGAAAAATTCATCGGGTGGCGTGGGATAAACTTGGTCACTCGAAGCTGGATGGATGCCTCGATTTTCGTCACTTGGGAGCTTTTACCGAAATAATGTTATGAAGCAGGCATGAAGCCTACTTCTAAACCCGGAGGCTCTAGCGACAATGGTACTTAAGGTTCTGTATTTTTCAGAGACGTCCTTCCTGGAAGCTAGAGTCGGGAACCAGTCGAGCTATGTGTGGCGAAGCATTGAAGGGGTATGATCTCTTCTGGAGGAGGGGTGCTGATAGATCCTTGGCAATTCTATCAGAGTATGGCATGACAGGTGGACGACAAGGAGATCGTCGGGTCGTCTTATATCTCCGTTGTTAGGACACTTTGAGGCTAGAGTTGCGGATTGGTTGGACGAGGGTTTGAGGTGCTAGAAGTGTGAGGTGGTGCGTGCCCGACCAGCAACATGCATCCCAATCCATATTGCATTGCTTGACTATCAAATACGCCTTATGTTCCATCTCGACTAGTAAGCGCAAGGTAAGTGAGTAGGATCAATTGGTTAATTATTGCATGAGAATGATTTAATCGATTGAGATTTAGATTAATTAGTTGAGAGGGTATTTATCGTTTTGTTGTCCCCTGTTTTTGCATAAATCAACTTATTGAGTCTTGTTTGTCAATTACCCTTATTAAAGTCACCACCTTTGTTGCATGAACCACACTATAAACCCCCCTTAGCGTCTTAATTTATCAGTTCATCTAAAAGCCTTCGTTTTTATTACTCTAATAGTTAATTAGTGATAATTATTAGATAAAAACCCAACCTTTGTTTAGATTAGACTAAAATTGGACTACAATCGATAGCCAATCACCTCGTCCTCGTGGATTTAACCCTAAGTTGTAATAGGATTGATTAGACTTGTTTGAAACTCGTGTTTAGGCATGTCGCAATTCAAATGAGGAAGAGCTAGAGCACGACTTGGCATTTGCAAAGATGTCAGAAGCTGAGTGGATAGTCACCAGCAACAAACATCAATTGACAACTGGTCAGGTGCAGAAAATATCCCAGGTTCCAAAAGATTCAATGGGGACAGCTCATCATTTGCTACGTCAGACAAATGATTAGCCAACACTATTTCTATCCATTTGTACTTTTTAGCTTGAATAGCAAGCATTTCCTAAATACATTGCACCTGAAAATACAAGATAGTGGTATTGACAACCAATGGTTTGTAATGAGGCTCCACTTATAAGGACACTAGTTTTTAGCCCGTGCTTTGCACGGTTCGAATATTATATCATTCTTAATTATTTTTATGTTTATAACCAACTATGCTATCATTTCAATTAAAATAATCTATCACACTTGTTGTGATGTTGCTATTTTAAAATATTGATCAATTAAAAAAAAACACGAAGTTGTCTAGACTGCTCATGTTTAAATTATACAACAACATTTCTTATTTATACTCTTCAAAAAAATCTATTTTTTTTTTTTATAATAAATATAGTATATAAAGTCGATTTTAAAAAATAAGCTGCATGTCGGAAAATGTATAAATGGATCTCAAATTGAAATACATTTCGAATAAAATAAAATGATATGTGTTTCAAAAGTTTCTGATACACATAATCAATTGTATGATCAATCATACCGTGTTTCTATAATATAGCTTTATGTGAGAGTTTCACGAAAATGAGAAGTGAATTGTTAATAATTAAATCATTTTTTGCTCTTTCACCATACACTGAACTATTTGAGTATCTCTCAAATGTTGGACTCCCTATTTTGCTCTTTCACTACCGTGTTTCTATAATATAGTGTGAATGGTTAATAATTAAATGTGTAAGATACATTTATTAAAGAGTCTCACAAAAATATTGATTCTTTATGTGGATTATTAATAATTGTCCATTTGATTTGTTAATAATAAAATGTGGGTATTTCTCATTTTTTAAACTCTCTCAGTATTTATCTTTTGTTGGACTCTCTCTCGGCTCTTCAAAAATCTCTATTTTATATATATATATATATATATATATATATATATATATATATATATATATATATATATATATATATATATATATATAGAGAGTGAGGATCATAAGAGTACCCCTCATTAGGTGAGTACTGCGCACCAATTAATAGCCGTCCGATCATCTACATCCGACGCTCAACAAGTCATATACGTCACTAAGGGTAATTTAGTAATTCCCGATATTAAACAAACCCCCCTCTCCTGTCATTAGTTTCTCTCTCCTCTCATTCATAGTTTGTAAACTGCACTCTCACTTTCTCTCTCCCAAAAATTCTCCCAAATCTCTGGCGATGGCGAAACTCCGGCGACGACCGCGAAAATTACCTGGTTCACCTCTCCTTCAGCAACTCCTCTCCCGCGCTCTCATCTCACCTATTTCCTCACGTCGACGCCGCCTCTCTCTACTCGCCGCCGTCATTGCCAATGTTTCTCTACTCGCCGTCGTCAATCTTTTCTCTGTCAATCGGTAATTTTACGTTATTTTTTCGCCTGAAAATGATTTGATTATGCTAGGTTTTAATTTTATTTGTAGATCTGATGATTTGATTGAATGATTGTTCGAATTACAAGGACGACGGCGACGGCGGCGATCGACATTTTCTCAGATCTTTTATCCCGTCGCGTCGTCGCTGCCACCACCTCCTCCTTCGTGTCTGGTGCACGCATGCACTGCGAAGAAGTTTTTCCGGCGAGATTTGATCGACATCAACGATGATCTCAGGTTAGTTTATAATCCTACCTTTCTAATTAACTCATCTTGTGCTCATGTTAGTTTGTATATTCAATTTTGAGTGTGTGATTGAAGCTAATCAATACGATTTATATATATTTAGGTCGAATCAAATTGAAATGTAATTTGCAACGTTTTTATTTTCCGATTAATTCTTTTAGCTTTTGCTAAATCGGCGGCGTTCATACTCTGCATTGTTCGGATCTACTATCTTTTGATTTTTCGGCGAGATTCTGCATTTTTTTTTGGTGCTTAGATTGATTTTGTGACTTTGATTATGAGCGATTTAATTTGCTGAGAAAGTGCTAGAAATGAGTAGCAGGTGTTTGATGAAATGCCTCAGAGAAGCTTTCATTGCTGCGTAAATTAGTTTCATGTGTGCTAAGTTGAACATAGCAAAACCTGTCATTCTATGGGCTATGTTTGTGGTTGTATGGATTATCTGTGCCATTGTATGGACACTCTTGTGTCATTGTATGGACAATGGGCATCATTGGATGGATGTGTCATTGTATGGACACTCTTGTGTCATTGGATGAAGATGTCACTGTATGGACACTCTTGTGTCATTGTTTGGCAAGTCGGTGTCACTGGATGGAGACTCTTGTGTATTGTATGTATAGTTCAGATTTCGGTAGATTGCTGTGTCTCTAATATTTACTAGTACTAGTAGTGATGTGAAAGTACTTGGTTATGGTGTCGTGGTTACTTGAAGAGGTTATAACTGGTGTGTCTAGTAGTTTGGGACCTGGGTTATATGCTATATATTGGTGGCCTTTATGTGTTGCAGTGATTTCTCGTTGGAGTTGTACTTGATGGAGTATTGGTCTTGCTTGTTATTGGAGATCAATACTGTCTTGATACCTCTAGTTTGTACATATCTTGTGAGTCAGACTGTGATGTAACTGGTGGTGGATGTATCCAGAATCTAGCCATACGATTAAGTTACTAGACTAAATGCTTTGGTGATGGTGGTGGTGTAAGAGTAAATGTGGTGGTTGGCTTAGTCTTTTCGCGTTTTAATTGCACCTTTTTATGTTGGCCTCTTCTCTCTTTTTGATTTGTTCTATATGCAGTCACTACTTGGTGTCTTATACTTCATTTGGGGAGTATGGTCTCTTAAAACTTGGGAGAAGTAAGTTTATGAATTTTGAATTATGAATCTTCTGTCTAGTAGTGAATAACTTGTGATCTTTGCAGCTCGGGTTTTATGTTGTAAAGGTTTATGGTAAATGCTGTGGTTGAAATGTTTTGTACTGGTTTGGTGTGTTTTTTAAGAAAGCTTTGTTGCCTTCTCTGATGGCCTGTTAGTAGGCCTCTGTTTTGGTGTAGCTTTCACACTTTATAGTTGCTTATTTGTTGTTTGAATTCGACATGTGCTATTATGTATATAATGGTTCAAAGGTCGTTAGCTCAACGGTAGAGCATTTGTGCTATTTGCACATTGGTGTGGGTTCGAATCCCACACGGCCTAGATGCCGGCTTTGTGATGCTTTCTTTTGTTATATTCTGTTTGTTTCTAACTTATGGTTAAATTTTATTTCAATACAGCAGGATGTATGTTCTTTTGGCTAGGTAAATGTGGCTTGGTTTTTCATGATTTCGTCGTAGGCATAACTTCTTCAGGATGATCTTTGACTACTGATACCATAACTTCTTAGAAAAACCTGGACTAAAGCTCTACAAATAGCCTATGTGGGAGTTGAACCCACACAATTCATGCTATGGCATGACGCTCTACCGATTTTGAGCTAATAGGCTTTCATAAAGTGGAGTAATGAACACATTTATCAATTGCCTAAATCTTTTTTTTGTTCGCACTTCAGACACATACATGGTACAATGAAATCAGTAGTTCAGCTGACTCGCCAAACAGCAGCAAAAGACTATAAACACACAATAGCAGCAAATCACGCTTTTAAAGTACTGCAAAATCAAATCCACTCCGAACACACCATAAATCATCATAAACTAGGTCCATCCACTCCGTTTGTTATTGATTGACACACGTTTGTTCATAGAGTGACACATGTTCCTCAATAGAGTGACACACGTTCCTCAATAGAGTGACACACTTTCCTTCATGAAGTGACACAGGTTTGTCCATAGAATGACATCGACATAGAATGACACAGCCATAGAGTGACACACGTTTGTCCATAGTGTGACACACGTTTGTCCATCAAGTGACAGCACAATTGTTCATAGAATTACACAACCATACAATGACACACGTTTGTACATAGAGTGACACGGGTTTGTACATCAAGTGACACACGTTTGTCCATAGAGTGACAGAGACTGTTTTTTTACTCAAAATTAATCTTAAACCTAGAGTCATTTTATTGTTCAGCAAGTGTCATTGTATTTTCCATGAAATCTAAAAATCTCAAGCCTATAACTTTAATTCTAAAATTTGATCGTTCAACGAATATTCGAAAAATAGTGTCATTATATTGTTTAGCTGGTGTCATTGCATTTTCCACAAAATTAAAAATCCAAAAACCTAGAATAACATGAACTAACAACTGTTATGATTCTAAACAACAAAAAATTGATTCTAACAAACAAACAAACATTCTGAGTATAAGCAAAACAAATTAATCTCGAAATTTTCATTAAATTTGCAAATGCTCAAATTTTCAACCTGATTCGAGATTGATTTGAGCATTTTTGAACGGAAAATCAATAGAAAAGGCACAAAAAAATTTCTAAAAGCAGTAAAAAAAAAAAAATCAAATCCGGCTACATATTCTGGACAAAGAACAACAAATTGAAACAAATCAAGCATTTTCTTCAGAAATCGAGAAAAAGAGGTGCGTCGTAAAGAAATTACAATAAAAAGCAAATAGAAATCTCACCGAATGCGCGATTCGTATATTGATTTTACGCGTTCTCATCATTGATGTAGATTCGCTTTGATTCCATGTAAATTCGAAGCCCAGATCTGAGAAATTTGATGAACTTTTGTGAAGTTTTTAGGGATTTGCAAGAGATTGAAGAGAGAGAAAGAGTAGGAGGGAGGAGGAGGATAGAGAAAGTGAGTAAGATTGTTGTGATCAAAGGGAAGTCGGGAATGCTGACCCCCTTTTTTTTTTTTTTTTTTTTTATGCGTGGCTGTCATTCTATATGACACAGAGTGTCACTGTATGCTGGTGCGCAGTTCTCACACGAAAGGGAGTTCGCACCTGATCTCGCCTGTATATATATATATATATATATATATATATATATATATATATTAGATTGTTCTTCCGGTTTTAGTTTTGATGAATAGTTTAATCAAATCTCACCATTCATACCTAAGTGACTCTCAAAAATTCACCACAAATTTGTGCTACTTGAGAATACTAGTCTTGTATTAAACAACTCAAAGTTTCAATCTTTATACACTAACTACTGATTTTTTTTTCGAAATAGGGCTCAAAAAATAAATATTAAACAAAATGGGTTGGATTGAAAAATGTTCAATCTTATGGGGTGCACGTCACCCCATTTAGGTTCGGGACAAAACCGCCAGTGCCACTGGCGGTTTTAAGCGTCTTGAACAGTAGCTTTGAGACTGGGAAGAAATTTTGGCTAAGGTGAAACCGCCATGGGGGGTGGCGGTTTCATCACCGAATTGAGTATAGAAAATCGAAATAAAATTTTTTTGTCAAGGGTGAAACCGCCATGGGAAGTGGCGGTTTCACTTCAAGTGAAACCGCTACCCCTATGGCGGTTTCACCTTTTTTTTTTTTTCTCAATCCTTATATTCGTATTTTGGGGAAAAAATCATAACCCCCCCCCCCCCGACTTTCACCCTCGACTCACCCCCAACTTTCCACATAACATCCCTCTCTCCTGCTCCAACTCGCCGCCCCTGCTCCGTCGTCCGCTGCCGCCCGGTTGTACTCTACACTCCTAATTGTTCCTATTATTTAGGTAATGTGTCTCTCTCCTTAATTTCATTCATTTTAATTTAGGTTAATTTCAATTCATTACTTTAATTGTTTTTTTTTAGTTAGATTACTAATTTATTGAATAAATTGTTTTGTTAGTATTGATAATGATTTGCATTTTCATGGGTATATAGTAGAAGTTGAATTTTTAGGGGTTTTGTTTAATATTGTAATTAAACCACCTTAATTTAGGTTAATTTGAATTCATTGAGTTGTTTTTTAGGTTAGATTACTAATTTATTGAATAAATTGTTTTGTTAGTATTGATAATGATTTGCATTTTCATGGGTATATAGTAGAAGTTGAATTTTTAGGGGTTTTGTTTAATATTGTAATTAAACCACCTTAATTTAGGTTAATTTGAGTTCATTGAGTTGTTTTTTAGGTTAGATTACTAATTTATTGAATAAATTGTTTTGTTAGTATTGATAATGATTTGCATTTTCATGGGTATATAGTAGAAGTTGAATTTTTAGGGGTTTTGTTTAATATTGTAATTAAACCACCTTAATTTAGGTTAATTTGAGTTCATTGAGTTGTTTTTTAGGTTAGATTACTAATATATTTAATCCAATTTAGTTAGTATTGATGCTTGAGTTTAATTATTAAAATTCATAAGTCGATTTTTAGGGTTTTGGTTAATTGAAGATTTATGTTAGTTGAATTTCTTAATTAAATTAGTTTATTTTTCTCATTATAGAATGGAAATTACTGGATATCCTTTGGTATGTTATTGGGATGGAGAAATTGTTGAAGCTAATGGAAATGTTAGTTATAAGGGTGGAAATGAGAGTTTTGTATTTGCTAGTACTAGTATGACTTATAATGACTTCATTGGGGAGATTTGTGACGCAATGAAAATCAATAGAAATAGTGTTTCATTGATGGTGAAGAAGGAGTATCCGAGTGCGGGATGTTATAAGGTTGTACCTCTTAATAATGATCGTTCTTTACTTGCTATGTGGGCAATTGTTCGACACTCAAAGGTTCCTTCTACGGACATTTATGTTGAAGTGGGAATGCTAAACTCTAGAAATGTATTGGCAACAACGATTTCAACAACGCCCAATACTTCTCTCACATTAATGAGATTTGGGGATGTTGCGCAATATGTTTCTACTGAAACCAATAACACAAATAAGGGAACCTTTGACGGGGATTTAGAAGGAGATGAGGCTGAGGAGGCGTTGAATGTTGTTGAACGTATGATTGATGATGAAGATGAGGATGATGATTTGGTTGGGAAGAGTGCTCCACACGTAGAATTCAATACGATTCATGAAATTGATCAACAACATGTGAATGCTTGGAAAACATGGGTTAATGAAGTTGAAGTTAAGGTTAGTAGGGAGTTTATAGTTGGTCAAAGATTTCCAAATAAGGCTGCTTTGATAGAAAATGTAACTTTGTACTCTGTACAACGTAACCAAACTTTCAAAGTGCCTGAATCCAAACCCCACACTGTCACTTTCAAGTGTGGTAGAACACCAAACCCATGCAATTGGAGGCTTAGGGCATCACAAAAACAAGAACAGTTTTCAGAAGCGTTCACCATTGTCACTTATCTTGGGCCTCACGAAACTACCTGTGTTGGTGACGTTATTCCACGCGATCATATGAATTTGAAACAAGGTTTCATTAGTGAAGCTATTAAAAACCTTGTTGCCAAGGATTGGTCCATTAAAGTCTCAGTTCTTATTGAATTTATCAAAGATAAATTCAATTATACTATCTCTGTACATCCCAAACCACCGTCCGTCGCAACACAACCTAATAAGATGGGTAGTCACCCCTTAGGCCCATATATCCTCTCCGGGCTCTAAAAGGTGAAGGGCTTTTTGGTAGTATGATGGTAGGAATCTATTATAAACTGATCATGTGAGCTTTATTTTCCCAATGTGGGACAAATCAACTCCGTAAACCACTTTCCAAATTCCGTAGTGTTACAAACTCCCCCACTTAAAGAACGCAACGTCCCCGGTGCACCTCGACCAAAACATACCAACATTAACACAGGTCCAAGATCTCCCCCGCAATACGGCTGGTCTGGGCCTCGCCCCAGCACCCAGCACGCGGTCGCAGGGTTGCTCTAATACCATTTGTAACACCCCGACTCATCGCCTGAGCCGAGAGTAGTCACCTATGGCAGCTTGCCAGGCTGTGGGCTGACCTCACAGACCAACACGGGTCCTCTCAGCGCATTTTGACCTCACTCATGCGCACCCTGGGAAACTTCCCAGGAGGTCATCCATCCTGAAATTACTCCCATTCAAGCACGCTTAACTTTGGAGTTCTTATCACATGGGCTTCCTAAAAGGAAACTCGACTTTGTTGGTATGAGTAGCACTATCAATCCTTTTTAAGCACCTCATATGAGCCCTTAATCTCTTGGGAACTTCCACTGAAATCTGGGGTATTACACTCACCCCCTCTTAACAAAGCAACGTCCTCGTTGCGACTGGCAGCCAACCATAGTGATGTCGCCATGAGCAGGCAATCAAACTCAGTCGAGGACAGTGTCATACCTTCTAAAGTAAATCACCTGAGATTGGTATCACTGGTACAATCTAGTTATTAATAATCTAGGTCATAGTTTTTATTGTGGATTATTTTGGAACTAAAAAACCAGTTGTAAATAGATTAGCCTAAAGTGATCCTCGGCCCGAGAGAAGCTCGGTACAGGTCATCTTCAAGCAGCTCTCCACCTCGACTAATTTTGGGCTTTTGCAATAAAGAATTCTGAAAGGGCACCTGCAAGGGGCAACCTCAGGCGGAGTAGCAGGTGTGCAAGAGGCAGTCTGTTTTTCTTCCTCTTTTGATACTTTTTGTGGAAGATAATCTAGAATATAATTAGTTTATATTTATTTAGTTACAACTAGTCTAAATATCTGTGTTAAGGCTTATATAAGCACAGCTTGTCGATAAAGGAAAGCAAAACTTTTTATAAGAAAAACCTCTTAAGCAAGTTTGCTTAACAGTCAGCCAAAATCTGAGTTTATCAACCTAAGTGTTTAGGAGCCTTAGTTTGCGAGACTCTCAGTGCTAATATCCATTGATCAATTGATCGTGGTGTGAAGCTATCTCCTTCAAGAGGATATTGTTTGATTAGCTTGGCTAATTTCAAAGAGTATTCTAATTTCTGACTTTGTTTCGATTATCTCTATAATCGAAGGAGAGGCAGATCATATCTCTGTTCTTCGATTCTCAGTCTTTCAAACAATAACCAAATTAAACTTATAATTCCATATCCTCAAAGACAGTATTGCTTTTAAGACATAATTCTTCTGATTGATTGTCTAAATTGCCAAAATCACCTCAACCGACGTAGTCGACATCACATAGTCTAGCTCCAGGATCTTCCCCCGCTAGGCTGTTGACCTGGGCTCTCCTGACCACATGATCAACACGCGGTCGTAGGGTTGCTCTGATACCATCTGTAACAGCCCGAACCATCGTCCGTCGCAACACAATTTAAGATGGGTAGTCACCCCTTAGGCCCATATATCCTCTCCGGGCTCTAAAAGGTGAAGGCCTAGTTGGTAGTATGATGGTAGGAATCTATTATAAACTGATCATGTGAGCTTTATTTTCCCAATGTGGGACAAATCAACTCCATAAACCACTTTCCAAATTACGTAGTGTTACAATCTCATATATGAAGGGGTGGAATGCTAAACAAAGGGCAATTGCAAATTTATATGGTGATTGGGATGAATCCTACACTTTGCTTCCTCACTTCATGCAAGCAATGAAAAAATCCGACCCGGGAACTGTTGTGCATTTTGTGAATACGCCAACATGCAAACCTAATGAGGAAACTTTCTTTCGAGTGTTTTGGGCATTTGGACCATCAATTCAAGGTTTCAGCCATTGTCGCCCTCTTATAACTATTGATGGCACTCATTTATATGGGAAATATAAGGGTACTTTACTTATTGCAATGGCAGTTGATGCTAACGACCAACTTTACCCACTTGCTTTCGGTATTGTTGAGAGTGAAAATACTAATAGTTGGCCTTGGTTTATGGCATGTATAAGGAGGTTCGTGACAGATAGAAAAGGTGTTTGTGTTATATTAGATAGACATGATGGCATCAAAGCTGCTATGAATGATGAACATATCGAAATGACTGAGTCTCATGCCTACCATATATTTTGCATGCGTCATGTGGCATCCAACATCAACACAAAGTTTAAAAGTAGGGATTTGAAAAACTTGTTTGGTTGGACTGCCACACAACATCAGAAGAAGAAGTTCAATCGTGGTTTTAATCGAATGGGTGAAATAAATATTGATACACGACGTTATTTGACCAAACATGGCTTGGAGATGGAGAAGTGGTCAAATTATCATGACGGTAGGTTTAGGTATGGTATAATGACTACCAATATGGTGGAGTGTTTCAATGGAGTTTTGAAAGGAGGCCGATTCTTACCCATAGTCGCACTTGTGAAATTGACATTTTATCGAGTCAATGCGTACTTTGTGGAGCGGCGTGAGAAGGCAAAACAAAGGTTTGAAGAGGGACATGCATATTGTAAGAAAGTAATGGATGCCATTGCTGTAAATTCTGAGAAGGCCGCACATCATACCGTTGTGGCATTTGATAGAGGACTATTTCAAGTGACCACTGGGTCGGGGCATAGAGGTAGTGGAAAAGGGAAACATAAGCATACTGTGAATGTTGTGACTAAAACATGCACTTGTAAAAAACTTGAAATTTACAAGTACCCTTGTTCACATGTACTTGCCGTTTGTAGCTCAATGGGTTTAAGTACAAATGAATTTGTGGATGTGTTTTACACTAGTGGTGAGTATTTAGGGTCATACACACCCAAATTTCGACCCATTTCGGATGAAGCTTATTGGACACCTCTTGATAGTCCTACAATTCTTGTTCACATGTACGAAGGATAAGTCACATTCAAAACGATTGCGTAATGAGATGGATGAAAAACCACCATCAAAATCATTATGTGGCATATGTCGTCAACCGGGTCATAACAAAAAAAAACATGTTCTTTAAGAGGGTAACATTTTTTGTTGATCTTTATATTGTTGTCAACTTATTTTCGCCTAATTTTTTTGTATAATGTTTTAACTCTCTTCTTTTTGTTTTTGTAGCTCTCATGGAAGCGGATCTTCATCCGGGACCGATCGACCCGTCTCTTCTCAAACTGCAAGACAAACACAGGAGTCAAGCAATTTAGGAAGGAGAGGAGGTGAGTCCGCTTAGATGTAGAACTCACATAAAATGGCATGGCGAATATCGTCCTTGTAAGCGGGTAGTTAAATTTATTAGGAAAACCCAGTTTTATGGGGCGCATAGAGTAGCTAGTGTTAAGTTAGATGCGGATTTAATAAGTGCGTTGGTAGAACGATGGAGGCAAGAAACCCACACTTTTCATTTAACCGTTGGGGAAGCCACTATCACCTTGCAAGATGTGTAAGTTATGTTAGGTTTGAGGATAGATGGAAAAGCTGTGATGGGTTATACCAATCAAGATTGGAAGGGATTGGTGACTGAATTGTTGGGAAGAGCATCGGGGAAAAATTGGAAGGGAACTTCTTTGAAAATTTCATGGTTGATGACTCATTTTAATTATTTGCCCAACGGTGTGGACGATGCCACATTTCATTGCTATATCCGAGTGTATCTGCTCATTTTGTTTGGTACCGTTCTATTTCCTGATAAAAGTGGGGATGTAGTTCAAGTAATCTATTTGCCATTGTTAAGTGATGTCAATAGATTGGATGATTACTCGTGGGGAAGTGCGGTACTTGCAACATTGTATCGTAACTTGTGTCGAGCATGTTGTAAGGGTGCATTAGAGATAGTCGGACCACTTATTCTACTCCAGTTATGGTCTTGGGAACGTATTGCTATAGGACGTCCTATGAACATGGGACCATTAGAATATGATGAGGATTCCGATGAGGATGAGGATGATGATGACATTATAGCTAGTCCATTTGGGTCACAACATATCTATGGGAGAGATGCATTAGGACGTAAGTGGCTTATGATCGATCGACGAAGAGCCGATGGGATTTTCTCTCTTACCGCTTATAGAGATGCATTCGATTGTATGACTCATGATCAAGTAAGTTTACTTATCTACATTGTTTTGTGACTTTTTAAGCATGAAAATAATTTGGTAATTCACTTATTTATTTGTTTTATTTTAGTTCATTTGGCAGCCTTATACAGCGGATGTCATCTCTGCTCTCTCTCCGACTTTTTCTAAGGATGAACAAGATTGGTGTGTTTTGGCTTCTATGGTCTGCTTCGATATTGTAGAGTGTCATTGTCCGAATCGGGTAGCACGCCAATTTGGTTTGAAGCAAACAATCTCGGTGGATTGTGATACTTCTGAGACTCTTCATAAATTGGATAGGAGAGGAAATCATCGTAAGGTCAGTTGGAGTGAAATCCACAATGTCTATATCGATTTATGGCGTAGGCGTCGAGAGAGGGTGATGGCTACTACCTATTTAGATGATGGCACGATGCATTACAATGATCCGTACATGGTTTGGTATCGAAACCATACTCGTCGTGTCATTGGAGCTGTCAAACAATCTCATGGTGGCCCGGTTTCCTACCATCCTTCTTCTCCCTCAATTCAATTGCTTGTAAGTATCGTTTATCATTATTTCACTTTTATTGAATAGTATGCATGTTTAGGAAATAATTAGTCAACCTTTTGATTTTTGTGGTTGTAGACCCAAGGTTTTGCAACTCTACACATGAGGTGTGAGCATGACATTCAAGCTGCACTAAATGACGCATCTAGTGTCAATTTTGTTCAAACTTTAAGCGACATTCGCAAACATTGCTCCGAATGTCTCGAGAAGGTGGGATTTTCACATCTTATCCAACAATCCCAAGAACAACCAAGTGCAAGTTTGGAGGATCATTCTCCTCTCATACAATATATGCGTCGACGTAGAGGTGGTTCTCCTTTGACACCAATTATGGAAGGCAACACTCCGGGTTCTTCCTCAAGTCAACCCGCTTCCTCAAGCCAACGTCGAGCTACACGCCGTCGCCGCCTAATGGAAGATTAGTTATTAATATAGTAGTTTGTAATGTATGGGAACAATTTGTCAAGTTTATGTTGTATTCGACTCTTTTAAGTATGTAAAAGACGATTTAAGTTATAAAATAAGATGTCATGCCATTCGAGTTCTCATCTTGGGTTGTTATTCACGTTATTGAACGATTGTGGTCGTGCCATTTTGGTTTGGGTTGTTTGAGTTGCAGGTAAATCGAAAAGAAGGGGAAAAGAAGGAAAACAATCTAAAAAAAAAAAAGAAGGTAAAACCGCCATGGAGACTAGTGGTTTCAACACAGAGAAACCGCCAGTCTCCATGGCGGTTTCTTCACAGAAATGAGAGTATGAAATTTTTAGAAGAAATTTTGGCTAGAGTGAAAAGTGAAACCGCCACCCCCCATGGCGGTTTCACTCTAGCCAAAATTTCCCTATACTCAGTTCGGTGATGAAACCGCCATGGGAAGTGGCGGTTTCACTTCAAGTAAAACCGCCACCCCCCATGGCGGTTTGACCTTAGCCAAAATTTTTTCCCACTCTCAAAGCTACTGTTCAAGACGCTTAAAACCGCCAGTGGCACTGGCGGTTTTGTCCCGAACCTAAATGGGGTGACGTGCACCCCATAAGATTGAACATTTTTCAATCCAACCGATTTTGTTTAATATTTATTTTTTGAGCTCTATTTCGAAAAAAAATCCCTAACTACTTTATTGTATTTCAGACCTTATTATTTGGTTATCTGACCTATGGAGGCGAGAAGATTCCAAAGCTCATCACCTACAGTCGCAGGGGTACAACAAATATGACAGAGATGCAGCAGATGAACGATAAGATCATTATCCTTACGCAAAGCCTGATAGTGCTAATAGTTGTTGTACAAGTCTGACCCACTATACGTCGCAGCACAATCCAGAATGATGAGAAGTCAACTTTGTAAGCTCATAAATCCTTACTTGGGCTTAAAAGGTGAAACGCTTGTTGGTAATATGATGCATGGTAGGTGTAATATCCCGAAATTTTAAATTATTTTATATTAATATTTTTAGATCTATTAATTAGATTATTGAAATGAAAATATTTTAATTTTTAATTGTCGTTTTCAAAACCGAGTTCGGAAATGGATTTTGGAGTCGGATTTTCTATATAGGATTTTCTCATTTCTGAATGGGCTATCTTCCAAAAACTACAACAACTCAAGCTCACACCAATTGGCCCAAACCCAAAGGAAAAAGGAAATCAGATTTTAAAAAGGAAAAAAAAAAAAAAACAAACGAAAAAAAAAAACAAAAGAAAACAGAGCCGCGCCCCCCTGTCCTCTTCTTCTTCGCTCGTCCTTTGCACCCGCCGCCGCCGATCGCTTCCTCTTCCTGCCCAGCTGCTCGCCGCCGCGCCCATCTTCCGACCACCCCGTCCTCTCTCTCTCTTTCCTCGTTCAATTTCGTGAGCAACATCATCCTCTTCTTCTTCCCCTGTTTTCGTTTTATTTAGTTATCATTAGTTTCAATTCTTTTTCTTGCTTCAAATCATGATTAATCAGTTCTAATGTATGTTATAAGTATTGGGTAATCGATTAGAGTTAGTTTTATGCATAAAGATTTGTTTTTGATGATGGTTTTATGTTGATTTTTCACTAATTATGAATTTGGGTTTAATTAGTGTAATTATTCGAATTAAGTTCAATTAGTTTCGTGAATTATGATTCTAGCTTGTTTATAATCTATTAATTAGGGTTCTTGAATTTGTCTTGAGATTTAATTGGGGTTTTGTTCAAGTTTATAGAAATTACAATTTGGGGGAAAGTTTGGGGTAATTGTTTCTTAATTTGATTAATTAGCTCAACTTAGTTATGGTGGCTAGTATTTTGACATTGTGTTAATTTGGTGAATTATAATCTGATTTTCGGATTTAATTGATTTAATTCGTTTTTCCAAAATTTGGTGTAATTAAGGCATGTTTTTCATGTTTAAAACATAATATAAATTGTTTTAATAAATACTAAATCATCATAATAATTAAAATTTTGTTTTTATGAATTAGATTCCGTTTTAAAAGTAATTTTAAGCCTTTGAGAATTTTCAAAACAAATTGAGTGTTATTTGAGTAATAGTAGCTAACTATGGAATTAGAATTGAAATTGTTGGTTAATTGTTGATTGTTGGATTAGAAATTTAAGAGGTCATGAGATTTGCATATAGAATAAGATTTACATAAGTATTAGATGAATGATTGGAGGAGATTAGTATTGATTTGGGATTTATTAGTTGTGTAATTGTAGACCTCGAGTTCGTAGACGAAGAATACTAGTGACCGTTGTGCTGTCGTGTCTTTGTGTGCATTGAAAAGGTAAACTAGCATGCTCAACCTTTCCTAAACTTGTAGAAACCTTTCAAATAATTATATGCTAAGTGATTGGTGTGTTGGATGAAGACTTAGTATCACGCTAGGTGGAGAACGACTTGTTGTTTTGGTTATCATATTTTGATTGTATTGGATTGGACTATTGTATTGACATATTGTCTGATTTATGATTCAAAATATGTTATTGGAATTATGATTAATGAGCGTATGGATATATCGATGTGATTGAATTATGAATGGTTGTATAATTATTGCATTATATGCTTGTGTGAATGATCGATACTATAAACAAAATAAATTAAGTATGAGAATACACGATAATTATTGGTTTGAGTCGAATCGACTCCACTTTATTTGGTTTGAGTCACATCGACTCCACTTTATTGCCCCACCGCATCGGTCTTTAAGTGGACTTGGCTCTAGTACTACTCTATTGGGTTAGCAATACTTAATAGGGGGTGTGCACACTTAAGGTCTAGTAGTCTTGTATGGTATGGTTTGGTGGGTCGACAAAGAACCGACTCACCCACGTATATAATGGTTTGGTGAGTCGGCAAAGATTCGGCTCACCCACGTATATAATAGTATGGTTTGGGGACTCGGTAAAAATCCGCCTCACCCACTTATCAATATATGAATGATATGGTTTGGATGTAACACCCCGGCTCATTGCCTGAGTCGAGAGTAGTCACCTATGGCAGCTTGCCAGGCTGTGGGCTGACCTCACAGACCAACACGGGTCCTTCCGGCGCACTTTGACCTCACTCGTGCGCACCCTGGGAAACTTCCCATGAGGTCACCCATCCTGAAATTGCTCCCAATCAAGCACGCTTGACTGTGGAGTTCTTATCACATGGGATTCCTAAAAGTAAAGTCGACTTTGTTGGTATGAGTAGCACTATCATTCCTTTTAAGCACCTCATATGAGCCCTTAATCTTTCAGGGATCTTCTCTGAAATCCGGTGTATTACATTCACCCCTTCTTAAGAAAGCAACGTCCTCGTTGCGACTGGCAGCCAACCATAGTCTAGCTCCAGGATCTTTCCCCCGCTAGGCTGTTGACGTGGGCTCTCCTGACCACATGATCAACACGCGGTCGCAGGGTTGCTCTGATACTATTTGTAACATCCCGACTCATCGCCTGAGCCGAGAGTAGTCACCTATGGCAGCTTGTCAGGCTGTGGGCTGACCTCATAGACCAACACGGGTCCTTCCGGCGCACTTTGACCTCACTCGTGCGCACCCTGGGAAACTTCCCAGGAGGTCACCCATCCTGAAATTGCTCCCAATCAAGCACGCTTAACTGTGGAGTTCTTATCACATGGGATTCCTAAAAGTAAAGTCGACTTTGTTGGTATGAGTAGCACTATCATTCCTTTTAAGCACCTCATATGAGCCCTTAATCTTTCAGGGATCTCCTCTGAAATCCGGGGTATTACATTGGATGAGTTGACAAAGACTCGACTTGTCCCACTTATAAATTTCGCTATGAATTCCTCATTAAAGATCGTAAAGAATGACTTGGATTATATTATGAATTGTTATACATTTGTTGTAGTGATTGTGATACTTCTATTTTGGTGATTTGATTTGTCTTACGATTGGTTTATGTGATAATGTGCTAAGTGTGGTTTTCGAAAATAAAACTAAAACGTTTTTAAAATTCCAGGTAAGGGTTTTGGGTTTTCTACGAGTTGAGGTGTTAGCTTACTCAATTTCATTGACTTTTCAAACTGTGGTTTTTGTGTTTTAAATCCACCACAGGTATGGAGTAGATGATGCATTACGGGGACGACGACTCACTAGATAGTAGTTGAATCAAATAAAACTTAGGCTTTAAGCTATAGACTATTGATAATACTTAGACTATTTCATATTTCGTATTTTTTTATTTCGGGTTGTTGTAATTTTAATTAATGGGTTGTAATAGATTAATTTAGACCATTAGACATTTATATTCTGGCTTTTTAAATCTCCTAACATTCGGGTCTTTGACTTGAGTGTGGAGTAACACCTCTGAATTTACTTAATTGTGTTTTGGCTCGCTGAAAAATGTTTTTAAAAAAAGAAAGGAAATTTGGGGGTGTTACAGTAGGAATCTATTATAAACGTATTATAAGAGCCTTTAGTTCCCAATATGGGAAAAATCAATTTTCATAAACCACTTTGCATAATCGTGGGTGTTACAAACTTCCCCACTTAAAGCACGTAACATGTTCGTTGCGCCAAAACCACAATCCAAACCAATAGCTACACAGGTCCAGGATCTCCCCCACTAGATGACCGGTCTAGCCCAAGCCAAGCCCTCAGCCAGCACGTAGTCGCACTACAAGAAAACAGGCAAATTGCGACCGATTTTTGCGAACGTCTAAATTGCGGTCTCAAAAATCAGTTTTGTTTCTTGTCCTTTCACATGATTTTGTTGTGTGATTTCCCGACTTGATCATTTGGGTAGTCATTTTCCGTAACGAGCCGGCATGGGAGACCCAGGGATCGCTTTAGACGCAAGAGGTTAGGGAATAGTAGAACAATTGCTCGAGAGAGAATTAATAAGCTATTAAGGCTTAGATATTAAGGCATATGCTCGCCGAAGGTCGGCGAGGTTGAGCCACCCACGCACGCCGATACCACCCTCCCAGCCAGCCATACCATCGTTTCCGTGCCATACGTTATCGAAAAGTGTACAAACATGAATTTTCTTGCACCTTATAATCCGGCAGATAAAGTAGGGGGCCTATGCTGAAGGAGGGGCGATCCAGCTATGAATCATTTTTCGATATTTAAATCTTGCCGTTTCTTCCAATGTTTCTTAGTTCCATGATGGTTAGTTGATTATCCTTTTTTTTTTTTTTTTTTTTTTTTTTGGTCAGTTTCAAGAAGGAGGGGTGATGTCGACCATAACCATCGATGTCATAGGGAGAAATTAAATAGGAGGTATGACTAATGCGAAGAGGGAAAGAGGGGTGGAGGGGCTGGGGGAAGGGGAGGGAGTAATGTGAGATACTCCGTAAGGAGTATTTGTTTAGCAAATAGTCACACAGAAGAAAACGCTTCAACTGATTTCAATTTCTAGTCCTTTCTTTCTTAGAATTTACCCAATTTTTTAAACAAATGATCACATTACCTAACATATATTAACTACGAAACACGAAGACCTCTGGTAACGAGTTTGTGGTCTTTGTGGTTTTGGACACGTACAGGTATGAAAAGCTCTCATAAGTTGCTAGTCTATGGTCCATATGATTTTGGACACGGACACCACAAAAATACGTGTGCTTAATTTTGTTTGTAGCATGAGGGATGTCAGTTGGAGCATGAACACCTCGCAGTTATCTCTATGACACAAAACATACACTACATTCCCATGTGGGCAAAACAAACATTCTTATTCTCAAAACTTTTATGCTCTCTTTTTGCATCTTTAGCAATCACACATACTTTATATTTTTTAGACGTCTTCTCGGCGGTCATTGTCATCAGTTTTCATTTTGCTTGTTATGAAGTACTTTGTTTGGTTTCGCGATGTTTTATTCGTATTTTTGAGCTTGTTGTTAATTAACAATTAACAATTATTTATGGTTTGATTAAGAGTACGCTAAATTAGTTACCAAATTATATTTGTTCTCTACTAAGTAATATTCCGCCTGGGTTTGTACTCGTGCAACTTTAGTAGTGTCGATATAACATATTCCAATTAACTCGATATTATTTGCGATCAAATACTTGACAATAACTCCCAAGTTTTAAAAAAAAAATCTAATCGGAGGTTAATCTTAGCGTCAGTGCAATGCACATGCATTACTACAAGCAATTAATGGTTTGATAAATGGTGCCTCAAATTATCTATTTTAAGCATATACAAGTAACTACTCCGTAATAAATAAATTCGTGTCCTAAATTTCGGTATCCCAATAGTCATTTTCTTTTATGCTCAATTTGTATCCATACTCGTGCAACTTTCGTGCCTAGAACCGAATTTAAAAGAACACGTTGCAATACTCGGTGGACACTAGTCCACTTTTATTCTGTCCGTAGCTTATGTAGGAAGGTCCCTTTCCTACAGTCTAAGAGAGCGGGAAGCCGTTTTGACTGTCTCCCTTGGGCAGCGGTCAGCCCCGTTCCGGGCAGCCCAACTCTTCTGCACGCTTTCATTCATCACTCACTCTCACTCTTTTCTCTCTCTCTCCTCTCTCTAGCTTACACAAGAAGCTCAGCTCAACTCAACACCCGCAATCTGTGAGGAGAGAGAGAGAGAGAGAAAGGGGTAAAAAAAAAAGTGTTCATAAAGATAAAAAGGTGAACATTATTAATATTTTAGTAATAAAACTAGTAATTATAACAACAGTAAGTAAAGTGTCGAAAAAAGGGGAAAAAAAATCAAAAATGTGCTAAAAAAGTAGCTAACTTTTATGGGTTCACTTAAAAATCAAATTTGGTTATCTGGGTTTTGTTGGGTTTTACTCAAGATTTAATCTTTTTTGAGTACCCAGAAGTTTAATTAGTTCAAAATTTAATATTTTTGTTGAAAACTCAGAAATTGGAAGTTGAATTCTGGGTTTTTTTTTTGGGGGAAATGATGTGAATGTGTGTTACTTTTTGAGCTGATTTTAGGGTTTTGTTTGGGGGAATTCTAATGGTGGGTTTTTGGATCTGAAGTTAATTGAAAATTTTCAAAGAAAGAGAAAAGGAGTGATGAGGGTTGAGGTAGTAGTAGTCTTGGTTCTGTTTATTGTGCAGATATTCAGGATCGTTTCTGCTAATGTAGAAGGTATGTAGCTTCCTCTTTAAGCTGAGTTTTCTTTTTATATATTGAATTTTGATGAATTAAATGATTGTGGTAATAATTAAGATTTTGGATTTTAGTTTTGTTTTTGATTTGGAGTATGAGTTTGGTTGTTGAGAATTGCTGGTTGTTGATGATGGTACAAGGGAGAAATTAGCAATTTGGTGTACAATGACGCTATGTAATTGGATTCGATGCTTTGCGTTTCGTTCTTCAAGCATCCCTCGTATGTGTTGCTGGTGTAATAAAATTAGTGATGACTTGAAATTCTGGTCTCTAATGAGAATTTGATAATGTCTACTCTTTAGGGTGTGAAACTTTGTTTTCGCACTGGTGTAGAAGTCTTATTTCTCGCTCTCCGATAGCTTTGTCGTGTTTGTTTATGACATAGGTGTTTGAAACTCAACCTTAGTATGTATCAAGCCTTATGAGTTATGACCCCTATCCCTTTTGATGTAAGGGTCTTAAACTATAAAGATGTTATAACTAGAAATTGGATGCCGAATTTGATCATGAACTGGAGTGTGAAGGTTGGGATAACATTTGTTGTTGATCGCCATGATTGGCAATGACCATTCACCTGTAGTAGAGGCTGTAGAGTAGAACTTGGCAGTGAATGGGCTAGTTAAACGATGCTTGGGGGGTAAGTCATTATATGGCAATGTAGATAAAACAACAGGATTTACGGATTTAGCCTTTGTTTGAAGTGCTATAATTTATTTTAGTAAGTGGGGAAAGACGGCAATCTGCCACCCATTCTCTCTTCTGATAACACATCATAGTTAGTTAGAGAATCAGGTGTTTCTAACCCATCAATAGTCTGGGTAATAATTTGTTGATCACTTAGTGAACATAAACATAAACTTATTAGCATCATCTCTTTTCTCCCATTAGTAGCCTACTCCCTTATTTTAGGCAGAGGCTGTTAGTGTATGCGGCAGTGCCTGTTTTTATATTGTTCGTCCTTTTAATTTCTGGTACTTTGGTAGGTCGTCCTCAAATATGTGGATGTATCTAATATTTGTTTGCATATTTTATTATTCTGTATTCCCTGTTCTGTTTGTCATCATTGCTGTATTCATCCAAATTCATTTACCATTCCTTGTTAACATGCATGCTGGTAACCTTTGTTTTAGTGACATGTCTGTCAAATATTGAACAGGTGATGCACTTCATAGCTTGAGGACCAACTTACAAGATCCTTATAATGTTTTGCAAAGTTGGGATCCCACCCTTGTAAACCCCTGTACTTGGTTTCATGTCACATGCAACCCTGATAACAGTGTTATTAGAGTGTAAGTATGCAGCTATGTTTTCCTGTGTTATTCATTATGACGTTATGGGCTGACCCAAAGAGTATCATGCACATAATTGTCTTCTGTCTATCTCCAGGGATCTTGGAAATGCTGAATTGTCGGGTCAACTAGTGTCACAACTTGGATCTTTAAGAAATCTCCAATACCTGTGAGTTGTTACATAGGGCTGTCCCTTTATCTGACTATTTGGTTACTTAAATTATGTTGTTAAGTCATTGACATTTTTACAGTTGTTTCATATGATCATGCTGCCAAAAAAACTTCGTTAATAATCACCTAATCAATGTCTCGTAATAATTCCAAGATTCCATCACCCCATAGTAGATTTGAAACTAGTTTTATGGAATCAAAACAAAGTTCTATGGTGAGCTCATACCCCCAAATTGGCATAGCGAAGTAGTAATTGTTAAGTTAGATGCTCTCACCAAGAACACTATTTCCCTACTATCCATAATACATTGCCTCCTACAATTGGCTGCTCGGAGCCAAATGAGAGGGAGGGACGGGTTTTCTCTATCATTTATCTTATTCTGCCATTTTTCATCGTTGCCAGGTTATTTGCCCAACATGAACATTGCAATTTTAACTTGCCAGATTAGTTAAGTGACTCCTGGGTAAGAACGCCTAGGGAATCTCAGGGTAGTGTATCCTTCTTGGATTCATTTTGCGAACTAGTGCGAAACCATGAGTCATATGACAATGAACCTAGTTGCAGGCTTGCTGTTGGAAAAAATCCTTAGATGCAGTTCATTGGTTACTGTATCGTTTAAAATTATGTAACAGAACAGCTCCCTTAAGCGTGGTATATATGCAACTGCAAATGTTTATGATAACCCAGGGAGGAGCATGAAAGATGATGTAAAAATGGGCATTCTAAAGAAAAATTTGATTTTTCGCTTCATATATTCCTAAATTTCTCCTACTCTTTAACCAAGCAAGGAAAATGAGGAAAAGTAGTTTCCATGAAAATGTTCCTCCCAAACAGTGGCGAATAGACATGAGATTTTGGCCGACAACTAAAAGTGGAATTGAGTGAAGAGGCAGGCATTCTGATGGGGTTGTTTATTCTGATATCAATCTATCTCGTTATAATATGTTGAATTCTCAGTTCTCAGCTGCTCAACTTCCATGACATGCGTAGGTCATTCTTGTTTCTCTTATACCTTGTTTGTTATCGTAACACATGTCACATTATCTATTGACAGGGAACTCTACAGTAATAACATAAGTGGACCAATACCCAGTGAGTTGGGTAATCTGACAAATCTAGTCAGCCTGGATCTCTATCTAAACAGTTTTAGTGGTCCGATTCCAGAGTCTTTGGGCAAGCTATCGAAGTTGCGGTTTCTGTGAGTATTCAAATACTTACCTGATTTCCACGATGCAGGATATCACTTTTGTTATAAGTTTTTTCTTGCATGCTGCTTTTTCCATCTTAATTCTACTTGATGTATTTGTGAATGTTGTTATGCGGACCTTGTTTTGTCACGACAAATAATAAGTGCAAGTCGGTGAGGCCTTTCCGGTGGTCTATTGATTGCTCTTAGAAGCGTTAGTCATGCTGGTTTCTGACTGAATTCTAGGGGAAATGTTAAGGAGACACCTAGCCAATATCCAACTTCTTTATCTGCGCATTATTGCTATGTTGATCATATGATTCTGGTAGGTTATATATGATTCAATGATAGGCTTTTCTTTATTGGGAGTCTCTGTTCATGCGTAGTGGGTACCTAATGGTATAATTATATTCCAAATGTGATCACTGGACAAAACTACTTTTGAGTGGGTGCAAAATTATTTACAAATTACCTCGTAAGCCACTTGGTTTACATTGATACCTCAATTAAGGTATTTATCTGAAGTCTCAGTGGGTTTAGTCTTCTGTAGTACTTATTAAAGTGTCCTGCTCATAGTGGGGCGAGGTCTCAGTGTTTAAGTTCTATGTATTCTTTTGATACGATACTTAAAATTCTAAATTTAGTACTAACTCTTGTCCAAAGTGCACAAGTTCATTATGCGCCAATTTACTGTTTTTTCGTAAGTGATTAAAGAATGAGTATTTCATCAATAAACAAAAGATTAAGTATGGGCAATTTCGTCATAATATTGACAATAAAGAAATAAGTAAAGGAGGAACTTCAAAATTGGACAACCCATAATGCAAAGTAAAATCTTTGTAGTTGGGAAGAAGGAAGGAGTTAGTATAAGAAAAATAGTGTAATAATAAAAGCATAATGGTGAAATCACAGACACCGATTGAGTGTTTACAGTGGTTGCAACTCTTGCAAGGGTAGTGGCATAGCTATAGTTAGGAGTGCTTTGTAAAACTGTAGATGTTCATTTGGTCTCCTGAAGAGCCCCCATGCTGACAAGTGATCTCAGCTAGCCAAACTTATTAACTCAGTCAAATGAAATAAGTAGGGAAAGCAGCACGGCCTGTTGTTTATTTTTATTTATTCATTTTTTTTTATTTTTTTTTTTATTTTATGTTTGGCTGTGTTGAATTGAGGAATAAGGAAGGCAGTACTAAAAAGTCGGCAAGGGATGAAACTCAACCCATATCTGAAAATTGATTGATGAGACAGTGTCAAGAGATGCACCAGCATGAGGCAGTTCTCCTGTAGTTCCATAGGAATGTTTTACCAGGTAATAGCATGATCTAATAGACAAAGACTATGTGGGCCAGTCTTTCCTTCACGGGTTCCCTATCCGAATGAGACCTATTCTATTTCAAGAGAAGGTGACTCAAGAAGCGTGACATTTTATTGGTTGCTACACTTGTATATATTTGCTCTTACTGTACGCTAGAAGTTTAATGTCCAATATTCTGCAGTGTAAATTAGTCTTGGCTGGTCATTTAAAATGCATAAACTCTGTAGTTCTCAGTTATGCTTAAGTCTCAGTTCTAAAATCAGTTTATTTTCATGTGTTGCTGCTAAATCTAGATGATCTCAGATTGCAGTGGCATCATTCCCTGCAAGTATGGAGAAAACATTATAAGTAACAGATACTTTTGAATTTGTAGAAACAACTTCATAATTTTCTGTTAGCTTAGCTACGAAAAAAGGCTATCGTTAACTTTTACAGTTTTAAGCATGGTGTACATATAGTGATAATCCAGCTTAATTTGTTGAGCGAAATAATCTTGCAACTTGCTTTTTTAACATTTTCAAAATAATGTGCAAGGATAGGCGGCTAAACAACAACAGCTTGACTGGTCACATTCCAATGTCGTTAACAAATATCACTTCACTGCAAGTTTTGTAAGTCCCTTGTATCATTTTTTACACCCAACTGTTCCCATCAATCATAGAATGACATTAATGAACAAAATCTTTTCATGCAGGGATTTGTCTAACAATCGCCTTTCCGGATCTGTACCAGACAATGGCTCCTTTTCCTTATTTACACCGATAAGGTTTGTGCTAAATCACCTATAGCCATAGACCTGGCAAAACTGACCAAAACCCAAACATCCGAGCTTGACCCGAATTTCTAATTTGATTTCGACCCGAAACCCGAATTGACCCGACCCGAACCTGAAAATGACCCGAATTCTGTTTGACCCGACCCGAACATGACCCGAATCGAAATGACCCAGATTCGAATAATCAGACGTTTTTATGATTCCGTTGAGGAAAAATGACTTGGATTCGATATATCACATCCTTAATCACTCAAATTACCACTAAAACTTCAATTTAAGATAATATTAGACTAAATTTTAAGAAATATGACATTAATATGATCAGATTTGAACACTTTGAAATTACCCGACCCGAATCCGACCCGTAGTTATCACACCCGAACTAGAACCGACCCAAACCAAACCCGACCCAATCCGAAATAGACCCAAAATACATGACCCGAAAGATGGCCCGACTCGAATAGACCCGACCCAGACCCAACCCGAATGACCCATTTGCCAGGTCTACCTATAGGTTTATAATGTTTAAAATTTTTTGTCGAACAACACTGTACATGTTGAGCTTCTGATTTAATGTGTCTTTGTATGTAGTTTTGCCAATAATTTAAATCTATGTGGTCCTGTCACTGGACGGCCTTGTCCGGGATCTCCACCATTTTCTCCACCACCTCCATTCATACCACCAACACCAGTTAATTCCCAAGGTATTATTATCAACTTTAAACAACTTGTATGCATGCTGTTACAGTTGAAATTAGTGTTCATTTTCAGCATGTGTTTAATAATTATATGAAGTGTCCTAAACTTACAAAAGTATCAGTCCGTTTTTTATTTTTTATTTTTTTTAATTTTTTTTTAATTTTTTTTTGAAATCAATCTATCCGAAATGTTACGACTTATGACTAGGTTTTTGGCCTTTTTAATCGCAGACTCGTGCTGTTGTGCATGAAATTGTATTTAAGTGAGGTCAAATCGTTCCCTTGAAAAGAAAAGTGAGGTCAAATTGAAAAATGTGTTACTTTGGAAATTTGTTAAGCATGAGTGCTCATGCGCAGCCATTAAACTTGTGTACTTAGATTTACTTCTTGCCTGTTATCATTAAATAATATATGAGGATTGTGAGGTAGTTTGCACTTGCCTTACATTCTTGCTCTCTTATAACGTTCTTGGTTTCTATTTTAGGTGGCAGTAGTACGACAGGAGCAATTGCTGGGGGAGTTGCTGCTGGTGCCGCTTTGCTATTTGCTGCCCCTGCAATATTGTTTGCTTGGTGGAGACGTAGGAAGCCACAAGAATATTTCTTTGATGTACCTGGTACTTACCTAAGATCTTTGATCTTTTGCATTATAGACTTATAGTGGTGTTATAAATTTTGGCCCGAGGATGAGAAGAGTTTTTATCCAGTTTTTCCAAATTCAGTAAATCTATCTGTTGTCCTTGTTTTACAGCTGAGGAGGATCCAGAAGTCCATTTAGGCCAGCTTAAAAGGTTTTCTCTACGAGAACTCCAAGTTGCCACTGATAGTTTCAGTAACAAAAATATACTTGGCAGAGGAGGATTCGGTAAGGTGTATAAAGGACGTCTTGCTGATGGATCACTGGTTGCAGTGAAAAGACTGAAGGAAGAGCGTACTCCTGGTGGTGAGCTGCAATTTCAAACAGAAGTAGAGATGATAAGCATGGCTGTACATCGAAATTTACTCAGGCTGCGTGGCTTTTGCATGACACCTACTGAACGGCTACTAGTTTACCCATATATGGCTAATGGGAGTGTAGCCTCTTGCTTAAGAGGTAAAGCTGATGAATACTCCAAGTCTTTTCATGTCGTTGATAAAATGTGTTTTTTTTTAGTGTAAGTAAATTGTTGATGAGCTGTTATGCCCTTACTATCAGAGTTTTCTAGCAGTCGTTGCACTTAGATGGACGGGATTGATCATTTCTGTCATACCATACTTTAGAGGATCCATTGGATGCTTTACATTGTGTCACTGACTAGTGCCTTTATATTTAGAACGTCCACCGAATGAACCTCCACTGGATTGGCCAACACGCAAGCGAATTGCTTTGGGATCTGCTAGAGGACTTTCTTATTTGCATGATCATTGTGACCCGAAGATCATTCATCGTGATGTCAAAGCTGCTAATATATTGTTGGATGAAGAGTTTGAAGCTGTTGTTGGTGACTTTGGTTTGGCTAAGCTAATGGACTACAAGGACACTCATGTGACTACTGCTGTACGTGGGACCATCGGACATATAGCTCCAGAATACCTGTCTACGGGAAAATCTTCTGAGAAGACTGATGTGTTTGGATATGGCATTATGCTTCTTGAGCTAATCACTGGGCAGAGAGCTTTTGATCTCGCTCGGCTTGCAAACGACGACGACGTGATGTTGCTTGATTGGGTAAGATTCTTTCACCTTTGATGTTTATCTTTGAATGTTAGAATTATCTTCCCTCGAATCCCCTTGCCACCTTTCGATTCTTTCACTTGAAAACCTTTGAAGAGGCATGGAGTATTTTACAGATTCTACATGTGATTTAGTTTGCTATACTGTATACCGATCTCTAGCCACCTTCCAATGACTTATTGTTGTAGTTAGATGACGACCGATGACTTAGTTGGTGGTGTGGTTCTTTTTGGAAGTGTGGGCATCAGGTGAATTCAGTTTACATGGCAGTTTAACCATCTTCCTTCAAAGGTTACTGGATTTGCATCTGTCTAACTGTATTAGTTGGCCTCTCATTTCGTTCCCATGGTAACTTGTTAGAATAGTTGTATTCCTCTTACTTGTCCTGTTTGAAACATGACTTGTTGACTTACTCAATCCGTTGTGAAATTATTGAGAATGATATAGCATACACTTTTTCTCGACGGGATAAGGTATTGGTATATACTTATTCACATGTTTTATCACCAAATGGTTTTTACAGGTCAAAGGGCTTCTCAAGGAGAAGAAATTAGAAATGCTAGTTGATCCTGACCTACAAACTAACTACATCGACTCAGAAGTTGAACAGCTTATCCAAGTTGCGCTTCTATGCACGCAAGGGAGTCCCCTGGACCGACCGAAAATGTCAGAGGTTGTAAGGATGCTTGAAGGTGATGGCCTGGCGGAGAGATGGGATGAATGGCAAAAGGTTGAAGTTCTTCGGCAAGAGGTGGATTTGGCTCCTCACTCTAACTCAGATTGGATTGTTGACTCAACAGATAACCTACATGCAGTCGAATTATCCGGTCCAAGATAACTCTCTTTCACTGTTCAAGTGACCTGAAAACCAGAAGAAATTAACCAACATGTCTTATTTTACCCTTCATCACAATTTTTGTTTTCTCCCTTATTTTTGGGCATGTTCTCCTTCCTAAGTTATCTGAGGTGCCTATTAATTCATTTGTGTGTATATGACCTGCTTGACGAGGCAATTTCTTTGGAAGTCCGTTAAGTCTATTTTGGTTTAAAGGGAGCCTCAAAGAGAGAATAGATGTAAATGGATTTCGATCCTTGGTCTTGGGTTCATTCCCCTTGACATCTTGTAAGCTACATGTTGCTTTGCGAAGAAATGAAAGAGAAGTTACTAAAATTGTAGATTCAGCTAACGCGGAGTTGTTTACCGAATATTGCAGTTCAACCCAGTCCCATCTTGGGGCAAATTGCTACTTTCGCTCATGTTTATTACGTACTACTCTATTACAAATTGCAACGCTGAACCAAGTTCATGGATTCTTTAAACTTTATGCATATAAATCAAACGGATACTGTACAGAAATGAAAGAAAACTAGAAAAGAAAGCATCTCAGTGTATGTTCTTCAAATCCCCTCCCAAGATATTGCTAGGTATACGATGATAAGCTTAAGAACCAATGTATGGTTGAGCTCCCATTAACTCTATCAACTACCCCAAGCATAAGCATCATTCTCGTCATCAACTGCTGTGATTGCGGAATTGCATCAGCTCATTGACTATCCCAAGCATAAGCAACAGATACTTGACCTGAACTGCCGCACTCCCACAAGTGGTTTCTTGTCAAGAATAAATGCAGGATATCTTGTCTCGCGTCATCATTGGATTCCAAAGCACAGATTGGGGAAAGACAAAATCCAAATCCAGGAGTAATCCAATTTTGATATTCTGCATTACGTATGTACAGCAATATCTCCAGTGATCTGAAATTTCCGATAGAAGCCACAGTCAGAACTGAGAACATCTCACTCTCACTGGAAACATAAATTTGTTCGAGTGCCAAATAATTCAAGAACTCTGCAGAAACTACAGAAATGTCACAGCCGGTACTTATTCTCTGCTCCTCGGAATCTTTAAGCAGAGTAACAAGAAAGCTGGCAGCAATATCATGTTGAGGTGGAAACCCACCACCAGACCTAAAAGCTAAACACTCACAGTCGGAAGTCGCTAACTAGCATTTGGTCTGGGGAAGATAACATAAGGTACCCTCACATTAATGGCTGTTATAATAAATAATATTCAAAAGAAAGCAGCGAATTGGCTTGCCTTCAAAATAACAAAGGAGTACCCTCGCCTTGATGCATGTAATGTGGCCTTGAGAGTCTCAGCTCTTCAAAGCTAACTCCGAGTCAAATTTTAAAGAACTTGTAACCATAGTCGGAATCAGTCATCCCCTCCTCCCAATCACCCAGGTTACGACCGCCAAATACTACCTGCTTGATACCCAGATACCTGTACACAGATTCAACACAACTAGCATCAAGCCTCCACAGTATGTTATGAGTTTATGTCAAACGAACAACTTAAGATTATGTAGAAGTAGGCTTTAGAAAAGCTTACTCAGAGCTCAACACAGTCAGGGAATTTAGGAGAACATCGATGGCAAAAAAGTCACATGTACCAAGGTCTACCCTGTTTCCATAGAAATATGCTGATTAGCAGTGCAAATTATATAGGTCTGACCAAATTCAGACAAGGGGTCCTGCAACTCATACCGAAAACGGCCCCAGTTATCCTGAAATTCAACGTCACTGATATCATGGAATGATGAAGGCATTACTTTGAGGGCCTTCTCTGCATCGTAGATGGGGTTGTAGTCCATTGAGGAATTCGCCAACTAGCCATACAAAATTCAGAGAAATGCTTCATTATGGACATTTACAAATCTATGTACAACTTATAAACATAAAGGACTTCATGCTCAACTTCATTGGTTTTGATTGAGAATTGCAGTGAAACAGAACAGAAACAGAACGCGTCATAAAATATTAATTACCAGCTTCTGTCCTGACCCCTAAAGAAGAAACAGCATGAAAGTCCTTGATAGTACTAGGCAACTTAGAATTCCAGCGCTAAGTACCGTGGAACTTAAAGGAAAAGACTGGACTCTTTCAAGCATATAAAGCTTTGCTTGTTCATGAAACCCACCCAATGAGACAGAAAACCAGGAGGCTTCAGACCATGAAACCCACCCAATGAGACAGAAACCCAGAATCCCCTACTCAGCACCACCGTTTTCCAGGGTGGATCTCCCATAGCCGAGTGGATCGATACCCCTGGCTGGATGAATCTCTTCCAAGGGTAAACCACTGACCAAAGTGACCGGGTGGATTGCTGGTGGAGATCCACCCTGCTGTGCTACGCTTGGGCTACAAGTGGTGTTTTTGCCTTTCTTTCGTGGGTCCTATATGTAGTTATGTACCCCATCCCTATTTGTAACCCTACACTCTAAGAGATTTCAAGCCACCTTTAATCCTAGCATTTCCTCTTTTCTCTCTCCTCTCATTCCAAAGCACAAAAGTAGATCTAGAATTTGTGTTTTAGGGATCAATATAGGAATCATCAACAATTCAATTTTCTCAACCATTCTCTTATTTATTAATTATCAATAAAGATGGATTATTTGTCAAACACTCCCTTATGAAAGGTTGAATTTGTCAAACACTCCCTTATATAAAACTCTTTGTCTAACACTTCCTTATATAACCATTTTTTTGTGAAACACTCCCAAAATACCATTTCCGGCCATAAAAGAAGTCAATTTTCCGGCTTGACTACCCTTTGGCACGTGACTTGTTATTTCCTTCCCTTCTGTGATTTCCCTTCAATTTTTTGGTTTCCGACTCTATATATTTTCCGTCATTTTTCAATATTTTTCCTTTTTTTTTAACTAATTTCTTTCTTTCTTTTCCTTTATCCTTCGTCTCCCTTGATTTATGGTGATGGAGTAATGGAGATGGCAGCCCAACAATGGAGTAATGGAGATTGATGGTGGTCAAGTCACGTGCAAAAGGATGGTCAAGTCGGAAAATTGACTTTTCTTGGGTGGGATTGTTATTTTGGGAGTGTTTGACAAATTCGACCTTTTATAAGGGAGTGTTTGACAAATTCGACCTTTTATAAGGGAGTGTGAGACAAAAAAATCCAATAAATATTAATTATATTTCTTAGCTTTACAATTCCTCTTTATATTTAGGTAGTGCACATTGGAGTCCCCGCAAGGCGAGGGTCGCAATGTTCCCACCACAAGGGTATATAGGGAGCAAGCCTACCTTGTCATACTTGGACCAGAGGCTCCTCTTAGGACTTGAACCAGTGACCTATACATAAAAAAGCAACACCTTAATCGGGGCGCTAAGGCCAACTGGATAGGGTAATGTTCAGGAGAGTGAATCAATTAGCTTTTTTTTTTTTGCGTACATAGGAGCAGCTATTGCTATGAGAGTAAGGGTATGAAGATTCGAACGCAAGACAAACCCGGCAATGTTAACTTCCTAAACAGTGGGCCAACCTTAATCTTCTTAATTAATTGGATGTTAAAAGGCTACTCGAGAGATGTTGCTAGTTGTTGATGTCTTATATACGTTTATCACCTTACTCACAAGTACTATGACGCAACCCACTCGAAGACTAATATGTCATATTAGAACCCACTAGTAGCCCCTAGCTCTCTTTTACTAGTATATATAATTTTTTTTAATCTTGTTTAGTTTAGCTAGAATCACCATAGTTTACATAGTTAATATAGATAGATTAGTTTTGGAAGATACTAAATTAATCCTTATTCAGTTCGACTACAATTACCTTTGAAACCAGAAGTAAAAACCGCTTGTCCTTGTGGATTCGACCCTTAGCACAGCTATACTACAACTGACTACTGACTACTGACTAGTAAGCTCAGAACTATATTTGAGCATATCACTGCAGGAGAAAATCATGAGTTCCCTTGTTTAGAAGAACATTCGCACCGATAACAAGAGACAATAGCAGCAACAATTACCTGTAAATTTAAAGAATTAAAAGCCCCTATTCGCCCCATCACATACCAAGCTTGAATAACCTGAAATGTTGTTTAGAAATAAAAACTGATGTATTGAAATTTTCAGCACAAGGATGGAATATTGGATACAGAAGCATCTCTGAACAGATGGCATGAAGCCAAAATACAAATAATTTCACTTACACTTCCAAAAAGATCAACATCCCTATCAGAGGGCGATCCAAATAGTTCAACCCAGATGTAAGAATCTAGAGGATTGAAGCTGCCAAAAGTATAAAACAATGGAAAAGGAAGTAAGTAACAAACACACTAAAACCAAGAGAGACCTTCAAAAAATTAAGAGGCAAGCCTCATTATATAGTACAATAGGAGAGGATTCCAACCCTAACCTAGTTCTAGAATCTTCCTAGACTATTCTATATCCATCCTCTATCATTTTTGTTAGGCATGTACACTCGCAAAATAGTTAAACACTACTGTACTCTCGATTGATAAAAGGTACGAGATTGCATGCTATAGCTAATTATCATATATTTATATCTGCAGTGCGAGATAGTTTGACAGCAACTTATTTGAATCCTTTACGCCTTTGGTTTTCCGAATTCCATAGAGTGTGACAGGCAGCATATTTATAAACTGGAGTATAGATCAATTGCACAATTGCCACAAATCCCTTATAAAAAGTACGGACAACTGCTATTGTTTGAGACAGCACCAGAGCAGCATCAGATTACACAACTATTACTTGTTTTCGTACCAAGCAAGGTTGTCTGGTTTCATAATATTTTCTGGCTAGAGTACTTCAGGGAGAAGCCAGATACATCTTTTTTACTTTTAAGGAAATTAGGAATATACTCATGGTCCGTAATCTGAACAGACATGAGCTATGATGACACACACTGTTCAGCAGTTATGTAGTGAAGTTTCCAGTCTAGTACAATGAAACACTCAAATATACTAAACCATACAGGCAAACTAAGATAGATATATGATGCAACCGTTCAATCTTGGTTGACGAAAAGCGTTCTATATTGAATCATTCATCTTAGAATAATCATAATGACAAATATATAGAACAAGATGATAAGATTAAATTCCATCTTACTCTCTGAATGTAACTTTGAAGGCAAGGACAGAGCCCGTCTTGGATTTCTGAAAGTCCTGTCCCTTCTTCCTAACTCTTTCCTCAACCTTAGCAACATTACACACTGTATTAAAGGCTTTTCCTGACGTAACTAAATTAGAGGGAACAAGGAACATCGATGGATAGAGAGATTTGAACCACAAAGAATTGTAATTTATGACCCTACTATGAGGTACCTACCACAGAACTTGCAGGATGAAAATGCAACCCTAGGAAGCTACGTAATGCACTATTTTGAGGCGTAACTCCCTTATATGTGGTTTCAGGTGTACTGATAGGAAACGCTAGTGAAATCACTTCTTGATACAAACAAAGCTCATAGTAAAGGGGAGAAGGAAAGCTTGGATTTAACTGTCAAATAGAACTTTTTCCTGATTCTATCTTAAAGAAAGTACACTGCAAGTATAAGCTGAAGCGGTACGAATCAACTTACAACCTTCTGACATCACCGGTACCAGTCCTCATTTCAAATTACAGTGGCTACAAACTTATAATTAGCAAGTTCACATTCTCATTACCTTCTTGTTTCTAAAGATGCAGAGCATTCCTAAGAGTATGACAAATTAATTCTCTCTGCACCGTCATCCTCATCTCCACCAAAATTACAGTAGAATAAAACAAAAAGTTCCTCTCAAGAGGTTTGCTACGTTTTACCGAAAAAAACAAAAGAGATTATATCTCGCCATCTTAGTAAAACTTAAGTACTAATTCAACGTGACCCATCTTTTTGACATCAAGGGCGTATAAACGAAAACATGCTTAGTCATTTTTGCTTGGAAGTTCCATTTCGTCCAAATGCATACCCCGACTCGGGTATTACCCAATTAAGCAAATGCGTAGGGTTTACTCAATTATGAAAATGCACTACTCAATTATCCAAATGCAAAGCAGATACTCAAAAGGGTTTCCTCCAAACTCAACCTATGATGCTAGCGTAAACGAGAATCAAACTTGACAAATCATTTACAAAGTCATAAGCTGCCTATCCAATAAATATACAACCATTCAAATTTCAAACACATACCAAACAGTAAAAAAAACACGATTAGAACACAAGACAAAAAAAAAAAAAAAAAAAAAAAAAGGAAGAAAAAGAATACCCTTTTGCGCATAAGTTCAGGATCACCAATACTATCACCAAGCACAGCTCTGAGCTCGGTATCATTCTTACACGCATCCTCCAGCACTCTGTTTCATCATTCAAACCGAACCGAACCGAACCAAATTTAATACTAACAATTGACCTAAAATTCCGTGTTCGGATGTACGCAAGTCTTACCCCTACCAACCGAATAATAGAAAGGAAATTGCTAAAAAATAAAAGGAAGAGAGAGAAAAGAAAAGGAAAAAAAAAAGAAGTAATTACTTAGCCCAAGAGGGATAATTGTGAAGGCGGTGTTGTTCACGCTTGTGCTTCTCCTCCCGTAACCTAACAAGCCTCCTTCCCCTGGCGGTTGTACCCGACCCTTTCGCCGCCGTACGGTCACCGTCAGGTGGCGCTGAGGAGGATACTACGGTGGTTGTTTTCCTGGGCGAGAAGCTGGTTTTCCGTGGGATTTTGGAGAGACAAAATTGGGATATGGTCGAGGAAGTAGAGGGTAGTGACTGCATTTTGTGTATATTTTTCTCAAGGTTTTGGTAATTAAGATTTTTGTGGGGAGTGACTACTGAGTACTGACTAGTGCTGGTGTAACACTGAAGTTTTCGAGTTCTCCCACACCAATTCCCACCCTCTCATCCCCGGTTTTCTGTCTCGTGTGTATGACCCGAATAAAGCCGCAACAGTGTATTTTGTTTCTGAGAAGTAGTTCCGTAGAAGTTGGAGCTTGGCCAAACAGGTCCTAAATCGGAAACAAAAGAAACATAAAAGGTTCGATCGGTTCAACCGAATGACGTCATAATTAAAAAAATATAAAATAATAAAAATATTTCTAAAAATATAAAATATACCACCCCGTTCCAATTTAAACTTGAAATTTGAAATCTTCTTACGTAATACTATTCCATGGGAAATTTAATTTGGGACGGAGTGGTATATGGAAAAATGTTCAAACCAGTCCAACCCGGTGAGAACCGGCCGGTTCAACCCGATTTTGACCGGGTTTGTTCTCCACTGGTTCTGGGAGCTAATCGGACTGAACAACTGACCGGTTCCCGGTTGAACGGTTCAACCGGCCGGTCAGTCGAAATTTAAAACATTTTAGATTGTGCTAAAAAGGGTAATATGTACTCATTTTAAACGAGGTGAAAATTTTCGTTTCGACTAACCATTGATTGTGTTAGGTAGATTGGCATATTGCTCCCATGGTACAACTTAGGTCAGCTCTACTCCATCCACATTATTTCTTTTTTTCCTATACAGGTTCCAACAGACCCAATAGATACAACATCAGTTCAGTCAATATAGCCTAGTGAATTGCAACCATTATGGAGGCTCATCTTCCTGCATGTTGGAACAATACTTATTCATTTAGAGCAGTTCTTACGGGTCCAATTTCGAACTATTGAGGCGAATGAAAAACACTAAATTCACAACAATAGGAATAATTCCGCCAACATATACCCAAGAAATGGGAAAAGTGAGTCTGTGATTCAGTACATTCTGAATTGAATCAATAGGACATACAGCAAAGAGCGTCCTTCTGTACACCACTGTGTTGACTCTCAACATGCTATAGGAATGTGCGGTTTATGGACGTCATGAAAGCTATGATACAACTTCAGCAAAAAAAACACTAATATACACCAGCGAGTCTTTCGGATGAGTTCGTGATAAGAAAAACATGCACAAGAAAGGAGGAAGGTAAGAGGCAGCTTCCGATTCTATTTCACGTCTGATCCTTGCCTTGGAAGTGACTTGTCAAAAGACGGAAAACCAGAAGGCATATTTCCACCCTGTGAGCTGAACAGGTTTGGATATGTAAACACTGATTCGTCTTCCATTGATGGTATCCGTTGAGGCCGCTGGTAATTGAAAGAATTGTCTGCCGCAGGGGAGCTTTCCAGATCAGTAGCCCTATCGGTAGTATCTTTTGATCCCTTTGCAGTTTGGTTCTGTTCGACGTGTTCAGTTGGGCTCCAAGGATAAGAAATATCTTTATCACCTGTAGGACCATCATCCACTCGCAGATTATCCATTTCAGCTGAGAGATTGGAACTGCTACCATGAAATGGGTTCTCAGCATCCCTATCAGGAGATTGGTCATTCCTACTCTTGATAAGCTCAGAAATTCTGACCTCTGCAAGACTAGCAGCAGTACGAGCAGCAGCTGCAGCACGTTCAGCAGATTCAGCTGCAGCCTTTGCAGCGGCCAGGACATCATTTAAGTCCACATTTGCGTGATATGCATCACTTTTGGTCCTCGGAGGATTTATAGGTTGAGTACTTTCCCTTACAGGAGCTGATGCCTCTGACAGTGATGGTGGAGTTATGAATGGTAAAAATTGTTTAGTCATCCCAGGACTAAACGAAGACTTAGGTGACTCAGACTTGGCAGCCTGCATTGTGTTCTCTGGATCGGAGATAGAATGGTTAATTGACCTCTCGTCCCTTTCAAAAGCTGTTTCGGGTGCAACATATTGTTCCGGGTGTGGAGCTGACGGGTGAGGTGCGACAATATCTGCACTCACACTTGGCCTTACTGACACTTTTGGAACTTCAGGAAAATCTAATTCGTCATACTCTTCCTCAGATTCAGAATGCTCATCAACAACACGATCTGTTGTAGGATGCAGAATTTCGTCATTCTCCTTAGGGAGAGGTACCTTAGAACCACTGACAAATTGGGTTGGGCCATTCTGGGAGCAACAACAAAAAGTTTAGTAACAAAGCAGTGAAGAGAGCTTATTTTTAATCAAGGAGTTAATAATACACACCAGTAAATCCTCATGAGACTTGAAAAGCTCAGCTTCAGAAGGAGCTGGATCCCAATCTATTTCGTGCTCCTGAGCAATTTCCTTCAACAACTTCATTTTCTTTTCAGCAGAAGGGGCACGAACAGACAGCAACTCTACTATCTGCACAAACCAATGACAGAATATGATACTATGTTGTAATCACAAGTGATATTTTAAACAACACAGGAAACACAAAGATACCTGCCGATTAACACCACAATCTGGCATTAACTCAGACGCAGCTGCTACAAATTCTTTCCCATATTTTGAAGCAAATGCCAGCTGAACTTGTAGTAACTCTGGAAGGTCCGCGCATCTTGGTGCCGCAAAACAGATACTAGATATTGCCTCTTTTAAGTCCAATGGACATTCCCTGCATAATAGGTGTAACTTTTAAGTGTAGAAAAAAAAAGCAGTTTGAAAATATAAGAGGCGTGTGAAAGAAGAAACCCTCACTAAACCAAAGATACTCTATTCGAAAAATGCTTGCTATCACATCGCGGGTGCAAGATGCATTAGCAAAACCCTTAAGACAGGATGCTAGAGCAAAATACCATTGAGAAATTCCAGTACATTAGACTAAAGATGCTCTATTTCTGAAAGCACAGTGGGCACTTTCTAAATATTGCTTTCTTTATTGATTAGCCAAGGATTCAATCGGAAGTACAAATGGTGACAACTATGAAAAGAGGACGTAAGGAAATCGGTTTAGGTTATTAGCATTTTCAAATTATGGTAATGAAAGGCAACAAAGGAAAGAAAACATTGGGTAATTTTGCATTTCCAAACTCCAAGAATCATCAAGCAATAAGAGAGAAATATTAACATTAAGTTGGCTGCGATTTGTGACAGATGAATGAGATAAATCAACATTCAGTTAAGTGCTGTAGCTAAAACTAAGAATTTGTGCTGGCACGTTGGTGCAATTATTCTTCGATGAAGTCATAATGGCATCAAGAAAAAAGCTGTAAAAGCATAAATAAGACATCTGACTCACAGAGCTGAATTTATTAACTCTGGACTGAATAGAACTGGGTTTAAATGAAACTGAACCAAATTTAGTGATGTTGAATCAAACTTAACTAAATATATTTAAATAAACTCTGAGCTGAATTCATAGTTATTTAAGTTGAACAAAACAGGATCCTTATGGCCTTATCCCACAGCAAATACTATACTCCTCCACACACCATAAAGTTTGAAGTCATCTGACTCACATAGACATGTAGCATTTGCACGAGAAGAAATCAACCTTAATACTATTGCTACAGGCCTTAGTAACAAACAAACTCTGTTGCTCAAGAAAACGCTCAAGAATAAGGAACTCACCTAGTCTACACAAACTATGGAGAAAATGGAAGACCTGGATAAACTGAAGGGTCCCAACAAAGCACATGCTGCCATGGCTCATGAGCACAATGGACCAAGATTAATAGGAGAACCAATTAAGACCATAATGGTGATGCAATACAACCAGGATATCAGGAGCTACTGTTCATACTACCACTTTGTTCTTTGCAATACATATAAAAAGGTACTACTGTAAACATACACATACACACACACCCAAAAAAAAAAAAAAAAAAAAAAATATGAATGCTGTAAGAAATCAGTTTGCTAAATTCTAGCTACAACAATGCAAACATAGAAACCAAAAACAGTGCAGTCTCCATTCAAAGACCACTCCGAAGGACAGAAAACGAGTATCTACTTGAAGACACAAGGCCATCCTAAAAAGCTGAGATAACTAAGGAGTGCAATGGCACTGTGTGAACTTTTAGGGACTCTTATGACAGGTCTCAGATTCCGATTTCGACATCCTTGGTCAAATTGTTTATAACTGCTTAAAGGAGTGAAGTTCAGTCATAGTAAACCGAAATTTGCAGGGCGTAAAAACATATTCCACTGATTTGAAGGAGAATAAGAGGGAGTAGTAATCAGTAGAAGGACAAGGACCCTGAATGAAGCATGTTTGAAACAGGACATAAAGAGAGTTAAGAGGAGTGCTTGCAAGATACATCAATCAAGAGGTTGACTTTTGTAAACTCGAGTCTATTCTAGTAATTCTATTTAATTAGCAATATGCACTTTGTTTTCTCTTCTTTTTTTGGGAATTAGGATTCGAGGGAATTTGAAGGAACAGGGAAGATTATCTCCTAAACCATCCCACTCTTCAGTGCCAATCATCTAGACACGAATTGGTGTGTGAAGCGCAAAAAAAAAAAAAAAAAAAAAAAAAAAAAAAAAAAAAAGCCTCTAATCGTACTATATAAGCTGGAAATTAACTAATGTACAATATATGCAATAATCAAACCTGACTCCTGCAGTCTTGCATATCCTTGGATATGTCACAAAAGACAGTCAAAAGCTCTATGGTGGTAATAGTGAGGTCCAATTTGATATCCGTGACACAGATACTTTATCACATTGTTTTTACCTCCTCTATGGACTAAATCAGAGTAGAAAAGAAAAACATATGGATGGATGACGCTGGTTCTTGTTTGCTGGTGGTAATATACGGAGTAGATGACAAGGATTCTTGTTGGAGGTGTTATAATTAGAACCATGGAAGTGATATGATTTAATTCTAGTTTGGATGAGAGCCTGTCTCTTGGATATGACGGCCTCACAAGACTACAAGAGAGTAAGAGACCATGTAAAATATTTCAAAATAATTGTGAACTTTTGAGCAGACATATAACAAGTCAGGTTTTTACCTTAAACACAGACAAGGCCAACCCTTAAGCCGTGTTCTTAAATTGTTATTGGGCGTGGGAGGGGCCTGCAGAAATTGTAATTTAGGAAGCAGGGCATATTGCCATAATCCATAATGATCAAGTGCGGCTAATAGCTAACAATGAATGGTTTGACAAAGGTTACTCTCACGGTCCAAACTCCAAACTAGCAAGAAGGGCAAGCCTCAGGCTCTCAGAAAGACAAAATTTTCTAGGAAAATCTATAACTAAGATAAAAAGTTGACCCAATACCCTCCCTACCCAATTCCTATGGTCTGCGGAGACCCGCATCCAATGATCAATAGGCTCTAATCCTAAGAGACGTGCCCCACCAACTTCAAGAAACAATTAAGGGCAGAATTGTCTAGTTTGATGATTGCTGCCTTGGCATAAAAGAATCCTTATCATGCAATAACAAAAGATTGAGTCCTGAATGTACAAATGAACCTTAAGATCCACGTGAGCGGTCTTTCTATGAATATATATTATATCTTGCCCTTGTGAATAGAAAAATGGCTACCCAGGTGACTAGGTCTACCACCATATTAGACTAAAAGGCTGATACCCAAACATCTACTCAGTCCCAATAAAGAAAGGGATGAAGGGTAGTAATTCAATACTTAAATTTTGAGCACCTTTACAGAATTAATGTGTATGAAGGAAATAGATTGATGCCTGCATGTCTAAAATTTTGGGCTGACAAGCTCGGATTTGCTACTCCTTCAAATTGGTGTATTGGCATTGCAAATTAACCGCTAAGTGAGAGGCCAGAAGTGACAACCCCAGGAAAAAATTGCCCATCAAAGGAACTTTTTAGAAGTGTGTAAAAAACTGTTTTCTTGTCAGGCTATTGATTTGATAGAAGAGTACGGACATAGTACGGACATTCAACCAATTTGGTCTGCCCGTCCACAACGAGGATCATCCTCATAGTTTCGAATAACATCAGATATATATATACTTCATTATTATCAAATCAACGAAGAACAACAAACCTTTGGGACTCAATAATGGGAAGACGGACAGAAATAAGCTCGCAGAATAGCTCAAGTATCTCTTGCGCAGCCATCATATTCTCCTCTCGTATTATATGCTCAACCTGGATTCCCCAATAAACCACAAATACAATAAATCCATCTTCAAGTTTGAACATTTTCCAATCTCTGTCAATTATTACAAGAATGGGAAACAAGGACTGACCCGAATGCGAGCAGTGGCTTCTTGACCAGTCTCAAGAAGCTTAGCAATATCCTTACGCATTTGTTTAAGCTGACTCTCTCTCCGATTCCTCAACAACTTAATTCTTGGAATCGAAAGCTTCAGTAACGTTTTACTGGGCACAAATCACACCCAACCAAGATATATCAGAACAAACCCATGTCATAAACAACTTACTACATAAGCTGGCAATCCAACACACACTAACTAACTGCAATTCTTTCACATTGATTAAATAACTAGAAAAAGGTTGAAACTTTTGCCCTTTGAACTAAAAACCTAGACATTCCTAATCGATATTCGATTGCTAACTCCTTCATCTTAAAATCCTCCAAAATACAAGTATTAAGGTTGGCCTAGTGGTTAATAAGTCAACCTGCCTAGAGAGTGTCTCGAGTTCAAATCCTCATATCCCCACCCCCGCAAGCCCCGCACCGTTATCCGCTCCTATGTACCAAGTGGTTATTTGCCTATTCTTCTACACAATAGCATAACTTTATTGATATACACTAAAACCCATTAATCAAAATTCATCCATCTTCAACTTAACATGATCAAATTCATCATAAAAATCCCAGATACAAAAAAAAATAAAAAAATAAAAGAATACAAAGATTAGGAATAAGAAGATACCATTTAGAACCCCTAAATGAGTTGAATCCCTTGTTAAGGAAAGAATCAAGCATCGACATGATTAATCAATCAATCAATTAAACCTGCAATTACAATATGACCCAGAAATAATTTGGCAATTATAAAGAAAACCCAATTTCAGGAATAATCAAGAGATTAATAATAATAGTTAGGTTAGGAGAGAGAAAATCAGGAAATCAGAAAATTATGAAATTTCACCTGCTATGCTGTCTTGTTCGATAGTAGTAAAGCACAAAAGAAGGGGAAGGAACAAAAGAGAAAAACCGCGTCAATAATAATTTCAAAGGAAAAGGGATTTTATTTGTTTTAATTGGTAATTTAATTTAATTTAATAATTTATACACTGATGGATAACTTATTGAAGGATCCTTATTGTTGTCTAAGACAAGATCATGCAACTCGGCTAATGATGATGATGATTGTTATACTAGGACTGGTACGACTTTTACGTTTTATATTTTTGTTTTTATTTTATTTTTATGTGGCATATCTAAGTTCCCAGCTCGAGTGATGTGGGGCTAAATGAACAAGGTATGAAGCTCCCGCGAAGCAAACCTTGTTGAAGGTAAAAAAGGGTCGATGCACTTTTTCGTTCGGGTTTATTTAGTTCTGTGTTATGTTTATAGAAAAGTTGGTGTATAAAAATTCCATCTTTCGAATATAGGGCCAAGTCACCCAAAGTTTGATGTCGATTTGGGCTGTTAGATGACTCATTTCGATTCGTTTTTTTAGGTGACACCATATGTTTAATGAATTTTGAGACTCATTTGTATTGTTTTTTATTTGACATGTATTCTGATCTAAATTCCTAGGAGAAGGTTGATCCATCGGTGCAAATAATTTAGAGCTGGACAATCGTGCCGGCGGCCCGCTTCCGGCACGCCCACCGATCCGGTCCGGTAGTGGCACGGTCACGGCACGCTCGAGGACCGTGCCAGCCCGGCCTGAAGCACGCCGGACTTAGATCGGGCCACGGCTGGGATTATGAAAAGATGAGCGTGCCTAGGCACGGCACGGCCCGTGGTACGGCGGACTTGGCACGATCACGGCACGAAAATCCGCTTCTATAATTTTGTTTTTTTTTGGTAAAAATATACTCCGTAACTTATAAAACAAAAGCTGATTTTAAAAAAAAAGTAAAAAAAATAAAAAAATAAAACATGCTGAAAAGTTGAAATGGGCCAGCACGGTCCGGCCCACTTTATGGCACGCCTGGCCCGGCACGCAGAGAAGTAGCAGCCGCGGGCCAGCAGCAAGTGGCCCAACTGCCCAACTGCCCAACTAGCCGTTTTTTTTTTGTTCAAGCATTTTGTAGTCCTCTTCAATTTTCCCTCCTCAATTCCTATTTTCCTATAAATACTCCTTTATACAAATTCAATTCTTCACAATTCAATCCAACACTTCTACTCATCTTCTCTTTTATCCCCCTCATATACAAACTACCACTCTCCAAATTAGAATATTATTACTAAATAAGTACTTACATAATCAAATACAATTACTTAATACTAACATTATTATCTAATCAAATAAAATTACTTATACTAAAATTATATATTTACTTGCAATTATTCAATATTAATCAAGGGTGAAGGGGTTCAATTTTCATTCATCAAATACCAAGCTTCACAAAAGCTACACGCACTTATTTCCGAATCCAATTTTGGGGAGAAATTTCTTACTTATATGTGATTTCTTACTTATATGTGATTGTTAATTTGTCATATAATTGTTTGAATTTTTTGTTGCATGAATATTTATTTCACATAATTAGATTTATTTGAATTATTTATATTAATTAAAGTTTATTTAAGATTTATTTGATTTATTATTAATCATGGACGATAATTCCAATTCCAAAAGGCCTCGTTCTCAAAATGATCCAAACTCTCCACAAACACCAAACTCCCAATATCCAAACACTAGCCAATTTATGAATTTTAATTCCCCACATCTACAAAATATCAATTGGACATCGCAAACACCATTTGGTTATGATTCAAACCGAATAGGTTCTTCTTCAACTCCAATCATGACCCCCACAAATTTATTCCAAACTTCGTTTCCTTACATGCCACAAATGACACAACAACATCAAATGTTCCCACCACAAATGTCACAAGATTCGTACTCACAAGAAAATTCCTCCACACATACTATACCAACCCAATCTCAATATCAATCCCAATCCCAAACTCAATCCCAAACTCAATCTCAAACTCAATCACAAACTCAAACCGGTTCTATAGACCCTCAATCTATCCCCCCCCTCTCCACTTGATCAATGGATGACCGATGAACAAATGGAAACTATCACTAATAGAGCTGGCTCAAGCAAAGTTTGGCCCCATTACATCCAAACCACTAGCAAGCCTAAAAAAGCCAAATGTAGATATTGTGGTAACATATACTCCTACATATCCAAAAATGGTACCGGTCATTTGCCCCGACACATCAACAATAGTTGTAAGAGATTACCCACTTCAAATCAAGCTTCAATGGACAAATTTTTATCAAAACCCAAAGGCCAAGAACCGTATGTTTATGATTATGAAAAATGTAGTGCTCAATTGTCTAGAATGGTTATTAGAATGGAGCATTCATTTTTATCCGTTGAACATGATGAATTTAATGATTATATTTCCGTGAACCAACCCGAACATAAAAGAACGGGAAGGAAAGCATGTAAATCTAAAGCAATGGTTCAATATTTACTTTTAAAGCATGATTTAATTTCCGAATTTACAAAGTTGACATGTAAATTTAGTTTAACCGCCGATGCATGGGATTCGAGTTTAGATTATTCTTATATATGCATTACCGCTCACTGGATCGATTCTAATTGGAATATTTAAAAGCGCATTATTACATTTGCAAAGTTAGAACATCCTCATAGTGGTATTAACATGCATAATATTATTATGAATGGTATTGATGAATACGGGCTTAGATCTAGAATTTTATGTGTTACATTTGATAATGCAACAACTATGACTAATGTAGCTAATATGTTGAAAACTAGTCTTCATAATGTGTTTTTAGACGGCGATTTACTACATGTGCGATGTGCTTGTCATGTTTTGAACTTATGTGTTAGAGATGGTCTTCATGGTATTAAACAATATCATAAAATATTTAAAGATATTGTTCACCATTTGAATTCGTCTAAGTGGAGACGTCAAGAGTGGAGAAATTATTGTAAGAGTGTTGGGATTCCGTATAGAAAATTTCCTATGGAAAATAATACTAGATGGAATTCTATGTATATCATGTTGGCTTCTATAATTCCTTACAAAGTACATTTGACAATTTTTTGGAACAAAAGTTTTCCCGATAACCCTTTACTTGATATTCATTGGAACAACATGGAAATTTATGTCGATTTTTTACGTGCTTTTGATGATGCAACAAAAGCTTTCTCGCATGTTTATCTCCCAACTTCTTCTCATTTTATTCTTCGTCTTTTTAAGATTGCTCAATTATTTGAAAAGTATCGTGGTGTTGATTCTCATCGTGCGTTTGTTCCCAAAATGGAGGAAAAGTTTCTCAAGTATTGGTCCGAAATTCCATATGTTTATGTCTTTACTATGATTTTAGACCCTAGATGGAAATTTGATATGACTATGAGGTTAATTATTTGTTATATGGATATGATGCAATTAGAATTTGATGTAGAAGCATATAAACAAAAGATTAGGTCGGCTTTCTTTAATGTTTTTTATCATTACGAGGCTCGTTTTGGTAAAACGAGTCGTCCTCCTTCTTTTACAAGTGCAAGTAGTAGTAGTGGTATGGATATTCATGTTAGTATTATGGATACAATTAATAGCCGATTAGTAGAGTCGGATGTAGGATTAGGACAAAGTCCTACATCCGACTTAGCCGAATATTCTATGTTTTTAGCTTATGATCATATGCGTCCTTTTACACAGGAAGAATCGAACAACTTGGATCTCTTGGCTTGGTGGCGAGACCAACGTAAGCAATAGTTGGTGATGTCCGCAATGGCGCAAGATTTCTTGAGCATTCAAGTATCTTCGGTTGCATCGGAACGTGCTTTTAGTGCTTCCAAAAGGGTATTGCACGACACGAGAACAAGTATGAGATCCGATACCCTCGAAATGTGTGTGTGCTACAAGGATTGGTTGGATGCGGAAAAAAGAGTTCAAGGCCTCGAGCCCATTGAAGATGAAAGTGATGATGACGAGTCAAGCACCGCAAGCGTCTCCTCCCAAGGATCTCCAATTCGTGGCAATCCGTAGAAATTTGTAATGAATCATAACATTTTGTGATCTATTGTTTACCAGTATTTAAATTATTTTAACCAACACATGAAATCATTTCACATGTTGTAGCTTGTAACTTTTTTTCACAATCAATAAAAATTTGGAAGTAATTCGGTTATATCAAGTTTGCATTTATATAGTTTAATTTATAAAGCTTGTAACTAAGTTTGTGCAACAACAACAAGAAAAAAAAAAAAAAATTGGGACTAAAATCAAACCAAGTTCTTTTTCCTGAAAATGTACTGAACACCCTTCACCATTATCATCACAACAGACCACCATCACCATCACATCAGTCCACCAGCATCACCATCGATCGCCGATCATATTCATCTTCATCAGACCACCACCACCACCACCACCATTATCATCATCATCGCTTATCGCCTCCACGGCTCCACCCATGCGCGCCTAGATCTGCGATCATCGAAGCCGACCTCAAGCCGCCGTCTTGACACGGGCCTGGCGCGGTCTTGACACGACGGCCGGCACGGCCGCAGCACGGTACGAGCACGACGGACCACCGTGCCTCTTTGCTATTTCAAAATTTCGGCACGGTCCGAGCACGGCACGGTGGCACGAGTTGCGTGCCCGGGACCGTGTCATTTGGGCTCTTAGGCCCGCCGTGCCGGCACGGGGCACGGCCTGGTCCGGCCCGTGTCCAGCTCTAGGTGCAATGATAGATGTTCCCATGGGTATTTTTTTTTTTTTTTTTTTGAGAATGTTTTAACAGAGTTCCCATGGGTATTAAACAACCTATAAAAGTGCATTTAGTGGTTCTGAAACTGGGTACCAACATACTCCCTCTATTTCGCTTTACGTTGCCTTTGGGCACAAGAACCAAGGATGGAGCATTTAAATTATATTAGATGATAGTTTAATTGTTAATTACATCCTAAATAATTCCCAAATCTTTCTACCCCCTCAATCCCTCCCCGTCTTTTCCTCATTTCTCACCCTCTCTCCTCCAACTTTTGTTCTTCACCATACCACTATCATCAAGTCATCAACTCCAAATTAACAATACAAAAAAAAAAGTTCGAAACCCAGATTTCTCCCCAAAAACGCATATTTTTTTTACCCCAAACAACCCAGATTCCCCACCCCCTCCCCCAAACACCAAGATTTCCCAGATGTATCTTCCAAAAAACGCAAAATTTTACCCACAAAACCCAAATCCCTCCTCACCCAAAAACCCTGATTTTTGCCCCAAAGATACAACTAAAAATACGCAGATTTTTCCCGCCAATATACCCAGATTTTTTTCCAAAAAAACGTAGATCTCACCTCATAAACTTGCCGAAAATTCAGAAATTTGGTTGTGTTCGAAGAGGAGAGAGAGAGAGACCAAGAAATCAATTTCTAGAGGAGTGAGAAGGTCGGGTTTGAAACTTGGAGGAGTTCAGGAGGAGAGAGAAGAGAAAAGTTTGGGGAATTTTGATGAACAGAGTGAATTTTAGAGTAATTTGGGTGAAAATTGGGTTGGGTGGATTAATATTGGAGAAATATGTTAGGCTTAACTGTATTTAATAATTAGGTTTGTAGAATTAATCACACCAGCTAAGTGAGTTTTGGGGGATTAGTAAGGGTATAATAGGAAATTTAAATGGGTTAATTTGTCTTAAATAGAAACGTAAAGAATTGACTGAAATTGCCGAAAAAGGAATACGTAAAGAATTGATTGAAATGGAGGGAGTATTAAACATGTTATGTATATTATGGATATCAAAATTGATGTCGAATTGCGCAACTATACCACTATACAACTTGCATGGACATCCAAGATTTAGATCGGTGGTTGTAAAATCTCTTGTATTGTACGAGCAAAATCGTTATAGGATTTAGAAGAATTCTGTTTTCTTTAGACAACGTCCAAGGTAAATTTTTGTGAGTTTAACAATCACGCTATATATCACACTAATTGTTACTAAAAAAAAAAAAAGCGCTTTGCCACTTTGTGAGCTGCCCATTTTCAAGCGCAGATGACAGAGCCTGATTAAGCCCTGATATCCATTGTCACATACAATAAACTCATATAGCTCATTGGTCATTTCAAGTCACATTTTTTCCCTTCTCACATTTCAACTAACTCATCATGTTCAACCATAGAGTTTCATGAATCTGTAGGACTACTTCTCTTCCTCTTCCTCGAGAATGGACCCTTCTACATACGTGGAAACCCCCCAAATTGATTTTGCGACTAAGACATTGTTATTGTTGACTCTCATTCATTAAGCTAACGATCGAGAACTTCAACAATGAAAATTATCCAGCATTATTGGTTGATATCTCATATCTGTGTTCCATTTTGTTGTAATTACTAATTAGCCCCCAAATCATTGTTTCTCCGAGTGGAATTACGTAGCCAGCCAACACTAACAGTCTCCGATTTGTGATACAACTTTGAGTGTTGAATTATTTTGTCGGGTATCAAATTTAAAATTTACATTATTATAGACATTGGACAACAGGTTGCCATACATTCTCACTGCACACTACCACTTTCATGCAAATTCTTCCCTAAGCTGTGATGTCACGTACACTGAGACTTGTATAACAATCTCACCTCAAAATGCCATATAACTTAGATCCAAATTCTCGACACAAATTTCATTACAGGGTATCGACCTACAACCTCTTCGAGTTTTATATGCAATCACCCCTTACTTCACCACCATAGAAGCGAGCCTTTGAGGAATTAAGGGGTTAATAGTACGTATTTTTACTCTTATAGTTGTTTTTGTTTTTATTGTTGCTCACATTTTACACCGTAAACTTAACTGATCAGATTGGATGGAGTATAAGGAATCAGCAGGAATACTTGCCTTGCTTATATTTCTCTACTGTTTGATAAGATGGAAAAACACAACTTGTACCAAAAAAGCACCACCACAACCTTCTGGTTCATTGCCTTTTATTGGACATCTGCATCTTTTAGAAGATCTTCCTGACAAATCATTAGGAAAACTAGCTGATAAGTATGGCCCGATCTTTATAATTAAACTTAGTGTCTAGAGAGCCCTAGTAATTAGCTCACCTGCAATGGCTAAAGAGTGTCTAGGCACCAATGACAGGGTCTTCGTGGACCGACCTCAAACAATCTTTGTAGAGCACCTTGCTTTTGACTCTGCCATGATAGGGTTTAGCCCACACGGTCCATACTGGCGTGAAATTCGCAAAATTACCACTGTGGAGCTGCTGTCAAATCAGAGGTTAGAGACATTAAGAGATGTTCAGAATTCAGAGTTAAGGTCTGCTGTCAAGGTTTTGTATGACAGATGGAGTATCAACAGGAAATCAGATTTTGGGTCTGAAACGTCTGACGTTGTTGAACCAGTGGATATGAAATTGTGGTTCAATGACTTAACTTTGAACAATATAGTAAGACTGATTGCAGGAAATTCATTGAAGGAGTTCTACCAAGGTGATGATTACGACAAGATAACCAAGGGGCTGAGAAGTTTTTTCGAGTTGGCAGGCACTTTCATTCCTGCTGATGCACTTCCGTTTCTGAGATGGTTCGACATTGGAGGGTACGAGAAAAGCATGAAGAGGGTAGCAAATGAGCTGGAGTATATGGTTAAAGAATGGCTTGAGGAGCATAAAAGAAGAAGAGTTCTTGGAGAGGTTAAAGAAAAGCAGGATTTCATGGATGTCCTGCTGGGAATTTTCGAGAAACCTCAGGAAAACACATCCAAATATGAAGCAGATGTGATTGTTAAAGCCACTTCAATGGTAAGTAATAAATTGAAGTAAGAAAAGTTTATAGATTCATATATAGTCAGGCATATTAGTCAAAAGACTCGGTCAAGAAACATCAGAACAGTTGGTAACACTTTAACATTTACAGGCCATGATAGTAGCAGCAACCGACACTATAGCAGTAACCCTTACCTGGGCACTGTCATTACTACTCAACAACAGAGACGTGATGAAGAAGACTCGGGCTGAACTAGACACATTTATCGGCAAAGAAAGACAGGTAGAAGAAGCAGACCTCAAGAACCTGGTGTACTTGCAAGCAGTACTAAAGGAGACAATGAGAGTCTACACTCCTGCTCCACTGTCAGTCCCTCGGCAATCCAATGCAGACTGCACTGTCAATGGATATCACATCCCAGCTGGTACACAACTCTACATCAATCTGTACAAGATACACAAAGATCCCGAGGTGTGGCAGGACCCTACTGAGTTCTGTCCTGAAAGGTTTCTTACAACTCACAAGGACTACGATGTCAGAGGACAAAATTTCGAGTTTATGCCATTCCGTAGTGGCAGGAGGGCCTGTCCAGGAATATCATATGCTCTTCAGGTTATGCAGTTTACATTGGCGAGTTTGATCCATGGATTTGAGATCTCTACTCCCATGGACGAAACTGTAGACATGACAGAAGGAGTTGGTATAACGAACCTCAAAGCGACTCCACTTAAAGTCATCCTCACGCCTCGTCTTCCTGATCACCTTTATTGATTGAAATTCAGTTCAACTCTCATAAAATGTTCATGACACGAAGTATTCAGAAAATTTACCAATTGTAAGTTTTGACTATATCATTGTAAGAGAATACCAGCATGAAATAGTTACCAAATGTTTCTTCCCTTATACCATGCTCTTCGGAGCACAAAGAGAATGGTAATATTCTTCACAATAGATGATTATGGACCTGACTTTAAAATTGATTTTTTCATTTTTTATTTTATGGGCCCACCTATCTATTGTGAGTGGGAACACCATCGTGCTTGTTCTCCCGAGGGCATGATATAATTCACCTAGCTCGAACACCTAGCAACGACAAGTATTTTAATGGTAAAAACCAGCAAGTAAAAAATATGGTATGAAATAATCATACAAGCTAAGTTCGACAACTAGAACACCACATGACAAAACACCACAAACATAATCAAGGAGCACCAATTAAACTTTACGAAAGAACGACATTCTTAACCAAATACAATTGATATTACCGTCAATCATTCGGTGCAAATTAGTATTTTTAATTACTAACACGTGTTTAATGTACTTCCTCAATTTCAGGATTAAGATTGAACTAATAGTTAGGAAAACAACTTGGCCGGGGGCACATGGTACTCATCCTCACTCCTGCAGGCCGCAAGCCCGCAACATGTAATTTAACTGCTCTTTAATCTCCCAATTCTCATCACACAGTCCAAATGAGCCTTTATTGTTGTTTAAACATTTGCACACAACATCCAACTTTCACGGCCTAAAGTATAAATGGAGCAAATCCAATTTCGATATGAAACTAGCTCACACGGTCACATCGTTTGACAACACCTAGTTCAATATATACCGCCCGTCTCCATTTTTAATTGCCCCAATTTCTTAATGATTTGATTTAATTTACATAAAAACTAAAAACTAAAAAGAGCCCTAGTCCAATCAATGGCTAGTAAAACAAGTCTCACGAATTCATGCAATATAAATGGGAATGGAGTATTGCAATTTCCAACGTATGGAATCCATTCATTACAGACATCAATCCGGGCAACGCAGCCGTTTTTCAGGTGGACGGAAGAGAAAGGAAGCCCGGTGATCATGAGTGGAGAAGAAAATGGCCGGAGGAATATCGTTTTCGGGAAACTTCTCGTGTACACTTGAGAGTAGGTACTCCCTTGTAGATTCCTCTTTTTTTTTTTTTTTTTTTTTTTTTTTTTTTTTGTTTCATACGTGTAGTAACACATGTCCGCAGAAATACGTGTTGTCTATTTTTAATGTCCCGTTGGAGTAACTTGTGAATTGTGAGTAGATGAGATATACTAAGTCCAATTTTGTTTTATTTTGTTTTGTTTTGTGCTTGTTAAGACAATAAGACGTGTTCACATGGTGTAGCTGGATGAGGGTAAGGGAAGACAGGTTGAACTCTAAAATTTAAATTGTTAGGCAAATTATACCGTGTGTTACAAAACCCATCTGGGACCTTCAGGAACATTTATGAACCAAATTAGATCTAGACTAAGCTCAACTCGAATATGATCGAGCGTGCTTAAAGTTACTATCCGTGTTCGTCAATTATTGTGTTACAGTTAGCCGCAATTTGACCGTCTCTTTGATTGGAATTACGGAGTGCTGATAAATCAACTACACAGGCAAAATTGTCCATTTTCCAGCCAAAGCAAACCAACCTTGATCCGACTGTTAGGAAAATGCCTTGAACGACTCATACCATTTGGGTATGTCGTAGTGGGTGACCGAGGGGGGGGGGGAGCTCGGGGCATGGTGAGCTACGGTGTACGGGTGTTGGGCGAGAATCGGAATCAAGGAAGAACAGTAACTTTTGGCGGTCCGCGGAGGTAAAGCCGCGAACCGCGGCAACTTTTGTTAAGGGCAATGCAGAAAATCGTGGCGGCCCGCCATGGAGGTGGCGCGGGCCGCGAAGGGACGGCGCGGGCCGCGGCCAATGGGCCGTATGTCGGCTATGTTTTTGCGTCACGCGTTTTTTGTTTCCTAATCCCGTTCTTCGGCCTAATTAGGTATTTTCTTATGAGGTGTACTATATAAACACCCTAGTCCCCTCATAACCTCCCCAAGACACAATTGAGTGATTCTCTTGTAATTGTGAGTACCTAGAGTCATAGTTGCGGGTTTTCTCAAGGTGTGGCTTCTTTGTCAATTGGGTAGATTCAAGGGCGTTTGTTCGGATTCTTGGTTGATCGCAAGAACGTTTGGCTCTTAGATCTCGTTCGTATTTGGTGAGTTCTTTTCAGATTGGACTCACGTTTGTATTCGGTGCTATTCTCATATAGTGAAGTGTTTCTCCTCTGTTTGGTGGATGTAGCTGACAAATTGCTGGTGAACCACGTTAAATTCGGTGTCTTTTTCTTTACGTTCTATTGCTTGTGTTATTGTTAATATCACGTTTGTTACTACATCTACTCACGCCCAATCACACTCAAACCGTTCGCTGTTGGGACTGGGCGCCTCTGTCCCAACAATTGGTATCAGAGCGGGTTAGATCCGCAAAGCTTCCGCGTTTATTTAGGCGTATTATTTGAATTTCGGTTTTTTGCTGTGATTTTGTATTTTGGTGATAAGATGTCTGGGTTGAACGTAATGAATGATGACAAGTTCACTGGAGAGAATAACTTTGGGCTATGGCAGTTGAAGATGAAGGCTTTGCTCCGACAACAAGGGGTTTGGTCAGTTTTATCCAAGAAGGAGGATGAGACATCGGGTGCGAAAACTGCAACGGAGGTGCTTTTGGAGGAGAAGGCGCATTCGTTGATTATGTTATGTCTAGCCGATGACGTGATCCTTGAAGTTGCTGATTCTGAGACTGCCAAAGAACTTTGGGATAGGTTGGAGAGTCTTTATATGAAGAAATCTCTAACTAATAAGTTGCTTATGAAGCAACGTTTGTTCGGTCTTCGCATGCAAGAAGGTACGCCCCTCAGAGAACATCTGGACCGACTTAATACTATTTTACTGACTTTAAGTAATATAGATGTTAAGATAGATACTGAAGATGCTGCTTTAATTTTGTTGGTTTCTCTACCACTGTCGTATGAAAATTTCGTTGAAAATTTTATTGTGGGTAGAACAACCGTGTCTCTAGAGGAAGTGAAGTCAGCGCTTCACACTAGGGAATTGCGCCAGAAGGCTTCTGGCGAACTTGCAGGTGGTTATGGGAGTGGGTTAGTGGCTGAAACTTCTGGGACCAAGAAGAAATCGTGGTCAAAGAATTCGCGTTCTAAGGACCTCTGTAACTACTGCAAGGAGCCCGGGCATTGGAAGGATAAGTGTCCCAAGCTAATCAAGGATAGAGCTAAGGATGCTGCCCCTCAGGCCGCTATTGCACATGATAGGGAATATGACTTAGATGGAGATTATGCGCTCGTTGTAGCTGTTGCTTCACATCCTATGGATAGATGGATCTTGGACACAGGTTGTCCATATCATATGTGTCCTACAATAGAGTGGTTCGATTCCTACGAAGAATCTAGTGGAGATACCGTTGTCATGGGTAATGGTGCCATATGTGAGATTGTGGGAATTGGTTCCGTTCGAGTTAGGGCTGCTGATGGTGTGATTCGGGTTCTTCATGGAGTTAGGCATATCCCGAAGCTGAAGAGAAATCTCGTGTCACTGGGAAAATTAGTCGAAGATGGCTATAGTTTCCAAGGTGATGGGGCTGTTTTGTGCGTTTGTGAGGGCTCGTCTGTAATTTGGAAGGGTGTCAAGGAAGGGTCTTTTTATGTCCTTCAAGGCACTACGCTGACTACTGGTTCGTCTTGTGATTCACCGTTTGTTTCTTTGTCGACGAAGTTGAGGCATGCACAACTTAGTCATTTGGGTGATTCATCGACGATATTGGATGATTTTGAGTTGGTTATTCCTAAGGTTGAGGATGAGGGTGTTGACAGTGAGGTGGAGCTAGCTCCTAAGCGGGTCGAGCCTCAAGGTCAACCAAAGGAGGAACCGACATTTGACTTGGCGCCTCAGTGAGGCGATCGGCGCCCTATCGGGGGGCGTGTTGAGGCTTCGGGCGGAGCCGTTGGTTGGAGCTCTAGGTGGAGCTCGTTTGTGCCTCGTAAAAGGCAATTTGAGACTCTAACGAGTCTATTGCATTTGGGTTTCGGAAGAGGCCGTTTTGATTCCTTTGGGAGTCATTTGTTTTGAATTTGTTTTTGGTGTCCCTTGGAGCGTTTTGGTTAGATTTAGTCTAGCGTTTGTACCTCTTCCTCAGTGGGGGTAGTTTGGCTCTTTGGGATGTTTGGTTCAGTCTTGAGTGTTTGGCTTGGTATAAGCAATTTAGTGTCTGCAGCACGTTCGTTTACTCAAGGGGGACAATTTGTATTTGTTTGGCCATTTGTGTCTTTAATTAGACTTTTAGGTGCTTTGGTACAATCGGTCGTTTGGGAGGAGAAACATGTTGGTATTTGGTAGCTTGTGCACATTTGGATATACTGTTTGGTTTTGTGGCGTTTGGTATTCCATTAACTGGGTTTGTGATGATGATAGCGTTCTACTATTTGGTGTTGTGGTGCGACTGCATTGCGATACATTTGGTATCTTAGGGTACGTTTGGGTAGGTGTTACATTGATCAATTTGGTGATGAGGTACGTTTGGCCACGTTTGGTGCACTTGGTACATTTGTATTTGCTTTTGGTTTTGAGTGTAGGAGTGTTCAAGTCAAGGTGGAGATTGTTAGGAAAATGCCTTGAACGACTCATACCATTTGGGTATGTCGTAGTGGGTGACCGAGGGAGGGGGGGTGGAGCTCGGGGCATGGTGAGCTACGGTGTACGGGTGTTGGGCGAGAATCGGAATCAAGGAAGAACAGTAACTTTTGGCGGTCCGCGGAGGTAAAGCCGCGAACCGCGGCAACTTTTGTTAAGGGCAATGCAAAAAATCGTGGCGGCCCGCCATGGAGGTGGTGCGGGCCGCGAAGGGACGGCGCGGGCCGCGGTGGTCTTGGTGCGGGCCGCGGCCAATGGGCCGTATGTCGGCTATGTTTTTGCGTCACGCGTTTTTTGTTTCCTAATCCCGTTCTTCGGCCTAATTAGGTATTTTCTTATGAGGTGTACTATATAAACACCCTAGTCCCCTCATAACCTCCCCAAGACACAATTGAGTGATTCTCTTGTAATTGTGAGTACCTAGAGTCATAGTTGCGGGTTTTCTCAAGGTGTGGCTTCTTTGTCAATTGGGTAGATTCAAGGGCGTTTGTTCGGGTTCTTGGTTGATCGCAAGAACGTTTGGCTCTTAGATCTCGTTCGTATTTGGTGAGTTCTTTTCAGATTGGACTCACGTTTGTATTCGGTGCTATTCTCATATAGTGAAGTGTTTCTCCTCTGTTTGGTGGATGTAGCTGACAAATTGCTGGTGAACCACGTTAAATTCGGTGTCTTTTTCTTTACGTTCTATTGCTTGTGTTATTGTTAATATCACGTTTGTTACTACATCTATTCACGCCCAATCACACTCAAACCGTTCGCTGTTGGGACTGGGCGCCTCTGTCCCAACACCGACCACCGTGCGCAAGCCTTGATCCACACGCACACCACCGAGTCCCCACCTAACCCAGCTCCCATCTCCGGCGAACCACCTTCCCACCGGCGAGACCAAAAGATACCCCTAGGTGAGTGGGTATTTGAAGGGGTTTGGTCAACCCTTATAAGGTGTGGTACTCTAAAGTGTTCGAAAAAAGGGTTTAGCGTCCTCACTTCCCGGCGCCTTTAACGCAGTATGGAAAATTGAGGCCCTAAACCTTTTTTTCCCGTTGTGTGTGGGGCGGAATGGTAGTGGGGGACGGGTGGTATAGATGGAGAGGAGAGAGAGGGGTACATGAGGGGTAGATATTTTAAGCCACATGATTTGGAAAAGCAAAACGAGTGGTTCACATTTTGCCACCAATCCATGATTGGCTTTTTTATGCCAATCACAGTGATTTTAGTGAAACTCGGAATTACGTAAGCAGCTCGTACTTTTGATAAGCTTTTGAGTCTGTAAATCTACAGTTGATTCAAATCTAGCATCTTATAGTTTACATTATCATTGACAACAAAAACAAACTTTTGCCTGTTTTCGCAACTGCGCACTAACAATTGGATAACTTTGCCTAAGCAGTAAGCACTGATGTCATATACACATACCATTCTAACATTTATGTGAAAACACGATCTACCCAAAAATCTTATATAAAGTTCGATCATATTTCTCAATGCAATTTTCATTACGAGCTATTCATGTACGATTTTTATATGCGATCTCACCTTACTCCGTCAGCCACCATAGTGGGTAGCTCCTGGCCGGTCTTCGAGGGGCAATAATATTTGTTGTTCTAGTTTTGATCAGGTAGAATGGAGTATCAGGTATCAGCAGGATTACTTGCCTTGCTGATATTTTTCTACTGTCTGCTAAGATGGAGGAACAAAACATCTACCAAAAAAACACCACCACAACCATCTGGTGCATGGCCTGTTATAGGGCATTTGCATCTTTTAGGAGATCTTCCTCACAAATCCTTAGGAAAATTAGCTGATAAGTACGGTCCGATTTTCATGATCAAACTTGGTGTAAACAAGGCCTTGGTAGTTAGCTCACCTGCTATGGCCAAAGAATGTCTAGGCACCAATGACAGGGTTTTCGTGGACCGACCTAAAACACTCTTTGTTGAGCATCTTGCCTACAACTCTGCCATGATGGGGTTTAGCCCATATGGTCCGTACTGGCGTGAGATGCGCAAGATCACTGCTATCGAGCTACTGTCCAACCATAGGCTAGAGTCATTAAAAGATGTTCGGATGTCAGAGGTTAGGTCTGCTGTGAAGGGTTTGTATGACAGATGCAGTATCAGCAGAAAATCAGATTATGGGTCCGAAAATTTTGATGTTAGTGAACCAGTAGATATGAAATTGTGGTTCAATGATTTAAGTTTGAACAATATAGTGAGACTGATTGCGGGGAAATCATTGAAGGAGTTCTATCAAGGTGATGAGTATGACAAGATTTCTAAGGCGTTGAGGGAATTTTTCGAGTTGGCAGGCAGTTTTGTTCCAGCTGATGCTCTTCCGTTTCTGAGATTTTTGGACATTGGAGGGTATGAGAAAGCCATGAAGAAGGTTGCACATGAGATGGAACATGTGGCTGAACAATGGTTGGAGGGGCATAAAAGAAGAAGACTTCTTGGAGAAGTTCAGGAGAAACAGGATTTTATAGATGTGCTGCTGAGAGGTTTTGAGACACCTCAGGAGAATGCTTCTAATTTCGAGGCAGATGTGATTGTTAAAGCCACTTCAATGGTACGTACGAAACTACATATTTTCCTGTCAATAAGAGCAGTAAATTGTAGCACAGGTTTGTAATATTGGTCGCTTTTGACATTTACAGGCAATGATATTAGCAGCAACAGACACTACAGCAGTTACCCTTACATGGGCTCTATCATTGCTACTCAACAACAAAAATGTCATGAAGAAGGCTCAAGCTGAAATTGATTCTATCGTAGGCAAAGAAAGACAGGTAGACGACTCAGACCTCAAGAACCTGGTATATCTGCAAGCAGTTGTTAAGGAGACGCTGAGACTCTACCCTGCAGGGCCGCTTTCAGTCCCTCGAGAATCTGTTACAGAGTGCACTGTGAATGGTTACCACATTTCAGCTGGAACTCAACTATTTGTCAATCTGTACAAGATACACAGAGATCCTGAGACTTGGCAGGACCCCTGTGAGTTTCGTCCTGAAAGGTTTCTTACAACTCGCAAAGACTATGATGTCAGAGGTCAAAATTTCGACTATTTGCCATTCGGTAGTGGCAGGAGGATCTGTCCAGGAATATCATATGCTCTTCAGGTTATGCAGTTTACGTTAGCGAGTTTGCTTCATGGATTTGAGATATCAACTCCCATGGAAAGTGCTGTAGACATGACTGAAGGGTTTGGACTAACGAACCTCAAAGCCACTCCACTTGAAGTAATCCTCACGCCTCGTCTTCCTGATTACCTTTAAAGCCTACAATGGTTGTACCTTGATCTTTCTGTGCACAACTGATGTCGTCACTATTCTGTGGCTTTGTTGGTTTCAAGCTTTAAAATCAATAGTCCTCTTAGTTGCCATTTTTGTGTTTCTTTTCATTGTGAAATGAGATGTGATATTAGTTTGGAGATTTACTTTAGGGGTTTTCTGCACTCATCAGCAGAAGTAATTTAACTGTTCAATTGAAGATTAGATACACAGCTGCTTCATACAATAAATTATGCACTGTATATTCATGTTTTGCACTGTAACTGAGTCAAGTTCATGTTTTGCACTGTAAGTCTTGTTACCTTGTCACTATTATGTTCTGAACAGGGAAAAAGAAATTCTACTAAGAAATGCCTACCTGAATCTTCAGGCTCATGGCCTCTTATCGGTCACAATTGTCGTCGTATGACATGGTTCAATGACACAGCCTGCAGAATTTGACATTGAGAATGGTTGCTGTGAAGTCATTTCAGTATATTTACCGTACAAAGGCGAAGTAATTCTTGTTCCCGAACACTATATTTGAGTTGATAGGAGAGAATGGAGAAACAGAATTTCATGGGCAATACAAATGGAGCAGGACAAGCCTAGAACATGCTGAGCAGAACTTGTGTTTTTAATATTTTTGGTCATGTCCTATACTCAAATGTATGTTATTTTGCTAAATTTAGCTTCAAATACTGACAGTAATAGAAATTGTCAATATGTTGAAAAAAAACATTATCTTGATCATCAAGTTTAGTAATATTGTGAGCAACGGCCACCCATGTCTGGCTTGGATACTAGTTTGATTATTAGAAATGTAGAAACATTCACGGACATTGTTAATAGGTAGAACTAGATCAAGATTGAGCTTGAACAGAATATGTGTGAGATATAAATCAATCCTCGTATTCATTTATTGAGCTAATGACCGGGACTACTAGCCCCAACACGGTGTTTGCCCTGTACTCGCATAAGATAAGATAAATGAGGGATTCATGCCGAGTACCCTATAATTTCGTTTGCATTTCTGTCACATATTCAAACGAAATGTAAAGAGTCTAATGAAAGAGAGAGATTAATTTTGATTTGTCTTTTGGACCACGGCGAGTATAATTTTATCTGACAATAATAGTATGAGACCATGCTCAAATAGGATATGATCACTTATTAAACTATAGTCCCTATCCGTTATTGTGAGGATGAAACGTTATACTCATTTTGATCGTCGGTGGACATGGTGGTATAGTTTACAGCGTGCTAACGACCGAGTTTGGATCGATATTTTCCGCAAGAACTTGAGGACAATGTCAGCCCGTATTTAGATTAAGTGGAGTTGAAAATAAACTCTATGTGGTAGAATTTACCAAAAATGGTAAGAATAAAGATATTTGTTAATTTATTTGTTTTTTTGAGATCCTCTTTATTTTGTCTTATTACCCGTTTTGGTAAAACTCTACAACACAAGAACTCCATGGGATCCTCACCCATGCCAGGCAAAAAAAAAAAAAAAAAAAAAAGTTACCGACTGTTTCGTTGTTGGTGCAACAATTGAGTGCTTCTTTGCTCGAAATTACGTACCCAACTCGTAGATTTCATAAGCTTTTGGTCTTGCTCGCCTGCACAAATCTGAACATCTACAATGCATCCAAATCTCACATTGAAACCAGAATTCTATCTTTTGCCTGTTTTCTCAGCTGCACAATTTCATTTCCAACACTTTGCCTAAGCAGGGATGTCACATTTCACAAACACATACCTTTGAAACACCTTTATAAGAAAACTTTAGGGCAACATCTCATATAAGTTCAATCACAATTCTCGACGTAAATTTCACTACAAACTATCCATATTTCACAGTTGAAATTCAGCGCATCAGGTTGAATGGAGTATAAGGTATCAACTGTTATACTTGCTTTGCTAATAATTTTATACTGTTTGTTAAGATGTAAAAACACAACTTCTACCAAAAAAACACCACCACAACCTTCTGGGGCGTGGCCTGTTATAGGGCATCTCCATCTTTTAGAAGGCCTTCCTCACATATTCTTAGCTAAACTAGCTGACAAGTACGGTCCGATTTTCATGATTAAACTTGGTTTACAAAAAGCCTTGGTCGTCAGCTCACCTGCAATGGCCAAAGAATGCCTAGGCACCAATGACAGGGTTTTTGTGGACCGACCTCAAACAGTCTTAGTAGAGCACCTTGCTTACAAATCTGCTATGATAGGCTTTAGCCCATACGGTCCATACTGGCGTGAAATTCGCAAGATCACCATTGTGGAGCTGCTGTCGAATCAGAGACTAGAGACGTTCAGAGATGCTCGAACGTCACATGTAAGGTCTGCTGTCAAGGGTTTGTATGATAGATGGAATATCAGCAGAAAATCGGATTTTGGGTCTGAAACCTCTGATGCTAGTGCACCAGTTGATATGAAATTGTGGTTCAGGGACATAACTTTGAACAATATAGTAAGATTGATTGCAGGGAAGTCACTGAAGGAGTTCTACCAAGGTGATGATTATGAAAAGATTTCAAAGGCGTTGAGGGATGTATTTGAGTTGGCTGGAGTTTTCGTTCCAGCTGATGCACTTCCGTTTCTGAGATGGTTGGATATTGGAGGGTATGAAAGAGCCATGAAGAAGGTAGGAGGTGAGATTGAGAATATGGCTCAAGAATGGCTGGAGGAGCATAAGAAAAGAAGACTTCTTGGAGAAGTCAAGGAAAAGCAGGATTTTATAGATGTGCTGCTGAGAATTTTTGAGACACCTCAGGACAACGCTTCCGACTTTGAAGTAGACGTGATAGTTAAAGCCACTTCAATGGTACGTATGAACTACTTATTTTCCTGTCAATAGGAGCAATAATCTAAAGCTGCAAATATTGAGTTTATTATTACTAATTGAAAAAACATTCCTATAATGTAAGTTCGAGCTCAACTGCTAAACCATTCTAGCGTAAGACCATCTCATCGAAAACTTGTTGCTACTAAACAGGTTTCTAAAGTAAAAGCCCTTGAAATGTTGGAAAAAATTACTGATGGGAGACCATTTTTTAACTACTACTTTAACAAATGGTGCTGTATGTGTAAGTAATTGTGGTAACTTTTGATTCTTACAGGCAATGATATTAGCAGCAACAGACACATCAGCAGTAGCCCTTACCTGGGCGCTGTCATTACTACTCAACAGCAAAGATGTTATGACGAAGATTCAGGAGGAACTAGACAACTTTGTAGGCAAAGAGCGACAGGTAGACGAAGCAGACCTGAAGAACCTGGTATATCTGCAAGCAGTTGTCAAGGAGACATTGAGACTCTACGCTCCTGCGCCACTTTCAGTCCCTCGACAATCCGTTACAGACTGCACAGTGAGCGGTTACCACATACCAGCAGGTACACAGCTCCTCGTCAATCTGTACAAGATACACAGAGATCCCGAGTCTTGGGAGGACCCATATGAGTTCCGTCCTGAAAGGTTTCTTACAACTCACAAAGATCACGATGTCAGCGGACAAAAATTCGACTTTATGCCATTCGGAAGTGGCAGGAGGATCTGTCCAGGAAGATTTTATGCTGTTGAGGTTATGCAGTTTACGTTAGCACGTTTGATTCAGGGATTTGAGATGTCAACTCCCACGGGCAGTGCTGTAGACATGACTGAAGGAGCTGGACTAACAATCCTCAAAGCCACTCCACTCGAAGTCATCCTCACGCCTCGTCTTGCTGATCACCTTTACAACTCCTCGTCCTCTTAGTCGCCATTTCTTTCCTTTACACAGTGAAATCAGAAATAGTTTTAGTTTTGAGAATTACTTTAGGCGTCGATCAGCAAAAGAAATAACAATAATTACAAATGTTATTTGGAATAAAAAACTGCTTGGAGCATTTCCCAGTGCTTTATATCTCTGCTTCTTTGCGGCTTTGATTGCAACATGCTGCTACATAACTAAAGCATCAGAGATGTACAAAATGATTGATGTCTCAACAAATCTTACCTCACATTCTAAATCAGCATATTTAGGCTTATATCTCATCAAATAATCTTTGCTACCTAATCTAATACTCTATATTAAAACCTGAAACCAAATTTGCACTTGACCTTCATTAATTGATAGCACTAATAATATGAAAATTATTAGCTAATTTATGGAAAATAATAGTGTTGCCAATAATATTATAACAAAGATAAACTGACAATTTTATAAAATGAATATAATAATATAGATTGAAAAATAAAGAAAAAAATAATGTCTTATTGGGCCGTCTCCAATATTCTTTCCTTTACAGGCAACAGAAAACAAAGAAAGGTCGATGTTTAATAATAGCCGTTTAGTCATAGTTGACATTTTTAAAGAAGTTTTGGCATAATTATAAGTGTAATGCAGCCTAAGCACTGATGTCAAATTTGGAGACTTAAATCTGATACTTATCCATCACATAAACATAAATAAGCTTCACAAAACTGAACTTTCATATGATTTTGATCCACATTATACTCTAAAAATCAGCTGATCAACTCCAAACCTCCAATGGACTATAACCTATATGCAGGGTTGCTTTCGTTGGTTCTGTTTCTTTACTGTCTGCTAAGATGGAAAACCCGAACTTCTACCGGCAAAACACCACCCCAACCATCTGGTTCATGGCCTGTTATAGGTCACCCACTTATATTGGGCAACCTTCCTCACAAATCCTTAGGAAAACTGGCTGATAAGTATGGTCCGATATTCATGATTAAACTTGGTGCGAGCAAGGCATTGGTGGTTAGTTCACCTGCAATGGCAAAAGAATGTCTAGGAAGCAATGACAGGGTGTTTGTTGGCAGACCACAAACAATCTTTACTGAGCACCTAGCCTACAACTCCGCAATGATAGGCTTTAGCCCATATGGTTCATACTGGCGCGAGATGCGCAAGATCATCACTGTCGAGCTCTTGTCAAATAATAAGCTGGAGTCCTTCAAAGATGTTAGAATGTCAGAGGTAAGGTCTGCAGTGAAGGCCATGTATGATCTGGAGTATAAACAAAGAATCGGCTCTTGGGCCTCGAAAGGCAGGTAGTAGTGAACCAGTGGACCTGAAATTGTGGTTCAATGACATAAGTGAAAACAATATTGTAAGATTAATTGCAGGGAAGTCATTGAAGGAGTTCTACCAAGATGAGGAATATAACAATATTTCCAAGGCATTGAGGGATTTTTTTGAGTTGGCAGCCGCGTTTGTTCCAGCTGATGCAGTTCCTTGTCTGTGATGGTTTGACATTGGAGGATACGAGAAAACCATGAAGACCGTTGCGAAAGAGATTGATAATGTTGCTGAAGCATGGCTGGAGGAGCATAAACGAAGAAAATCTGGAGAGGTTCAAGAAAAGAAAGACTTCATGGATGTGCTCATCGGAATATTCGAGACACAACAGCAAAATGCATCCAAATTTGAAACAGATGTCATTATAAGAGCTACATCAATGGTATGTTTTCAGTGAGTATTTCTAATAGATTTTTTTAGCAAGTTGTAATTTCAAGATAAAAGGGTATTATCTAACCTGAGTCAGTTTCGATGAATGACAGGCAATGATAGTCGCAGGAACAGACACTTCAGCAGTAACCCTTACATGGGCGCTATCACTACTACTCAATAACAGAGATGCTCTGAAGAAGAGTCAAGCTGAACTGGAAAGTTTCGTAGGCAAAGAGAGGCAGGTAGAAGAACCAGACCTCAAGAACCTGGTGTACTTGCAAGCAGTACTAAAAAAACAATGAGACTGTACCCTGCTGCGCCACTGTCAGTCCCACGACAATCCATTGCAGACTGCACTGTCAATGAATACAACATCCCAGCGGGTACTCAGCTCATAGTTAATCTGTACAAGATACACAGAGATCCTGAGAATTGGGAGGATCCTTGCGAATTTCGTCCAGAAAGGTTTCTTACAACACACAAGGACTACGATGTCAGAGGACAAAACTTTGATTATATGCCATTTGGTAGTGGCAGAAGGGTCTGCCCAGGAATATCTTTTGCTCTTCAGTTTATGCAGTTTACGTTAGCAAGTTTGCTTCATGGTTTTGAGATTTCTACTTAAATGGACGAAACTGTAGACATGACTGAAGGTGTTGGAATAACAACCTTAAAAGCCACTCCACTGGAAGTCGTACTCACACCCCGTCTTCCTGATCACCTGTACCAGCTTAGCAACAGTCCTGAGTTGTTCATGGCGTGATTGTTTAATTCCCCATTGCCTCTTTGCATCCTTTACTGTTTGTTTCTTTTCACCAATTACTACTGTATCATTTGAAATAAAAACCAAGTAGAATTATTTACCAAATATTTGTTGTTTACATTTTTGGCATAAAAATGAAGAATCAGGTGCTCATACCTGTGCCTAAGATCAAATGAAAAGTCTGGTGTACTGTATTACTGGTCTTTCAATACTTAACACTGTATGTTACCATTATAATTCAGGAATTAACAAACCCTTCAGTATTTTACTGGCCATAGTTTCCCAGGTATTCGAATCTCTTCATGTTTTCGTCCTGCAATTCGACTTTCAAATTCATACAAATATGCCTAGAAAACATTTCTGCAGAGACACACCCATCACATAAAATCACGGACATGACAGTAGAAGAGCCTAACAAGGGTATATCTCCGAGTGTCAAACTTGGCTATTTTTCTTGTTTTTGGAGTTAAATGAAAGTCCAGTGCGGATTGTGCGACAGTGAATCTTGCCATGTGTATGGCACAGTACCTTATAATGGATCAAGGCTATGGATTCCCATCGTACAACAACAACGAGACAAGGACATTACCCAATACTTTAAAGGCTTTCGTCAATGATGAGAAAAAGGGGTTTTGATATTCACGTTGTATACAAAATCAATTTTTTCTGCGCTTTTTTCGTCCTACATTATGAGATACTGCGTCTCCCCAACCCTCATACTCCCAAGCGATTTCACGTGTTAAGTACGGTGATATACAACATTCCCTCTGGTGATCACGGCCGCCTGCAGTCCTGAATTGCAGCAATGAATACCTCCAATAGCCATGACGTTTTTTTATAACAACGCGACACAAACTCAAAGGTCATTACATTCACCATGCATTATACTAACTTCATTTCTTTAGATTACTGACGCTAACATGAACATAGGTGAAAGACATTCAACCAAACGTTAACGGGCAATAACAAAATCAATTTATCATATGAAGCACCAAAAAAAAAAAAAAAAAAAAAAAAAAAACAAAACAAAAATCGCAAACTAGATAACAAATTCCACCGCGATTGATGCGTAATGCATCATGTAACATACCTCTATATAAGACTCTCCATATAATGCATACTCATAATAGATCATACTTTCATAAAATTAATACACCCCTGCTACTTGATTCAATGGAGTTTAGCTTCTTGAGACAACAAGTTCCTGAAATAGCAAGTACAGTAGCTTTATTAGTATTCTTTTTCTACATATTAAGATGGAAAAGGAACAATACTAGCAAGAAGCACCCACCTCAACCTTCAGGCTCATGGCCTTTTATCGGCCATCTACGTCTTTTGGGAGAGCTTCCTCAGATATCCTTGGGAAAATTGGCTGAAAAATATGGTCCGATCTTCATGATGAAGCTTGGTGTTCAACGAGCACTGGTCATTAGCTCACATGCGATGGCACAACAGTGCTTAGGCAACAATGACACTGTGTTCGTGGACCGGCCTCAGATGATCTCTGTGGAGCACCTTACAACTCCGCCATGTTGGGGTTCAGCTGTTATGGCCAGTACTGGCGGGACATACGCAAGATCACCACTGTTGAGCCCTGTCCAAACGCCAAGTGGAGAAGCTCAAACATGTCAGGATATCAGAGGTAAACTTAGCAATAAGAGACATTGTACATGACAGAAATCAGGTAGACATGAAGCAGTGGTTTAATGATGTAAGCTTAAACTCAACAGTAAGACTGATTGCTGGCAAGTCTTTGAAGGAAATCTACCAAGGCGAAAATTATGATAGAATTTTGAAGGCATTAAGGGACTTCTTCGAATTGGCAACCGTCTTTACTCCTGCTGATGCACTTCCTTTTTTGAGATGGCTTGACATTGGAGGGTATGAGAGAACCATGAAGATGGTCGCAAAAGAGATTGATCAAGTCGCTCAAGAATGGCTAGAAGATCATAAAAAAAAGATCAGTTCCTGGAGAGCAGAAGGGAAAGCAGGATGTCATGGATGTCATGCTTGGTTTACATGGGACAGACCAGGAGATTTCTACAAATTTCGGACCAGATACGACTGTCAAAGCTATTTGCATGGTAAGCATTATATCTTCTGCTAGAAACTAGTGAATATATATGGTAGTAGAAACCATAAATCATAAAAGGCAAAGAGTCCTACACTGAAAGCATACAACATTAAACATATGCCGAAAAGGGGGTAAGGTGGGAGGGGGGATTGATTCATGCAGTGTTAGCCCTATGCTGGATACTGATCGAGGGAAAATCTCTACATTGGTATTAGTTATTAATTTTTCGTCTTGTGAAAGTACTGAACGATGATTATACAAAATGATAACATTCGGTCTTTCCATGACAGGCAATTATTTTAGCAGCATCGGACACCACAGCAGTGACACTAACCTGGGCACTATCATTGCTACTTAACAACAGAGACAATGCAGAGGGCGCAAGCGGAAATAGACACCTTGGTAGGAAAACAAAGACAGCTGAATGAATCAGACCTTAAGGACCTAACCTACTTGGACACAATTCTCAAAGAGACTCTGAGACTGTATCCTGCATTGCCCCTTTCAATTCCTCGAGTAGCCATTGAAGATTGCACTGTGAACGGCTACCATATCTCTGCTGGCACACAACTCTTTGTCAATCTGCACAAGATACACAGAGATCCAGAGGTGTGGCCAAATCCTTTGCAATTTCAGCCTGAAAGGTGATACATGGGAGCTATGGGTCAAAGCTTATAGTGGAAGTTCAAGACTATCACGTCACCTTCCAGTCTCAATATCTTCTGAAGTACTCAATATTTCGAAGAACAATCAATTGTATAGGAAAGTTCATGATCTAAGCTTTCCGAAAAGTGGTCATATGCCTTAAATGGTTAAGTAACGAAGGAGATATGCTTGTTTTAAGTTGAGCTGTCCAGTTTCTATGCGGGTACACGAGAATGGCCGAAACTGCTATATTCCCCAAGCCATGCAGGTCCAAGGAAGTTCTTAGTAGATATAATACTTATTCTTATTTGTGTCTTTGTTTAAGTTTAGTAAAGTGTCTTATTTACAGTATTTTGTGGAATAAAGGAGCCTTAGAAGGTTTCCAAGTTGTTATAGAAGAGTTTAGGAAAGTTTCAGTAATAAGCTTGAAGTTGGTTTAAGGGAAGACCTAAAACTGGTTCTTAACTTGACTTTAGGTAAGTTTAGGAGTCTTAAGAGTAGTATAAATAGAGAGTCTTATTGTATTGTTTTTCATACAAGTTTGAGCATTAATATCGAAGAGTCGAAGGGAGTTTCCTTCAAAATCTTGGCCTTGCGAGGTATTCTTTTGGTTTGTACCTTGTTTCTATGTGATCTTGGTGCTTGCCATTTGTTTGTGCTTCTTTCTTTGTGATCTTAGTACAAATTAGTCTTAGTCGAGTATTCTTGCGAGGATTCTAGACTAATTCATATCCTTTATTTTCTGTTTTAATTCCGCTGCGTTACAAACTCAAAAACACATAAAAATTATAGAGTAAGTTTTACATCAAATTGGTATCAGAGCTTGGTTATAACAAACTTCTATGCTTTGTTAGTCTTGGTTGTGGTTGATTTTGGTTTATCAATGAATTATAAATTTCCTAAGTTTGATGGGAGTGGTGATTCTGAAGATTATTTAAATTGGGAAAGAAAGATCGAGCGTAAATTCAATCGAATTGGTTTTGATGATCGTGAAAGATTCGATCATGTGAAACTTATTTTGGTAAGAGACGCATTCCATTGGTTTGAAATTTTGAAGAAGCGACGCAAACATGAAGGTAAGTGCAAGATTCATTCGTGGGAAGTACTCAAGTGCAAGCTACGTAAACGATATATGCCAAGGAACTTTATTGAAGATGTGTCGTTCAAAAAGTCGTCTTATGAGCATGAACAAGCAAATAATGATCTGATTTTGTTGGACATGATGAAGAAACTTGACCGTATGCAAGATGACTTGAAGAAAGTTAGGAGTGCACATCTTGAAAAGCATGATTCTTGTGAAGACAAAGAAGAAATCGAAGAAGTGATCTTGGCGGAACAATCGCAAAAACTTGAATTCGTACAAATCCAAGAGCATGAAGAGATTGAGATTAGTGATCAAGACAAAACATTGGATCTTCATGATACTTCTAAAGAGGAAAGCATTGATTCTTCACTAAAGTCTTTTGGGGAAAACGAAATAAAGAGTGCGATTGAACATGAGGTTCTAATTGAAGATGAGATAGATGACAAATTTGTTTACCACAAATTTGAGACCAAGATTCCATACAAATCATTAATTGATCGCTATATTGATGAGAGACTTGAAAAAGATGTCAAAGGTAAATCCTGTTTGTCTTTCTTTCTTTATAACAATGGCATCGAAGTGAAAGATGAACAATACAGCTCTAAACTTGATGTCCAAAACATGATGGACCATGAGAAGTTTAAAGAAAAGAGAACAGAGATTGAAGATCATGGTGTCGAAAAACTCATCAAGTACATTGAAGATGATGAGTTAAAGGACTTGTGCATATGTTTGGTGTTTGTACTTCTCTTTTTGATCCTTGTATATAATCCGGGTGGTTGTGAGAATGTGTTTCTCTACTATAGGACTTCAGATTCGAGGACGAATCTTTTCAAAGAAGGGGAGAATGATACATGGGAGCTATGGGTCAAAGCTTATAGTGGAAGTTCAAGACTATCACGTCACCTTCCAGTCTCAATATCTTCTGAAGTACTCAATATTTCGAAGAACAATCAATTGTATAGGAAAGTTCATGATCTAAGCTTTCCGAAAAGTGGTCATATGCCTTAAATGGTTAAGTAACGAAGGAGATATGCTTGTTTTAAGTTGAGCTGTCCAGTTTCTACGCGGGTACACGAGAATGGCCGAAACTGCTATATTCCCCAAGCCATGCAGGTCCAAGGAAGTTCTTAGTAGATATAATACTTATTCTTATTTGTGTCTTTGTTTAAGTTTAGGAAAGTGTCTTATTTACAGTATTTTGTGGAATAAAGGAGCCTTAGAAGGTTTCCAAGTTGTTATAGAAGAGTTTAGGAAAGTTTCAGTAATAAGCTTGAAGTTGGTTTAAGGGAAGACCTAAAACTGGTTCTTAACTTGACTTTAGGTAAGTTTAGGAGTCTTAAGAGTAGTATAAATAGAGAGTCTTATTGTATTGTTTTTCATACAAGTTTGAGCATTAATATCGAAGAGTCGAAGGGAGTTTCCTTCAAAATCTTGGCCTTGCGAGGTATTCTTTTGGTTTGTACCTTGTTTCTATGTGATCTTGGTGCTTGCCGTTTGTTTGTGCTTCTTTCTTTGTGATCTTAGTACAAATTAGTCTTAGTCGAGTATTCTTGCGAGGATTCTAGACTAATTCATATCCTTTATTTTCTGTTTTAATTCCGCTGCGTTACAAACTCAAAAACACATAAAAATTATAGAGTAAGTTTTACATCAAAAGGTTTCTTACAAGTCACAAGAATTACGATGTCAGGGGCAAAAGTTTCGCATTCATACCTTTTGGAAGTGGTAGAAGGATTTGTCCTGGAATAACTTACGCCTTCAACTTTATGATGTTTACATTGGGCAGCTTACTACATGGATTTGAGATCTCAACTCCATCACATAAACCTGTAGACATGACTGAAGGTTTCGGACTAACCAACCTGAAAGCCACTCCACTTGAAGTCGTCCTCATCCCTCGTCTTCCTCATCACATTCATAGCCCTCCTGCAGCTATGAATTAATGTCATGATTGTGAGCTGCTTGAATGTTGTAATACTAAGTACCTTCTACATTAACGTTCTTTCTTCTTGCCTATTTTTTTTTTTTTTTTTTTCCTAGTTCCTAGCCTATTATCCAGCATTTCCAAATCATTTCAAGCTAAAATTCACCAAAACAAAGCCAACATTACACAGGCAACTTTACAATTACGCTACTATATAGCTGTTATACATAGATGAATCTGATAAAACAACTCGAGACTAAGTACAAGCCCATCCAAATTAAACCGTATATACAGTATTACGCGAGGAGACAATCCATAAGTCGATACTGTGTCATCTGCAGAAATTGAAACACATACTTAAGGGCAACTGTACATGTATAATCAGCACAAACTCCATTCTAAATTTGGAATGTAACTATGTAAGATGTAAAAATACGAGCTCATGAAAATTCCGGATCTAGCAAAACTAAGAGTTTATGCTCATAACCATCAAATCAACGAAAAAATGGAGCGTCAATAATACAACCAACAGATTACGCATCAAAAATCCAACATTAAAATTTATTTAAGCTAAAATTCAAAACCCTAGAAATTGAATAAATCCCCAAATTGAAAAAGATTAAGCAGAAGTTAATGAGATACCCATTACACCAAAACAGGCATACAAGTCAAAAATACATGCGAAATCTGATCGAATTATCTGATTTATCTCATCATTGAGTACAGATTAAGTTTCATTCATACGATTCAAACAAATTCAAATTTAGGTTACAAAACATACACTTTCTTTTTGTGTAGCCATTCCCGCTAAATCCCGCCATTGTTGCTGTTACTTAACCTGTTAAAAAAAAAAAAAAAAAAAAAAAAAAACAGCATAATAGTATCGAACCTTTCCGGGTAGAGGTGGCGCTCGCGGCGATGATGTCAAGGTGGCTGTGGTCGAGATGGTGGTCGGATTGAGAAATTATAAGGATAATTATTATAAGATCCATGGATTGTAGTTTGGATATCCATGATCTTAACTTACAATATCCATGGATTATAGTTTGGATATCCATTGATTCATCTCATAATGTCCATGCATTTTAATGGTATCTTTTTTAATTTCCGTGTTTATTTTTTTTTTTATTTTTTTTTTTTTTTTTGTTTCAATGATGGTGGTTTCACTGGTTGTCCTCAGGGGGATGGGGATCGGAGGTAGGGTCTCGCGGCGTCAAGGAGAAGGTTAGTATTTTTTGTCGATTTGTATGTGGGTGGTCTTCGGGGTTGGGAATTTGTGATGGTGATCGTGGGGGTGAATGGTGGTCGCTGGCCATGGGTCGGCTCAGGTGGGTGGTGGTGTGATGTGGGAGGAGAGTGAAAATATGGGGAATTGTTTTGAGGAAAATAGAAGAAAAAAAATTAAAAAAATATAGCAACCAATAGCACAGTGACACGTGGCCCGGACCACAATGTTGTTTGTGGTCCGGGGACCATGATATAACAACTGGGTTTATGAAGTGGACTTTCTCTCCTCCGTGCGGGTGCGGTCCAGGCTCGATCATGCTTTAACATGGTATCGCAGCCTATTGTTGAAGACCTGGGACTCAAGGAATTAAACTCGGCCCGTTGCAGATGGACCAAGTTTATGCAACTGAAGAGAGCTAGAAGATTCCCGGTTTGCGATGCCACCGAAGAGAGATAGAACAGCCCCAGTGAGCTTGTGAATGTCCAATCTGCGCAGATGGGCAAGATATGTGGTAACCGAAGAGAGCTAGAAGAGCCCTGGTTAGCCCCTAAGCCCAGTCTGCTAGTAAAAGGGAGCTCAAACGTGAAGGGGGAGTTATAAAATGAGCTCCACTTCTGAGTGTCCCACGTTGAAAAAAGATGAGAGAGTTGATATGTATATAAACCAAGGAGTTATTCTTTCAGTTGTTAAGGATAAAACCACCTTGGATTTATGAAGTAGACTCTCTCTCCTCCGTGTGGGTGCGAGCCAGACCCGATCGTGCTTTAACAAGGCCGTGGCGGTCAGCAGTCAGCTCGCATGCAATGGCAAGAGTGTCTAGGCAGTAATGACAGGGTGTTTGTAGACAGACCACAAATAGTCTCCCGCGACTATCCAGCTCTTTGTCAATCTGTACAAGATACACAGAGATCCTGAGTCCTGGCATGACCCTGGTGAATTTCGTCCTGAAAGATTTCATTTCTTACAACTCACAAGGAGTGTGATGTCAGAGGTCAATATTTCGACTATTTGCCATTCGGTAGTGGCAGGAGGATCTGTCCAGCAATATCTTTTAATTTGCTCTTCGGTTTAGTCTTCCTGATCACCTTTATCAGCTTAGCACGGCTTAAACTTAATCTTTTACTGCAATCCTGATTTGTTCATGGCGTTTACTATTCAATTCTTTTACAATTCCTAATATATAATTTGCAGTAATAAAAAGAAGCTTGAAATATTTACTAACTTTTGTACCTTTCCCCTGTGACCTTGGTCTTTCCCCTCTTCTCCCGTACTTGAATTAGAATATACTACTAAAGACTTTTTGCTTCAGTTGAAGCTAAATTCGTACCTTTTTTTGTTTTTTTCGGCATCAAAATGAAGAATCAAGTGCACATATCCGTGTCTAAAGAGTGAAGGAAAATGAGAAGTCCAACATAGTTCAAGGTCAGGTGGAGTACCGTTCAATACTTAGACTATGTTTGGTATGCACAATAAGCTAGCTTATTTGGCCAAAATAGTTTATTTAACTAGTTTTTTAAGCTCGTTGACCAAATAAGTTGGTTTGATAACACCACTAGCTTATTTAAGAAGTTACCCCATGACTATGTTTGGTAAAACTAGCTGAAATAGTAGCTGAATGCTGAAACAGTAACTGAAAGCTGAAATAATAGCTGAAAGTTTTTAGCTAAAAATATTAGGACTGTTTGGCAAAATTAACTGATATATATAAAATTACATAAAAATGCATTACTTATTTTTAATTTCATTTTATTTTAGTAAATAATTGAGGGTAAATTAGGAATAAAATTATAATAAGCTAGCTTATTTTAAATAAGTTACATGGAGTAACTTATTAAACAAACTAGCTTATTATTTAAGATAGTGGTATTACCAAACCAACTTATAATTTGGTCAAACAGCTTTAAAAACTACACAAATAAACTATTTTGACCAAATAAGTTAGCTTATTGTGCATACCAAACATAGCCCATGTAACTTATTTAAATTAAGCTAGTTTATCATAATTTTATTCCTAATTTACCCTCAATTATTACTAAAATAAAATGAGATTAAAAATAAATAATGCATTTTTATGTAATTTTATATATATCAGCTCCTATATCAGCTAATTTTGCCAAACACTCCTAATACTATTAGCTAAAAAATTTGCAGCTATTATTTCAGCTTTCAGCCACTATTTCAGCATTCACCTACTATTTCAGTGTTCAACTACTATTTCAGCTACTTTTACTAAACATAACCTTAAAACTGTGTCCACAATATTTCAGGAAATAACTCGGTAATTTTAATGGCTTCAAATTCCTACTACAATTCAATTTTCTTTGTTTTTTTTTGTCCTACGACCCTCTAATCAAGTTCATGCGCTCACTTTTAATTCATGAAAATATCCCTTGATCGTCACGATAGCCAGCAGGCCAGCAATGTAATGCCTGCTGACTTGGAGGAGGCATTTCTACAAAGAAACACCCACCTAAACCTTCAAGCTCACTGCCTGTGATTAGCCTTAGTCTATGGATTCGAGGTCTCCACTCCAACAATAACAACGGCCAAGCTTATGCTTAAAATGATTTGGAGTCTGCTAACATGATCATATGAGGTCTTGACTCTATACCACACAAAAAGTGCACACATGTCCAATGGTTTCAGACTAACTAACGTGATCCCTTGTCCTTCATATAAAACACAAATGCTTACGATGTTTACAAATTAACCAAACCCCCCCACATAAAACCCCATAGCCATGAGAGTATTTATAACCACATTTATTCTTTTGACGATAAGAATCCCTTGTTCGCAAATGTTTTCTTCATCTTGTTATGTCCACTCTATGTCTCTACATCAATATTTGAGACAACGACTCCACAACAAGTCTCGAGGGGACATTTGTAGACACCAAGCCTCTCTATTTTGTTTTTACATATATGATAGAAATGGAGTATCCTAGTATTTTGAAAATTTATCGCAAAAAAACGATAATATTTCTTCATCCGGCTTAGAGCGATAAATAAGACCTCTCATTAGGATTCAAGTAGGTTAGATAAACAGAGTCACAAATTGCACAGCTAAATTAGGTGCAACCATATTGTAATATAGATGGAATAAGCCATGATCTGCACCGTCATCTTCGTCACCAATATAGTTGTAAGACCATGGTCCTGATCATTTGAGAAATAAAGTACTCACCATACTTTGCTTTGGAACCATGGAGCAAAACAATATGGCTCACAAAACTACGAGCTTCAAGGTAGCAGTTAATCCGAGCAGCATGCACTCAACGCAAGTTCCATTATGGGTTATCCGTAATATTAAGTACTGTAACATAAAGGTAGCTTGCGTACAACCTAGGTAGCACGGACACTTCCATGATCTAGCGTGTCCGTGTCCGACACCGACACGACACCTGACAATACGTGTCCGAAACTCTTAAATCGGTGTCCATTATTATATTGATATTTTGCCTATTGGGAAGCTCTAAGACACCTCCTAGACACTTCTAGACACTTTAATTAACTAAATTAAATAGAAGATTGATAATAAAGGTGTGAGTTGAGGAGTATTTATCATCAAAAATGAATTATGCAATCGATGTTTCTTTGAATATCGTAATATAGATCATTATTAATTTAAGTTTTATTTTATAATCAGTATTAGTAGAGTATTAAATTAATATTTTAATTAGTAATATAAGTTTTCAAACATAAAATATGTATTTTATATAATTTAAATTAGATGTGTCCGTGTCCTACAATTTTCGGACTGCCGTTTCTCGTGTGCGTTTCGTGTCCGTGTCCGTTTCCGTTTCCGTTTCGATGCTACCTAGCGTACAACCAACACCGCTTACCTCGCCATGGGCGAGAAAATTCTAATGTTGTTTTCTCCTGATGAACTATCCTAATCAAATCCCATTTTATCAAGTGTGCGTCCAAATTTTCGGAAATAACACTTTCCGTATCGTGTCAGTGTTTCTAACTTTCTATATGGTGGCATGCAGATTGTTGGTCAAGCATTAGATACGGTGACTTCTATCCACAGAAATAGCTCACAGAGTCACATGTGCGTACAGGACATCGCTATTTTGGCTTATCTGATCTTAGCTGCTCTTGTGGTTGTGGTAACTATATATTGTACATAAAATGTAGTTTACGTTATAAAAACAACGTACCTTCTTTCCTGCTTAAGACTTAAAGAGCATTTCTTCTACAATCTACATAACTTTCACTGATCTTGCTTCAATGGAGTTTAGTTTCTTGAAACAGCTTTACTCTGCTGAAAATGCAAGTGTGGCTGCTCTGTTAATTTTCTTTTACTGCTTGTTATTAACACAGAAAAAAAACAATCCCAGTAAAAAACACCCACCTGAACCTTCCGGCTCATGGCCTGTTATTGGCCACCTACATCTTTTGGGAGAGCTTCCTCACAAAACTTTGGGGAAAATGGCTGACAAATACGGTCCAATCTTCATGGTGAAGCTTGGTGTCCAACGAGCGCTGGTCGTTAGCTCACATGCCATGGCGAAAGAGTGCTTAGGCGACAATGACAGGGTGTTTGTGGACCGGCCTCAGACGCTCTTTGTGGAGCATCTGGCCTACAAATCTGCCATCTTTGGCTTCAGTAATTATGGCCAACACTGGCGTGACATGCGTAAGATCGCCACTGTTGAACTCCTGTCCAGTCGCCGTGTTGAGATGCTCAAACATGTCAGGATTTCTGAGATAAATTTAGCCATAAAAGAAATTTATGACAGATATAAAGTAAACAGAAACAGTGAAGTATTGGACATGAAGCGATGGTTTAATGATATAAGCATAAACTCATCAGTAAAACTGATTGCTGGGAAGAACTTAAGGGAAATGTACCAAGGTGAAAAATATGATAGAATTTCACAGGCATTAAGGGACTTCTTTCAGTTGGGGGGCACATTTGTTCCTGCTGATGCGCTTCCTTTTTTGAGATGGTTGGATATTGGTGGGTATGAGAAAACCATGAAGAAGGTCGCGGCAGAGATAGATGAAGCCGCTCAAGAATCGCTTGAGGATCATAAAAGAAGATTATTTCCCGGAGAGCGAAAGGAGAAGCAGGATTTCATGGATGTCATGCTTGGTTTGTATGAGACAGGGAAGGATACGCCTACCGAGTTTGGTCCAGATGTGACTATCAAAGCAAATTGCATGGTACGCATCATCTCCCATGCTAGGAAAAGAGAGACTGTTTCCGAAAAACTCTTTACATTGATGTTAATTATATTATCCTCGTGTGTAACACTCTCTCTTTCCATGACAGACAATTATTTTAGCAGCAACAGACACCACGACGGTCACCCTAATTTGGGCACTGTCGTTGCTGCTTAACAACAGGGATGCAATGCAAAAGGCTCAAGCTGAACTAAACACTGTGGTAGGAAAACAAAGACAAGTGTACGATTCAGACCTGAAGGACCTACCATACTTGGAGGCAATAATCAAGGAGACTCTGAGACTATATCCTGCAGGACCTCTCTCTGTTCCACGAGTAGCTGCTGATGACTGTACTGTGAACGGCTACCATATATCTGCTGGCACCCGACTCTTAGTCAATCTGTACAAGATACAAAGAGATCCAGAGGTGTGGCCAAACCCTTTAGAATTTCAGCCTGAAAGGTTCTCTACAACTCACAAGAATGAAGATGGCAGAGGCCACAATTTCGCATTCATACCTTTTGGAAGTGGTCGGAGGATTTGTCCAGGAATAACTTATGCCTTCAAATCTATGATGCTTACACTGGCCAGCTTACTCCATGGATTTGAGATGTCAACTGCGTTGGATGAACCCATTGACATGACTGAAAGTCTTGGACTGACAAACTTGAAGGCCACTCCACTTGAAGTCATCCTTATCCCCCGCCTTCCTCCGCACATTTACAGCCTTCCAGCAGCCGAGAACAGTGAAGTAATCTCATGATTCTGAACACTTCTATATCAATAACTCTCATGTTTGAGACCCATTGATGGTTGAATGTTAAGGGTATAAAGCACCTGATATAATTCTCAAATCGGAATTTTCCTCTTATAACCAATACAATCAGTAAAAGCTTCTATTGTTCACCACTTCACCTTTCATTCCTCTCATCTTATTGTAATGGCCTGCATAAACAAATCAACCTACATCTTCCAGTGAGAAATACGTTAGGGCAGCAAATTAATTATGTTGTAAAACACGGATCACTGTAGCTTTCAACAATGCATAGCTTGAATCAAATCCTACCCCAAAATGACGATCTATAACAGCATGGATCAGAAAATAAAGAATGTCTACAAAGCTTTTCTGCTTTCCTCCTTCATACCAACTGAACCATCATTTGTACTGGCAGGCAGTTCAATCAAGAGAGAATTAGTTGAGACGATTAAAAATTAGTTTGCAGAGATTGTTCTGAAATTATAGCATCAAAAAGGTGCCAATTTTTTTTTTTTTTTTGCAGAAGTTACGCATTAACATTTCATTTTCTTTTCCGGTCCTGACCTATCATCCAATATATACATCTATTCCGGATGCTTGGTGTTAAACAGATACGGTGTTCGTTGTCCTAAATCGTCCAATTGGCCATCTTTGCTTACCCAGTACCACTCTCTACCAGTGCTACCAGATCAACAAATCCTAGTTTACCCACTACTGCTCCCTACCAGTGTTGCACACCAGTCTCCCCTTCCCCCACAAATTTTGGGTTCATTTCAAGTTGATTGCCACAAAAAATAATACAACATTACCCCAACGACTTAAAGGCAACACTGAAATTAGGCTCCATTAGCTGATATTCGCTACTTAGATAACACCATCTGAACAAACCTCTAATCCACAGAATAATCAAACTTCAACAAAATCAAAGATTCAAAAATTTCTCTTTTCGTCACATTATGAGCATGTCTGTGCAAGGAAAAGAGTCTACTATATACATCAACCAATCAACTTATGCTGGCTCTTTTCTGTTAGAAAGGACAAATCAACACTCAAGAAGGAATTTATATCCACATAAAGTACGAAAAAAATTGGCATTTTGGTGATGTCTATTTTTAGAGAAATCCATTTTTTTTCCGATGTCTGGCCAAATCTTACCTCTTACTATCAAGATACATTAACAAATCAGCCTATATGTCTCATTAGATACAAATTGAAATTCGTTGTCCGCTCCTTAATTTTTTTGGGCCACTGACTTTGCTTTCGCAAGTTTTCTTGCTCTGTTACTCTGCATGTTACTATTGAGAATAACTGTCAAAATTACAACTAGCATTAAGGAGGGAACAACTTCGTCCACAAACATCCTACTCTATCTCAACCAATATGTCTTAGAAAAAACAGAACGCTTAATTCAAATAATGCTCAAAAAAAAAAAATTATCAAAATGGGGTTGTAAAAAACTTATTTATCGAAATGGGGTGCACGTAGGCTCGGATACCTGGAGGCCTGAAACTTGCCATGGCGCGTGGCGAGTTTGACCTGGAAGCCTAAAACTCGCCATGGCGCGTGGCGAGTTTGACTGTTTCTGCTCGGTTGACTGATAGCTATGCATTACATAGGGCCTGATTAAAACACGCCATGCCCCATGGCGTGTCTTCTGTTCTTTAGCTATGCATTACACAGGGCCTGATTAAAACACATCATGCCCCATGGCGTGTCTTCTGTTCTTTAGCTATGCATTACACGGGACCTGATTATAACACGCCATGCCCCATGGCGTGTCTTCTGTTCTTTCAGCCAAGCTTAGCCTTGGTTATGCGATCAAAATTCCTGCCAAAATTATCCAACGACGACGAAATTGAAAACGTAAATAAAGCCAAAAGATTTTAATGACGATCCAAATGTGTCATATATAACATAAAAGGCTCAAGTGACGATTGTTTTACACCTAACAAAGAGTTCGAAGTTTTTACTACAACTTCTAAAACATTAGATACCAAAGACATTCATTTCAAGTGGTTTCCCTAGTGCTTTCGTGACGTTTTGGAGGTTGGCTTGCTGTTGAAGAACTTGGTTCACGACATTGTCGTCTTCTATATTGGATGATTTGTGATTCATCGCCCATATTAGAAGAACAAACCGTGGCTTGGGTTGGAGAAAGTATATGCTTGTATCCTCCATCTTCGAGACTTGTGGCACATGTCTTGCGGATATCAATCATAACCGATCGAAAATGAGAAGAAACATCTTCCGACATTGCTTGAATCTCTTTTTCACATCTCAAGTGCACATTTGCTAAGGTATGCGTCTACAAACATAGAGAGGAAATACGAAAAATATAAAATAGGCATAAACTTATATGAACTATGATATGAAACTTCACAAAATAAAAAGACTTACGAACAATTGAATTTGTGCAGCGGAGGATTGATATTGATTTGGTTGTGCTCGAGCTACGGGGCCAATGACTCGCCGAGTGTTCTCCCTATACCAAACCATGTAAGGGTCAAAGTAATCCATATGCCCCGAGAATCTCTCGGTGGTCATTACTCTAAATTCCCTTCGGCGATCCCACAAGCTCACATAGTGATGGTGGTAAGTCTTCCAACACTGCTTAGAAGACCCTCTCTTATCCACATTGTGTAACGTGGTTGAAGTATCACAAAGTGTAGGAATCACTTGTTTCAAACCAAATTGGCGTACGACTCTATCCGGAAAGTACAACTCAACAACATCAAACCATATCAATGGTGCTTTGACCATCCAATATTCCGCATCGCCATGACAATTTTCGGGCAAGAATCTCATGATATCTTCGTTATAAGGTTGCCATAAGAACTTGAAAAAAAAAATGCAATTAGTGAATGCCTAAAAAAACGTGGTAGTAGTAACAAATAGGTTAATAATTATAAATACTCACTTGATCTTGGGTCATAGAATCCAATGCATCCCTATATGCACGAAGAGAAGTCTTCCCATCTGGCCTTCTTCTTTCAACTCTTAACTATACACAACCCAAGGGGTCATTACGCATTTAATGTTGTGAACCTAAAGGAAAAGCACCCTGTTCATGTGGGGGATATCTTGGCCCAACAATCAAAGGTCGACCAATTGTGACCCGTTCCCATGCCCATAATTGCAACAAAATGATAGGTCCTGCTATATCACGTGGACCAATACGACTAGCACGACACAAGTTACGATATAGTGATGCAAGCACGGCACTCTCCCATGAATAATTGTCTATTCTGTCCAACCTACTCAACAACGGCAAGTAAATCACCGGAACGACATTGCCACTTTTGTCGGGAAATAGTACGGTCCCGAACAAAATTAGCAAGTATGCTCTAACATAACAGTGAAACACATCATCATCGGCATTTTCAGGAAGTTTACTAAAGTTCTCCATCAGCCAAGAGATCTTTAGGGACATCCTCGACAACACTCCTGACGGAGGTGTTAACCCCAAACACTCGGAAACCACATGAGGCCAATGAGAGTATGTGTCACCACTAACAACTTCACCATCAATCTTTAATCCTAATAACACTTGCACTTCTTGTAAAGTTACCGTAGCTTCTCCTACGGTGAAATGAAAAGTATGTGTTTCTTGCCTCCAACGTTCGACTAAAGCACTAATAAACTCCACATCAAATTTAACACTAGCTAATCTATGTACACCATAAAACTGACTACTTTTTAGGAACTCTACAACGCGATCACTCACTTTGAACTCCTCGTGCATAGTCAAGTGAGCCCTACATCTAAGAGGACATACATTACCTCCTTCCCAAATTACCTTGCTCTTGTGAAGTTCTTGTAGTGTGAGAAGAGATGGGTTCACGGGTCCGGGAAGTAGATTCGCCTCCATTTGAACTACACAATGAAACAATTAATTCGTTAATAAACAAATAATATTATAAAAAATAAAAAATGTAATGAAAGATAAATATTAGAAATAAAATGAATTAATTTGAAAAAAGTAAATCATATACATAGTCCAAATTGAGTTGCTTAAGTTACCCTTTCAATGGACATCTTTGCTTGTTATGGCCTTGTTGGCGGCATAAGCTACATAACGATTTAGACTTAGGTTTCTCATCCATTCATTACGTAGCCGCTTCGATTGTCTACCCTTATCCTGTTTCATATCTGGATCGCACACTATTTGAGGGCCATTGTATGGGCGCCAATAAGCTTCATCCGGAATGGGCCGGAATTTAGGTGCATACGAACCCAAGTGTTCACCATTTGAGTAAAACGGGTCAACAAATTGAGTTGTACTCAAACTCATTTCGCTACAGACGGCCATAACATGTGAACAAGGGTACTTGTAAATTTGGAGCTTATTGCATGAACATGTCTTAGTGGCTATATTCACAGTATGGGTATGTCTTCCTTTCTTATGTATTCTGGCTCCTTTACCCTTAGTAACCTCATAAATACCATGACCTCGATCAAAGTTCACCACGGTATGGTGCATTGCTTTATCACGATTGAGTCTAATAGCCTCCGTCACTTTTGATGTGTATGGAATGCCTTCCATGATTCTTTTCTTTGCCCATTCACGACGCTCCACGAAGTAAGCATTCACCCGATAAAAGGTCAACTTCACCAATACAGTGATGGGCAAAAAACGGGCATTTTTCAAAACATTGTTGAAACACTCTGCCATATTAGTCGTTAAGAGACCATATCTATGCCCACCATCATGATAAATTGACCATTTTTCAACCCCAGCTTCTTCAAGGTATTTTCTAGCTTCAATGTCCAATTCACCCACTTGATTGTAACCATAGATAAACTTCTTCTTTTGATTTTGCTTTGCAGTCCAACCAAACTTATTCTTAAGAAGCCTACTCTTAAATTTGGTGTTCACATTTGAAGCAAGGTGTCGTATGCATACCCTATGATAGGCAAGGGGTTCCTCCCATCCTTGTTCGGTCATAGCATGCAAGATAGAAGGATCTCTGTCGGAGATAACACAAAGTTCGGATCTTTTGGTCACAAACACCCTTATACATGTCATAAACTAAGACCAACTGCTATTGTTCTCATTTTCAACAATAGCAAAAGCAAGTGGATATAGTTGATTATTACCATCAACCCCCATTGCAATCAATAAGGTTCCTTTGTATTTACCATACAAATGAGTTCCATCGATGCTTATAACTGGGCGACAATGATGGAAACCCTCAATCGATGGATGAAATGCCCAAAACACTCGTGAGAATGTTTCCTTATTGGGATCTATGTTTGGTTTAGTACAAAATTGGACTATTGTGCAGAGATTTGAATCTTTAAGCGCCTGCATGAAACGGGGAAGTAATTCATACGACTTTTTCCAATCACCAAAAATATCCGCAATGGCTCTTTGTTTCCCATTCCACGCCTTAGTATATGAGATAGTGTAATTAAATTTATCTTTAATAAACTCAACAATTACGGACACTTTAACCGACCAACCAGCCATTACAAGATTTCTAATAGCAAGACTAATGAAACCCCGCCTTAAATTCATGTGGTCACGTGGAACTTCGTCACTAACACATGAAGCGGAATGAGGACCTTTGTAAGTGACAATCGTAAAAGCATCTGAGTTGATCTCATTTTTTTGAGTTGCTCTCAATCTCCAAGAGCAAGAATTGGAGGATCTACCACACAAGAACGTGATAGTATGAGGCTTAGACTCGGCTACTTTGAAGGTTTGTTTTTTTTGCACATTATACAAAGTCACAACTTCCGTCACAGCAGCCTTGTTTGAAAATGTTTAACCAACAACAAACTCTTCACCAGCTTTATGTTCAACCTCATTGTCCCAAGTTATCCAACTATTCACATGTTCTTCATCAATCGCATGAATTTTATTAAATTCGGGGATCGGAGCATTATTACCCACGACATTGTCCTCACCATCTTCCCCCGAATTAATTAGATTTTCATCAATGGCACCATCCGCCTCATCACCTTCTAAATTCCCATCAAATATTCCTTCATTGGCATTGTTAGTTTCAAGTGACACAAATGGGGAAATATCGTCTACTCTAAGAGCTGAAGGTGACCCAAATTCATCAAGGAAAAATTGATCATCCGTGAACAATCTAGTGAAAGAACCCCCCATAATAGGCATTTGTGTGGTAGGCATTTGAGAATCTCTTATGGTAGAAGTGGTAGGCATTTGAGTGGTAAAAATTGGAGTGGTAGGCATTTGAATGGTAGAAATTGGAGTGGTAGGCATTTCGGTGGTAGTGTGTGTTGGCAATATATTCCGAGTAGATGATTCTACCCTTGACAATTCAATATACAAGTCCATTGATGGGACATTTGAATGGCTTACACAAGCCCACATCGCACGTAAAGCACGATCATTGTTTAGAGGCAGAACTTTATAGCATCCCGAACTAGAGAATTTCATCTTCACTCTCATCTCCATACCCATTCTATCAACATTCATACCCTCATATATCTCGGAAACCAAATCTGTGTAACTCATCTTACTATTAGCGATCACAAAACATTGACTACCACCCCGATATGATACATTCCCATTTGCTTCCAAAATTTCTCCGTCCCAATAACACAATAGTGGATAATCGACAACTTCCATCTTATGTTTTAAAGAATAGAAAAACAAGTTTCAATAAGAACATCTAATTAGACAAAAATCTGGCCTTCATATAATCCTAATTAAAATTAGAAAAACATAAACCCAACTTAATTCATTGTCATACCAAAAAAAACTCTAAATATAAACCCAACCCAACTCAAATCAATTCATATAACATTAATAAAACTCAAATCAAATCTCAAAGTCAAACAATAAAATGATGACAAAAGTAATTTAAAAATTAATATGACAATAATATGAATTAAATTCAATTAAAAAAATTAGGGTTTTAGAAGGGGGCGGTGTTGGGGAGCAGTACAGGCGGCGACGGCCAGCCTGTAGCGACGACGGCAAACAACAATAGGCAGGTGGTCGACGACGGCAAACCCTGGTGGAGATCGCGATCGGCAGCAGGAGAGAGAAGGGGGTGGTGTTTGGCGTGTTTGCGAGGTTGAGGAAATAGAGCGGTGAGAGTAAGAGTAAGACTGTAAGGGTGAGGGAGGGTGAGACTGTTTGATGGCAAGTAAAACGAAAAAAAAAAAAACGATAAACACGCCATGCGCCGTGGCGTGTTTAACTAAAGGAAACACGCCATGCGTCGTGACGGTTCTAGTGCAGAATCCGTGTTTTAAGCCCCAAAAATGAAAAGGCCATATACTCTAAGACTCGCCACGCGCCATGGCGAGTTTCAGGCTCCCAGGTATCCGAGCCTACGTGCACCCCATTTCGATAAATAAGTTTTTTACAACCCCATTTTGATAATATTTTTTTTTAGCATTATTTGAATTAAGCGTTCGAAAAAACATATCCCATGATTTCTTGAACGATCTAGCGAAATAGTGCTCGAAAAAAATGTTAAACAAAATAGGTGGAAAAAAAAAACTTGTTCAACAATATGGGGTGCACGTCACCCATATATAAAATCGCTGAGGTCCTTGGCGATTTTACAGTTCACAAAGGAAAAAAAAAAATTGATTACTATTCACAATTTATAGAACTGTCATTTTCCTAGGCGGTTTAATATATAGATGACGTGCACCCCCTGTTGTTGAACAAGTTTTTTTTCCAACCCATTTTGTTTAACAATTTTTTTTTTTAGCATTACGTATTTCATAAAATCGTTCGATTCAAGGCCAGGCTATCATGAATCGTCGTCATCTGTAACAACCGCCATACAAACAGCCCCAATTCGTAAGGAGCTGCTGACCACCTCATTTTTTTTAGGGAAAATTTGTGGGATACCACCCTCAACTTTCACCATTTTTTGCAGAACCACCTTATAAAATTTTTTTTGTGGAGACCACCAAATATAAACAAAACCAATAGGTATAACCACCTCTTTACTCAAACCACCCTCCCAACACCTCTAACCACCATGCACCACCACCCACCAACACCAACCACCACCTTAGCCACCCTAGATACCACGAACATGGTCGTCGATCACCGGCCACCATGTTCCACACCACCCGCTACACCACCCACCAACACCAACCACCACCTTGGCTTTCTATCTTTCCACGTCCAACGGTTATGGGGTGACAACATAAGAAAAGGAGTGGTGACGGTCAGAGATGGGCTGACGAGAAGAAGAATAATAGGTGCGGGGGAGCTTGGAGTGGCCGAAAACTGAGAGGAAAGAGAGGATGGAGGGAGAGAGAAAAGGGTCGTGGAGGGTGGAGGACAAGGAGGCGGGAGGAAGGTGGTGGTCGGCGTGGCCTTGTCGGCGTGAGTGGTGGTAGTTGCGGCGTGAACGGTGGTGGTTAGTGTTGGCTCGTGGGGTGCGTGGTGGTTAGAGGTGGTGAAAGGGTGGTTTGGGCAAGGTAGATGGTTTTACCCCTATATTTTGTTTGGTGGTTCTCCATAAGAAAAAAATTAATAAGGTGGTTCCCCAAAAAAAGATGAAAGTTGGGGGTGATTTTTCATAAATTTTCATTTTTTTAGTAAATGGTTCCAGTAAGGCGACCCTAATTAAAAAAAATATTGAAAAAGATTCCATTCCAGTCACTGTAAATGGCTTGATGTCAATTCTACTCCATCATTTTCATGTAGCAAAGAATCAGAGCAAAATACACTATAGTGGAATATGATTTTCTATTTCTATGATTGGCCGAGAAAGTGACAATGATGGACTATAGCTTGAGTTGTTCGTCGATCTCAAAAAAAAAAAAGAAACAATAGATGGAGTTGTTCGTCACCTTGACGTCAAAATGTAAACTTGAGAAGAATGTAATTAGCTTTACTAATCCTATGACATGCAAGAAATCTGGTTCTCCAGTTAGACTAGGTGATCAGTTAAGTAGGGTTTAACTGCTGTCAGCTTTACCAGTCTCAGCGTTTTTAGGGAAAAACAATAAGCATTCGCATGAATATCATACATCATCTGATTAGCAGTTTACATGATCCCAAACTTAAGGATATCTGATAACCTGGAGAAGTCAATAGAAAAACAGATCTTATGTCGGCTGAAATACCTTGAAATTGATTGGCTGAGAAACCTCTCATGTGCATGAAGCTTGTGATGGTACACTAAAACTAATTACTCCTCTTAGGAGAAAGGTGATCTCCCATCAGAAATGTAAAGCTGCAGTATTGCAAAGCATCAGGAAGAAACAAACCTCAGGCCATAATCTAATAAAAACAGTTTGACAGCATTACAAGATTTAAAGACGAGCGGCAATACAGTGTTACTCACAGGCTAATATATCACATCAAAGCAGCAAAAATATCGTTCGGCAGGTGCTCTTCCTCCGCTTCTTCCCCCCCACCCCCTAGCCCCAAAACAAAACAACAGCATCCAAACATAAAGAAACTTCTCCAGAAATTAGCCATCTACAGACTAAAGTATTGAATAAAGTTTCAGAGTATGAATTGGCACACAAAATTTTTTACTGCTATATGGTAAATGTGAGCAAGACACTACTTCAAATACCCCATATATATCTGGCACTAAAGTAAGGTCAGGCCATGGAGAAAGTTCCACCCTTGCTCGGCCTAGGTATCACTTATCAAAAGTACACTAATAACCAGCCTAAATTTGTATACTGAGCAATGTGAAATGAAGAAACACAATCTTGATACCTTGTGGACACAGGGTCAATTAAGAAATAGCAACACCAAAGACATGGATTCACCATCTTTTCTTTGGAATTGTGCAAGTGATATTCTTATCTGTACAACTCTGTGGCTTCAACACAACTTGAGATCCACATTCGACTGCTACAACTTCCACGAGCAAAATTACCTCGCTTGCTAACCAGAAGGATAGAAAAGCAAAAGAGCATCACTGAAAGCAACCTTAAACGAGAGGGAATTCATATCAGCTCTAACAAATAAACGTACTTTAAAATAGAAAAGCAAACACATTAGGGCAGGGGACACGACCACGGACCACATGCTGAAAGAAAAACTTGAAAATTAATGATTTAGCCAACTGGAAACAAGGGCTGCATGATGAATGATTCTTACTGAAAAATACCACTGACTACATTAGTGTTGTAGTCTAGCAGTTTACCCTAGGCTAACTGAAAGACAACTGTTGACAAGGAAAAGCTTGCTCCAGACTCTAGAAGAGTGTCTGATCAATCTTACCTGAAGAACTATCATACCAGATGGTAAGACTAAAGACATAATAGGCCAAAGAAACATTTTAAAGTTCTATGCCATCTAAAAATCATACCTTGCGATACCGATTGGGAAGGGCCAAAATGAGCAAGAAGAAACCTTTATTGATGAGCTACCTTCATCATCTGCTTCGTAATGTTGTTATGCAGATTGTCGCAGCATGTATAATGAAATATTCTTCTACCCGAGTAATAAATATATACACCATTAAGGCACTGATGCCAGCTATAATTTCGATATTCAATTCATAGATATCATAAAAATGCTTTCAAATTATGATAACTAACAAATCAGTACAAACAGAGAGACAGATTTATCGGTACAAAAGCCAGTTAAGAAATAAATCAGGTGAATCACTAGACATTTCGAAACAAAATTCGCTATACGAAAACATCACATCATCACATATATATGAACATTAATTTTATTGTTGAAACAGCAGGTTCACATTCTGTCGCCACTGCAAATTGCCAAGTAGAGTCAATATACATAGGGGCAAAAAAGATGTAAATCGACAGAGTTTAAATATGGCTTTGCAAAATATATGTAAACCGAAGACATGTTCTCTATAGAAGAACTGAAGAATATTACTTTCATTAAAAACTTATCTCATATCTGATACACAGAAATGCAACAAAAAGTTTACTACAGGGAAACAGTACGCCTGTAGAGGACTTCATCATCACTTTCATCTTCTTCATCCATTAAAACATGGTTTCCTGGCAGTTCTAACTTGCCACCCATGTAAAATATGGGACCTGCACTCTCGGTTTCAATGTAATCACCAAGTAGCCTCTCTTCAAACCTCTGATCACTGCAGTTGAGAAACCATGACAAGGAGCACCTGATCCCTTTACTCCGTAGTTTTTGGTATCTAGGTTTGATGCGTGATTCCAAGCTGTAAGTGAAGTATTCTGGAAACTCCACAAGCTCCTTAATTGGGCGACCCATTTCAGTCTTGAAGAAGTAAAAACTATTCTTCATAATCCCAACTTGTGCAGCTACTACCTGAGGACATCTCACAACCATACTCGCTACATCTCCTGCCGATATACCCCTTCCTAGAAGAAATTCAACTGGTTTCATTATTACATTCTGGGTAAGGCCAACAATTTGTGGCATTCTTTCCACAACACGTGCAAAACCTTCTGGGTCAATCTTGATTTTCAAATTGAAAAAGTACTGCTGGCTTGACATCTTTGCCTTCAGAGGCAGCCCAAGAATCTGCGGATATTGTGCTATTATTGAAGGAAGTGCTTCCCTACTTATACCAAAGCTAATCAAACATTCAACATTAGGTTTCACTGTTTCTTGCAGATCATAGCCAATAATATAGGGCCTCTTCTCAAACATCCTTGCCAGTATCTTCTTCGGCAATCCCAAAGAAATAAGGTAATCAACGAGGGGTTTAATCATGGTGCCAACTCTCATTCCAAGAATATAAGGATACTGTGTCACCATCGGACCAATATCTCTCGGATTTACCCCAATACTAACAAGATAAGCCACAGAAGTACTCATCGTCCCTTCAAGCTTAAACCCCAACAACTCAGGATACTTTTGCAGCACATACCCGATATCATCTCTCTCGATATCAAGCCCCCGAAGGAACTTCACAACGGGGACAAGCTCAACCACCACACTCGCATGCAAAACTTGAGGGTAATTCTTAACAAACTCCCCCATTTTAGACCGAGGAATACCAACCTTTTCCAAGTACCCCAACACAGGAATCACATTCTTCCGAACACTACAACCCAACATAATCGGGTATTCGTTAATATCATCAATCGTCAACCCTATCTTCTGCAAAAACTCGACCCTCTCCCTCATAACTTCCACAGTGGAGGGCAACTCAATATCCTCTAATTCATCAGTAATTATCCCCAAAGTCTTTAAATAATCACATATAATCACCTTGGAAACAAGCCTTTCCTTCCTCCCCTGAACAATCCCCCAAGTCACAGTAGGCATTTCATATTCCGGAAACTTCGATTGCGCCGCATATAAACGCACACAATTAAACCTATAAACCCTACTAGGGTCCCCAATTGGGGAATTCCTAACCTGGGTCTTGTTAACAAGTGGGTTTTCACATTGAACAGATGAAAAATGCAGCAAATTAACCCCATTTAACCTAGTACCACCCAAAACTTGACATTTACGGAACTGGGTATTATCAAAAATTGATGATTTAGTTGAAAATGATTGCGCCCAGCAAAACCCATAAACCCCAGAATCAAATTGGGGGAAACTACAGAAGAGAGTATCAGGGGAAATTAGGGTTTTAGCATTGTAGTAGGGTTTAAGCCATGAAAGTTGGTTAGAAAGGGGTGTATTCTTCAATAAATTTCGCCTGAAAATTGGGTTCATTTGGAAGTAGAAGTGTAACTTATAATCTAAGTAGGTAGGAGAGAGAGAGGGGGAAATAAACTTACAGAGTATTTCAATCAGATTATATTGCTATGGCTTGAACTGTAAGACTCACACAGTATATCCTCATCAGTTGATTGAAAGAAGTAGTCAAGAGAGTAGAGGAAGGAGAAGCCATAGATTACTGTCACAATGTTTATTAGGGGAAGATTGTGGGAGAAGATACATGGAAATGATTCAGTTCGTTGTTCCGAAGCTCCCAATTAAAATTAAGCTAAAAACATTTTGGGAGGCTTTTGGTGTAAGTTCGAACGGGCCGGGGTAATTCTCATTCCATGGCTAGAGCTGGCTGTATCGGTTAGGTCGGTTTCGGGTTTTCATTTTGGAAGTCATCGAGTCACATCGGTCATGTTTGTTCCCCGAAGTCATCGGGTCAAGTCGATCACCATTGAACTTATTTCTTTTTCTTTTAGATTTCGAGTTAATTTACTTGGGTAAGGTTGGATTTCTTAGCCCTACTAACAAGTAATAGGTCGGTCCTAATGAGCTACATACGGAGTATAATTCATTTTAATTTGTCAAATATCATAATGCCTGAACTTTTGAGACACGAGAATAATGTCCTACTGGCTACTATGAGTATTTAGTGGTACTGATACACACCTTCTGACCTTCATAAGAAATTTTGGTATTATTAATTAATGTCTGTTGATGACGAAAATAATTTACTTAGAGCGACGAACTTGTGGCGCGGCGCGAAAGTCTGGACTCAACATGAATGGGCCATTTCGAAGAATTTAAAGTTGGCCCATCAGCTGCAAGATCTGGAGTAAACTTGACATCAATTGTTAAAAGCCCATAATTCAAAATGGATGATAAGCGCCAAACTTGGAAGCAGTTTAGGCGATTAAGGAGGAGATGCAATAACTGCCCATGATGCTTTATCCCACGACTGAAGGAGAGGCTGGAATCAAAGTAACCGTCGAGGAATTCAGAAAACTGCCGAGGAAGCTACCCTATATAAAGAAAAGAAGCAAAGCAAATAAGGAGGCAATAAAATCAATTATGAATCAGTCAAATTATTTTACTTTTAGTTCTTTATCTCTTTAGCTTAAATCGGGAAGTCTCGCCCCAAATCGCGAGCAGTTCATATTTTTAGAATAGCCTTTTCTTTTCCATAATGAAGACAGAAGGCATGGAGGTAATTGTCTCATTCCTTCCTTGACTATTTGTTAGCAAACCTGACATTATTTTCAATTAAAAGTACTTTATAAGTTTGCAATACCCTCTCTATTCTAGCATAACCTTTAATTTTCTATTACGTTGCATTTCATAAATTGCGGTCAAATTTAATTTAAGTGCTTTTTAGATAGGATATTTAATAGAAGTGCCCTTAAATTTTAGCACCCCCACTTATAACATTCTTTTTTACAATTAACACAAATCAATGACAATGCTACCTTGATTCAGATTCAAATATCCGACACGGGTGCGTGTTCAAGTATTGGACTCGGCTATTTTAGGGGGGGGCAAGGAGACCTCTTGTTTTTGGCTTGAAACGAAGGATCCCAGTGTAATACTCAATTCATATCCAAGTGTTGAGTGTCCGACAGAAATACTAATATGTAAGGTAATATGAAGAGTCGGGTTAATATAGATCATCGATAACACAGGGCCACGGGGTCGTACTGTGGGTGGTTTCCTTCGATGTGGAATACTGTAGTTAGAGAGTAAAGGAATTAAATTCTTCCTTGTACTTCATGTAGCAGTGGAACCCAAAGTCTGAGATACTTAAACTTATTTTTCACTAGCAATGTAATCATGTGAACACTTTGAAGATGGTCAAGTATCATGTGAATTTAAACATGCATGAGTACATCCTACATTAATATACTATCCTTAGCTTCCCAAATATATATATCAAAGTTTTTGTAGATTTTCCCCAATAATTTTACTTCGACTCGGTAAAATATTAAGACATGAAAGTTAAGTGTTTAGTCAATACGTATTGTATTTTTGTGTTCGTTGTTGTTTTAGTGGTTATTACTTTAGGAACTTGTACCTATTCAGAAATAGGCCATGGTAAGTTTTTTATATTCATTCGGCGTATATTCACTTTGATAATTTAGTACTCTTTACGCAACCCATGATAAATTTCGGGTATTCTAACTCTGGTAGGTACTCTTTTACGTAAAAGCAGTCATGTGATCAACGATGATTCGAGTAAGTCACATGGGAAGGTATGTCACTACGATTTAAGGGACGATTTGATTAACATTTAGCGACTACACGCGAACTTTGAAACTTACTAACAAGAGTTTTACATGTACATACCCCGTATATATATGTAGGGTGGAACTAGAAAAGGGCTAGGGAGAGAACTTTACCCAATGGGATCAAGCTTGCCAGATTGTACGCATGCCTGTGGAGTTTGCTCTCCATGCAAGAGGGTCATGGTTAGCTTCAGCTGCGCCTCCGAATCTTGTCCGGTCATTTACCGATGCCTCTGCAACGGCAAATATTATCATGTCCCATCTTCTAAATGATATGCTTTGTACAATTGTACTGTTGTTCAACATTTTTTGTTTAGCTAGGATTTTCAACTCAGGTTTCGGTATCTTTCACTTTGTGTTTGTTTCATTTCAAGGACTAACTTTGGTGAATTATGTACGGAGTTTGGGATAGTAGAGTAACAAAGTTGATGCAGACCCTGCAGGTTTTCGCTGCGCCCTGTAATATCTTAATTAATGAATGCTCTCTTTTATCAGTTACTGTTGCGTGCAGCGCGCATACACCCCAGAGATCATTACCAGTGTTCACGAATCTGTGACAGTATTCAATGAGGTTTTACAGAGTGAAATCTGAATGCAAAAATTGTTCCAAGACAGGGTTTCAGGAACAGTTTGCAGCGAAAATTTTACCAACAGCTCCTGCTTGAACAACTGCTCAGCCACGCTTATGCATTATGCAGCTGTAAGGGATTTGAAACACAAACGAGATTACAAGCCGGAGAAAGAGAAAAATGATAGTTGCAATGAGATCAACTTACGATATAGCATTCAATAATCTTCTCATTGCTTTTTCTTTCCAGAACGTATATACATAAAATAAAATTTTCTTGTACAAGAATACAAGGAGCCTATAAATGATGATGTACACAAGTGTAAAATCTACTATAAAATTTACAAGCTTAGGGCTTAGGCTACTTCTCATCTTCATTCTCCAATTCAAATCCCTCCGCAGCCAAGAGACGGCTAATCTCTCTTTTCTTCTCCTCCTCGGCCTTCTTGCGCATCAAATCCCGCTTCTTTAAAACAAGTGTATGCCTCCTAAGTGTTGTCTGGAAGTTTTCTATTGACGCCTTCTTTTCCTTTGCCAGGATCCTTTTCTCTTCTTCGAGATCGACCTGAAAACCAGTACATAAGTAGCCATTCATTCATCTACTACTAGTACATGATAAAGGAGGTCACTATGTCTTAAAGCTCTGCCAGTAGTTCCTGATTTCCTTCTCTCAAGCTTTTAGTTTACTTTTTCATGTACTTGTGTAAGGGTGCCATTCATAACAAAACCCTAACTTAAGTGAACATTAAAACCACAGGAAGCATTGGATGGATGAAATAATAATCAGCTGTCTGCGAAACATGGGTTTTAAGAAATGTAAACGCCATATAATTCCCAATTCTATCATTACTATGCGGAGTTTACAGAGTATACAACAGCGTACACAACCTAATTTTGAAGCAAGTTAGCATAATCAAAACTAAGCCTGGACCAAATGTCTTTAAGGGGAGAGAATCTAGGTGTTTTCTTTCAAATTTAGATTACCCTGCAGATATTCTTGAAGGTATTTCAGCAGAATTGATGATTGATGATAGGAATTAGAACGTTGATCTCAATATCAATTTAAAGAGGTACAGCTGTTTGTATATTATGAGTATTTATCTTTCCTTCATTATGTTTCTATCTCCATCTATCACTCAGTAAATGATGTCAACATCATCATGCGACACTGATCCATACTTGAAGGAGCTATGTTCTTACTTCACCATGATACTGAAAGAGAACCTTATCAGACTGATAGCACCAAAAAAACACCTGTATCTCTGCTTTTTTTAACACCTTCTCAGCCTGATACAAATATATATTTCTGCTAATTACTTAACTATAGCTTAAAAAAAACAGATCACATTACTACTTAAGAGAGTGAACCTGAGGTTAGTAAATTATGCCTACACGGAAAGACTTTCTTATAACATTAGGAGGCTTAGGAGAGTGAAATTGAGGTCTGTAAAGGATAATCATTATAAATCTACTCATTAGAGAACACTGCAATCCTTGAAAAGCCCCACTTTCTTACTTAAGAGACTCAATTATAAACTTCATTAAGAGACTCACTTTCTTACTCAAGAGACTTAAAAGAGTGAACCTGAGATTAGTCTCATTATCACAACTCAAAGGTTAGTAAATTATGCCTACACGGAAAGACTTATTACCTTTGATCGAGCACGTTGCCGTGCTCTCACGTTTAGCTCGCGCTGTTGTTGTTCAGCCCAAGCTGCAATAGCCATATCCCCTCGCTGATCAAATGCTTTTCGCTTTTTGATGAGCCAGTCCATCCATGCTTGAGATGCCTAACATACAAGAAAGATATGGAACAACTTAAGCATCAACTTAAGGACAAAAAATGTTTACAATTGGTGAAAACATATGTAACAATATCAAACGTAGTTTCTTTACTATTATCTACTCCAAGGAAAAGGCAAGGAACAGAGTTTACTTTCATAGGGTTGACCCGGTTTTCCGTATCATACTGTCTCCTCTTCTCTTCATCTATAAGTAGCTCATAAGCTGCTTGAACTTTGATGAAACGGGACTCAGCTGTCTCCCCTTCGTCAAGATTGCCTCTACCATTATAGACTATACGACAAACAATTCATCAGATAAACGACAAAAAAATCACCAGGAAAAAAAGGAGACTTATCTTATCTTATCTTATCTTATCTTATCGCTAATTTCAAATGTATTTTACGATTACTACAAAGTGATTAAGATACTGATACATCAGCCAATGTAAGATTAATCACTTTGAGGAGGATGGTCTATAATAGAACTCAAATGAGAATTACCATATACAAGAAGAAAGTGCCTCAGTGGCTCAGTCTCTATGGAGCCTGATGTCATGTATCACTAGCAGCACTATTGGCTGTGGAGGAAAACACTCGTCTAAAGAATTAAACAGTTGCTAAGCTCAGATTTCCACATGAAAGACCCTACGAGAACACAACAATTTTCTTGGCATGAAAAAAAAATAGGAATCGGGCTGGTACATGGGATGCTGACTGCCGGCGTGAACACAGTGGTCTTTGACCAGGACCAGCAAAAAAATTAAAAAATAAAATAAAATCTTCCCTGATTATCTTCCTCACTCAAAGCAAGTGAACCTGAGGTATGCAAAGGATACTCATTATATATCTACTCATTAGAGTACACCGCAATCCTTAAAAACCACCACACATACTTCAATAAATTTCAGTTCAAAACTAGTACTTGAATTCCGTCCAGACCACTTTTATTACATATAACCATATTAAACATACATAGGCTCAAAGATAGAGTATTTTGAAGCAGAGAGCACAAAGTCAAGGTAAGGACACAAACCATCTGGATGGTAGAATTTGGCCAAGCGTCTGTAGGCAAACTTCACTTGGTCTTCATCTGCATCCCTCTCCAGTTCTGTAAGCATAATACACAAATCAGATAGTCAGCCCAACATGTAGTCATGTACACATAATAGCCAACACCTACAATACCCCAGTGCCTGCCACAAAACATCCTGCCTATGGTGGGGCAAAGGGCTCGTACGTCAGCAGCCTGTCTCAATTATGGCCTTACGCATATTTTGAATTGAGAGGCTGTTTCCAGATAACACACAAAGGCAACTTCAGATAAAATACGCTTAATATAGCACTTAACACCAACCAAGAAGAATTTTCACTGAGACAAGAAGTTCCTAAAGACATGACAATCAAAAGGCTGCCAGTTGCTGACTTCTTCACAACATAGATCCATTGGACATGAACCATGTCAGTGACGATTCCTCTACATTTATACACCACAGATATCAGACAATTCAGCATCTGACATGATGTTTTACAATCTCATCACCAGTACTATTTACTGCAAGCTGGATTGACACAGCCAGGCATGTTAGTTTTCTTTTGCCTAGCTCGCTTTTTTATTACGAAGAGAAGTCCGCATATACCCAGCTTCAGACCCTGAGAAAATCTTGTGAACTCCCGTTTTTGAAATAGGAAGAATAATATGTAGTCCTGCTTACTATCTTCCAATGCATCATAAGTCTGTGTTGCTTATGTACATCCCATATAGGAGTAACTAAGTCCCATCTAGTTCTCACCTGAAAAACGAATGGCGGGATGGTTCACCTTCATTTTGCTTTCTAATTAATTTGCCTAATTTGTGCTATAATCATTAGAACATAGGCTATATATGTATGCAGAGGGAACAAAAGACGCAAGCTAACAGCTTTTTCACCCTATGAGACACCATTCAACTATCTATATATAGTCCTGATTTTACTACCCCAACGGCCCAATCAAACAAACTAACACCGTCTCATTCTATCAAACAAAGCCAACCTACTTCAAAAGTAACACAATTAACTTTCAAAAGTAACGTATTTAAGTGGTCTCGTACAATGAGGCGGTCTCACACTAGAATTTGCGATCAAAGCGACCAACTATTTCTTCCAAACGAAAGTAATGCCCAGAACTCATAATACACATAAGCACCAGTTTCCATTATGGGTCATCCGAAACGGGCTCTGGATATTTCGAGACATGATGATTAAGGTTGCGTACACGGTACATCTGACCCCCAATCTACCACAAGCAATGGACAAACCCAACACAATTGCAACAACAACAATATAAAACCAATAGAATTACGAACCGAGAACGTCGTAGGGAGATATCTCGCCGGTCCAATTAGAAGCTTCGGCGATATAACTCCGGTGATTGGATCTCAACCACGGTTGACACTTCAAGAACTCGGGCGGCGATGACGAAGTTGAGAGAGAAGGAAAGGCGGTGAAATGAGGAGCGGAGAAAGGGATTTTGGCGCGAAGAAGGCGGTCTTTGCAACATATCGCCATGGAAGTTAAGACCGCGTTTGGCCGGCATATTGTCCTCAAATGGTGGCTCATACTCACTCCACCTGACTTCTTTTTGTATCAATTTTAATAAAAAAAAAAATGAGGAAGCGTAAGTGTGAAGTAGCTGTGGATTGATCGGGTTGGAGGAGAGAGGATGTGAGAAATTGGGGATTTAGGGTTTTGTTTGGGGGACTGCAAGTTTTTGTGGGTGGGAGAAGGAGTGAAGGAAGTGATTTGGTGTAAAAAAAAAATGGGGAAAATAACAAACGAACTTTTGAATCTCAACGGTACATGTGTGTGTAGTTTGCCGGGAGAATTTTCTTATTACGTGGACCATTTGCGTCTCTTATGTTTTACCCCCTTTTTTTTCACCGTGGATTCTGTGAAAGAATTTGGATTTTGAATTCGAAGTAAGATTCTGAATCTCACGGATTGTCAAAGTGGGTCCTTGCTGTTTCTATGTTGGCCCACCAACTAGGCAACTACTATCTAGTATTCCCTCGCTCCCAGGTCAAACGTCTCAGACAATATTTGTAGGTGTGAGGTAATATTAGGAAAAATGGAGAGAGAATATGAGAATTAATAAAAGTAGAAGAGACAACATGAGAGATGATGTGATAATTTAATAAAAGTAGAAGAGAGAAATATGTCCCAAAATAGATGAGTGTTTGAAGTGGGACATTCCGAAATAAAATATGAGGCGTTTGAGCTGGGACGGAGGGAGTACTCTTTTTTTTTTTTTTTTTTTTTTCAATCAAAGCCAAGTCTTGACACTAGGGGGTGCTTGAAAGTTGAAACTGGATTCAAAATCGATAAGTGATTGGAACTCGACATCATTCGGGTCACCATACAGAGAAGAGGACGTCGAGGAAGGTAGTCACGAGTCACAACTCACAGGTCATAACAAATTTGTGCAGAGAGGGACGCAACAGGCGATACTGCCAGTGCACAAGGTATCACGTTGCCACTAGCCGAGCTAGGACTCACGGCAGCACTGGACGACAGTAACAAGAGTGCATTTATATGGACATGTTCATGTACGCAAATTGTACTATTGTAGAGCGAGTGATAACCAGAATAACTGATACTGAATAGCAGATGCTGTAAAGAAAAGATCCAAGTTTTGATACAGACATAACATTATGCACATCAACTTACACTTATCAGGGATATTCCGTCTTCTTTCCCCACCCTCATTGATATTTATCATGAGGACTGTACAGCCAGCCTAGTAGCCTACTACTACCTACACTCTTCACTAGCCACGCGGTAAAAACATATATTTACATCATAGTTCATAGTAAAATGCTTGTAAGAGCTACTACTAGGGGACAAAAAAGAAGTTAGAAAAGAAGAAAATCAAAATGTGGTCTAACAGCTACTATAGTTACAGGTTTACTGAAGAAGAGTGCAGCCATGCACAGTGAATCGAATGTGGATGATGCCCTTCCCATTTTAGCATGGATCACGGGGACGAGCAGTCCAAAGTGAGCTTAGTGCACGAAGCCTGTGAAAGTACTCTCCCAATGCCAGCAATCCTCGGGCTGCTTGACGAGGAGTCAGGATCCGATACATCAGCTGTAGGGTAATCTCGCGCAGATGGTCAGCCTGTTATTCATAATAATCATATTATAACTAGTGTAGTAGACTGCATCAGCAAATAATGACAAGAACATAAATCAATAGCTAGACCTAATAGATAAAGCTCCTAGGACTTCACAAGGAAATGGTCTGTTATTAGCTGATCTGAACTTTGTTGAACTCGAAAAGCTCTTTTGGAGTACTGATCGAACACAATCAGAAACACATGCAAGCCATAGACAACAGTGCCTCCATTGAGTACTGAACAATCTATTAGAGGAAATTAAAAATACTGTGGGCAATCGTTCATGCTTCTCCATTACAATAAAGTTTTTTCCGTGGAAATAAGCAATGATTATTGTGTAGAGACCAAAGGGGTGAATGAGGCTTGAATATAGTTGAATATAAGCATCTTAACAAGACCTGCTGTACTGAAACAGTTGGCATTTCGCTCAATTTAAGTGGTCTTTCTGTGAGGCTGAGACTTCTGCTACACAGCAGGAATTTCCTATATGAAATCTAAGTAGTACTTAAAGTTAAATGTGAAATTTAGCCCATCCCAAAAACTACAGAAGCAATAAGAACAGCCTGCAAATTAAATTAAGTGTTGAAAAAACAGTCAAAAAAAGGATTTTGAGGACAGGAGATGTCATATTACCTGGTTCAAAAAAAAAAGGATTTTGAGGACAGGAGATGTCATATTACCTGGTTCACAAAACCTTCTATAGCTTCTAACTTTTCCAGAGCAGAAGCCATCTGGTTGCCATACATCTCCATACCCAGCGCTTCAGAAAACATGATCTGCATCAGATTCTGTTGAAGTTTATCCATTCCTCGTGACAAGGCATCCTCAGCTTGGCGAGATGAAAATTGCAGTTTACCAATATCTTCCATCTGTTGATCGGTCAAGGGGTTGAGTTGTGGCAAGAGAATCTGCGACACGATAACTTCTTAGTAATTCATATATGCAGTAAGGCATTACACGGGCAACACACATACAATGCAGTAGGACATTTGTAAAAGGGCACTAGTTATTACTGATAAGCAAAGGCATCTATGTCAATACAACAAGAAGCACTATATATCCAAGTATGCAGGTCATATAAACGAAAACATCTTCACATTTAGTACCGGATGTTCATTTTCATGTCCCAATCAGCTGCCTAATGCATAGTTTTGGACTGTAGGATGTCTCAGAATCTATTGAACGGACTGCGTGAAAAAAAGAGCAGCAAATTTTAAATTTTCGCTAATCAACCATCATGTTGGACCGGTAATAATGTGATACTTGACATCAAAGTTCGGAGATCGATAAATCCCAAGGAAACACTGAAGCTATTGATAGAAAAAACACATTACATTAAGAAGTTCAGATGGTCGGAATCCTCCAATCCAATGAAATAGCCGCTCAACTGATGTTCTCCACATCCCAGACATCAGATAGAAGACGTCGGCTTTTGCTGCGTCTGCTTTGATTCGGAAAAGATTGTAATAATGATTCAACCCACCCTCAACCAGGATTTTGAGCTCTATGTCAGAAACATTTGCATTATTAAGAGCATTTCTAAGCTCACAATTCCGCTGATTTTGCTCTTCAACCCAATGACCATATTCCATTTCAAATGTGGCTAATCCTGCAACGATTAGAAGCCAATGAGTATCAACTAGAATCAAATACCACCCCTAGTTTTATCAGGGTAGCAAAAGTTTCAAGCAGGACACATGAGCAGGATAGATGAGCATCAGACTAGAGTAAAAAGCATAATGTCACTTTTACGATATGACTTCTGTATACCAGTACACTTTAAAAGAGTGAGTGACTATGAAAAGGAACGTCAAATGTATGGGAATGATATAGAAAAATTAGTCACAAAGAAAAATGTAACATAAAAGCTGTGAGTAATTTTACTTAAGTCAGAGATGCTCAGATGGATTCTCCCTTATTCTAGTTGCATAACGCAAGGCAGAAAACTAAATAAAAGAATATAAATAGTCTAGAACAAAACTAAAGCTTTGAAATGAATACATCTAGAGGTACCAAAGGAAAAAGTCTACATAAAGTTACAATACAACAGAATCACCATGTTAACAAAACCAGACCTGTAGTCATACTTCCATTTCCAGCAAATCCAAGGTTAGGATGAATAGAAATCCCAGCATATGAGACCTGAGACAACTGCAAACCATTGCACTAATTTAAAAGCGTCACGAGTGTAATCAATTGGTGAAAGTGATGAACAAGAAGAGAGTACTCTACCTGCTGTTTAGTTTGTTGAAGCTGCTGCTCTAATTGGGACAGCTTCAAACGACTGCTTTCCAACTGCTGAACATACGCCTGTAAAAAAGTGTTCAAATGAGATGAAAAACTTACATTCAATATGTTCTATCAGTGGAGTCTTTCATATGCAGGTATTTTTACCTTCTTTCTCATTCGACTTTTTCTTGCAGCCTCACGATTTTGTGCCAAACGCCTTTTTACCTGAAACAAATTTTTAATCAGTCAGAAATATGTAGTCATGCAGAGCTGCTTTCAGGTATATTGACTGAGTGATCAAATTCTAATATGCCCTGGTCTTGAATGCTATGTTATCGAAATGAAGGAAGCTAAGACATGATTTGACACAAATTGTATCCAAGTCCATGCAACCTAGGGTCAAGACAAGTGGAATCCGAGCAATACACAAAACCAAAATTGTTACATGACTATATTAGATTATTAATTATTATAGAGGTAATATGAGAAGGTTTATCTATGTAGGCATCAATGACATATCCAATAGTTTCGATATCATCTCATCAAATGAAGACACATAAGAATAAAATGATGAAATAAATATGTAGTTCAGACTATTTTGATAAAGAAATAACAGGGGAGTTCGGAAAATTTTGATAGAAGTAATACTTGAAAATCTGTTTCTGCCAACTTCTTTCAAACTAACAGGTGCACTTTATGACCTTTACCACATAATGAACCATGAAAATACTACAGAATAAGTGACAAAGTAATGGTTCCTGATTGTGGTCATTACTTCATAACCCATTGATAACAATCCAGCCGCTTGCATGATAAAATTCAGAAGACCACAAACTCGATACACACAGAAACGTATCAGCTATTTATCAGAAAAGATCCAGAGTTATCACCATCACACATCTCAAACTCACTGGGACAACAAGTGGATCAAACATCAAATAAATCTCTATCCAGCGAACTTTTCCACACTACAATCTTCTTTGTGCTCACAGATCCACACACACACACACACACAAAAAAAAAATTATAAAAAAGTCTACAAAATTTCAACTCATGTAAATGGAAAGGGAACAATCTACATTCAAGAGGCTCGTCTTTGGAAAAACAGATCACTTATGTTTCAACATTCAACAACAAAATAAGAGTGAAGGGTCTTACTACATCACCTTTTCAGACAGTCGTGCCGCATCTTCAGGACTTATATGTTCCATCATATCATGAGAACCATATTCATAATAAAACTGTAAGAAACAGAGGAGAAGGATAAAACAAAAAGGATCTCAGTGAAACAAGATTATCGAGTCAGTAAATATCCAATTCAATGCCACTAACCTTGTTCTCTTGTCTAGCCTCTGCCTGCAAGCTTGATGAAGCATCTGGACTGGAAGTCATTATGGCTTTCGAGGCATCTCTCCAAACACTCATAGCTCTTGGGGGTTCATAGATTCCCATAGCGGCTGAATTGGATACATGTACTGAGGTTGAGCTCATGGTCTACCGCACAATGGAAGCAATATTGAAGGCTCAGCTGGACAAAGAAAAAAAGCAAGTTCAGAGGCAGCATACACAACTCACTTCGCATAATTCTTAGCAACAGACCACTGAAGTTTTAGGTATATGAGCCTCTAATCACAAAATTGAGCTCCAAAACAAGGGATTAATCTTTACAGCGCGTGGTGATCAATTTTGGGTGACTTGGAAAAGAATGAGAAAAGAAACCAGAGATCGAGCATCAATATCTGGTGGAATAGCACAATACAGCCATACAACTATAGTCAAATAGCAATCGAGCATGCGTACCTCGAAACACAAGGTAACTTGAAATGGAATGTCAACCAAGAAAATAAACTATTGCTAAAGCGAGGTAATAGTAAAACATTTGCCATGTTTGCTAAGAGCCAATTAGGCAAAAACACACATAGTAATCAATGACAGTAGTAATCAGATGCCAAGAGTGCAGGACTACAGTAAGGAAGCTACTAACAAGAATAAACACTGCACCTCAAAAACACTGACAAAAAAAAAATACAGATTCCACCAAACACTGTTACCTGTTTGAAAAATACAGGCACCAGGGTGACAAAATGCCAGGCGTAAAAGCAAAGAACATAGATTTTCTTTTTCTATGGGTGCCAATGGTGCATAAAGATGCTTGAAACAGAAAAGCACTATCCCACAGAGTAAATTAGAAATCAAAGGAAAAACCTCACTCGAAGGTAAATAAACGAGATAGGACTGAACTCTCTATAAAAGACAGGACGGTCCAAAGGACCACAAAAGAGAGTTTATGTAACCTTAAGCTGTTTATAAAAGCATTTAGCCAAGTCTTGATCAATTTCAGAAGCAGCAAACACGAATTTCCACAACATATGCTTGACCTTAAACTCATGATTGCAAAATCGACTGCTCGAAGACTACAACTCTCTTCAGTCAGGTTGTGAAACCTCGATAAACTATGCTCCAATAATCACTCCCAAGACAAACGGAGACTAAGAAGATGTCTCCAATAATCTAATTATTTTTGCAAGAAATTACTAGAGAAAGCAACTTTTCTTGACCATGATCAGTAGTTAAATCATTGTCCTAGTACTCTATATAAGCACTAAACAGGTCCTGTCATCAATTGCATACCTTTCAAAAGTAAAGCATAAGTTAACAAAATCTCAAGCATCATCTGGCCAATTCATCAACTTGAAAGAAGCGAAAGCGAAATCTTGCTATAAACCAACACACAGGACATAATATACCAGTGAGACAATTGCTGTTATACATTGTTTCTACCAAAAACATATTTCCTGAATACGACACAGAATCTCTTGTAATAATTCAGTGATCCAGATATATTGATCATTGCATCAATTCATCACCAACAACCCCTTACTAAATTGCGGTCACGGGTTCGAATCTCATCATCCCCATGTTGCAGGATCCACCTAGTTTACACCTCCCAACAAGGGACCAATCCAATTCTCAAAATGCAGCAGAAATATAAAATTCACAGAAATGATCTAAAACAAGGACAAAATGCAGCTTTTTTGTTTGATGATTAACTTTGTGATCACTTCAGAAACACGCATACTGATCAAAAGCAGTTACATTTACACTATAACACCATACAACAATCACTCTTATATGACTTAAAACATTAAAAAGCAAACAACAACAACAACCAAGCCTTAGTCCGGAAATGATTTGGGGTCGGCTAACATGATTCGTCATATGGAACCGCAATACGTAAGCAATAATATCTAAAGAAAAACTAATGAAATGAAACTTGAATGTGAAGGCAGAGGAAAATAGTACAGACCTCAAGAAAAATGTGTCCATGGAACAATCAGTAGAGATTTCTGGGGAAATTAAAAAATGGTGAGTAACCAAGAATCTTAAGTGGGCAATCAATAATACCCATGACTTGGAAATGATTAAACAAAACAAAGATGAAGACCCTAGTGGGTATTTATAACAAAGCTTTAAAAAGCAGAAATAATAATAATAATAATAATAATAATAATAATAATAATAATAATAATAATAATAATAATAATACTCTTTTTCATCTTTTGTTTTGTAGTAATCAAATTCAATTTTTATTCAATTGGGTGTTTTTCATTTTTGGTTCCCTTTTTTATCAGCTTTGCTTTTTCTCTTTTCTTTATGGGTGGGAAAACTTGTGAAGTGGAAAGAATATGTAAAGTGTTTTTTGCTTAGTAGTGGTGGCCACTAAATATAATTTAGCCCTGTGTGCTAAGGTTGCTAAGGTTTTCACCTTGAGATTTTTTAAGGTTTGGATTTTGATCATCGTGAATTGTTTAATAATATATAAAATTTTATAAAAGACGACTTTTAATAAGTAAATGAAAACATTTGTTTATGGAGAATGAGAGGAACATGGAATTTTTTTTCGAAATAGGGCTCAAAAAATAAATATTAAACAAAATGGGTTGAATTTAAAAATGTTCAATCTTATGGGGTGCACGTCACCCCATTTAGGTTCTGGACAAAACCGCCAGTGCCACTGGCGGTTTTAAGCGTCTTGAACAGTAGCTTTGAGACTGGGAAGAAATTTTGGCTAAGGTGAAACCGCCATGGGGGGTGGCGGTTTCACTTGAAGTGAAACCGCCACTTCCCATGGCGGTTTCATCACCGAACTGAGTATAGAAAATCGAAATAATTTTTTTTTATCAAGGGTGAAACTGCCATGGGAGGTAGCGGTTTCACTTGAAGTGAAACTGCCACTTCCCATGGCGGTTTCATCACCGAACTGAGTAGAAAATCGAAATAAAAATTTTTTGTCAAGGGTGAAACCGCCATGGGAGGTGGCGGTTTCACTTGAAGTGAAACCGCTACCCCCTATGGCGGTTTCACCTTTGTTTTTTTTTTTTTCCTCAATCCTTATATTCGTATTTTGGGGAAAAAAAACATAACCCCCCCGATTCTCACCCCCCAACTCTCCACATAACATCCCTCTCTCCTGCTCCGTCTCGCCGCCCCTGCTCCGTCGTCCGCTGCCACCTGCTGCTCCGTCGCCAGCCGTTGCTCCGTCGCCGCCCGGTTGTACTCGACACTCCTAATTGTTCCTATTATTTAGGTAATGTGTCTCTCTCCTTAATTTAGGTTAATTTCATTCATTTTAATTTAGGTTAATTTCAATTCATTACTTTAATTGTTTGTTTTTTTAGTTAGATTACTAATTTATTGAATAAATTGTTTTGTTAGTATTGATAATGATTTGCATTTTCATGGGTATATAGTAGAAGTTGATTTTTTAGGGGTTTTGTTTAATATTGTAATTAAACCACCTTAATTTAGGTTAATTTGAGTTCATTGAGTTGTTTTTTAGGTTAGATTACTAATTTATTGAATAAATTATTTTGTTAGTATTGATAATGATTTGCATTTTCATGGGTATATAGTAGAAGTTGAATTTTTAGGGGTTTTGTTTAATATTGTAATTAAACCACCTTAATTTAGGTTAATTTGAGTTCATTGAGTTGTTTTTTAGGTTAGATTACTAATATATTTAATCCAATTTAGTTAGTATTGATGCTTGAGTTTAATTATTAAAATTCATAAGTTGATTTTTAGGGTTCTGGTTAATTGAAGATTTATGTTAGTTGAATTTCTTAATTAAATTAGTTTATTTTTCTCATTATAGAATGGAAATTACTGGATATCCTTTGGTATGTTATTCGGATGGAGAAATTGTTGAAGCTAATGAAAATGTTAGTTATTAGGATGGAAATGAGAGTTTTGTATTTGCTAGTACTAGTATGACTTATAATGACTTCATTGGGGAGATTTGTGACGCAATGAAAATCAATAGAAATAGTGTTTCATTGACGGTGAAGATGAAGTATCCGAGTGCGGGGTGTTATAAGGTTGTACCCCTTAATAATGATCGTTCTTTACTTGCTATGTGGGCAATTGTTCGACACTCAAAGGTTCCTTCTATGGACATTTATGTTGAAGTGGGAATGCTAGACTCTAGAAATGTATTGGCAACAACGATTTCAACAACGCCCAATACTTCTCTCACATTAATGAGATTTGGGAATGTTGCGCAATATGTTTCTATTGAAACCAATAACACAAATAAGGGAACCTTGGACGGGGATTTAGAAGGAGATGAGGCTGAGGAGGAGTTGAATGTTGTTGAACGTATGATTGATGATGAAGATGAGGATGATGATTTGGTTGGGAAGAGTGCTCCACACGTAGAATTCAATACGATTCATGAAATTGATCAACAACATGTGAATGCTTGGAAAACATGGGTCAATGAAGTTGAAGTTAAGGTTGGTAGGGAGTTTATAGTTGGTCAAAGATTTCCAAATAAGTCTGCTTTGATAGAAAATGTAACTTTGTACTCTGTACAACGTAACCAAACTTTCAAAGTGCCTGAATCCAAACCCCACACTGTCACTTTCAAGTGTGGTAGAACACCAAACCCATGCAATTGGAGGCTTAGGGCATCACAAAAACAAGAACAGTTTTCAGAAGCGTTCATCATTGTCACTTATCTTGGGCCTCACGAAACTACCTGTGTTGGTGACATTATTCCACGCGATCGTTGGGAAGGGATTGGTGACTGAATTGTTGGGAAGAGCACCGGGGGAAATTTTGAAGGGAACTTCTTTGAAAATTTCATGGTTGATGACTCATTTTAATTATTTGCCCAACGGTGTGGACGATGCCACATTTCATTGCTATATCCGAGTGTATCTGCTCATTTTGTTTGGTACCGTTCTATTTCCTGATAAAAGTGGGGATGTAGTTCAAGTAATGTATTTGCCATTGTTAGGTGATGTCAATAGATTGGATGATTACTCGTGGGGAAGTGCGGTACTTGCAACATTGTATCGTAACTTGTGTTGAGCATGTTGTAAGGGTGCATTAGAGATAGCCGGACCTCTTATTCTACTTTAGTTATGGTCTTGGGAACGTATTGCTATAGGACGTCCTATGAACATGGGACCATTAGAATATGATGAGGATGAGGATGACGATGAGGATGAGATTATAGCTAGTCCATTTGGGTCACAACATATTTATGGGAGAGATGCATTAGGACGTAAAGTGGCTTATGATCGATCGACGAAGAGCCGATGGGATTTTCTCTCTTACCGCTTATAGAGATGCATTCGATTGTATGACTCATGATCAAGTAAGTTTACTTATCCACATTGTTTTGTGACTTTTTAAGCATGAAAATAATTTGGTAATTCACTTATTTATTTGTTTTATTTTAGTTCATTTGGCAGCCTTATACAGCGGATGTCATCTCAGCTCTCTCTCCGACTTGTTCTAAGGATGAACAAGATTGGTGTGTTTTGGCTCCTATGGTCTGCTTCGATATTGTAGAGTGGCATTGTCCGGATCGGGTAGCACGCCAATTTGGTTTGAAGCAAACAATCCCGGTGGATTGTGATACTTCTAAGACTCTTCATAAATTGGATAGGAGAGGAAATCGTAAGATCCGTTGGAGTGAAATCCACAATGTCTATATCGATTTATGGCGTAGGCGTCGAGAGAGGGTGATGGCTACTACCGATTTAGATGATGACACGATGCATTACAATGATCCGTACATGGTTTTGTATCGAAACCATACTCGTCGTGTCATTGGAGCTGTCAAACAATCTCATGGTGGCCCGGTTTCCTACCATCATTCTTCTCCCTCAATTCAATTGCTTGTAAGTATCGTTTATCATTATTTCACTTTTATTGAATAGTAAGCATGTTTAGGAAATAATTAGTGCAACCTTTTGATTTTTGTGGTTGTAGACCCAATGTTTTGCAACTCTACACATGAGGTGTGAGCATGACATTCAAGCTGCACTAAATGACGCATCTAGTGCCAATTTTGTTCAAACTTTAAGCGACATTCGCAAACATTGCTCCGAATGTCTCGAGAAGGTGGGATTTTCACATCTTATCCAACAATCCCAAGAACAACCAAGTGCAAGTTTGGAGGATCATTCTTCTCTCATACAATATATGCGTCGACGTAGAGGTGGTTCTCCTTTGACACCAATTATGGAAGGCAACACTCCGGGTTCTTCCTCAAGCCAACCCGCTTCCTCAAGCCAACGTCGAGCTACACGCCGTCGCCGCCTAACGGAAGATTAGATATTAATATAGTAGTTTGTAATGTATGGGAACAATTTGTCAAGTTTATGTTGTATTCGACTCTTTTAAGTATGTAAAAGACGATTTAAGTTATAAAAAAAGAAACCATGCCATTCGAGTTCTCATCTTGGGTTGTTATTCACGTTATTGAACGATTGTGGTCGGCCCATTTTGGTTTGGGTTGTTTGAGTTGCAGGTAAATGGAAAAGAAGGGGAATAGAAGGAAAACAATCTCAAAAAACAAAAAAAAAAAAGGTAAAACCGCCATGGAGACTAGCGGTTTCAACACAGAGAAACCGCCAATCTCCATGGCGGTTTCTTCACAGAAATGAGAGTATGAAATTTTTAGAAGAAATTTTGGCTAGAGTGAAACTGCCACCCCCATGGCGGTTTCACTCTAGCCAAAATTTCCCTATACTCAGTTCGGTGATGAAACCGCCATGGGAAGTGGCGGTTTCACTTCAAGTGAAACCGCCACCCCCATGGCGGTTTCACCTTAGCCAAAATTTCTTCCCAGTCTCAAAGCTACTGTTCAAGACGCTTAAAACCGCCAGTGGCACTGGCGGTTTTGTCCCGAACCTAAATGGGGTGACGTGCACCCCATAAGATTGAACATTTTTCAATCCAACCCATTTTGTTTAATATTTATTTTTTGAGCTCTATTTCGAAAAAAAATTCAGGAACATGTCACTCAGTAACAAATAACAATATTAAGATGAGTTCTTCAATGGCTTGTACATGTGTTTGGTAAGACCGGTAACGATCAGGTTTGATTAAAGTTGGTAACAGCACTGGTAAAATTACAAGTAGTTAACAATAAATGGAAGTCGTTAAAGTAAGTGTGTTTTAATAGATATGTTGGACAGTATGTACAATTTAAGTTGTAAATCATATGTATTCAATAAGAAAATGTGAAGTTAAGCTAGCCATTTGAAATATTAAAAATGAAAGTTTATTTATGATGATAATCCTTTACTCTAAATAAATTTCTTAAAAGCTCCTAAAAAGAGTATTACATACGGAGTAAGCAACTTGACCACCAAACACACAAGTTTTTATGAGTTGTTTTTACAAACTAAAAGGCTAAAAATATAGAAAGTAACGTTAGAAGTGACCTTAGCTTAACTCATAGTAATATTTGTGATTAGTTGTGATTGAAATGAACAAAGATATCGATTCCTGAGAGATCAACCCTTCACAGTACAAGGGTACGTATTTATTATCCATGCTCAAGAAAACTCAAAGCGTTTTTTTTTTTTTAAACGGACTCAATACTATATTAATAATTTAAATGGGTCCATTAGTTAAAACCAACGTTGAGTTTGATTGATTACAGATTTTCGATAGATATGATCCTTCCATAAGTAGTATAGAGAATAATCATCGGTCTGAATTGGCTAGATTCGGCACTACTTGAGGCCCGATGAGGGTCCATTTATCCCAAACGGTACAAAAAATTGTGACCACTGACCAGTACTAGTGTACTAGTAACTCAAAAAGATCGTGAAAGAGAAGAAATGAGATAAAAAGAGAAGAAGGCAGGGTAAGCAAAGGCAAAGAACTGAGGAAGTCATATTCTGGGAAAAGTAGGACATGAATTGTGGTTTGTCTCCCTCAATAAAAGAAAGAAAAGAAAATGGTGTATTATGAGGTGTGATGATAATATGATGTGATGGTCAAGTATCAATGGATCCTAACTAAATTAAAGCTGTATGTACTGTGTTATTATTGTTCATTGCTTATGGCCTAAGGTTTTAGTCAAAATGATCAGTGAATCTTTGTAACGAACAATGATTAAGTACAGTTGGAGTTGGAATTTGTTTGGGAAGGGGAATGCTATGGTCACACTGTTTAGGAGAGTATCTATGAACAATTGAACACTCAAATTTTTATTGATTATTAATAAAAATTTATTCATTTTATTTTAGCATTGAATGCAGCCATTCTCATTTCCAACCAATAAAAACTTGAGTTTTCATGGGCACTCTTCTAGTCTTCTATAGAGAGTGACCATAACATTTCCCGTTTGGGAAATGTGAAGTGATATTGTTCTTATTAGGTGTACCACAAATTCAGGTAATGTACATTTGTACTGGCTGGCCTCCAATTTGCATCTATGATTGCCATAGAAATACCTAGATTTTCTTTGGCACTACATTTTCCAAGGATGGCTACATGACTACTCCGTACATGACTACATCTAGGTCTGATAAAGTTTATCTAACCTGAAAAATTCAATTTGGTCAGATTCAATTCCCCTCCCGCACCCTGCGAATTTTTACTTAAACGCAACCTGATAAGATAGGACCGTAAATTGTGAAAAGCCGAACACCCTATTCCTCCTTAGCCATTTATGAGCCTATAGCAGTCTAGCAGATCAGATAAGTCTAAACCTACCAAAACTAACCGCACCCGAATGACTCGACTTAAACAATTTGGATTTGACCCCGAAACCTGAAATATCATCACTTGAGAGTTGAGACTGATCCAAACCGAACTTGACCTGATCCGGATTAATCCCAGAAATCCGATGACTAGTTGGCTACATCTAGGTTTGACAAAGCTGATTTAATCGGAGAAATCAGATCCAATTAGATTGAATCCCCGGCTCTTGGGGATCTTGGCTTAAACGCAATCCGATATGATAGGATTTTAAGTTGTGATAAGGGGAAACTATTTGTCGTTAACAGTTCATGAGTCTATAGTAGTCTAGCGGAACTAAACCTACCAAAACTAGCCAGACCCGAACGGCCCGACTTTAACAACCACTTTTGGACTTGAAATAATAACTTAATTCAACAACTTGGATTTGACCCTGAACCGGAAATGTTCTCGTTGCCTGAGATTGATGCAAACCGAACTTCACCTAAAATTGACCAGACTTGAACTAATCAAACCCGTATCCTGATTGACTAGTACCTGAGGTAATCAGACCTATAAATCGCCTGATTTAACTTTATTCAAAAAATAATTCTACCTAAGTATACCCAATGACGAGAACTGATAGAGGGAGCACTGTGCTCCGCAAATTCTCGTACAGCACACAAAACGACAAGCAAGTAGGAGGGCACCGGAGCAAATTGTGGCAAATTGTGGAAATTCGGGGAGGGATTTCTAATAAAAAAAAAATTGTACCCAATACTCAGAAATGCCCCTCATTTTCTGATTATCAATTTCTCTTTCTAGTTTCTACCATCTCCTTCTCTCTCCTCAACTTAGATAATCTAAACCCCACCCTAAATTATTCTTCGATCCGATTTCTCCTACTGTTAATTCATTATGCTAATTGATTGTTTTTAGCAATTTCTGATCTTCTCTCTTTTTCTTCTCAATCAAACTCCACTCACCTTATTCTTAACACAAAGTTGTCTGCAATAGACATTGAAGAGGATGATAGTTGGCGACATAGTTCCTGAGATACAGGATATGAAGGTATCTTATTCATGCTTGTTGATTTCTTTAATATGATTTGATTCAAAGAAATTAGGTATTGATCTGGTCATTGGTTAAGGTGTTTCATCTAAAGAATTTTTTTATTTTTATTTTTATATATTGGGTGAAATTAGGTTTAGAATGTGAAATGATTGGTAAATTTATTTAGTTATACTATGATTGGTAATTTTTTTTAGTTATACTATGATCGGTGTATTTAATATTGAGTTAGTGATTGAAAATTTTTGGGGAAAATTCATGCATGTTATTAGCATGTTCAAGGAGGTTTTGTTAATTAGTTTTTGACAATTCAGATTAAATTTAAAAGACTTGAGGCTTTTGATTGTAGGATTTTATAAGAGGATGTATATGAGGTATTATCTCCAAATTCATTAGATGGAGGTAGAGGTGTATAGGTTTCTTTGAATAGAACTAGAGGAACTAGTATAGTATGAACACAACCCCTGGTGTAAGAGATAAGTTAGATGATCAAGTAAAGAAATGGACAATTTTGTGATACAATTGGGACATAAAAGTGTGTATATGTGAGAATAATGGCAGAGAGATGGCTATATAAGAGGGTTCTTTTAATTAGTACTCCGTATCTTTTACTAATTAGTAATAATGTGGTGATTTTCAATTAACTAGTGAAGGGGAGCATAAGGTTATGTCATTTATACGCAGCTTGCGTTCTGTTCCGGGATAGGCATTGTCTATATGGACTGGTGTATATATATATGAACTAACTCAACTAAGCTTTGTCTCACCTTGTTCATGTTTTCTAATGATTTGATTCTGAATGGCAATATACTGAACACAGAATGCTGATCTGATTATGCTGGCACTGGCAACGCACGAGATACATTTTTCGATATTACGAGAGGTTAATTTTGTCTTCGTCTCCTAAGAAACTTGATAGCATATACCCCGTGTTACTCGGGCTCTTCAATTTCTGATGTATCCCTAGGCCTAACACTAAAATTATTATTGCCCTGATGGAAAATTATCTTGTTGCAACTATCATGTTTTTCACCTAGTCTTTTGTTAATAGGATGTAATCACCGTGCCACACCAAAAATCTGCTCCTGAATCAGCACTCGAGACCACCATAAGCAAGATCGCGGACATCAGGGGCGGATTCAGGGGGGGTGCACGGGGGGCAAGTGCCCCCCAATTAATTCTGACAAATTTGGTTACATATATTAAAGAGTTGCACTAATTATCACAAACTTTGAGTAGCTGAGATGGTACTGAGCCCACTATTTTTTAGAAGCCACCAAAGTTCGAATCCTGGGCATGACATTTATGGCTTTAATTTTTATTTTCTAAAGGTTTATTATTTGAGATCTAAAATATTAGAAAAAATGCATGCAAAGATTATTTTTTTCGGTGTTAAAATTTCAAGATATGCATTCATTCTAAAAAAAAGTTACTTATTCAATTTTGCCAAGTACTCATAACTTTAATTTACTCATTTAATGAATTACAAAAATAAACGCTGCAGTGAACGATTTTGTGCCCCTCCATTCCCTAGATCCTGGCTTCGCCACTGGCGGACATCAGTGGAAGGGAAGATCATCCTTAACACCCGTGATAGAAATCAGTCTTTACTGATCCTACCACAAAATTTTCATGTATGTGTTTGTACATTCCGTAAATGATCCCCAAAACATGCATTTGTACTAATTATAGACAATGTATATTGTTGTAGAGTTTGTCCATGTATGGATTTGAGGGAATACCTGGAGCTTGACTTGCAAATTGTTAATCCACCAGATAAATTTGTGTTTGACAATGAGAGGATTGTTTTTAAATTTTTTTTCTTTCATGTGTTTCTTCATGAGAAACGATTTCGTACCTCATATGCCAACTTTGGAGATGCCCGAGGTTAGTATGGTGTTGGTACAGAATAATGATTTAGAATAATGATTTGGACGAGCCTTATGAACTGTAATCTCACATAAACAAGTCATTGATGACAGTGTGGCATAGACTTGCTAATGCACTTCTACGAGAAAGAGTTCAAAAAACTTGGTGGATACCTAGTCGATATGCAACGAGTAAGAAGAACATAACTGCCTGCTACGTTGTTTCATTCACTTGAATTATAGATCAAGAAAAGCTTCTGAAGGCGACTTGCGAGCTTAAGGCTGAAATTAAGGTATGTCTTAAGCTTATCACTCTACTGATTGACAGTAAGTTTACAGTTTGACTCCGATACAAAGCTGCGTAATGCAGGAGACTGAAGCTAGAAGAAACGTCGAAACATCTGATCATTTGTTCTAGAGAGGCTCACAGAGGTTGAGATTGATCTGAGTCCTATCATTCTACCATCTTTACTAATATTATTGTTGATGTTCTAATGTAGACAGTAAGTTTGTTTACCTTTCTTCTGCGTAGTTGTGCTGGAATGATCTGGGATTACATAGAACAACATACAGAAAAGACAGAGAAAGTTAATCTTGTCATGTGCAAGTGACGTGACCTAGTTTTCACTCTCTTCATGTCGCGCGTTTCCTCCCATACCCACTCAAAACCTCCAATTTTACTCATAAAACTTATGTTTTCTCTCCAAATCTTTCCATTTCTACCCCCCAAAACCTTCAATATATGTTTCATAGTGATGAAAGTGCTCAAGTATAGTGATGTTGTAGGACAAATGTGGTATAAGAGGCATTGTGTGAGTTTATGTTATGCTAGAAGAATAGTAGGGATTGAAGAAGTAGTGAGATAGAAAGAGGGAAATTGGTGAGAAAATTATAGTGAGATAGAAAGAGGGAAATTGGTGAGAGAATTGGAGGGGAATTAGTATAGGAGCAAATGAAGGGGAATTAATCAAACGGGGGAAATTGGAGGATTAATCCCCAAAAAATTGAAGGGAAATCACGAAAAATTGAAAGGAAACAAAAGAAATAAACGAGTCAACGTCGGAAAGGAAAGTCAAATGATCGGAATAGTATTTTGGTAGGAAAAAGATAGAAAATGCACTTTATAAGGTAGGAAAATATCCTTTTAGACATATAAGTTAGGAAACTGGAAGTTTGTAAATATATAAGGTAAGATTTGGAAATTTATCCTAATATATTATATGAAATTTCTTACCATATCTCAACCAATAATTGTATTTAATACTATTTTTACGTTCTATCTTATTAATAAGTGTCAAGTGTCATTCTAGGAAAGACTTGGTTTCAGGTTTTACTCTATATATAGTACTAGTTTGCATGCCCGGCCCGCGCTGTATATCTATATTGTTATACTCATTTTATGAAATTTTCAGTTTATCTTTGTTATAATATTATTAGCAACACTATTATTTTCGATAAATTAGTTTTATCACCATAAATTATATTATTTTTCATAAATTAGCTAATAATTTTCATTTATTACTTTTAGTAATTGCGTGCATAAAAAGCTGACTTGGACAGTAGTTAAAATTAAACTGACACGTGTACAAAAAGTAACATTTAATTAGTCCACATCTTTCTGTATATTCTAATGATATCTTAACAGATTTCAGTGAAATTAAATAGGTAAGTTATGATATCTTTTGTAACCAAAAATAAATAATATTATCTTCTATGAACAAAAATAAAATGTAACTATTTTTTTGTAGATATTTTGAGTTTTGACAACAAAATAAAAGAAAAAATAATATTCTTTCTTTTGTTAATAGGTGGTGTAATTTTGAACACATTAAATTGCTTTTTAAGCATGTGATATACATACAATAAATATTGTTTTTTTGGTGGAATTTTAAAGTGATGATCTGTAATTATATAAACTAAAAATGTAACGGGCGTGGGAGTGTTGATTAAGGAAGATATTGTTTTGTTTCAAACTCAAAATTGTTTGAACCCCAATTAGAATACCGTTTAGAAAACGTGACGGGTGTGGGAGTGCTGATTAAGGAAGTTAGGTAAGAAGTCCGTGAATATTGAGGGTTGGCTAAAACATTTGATCAAGGGTGAGTGGGTGTCTAATAACATGTTGTAGGGGATTAGGGGTGTTAGCAAAGAGATTAGGTCAAGTTGGACTGCCAATTAGGAAATGAATTTCATGGTGTGGGTGAGAGTTGTTACGTAGAGGACCCCGTATACGAGTTATCAACGAATTGTGGGAATATCTAAGAAAATTGACCAAGGAGGAGGTCAACTAAGAAAGTTGTCAGCATTATAAGGGTTCTCGAGTACAACAGTCAACGGGCGGTGAAGGGATCAAGTTAGAAATCAAATAAGTTGGCAAGAGATAGGGAGGTGAATCAAGTGGTGAAGGGGGTTTTCTTGATTATACATTCTACTTACTTTATACAACAAATTAGATCATACGCAAGTTGACCTGTTAAACGGGTATGATCAATTTAAAAATTGGGTATGTCGCTAAAAGTCGGATCAAATGCAACTTCAGGCCGTGTTTGGATTTGAATACGGGCCTTAAATACATTTGCACGTCGTTTTGTTTTTTTTTATAATCAAAGTAATATTATATTTATTATCCCAGATTTTCTAATAATGTAGAATATTAATAGTATTGTAATCAAATTTATGATTTTCAATTTTTTATAAAAACTTCTCTTCAAAATTTTTTTCTACACTGAAATTAATTCCCTTAAGATTTGCATAATTGTGATTTGTGTTTATATTAGATTCCAAATAACTTCCTAACTAATGTAATTAACATAAAAATTGTCATCGATCTCTATGCTTTGGAATGTAAAATTGCAAATTATCCTTTTCATCTCCCTCCCCCTCCTTCCCTCTTCATACTCATTCCCTCTTTCTTTTTTCTCGGTTTCTCATCTTCTCAAAACCTCCTCAACTTCAACAATCTAGCTTCAAAATCCAAACTTTCTTCGCTGGTTACTTCACTGGGTATAATGTTAGGTATTATGAGATCAGTGCATAGGTATGATGGTGTCTATTTATGCAACAATGTGCAATTACAACGGCTACAAAAAAAAAAAAAAAAAAAAAAGTTGTTGCAAACGGATGCAATGTGAAGCAGGGACATCATTTGCACTATATTAAAAAACTCAGGGACACCACAAAACACAACATGGTAAAACTGGGGGACACCATGTGCATAGTGTTTTTCATCATCAACAAAATTTCGAGAGAAAATATTGGAAAAATGGTTTTCAGTTTGGTATCGTTTTCTGTTTTCAGTTTTCTGTTGTTTTGAAAACCAAAGTCCCGTTTTTGAAAACCAGAAAAAATGGTTTTCAGTTTTCAGTTGTCAGTTTTCATTTTCTATATGACTATGATAGAACCAAACAATTTAAAGTTAATTTTGTAACTTATTTAACTAAATTTTTTACGAAAAATAACTAAAAACTGAAAACGGCAGTGATACCGAACGGACCCTAAATTTTTGGTTTTTGTTTTGGAAAAATCAATATTTGGAGATTTTTTGGAATTTTTTTGAGAATTTTTATTTTTTATGTATATTTTTATTATTGAAATATAATTAACAACACTAATTACCTTCCGACCAACCACTAATGACGTCCACGTCATCAGTTAATAGAACTCTATTAACAGAGTTAGACCCAGGGACACCATGTGGCGGGTTGTGTAAAACTGGGGGACACTAGAGGATAGTAGTTTCAAAAGCAAGGACACCATGTGGAAAACGTCAAAACTCAAGGACACCACGTGCATTGGACGTACATTTAATGTACTACTTCCTATTTTTATTTCACTTTCGAAAAATGCTTTGAGTAATTATATTGGGAGTGCTACACTGTGTTTAGTAAAACTAGCTGAAATAGTAGTTGAACGCTGAAATAGTAGTTGAATGTTGAAATGATAATTGAAAGCTGAAATAGTATCTGAATGTTTTTAGATGATAGAAATATGAGTGTTTGGCAAAATTAGCTTAATTATATGGTAGCTGGTGTCTATAGAATTACATAAAAATGAATTATTTATGTTTAATCTTATTTAATAATGAGTTAAATTAGGAATAAAATTATGATAAGTAAGTAACTTAAATTTTAATAAGTTACATAGAGTAACTAAAAAATAAGTTATCTTATTATTTAAGCCAATGTTATTACCAAAACAACTTCTTTGGCTATTTTGACCATCTTAGCTTATTGTGCATACCGAACATAAACCAAATGACAGACCCTTTTACCTTAGTAACCAAATGTAAAGGCGGAAAAAAAAATTAGGCTAGTTTATATTATGGTAAAATTAGTTAAAAGATGAAATAGAAGCGGATAGTTATTAAAATGGTAGATGACAGCTGAAATAGTAGCCATAATATTGGTACCATAAAGTTTCTAACTGAAAAGGCTGATCAAATAGATCGGTTATCACAAATTTTATTTATTGATCCAAATTAAAGTTTTGACATTAGACACGAAAATGGTTCTTGAGCCTCAACGAAGCTTCAAATATGTTTTCTTTTGTCGCAAAAGCACTAACTCTGACAAACTCCTCGCCTTTCAAACCAAATCCTCGACCCGGTACAGTTAATATGTGAGTTTTCTCAAGAATCTCATTGAAAACATCCCATGATTTAGAGCCCGGAAAATGTACCCATAAGTAAGGTGCATTCTTCCCACCATAAACGTTTAGTCCTAATGATACAAATAATTCTTCTAAAATTTTGGCATTGTCCATGTAGTCGTTAATGGTGGAGCGTAACGCCTGAAGAAAATATAAAAGTAAAAGATATTACATTATTTATTGTAGCATAAAAAGTCTCATAATAAAGCGTCGTCCCCTTAATAAACTATTTAAAACCACTTTATTAAATAATTGGCTACATAAAAGAAAGCGTCTTAAACAAAACTTAATCATGATGGAAGAATTGAAACACAAAATACCTTGTAACCCAAAGGTGAAAGGCATGCTAGTCCACCAGCTTGGGCAATATTAGAGGCACCATTAAAAGACGTACATATTATGCGATTATAGTCCTGAATAACAGGAAAACCATTTGAATATGAGAGTTCCTTTGGCACCACTGTCCATCCCAATCGCACTCCTGTAAATCCTGCTAGTTTGGAGAATGACGATACTTCGATTGCAACCTGTACGCATAGTAGTGGTGGTTATAACACAATAACAAGAAGAACAAACAATACTACTCTTTGTTATTACATATTCTATGTTTGATAGGAAAAGTATATATTCTTTAGTATATGTTCTTTACTTTCTGATTTGGCTCATCAGTTTACGCATAATGATAATGAATGATCGATCACCTGAGTAGTAAGTCCTAACCCCGGCCCACAATTTTGCATGGTCTATACTCTGATCTCATTTGAATTTCTACCACATTTTTATTACTTACTAACATATACGACCGTGCAAAATGAAAGAAGATAACATGAGAATTCAGAGGGACTTTGTATATATTTCGTATATATGTTGCTTATTACTTATGTGAAACTTAAATTGACAAGCAAGATAAAATTGGTCAATTATATAATTAGCCATGTGAAGAACATATAGATAAGTTTGTTGGCTAACCTGTTTGGCACCAGGAATTTCAAATATTGATCTAGGGCTTTGGTCAGTTATATAACTAGCATATGCAGAGTCATAGACAATAATGGAGCCATTATTTCTTGCAAATTTCACAAGGTTTTCGAGTTCGAGTCGAGACGCAGCGTATCCGGTAGGGTTGTTGGGAGAGCAGAAAAAGATTACATCTGTTCTTGGAATGTTAGACAAGTCTGGGAAGAAGTTGTTTTCAGCTCCACAACTCATATATACAATGTCATTGTACTTTCCTGTTTTTTCTTCGTACTTTCCGGCTTGCCCTACTATTACACTTGAGTCAACATATGCCTGATTTGAGAGAGAGACACACGCATTAAACAGATATCAATCATATCATATACTAGTAGTTTTATGGATTTTTTTTTTAATTGGTAAGCGGGGCCTCTTGGGGTGGGCTTCCTACTGCCAAGAATAAGCACACCCAAAGATCAGGTCCATCCTATGGGAGATAAGGGGGGGGGGAGGGGATCCCTCTTCCCATGGAGGCGAGAATTGAACCTTGGTATCCTGGGTGGAAGGATGAAGCCTTCACCACTGGAGCACCAGGGGATCCTCGTTTTATGAATTTTTTTAACATGCCCTCAATTCATTTCCTTCCATAATTAAGTGATATTCTTAATAAAAAAAAATTCCACAATTTGAATTTTACTAGGTTGTCGATGTGTCATATTCCACATTAATATGTACATACTGGAAACGTAGGATCTTGAACAGCTATAGAAATGTTTGATCCAAGCAACATCTGCACAAGAAATTAAAGAATTAAATTATAGTCAATTAATTAATTATCAAACTCGTCTCCAAACTAAACCATACTCAGAACCGTGCGAGCTAAAATAGATATAAACTTGAAGGTTGGGATACATATTTTTAATAGATTATTGAAGTCCTCTAGTAGCATAGGAAAGTGAGTACCTGCAAGCGAGATATGTCACATTGTGCCCCATCAGATACAAAGATCTCACTACTACTTGTGATCTCTGTGTTTTTGTAAAATGTTTCTGCAATTGTCTTTCTTAACTCCTGACAAGTTTAAGTTAAGTGTTAGTAGCGGCTAGACTGAAAATCCACCTCACATATTCAAACTAAATTTCAACAATTTAAAACAATATTATTGAGTCCAGAAAGTATATATATTCTGTTGAGAGTGAGTGAATGTGTAAAAAGTCTTACAATATTTCCTTGTTCAGCTCCGTAACCGTTGTAACCTTCAATGGTAGATAAGGCTTGTGAATGCTGTAAATAAAGATTAGAATTAGTATTTACATGAAGAAGTGATATACAGAGGTTCATGATATTATGCCACTAGATGCGTGTATACAAAGACTGTATCTCGTGCTCATGATGTTTATTAGTCAAATGCGGATGTATAGTCCACAAGAATTACATCTAAAAGAAAAAACAGTCAAAATTTATTCAAAGAAATGATGAAGCGAATTAAAATAGAAAAACTTAAGGACGATAATATGGTGAATGTGATTGATTCGATGGATAAGTGAAACTAATAAGTAGTCTGGTGTGATACAATCTCAAATTAATTAATTATAAGACCATCTTATGCATTTTTATAGTGACCTCTTCTCCTATTTTATACAGTCTCACGTTATACTTCATTTAGTGATTATTGGTTGAATAATTTATGATTAGAACAGACCACATGAGATGCGTAAAGGGGTTACTACTTTATAAATTACGGCTAATCTTGTATTTTGTGATCCTTTAAAATCACAACAAATATGAGTAATTAGTTTTAAACTATACACGCAAGAATAATTAGTTGTAAAATAAAACGATTATTACAAGTCACATATAATGGTCAACAAAAATGTTAAACTACAATAACTTACTCTGCGAATGTTTCATATATATGACACTTGGGCGAAACCATTATACTCCCTCCATTTCATTCATTTGTTTACGTCGGAACCCAAACCCAACGTAAACAAATGAATGAAATGCAGGGAGTATATGTGGATCGTTAAACTTTTCCCAATTTTTGGGGGAGGTATGTAAGCGGATATAAAAATAATGGAAAATGCACGTGGTACCCCTGTACTTTGGGGTTTCGCACGCGGTACCCCTGCTACTTAATTTTCTGCACGCGGTACCCTCGTACTGTTGAAGAACTGCACATCATACCCATTATGCCTACTCCAGTTATATATTTTCAGTCAACTTCATGATTAGCCACCAATTAGCATTTAGGTTGATTACATTTAAACAAATATTATTATATTATTATATAATATTGTACCTAAAAATCAATAATATCACTAATAATATTAAAAAATAAATTCTTCACAAAAAAATTTGAAAAAAAAATGCTGAAAAGAGAAGGATAATGTGGTTAATAAAGGGAAAGGAAAGTTCCAATGGTTAGTTTTCTAGCTGTTGTAATTTAGGTACAGTGTGCGAAGTCCAATAATACAGGGGTACCATGGGCAATCCCTTCAAAGTTCGAGGGTACCATGTGCAGTCCATTCAAAGTTTAGGGTACCATGTACAGTCCATTCAAAGTTCAAGGGTACCATATGCAAAAAATAAAAAATAAAATTAGGGATTTTTTTTTTTTAATTTTTCAAAAATTTATGTGAATTTTATTTTTATTTAAATTTTTTTAATATTATCATCACATCTGTTAAATGTAATTAACCTAAATGCTAATTGATGCCACATCATGAAATTGATTGAAAATGTAATGGTAGTAGGAATATGGGTACGACGTGCAGTTATCCAAAGTATGGGGGTACTGCGTGCAGACAGTTGAGTAGCAGGGGTACCGTGTGCGAAACCCCAAAGTACAGAGGTACCACGTGCATTTTCCGTAAAAATAAATTTATATTATACGACTCTTTTGGCCAATGACTTTAGTGGCTAGAAGTTTGACCCTTAAACTAACCACAATGGTGTGGCAAAACCTCCAAGGATAAGGGCATGAGCAATTAAAAAAAGGGAAAAGAAACAAATTTGAGGCAATTGGGGCAAGCAAGAGGCATTTCTTGCCTTTGGGATTAACTTAGGGCATTGGGTGGGAAGGGAGAGAGAAAAAAAATTCATACTTTGGTACACATTGAAACGGTTATTTTTATATTATAAAAATTTCAAAAAATATAAAAAAAACACACCAACGTCTATGTTTTTTCGTCCTATATAAATAGAGACCACATTTGATATACTTTGGTATACATTTTCATTTTGTCTATTTCTCATTCATACCTCATATTAATAAAAATGTGCTAATGCCCTAGGGTAAGATAGGCACCAATGTGACCTACCATGGCATTGCCCTAGGGTAAAGTAATAAAAAATCGGTTTTTGGTGTGTTGCCCATAGGGCGGGCAAGGGCACTATTGCGGGTAGCCTTACAAGAGGAAGCGAGTGTCACGCTCCCTAGAACCTCTGCCCCTACTCAGCGGCACCAAAAGAAGGTTGTCGTGTCAGGCCTACCCCTTTATGTTTCCATCTAAGAAGATGAAGACCGTAACTTTTTTCCTTTTATGGTCCTTATGTTACGTTTAGCCTAGGAGACTTCAGTTTTGATCTTGGTACTTCTAGCTTCCTTTTGTGTAAGGCTTGTTGTTGTGTACTTTCCCGTTCTTAGTTACGTTATAAAAGTTTAACCTTCTGGAAAAAAAAAAAAAAAAAAAAAAAACTCTTTTGGCCAGAGTAAAGCTCGTGGTGTATCAATAATAACACTAATTAATTAAGATCTCGTTTGATAAGATTGTATCTTTCTGAACTGATCTGATCTGAATTATTCTCTTCTAATTTGATCTGATGTGAATGATTCTCTTCTAATTTGATCTGATTTGAATGACTTTGAACTGATCTGATTTGAATTTGTTGAATATTTGGTTGAATTTCAGCAAATTAGTATCAATTATGGACCAAATACATTGATAGCTATTTGAACATTTATGATCTGACCTGATCTGATTTGAATGATTTTGATATGATCTGATTTAAATGATTCAGAAACTGATATGGATACTACTTTTATCAAGCCTATCAAACAGAGCCTAAGACTGTTTTGTGTAATAAAACTTCAATGAGAAAGCTTAATTACCTCCGCCATCGCAGAAGATACGACTTGTGGAATAGGATGGGTGGTATCGCCTACTCCGAGTCTGATCAACTTTGCATGGGGATACTTCTTGGCGTGTTCCATTTCTCGCATGCAAATCTAGTAAACCATAAGAAATGAACACATGTAATGACCATATTTTGTGGTCAAAAAAAAAAAAAACGGAAATTAACATATACTAGTATATTTCTGGATTTCAGTTCGATTTTGTTTTGAGATTTTTGACGGCATTTTCAGTTTAATAAGAACAAAACAAAATTGGAGAAGGAATGACATACACGGAGTATACAATAATTAGGGTCCGTTCGGTATCACTGCCGTTTTCAGTTTTTGGTTTTTTGCGTAAAAAATTTAGTTAAATAAGTTGCAAAAATTAATTTAAACTATATGTTAATATAATAGTCATACAGAAAATGAAAACTGACAACTGAAAACTGAAAACCACTTTTTCTGCTTTTCAAAAACAGGACTTCGGTTTTCAAAAAAACAGAAAACTGAAAATAGAAAACGATACCAAACAAACCCAATTACCTCTGGAAACAAGTAATTGTCACGTAAATTTTCCATGTGGGAGTTGCGGGGTACTTTTGTCCTTAGGCTTGCAATTGCTTTTGTGATCATATTCACAGATTAATTAGTGCTTTTGAAGAAACCAAATTTATTATCTTGCGGAAAAAATTTATGAGAGAATTGGTGTGTGTATTTTGTTGTCTTTGTAGATGAACTAAAAGTTGTAATTTTGAACACAATTATTAGGTTTTTAATACTATTCGAGTAAGACTAGTTTGTACTTTAAGTTTCTAGGAAATGTGACAAAATACAATATGCTTATCGAAGATTCTAGGAAATGTGGAAGAATATAATATGCTACTACTCTTTCCTACCAACGTGTAGAGTTTCTATTCAAATTCCAGATAAGCTACATAGACTTATTAAGTTATCATGACAAATGAATTTTCTTGGTATATTATACGGTGTATGTTCGTTTGTACTCTTCAAACATTTCGTTAGATTTAGAGGGTAATGTAAGATTTTTATTATGTTCATGGACTTACTACTTCGCAACAAAAAATCATACGTGGGAAAAGGTGTTGACCAACATCCTCTCCTCTCTCTCTCTCTAAAAAAAACCCACACACACAAAATGACAGAAACTCATTAATGTGCTCTTCTCAGGCTGCGGGTGACCTTTTTAGGTCATTCCCGTATTGATTTTTTCAGTTTTTTATGCTTTTGTTTATGTCTTTAACTAATCTATATGTATGTATTATAAATAAATACGGTCTACTCTTGTTTCTTGTATGTTTTATCTCGTATTGGAGTTCTCCTTCTCTATTTTGGAGTAATTACTTTTGTCTTATACCAGTAGATCAGAAGGCCCGGTTTAATGCCAAATTTTCTTATCTTCTCCCGGGAATGGTGCATTTGAATTTTTATGATCTTCGCTACTCGATCATCTTCTACATCAAGACGGTTATACCACATCTCAAAGTGATTTCGACCGCCCCAAAAGATGTGAGAACATCGAATAGTCGTTATCTTGGACTTAGATCCATGATCAAGGAGCTAATCCTGACCTGTACTTATTTAACGGTCTAGGTTGTCAATTTTATGGTATAGATCTACCTTATTGTAAGTGTCGTTCGACTTTTTATCAATATGATTTTCTAACCTGTCAAAAAGAAAAATACTTAGCAACAAAAAATCACTCACAAAGTCACGACATAGTTATATTATATACTCCATATATAAGTTTAGTATCCTCTCACAGAAGGCTTGCTCACCTTTGAAAAAAGTTGGGGAAAATGTTGTCTTAGATTTTGTTTTTTTTCAACTTATTTTTGTAATGTGATTTAATTAAGTAGATAAAAAAAAATTGCTCAAACTGTGTCACCTCAAATTAGATTATTTGCACTATAAAGTTGGGTTGGGAGTTGGGACACTGTGGTAAAGTTGCTTAGAAAACAAGTAATTTCATGTTTAATGATCTAGCTTATGTTCACAAGTTATATATATCAAGTGACATTGAAAATTGTGCATATTCAGTTTATCTTAGAGAATTACATGTTCAATGATCTAAGTTATGTTCACACACTATATATCAAGTGACATTGAAAATTGTGCATATTCTAATTATCTTAGTGAATATGCATGAACTTGGAGTCAAAGAACACTAATAAACATGAACGAAAATAAATGTAATAAGTTAATAATCAAATTAAATATGTATGCATTGATCTCCAAGGATAAAAGTATACGGGTTTACGTTGTGGTCTTGGTACTAATATGCACTCTGCAATTGTAATTGAGTCTACAATCTTAAATGATTTTGAATTGTGATATACATTATCACTATTGTAATATAAAACGAGTTTTCACATTTTATTTGTAGTTAAGTATATGCATACTAAGGTCATGAACAAAATAAATATATAAGTGAGCTTTTATTTTCCTCAATATGAATTAAAAGAATACACCATGTTCATGCAAAGCACGGGATAGTTCCTAGTATTAGTTGTATAAAAAAGAAAAGTTTTACAAATACTATTATGAGATAGTCTCATATAATGACGAAACTATTTATTCCCAAAAGTTCATATCTTGATTATTGTTCAAAAGTAAATTAGTATTCAAAAGAAATTAAATGCATGCAATACTCTTATCCGGCCAAGCCACGCAGACATAATATTACGGACCAAGTTCATATATATAACGTATTATTAGCAATGCTTATACCAGATAACTTTTACCATGCTCCTTGGAACACACCGAATAAAGAGCATGATGATTATTTTCACAATAGATTAGTAGGGACTACACCTAAAATAATTATTAAAATGAAAGTCGTCATTTTAAGTGTGCCCTACTCCTCTATTGTGAGAAAAGTCATCAACTCATCATCATACTCCTTATACTCCCGAAAACATTGTATAATTTGCCGTATTATTAGTTTCTAACGTAGCATAATACGGCATAGATATACGTAACAAGTGATAAATGGTTTCAATTACGATTTAACAAAAGTATAGAAATCGAGTTTGGTTACTTCGAAATTAAAGATTTGTCTATTGTTAGCTACTATTTGACTAAGGGCCCCGTAATTTTTCTAGGCGGCCTTGTACACAAGGGTGTCCCAATTCCATTTATCCCTCCAATAAGAAGATCAACAATTTCATAAAGCTAAATAAATTTATTTTCTAAAATTAATGATTTTCTAAAATTTGATTGGAGGGGGTAAAAATAGTGGGAACACAAGTTCTCTAAACTGGGGTTGCCAAAAGAGGAGGACCATGGACCCAATTTCTTTGCTAATGGTCTTTGCTATATCTTTGCCTTGAATAATTGGTAGTCTCTTAACCTCGTGTTTAGGGCGGAACTCGGAACAAAGCCAAAGTCCAAAGACGGCTCCCAAAAACAGGAGAACAGAGGTATCTGCGAAATACGGAGTAAGTTTTGCCGTTCCGAATTCGGTAAAAAAAAAAAAAAAACAACAACAAAATGAGTTGAATGTAACCTAAACCGGCAGCAACTGGTACAGTGCAACTTAAACATAAACTTAAACCACCACGCACGATCTCCTCTGAATAGCTTCTACTACAAGCTAATAATCACTAATTTTCATTGGGGAAAATTTCTGGGGTTTTCTTATCAATCGTGGAATTTTGCCCCCAATTCAATATTGCAACTTTACTGGTAAACTTCTTAATTCAATTTCCCTATTTTTTTTGTTATGATGAGTTTATGATTTCTGTTCATTATAAATGCTGAATTTTAGTTTAGAGAAATTTGGGTGAAGTATTGGTGAAGTTTGGGATTGGTAGAAAAGTTGCTGAAGATTGAATTTTGATCTGATTTATTGGGGAACAATTGAAACTAATATTGGAAATTTGCAATTTTGTTCGTTAAAATTTGTTGGATATTTTTAATTTCGCAGGTGGGTATTGTTAGAATTTTGCACAGGGCCCCTAAAATCTACGAGACGGCGGCGCTTTGTATTCCGTATTGGATACGCTGTCGTCGAGCATTGCCAGCCCTACACAGACCTACAGTCAGTATAATGAGGAACATTAGAGTAGGCAGACCTAGTGCTTACTCTAGTGATGGGTCTGATAGAGAGGAAGCGCGAATTTTGTCATCCGAGTTAGATAAGGATAGTGTCATATCGAATAATGGTCATGCTCAATTGACCCCTGAAATTGAGAAGAAGTATGTTCATCGGGTTTATGATGCGATTGCTCCCCATTTCAGTGCTACTAGATTCGCTAAATGGCCTAAGGTTGCAGCGTTTTTGGAGTCGTTGCCACAAGGATCTCTTGTCCTTGATGCGGGATGTGGGAATGGGAAATACTTGGGTTTGAACCCCAACTGTCTTTTTGTAGGATGTGATATTAGTTACCCGTTAATTAATATATGCACCGATAGAGGGCATGAAGCCCTGGTTGCTGATGCTGTGAATATGCCTTATAGAAATGGTTTGGGTGATGCCGCAATTTCTATTGCGGTGTTGCATCACCTAAGCACTCCAAGTAGGAGAATAAAAGCTATTGAAGAGCTTGTTAGAGTGGTTAGGAAAGGAGGCTTAGTTTTAATTACAGTTTGGGCTGTGGAACAAGAGGACCCAGGCTTATTGAATAAATGGACCCCACTGTCCCATAAGTATCTGGATGAGTGGATTGGACCTGGTACTCCTCGTGTTCGTAGCCCTCGGTCAGTCAATCTAGAAAGCATTCCCGAAAATGAGGATAATGGTTCCCGGTTGTTGTGCAAAGACTCTTGTGATTCTATTAGTACGAAGCTGGAGACAACCTTGGAGGTAACTGTCCAAGAAGAAGACAAATTATTCTCCGGTGAGAGTGAAGGTCAAGAAAGCCAGCAAGAGTACTTTGTTCCATGGCACTTACCCTATCATCGGGCAGAAGTCAGTGGTGCTTCTGCTTGTGCTGTTGCAACTGGTCTGGCGAAGAAAGATGATAAGAAGGGTGCTGTAGTGTACAACAGATACTATCATGTCTTTAGCGAGGGTGAGCTTGAAAGGTAAATTCCCAAGCTTATGCGTTCAGTTTTTCTTTTCCCTTGCTCTTAATCATCATGTGATTCTTTTTGTATTCGCAAAATTCTGTGTCTTTTAATTTGGCTGAAGTCATGAATTCATATTAAGGGAGAATTACTAGCTGCATTGTTACTTTTCCTTAGGCTGCTGCATCATGCATTCTTTTATGTTATCAGTTGGTAAACACAATGGAGAACCTTCCTTCTAGGGACACATTGCCAATTTGTGATCAGTTGCTACACGCGTATATATTATTAGGAAAGTGTTGGTTTTTGTTTCACATGTAGATATGTTCCTGGGTTTGACAATACTTCTACCTATCATACTGAATAATGGCAAAGTTGAAGTCATATACAGTGATGTGTGACCCTGTTGGCTGCTTTAGACTCTTCAAAGTTCAGTTTGGCCGCTTCCTGTATCGTCTGCACATTAGCTAGTGCAGCTTGAGAATTTGTCTGTTGAATATTCTAATCACCTTACCGTGTGAACTCTTAAGTTTGACATTTTTTGCACATGAGCACTTCTACTTGTGCATTAACACTTTTTTGTTTTGTTTCTTTTGTTTGTTTGGTTTTTTTTTTTTTTTTTTTTTTTTTTTTTTTTTTTTTTTTTGTTTTGACATTTCAACTCAGATTTATTTGTCATTGAGTACCTTTTTCTATTTGATTCTCAAATTCCATGGACTGTTCTTGTTTGCATAGATGGAGGAAGCTGATCACTGATATAATGGGAACAAACTGCAGTGTAATTAGTATAGGTCTTCATAAAACTAAATTTGTTGAAATCGAAAACGTTGCAATTCAGTGGATTGCAAGTCAATAGCAGCGTCACTGCATTTTAAGCTCTGAGTGAGTGAAAATGGAAATAAGTAGAGAGTTTCAGCCTAAGAATTATCACATAAGACAGTAATGTAACTAGAAGAAATTCTTGACGTAAAAAATTGCTACAGAGTTATGAGGTGACATAGGTAAGAAGTTCCACAAACTAGAAACTTAGAGGCTGTTTGGTTTGCCCGGGTGGGGGGGGGGGGGGGAGGCAAAGGAAATGAGGAAGGGAAAAGAGGCTAAAGGCAAGAAAGTGAGAAACCCCTATGATTATTCTGTGTGTTTGGTTGGCAAAAGATCAAACCAGATCCTCACCCCACCAAGCTACACGACTGTCACATCTCAAAATGGAAACTTATCATTATTAATATAAAGGAAATGATATGTGAGGGTTAGGGGAAGAGGGCGAAAACATGGATTAAGGGTCACTGAAAGCTATAAGGTTTAATAAAGATTCAAGAAAATATGGTGTTGGAGAGAGTGGAGTGGAGGGAAAGAATTCATGTCGATGAAGGGATTGATCTCTGCGGTCATACTTAATTCTTTTTAATTTATTTATTGTATCTTTTTATTTTAAGAAGTTAATATTTCATTCATCCATTAAAGGGATAAAAAGGTTTCTTACACGATGAAAACCACTAAAAAATCTTTAGCATTATTTATACTTCTCTATTGGTAATTTTCAAGCTATTTTCTTTCATTAAAAATCTGAATCAAATTTTCTTTGTACCTTTCCAAATGGTTTGCATCAATTTTCCTCTTGTTTTTTTCTACACTTGTTTCTTATAATTCAATATTTTGCTAACTCTCGTTCAGAAGGTGTTGATCCGTTGTATGTCTTTCTTTTCTACTGTTTACACTTCTGTTTTGCCAGATTGCCCTACTCTGTAGGATGTGGATATCCCTCAAAACTGTTACTTTCCCCCATGTTGGGACTTTTGCCCCAAACAACCACCTAGTAATTTATGGGAGTTTTATAATGCATGTTCTCTTTGTGAAAAGTCTGACAACCAGATAACCACTCAGATGATATGGAAAATGGTTTCTTGCTCCAATTTTGCATTACCCATGAGTTCGTATACCTGGTTAATTTTTGGCAATGCTGTTTGTCCTGGCTTTTGTAGATCACTTCCTGGAAATATTGTGTAATCTTTGGTGGGAGTTTCTATTTACTAACATTATACTCGTTGACCACTTGGAGCTTCCATTGAAACTTTCAAAAAAAAGTATCGGAAGAGCTAAATCTGATGAGTGCATTGTGTTGTTGGTAACTTTGGTTTCGTCTCTAATATTGGTGATTTGTGCAGTTTGGAATATTTTCCTACTCCCTTGTGTTTTCTCCTGTTCTAGTCGCTGGTTTACCTTATTGTATCAGTGGGGCAAGCACAAGAATGTCTTTTTTCTTTATATCGCTCTGTATAGTTTCTTTTAGACTACACTACAGTTGTGTCATGCATGTACTTCAGTAAAAGAGTCCAGTATTTTTTTGGAGTTCTGTTTGTTCAGCTTAAGAAGTGAGGATTGGAGTTGTCTAGCAATGCAGTGGAGAGACCATCTCTTGCACTCTTGAGTCTGATGTTTCACTTTGCAGTGGTTTTTTTCTCGTCTTTTTGGGATGCCTAAGATGGATAGGTTGAGATCTTCAGATTGTGTTTCACTGGCATCAGATATAAATAGCTTTCTCTTTCTGTGCCCTGGGTATTATCATGACTAACTTATATACACAATATGAATTTAATTATACTAAAACATTTTCTATAGGATTGACATAATTATGAAGGAAATGAATGGGGGTAGCTTTGCAAAACAAGTTGTGTCAGTGTCCCCAATGTCGTTCAAGACTCTTGGTTGACCATATCCGCATGTTGCTTAATTCTGAAATTGGAGTGTCTGATACTCCAATGGTGTCCCGCTGACACTCATGAGTCTAAGTAACAGCATGTTGAAGTAGGTCTACCTCTAAGGCTTTAACATAGCAAGGGGGTTTGATTTCTAACTGGGGAAGCTAAATTGCACCTTCTGCTATTTTGTTTTTGTGGCAAATATTATGTAGATAAAATCTCTAGTCTAGGCACAGTATGATTGGGCACTGGGTGAGGGTTGCTTACAATCATGTTTTAGTTAGTTTTGTTCCTGCCCATCTAGGGCCCTGCCAGCTCACGCCGTTTAGGATTTGTACTATGTGGAAGTTGCTCTGGGAAAAAGTGTGCACAAAGGCCGGAGGGCAACAAGGTTTCATATTGTCGAGTAGAGATAAGGAGTGAAATGTCGAAGTGCTTGGTGATGCTATGATCGAAAAGTGAGGGACTTGTGACTTTAGTGAGAGGTTTGTTTTGTGCTATACTCATTTGTGAAGAAGCTGGAGGACCTATATCTTAAGGAAGTAAGGAAATTAGCAGTGAATGAGCTACGGAGGGAGAGTTAGTTGCTAGAAGGGGAACTTCGTCGAAGAGATAGATACCAATTTTGGAAGGTCAAAGAGATAGCTTATTTGTAACTGTTGTGGTAAGATAGACTCAGTTGAACGTATATCTTATGAAGAGGCACAGGCTAGCCATAACCTTTTCCATAGGTTTTCCTATAGGAACTGCTTTACCAGGTTAAGGTTGGTATAATTATTAGTCTCAGTTTGAGCTATGCAAGATAATTTTGCGAACTTCTGAGCATTTGGAATTTGATTCACCCATATTGTTGAATAGAGAGTGGAGGCTGTAAAGTTTGAGTGGGGTTGTTATTAAGGTGAAGAGGGGAAAAAGATGATGTGATTGAGTAGGTCTTGAAGAAGACACGATGAACTCAAAATTCTGAATTGCTGAGGTGTGAGCTTGAGGAGATGGTGGATGAAGGCTTGAGATATACTGAAGGTATTTGGGGTTGTCTGGTGGATGGAAGTTAGTCTCTTTCTGTAGTTCTTGAAGAAGACACAATGAGCTTACATTGTAGTTCAGAGAAGTCCATTTTTTTTTATTTTTTTTTTGGGAGGGAGACAACTCACAGTTGGTTAGTAATTGTAGTAGATAGGTGGAGATTCCTGACATTTTTAGTTTTTCCTTTTTTTTTTTTAAGATTAAAATCAGTCATTTTAGTGTTATATAAGAGCTGTAAAATGCAAAGTGTTGATATTATGAGGACCTTTGAGTGGCCTCGGACTCCCCAAGTGTATTACTCCTACACAATATGATTACTGATATGATAATTGATTGGAGGAGTATTTCTCATAATGACTTTGTTAAATACGATCCTAGATGGATTGTTTCTTAAGTAAAACTGCATAAGTTAAAAGACTTTATTGTCCTTCCCATTCCGTCCTAGAAGGCTTGCTAGCTTAGGGGCTGATCTATAACAGGGTCCCTCTGTGACAGTACAGCGTTCTACGTCTTATTGGGGCTTCTTAAGAGGCTTCTGAAGAGGTAACCCGCCCCCCCCCTTGTGACAGTATAGCATTCTTCATTCTCGACAGGTTGTTAAGGTCTTTTCAGAAAGTTCAGTGAGGAGAATTTGGGATAAAACTTTTTTTATTCCGTGTGATTACTCATGTGCAGACTTGTAACCTCTTGTTAAGGGTGGAAAAAAGTTCAAATGAAGAAAAACATCAGTGTTTTTTTTTTTTTTTTTGGTGCAGTAGTTTTTACTTTTTGTAGGCTTATATTTTTTTATGGTTGGGATCTTACTTCATACATTCCTCTAATGGTGTGCGTTATGCAGTTACATCTGAATCATCTTTTCTTCTTTTGAATGTGTGTGCAGTTTGGTATCTGGAATAAGCAATGCGAAGATCGTGGATCGCTTTTTCGACAAATCAAACTGGTGCCTCATTCTTGAAAAAACCCAATGACAGATAAAAAGACACAGCTTCAGTGCTCTCAAATCACCAGATGAGACTACAGGTTTTTTGAAGCTTGCCAATACATACATAAGCCTGCTCCAAGCAATTTTCATATCCGAGGTTCCAGGTTCCACTGATCATCACCTGTTCACACATACGGAGTACAAACTAGAAACATAAGAGCTCCATGGCCAAGTAACATTATCGAGTTCTGAATATAGATAACGCGAAATCATCGGAGTTTGGCAAAACCGAATCGGGGATTGAAGGATTGTTGTACTATTGGAACCTCGTGTACCATTATTTTCCTATGCGTGTGTTACATTTCCGATGTTTTTGTTCCAGATTCATTTGCGTTAGCACAGCATACGTATTTTCTCAAGTCTCAACGAACCTTTTTGTTCCTGTTGCTCTTTTTCGAAATTGTAGGATGCCACTTTCAAAGTCAAGATGATATGTGATGAATTAGATCGCAGTTTCCGATTCTCTTCTACTGCTGTACGGAGAATCGGCTATATATGTCTTTGTTTTTCTCATCTAAATCATGGAAAAGGAAATCCATGAAGAGTGCAATTAGATGTAGCAGTCCATAGATAATGAGTTTCATGGTTAGAGAGAACGTAACTTGAGTAATAAACCTCGATTTCCAGTATACCTTGATCGACTCGAAACCTATTTATGGTGCAAGTTAATCTTATTTTCGATATAGGAGTACTTTTTTTTTATTAGGGTGTCTAGACTGTCTAGAAGTGCGTAAATTAGAGTTAAATTATTTTGATGGAGAGCAATCGATCCTTGACCCAAATTTTGGGTTGGTCCTAAACTCCTAATCCTAAACGTACATTTTGCTTTACAAATAAGAAATTTTTAGACTTTTTGTTATTTTGGACGTCGAAAAAAGTTGAGTTGAGGTCGAAACAGTTTTAACTCATGATGATGTCGAAAAAAAAATTCTTACGCTTCCTCATTAAGAAAAATATACTCCGTATATATTAATGAGCTTTGATAGCCCAATAGCACCTATTGGACGATTTCGTCCAACAGGGCGCTAGAAGACAAATTTGCCTCAAACTATATTACCCATCTACCTTCCCAATCACCCACCTTCTTCCTTCACCTTCTCACCTGCAATTCTGCAAACCTCCATGGCCACGCACTTGGCACACCCAGGCCTATCACCTTCACTATCACAATCTGTCACCATCAACGACCAGTCGACCACCCATTCTGGCTGGACCCAAACCCCCAGAATAATAACCCAAATCAACCCAACAACCTTACTCAACCCAAAAAATCTCATTCAACCCCCCTCTGTCTCATCTCGTGCTAAACCACTCATCGTTTCCGACGAAGATAGGTGCGACGACATCACGACAACCATATTCAACTCCATATATTCAAATTCCAAACAACTATATATCATTCCGTTTTCGCCATATACCATCTCAATCTCCGGCGACATTGAACCAACCATATTCAACTCCATATATTCAATTTCGAAACAGCTATATACCATTCGGTTTTCGCCATATATCATTGCAGTCGCCAAAAACACTAAACCCAAACCCAATAACAATAGCCACTGACCACCCAACGCCGCTTCGCGGCGAAACACAACGACAGCCTATGTCGAGTGGCTGTTTGAAGGGGTGTGGTGAACCCTTTTGGGCCTGTATTGAGGTTGCCGAAAAAGGTTTTATGGTTGGCGTTCCCGGCGTCGCTACCGCCGCACTGGAAACGTCAACCCTAAAACCTTTTCCGGTGACTGCGTGGGGGCAACAATGGAGATGGAAGGCGAAAAGTTACAACAATAAAGATGAAATGAAAGAGCCGAAGGGACTTAACGACGCGACTTAATTGGGGCCCTCAAGATGGTTGTTATGTGTGGGCGGCGGTTTTGGGTTTAGAGAGGCGGAATAAGTGGTGGGCGTTATGGCTGGTCTGGGGTGTGTCGTGGATCTGGGTGGGTGTGGCTGAAAGTATGAAAGATGGGATGAGAGAAGGGAGAAGAAGGTCGGGGTAATTGAGGAAGAAGAAAAAAAATTTGTCCTCTAGTGTCCCTATTGGACGATTAGTCCAATAGGGACTATTGGTTTAACATTTCCCTATATTAATCGTAGTAATAAATTTTTATGAAAAAATGTAATTAATTTAAGCAAAAAAGAAAAGTCGGAAAAATATAATTAATTTTAGGAAAATTTGTGGGAACCACCTTCAACTATCACCATTTTTTGGTAAACCAACTTATTAATTTTTTTTTGTGGAGAACTACCAAATATAAACAAAACCAAATGGTAGAACCACCTCCTTACCCAAACCACCGACCCAACACCTCTAACCATCACGCATCACCACCCGTCAACACCAACCACCACCTTAGCTACCCTCGACACCCCCAACATGGTCGTCGATCGCCGGTTACCATGCTTGTAGCGGCCGGAAACCGAGAGGAAAGAGAGGATGGAGGGAGAGAGAAAATGATCGTGGAGGGTGGAGGACATGGAGCGGGGGGAATGTGGTGGTCGGCGTGGCCTTGTCGAAGGTGGGTGGTGGCAGTCGCGGCAAGAATGGTGGTGGCTAGTGGTCGTTAGAGGTGGTGAGAGGGTGGTTTGGGTAAGGAGGTGGTTCTACCCTTTGATTTTGTTTATATTTGGTGGTTCTCCACAAATTTATTTTAATAAGGTGGTTTTCCCAAAAAATGGTAAAAGTTAGGGTGGTTTCCCACAAATTTTCGTTAATTTTAGTGCTTATTGAGAATACACATAGTCAAAATTTTGGGAAGACGACCCTCAAAAAAAAAAAAAAAAAATTGGGAAGACACACAGCGCAGCAGAAGTCACTATTAGTACCGCCGCGCCTCAGGTTTCTCTCTCTCTGTCTTCGTCTTTTCATTTAATAGACATTTATTTACATGGTTTGTTCAATCTTGGTGTATTTATTTTGGTGGTGGTGTGTTTAGGAAGCTACTAGTAATAATGGGAGAAAGGGAAGAAGGATATGTGCCTGGTCCTGATTTCGTGGAAGATACACAAGAACCTCTTGTTGATATTCAGATGAATGATAATACTGAGCTTTGGCTCGTTCAATTGCCTGATGACACTGTACTTTTCTCCTCTCCTTTGTCCCTTTTTTTTTTTGGGGGTTTCAATTTCTAGTGTTCATGTCGTTGTTGTTATTTGTGTTGTGCCATTGAATTTCTTGCATACGCAACCGTTTTCGCGTAATTAGGGGAAACCCCAGTTGAGGGTTTAATATTTTAGCTTGATGAATTGCCCGAAACGTAGTTGAGTAAGCTGAGGGTTTAAGGTTTTGAATTGAGGTTGTGCCTTTGATTTCTTGTGTTAGAAAGTTTTTTGTGCAATTAGGCGAAAACCCAGTTGACGGCTTAAGATTTTAGTTTGATGATTTGCCCGAAACGTAGTTGAGTAAGCTGAGGGTTTAAGGTTTTGAATTGAGGTTGTGCTATTGATTTCTTGTGTTAAGAAAGTTTTTTGTGCAATTAGGCGAAAACCCAGTTGAGGGTTTAAGATTTTAGCTTGACGATTTAGCCGAAACGTAGTTTACGGTTTTGGATTGAGGTTGTGCCATTGATTTCTTGTGTTAGAAAGTTTTTTCGCGCAATTAGGCAATAACCCAGATGAGGGTTTAAGTTTCAAGTTTGAGGCTTCTAGCTGACAAGTTGCCCAAAATGCAGTTGAGGAAGATGAGGGTATAGAATTTTAGATTGAGGTTGTGGTTGTGCCATTGAATTTTCTGTTTTAGAAACCTTTTTTTTTTTTCGTGCAATTAGGCAAAAACTAGGTGAGGGTGTAAGATTTTAGCTTGAGGTTTCCAGCTGACAAGTTGCCCAAACGCAGTCGAGGAAGCTAAGGTTTAAGACTTTGGATTGACATCGTGCCTTTGAATTTTTTAGTATTAAAAGCTTTTTTCGCACAATTAGGCAAAAACGAGCTGAGGGTATGGCAACATGTTACGCCAAGTTCACGCATTGGTCTTCATTTGGTACGGAAATGTTCTCATCATATGTAGACCCTTTAGTAAACATGGGCAAGGCTGTTTTTAGTTTCTTAAAGCCGGGAATTTTTTGAGGCACTAGGGTATTGGACTATTGGTTATGGAGTCTTTAGCAAGTTCGCTGTGACCTTCTCTTTTAAGTGAAGTTCGCTACTCATAATGTTTTTATAAGTTCTGCTAAACTACACTATATTCTATCATGGTTACAATCAGAAGTGAGAAAAATCTCTCAACCAACCAAACCTAGGTCGGAACTTATCAGTTTTATTGTTGTACGAGTTTATGAGCAGCGAGCCCAATTTATCCATATTGGAGCTTTCTTGTGAAAATTTGTTTGATTTGATTATGTGACCTATGCATAAGCCTACTTTAAAATGATGGTTCAATTGCTCCATTCTAAATAGTACAGCGAGTGCTGAGGCATGAAGAGCTCAGTGTTTGGTTTTGCATATCTGATGGGAATCTTGGTTATATTGCTTCAAGAAATGGCAAGACTGTTGGCTCTCTACTTAGGTGAATGGAGTGGGCAATTAATTTTCGTGCTAGTTGATTGCTTACTGCTTCCACAAGATAAATAGCACTAAACCTTCATATGTTTCCAGCATATCGCAACTGGTTTTTTAGTTATTGAATGGTCTGCTTTGTGTTTAGATGTAGTGAGGTCATTAGACTTTCTTTTTTGTGTCTACAATTCTACATTTGTATAACAGTTCACAGTTGGGGAGTAGGTGGTATGGACTTTGCTCTAAGGCTCTATTTTCTCTGACAATGTACTTGTCCTTGTAGTTTCCTGATCTCGATGGCCTCAAGATGACATTGGATCTTGATGAAGATGGAGAGATAGGCAGTGTTAAGGGACCAGATGGTATATTTGACTTTATCCATTTTGCTTCTTCTCTCCTGAAAGTCACCCCTGCTGTTTGAAAAATTAGAAAAGGAATGTTTCTTCTACGTTCTCAACAGAGTTTCTGCTGGATGGATTAATAATTGCCTTTATCATACTTATTGTTGCAGGCATTGTTTACAGTCTGGTCAACTTTCCTGCTAATGTAGCTGAGACGACTGTCTTTCAACCGACCCCATCTGGGACGAAAGTTGGTATGTCCTTGAGGATGTTAGTTGTTGATGTAACTATGTTTTCTGTTTTGATAATTTGAAACAAGTAGTACTACTTCTAATTATCTTAGTATCACTCAGATTTTACTTGTTTGATGTTTCAGTTTGTTTTGGAATGTTGAGATACTGCTAACTGAATATGTGAAGCTGCTTCCTTCGTGAATATGTAGAATTGGTTGTCATAATATCATGTAAATGTATTGTTGGGTGCACAGAAGGCAGCATCGCCAGCCTGTATAGGAAGGAACAGTCATTCAGAATTTTATGCCTTGATTCCATGATTTCATCATCTGCCTCCGTGGTTACCAATCCTCGTAGTCAGCGAACTTCAAAGTTCAAACTTGCCAACTAGGAAACCCCACTCTGATGCGTCTCATGGTGCCGTAGACACTTCTGCATCTTTGAGGATGATCCTTGAGTCCCCATTAACTCTTGTTGCCTTGTGTTGGAAGTTGGAACTGTTATTTTGCTCAGTTTGCACTTAATACTTGCTTCATAAGACCCTCCTTGACTAAATCGTTTCTGTTGCAGTTGGAAAGATCTCTCGGCATGTTTCCCTTGTTCATTATCCAGAGCCAGGTGAATCTGGAGCAGTGGAAACTGCTCCCAAGAAACGGAGGCCTACGCGTACGAGTGATAAGACTACATTGATAAAGTCCCAATTTTCATCTCCTTCACAAATTACTGGTACACCAACAAGTCATAAAGGAGTACTACGTGAGCGTTCCAAGCATAGATCACGTGGAGAGTTTGGGCGAAGTGGCAGTGGTGTTACTGCAGTTTCAGGGTCATCGGAGCAATCTCATAAAAAGAAATCAAAGACAAAAGCATAGTGAAGTTAGGTGGTACTGTTTATATTGAAGGAGTAGTGGCTTTTTGTGGCAAACCATATGGCACCTATATTCTCCTTGTCGTATGCTATCGAAAATTTTTCTTTGATCGAAATCTGTTAGTTTTGTCTGTGCTGTTTTCTGATTCTAGCCTGTGAGAGAAACTAACATATAATTTTTGTGCGCTGAGGCCTGTTGAAATCTTAGCCTAATATTCTGGTTAGTTGGCTTAAATGGTGCACAACCTCTTATTTCATAATTTCGGTTGATTCATCATCTTCTGCTGAAGCTAGACAATGGTGTTTACATTCCACCGCTCGTAGAATCCTTGTGGTTGGAAGGATGGGAAGGTAGCTAGCGGACATGAAGGCCGTCTTTCGACAGAGGACGATTGGTGGAAGCGTTTCTCCCACGAGCACCTGCAGAGGGTTCCTTATAGAAGGCCTCATGTATGGGTTTTGTGTGACATACAGTGATACAGATAAACCCCAATACAAGCATATACACTGCCTATCCTTTGTCATACTTGGCCTTCAACTTCAGGGCTGTTGCATAAACAACTATTTCCAGCCCGTAGAGCCTCCACTCCCAATCGGCGATACTGTTTCTGTCTTCACTGTCCTCGATCTCAAACCCCGGTTTCTTTCCAACTTAATTGTAATAATCTGTATCTTGCATCTCATCATTGCCGTGTACGTCGCAGTCTAAGGCCGGGTTTTCAAGGGTAAGAATGGTGGAAACGCTTCTCCCAATCTCCCATGATCACCTGCTCGCAGGCTACAGAGCATTCCTTATAGAAGGCCTCATGTATGGGTTTGGATGACAGCAAAGCTAAATAATGTCGACAACTAACGAAAAACGTATCTTCTCTAGTACGCTGAAAGATGAGTAATCGTATCCTATCCTGAACTCTTCTCTTTTGCATTCAAAAGGTGCTTTTGAAAGCATGTACATTTTATTTAGGCTATTTTATTTAGGCTTTTGAACGCCGAAGATTATTTGTGTTAGACTTGGCAAAATCGGAATGGAGTGTCGATATTCAAGACATGAAATTTGGTGACATGTTTTGAGTATTCACGTATCATTGCTAAATTTTGGCATATTAGTAATTTGTTATATTATCATGCATAATTATGTGCAATGTACGGTTACATCCAAAACAGACTGAAAACAAAAAGATAGACTAGAAAAGGCAATAATCCACATATCTCATCTTACCTACAAAAAGCAAATCTTTGGTGAGTATTCATTTAAAAGATGAAATAGTTATGCCGAAATTGGAAATAAAGGAATGATACAAAACGAAGGGTTAAGCCGTCTTTAATTTAGTCAATATAAGTTGGCAATTATCGTATAGAAAATGAGCTATGACACTCATACACTGTCAATGCAATATCATTCGCCGTGACGATAAATTGACGATACATACAAAACAGAGAATGTTGTTTTCTTACCGGGTTTAATATATTTGTTAACGATAATTTTACTCCCATGATCCTTAAGACTAAACATTACGGAGTATACTAGTAGTAATTAAGTTAAATCTAAAGCCTAAATTCATTTGCCCGTTCGGTATCACTGACGTTTTTAGTTTTTGATTTTTTTGCGTAAAACATAGAATTAAATAAGTTGAAAAATTATTTAATTTAAATTGTACTCCCTCCTACCCACTAAGATATCCCCCTTTCATTTTACTGTTTTGTCGAACCACGTTGGGGGTTACTTGTAGACCAAATGACCAGATCACTTGTAGTAAAAATTAATACATATTTTATTCTGCATTGCATTCTACCAAACTCGCTTGATTTTATGACAATCGGGTTTTTCATTTAGTCTAGAAATAGCACTGAACATGACCAGTCAAAACAACAAAATGAAAAGGGAAAATCATTTTGGGTAGGTGGGAGTATGTTTCTATAATAGTCATACTGAAAATGAAAACTGAAAACTGAAAACTGAAAAACACTTTTTCTGGTTTCAAAAACGGGACTTTGGTTTTCCAAAAAACAGAAAACAATACCAAACAAACCTATATTTAAATTGGTGTTTCATTATATTTAGCGGGTCTTTTGCATTTAAGATGCGAATTTTGGAGTATTAATTTATAAATTTGATTTCGTAATTCGGTGGATATCTAGTTGTTGGTAGATACTGCATTACCAGTACGATGGATATTAATATTTTTGTTTTGCATTATAAGACACAGGTGCCTCCATAGCATAGTGGTATTGCGTTCCCTTCGTAAGGGAAAGGTCGCGAGTTCGATCCTCGCTGGGGGCTGTTTTTTTATTTTTTGGCTTTATATAGACCTGGCAAACGGGTCAATTTATTCGGGCCGGGTTCATACGGAATTCGGGTCTAGTTGAAGAATAGAAACGAATTATGATTAGATTTGTATTATTTACATTTATTTCTAATTGATTGGCCAAATATAGATGAAAAACATTAAAACAAGTTGTTTAGGTACCCAATTCATGTGAATAATAGGAACATTATGCCATATATTTAGGTAGAGGTGCCTCCATAGCATAGTGGTATTGCGTTCCCTTCGTAAGGGAAAGGTCACGAGTTCGATCCTCGTTGGGGGCTGTTTTAATTTTTTTTGTTTTATATAGACCTGGTAAACAGGTCAATTCGGGATTCAGGCCACTTCGGGGACGGGTCAATTTATTTAGCTCGAGTCAATTCGGGTCTAATTGAAGAATCGAGACGAATCATTATTAGATTTGTACTATTTACATTTATTTCCGATTGATTGACCAAATATGAATGAAAATATTAAATTAAGTTGTTTATGGCCCGTTCGGTAGCACTGCCGTTTTCGGTTTTTGGTTTTTTTTTGCGTAAAAAAATTAGTTAAATAAGTTACAAAATTAACTTTAAATTGTTTGGTTCTATAATAGTCATATAGAAAATAAAAACTGACAACTGAAAACTGAAAACCACTTTTTCTGGTTTTCAAAAACGGGACTTTGGTTTAAAAAAAAACAGAAAACTGAAAACAGAAAACGATACCAAACAGGCCCTTAGGTACTCGTTTCATGTGAAGAATGGGAACATTATGCCATATAATATACTCACTCTATATGATATGAAATTGATTTGCGTGAACACTAAATCAAAGGTTAGACATATAGTATGGGGAAACAAAAACTTCAGGGGAATTTACGGGTTTATTCGGGTGATAATCGAGTTGGGCTAGTTTGGGTCGGGTCATTACGGGTTAAAGTTGACTTCGGGTGATAATCGGGTTCGGGGTAGGGTGTAATTGGGTTTGGGTCAAATATGGGTGAAATTCGGGTTCAGATCAAAATATTCGAGTCGGATTTCAGGTCACTTTTGCCAGGTCTAGTTTTATAAAGTTCTTCAGAGAATTAATCATAGTATTTCATTGTTTGACCAACTAAAAATAAGATTTTTTTTTTTTTTTTACGTGGAAAAGTATTAAAAGTTAGATTACGATAATATACATAAAATAATCTCAAGTTTGTTTCGTTCCCAAAATAATTACGAGTTTCAACCTCATCAAACTAATTCCAAATTGATTCACAATAAAAGAGGGGGGGGGGGCATGAAATAAAAAATACACATCATTTTAATTGTGGTCCTACTATTCTATTATGAAAATGACTATCATGTTTCTCCTGGTCCCGAGAACATATAATATAATCTAAGTATAACTAAATCAATCACTATGATTGGCAATTTAGTGTCAATCACGAATTGGTGGAAAATCTTGACCGCGAATTACATTTCCCAAATCCAAAGGTCAGAAATAATTTCCCCACCCTTACCCTTGTTCGGTCCATTCTAAACCCTTTTTCCATCCAACTAGGAAACCATGCCCCAAAGGAGTTCACCATTCCCCTTTAAACACTCACCCTTCTAAAGGCGTCTTTTTGTTCTTACCGGCGGTGCTCCGGAGGTAGGATGTGGTTCGTCGGATCTGAAATGTCGCGAAGTGGTCCAAACTGAGCTATCATGGTATGCCTGGAAAATGGACGATTTTGTACCTGTGATTGAGTCCGTACTCTCAATCACAGTGATTGGTTTCTTAACACTCGTATAAGCATTGCTCATTTTATAGTGTAACCATCCTTACTGGTTACTACCACCCTATTCATCCCTAAAATCCAAGTATTTATTTGAAATTCACTTAAAAGAGGTCTAATAAAAATTTATTCATCCTTTATTTGAGTCCCCATATCCCTAAATTGTAGTCGTTCATTCAGTTCTTCTAAGAAAAGAAGTAAGGAAAACAGGTTGATATAAGGTGCTTTATTGTGGACTCTGGTGAATTTCGGCGGTCGAAAGCTTTTAGTTAGTGGAAAAGAAAGTAATTAAGGTGGATATACCAAGGCAAAAATCTTACTGTATACACCCTCCGCCCCCTTTTAAACACCCCATACACTCTAATCAGATAATCAAAGTTCCAAAAAAAATTGCATGAAATTTTTGCTAAGATTCTTATCTAACTCACCAAATAATTTTTTTGAAACTTTAATTAATCGATTTGCGTGTACACCCTCGTCAAAACGGGAGTATTTTGGGTATGGAGTGTTTAAAGGGGGGCGGAGGGAGTAAGATGATTGTTCACAAAGGTTTTTCATAAGATAATTGTTTGCAAAGTGGACATTTTGTAAGTTGGTTTTTGCCAAATTTTCATTCTTGTATTGATAGTTTGGGTGTTGAAATGGGCTGGACTGAAATGGGCTTCCCATGGGCACCTATTATATTCACAATATTTGGAAGGAAATCATTCCATATGGTAAGATATCACATAAATATAGTAAAAAATGATACTAAGGCATAAATCATGCACAATGTATTAAAATAAAGCTTCCATATGTTACATTTAAGGAAATAATAGATAAATTACCCTTTTTATAATTGATTTGTAATCTTGATTATTTTCTTATGATCTCTTCCTAATATGGCGATGTTAGAGTTAGGTTTCTTGGTGTGATTAGAGATGTCGACATTATGCACAAAAAAACATAACCCAAGGGCTCACATTGAAATTGTAAATCAAGAATGGGCATTTCCTGAAATAGTTGAAAGTATAGGGGTACATACTAATTTTTTGTTTTAAATAGATCAGTTTAAAAAAAAAAAAATACAATCATCATAATATGATAGTGAGGATAGGAATCTATGGTGTATGACTGTATGGTAGACATGTTGACTAAACCTAGAATTCATATTATATCGGAACGAAAAAATATTTTCAAAATTCGTTCATCTTGCAAGATTAGGCTTTAATAGTTTAAAAGAAAAAAATGAAAAAAAATTAGGTTTGGAGTACACTTATAATGGTATACAAGTACGTTTGGAAATAATGGACTACTATAGAACTGTAAGTTTGACAATAGATTATTTTTAGATGATTGAAAATTGGGATAATTATTGAAGAATCAACCAAAGTTGCGATTGTTGTTGCAAAATTTTGCGAAGAAGAAATAGCACCGACAATAAAATTTGAATCAGATTTCATTGCTCCTCTTACCTTTTGCATCTAGGGTATCATTACTTTGATCAACATAAAACTTTAAGTCTTCATACCATAACCGACTCATACATGACACTTACACTACAATTAAATTCCAGCTCGATTCAAGTCAATTTCATAACTAATCCTCTGCATAATTCTTGCTCTGCAAGTTTAGAAACCTAAGCTAGTTACTTTCTCATTCCTTCAAATTCTTATCCTATTTTTGCGTCTTTTTATTACCGCCTTCCCTTAGATACTTTCTCATTCCCATCATCTTCCTTTCCGCCTTTTTTTTTTATTACCTTCCCTCAAAGTTCGACATGATCATAAAAATGTACAAATTTCCACAAACCGACATTTGCTCCTCTTAACTTAATCATCTAAGGGTTTCATTACTTTGATTAACATAAAAATTTAAATTGTCATACCAACCGACTCATACATGACAGCTACACTACAAATCAATTCTACCTCGATTCAAGTTAATTCCAAAACTAATCCTATGTATAATCCTTCATCTGCAAGTTTAGAAACCCAACTCTAGTTACTTTCTCATTCTCATCAACTTCTTTTCCTGTTTTCGCGCCTTTTTATTTACCGCCTTCCCCTCAAAATTCGCCATGATCATAAAAACTTATAAATCCCCCTAAACCGACATTTCTTCCTCTCATCTTTTACATCTAGGGTTTCATTACTCCGATCAACATAAAGACTTTAAATCGTCATACCATAAATGACTCAGGTATGACAGTTACGCTACAAATCACTTGCACAACTCGATTCAAGTCAATTCCATAACTAATTAATCCTCTTCAGTTCGAGGTATTTCCTCATCCTCATCATTTCTTTTTTTTATTCCGCGCGTTTTTTATTTACTGCCTTAACTCAAACCTCGACACACGATCATACAAACTTACAAATCCCCATAAAAACCAATCTTTTTAACCATTGGGTGAAGTAAGAAATCTACTCATCAACAACAATAATAACAAAAAGAGTGAAGAAGAAGGGTTGTGAATAAAGAGAGGAGAAATTAGAGGGATGCAAGTTGCAAAGATGACACAAGAAGAGCAAGTTTGACGCCACTATATATACAACACCAACATTGCCCTCTTTCCTTTGTGATTTGTGAAAGAAAGAAAGCGAACTTCTTCATTCAAGCCTTCTTCTTCTTCTTCTTCTTCCCTCTCTCCTCCTCTTCTATGTTCAATCTACTCCACCCTCACACACACACATCAATCCAATTCAATTCAATTTAATAATAAGAAATAATCATACAACAATCTACTAATTTTCATTTCACTGTTTTTTTCGGACTATATAGTATAATATAAATATATACATCATCAATCATATCGTTGTTGTGTGTATATATATAATAAAAATTCATTCTTACACTCGTACATAGGAAAATTAAAGGAGGTTTTTTTTTTTTTTTTTTTTTTTTTTTTGTGGGTTTTCTCCTGTAACTTGTTCTATAGCCTTCCTCTCTTGTGCGCTGCTGCGCCTTTGATCTGGTTAGTCTTCCACATTCTTGTTAATTTCCCCAATTCTTTTTTTTTTTGCCTTGTTTTTCGAGTTTGTTTTGTTTAATGTTTAATTTTAGTACTAGTTGTGTAGAAATTCAATTGGATATCAGAATTAATGACCCAATCCACTTAATTTTTCTGGGTTTTTTTTTTGGGGGGGGGGGTATGTAGATCGCTGAGATTTTACTGGAGTAGAAGTTGATGTATGATGTGGGTTCCGATATCACTGTTTTTATGTATCTTGATGGGTTAATTTTTATTTTTGGTTATAACCCCTTGATTTTTATGATTATATATGATTATATGATGTGTGAATTCATCGCATTTGGATGTTATTGTTGATTTTTATGATGGTTTTGTTGTAATTGTGCTCGAATTCTTGGATTTCGTCCGTTTTCGGTTGCGGGTTTTTATAGCATTAGGGTTGTGTGCATGTGGTGATGGTGTTGGGTTGCTCAGTAGGCCGAAGCTTTGTCTAGTGAGTGTTTAGGCCGGTTGTTGCCGAGGGTTGTCGGTTTTGGTTATGTTTGGATTGGAAATAATGCGGGGTCTTGATGATTGGATAGTCTAATAGATCTGTTTTAGGGTTTTGGGTGTCGGACACTTCCTGCTAGTTCCAGGCGGGGAAGCATCGTGTATGTCGTAGTAATTTGTGGTAGATATACGTGGTCAGGTAGCTGTTATTTGGTTTGGTCTTATGGGAACTTGGTGAAGAACGGTGGGTGGTTGTTGACATTATGGTTATAGGCCGAGTTGTGGAAGTGACGCATTGGGAGTTCTTTTTATCATCAATACTGGAAATTCTTTCGAGGAAGGGAGTTGTAAGGATGTGGTACGGGGCCGGATAGAAGGTCATGTTCAGGTTGTTCTACTGATATTGTTGCCCTTTCTTCAGGCCCGGCCCTGGGGTATGGCAAGCCCGGAGCCCCAAACTAGTAACACCCTGAAGAAATATCCATAATATGCAAATTGCAATACGCGTCTCTCTCCTTCTATATCCTAAATCTCAACTATATATATGCTTCCAAATTACAAATCCTACTATCTGAGGTAGACGGAAGGAATGTTGATAGATTGTCAAAATTAATTTATTTTGTTTTCCTAATCCCCCTTAGTTTGGGGAGCCTTGGCGCACCGGTAAAGGTGTTGCTGTGTGATCGATAGGTCACGGGTTCAAGTCTTGGGAGCAGCCTCTTGTCAAATAAATTGACAAGGGAAGACTTGCACTCATTACATCCTTGTGGTGGGACCCTTCCCCGGACCCGCGCTTAGCGGGGACGCCAATGTGCACCGGGCTGCCCTTTATTAATCTCCCTTAGTTTCTAGGCTTACAATTTAGGGCGTCCAACTTAAGGTATGCAAATTTTGTTTACTCAGTTTCTCCTCTTTCAGATTTGTTGCTTATTTGATTGTTATTTGCTGGAATAAACTAAAACATGGTGAAAGAAAATTCATTCGAAGTAATTTTGATCTACTCCTTGATGATAATTTGTAAATTATGAAATTATGTTAAAAGTTTGACGAGAGTGATTTGAATAGAGAGAGATTGGTTCATGAAGGTTGTAATTATTGGACAGTTTGGGTGTTGATTGTGGTAGTTAGGATGAGTAGAGAATTTTAGTTTTATTTCAATTTTTGCTCACATTGGTATCTTTTTTTACACACTCCCTTAAATGTTTATCATCTTCTATTCTCCGAACTTGAATGTTCATCACATTAATTCCTATGTTTACTGTTTTGTCTTTTACTTATTAACTTGTTGTACTGTGATTTCCGCTGTTTTAGCTGGAAACAGCCTGAAGATCTGACTTAGGGTGTGGACACTGCAGGTTTATGCCTATATGTAGGAAATGGGATCCCGTGGGAGGCCATTTTTTGATCTCAATGAAACCCCCGTGGAGGATGATGAAGATGTTGATGGTTCATCTGATGCCCTGCCCCAGAAAGTTCTCCCTGCTCTAAATTCACATCCTCCCGATCTGTTTGTGGCATCAGTTGGTCAGCCTAGCATCGTAAATAACAACGCTTTTTCGCATGCTACTTCTGTTTCCGGTTTTCAACCTTTTGTTAGGTCAAGGATTTCTTCCAGTTTAGATAGAACTGCTGATCAGGCAACTGTGAAAGACCAGAATCCTGATACTGCCTTGTTGCATAAAGTAGAGGACAATAGTGATAGGAAAGAGGTCGGATTGATAGGATCAAGTGCTGCAAATATGCAGGCAATAGATAAGGAAGAAGGGGAGTGGTCTGATGGTGAATGTCCAGACACCCATGTGAACCACAAGGCTCATGATAAGTTGTCTGCAAGCGGCAACAAACTTTTGAAGGAACATGGAGCGGTTGGTGTAGGAGCTGATCATTCTTCTGATGGACGGTCTCTTAAAGATTTAAACCCCAGTGATCCTAAGAGAAATAGACATGGTTCTTCTATCGGATCTGGCACTATTCGGACTGACACTATTGGTGAAAGCAATCAAAACTTCAATGGTAATGCTGGTGGCACTCTTTCTACGGTTGCCCATGGAGATTCAGAGTCAGTTGCTAAACAAAAGGAAGTCAAAGGTTCTGAAGCTAGCTTTGCATCGAAAAGCTTAAACAATCCTGGAAAGCACAAGCTTGATGAGCAAAAAGAGGCAATGTTGGGTAAGAAACGGCTGCGGAAAACAGTGTTTATAAATATAGAAGATGCTAAGCAAGCTGCTACAGCAAAGTCTTCAACCCCAAGGAAGCAGAGCGTTCTTGCCTCTAGTACCAATCGCGCCGTTAAAGGAAACCGTAATGCACGAATCTCTTCTGAGCGTAATGGAGAGAAGCAGAATGATTCTGCGCTCAAGGATCAGAATCAGGTTGATTTATCATGCAATGAAGAACGTAGTTCCATGGAATGTGTTGACCGTAATTCTGAATGCATCAGTGATATGAATGCAGGTCTTCTAGGTCGGCCTAGAAGATTAAATAGTTCTACTGATCTCTCAGCGGAGGGAAATGTCAGGTCTAATTCGTGGAAGCAGCCTAGTGATCCTAGGCAGTTCAAGGACCCATCATTATCGTTGAGGAAGCCAGGTTCGAGTAGTCATGGCTCGGCTGATGTAAAACCAGTAAACAAGAAAAATCCTCCTAAGAGGCAAGCTGTGGCCAGTAATCAATATCAAGATTCATCAATAGAGCGTCTCTTGCGTGAGGTGACCAGTGAAAAGTTCTGGCATAATCCAGGTAGACTCCACTCTTTTTATGATGAGGCTGCAAATGTCTGTTCTCTGCTTTTGATGTTGTGGCCTAGCTGTTTTATTTTTTTTCTTAGAAGTGTCATGATACATGTCCTTATCTTGAATACAAAACAGTAACAACATGGTTACATAAGGTAATCTAAATAGTTTGACCAGAACATGGCTTGTTAATCATTGATGTTATATATAATCATTGATGTTATTATCTTGGATTTAGTGACTGATGAGGCATGCAGCGTGCTTACTTGATGCTGCAAATCTGACAAACTAGTGGAGTAATGAATATATCTGCCTCTTTTTGAGTAAAAATGTGCTACCTCTAAGTTTTGTTAATTGAAACTCTTTTATACTTTTCAACTCTGGACCATTCATTGGTTAAATCGTTCAACACACTCATGTTGCTGTATCTCGGTTGTGTCGCAGTTTTTTTTTTACAACCAAAAGGATATTAATTTTGGTATTCAATAATTCTAGAGCTTTGACTATGAAAATATGGTGATTCTGATGTGAGGATACTTTAAGTTGTGTTTGACTGTTTGGTAACCATTGAATTTCATTGAAGCTGAAAGTAATCCATATCGAATATAGATTACATGCATTTGTAATTTCAAAGATGATTCTATTGATGTGGGCATGTGGCAAAGCTACAAAGAGGATCTTTTTAGTTGAAAGTTGGAATATTTCGTGACTGTTCTTTCCTATTTTTATAGAGGAATCGGAGCTTCAGTGTGTCCCTGGTCGGTTTGAATCTGTGGAAGAGTACATTAGAGTCTTCGAGCCCCTGCTATTTGAAGAATGTCGAGCACAACTCTACAGCACATGGGAGGAGTTAACTGAAACATCTGCTAGAGATGCAAATGCTATGGTCCGCATTAAATCTGTTGAGAGACGCGAAAGAGGTAAATGTGCTTTCTGAGTTACTAATTATTGCTATTCACCTTTCTAGAGTAGTCTACGTTTTAAAATTTGAAGTTGCTATTTTGACGGGAAATCGTTTGAGTTGTTAGCTGTCGGTTTATTTGAAATGGGCAAGTTGCCATGAGGCACAGCTGGCACCGCCTTAGAAGCTTGAGGCGCAGAAGTGTGCATGAGGCGCATGATTATGTGATTTCCAATTTCTTTCTCTTATATCCTTACTTCTGCCCTTCTGTTTGCCCCTTAATCCCTAGTTTATACTTCTTTACCCATTGGCCCTTTTTAATACAAAAAATGTGTAAGTATTTGCAAAATATGGTTTTGGAAAACATAGATGTTTGTTTGGTAAATGAGCGAGTCTCATGTGCGTGCGCGTGCACCTTCGCCTCATCGCAATAACCCCCCATCGCCTCCGCCTCATCGCAATGGCCCCCATCGCCTCGCGCCTCCTTGAACTAAGCGAGTGAGAAACCAAACTGGGTGAATCTTGCTGTTGATTCAGCTGATTTGGACAAGGAAATTAAAGTTATAGGACTTATCACTGTTGCCGTGGTTTCTAGAATGGCTGAAAAGGACATTTTCTTTTGCTTGCCTTTCTAACTTTCTGTATGTTTTCCTAGCCTCTTAGTGTCCGTTTCTGATGTATGATGCATTCTACAAGTAACTGCTGAGATTCGTTTTTTCTTTTTTGGGTTGGTGTTAAACCTTCCATCTTGCCTGACTCTGATGTTTACTTTGGGAGCTAGGATGGTATGATGTGACTGTTCTTCCTGCAAATGATATGAAGTGGAGTTTTAAGGAGGGTGATGTTGCGGTTCTTTCTACTCCAAGGCCAAGTTCAGGTCCGATAAGATTCTTTTTATTGTTTTTTAAGGCTTCTTTAGCAAATGCATTGCTAAAATTCTATTCTGTATGTGGCAGTTCGACATAGAAGAAGCAGTAACTCATCTGCTGAAGAATCTGAGGAGCCTGAAGGAAGTTCACGTGTTGTAGGAACTGTCCGAAGGCACATACCTATTGACGTGCGGGATCCTGCTGGTGCGACACTTCATTTTTTTGTGGGGGACTCTTATGATCCAAATAATAGGTGGGTTCTAGATTTCGTTGCACTTGTACACCTCGTCTTCTGTAAGTTTTTACAGAATGCCATCTGTCTCTTCAGAATACTAATCTCATTTGTTCTCTTTACCCTCAACAGTGCGGCGGATAATCATGTCTTGAAAAAGCTTCAGCTTAAAAGCATTTGGTTCTTAACCGTGCTGGGGTCGTTGGCGACGACACAGCGCGAGTATGTTGCATTGCATGCTTTCCGTCGACTAAACGTGCAGGTGGAATTTTGCTCCAGTTGCTGTTCTTGTTCTTGTTGTTTTTCTTAAATCATTGTAGACTAAGAGTTGAAGTTATCACTTGCAGATGCAAAATGCAATCCTCAAACCGAGCCCTGAGCACTTCCCCAAATATCAGGAGCAGACTCCAGCTATTCCTGAATGCTTTACTCCGAATTTTATCGATCATATTCATAGGACATTCAATGGTCCCCAGCTATCAGCTATTCAATGGGCTGCCATGCACACAGCTGCTGGTACTAGTAATGGGCTAACCAGGAGGCAAGACCCATGGCCATTTACTCTAGTTCAAGGTCCTCCTGGAACCGGAAAGACACATACAGTATGGGGAATGTTAAACGTAATCCATTTGGTTCAATATCAGCATTACTATACAGCATTGCTCAAAAAACTGGCACCTGAAAGCTATAAGCAAAATAATGAAAGAAATAATGAGACTGCATCTTCGGGATCTATTGATGAAGTTCTTCGCAGCATGGACGAGAACCTTTTCCGCACCCTGCCAAAGCTTTGCCCTAAACCTAGAATGCTTGTGTGTGCTCCATCTAATGCTGCTACAGATGAGCTGCTCGCACGTGTCCTCGATCGTGGATTTATTGATGGTGAGATGAAGGTTTATAGGCCAGATGTAGCCCGTGTTGGTGTTGATTCACAATCGCGAGCAGCACAAGCTGTCTCTGTTGAACGTAGAACCGAACAGCTTTTGATAAAAACTCGCGAGGAAATTTTCGGTTGGTTGCAGCAGCTGAAAGGTCGTGAAAGTCATTTATCTCATCAAATGGCTTCTCTCCAGAGACAACTTAATGCAGCAGCAGCTGCTGGACGTTCCCAAGGTTCTGTTGGAGTCGATCCTGATGTTCTTATGGCTCGGGACCAGAATCGGGATGCTTGGTTGCAAAATCTTGCTGCAGTAGTTGAGGAAAGAGATAAAGTTCTAGTTGAAATGTCTCGTCTTCTCATTTTAGAAGGAAAATTTCGTCCTGGCAGCGGTTTCAATTTGGAGGAAGCTCGTGCTAGTCTAGAGACAAGTTTTGCTAATGAGGCTGAGATAGTGTTTACAACTCTCTCAAGCAGTGGTCGTAAATTGTTTTCGCGTCTTACTCATGGTTTTGATATGGTGGTGATTGATGAAGCAGCCCAAGCTAGTGAAGTAGGAATTCTCCCTCCTCTTTCTCTTGGTGCAGCCCGTTGTGTTCTTGTTGGTGACCCTCAGCAGCTTCCAGCTACTGTCATTAGCAAGGCAGCTGGAACTTTGTTATACAGTAGAAGTCTTTTTGAAAGGTTCCAGCAAGCTACCTGTCCAACAATGTTGTTGTCTGTCCAGTACAGAATGCATCCCCAGATCCGGGACTTCCCCTCAAGGTACTTTTATCAGGGACGCCTGATAGACAGTGAAAGTGTTATTGCCCTACCTGATGAGAAATATCACCAAGATCCTTTACTAAGGCCATATATCTTTTATGATATTACTCATGGCCGGGAGTCACATAGAGGTGGCTCTGTTTCTTTCCAGAATGTACATGAAGCACAAATTTGCCTTCGCATATATGAGCATCTTCAGAAAACGGTGAAATCTCTGGGATTGGGCAAAGTCACTGTAGGCATTATAACACCTTATAAGCTGCAGCTAAAATGTCTTCAGCGTGAGTTTGAGGATGTTCTTAACTCCGAAGAAGGAAGAGATCTCTACATTAATACCGTGGATGCTTTTCAAGGCCAGGAGCGTGATGTCATCATCATGTCATGTGTTCGTGCATCAGGTCATGGGGTGGGCTTTGTTGCTGATATCCGTAGAATGAATGTTGCGCTCACTCGAGCACGAAGGGCTCTTTGGGTATGTGAAATATTTTCGAGCTAGTGTGGTTAAATTGACTAGTGTATGTTAGGAAAAAAATATCTGTTTTTATCTGAGTACGGTCTAGAATCTTTTATGCTAGTATGGTACTCATAAGTCATAATATCTGCTATTTCTACAGGTGATGGGAAATGCCAATGCTTTGGTGCAATCTGATGATTGGGCAGCTCTGGTTGCTGATGCAAAAGCTCGTAAATGTTATATGGACATGGATTCTCTCCCAAAAGAATTCCTTTTACCCAAAGCACATGATTCTGCTCCAAGTAAGTTCACACCTGGTGCAAGGGGTTTAAGACCTGGAGGTCCACGATCAAGGATATTTGATATGCCCCCAGAGTCCAAATCTGGTGCTATTTTGGAAGAGGACAAGTCGAAAAACTTCTCTAGTCGTAAGGATTGAACCGGCTGCTTGCTAGATAGGTTGATGGAGACATCTTCATCTTACCCACAAGCAGCACAACAGGGAATTAGAAGGTGCTTCCATATCAGGATTTTTATAGTGGCAAAGCTTTTACGCGCAAGCAATTAAGAGATGTGAGATATCTGAATAGGGATTTCTGGCTACTACTCTGATTGCAACTTTTCTATGAGCACACTGTTTAGAAAAGTCACATTTCGGTTTGAAAGATGCCAATTCTTTGGTCAGGGTAAGAAAACTCTTGTCCATCACAAATGATTCAGCTCGATGTATGGCTCAGGGCTTTTGCGGAAGGTCATCAGAGGACCTTCACGCTCATTGCCCTTAGTTTCAAGTAGAAATGGTCAGTGTTTTGAATTGAAAGCGGGACAATAGGTGGTGTTTCAACGACATTCAAATCGACTTGTTTTCCATGAAGCAACTGTTTCGCTACCTTTTATGAGTTTCAGTGTCACTGGACAGTTGCTGAAGTCATTTCGAGCTTTGTGGAATTTGCTGTCTATATGGAGCCATTCCATCTGCTTCTATTTGGCAGTCTGCAGCAGCCTGCAGGTGTATTATGCTAGAAGGTATTGCCTTTCAAGGATTGGGTGCACCTTTTTGGAGCGTGCATTAGCACTTTGAGCAGATTATTTAGATCTACCAGTATCTGTCAATGTAGTTGTTTTCGTCCATCCAAAGAAAAATTTAGTTTTTTTCATTTGCCTTTATTCTTCTTTTACCCAAATTATAGAAGGAAAGCAGTACATGAATGTTCAAGACATTTGCTAGCCAACAGGCATTAAAGGATGCTGCTGGAAATTTTGTACATACACAATTCAGCAATAGATTAAGAATTCTTTCTTTTGTGTGTCTGGTTTTCTCCTTTACGTACTTTTCTTTTTGATACCTTCAGCTGTTCAAATATGTGTTGCAGCTTTTATGTCTCTTGGAATGTATGGTAATTCGCAGAGTTTGTTCCTGCATGGCTGCAATACCTTGTTCTTCTGATTTTTTTTAGTCAGTTTCAGGTAAGCATTCTTTCATATTTTGGAAATGGAACAGATGTAACTTCTCCAATGGAGCTGGTACAGTTGGATTCTGTTGCTGCTGCAGTGCAGGAGGGTGCCCTATTGGTAAGAAGTTACTCAGGCCTTCATCTTATTCTTGAATGATTAGTAACTGTGTTGTTTGCCGTTTAAGTATATGCAGACATCATATATATCTTGCTGCTTCACAAAGGTATAGTAGCGTATTTTCAGTTTCCTTGCAAGCTTATGATCCCTCAGTGTTCTGCTGGTGACTTTTGTTAAAGATGTTTTGCAGAAGTCTCGATCAGTGGGGAAGAAAATATTACACTTTAGACACTGCTGCTTGGGTGATGTATAGTTGTATACCTCCTGAACGTTTTCTTGACTGGAACTGAAGTTAGCTAATGGGTGTTTACTGGCTGCATCATGAATTATACGATACTATTAAATTCTTGGAGTCTCTCCATGCTTTAAGCACGCAGTTGGTCTCATCGTACATGGGACCTTAGTACTGGTTGAACAGAACCTAAATCAGACATTTTCTGGATCCTTCTTCTCCATCCAGTTGCTTCAGTAGGTTTTAAACTAATTAGCTCTGCAGATATGGTTTCAACACTACTTACAAGGCATATTTGGCCGATTTATAGACACAGTGCGTCATTGTTTTGCTTTCTCGTTTATGGTGTCGTAAAACTTAGCAGTGTATCAAACTGTTTCGCTATGCCGTTCTTGTGCTGAAGTCTTTCTGATGTCGTTTAATAGCCATCATTGTCCCTCAGTAAAAATGTGAACAGTGAACACCTGTTTACTCCTGCATGAACCCTCTGATGTCATTATGAGCCCTCTGAACAGAGATCTCGTTGTGTACTACTGTACTGTATCAGTGTATCATAATGAACCCTCTGATATCACAATGTTGACTGGTATAGCTGTAGATTTAGAAGAGAGGCTAGAAGTTAGATCATTCTATGTACATTTAGCCAAAAGGCCGAGAAAGGTGTAGTTATAGCGTAATGTAGTGTGTAGACATGCCTGGTATAGGTAAAAGAAAGCCTTGGCCTAACTGGTAGAAGAGACTTTACTAATATAAACTCGTCGTTTTTATTTTATTTTTGCCACTCAATGTCAAGGCATATCGGGTTCCGGTCTGGCACTTCAACTGCCTGCCTGCGCGGCCTGCCTTAACGTTTTCCCAGACTCCCACCATCGAGGTTCTTTCCGGTTTGATCGTGGTTGTGAGGTTATCTTTGATGTTGATAGCATCATTGTCTTCTCTTTCCTTGGAACCTAGCTCAGTTTTGATCCGATTACAAGTACTCGAGTATAGTTAAGGCACTTGTTAACAGCAAGGTGACGCCAATCAACAAAATTATTTGAAATGAAACCCAGAAAAGCTGATAATTCTAGAATATACCAAGCCAAATAGTACAAATTTCAGCTGTCCCAGACATCGACCTAAAATCCAAATAGTACAACATTTTTCGTGGGTTGCCTTCCATTTTATGGAAAACGAAGTGGCAAGCTACATATACTATTTGTCCATGCTTATATCATGCTCCCGGGAGTATAATGTGCATGGTGGTCTTTCTCACAATAGAGGAGTAGAGACCACACTTTAAATAATATAAAATTTATTTAAGTGTGGTCCTACTCCTTTATTGTGAGAAGGACCACCATCCTTTTTGTGCTTCCGGGATCATGGTATAATTTGCGACTATTTGTCACTTTCCCATTGAGGTGGAGTATCAATCGATGTTTCGATATGCAATTACACAATTCGTTTCAAATTCTAAATTTGATCAATATCAATTGAATTTTAAAAATTCTTTTTTTTTTAATCGAGTAAGTCTTGTGTGACACGGTCTCACACTAAATTATTGTGAGACCAATTTTTCTTACATAAATAGTGACCTCTTTTACAATTTTAGTAATCATTATACTTCTTTTAGTGAATGTTCTAATATAATGTAAGATTGGAATGCCTTTTATAAATTGAGTAAACAACTTATTCTATAAATTATGCCTAGTTTTATATTTTGTGAATCAATGCTTATACTATGCTCCCGGGAGAACAAGGAGCATGGTGGTCCTCCTCACAATAGAGGAGTGAGGCCCATGAATTAAAAAATGAAAAATCATTTTAAGTATGGTCCCCACTCCTCTATTGTGAGGAGGACCACCATGCTCCTTGTGCTCCCGGGAGCATGATATAATTTGCGCTCTTCAATCACAACTTAAGTGATTAAATCGTAAATTAACAAGATTACTAAAAGCTTTATAATGGTCACAATGAATGTTAAATGGTTCACGTTTTAAACAACTAAGTTCGTCTCACAATGAATTATCCTGATACGTCACATGAAACTTTGCCTTTTTGTCTATAATATTATATTAATGTCACACGAAAAATCAATTATAAATTACAAGAAGTTGGTGGGGAGCCGAGATCCGATCTGAGCCCCCACACCCTTTTTGGTATATTATATTGAAACATGTGATTTTGCCCTCTATATAGTGTAATTCCAAAAGAGTGAGTAGATATTAGCATATATAGGAGCGAGGCTGTATGATTGAGTAGGAGTATAGGGATTGATAAAGACATCCCCTAGATTTATCATATGTCATGGGGTGTTACTTTTTTATCCTACTTAGAATTTGTAGTATCTTAGACGAAATTTCTCGTACTTTTTAAGTTTTCGGAACTTTGTCGATTAGATGTGAGCATTTTACGTCCCAAGTGATTACGTTGTGTGAGTCTGAAAGAATTGGGATTTGGGAGTTGAGATCGATTTAGACCGCCCCAAAGAAAATATGCATGCATGTGTTGTTGAAATATGTCCCTTGAACATCTTACCAATTTGGTTCGGTCGTGATCGTGTTCGAGGAGGGAGCTTGAGACACGTATGGTTGCGACAATATGGGTGTTGGAGCTATGCACGGGCCATACTATATGGGTGGTATGGAGGTGTATGGCTCGTGGAGGAAGAATGAGGCAGGAAGATGCGGTGGTCCGCAAGTTCGTCTCGACGGATTGCGATGAACAATTGGCGAACCCGGAGCAGGCTTTGATCATGGTCTGCGGTGACCACTCAGCAGCCCGCGGTGACCCCTTGGCGGTCCGCGGTGACCCCTTTGGCGGACCGCCAGATTTCGCGGGTTTGATTGTCGGCTGTTCTTGGTCTTTCGCTTTTGGTAATTAGTTTCCTAATAATATTTAGGTAACCTAATTACACATATCATGAGGGGACTATATAAACACCCTAACCCCTTCATAGTCTCCCTAACCCAACAATGTCGTTGAAGACCCGAAGACCGAAGACACAAGATGGAGTGATTCTCTATGGGTACACAAAGTCATGATATATGATTGTGACTTCATTGGTTGGTGAGATTAGAGAGCGTTTGTTAGGTTCTTAGTTGATCGCAAGAACGTTTGGCTTACTAGATCTCGTTCGTATTTGGTGAGTTCTTTTCAGGTTGAACTCACAACTTTGTATTGGCACTATACTATCTCTCCACATAGTGAAATTGGTTTCTCCTTGGACTTAGCTGGCAAATTGCTGGTAAACCACGTTAATTTCGGTGTCTTTTCTTTACGTTCATATTGTTGTGTTATTGTTTAATATCACGTTGTTCATCTTCTCGCACCTATCGAACAAAATTGTTGGGACTAGACGCCTCTATTCCAACATGTGGCCTGGCCGATGTAATGCAACAGTTATACACTATACAACCATATGCAAGAGTATTCATGTTGTAATAACCCCCCCCCCCCCCCCTATCTTTTCCGGCCTCCGTCTTCCGTTTTCGCATTTATATCATGTAATTTGCTTGCAAACTTGGCGATTATCGTTTATAAATGACGACAGAGAAATGCAATTACTAGGTTTTATTAAGTAGTAAGTACTAAGTCGAGTACCATATTACCTTAATATATATATGTTAGAAGTTCCAATTTAATTATTTAATTATTATAAGCTAGGTAATGTATGGAGTCCAATTATTCAGGATTACCCGATGTTGCGATGCACAAGGACTACAACGAGTTGATTTAAGTCTAATAGTTCCCATCACTTGATACCCATCTCTTTCATGAATGAAATCATTTATATGGTTTTTTAATCTGAAAATGCGATTGAATTGAGATTGACTAGTACGTGAACACTAAGCTCACAAATTATACCATGCTCCCGAGAGTACAATGAGCATGATGGTCACATGAATCTTTGCTTTGTCCAAACAATAATAGAACGAGTACAGAGGATCAAACCATGTAATATTAATTATTGGACTAGTCTTGGTGCTTACGCTTTTAATTACATTTTTATTAAAAATTGCTGCTAAGGTTAATTAATTCATTAGCAGATCAGACAAAATCCTAGTCGATCTGATAGCACGCACATGACATAGATAGACACAAATCAATATCAAATAATCTCATGCATGCATATGCTCAAAGCTCAATTGATCGGAAGTTTGGCTATTAAGACAATTTTTCTTACCAAATAATTAACACCATCTTATTATAATTTAATTTACAGTTCAAGAATACAGTTTTGGTACCACCATTTCACATACATATGGGCTAATTAATTTAATATTAAGTGTTTTGTTCTAAGAAGTAACATATCAGAAATAACGACACCGGCCACTAAAAGATCACGTTATCTCATTTTCCGCGCAAATTAAAAGCGAATACAAAACACATTTTTGCATGTTACTTGGCCCTCACATAAAGATGGATCTAGGATTTCTTAAAGTTGCACCACCATGGAAGTTAGAGAAAGAAACACCCATGGTAGGAACAGCCAAAGAACTCTCCATAAGAACCCTTTGCTGGTAAGCTTCCACCGTCGCGCTCGCTTCAATGAGATCCTTGATCAACGACTTATAGTACAGCTTGAGCTTCTTGAACACGCTAGAGTAACGTAACTTTTGCCATTTAAGACGGGCTCCTCTAAAGAACCTAGCTAGGAAGAATCCGCGCGGCTTCTTCCCACCACCTAGTTGGACTATGGGGAGCCGCCTCCCTCGCCTTCGTAGGCGAAACTTGGGGCGGCTCGGGAGGGAGAGGGTGGTGGTAGAGTTGGTGATTAAGGGTTGTTTAGGGAGTAATGAGGCATCGGACTTAAACGAGGCCATTTGTTTAGGAAGGAAGTAAAAAATAATGAAGGCAATAATTTTAATGTGAGGGGTGTTTGTTAAGAGTATTTATAGAACGAAATGGTTGACTTAAAATTAGGACAAGGGCATCTTTGTGTGTGTGGACAGTGTGGAGTGTGGACACCCCAACTCTCTAGTATCTACTCGCTCATATACGTATATCGGCGTGTATAAGACGTTCTCACGTATTGAAATAGAAGTTTAATTTGTAATTTGCAAAAAAATATGGATTGAAAAACGTTAGAAAAAGCATGCATATCGTTAGATTTATATCAAAATATATTTCCAAGGAAGAATGATTTTATACTTTTTACTAATGTACTCCGTATCATACTATGTGGATTGTGGAGTATATCAACGGATAAACGAGACTTCTCGTGCTATGGGAGTTTTATATTAGAAAGAAGGATCATATACGTTACGCTGAAAACTAAATTAATTTGTGCTGGAAAATGTGGCTTGCAGTCTACGTCCACCAATTTAAAGGGATTAGTTTAATGGGAGTATGTTTAAGTGTCGTTAATTGTATCATATAATTGTAAGTGTGAACTTGATTGGACCTGTAACCCCTGAATTATATGAGGTGTGTAACATGTGGAATATAGTTTCTATATATCTTGAGTTTATCTTAAGGGGTTGTTGGGGCGTAAAGTATGAATGTATCAGTAGTTTATTGGGCGAAAATTGGCATATTAGCAACTGATAAGGAGTATACAAGGTGTTATAAGCCTCTTTGCAATGATGGTCCTTCAATAACTTATTGTTTTACATGCCCCGTAACTGTGGGTTCAGGGCGTAACGATTTACATAACCTGTAATCTGTGTCTAAAAAGAGGTAAAATGAACAGCAAACTGATACAACTACGCACTAACATCCAATCATCTCAGCAATCAGACGGAAATCTGAAAGGTTATTATCTTGCTTACGTATATTGCAGACAGTCATCAGACATACCTTCATTCCCTTTGCCCTTCATCTTGTTCCAGACGGTATGTTCTGGCCTCAACTATCATCGTCGAGATGGTAAGCCATTGAGGTGTTCCGGGATTGAGGAAAGCTGAAGCTGTAGGTTACACTTGCAGAGCTTAGCTATACTGGTCTATGTACGGGATGGGAAGAACTTAAGCTTCTGACAAGGAAATCCAAGTATGTGCCATTATGTGATATGGCGCCTCTAATCTCGACATATCTTTCTCCCATGGCAATAAGAAGTTTGGCACAGCTTACAAGAAATTATCTTCAACAATCTTATTCAGTTCTTCCATCTTCTGGATGATCTTTGGATTCATCAGATCCCTGGCTTCCCTGATCAGCGTCCCTTGGCTGAAATGATAAGCATTCACGATAGATTTGATCCACGTATGCAATTTCTCTGGTGTCCTGCAGGTTTGATTTAGAAAGGACAGTGAGTTCCTCAAAAGTTTCAGAGTTCAGAGGCGAAATATTCAATTGAAATGAAGAGACGTTAAGGTAAGGAAAGACAAATATCGATCCAAAGCTTAAGTGAATATACATACGTGTACAAGTTATCCACATTCATTCCCTCAAGCTCTTCCCCAGGAGTAAACGCATCATTCAGAGCAGAAAGTTTCTCTTCAGGATCCTCGATAGTCAGAAGATACTTCACAATCCTGATCTCTTTTGGCATGAGCCTCTGAAGATTACCTCTTGCCGTAGTATATAAATGATATAGCACATCCTTTGCCTGGAGGAAAGAGAAGAAGAATATAAATGTTGAACCAACAAAAAGTAAGAGTCAAAAATCTCATCAAACCTTAAAAAAGTGAATGATAAAGCTGTAGTGGCTACGACAGTCCTATGGTAGAACGTATGTTTAGGGGTCAGTTTTTGCCATAAAACTTCTCACAGCTCACCTCAAAACCTAGAATGCTCTCCCCATTGTACCATAAGAACATTTTACCCAAACTCAATGACCAGTTTCTGATATCCTGCATCCTATTATTTGCATATTGTCTATCAAATCATGATTTATTCACTTTTTATTTTGAGCTTTTTCCCCTTTCGCAAATCTTAATTGGCGACATCTCAAAGGCTCAAAGCTATATTTTCAGAATGTTAAAAATCCTCTCTTTTTCCCCTTTGTCTACACACGTGTGATCTCTCAAAGTTCAAATATATAGACTGATTCAAGCTATTCTTAACAGAGTATAACAGAACTCTATACGAAAAAGATTAAAAGTACTTTGATAAGATGAAAGTTTGTCAATAGAACCCAGCCTCTTTTGCTGTATAAGTGAGAACTCTCAAAAAATCGAATAAATAGAGATTTATTCAAGCTATCACCAACTGAGCACAGCAGAACTCACCTTAACAGCACGCTGATAAGATAGAAGTTATATTACTATACCAGCAATATAATTAAGGCATCATGTATTAGCCAATGATTGCCGTTGTACCCACTCATCCTCTCCCAGAAGGAGGTGATATAATATATGGGGAGATAGAGCATTAGTAGTAAAAGGCAGTACCAATATTACCCCCAGTGGTTGGGCTAATTTTTCACCCCAAGTAACAAAAACCTGGAAGATTTCGGAAGACAAGGAGAGGTGGGAATTTCAGATTGATGATAAATCTCCTCGTGCTCTGCCATAAGAACTTGGAGCCGGGGAGAAATCTTTCTTCAAAGATACAAGACATTTGTTGCTGATTGAAAAAAGATCTTATCTTTTATTGATAAAAAATGGTGAAGCATGTGCCTATGGGGGTGAAGGAGCTAAAATACCCCCAGGGGTATGTAGAAGGTTGCAGTAAAAAGAATATAACTGAAGGGGAATGTTTAGTGTTTCACAAGTAAAGGCAGCAAGGTATCCTAAATGGTTTCAACCCCCGCCCCCCTCTTCGAAATAATTCCAATTTGGATAAAATCATAAAAGTTCCATTTTGGATTTAAGTACATAAAAGAAGAAAGAGTGAATCTACCCACAAATCTACACGAGCAGAAAAATACAGGCGAACTTAGAAACTCTCAGGTTCTCAAAACTTTTAATACAGTTGCTTGTAGAGAGCATGAGTAACTTTGCCTGTGCCCCAACATGGAACCAGACAGCCCATTATCCACATCATTAACAAGTTGCCTAAGCTTCACCTCAAGCGAAACAAAGCGAGCAGAAATTATAAAGCAGATCCTTCCTACCGCTGATAAAGGACAGCCCGGTGCACATTGGCGTCCCCGCTAAGCGAGGGTCCGGGGAAGGGTCCCACCACAAGGGTGTAATGAGGGCAAGCCTTCCCTTGTCAATTTATAAAGCAGAGCCTTCCTACCGCTGATATTAATTTAAAAATCATCAGGAATATGTGATAATGCTAAGGATTACAATAGAAAGCTGCAAAGAATTTCAAATGTTCTTGCATTAGTGATCTACTTACCTCATCTTTCATCATGTCCGATTCTTTGGCAGCAGACCAAGCTTTTGTTATCATCAAAACCAGGGCAGAATCAAGTTGATTTTTCTCAGCCAAGCTGTCAATTTTTTTGCAGGCAGCATCTACCGAGGGAGAATTGATAATGTCTTGGAACTTTAACTCAGCAGCATTCAGCGCCTCTATACTTTCAGAAGCTGTGTCGTAAGCTTGCACTGCAGCTAAGCACATATTTCCGAGCTTCGCGACAGCTGTTTACGGACCAAAAAAATAAAAATTAGAAGTGGAGGGCAAAGAGAAGAAGATTAGAAGTCTCCCAATGCAAAGGCTGTGTTAAAGCACAAGATATCCTTAAAAAGGTTCGAAATAGTGTAATGATCTACTGCCGTTCTTAAGTAGGAATACTCCATGTTGAATTTCAATAGTACTAATGGTGCTACACTATGCCTATGCAATCCAAGTTACACCATGCTGACAGCTATTATGTTGTTTAGCAATGTACAAGTTATACAACTGCTAACTTCAGCTACCCTCCAAAAAAAAAAAAAAAAAAAAAAAAAAAAACTGCCAAGTTCAGCTTGCAACTTGTCATTTAATTTCACCTAAACCAGTTAGCATACCAGTAAAAAGAAAAAATCCAACTTGACATTTGAAAAAAGGAAAAAGAAACACACTTAAAAAGAAAGCGAAAGGGGAGTAAATTCTTACATAAGTTGTTAGAAAATAGTTTAGATAAGGGAAATGTAGAAAAAATAAGTACTATAAATCCTTTTGCAAAACAAACAAAGAGACCATAGAAAATCAATTACATCCACCACATGGATCATGTCTCGCCATACCGCCCTATCAAACGCCATACTCTCTTCAAGCCCAATTCACTTCTAAACCACTCTATTTGCTTGCAATGCTATGTCTATCAAAATTGATGAACAGTTCTTGCAGATTAGATTCAAAAAGCAAGGACATTGAATTTGAATTCAAACAAAAGAATAAGATGAACTAAGACACACATCACGTCAAACCCCATCAACAACATTGATTTCTTCTCTCCACTCAATCTTCTCCAACTCCATCAAGTAGTATTCAAGTCCCACTAGATTCATATTGCTATCAACACCCTTATCCAAATCATCTAAGGCCTTTCCATCCCCGTTAATCTTCTTTCTTCCCTACCCTTCAAGCCCCCAAACCGGCACATTAGATGGTCTTCTTCTCAAATGGTCATACCATCCCTTTGCTTATCTTTAATAGATACAACTCCAACTTTCTTCCTCATCATTCCAGATTCCGATCCTTAACTATATTCTTTCTTGTATGTCCACACATCCACCGTGACATACACATCTGTCATACTTATCTGTAAGAATATAGAGAGAGGGTATTCATAGAATTACTGACTTGATTCATAACTTAGGGGGAAGTCCCCCTTATATAGGTTACATGCTAATGTGAACATACCTAATGATAATATTCTAGATTACGTATATAGAATAGATATTTTCCTACTACAAGATTATACCAAATATAATCTGATCTCATGATCTTCATAATAATCTCATATCCTCCAATATTATCTTATGAATGTGACATTGTTTCATGGCTTAAAAATTGATGCAATATCATAGGCCCAACTGTCGTGGGATATGTCAGTCAGCTCATTCACAACCAGCAAGAAGAGAAAGATAAAAATAAAATGTATTTGATTTGGCACATCAACAGACCCAAATCTTTCGAGAAATGTTTTGGCACATTAACACAATAAATCTATAGATAAACATTGCGAAGAAAAGAACTAACAGACTTGCCTTCTTCATACAAACATCTCTAAATGAGACTTGAGGAATAAACCATCTAGCAGCAATCAGCAAGAAAGAGAAAATGAAGCAGAGGAAAAGGCACACATGAGAGGAGTAACTAATAATTTACAGTATAGGGATGCATTAGTGAACCACATAACAAGGAAACAAAGAACAATAAACAAAGGTTGGACAATCAGATAATTATAAGACGTAATGATGTGCTAACCATTCTGCTCTTCAGGGTTCTCATAATAGGATTCAGCAACAGTATGAAGATGCACAAAAAACTCCTTCGTGAAGTCTTTACGACGCCTTCCAACAATATCGCCTACCTCTGATGCGGCCCCTCTGACCACTTCAAGAAGTTCATTATGTCTTTGAACGTCTTCATCAATCTGAGAGACAAGGTTTAAAAGTATTTAATAAGAATCTCACAATCAAGGTAATATGAAGCCCACTCAAGGAGTATCAAAGAAATAGAAGGATGATACTCCATTAACACATGGACAACACCCCAAGAACAATATTTTGATGTAGTATGTTTCAACAACAAAAAAGCCTTCAGAAAGTTAGATCCATATAATTTGGATTGCCTAACATGAAATTTCGTAAGAACCGCCACAAGGAACCATTACCAAGAGGAACAACGAAGTGAAAAGCATGGGAGAGAAACACAAGAAAGAGAAATGAAACAAAATAATAGCAAGAAGTTGAGGAAAACGAAGACTGCTATCATACTTCGACACTCCAAATACACCTGGAGTATGTCCGATTCAACACAGATGCATAGGTCTTCTACTCTAGGGGAAAAAATGAGTTCCTTTTAAATGGCCATGTCAGACCCTCCAACATGCATCTGTGTCTGATACTTATAGCCGAGTCTGAGTAACAAATGCAATGTGATAAAGAACACCATGAAAAAGAAGATAAAGACTAGAATGAAAGACTAAATAAGAGTAAAACCAGAGGAAAGTTTTACAAAATCTACAAACACTGAACGTAGCTGGCCAATAAATTACTATGATATGGTAAAGGTGAAAAGTAGAAGAAAACCGCAAAAAGTTGACCTTTTTGGTATAATAGACAAGAAGTAAAGCATAAACTCCAGTAGTCTGAGATTAACTTGATAACTACGAATATGCCAGAACTAAGAGAAACTATCGAGCAGTTTCCAGCTGATTACTTTGGCACAGTTTTCTACTAAGGCAGAAAAATAGAAAGAAAATTGGGGGGGGGGGGGAGGGAGGGTATATCTATGCTTCCACCCACCTCTTTTAACTTCCTACGGAGGCGAAGCAGTTTGTGCTTCAGTTCAAGGTTATCTTCACTGTCTGCTTTATCCTGACAACGCTGATAGAAATGTGGTCGAATGTTGTCCCATTCTGTGCTAAAAGTTAACAACCTTCTCCAGTCCGTCGTGGTTGGCTTGTCTACCAGAAATACATCGATCAGTTTGTCACAAACACGGATCATTTTATGAGCATCCAGTTTGTCAGGCTCATCTTTCTCTGTTGGATTATGGCCATCATTAATTTCCTCCTGAAAAGTTTTAGGATCAGAAGCACCTGATGGTCCTACCTGCTCTTCGTCGCAAGGTTTAGCCACTGAAGATGTAGTGTTACTAGATGCAACAAAAGAGGGACACTGCAACCCTTTCAGGTTGCAAAGATAGTAATCTTGACTATAGTGAGGCTGTAGTCTCCAGCTGGCATTATGAACAGCATGGAAGAGCAGTTGTTTGGACCTCGATGCTCCAAATTTCACTAGATAAGACAGAAAAAGAGAGTAATGATGACGGATATTATACATAAATATCAACAGAATAATAGAAGCACAATCACAGAATTAGCAAAATACAAGCTGTTGGTGCAAAAGTCATATCTAATTGAGAATCTATTGTAAGGATGTAAGCCACTGATATATTTTGCTTGCTGTGAAACCTAATTTTTTTTTTTTTTTTTCACGAAGCGGAAAGCAGAACAAAATCAGTGTACCTAGATGCTTTTGACACAATTTATTATTCTAGTAAGTGATGCTATTCATAGTGTAGATTACTGTTAGAGGTTCTGAATACATCTTAACACCAAGGAGATTCCAGTTCTGAGTTCCCTAGTACTGTGTAAGTTTCTAAAGGCTGAACCTTCAAACCTCCACTGTCCGTATACTATATAGATAATGTGAGATATTTTTACATTTTCCTTTTTCCTGCCAACCAACTTGTTACTTCTGAATTCAAAAGATCACCATCAAGAAATCAAGAACCTGAAGATATTTAACTAGTAATTTCAAGTACTTAGAAGTGTTATAACTAAGTGATATTACCCAACGGAGTCTTTATGGTTCGTCTTCCAAAGATAATATAAAGCATGGGCATGAAAGAACTTGAATATGCAATTTCTGGTATGTTGGCTTCCACAGTCTATACCCTAGCTCAAACACAAATAAGGAGATGTAGCAAAGCATTATGAGATTTCATTAGGTGTGCATATGATCTTCCACTAAGCTTAAGAACGACACTAGTGAGAAGTAATTTTGTCATGAAATACTGACCATACGGCTGATGGAAAGAGCATAATCAAATTATCACTCATTTCCGAGTTTAAGATAATCTATTCAATGCACAAAACTTCCTAAATGCAGAACAAGTGAAAATCTCACTGTGTTGAAGTCCCCATCGACACACCCTACCCTACTTCATTTACAGAAATTGTAGTGACAGTCCTTTTCTCAAGCCGCTTGAGGTACATTTCATTGTGCAAAGTTTGTAATTTGTTCTCAATAACTTAACCCGACAAAGGTCCCGTATACTAGAACAATTCAGTTCAGGAAAGGAGGAATTTCTCCCTAAAAGTCACACGGCACAGCTATTCACTCCTTGCAAAACTAGGTAGGCATTAATTATAGTAGTAAAGGCTAAGTTAACTTACTCATGTTTGACATAAAAAAAAAAATCCTAAGTTCAAATTTGTACCAAAACAAGTGACACACAGCATTCAAGGAGGCACTGGCTAGACAGAATGAAGAATTGGGCACTCAAACTGCAACTTGATACATTGATGACATATTCAACTAATTCAAGGGCACCCAATATATGTTGCAAGTCTTGCAACCCTTATAAACGGTCAAACGAAGTGATGAAGCAATCTATTCTACGAACCACTACAGCGCTACTTCTTCAAGCGTATATATAGAATGCAATGAGCCGTGTAGGTTGCTTTACAGTAACTCCCTTCAGACAATTTCCTTGAGAGCCAATTTACCAGCACACAGTCTTGGCACCCAATACTTCTAGGCATTAGGTTTACGAGAAAAATAACTGAGATTTCCAGAGAGATTGTCCATACGCCACCCTCCAGCGGATTAATTAGGAAACCCATCAGCTCCAAACCAAAGCATATGCTAGAAATTCTTTGTTAAACCAATCCACCACCCCACCCCCAAAACTTCAATTAAGCAACTCTAACCCAAACGCTTCGCTCCGATTAACTTTACCGTTGTTCAACGTCGTAAGCAGTGCACTCAGATGTGAACAAAATTCTCAGACACAGTACCCAAATTCAGAAAACAATAAAACCCTGAAAATGCAAATATTCACTTCACCCCAACATTTCATACCTAAAAAAATGGTTTCTTTCTACTTCAATCTTCACAACAAATCAAATTACGAACTCGAAATATCAACAAATTAATAATTGTATTGGTGAAATAAAAGCTTCAAACTTTATAAAACAGCCATCAACCCAGTAAATTAATATGATGTAATTGCATGAATTTATTAGGTTTAAACCTAGAATCAACACATAAAATTAAAGGGGCATGCTAAAAAGTAGGATTTTCATGAGAATTAAGTTTAAGTATCAGATGAATTAAAGGGGCAATAGAAAAGATAAGAAATGAAGAGATAGAAATATACCTGAAGAGTTGAATTTGAAGGGGCAATTATTCGCGGGAAATGAAAGCGTGGGAAGACAGTTGGGTTGAGTTCTCAGCGGAGTAGAGCAGGATGGCATAATCGCCATTGATGTCAGCTCCAAAGCCTCTTTCGTAAGCTGTGCTTCTTTATTGAGTTGTTTTGTGTAGTGTCTCAACTCGCCTCATTTTAAGTCTTCACCTCTCGTGTCACACGGCCTAGACTTTGTGATTTACTTAAAATGTGTTGGTTATGCAGGAGTTTATCGATAAGACCTGTATCAACTTATCTTATGTGTATAGGGTTCATGCGATGTGCATAGTCAATTTTTAGTATGTTTGAAATAAACAAACGACAACAAAGAGTAAGTGATAAAGAATTTCGATTAAGTAATGGGTTTAAAACTCACGGTTCAACCTATACTTTACGCTTTTTGAGACGAGGAATGTCACATAAATTGTATTATATTACATGTTTCGAAAGAGATAACCTTTGTATTCTATAAAGTTGGGATCTTTAAAGGCTTGTCTTTGTGTTTGTGTAATGTAATGCTCTGCTACTTCTTTGATTCGAGATTGGTTTGTTCGTCTCATTCGTTCAGGTGGTTTTGCGCTCCTAAGATCCAAGAATTCTTGTATCTAATCTAAAGTCACTAACTTTGTTGTGTTACTAATGGTTTCGATTATTGATATTCTCATGTAGCCTGAAAAATTTCTAAATGGATGAATTATTGTTTCGGCCAATGCCTATATGAAAAGACGTCTTGGGTGAGATGGCCTCACGAGACAAAAATTACTTGGGTGTTGTCGTTGGGTTCGAAAGTATGAGCTTTTACCTTATGTGATAAGTTTTTTACTCCAAAATGCGCATGACAAGGATTGATTTCCATGGTCGAATTACCCTATAACTAGGACTCTTGGTTAGAGTTGTCATCTTCATTTAGTCTTAGGTGTTGTTTGGATACCGGGGAGTGAGTTTTCTTGTGGTACGTTGTTTGGATGACCCGTATTGCAAAAAGTGTGGAACTTAGCTTACCCGATCCCCAACCGGGTCATTCACAATGCTTATGTATCTAGGTTGATATGAAATTTGCTACGGAATTAAGTTCCCTTGTTATCAAAACGAGTACTTAGAATTGTTTGTGGTATTTGATAACAAATGGAGCATGAGTGATGACATAATATTCTCTGTACTCGTCATATTTGAGTGTACTGAACTCTACTGATGTCTGATCTTTTCTTTTATTTCTTCTTTGTGCATGGGTGGCTATGTATGTAGAGCGCGACTTTGATGTTTTGGAGTCCTGGAAAACTAAGTTAACTGAAAAAGCAGAAAAATTGGGGAGCCAAGGCAAATCAAGCAATCACATCTCTGGATTATGTTACAGGCCTGCTCAATCTTATATGCAACTTATTCCTGGTTACTACTCAAGTGAATTTGGACTGTGGAAAGGTGAAGTACATGAACTGGCTTGTTGTTGCTTACTTGGTCTTGATCGGATTCCCTATTAATTCGACATTTGTGAAGCTGCAAAGGATTTTCAAAAGCATGGAAGCCTTAAGGAAAAGGGAGAAATTATGTGACAATACCAGGCCCGTTCCTGACATTTTGAAGGCCCTAGGGCGAAGTAAAAACAATGGGCCCATAGATGTTTGTATCTATTGAACAAAAAAATTGAGTTTTTTTTTGTTTTTGTTTTACATCAGTTGTAGTACTTTTATCGCATTTGTGCATATGTACGTATCAAATAAAAATTGGGTTCAAGTCGTGTGAAAAAACGGTTTCGACATATTTATGGAGAAGTAAAAAAAACGACTAAAATAAGTAAAAACTAGTCAGAAAGAAGAAGAAGAAGAAGAAGAAGAGGAAGAAAAGGTGATGAAGACAAAAAAAAGGTGATGAACTATTGGTTAATGAATAAGACACATAAAACTTGGGTTCAAGTCGTGTCAAAACCTATTTAAGCTAGCTAAGCTAGAAAAACCATATACTATGATATAAAAGACTCAATTATTTGATGATACAAAAAAAAATACAAAAAAATAAGTAACAAAATTAAAGAAACCAAAATAAAAGAGAAGAGTATATTTCGATATATTTTATGGAGAAATAAAAAAAAACAACGACTAAAATAAGTGAAACTAGTCAGAAATAAGAAGAAGAAAAAAAGGTGATGAACTATTGGTTAATAAAATGAGACACATTTGTTTGTAAAAAGGTTTGAACCTCCAAGTCAAACATAACATTATAGAACAACTAGGATAATATTTCTTTCATGCTTTCTCTTAGCTCATTTTTATTTATAAATTAAACTTGCCCAGTCTCAACAAATTGGGCATCTTCCAAGAACGGGCCCAGGGCGACTGCCCCTCCTCGCCACCCCTCAGGCACGGCCCTGGACAATACGCTTTTTGCTCTACTAGTTAGGGAAGCACAGCTGACCATCTTAAGGAATATGATCATTTGATAATTATGTTCATATTGTATTGTTAGTAATTAATCTTGTAAATTAGTATAGCTACAATTATGTTTTGTATTTTAGGAATAGCAATTATTTTGTAATATATTGTATCCTAGATTAGCTAATTGTATTTAGGGTGTTCACATCTTGTACTCACTATTTAAGGTTTTCATCTTATCAATAATAACTCAAGCTTTCATGTACAATTCTCTCTTCTACTATCCTCTCTAATTCTCTACATGGTATCAGAGCAGTCGATCCTTCGACGCGCTCATCATCTTCCACCTTCTCGTCTTCCGCGTCCTTCAATTCTTGAAAGCTTCAATTGGTCGTTGATCTTGTGACTACGACCCTCCTTTCCCCCTCACATTGTTGTTCTTGTGAACATGATCTATTTTTATCATTGTTATTTCTTCCTCGTCTAATCTTTCTTCTATTATTCTCAAATAATTTCATCTCATCATCTTTCTTTATAATCATCTACCGTACCAAATTTCATCTTTCTCCTCACAAATTCTGAAATTCATTCCCTCTGATATCATCAAATAATTTCTTCTGTCATTCTTAATTTCTTAATCTCCTACCTTCTTCTCATATTTTTCCTCTCACAGGTCATCTTTTTCTCGTCCATACCTTAACAAATTGATCTTCTGAAATTTGTCTTACACATTCTATCCTCCACTCTCAAATTCATTATGTCTTTGTTGCAATTCTACCATCCTCTTCTCTTATTCTTAGATTTTCTTTCTCCCAACTTTCCTATCTCTATCGTCTATCCATCCTCAAATTTCCAATTTTTTTTCTCCTCTTATCTTATTTATATTCTGAATTTTTTTTTTCCCTCTCAAATTATTTTCTTGTTAATTACCATTCTCAAATCTTTTCCTTCACAAATTGATCTCCCTCTTCTCGTATCTTATCAAACTTTTCTTAGCTTTCATGTATAATTCTCTCTTAGCTTCTGTGTCCATCCTACAATCCCACATTCTCTCATTCTCAAATTTCTTCTCACCTTCTCTCAATCTTATAATCTCCATCTCAAACAAGCAATTTCACCTCTTCTCCCTCCCGTGGTCTATTGTGTACCACGGTCATAAATTTTCCCTCTCCTATCCTACTCTCATGTTGCGCCACTCTTACTTATGGTTTCGATTGTTCGTAAAATGACAACCGAATGTCCTCTGACCTCTCTCTCTCTCTTTGATGCTCCACCACAAAATGTGACGGCTTGCTCCTCTCCACCGATCTCCACATTGCCTTCCAAGATTGGACTTACCCTTCGGACGTCCATCTTGTGGGGGCGTCTTAAGGAATATGATCATATGATAATTATGTTCATATTGTATTGTTAGTAATTAATCTTGTAAATTAGTATAGCTACAATTATGTTTTGTATTTTAGGAATAGCAATTATTTTGTAATATATTGTATCCTAGATTAGCTAATTGTATTTAGGGTGTTCACATCTTGTACTCACTATTTAAGGTTTTCATCTTATCAATAATAACTCAAGCTTTCATGTATAATTCTCTCTTCCTCTACCTTCTAATTCTCTACAGACCAGACCTGCAGAAATGATGCCACAAGACGCGGACTTCTCTAAGCAAATTCAGATATTCATTGATGTTACGAAATTCAAGTGGCACTACTACTACCACTTAAACTTTCATTGTCGTGTTCACCATTATCTATGCTGCTGCCTTGGCTATTCTAGCTTACTTCAAGTTTTGCGGTAAGAGAAATTTACAGTATTGCATAAATTATCTTACTGAATCACAGAAATATCGGATGTGTAATCGTTTTTTTTTCTACTACTCTTATAGTCCTACCTGTGCCAGTAACTACTGGAGGAAGAGGCTGGCTCCCTATCATCCCTTTGCTCCTTGCTATCTACCATTTTCGAATGCTTTGAGTTTGTGGATTGGCGTATTTGGATGACTTCAAGAATCTGAATTCTCTATTGGTGAAGAAATGGCTGGTGTAGCACTGACTTTTTTCTAAAGTTACAAGCTTTCGCCATTTCGTTTTGTTTGAGTATCACATATGCATGCAATCTTAGCTTTCCTGGTATGGAGCTTCAGTCTTCAGGTGAAAGATTACACCATTACGGTTAGGCCTGTTTATGGTCCCTGCAAAGGACAATTTTCTGCGATTTAGCCCTGGTGTGTTACAATCTAGGAAGCACGGACACGCCTGTCTAGTGCCGTGTCTGTGTCCGACACCGTGTCGGACACCGACACGCGTCGGACACGGTACGACACGTGTCCGACACGCCCAAAAACCGTGTCCGGTTTTTTTATTTAATTTTAGGACACAGACACGGTTTTTTTTAATTGGACACGAACCGGACACCGAGCAGACACCAACCAGACACCCGACACGACACAAAACTACGTCGTTTTGACAAGTTTTTTAAAAAAAAAAACTTTTTTTTCTCTCACCTATTCTAATTACACTAGGAGATAGTTCAACTACATGTCTTACTTCTTTGTCTCTTTTTGTTTCCCATCTTCTTGCTCCGGCTGACTCTTCTACCTTCGATCGACGCTGCCTCAGGAGACCTCCTCCGACCGACGTCCACTAGCGGCCCCATTGTTACAGCCCAACCTGCACCCGACCGCACTAGTCCTACCTCTACCTACCCGCGAACAGTACGTGTAATTGAAAAAATATGCATTCAAAATACATATTAATTTTTGTTTTTTGCCGTGTCCGTGTCCGTTATTTTTCAAAGTGCCGTGTCACGTATCCGTGTCGGTGTCCGTGTCCGTGTCCGAGTCCGTATCGGTGCTACCTAGGTTACAATAGACCTCAAGAATTTCTCTGTTGCGTCTCATTTATTCCAAGCAGCACATACATCTGTGAAGCCCTGCTTTTGTTGAACCTGGCCTCTACGGATCTTCTTCGTTTAGGCTCCTCCACTCACGCCTGACCCACATGATCAATGTAGTTCGCGACATCCTAATATCTTTGAATGTCTCCACTATACCCTATGATAGGACAGTGATGAAATTGCGCTTCTCACACAAGTATAAAGGACATAGCAGAGTTGTAGGCAAGGATTTCAATAAAAAATGTTTGTGGTTTTGCAATGTATAATTAAACACCCTGTCAATACGGCCTAGACTTTGTCGTGCCATTACAGGTGAGCGAATTGTCCAAGGCCTTGCTTACACCGAGTTTGATCAGGCTGTACTTAACGGCCAGTTTTCCTAATGAATTTTGAGGAAAGTTTTCAAAAAGAAGAGGATTTGAAGAGTCGTAAACGTAAATGTAAGTTGATACTGCGATTTAGAATGCGAGAGTAAAATTAATCCTCTGTAGCTTTATAATCGAAAACGCAGCATTAGATCACAACAATTTAGCAAAAATACTATACAGCTTATTGAACAAATGCAAAGTACTTTTTTATTGCTATCTCTAAAAGAAGACATTGAATTGGATGAGAGTCATCTTCTGTATATTAGTGCAGATCCACAGTGAGGATAGTCCTTGTTTCTGCTCTTAAAAGAGTCATCATCGCCCACGAATCCACCACCAAAACCATTGCTTGGTGCCCAAAGATCGTATTTGCCATAGATCGAACGCTTATTCACATTTTCAAATTCCCTTGTATCAAATTTCCGATATATGAAATTAACTTGACCAATACTACAGTCTCCAAACATTTTATCAGTAAGAAGTTTGTTACCTTCATGGGGCCAGACTCTCCATATATGGTACTGGTCTTTCTAAATTCCCCTTTTATATCAAATTTCCGATATACTGACTCGACTTGACCAACGTTTCCAAAAATGCCATCAGTAAGAAGTTTGTTCTCGCGTATTCTTACCTTCATTGAGTCACACTCTCCAAACATGTTACTGCTCTTTCCGAATTCCTGAGCATCAAACTCTGCGGTTATGTCGTTACAGGGCGGTTGCTTACTGCTGTTTCCGAGCTTCTTTGTAGCAGGGCCTCCAAATATGTCGTCAGAAAGGCGTTCCAAATTCCTGTTTTTGAATTCCGTCTGATCAAACTCTCCACATGTTTCATCGGAACAGATTTGTTTATCCTCACTTCTGAAACAATCACTACCTTTGATTCTACTGCTTCTGTTTCGTATGGGAGCACGTTGAGATAACATTGCCCTCTAAAGCTCTGCCACCCACGTCAGGCAATGGACCATGACTGCAAGCAACTTGGACACCTGATGTTCAGATTATTACTGAAAACTTGCAGGGTCGCACACTGCACACAACATTAACAGCCAAGCAAGAACCAAATCAAATAACTAACACAGTTAGGGAGACAACGAACAGTTATAATCCTATACTAGAAACATATGCCAAAAGTTAAAATAAAATACTAATACGGAGTACAAGTCAGACTCATAACCTAACACCTGAAATAAAAGAGATCATATATATCTAGTTATCGGAAAAGGAATAACACAAGAAGGGCGAATGAATCCGAGATTCAATGGTCTGCAGCTTGCACACTAGTCCTAGTGTCATTTATAATGAGAAACAACAGGCAAGAAGCTATAAGAGAGCACATAACAAGAGCAAACTCCGAACAATATACGCTTCAGATTGACTTATCATTGAAATGAACGGACTGGCAGTAGACTGAAAGATGTTCCTGGCATGTGCTCCCTTAGCTCTTTAAACAGCCCCAAACAAGACTGCATGCTATAACATGTTCAATCCAAGCTATAAATTCCATCCGAGTAATCAGTAGACTCATTGCACCAGAAATACATGTGCTAACAGGATTATCTCTTTATCACAACCCTCCTCAACAGGCACCTTTTGCACCTCAAGTCTAGAATAATCCCGGGAATACAAAGATTTTCTATAGACGGCCAATCACTGCTGCAGAACCGAGTCCACTATAAGGGTGCGTTTGGTTCATAAGAGTAGAATGGAAATGGATTGGATACGGAAATGTAGCTTACCAAAATCTTACTAAGACCATATGGAAATAATTTCAAGGAGTCTGACTATTAGACTGTACTAGAATAGTAGAGCATAGCAGCTCCACAGGTTCTTTAGAGCAATCTCAATGCAAAACTGTAGGGCTCCTAACCAAAAACACATCGATCTGTGAACAATTCCCATATTATCACTCACAATTCACAAAACCCATGATAAAAAGATAATTGCAATATGCAGGTGTGTTCTAAACAGTCATTTATGTAAATCGCTAATGAATTGATCTTAAAAAATTAACATCATATGAATGCGGAAGCACAACAAATATCATCTTAAAAAACCCATCACACGAGAAGAGGAACCTGTGTACATAGACTTTAGGCATCCCCCGAGGGTCCGGGGGAGTTGAGTGTGCTCTGATGCGGACAAGGGTTGGGCCTCTAACCAAAAGTTAGTGTTTAGGGTCAAGCATATGGGCAATTCGACAGAGCAGTTTTGTATTCTGACACGATGATATGGTGTCATGGCAAGGGCATGGACTCCGGAGTGTGTCATGAGTTTCTTGAAGCAAAAATTGGTAATAAAAAAATTTTGTGCTTAGTTGAAACTTTTTTAGCGGTTTTGGCTCATCTTTGTTAAGGTGGAACTTCGTTGAAATCCTCACCGTGTATGCGCAAAATTTCCTAAATGCAGTATATGTGAAAACCTCACTGTGTTGAAGTCCCCACTCCCCAGTGAGGGCAGTGACAAACCCCTACTTAATATGAGAAATTGTACTGAAAAGTCTTTTTCTCAAGCCGCTTGAGGTACATCTCATCGTGCAAAGTTTGTAATTTGTTCTACTTATTCATAGCTTTCGCAATAACTTAATCGGCACAGCTGTTCACTCCTTGCAAAACTAGGTAGGCACTAATTGTAGTAAGTACCCCAAGTCTCATATGAGACCGTCTCACGTCAGACAAATACCCTAAAATAATAAATAATTATATTTATATTTCAATTCTGTGTGTGTTGGTCTCACAATAACTTATGGTGAGACCGTCTCACACAAGACTTACTGATAGTAGTAAAGGCTAAGTTAACTTACTCATGTTTGAAATCACAAAAAAAAAAAAAAAAAAAAAAAAAAAATCCTAAGCTCAAATTTGTATCAAAACAAGTGACACACAGCATTCAAGGAGGTACTGGCTAGACAAAATGAAGAATTGGGCACTCAAATTGAAACTTGATACACTGATGGACATATTCAACTTATTCAAGGGCTTTATCAAAAAAAAAAAAAAAAAAACCTAATTCAAGGGCACCCAATGTATGATACGCCACCCTCCAAACATATTGCCAATACGCCACCCTCCAGCGGATTAATTACGAAACCCATCAGCTCCGAACCAAAGCATATGATACGGATCAAGTTCTGAGTCAGCAAATGACAACAGCCACGCTGGCAAGAGAAGTTAAATCAGGAAGTCAGCACAGTCAGAATGAAGAGAATGATGTGTTGTCCTATGATGAGCTGCCTACGGAGGAGGATGTTACTAAGGAAGGCTAATGATTGGCAAACGTATTGCAGACGAATTCATTTTCCCTTCATCTCGCACCAGATGGTATGATCTGGTGATCTCCCAACTCTCATCGTCGACGATGGAAGCTATTGAGGTGTTCCGGGATTGAGGAAAGCTGAAGCTGTAGCCTGTAGGGTTACACTTGCAGAGCTAAACTATACTGCTCTATGTACGGACATGAAGAACTAAAGCTTCTGACAAGGGAACCCAAGTATGCGCCATCATGTTATATGACGCCTCTAATCTCGTTCTCCCATGGCAATAACCTGAGTGAAGTTTGGCACAGGTTACAAGAAATTATCTTCAACAATCTTATTCAGTTCTTCCATCTTCTGGATGATTTTTGGATTCATCAAATCCCTGGCTTCTCTGATCAGCGTTCCTTCTTGGCTGAAATGATAAGCATTGACGATAAATTTGATCCACGTATGCAATTTCTCTGGTGTCCTGCAGGTTTTTTTGAGAAAGAACAGTGAGTTCCTGCAAAGTTTCAGAGTTCAGAGGGGAAGTATTCATTTGAAATGAAGGGACGTTAATGTAAGGAAAGACAAATATCGGTCAAAAGCTTAAGTGAAAATACATACGTGTACAAGTTATCCACATTCGTTCCCTCAAGCTCTTCCCCAGGAGTAAACGCATCACTTAGAGCATAAAGTTTCTCTTCAGGATCCTCAATAGTCAGAAGATACTTCACAATCCTGATCTCTTTTGGCATTAGCCTCTGAAGATTACCTCTTGCCGTAGTATATAAATGATATAGCACATCCTTTGCCTGCAGGAAAAGAAGAAGAGTATAAATGTTGAACCAACAAAAACTGAAGAGTAAAAAATCTCATCAAACCTTTAAAAGTGAATGATAATAGCTGTCGTGGGTCGACAGTCCTATGGGGGGAAAGTATGTTTAGGGGTCCGTTTTTGCCATAAAACTTCTTACAGCTTACCTCAAAACCTAGAATTCTCTCCCCATTGTACCATAAGAACATTTTACCCAATCTCAATGTCCAGTTTCTAATGTCCTGCATCCTATCATTCAATTTTTATTTTGAGATTTTTCCCCTTTTGCAAAATCTTAATTGGTGACAGCTCAAAGCTATAGTCTATAATCTTAAACATCCTCTCTCGTTTCCCCAGGTATGTAGACGTGTGTAGGAGGCAAAAAATTCACAACCTATCAAAATGCACCACGTGGAGGTTGAAAAGTCTACGTTGACAAGTTGACCGGCCAATTATAAAAGGCCACGTGTCATTTTTATATTAGATGACTGTTGAATAAAATACCGTCACATGTCACCTACGACTCACAGTTGGAAGCGAATTGCAAGAAGTTGATTCCAAATTAGACTGGAATTAATTAACTCAGAAGATGAAGTTTATCGGAAGACAATGACTTCCACCAGTCAACTTCCTCCTAAGATAGAGTCCTAGCTCAATCTTAACTCAATCTCTTGAGTTATCCTACCTTCCATCAAAGTCTCACCTCCTCCACTATAAATAGAGGATGACCCCCACCTCACAATTGTCTTCCAGATTCCTGGAGATCAAGTCTAGAAAATCCCATTCCTGAAGTGCAAGTCTAGAAAATCCCTGAAGACCATCTTGGAGAAAGCTCTAAAGCACCAAGATCAAATCAAGCAACCCTCAAGATCCGGAGAAAGCTCACAAGCACCAAAAAGTCGCCAACAACAATCAATCTACAACAATCAACTCACAAGATCCGGAGAAAGCTTCCAAGCACCGGAGATCCACAGAAGTTCAACAATCAAATCTAATTCAAGATCAAGCCTAGGCCCTTGAACGCGAAATTCGGAGTACCATCAAGGAGACTCTCAAATCAAGATTGTCAAAACCCTAAATTCAAATCCAAGTATAGTTCGAGATCAAGTCATCACTACCCTCGAATCGAAGATCAAAGTGGAGATTGAATCAGAGGATTTATTTCTATTTTTATAGAAATCACAAAGATTTTACACAAAATTCTGATAAATATTAAATTCATTTGAAACTCATATTTTGTTGCCTTATTCAGATCAATACAAAATTTGTGTCTACAACGTGTGATTTCTCAAAGTTCAAATATTTAGAGACTGGTTCAAGCTATTCTTAACAGGATAAAACAAAATTCAATACGACAAAGCTTAAAAGTATTTTGATAAGCTAAAAGTTTGTCAATAGAACTCAACCTCTTTTGTAGTATATGTGACAATTCTCAAAAGATCGAATAAATAGAGATATTTTAAGTTATCACCAACTGAACACAACAGAACTCACCTTAACAGCACATTGCTAAGATAGAAGTTATATAACTATACCAGCAATATAATCAAGGCATCATGTATTAGCTAATGATTGCCGTTGTACCCACTCATCCTCTCCCACAGATAGGTGATATACTATATGGGGAGAAAGAGCAACAGTAGTAAAAGGTAGTACCAATATTACCCCCAGGGGTTGGGCTAAATTTTCATTCCAAGTAACAAAAACCTGAAAGATTTCAGAAGACAAGGAGAGGTGGGAATTATTTATAGAGAAAAAATGGTGAAGCGTGTGCCTATGGGGGTGGAGGAGCTACAATACCCCCGGGGGCATGTAAGGTTGCGGTAAAAAGAATTTAACTGAAGGGAAACGTCTAGTGCTTCACAAGTCAGGATTTGACTTTAAACGTTGCAAGGTTTCCTAAAATGGTTTCACCCCACACCCCCCCTCATCGACAAGTAATTCCATTTTGGATAAAAGCACATAAAAGAAAAACAAATAAGATTCTCACAACTTTTTATACACCAGCTTTAGAGCATTAGTAACTTTGCTTGTGCCTCAACATGGAATAAGACATCCCATTATCCACATCAGTAACAAGTGAAACAAAGTGTACAACAACTACAAAGCAGATTCTCCCTACATACTTAGCTGATATTAATCTAAAAGTTAGCAGGGGTATGTGATGATGCTAAGAATTACGGTAGAAAGCTGCAAAAGATTTTCAAATGTTCTTGCATTAGTGATCTACTTACCTCATCTTTCATCATGTCTGATTCTTTGGCAGCTGACCAAGCTTTTGTTATCATCAAAACCAGGCAAGAATCAATTTGATTTTTCTCAGCCAAGTTGTCAATTTTTTGCATGCAGCATCTACAGAGGGAGAATTGATAATGTCTTGAAACTTCAACTCAGCAGCATTTAGGGCCTCTATGCTTTTTGAAGCTGTGTCATAGGCTTGTTCTGCAGCTGAGCACATATTTCCGAGCTTTGCGACAGCTGTTTACAGACCCCAAGAAAAAAATCAGAAGGTTAACCAGATAAGCAGGGAGAAGACAGGAGAGGAGATTACAAACTGATGGGATACTTGTGATAGAGAAGGGGAAGGCAAAAGAGAAGAAGATTAGAAGCCTCACAATGCAAAGGCTGTGTAAAAGCAGAAGATATCCCTAAAAAGGTTCGAACTAGTGTTATGATCTACTGGTGTTCTTAAGTAGAAATACTCCATGTTGAATTGCAATAATACTAAAGGTGCTACACTTTGCCTATACAAATAAGTTACACCATGATGACAACAATTATGTTATTTAGCAATGTTCAGGTTTTATAACTGCTAAGTTCTTATTACATTCACTGCAGCAGCAAGCTGCAACTTGTCATTTAATTTCACATAAATCAATTATACAACAACAACAACAACCAAGCCTTAATCCCCAAATGATTTGGACTCGACTAACATGAATTGTCCTCTGAGACCGTCACATGAAGACAATAAAACTTAAAGATAAGGCACGAACAAATATAAAAAGCAATGAAACCCATTTGCCAAAAATTTTAAAATCGCGAAAAAGGAAAAAGAAACACAAGAGTAAAAAGAAAAAAGCAAAAATGGTGAGAATTCTTATGAAAGTTAAGAGAAATTTTTAGAAAAGGGAAAACGTAGAAAAAATTATTATTAGAAATCCATTTGCAAAACAAAGAGACCATAGAAAATCAAAATACATCCTCCACATGGATCATGTATCTGCAAGTCCCAATGCACTTATGTCACTTGTTAGCCACCCTATTTACTTGCAATGCTATGCCTATTAAAGTTGCCGAATACTTCTTGTAGAATAGATTCAAAAGCAAGGACATTAAATTTGAATTCAAACAAAATAAAAAGATGAAATAAGATACACATCAAGTGAAACCCCCATCATCCACATAGATTCCTTCTCTTCGCTCCGTCTTATCCAGCTCCATTAACTATTCAACTCCCACTAGATTCATATTGTTATCAATCACCCTTATCTAGATCATCTATGAATTTGACATTGTTTCATGGCTTAACACTCAGTGCAATATCATAGGCCCAACTGTTGTGGGGTATGTCAGTGGTGTTCATCCACACACCAGCAAGAAAAGAACAATAAAATTAAAATGCAGAAGATCTGGCACATAAACAGACCAAATCTTTCGAGAAATGATTTGGCACATCAACACAATAAATCTATCGAGAACAGAAGAACTAACAGGCTTACATTCAAAAGGCACACATGAGAAGAGTTCCTAAAGCTTTACAGTTAGGATGCATCCGTGAACCACATAACAAGGAAACAAACAACAATAAACAAGGGTTGGACAATTAGATAATTCTAAGATGTAATGATGTCCTTACCATTCTGCTCTTTGGGGTTCTCATAATAGGATTCAGCAACAGTATGAAGATGCACAAAAAACTCCTTAGTGAAGTCTTTACGACGCCTTCCAACAATATCCCCTATCTCTGATGCGGCCCCTTTTACCACCTCAAGAAGTTCATTATGTCTTTGAATGTCTTCGTCAATCTGAGAGACAAGGTTTAGGATTATTTAATAATAACGTCACAATCAAGGTAATATGACTCATAGAGTATCAAAAAAATCGAAGTATAATACTCCATTAACACATGGACAGCACCCTAAGTACAATATTTTGATGTAGTATGTTTCAACAATAATTTGGATTGCCTAACATGAAACTTCATAAGAATCACCACAAAGAACCATTATAGGAGGTAAAACATATATAACAACAAACAGAAACGCAAGAAAGAAAAATGAAAATAAAATAATAGCAAGAAACTGGGGAAAACCAAGACTGTTATCATACTTCGACACTCCAAATATACCTGAAGTGTCACGTGTCCGATAAAACACAGACACATAGGCACCTACTCTAGAGAAAAAATGAGTTCCTTTTGATTTGCCATGTCAGACACTTAGAGCTGAGTCTGAGTAACAAATGCAACGTGATAAAGGACGCAAAAGAAAAGAAAGAGTACCGAGAGTAAAACCAGAGTGAAAAGTTTTAAAAGAATCAACAAACACTAATAAAGTAAGGTAGCTGGCCACTAAATTACTATACTCCCTCCAATTCTGAATGATCTTCTTGTTTCCGTTTTGAGCTAGTTCTAAATGATCATGTACGTTCCTTATTTGTTATGTTATTTGTGGTCCTAATGGGTTGTGACCCACCCACATTCATTTTCCACCACATCTTACTACCTACAAAAAACTCCGTGTCACTTCCATTGTGGAACATCAAAGTGAACTGGAGGGAGTAATATGGTTAGAGTGACGAGTAGAAGAAAATCGCAAAAAGTTGACCTTTTTTTTGGCAAAATCCACAATCTGTTTCAGAAAGAAGTAGACCTTAAAGCCTAGTAGTCTGAGGTAAATTGAACACTACAAACATGTCAGAACTAAGAGAAGCTATCAAGCAGTTTCCAGCTGATTACTTTCGCAGTAGTCTTTCATGAAATGAAGGCAGCAAAATCAAGTTTGTGCTTCATTTCAAGGTTGTCTTCACTGTCTGCTTTATCCTGACAATGCTGATAGAAGTGTGGTCGAATGTTGTCCCATTCTGAGCTAAAAGTTAATAACCTTCTCCAGCCCATTGTTGTTGGCTTGTCTACCATAAATACATCAATCAATTTGTCACAAACACGGAACATTTTATGAGCATCTAGTTTGTCAGGGTCACATCAATCAATTTCACTAGATAAGATAGAAAAAGAGAGTATTGATGTCGGAGATTATATAAAAACGTCAACAAATAAATGGAAGCACAATCACAGATTTACTAAAATACAAGCTGTTGGTGCAAAAGTCATATCCAATTGAGAATCTATTGTAACGATGTAAGGACTAATATAATTTGCTCAGTGTGAAACCTAAAACAATTTTCAAGAAGTGGAAAGTAGAACAAAATCAGCGTGGCTAGATGCTTTTGACACAATTGATAGTAAGTGATGTTATTCATAGTGTAGATTACTGTTAGAGGTTCTGAATACATTTTCACACCAAGGAAATTCCAGTTCCCTAAAACCGTGTAAGTCTCTAAAGGTAAACTTCAAATATCCACTATACGTATACTATTAAGATAACCTGAGATATTTTTACATTTTCCTTTATCCTGCCAACATGGTATTTTCTGAAAAGATCACCATCAAGAAATCAAGAACCTGAAGATATTTGACTGGTCATTTTAAGTATTATAAGTGTTACAACTGAGTGACATTACTCAACTGAGTCTTTATGGTTTGTCTTCCAAAAATAATATTAGCGGAATACAAGCATGGGCATGAATGAACTTGATTAAGCAATCTCTAGTATATTAGCTTCCACAGTGTATTCCCTAGCTCAAACATAAAAAGGAGATGTAGCAAAGCCTTATGAGATTTGATTAGGTGTGCATATGATCTTCCACTAAGCTTAGAAAGACACTAGTGAGAGGTACTTATGTCCTGAAATACTGACCACACGGCTGGTGGGAAAAGTAGAATCAAATTATCACTCATTATCGTGTGTGAAGAAAATCCATCCACTGCGCAAATTTTCCTAATGGCAGTACATGTGAAAACCTCACTGCGTTGAAGTCCCCAGTGACAAACCCTACCATACTTCATATAGAGATATTGTAGTGACCAAGTTTTTTTTTCTCAAGTCGCTTAAGGTACATTTCGTCGCACAAAGTTTGTAATTTGCTCTACTTAAGCTTTCTCAATAACTTAACCTGACAAAGGTCTCAGCAACGTATACTAGATCGATGCAGTTCAGGAAGGGATGAATTTACTATGAGTAACATGGCATAGCTGTCCACTGCTTGCAAACTAGGTAGGCACTAATTATAGTAGTACATGCTAAGTTAACTTGTTCAAGTTGACCTCACAAAAAATAAATGTTCAAATTTGTACCAAAACAAGTGACACATGGCATTCAAGGAGGCACTGGCTGGACAGAATGAAGAATATGGGCACCCAAACTGCAACTTTGATACAAGAGAAGCAAGCTTTCATGTTGATTTGGCAAGTAAGAGTCAATTTACAACTACAAATTCGTGCTGCTGACATTACAAATCAATTTCCTTTATTGTTTTCCTTGTTCTTATTTTCTCACCATAAAAATGAAAAAATCAAAAATAGCACAAACAAGAATCCAGTTCTGTACCCACTAGTTTCCAGAGTACAGATTACTGTTCTGTTCTGATGTTCTGACCAGAGATCAATCTTCATCCAGACCAGAGGACAGATTCCTTTTCTGTACTTCAATACGCTTCCGCAGGCTCCGATATTTCGTATCATATATAAAGGATATGGATGAACAAGTTAGACCTATAACTCGTCCAAACTATGATCAATCCCTAGACTACCTCACCTAGTTTTGATCTTTGATCACTCGCAAGCAGCTAGTAAATCAACAATAGCTAAAGTACATCTTAGCTAGAATTCACACAGAATTGAAGGAAACTCTCCATTCGACTCTTTTGTATTAATTCTCAATGTTCGTCTATATTCTATATTCTACAACAATACGATAAGACTCCCTATCTATACTAAATAGAAACATCTAGACTCTATGAAATAAGGTAAGGATCTACAAGATCTTTCCTTAAGTTCGACTCAGCTAAATTTAGAGAACTTTCCTAAATACTTCTAGAACAACTCGGAAACCTCATAGGCTCCTTTGTTATTAGGCAAATAACTAATAAGGTATAGGTAATATCTACTAAGAAGCTTCATTGGATGTGCATAACTTGGAGTTTATACCATAAGTGGTCGTCAATGTGTGCCCGTGTAGAAACTGGACAGTCCAACTTGAAACGCCCATATCTCCTTTGTTACTTAATCAAATAAGGCATATGACCATTTTTCGGAAAGCTAAGAACATGAAGTATCTTATCCAACAGGAAACAACACAAAAACCCTTGTAGTTTCTGAGATATTGTCCTGTAATGTCAGCAGCACGAATTTGTAGTTGTAAATTGACTCTTACTTGCCAAATCAACTTGAAAGCTCGCTTCTCTTGTATCAAACTTCATGCATTGATGACATATTCAACTAATTCAAGGGCACCCAATATATGTTGCAAGTCTTGCGACCCTTATAAACGGCCAAACGAAGTGACGAAGTAATCTATTCTAGGAACCCTTACTTCTTTAGGCATATATATAGAATGAAATGAGCCAATTTACTAGTACACAGTCATGGCACCTAATACTTCTAGGCATTACGTTTACGAGAAAAAGAACTTAGATCTCCAGAGAGATTGCCAATACGCCACCCTCCAGTGGATTTATTACCCAGGGTAACGACTATATGCATCGCCTTGAAACCCAACACCTTTGAAGCAAGGCAAATGCTAGAAACTCTTTGTTAAATCCACCACCCCACCCCAAACATCAATTAAACAACACTCACCCAAATGCTTCGCTCCGATTAATTTTACCGGTGTTCAATGTCGTAAGCAGTCCACTCAGGTATGAATAACTTCTCAGACACAGTTCCCAAATTCAGAAAACAATTAAACCATGAAAATGCAAAAATTCCCTTCACTCCAATATTTCATAAGAAAAAGAATGTCAGCTTTCTACTCCCATCTTCACAAGAAATGAGAATTATGAACTGGAAAAATCAACAGATTAGTAATTGTATTGCTGAAATGAAAGCTTCCAACTTCATAAAACACACCCATTAACCCAGTAAATTAATATGACATAATTGCATGAATTTATTAGGCGTAAACATAAAATTAACCTAAAATGAAACATAAATTTACCCGAAGAGTTGAATTTCGCCGGAAATGATTTCGTGGGAAGACAGTTGGGTTGAGTTCTCAGCGAAGAATAGCAGGATGGCAGATTCGCCATTGATGTCAGCTCCATAGTCTCTTTCGCAAGCTTTGCGAATTTCTTCAGTTCGCTTTGTGTTTCACATCATTTTAAGTCTTAGACGTCTCGTGTCACACGGTCTCATACTAACTTGTAACTTGTAAGTCGTGAGAACATTGAAATCGTAACTCGTATTCAATGTATTTCATTTTAGTTGATTGTAATGGTCTCACGTGTGCGACATTCTCCGATGCTCTCATGCATGACTTGTGATTAACTTAGGGTGTATTTAGCCAAATTCTTGGGTATGTTTCTCGATTGTATGTGGGTACTAAAAATTGAAAAGTGACCACAAAACCGAGAAACCGTTTTTATTTCGGAGAATCACTTCAAATGAAGGCTTATTATATTGGTCACATAATAAGTTATTATTATGAGACGGCGTTAGCTTAATCGGAAAGGTCTCATAGTGTATGTGTGTGTGTAGGCCGTAGGACTCATGCATTGTGCATTCAATCCAATTAGTATGTTTTCGAAGAAACAAATGACACTTAAAATGACCTCGTAATAATATGAATCTCATTTGTCATTAGTGTAAGAAATTTATATGGTAAGGGTTTGACGTACAATCTCACTCCAAGCTATATAAGTTGCACTGCCACTTCACTCTCTCCTCAAACTTGTCCTTGCATTGCCACTTTACTCTCTCTTTGAACTCCACTTAGGATATGGAGAATGAAGCCAGAACATACCTTGAGTGTGCAGGTAATTAAAAATAACTAGAAACTTGTTGGGAAATTTGCACATTGTTTTGCATTCATGTTTAGCATTACGATTTTAATTTGTTGTTGCAAAAGTTCCAACCTTTATATACTACATTCGGAAAAGTTCGAACCTTTATACTCCGTGTTATAGATTCGCCTTTATACTCCGTGTTATAGATTCGGAAAAGTTCGAACCTTTATACTCCGTATTATAGATTCAGAAAAGTTGGAACCTTTATATTATAGTTTCGGAAAAGTTCGAACCTTATTATATTGGATTTTGCTGTTGGAAAAGTTTGATACTTTATACTCCGTATTACAAAGTCGGAAAAGTTCGAACCTTTAGACTCCGTATTATAGATTCGGAAAAGTTAGAACCTTATTACTGTATTTGTTGTTGGAAAAGTTGAGAGCTTTATATTATACAGAGTTGGAAATGCTCTGTGTTTTTTATTTTTTTGGGTTATCGTATTAAAATTGATTGTCTATGATTCATGTTTAATATTAGCACTAAGCTTCTATAAATATATTTCATTTGCACTGTCCCATCTTTCATCTAGAATGATTTCTTGTTGGAAAAGTTCCAATCTTTTTGAAAGTTCCTACATTTTCAATATAATAATCGCAAAGTCGGGAACTTTGGCGAACCAATTATGGACTAGGGTTTTATACTAAAGATGTTGTTTTGATAGATTACGTAAAGTTTGAATCTTTAACCTTGTTTTGGTAAGTTGGACGAAAACAATCTTTCATAGATAACCTTTTTATGTTATAAAGTTTGAATCTTGATATTGCTAGTCTTTGTGTTTTATGTAATCCCGTGTTTCTCACCCTGTTGTTCATATTTGTTCAGTGACCTGGTTGTTTGTAGAGTAATTCTTGATCAATGTGGTAATCCGTAAAGATTTTGGAGAAATGTTTGTGTGTGTGTGTGTGTTTTTTTTTTTTTTTTTAATCGTTTCGAGATTAAATTGTTCGTTCATCTAATTTTGCGGCATTAAAGTCAATGACACTGTAATAATGTCTTCGATAACTAGAGTGTCCAAGAAGCATGTGTTGTTGGTAACGTTAAGTAGTGATGTTTGATCTGTTTTTATGTGTGGGTATGTATGCATGTAGAGCGTAAGTTTTTAACAATGGAGAGCTGGAAGAACAAGATTTCGGAAAGGGCTGAAAAATATGAAGCCAAGGCAGATAAAATCATTGAATCTTTGAATTATCTTAACCTCCTTCTGAATCTTGTGAGCAACATATTCTTGGTGATTTTCCAAGTGAGCTTGGGTTGAGCTGCGGTGAAGCACATAATTTGGATTGTTGGCATTTACATCCTGTCACTAGGATCTCCAATGGGTTTGGCATTCATGAAACTTCACAAGGTTTTTTGAAGCTTGGAAGCGTTAAGGTTAAGGAAAAAAATGATTGACAATTCACTGTTGGCTCTACAAGTGAGAGTGGAGTTAAGGGAAGCACATTATCAACACTTTCATTCAGAAAGGATGCCACAAGATATTAACCTGTCCGAGCGTATTCAAATGTTTCTGGATATGATGCGGTCTATAGATATCGTGAGGTTCAAATGGGAACACTACTACCGTCTATCAATCATCGTGTTCTTCACCTTAGGCTATACTGTTGCCTTGGTTGCTCTTGCACACTTCAAGTTTTGTGGTAAATACCATTCTCCCTCACTACATTTATTATTTTATTGGATAACACATCTATCAGTTATGTATCTGTTTTTTGTTTTTACATTTTCTGCTCTTTTAAGGCTACATTCACTGGTCACTGGAGGAGGAGTCATGCACCCTATAATTTCTTTTCGATGCCTTGAGTCTCGGTTGATGTCTTTGAAGCAGATGGATTATGGTTGGTGTAGCAATGGATGCTCTTAAGTTTACTTTCGCGGAAGCTTTTCTTGCTGATGCCTTTGAAGCTATTTTTCTTGAAGATTTAGTTAGGATGTGTGTGTTTGTCGCTTTTCAGTGAGTAGAACAATTTAGTGCTTGATGATCTTATATGTTGATTGTTAGCTTCTTCCAAAGTCTCAAGCTTCAGAATTTTGATTAGTTGGTGGATTTGGGTTGTAATTGTTATTGTGTCTCGGATGTTAATTCACATATTTTTGAACCTTATGTTTGTGGCTTGGTGCCCTTTTATATAGAACGGCGTATAATTAGTTGGGTGGCTTTTTTTTTTTTGTATTTTTTGTGTGAAAGTTCGAAAACATGACCAAAGGCACCCAAGTTACTAAGCTTAAATAGTCTTGCAAAGTCAGAGATCAGACCAAATTCTGGTAGGGTGCCTTTCCTAGTTTGCCTACATGCTATTCAGTCAGTGAGGTTTATGAGTGGCTCAGTTGCGAGGGTGCATTGGTACAAAAAAGTTGGGAGAAGGTCTAAATTAGGAAACATTACCAGAGACAAGCAAATAATGAGACATGGTGTGTGCAGTAGTGATTTGTGTCCATTCTGTGAGAGTGACAGAGGTAAGGTCTGCAGTGAGGGTGCACGGGAAACCAGGGAGCGTTTTTCCTTAGCCTGTGGATTGAGCTGGAAAGTGTGACACCATAGCACATACCCTCATCTGAACTTCGGCAGATTGTGGAATGTAGAATTTCACCACCTATTTTTTTTTTTTTTCTTTTTCCTACCACCAGAGAAAGACATCAGGTTTATACAGCTGTGACTGCTGGTGCTATGTGCAGCAGAATTATGGTTGTTCCGGAACATAATTTGTGCGCTGCATTGATGTTAGAGTCAGGAAGCTGTTTGGATACCATGAGGCTGGGTGATGCAGATCCTAAGAATGTTTTTACCGCTGGGTGCTGATCTAATAGGAACTGGTGAAGTAGCTTGTGATTTGTTTTGCCTAGTTGTAGCGTTTTGCTGCAACCAGCTAGTTTTCTTAGGCCTGACTGTTTACTTTTCTGCTTTTGGAAAAGCAGAACAACTAGTTTTTAAAAAAAATTCTCTTGTAGTGTTGAAGTAGATTGCAGCACCAGCATCACAAAGGAAGTCCCTTGTGGAAAATCTGAAATACATTTTCCTTAGTAGGAACATAGTGAGCGGCAGTTCTTCCTGGTATGGAAAGATTATGGTGAGGCCTGTTTATGGTTCAGTGAAGGACAATTTTCCACGATTTAGCCTTGAAAATGAGACTGAAACCCAAGATTTATTAACATGCTTTGTTTTACCTCTTTAGAAAGCTTGTTTCTTCTAAAATGGCAGACTATTGTGCCTTTTTCCTTATCCTATTTGGTAAGATTAGGAACTGGAATAAAGAAACATTTAAGTTTTAGACTGATTTTTCCAATCTTCTGTCAAAGCCTTCCAAGCGCAGACCTTGAGGTTCTGATACATCCGGCCATCATGATTAACAGTTTTACGTCAAATTTGCCTCGAATTAACAAAGAAAACAAAAGCAGAATGTCGTTATAGTTGAAAACACCAAAAAGCAAACTTAAGAAAACACTGGTTAAGATTTTCATTCCAAATGACACAGTTACAGTTACAAGATATTAATGTCCAAGAATGCAATATATCTCAAAATCAAGAAGCAAAATCGTTAATGTAAACTTGCATAAACTCAAATGCGAAGGATGATTCACGACAAGTAGGTCCTCCTGCCATTGCCGAATATATACATTCTCGAAAATTTTGTATTCTTACATCCTAGTTTTTGTGAGTTTCATAAACCTCAGGACAACATCCGAAGAGGGGATTAATGACAAATTTTGCAACCATACGGATTCTCGACTGCTTGCAGATACACCAGGTTCGTTCTTGAGATCTCTTTTTGTGTCATGTCTAGAAGAATAGTATAACCTGGGCAAGCGTAGCCTTTCGGAAGTCAAAGCTAAAAGAACATCCACCAGCAGCATAGTTCTTCGGGCTTTCAGGACCAGACGAACCATCGCTCACAAATCTCCTTTTATTATTATTTCGTAACATGGCTAAAAATGGAATGTCTATCCCCATAATAATTTTCGTCAAACTCTTGGATTGTTTTGTCGGCAGGGGGTTTGCTGCTAACTTGGACATTCTTTTGATCAAACTCTCCAATTGTTTTGTCGAGAGGGGGTTGCGTATTGCACGGTTTGGAATTATCAGCATCATTATCGTTGTTTCGTCTAGTGCTTCTCTTTCGTACCCTGTGACGTCGGGAGACCATTGAACTCCATAGCTCTTGCAACGGACTATCTCAGTAAGCAACTTACACCTTAAGCTTGAAGTCACAATAAGAACACAATAATGAAGAGGCCCTGGCCTCTATTTATAAAGTTACGGCAACTTACTTTCTTTTTTTAACTAAACTTTCCAAATCCCATCAGGAATCAAACAAACAATTAGAATCCTACCAGGGATAGGAAAAACAAATATATTCCAGCCGTATGACTCGTACGTATCCTCCGATGTCAAACATGGGATTGCATCAAAATCAGCCGCCAACTCGAAGAAATTAAACCCCTCAACACCTTGGTAGAATTGCATACCAAAAAGTAATTTAAACGGCAAATTAACATGTGAGTTATGCACTTTTGCGTTGCGCGTGAATAACTCAGGGGCACCACGTCAATGAACTAAACTGATTTTCTGCTCTAATGCTCTAGAGTGTGAAAGTTAGATATAGCTGAATTTGCTTCGAATGGAGAAAGAAAACACGAGTATAGCATGTGGCAATCGAAAATGCAGAGTTGCATCACAATTATTTAGCAAAATTACTATACAACTTATTAAGCAAATGTAAACAGTAAAAGTATGCACTTTCTAAAACAAGAGATTGAATTGGATGGGAGTCATCTTCTGTATATTAGTGCAGATCCACAGTGAGAATAGTCCTTGTTTCTGCTCTTAGAAAAGTCATCATCCCCAACGAATCCACCACCAAAACCATTGCTTGGTGCCCAGAGATCGTATTTGCCATAAATCGAACGCTTATTCACATTTTCAAATTCCCTTGTATCAAATTTCTGATATATGGAATCAACTTGACCAATACTACAGTCTCCAAACATTTTATCAGTAACAAGTTTGTTACCGCATTTTGTTACTTTCATGGGGCCGGACTCTCCATATATGTTACTGGTCTTTCTAAATTCCCCTCTCATATCAAATTTCCGATATACTGAATCGACTTGACCAACGTCTCCAAAAATGCCATCAGTAAGAAGTTTGTTCTCGCGTATTCTTACCTTCATTGGGTCAAACTCTCCAAACATGTTACTGCTCTTTCCGAATTCCTGAGCATCAAACTCTGCGGTTATGTCGTTACAGGGCGGTTGCTTACTGCTGTTTCCGAGCTTCTTTGTAGCAGGGCCTCCAAATATGTCGTCAGAAAGGCGTTCCAAATTCCTGTTTTTGAATTCCGTCTGATCAAACTCTCCACATGTTTCATCGGAACAGATTTGTTTACGGCAGAGAGACGGAAAGGAATGGGACTATGGGAGGAAGGTAAGCTAAATCTAATCTAAAAATTAACGGAGGTCCTTAACAGACAAAAAAAAAAAAAAAAAAAACGTTCGACACCTGAACTAACAAAAAACGAAAAAGGTTAGACCCCAAAGTCACACTTAACTCGGTGAAATTTGATACCCAAAACGTTTTTAAGTTCAATTAGTGATAGTGATAGCGGTTTCGCAAAAACTTATCATTCCGAGAGGACTCCCTTTTTTATGGGTAGGCATAAATACACTGTCAAATTCAACTGATTCATGTCATTTTATACTATTAGTTGATTCTAATATGCCGTTATCGTTACCACTTTTATATATTGTGTCATATCTTTTTGGAAGAGTCGGTAGGAAAATGAATTGGACGCATAGTACTGGACACCCCGAAGACGCCTATTTACCGCGTCAAGTGAGATAATATTTCTTTAAAGCGATTTTGGCAGGAAGTGGCTCCTGTGAGCACGGACATGCATTCGTATCTTGAGTCTAAAAACTAGTAACTAACGAGAGTAACGGTTGCCCGGGTTAAAATGCTAGGGTATTGTTACGATATTTTCCCAAACTACATTAGATTTCTTTTTCCTTCCCATGGAACACTTCTTATACATTTTTTTGGTAGCCGGAGGAAAATTATTGTGTACACCTGAGAGTACGTACTCTCGTTTCTCAGGTTGTGTACTTTAACATACAAATTGATGTACTTTTACCCTAATTTAATGTACTTTAAGTATAATTTTGTGTATTCTTTGTTAAAACGGTGTAAATTTTGGAGTTTTGCTAATGTATCTTATTTATAGTATTTTGAAGTATAAATGTGTAGAATAATACAAAGATATACACGATCTTGAAATACAAAGATGAAAATATCGATTATTAATTCATTAGTCTCTGAAAAATGCTTACTTAAATAGGTTAGAACATTGAAATATCAATTCGAAGTTTTATTAATCTATCTTGGTTGCAAATGACTTTAACTATACATAAATTCACAAAAATACATAAAATATCCATTAAAGTACATGAAAAACTTGCAAAAGTACATGGAAACCCCGCTAAAGTACATAAAAGCAAATTTCAGAGTACATAGTCCCAAGGTTATGGTATATATTCCCGAGGTTATGGTATACATGCCAGTAACCGGAGGAGTTAGCGCACCCGCTTTTGCCGAAACCGAAACAATTGACTAGAACACACAACTTACTAATAACTAGTTTTTTTATCCGTGCAAATGCACGAGAATTACAAATGTTTTTCTAAATATAATTATCTATGTCATGTAATATAAAATTGCTACGAAAACATTTAAAACAAAACCATTTTATATAGCGTTTGGAAACTGTAACTTGAAATTTTTGGTAACCATTTTTAACGTTTGGTAAAGTAGAATGCGGTTCGGGGGTTGTATTCGGTGTACACATGGAAATTTTGCTTCAAATTAAGAAATCTCAATTCTCGAATAATTTTTAGAATTGCCAATCATATGATTTGGGTAAATTTTTTATTTGAGAATAACATTGCCAAAACACCTTTTTAAAGAATTTTAACTTAAAAATCATGTTAAAAAATAATAATTTAGGACCCGTCTGAGAAGTCCGACCTCATACCAACGGACCACCTAATGAGTCTGCTCCACCCCTGAATAACCACCCGTCGACTATTGTATGTATTCGGCAACTTTTATCAACTTTCTTAGGCGGCTCCCTCCTGCGCCAAGTTTTCTATGCGACCTCAACTTCTCATGCATTAAATCGTCTACGCAAACTACGAATCGACAATCATCACCCTACCTGCTTCCCTATCTAACACCTTCCATCCCTATTCCTAATCATCAACACCCAACATCCAACAAAATTTTAGAAGACATCTTCCCACAACCAGTCAAATTTTTTAGTCGACCCAATCCTCGTTGATTTCTTACATGACCTCCCTAATTGACACCTTTGCACCCATCAAATTATCTAACCGGTAGTCGCACCCGCCTCCTACTCACTTTATTCCCCATCTCACACTCTACTTTACATGAACTCCCTTACCAGGTCGATTCCTACTGTAACCCCTTCACACCCGCTGATTCCTAGAATCGAGTAATTTATGTTAACATCTCCTATCAACTCATGACAACACATCGACTCCTTTGCGCGACCCTCCCACCACTAACTTTGAAACTCGACCCCCTAAATGAATATTTTCCTTTATATGTATATGTTAACCAAATTGTTTATATCTTTCTCTTTAATTTTGTACCCTTCAAACTAATTTATATGTAATTGGTACCTGTGCACATGTATGGGGATTAATAACATTTGTTTTAGATAGTCTACTCCCCTCTTACCCATGTCAAAATTTCTAACCAACTCATAACCCTGTCGATTTCTCTTCCCGATCTCCATAATTAAAACTCATACCCTCGTCAAAATATCTTGCTGGCCCTCAACCCCTATCAACTACTCGCCTTCCTAACATCCATACGATCATACCTGACACTCCCACCCGGTCAAATTATCTAGCCTGTACCCCAACCCTGTCAAAGTTTAGTCGACGCGTAGCTAAAACATGTCCTACTTTGACGTAAGATTGATACATGTCATAAATAGATTAAGTAAAATCATAAAAACTTAGATGAGCCTAATTAACACCAACATATTAGTTTTACCACATAATTTGTTAATATAATTATGGGTCCTCGCTTTTATATTAGAAATGATAATATATAAAAACAAAAAGTACCTTATGACCATTAGCATATAAGAATAGATAGGTAAGGTATAAAACTATAAATTCCTTTTGTTGTGTTATTGTCCTTATTGAAAATGTTTTTTTTTTTCTTTTTTGTAAATGTTTTAAAAACGTTGTTGAATTCACTAACCCGAAACATCTTCCCTCCCGTTATCGTCTACCCAAGAGTTCGTAAACATTAAATACGGAGGCCTAGGAATCTAGGATACCAAGAAAAATGAATCATATAATACGAATTTACAATCATGTCATCATCAGTCACTAAGTCATCATCATTGATTTTTTCATTTAAAATTGTGAAACACTACGGTCGATTCCATTAGAATTTACTCCCTATTGTGAAAATGTTAATTTTTTTTAACTATAGTCCATCATACAAATCATTCATGATTTGAGATGTTGGGCTCGAAAATCTGAATGCTTAGTGTTAATGTCTTGGAAACATTAATCAGTCAATGTTAGTTTGATAATAAATTACGACCATTTTCTTTTTCTAAAGTTAGATATGAATTTCTTGCATTAATTAGTATAATGGTCCATTTTATGTTGATAGTTATAGTCTGGTGTAATTATTTTGTTTCCATATTTGGGAGTGAGTAGAAATCTTTTTTTTTTCATATTATTTTTGAGTAATTGTATAATGGTTACGAAGTCTTGGTAGCCATTGTAATAGAGGTAGATCTAGCCGTTCATTTTTCTTGATTAATTAAAAAAATAAAACAGAAATGCAAAAAAATTAAAAAAAAAACCAGCCCCACCCTCTATAAGTCCAGCGAGCCATTCTTCTTCTTGCTCCATTATCTTTTCTCTCTCATTTTCGGCCACCAGTAGTTCCGCCCCTCCCTCTCGCGTTCTTGCCGCCGCGCACATCCCTTTAGTTTGCCGCTCATCATCCTCGTCGCCAAGGGCGAAACCAATTGGTGGCGAGGGGTGGCGGTGGGCGAAAAAATTCTCTTGCTTTGTAGGCAGAAATAGTATATATATTTTTGAGTGCACATAAATATCAACTAGATGTAGTTGGCATAGTGGTTATAGCCCAGTCTGTACAACACCTAGGGGAGGGGTTCGATTCCTGTTATAAGCAAGTCTCATTAGGTTTTTAAATTATTCTTGTATTTTGGCTTTTACTTTTAAAAATAAGCCAAAAGCCTTGGCTAGTCGCTTGAGAGGAATCAAACTCGGGACATCAAAGAAGAGAATGTTCATTCCTCACCAGTAGGCCAGAATCTTTTAATGCTCTATTGTGCATGCCTTTAATATATAAACATGTTTACGTATTTCGTATGTTTTTTCTTCCTTCTTGTTCCTTAATTTGTTGAGTGAGTCCGCTTCGTTATTTCCCTTAGTATTGATTTTGGTTAGAAATAATAAATGAGTCCTAAATTGCCGATTATAAATACCGCGTATATTGACCTAAAAAAATACCGTGTATATGTATATAGTTATAATCCGCTACCCCGAATTTTCAATCATGTTTTCGCCCCTACTCATCGCCGTGTCGCTTATGAAATGTGAGGAGAGAGAGAAAAATGTTGGAGAAAGGAAAATTGGGGAGGAGAAGGCGGCGGGGGAGAAGGCATGCCGGTATCAGGCGGCCAAAATTCGGGGCTGAGCGGTGGTATTAGTCAATGTCGGGGCTGAGCGGCGGTAGGGCAGGGATGGTCGGTGGAGGGTGAGGAAAAAGAGAGAAGGTGATTGGTTTTTATTTTTTTTTATTTTTTTATATAGTTAGCTTTTTGGTCAAATGGCTACCATAGTTTGGTAGCCATTGTAGAATTGGTAATTATTTTTAAAATTTTGTAATTCTGTTCATACTAAATCAGCATCTTGTAGTGGATCTTTCCTTTTTATAGAATGAATTGTAATAATGTGCATGAAGTAGTAGACAACACATTGGTAATGTGATGAATAAGTAATTGAGAGGTCAATGGTTCAAATTTTGGCTCAGACATTTTTTGCCAAGTTTCGCCAATGAGCATAATGACGTGTTAAATGATTGCTTACATGTCAGTTGTACGCTGAATCTCGTTGTGCAATTATTAAAAGTGATAGATAGATAGATTGAACGTTTTATTTGTGAGCTACGAGTTTAAAGCCCGTGCGTTGCACAATGACATTAACAAAATTTTATATTATATAGGCACTTTCCATTACCTAAATCATTATAATTATTGTAGTTAAATAAAGTTTTGTTAAGGTAATAACGAAATAAAGTTACCATTTATCTAGAACCGTTGATTAATTGATTTTCTACAGTTCTCACACTGTATAATGACATGACATTAATGTTCTAGCTAATTAATTAAATTTTTTTTTATAAAATCATTTACTTCAATTACCTACTTTAACCAACCTTTATTGTTTTACGTGTTTATGTCTCATGACAAAAGTATAAAGATGTCAATACTAAACAAAAATGAACTCAAATTATGCAAGATATATACATTTATTTCACATCGACAAAGCTAAATAACAAATTGAAAGATGTTGTGCTATAATGATTAAGATAAAGGTACCGAATACAATAAGTATCCGTTTCAAATTTGTTCCCTATATTGTATACCGATTTCTAAGCTTATTACACTTGATGTTAGTAAGATTTTGTATGATTCAACTTATTCTTTTTAACAGAATCGTACCACTAGAGTAAGATGTTGTAACTATAATGAATCTAGTAACAAAAATGATTCCAAATGAATTTATATTAGTTCAAATCTAATAAGTTTAGTGCAAGTTTAATAAATTTAAATAAATTCAAATAACCTTATATCATTACTTACGAAACTGAAGCATAAAAAAATATTATCTTATTTGTATGTTTCTTTTAAATCATCTTATATTTTGTTTTTGTTGAATCAATGACTCAAATTAAAGATTATCCATTAGTTATTTTAAATTGTATAATTGCAATAATGCTTGCACGTTGTACATTACAAATTCTAAAAATGAAAAATTGTGATTCGTACCAATGACTTTGCTCATGTGGCCATGTTTCAAACTAGCTAGCAATAAAAGGTAATTCTAGGTTTGTGATAAATTATTTTATTATTGCTGCAAATTTATAAAAATGCACTTAGCAAATGTTTGATAATCAAGAATTTACTTATAGTTATTATTCAATTAAAGATCTTATATTATCATTTTCAATATTATGGCTCGATGACCTGTCTAGACCTCCATAAAATACTTATAATTGTTTGTCTCTTCAATCGATAGACTATATTTATAAATTCAATATTATATTTTCTAGGATTACGTATTAAATTTTTCAAAACTCAAGATTACATTAAGGTAGCTGACCAAATAAATTTCATTTGATAGTAATTGTTTTACAGCAAAGTGATCTACACATTATGTAAAAACTTTTGATTGCTCTCATAGAATTAAGTACATCGAATACGGGAATGACCTTGTATGATACAATTCAACTTAATTTTGCAACATATAAATACCAAAGCATATCACTTAAATTAAGCTATTTTTTTAATTAATTTACATCAATTGACATATGAACTGTTCAACAGTCAATGCCTCAACTAAACAAACTAAAACAATCATACATTTCTAAAATGAGGGAGTATCCTATCTTTTTATGATTAGAAAAAAAAAAAAAAAAAAACTTATACAATAGCGCATATTTAGAGAAACCCAGTGTAACAACCCTAAAATTTCGCTTAAATAAACAGGGAAATAATTTAGAATTGTCACGCCGCAATTGACTACCGAGTCAATTGCTAGGCTATAAATTCAGATACAATAAATCAAATGAGAAAGAAACAGCGGAAGTCTTAGAACTGTCGAACTACAATTCTCAAAACCCGAATTCAAAATAAAATAAGTAAACGAAAAGAAAGTCTTTAAGTGTTTATGAAAGCCCTAACATGCATGACTTCTTAAGCAAGCATCCACGTCAACAAGGCCTGTCAACTATGCCATCGAAGAATGACATAGGCCCCAGAATAAGGTAGGGACGAACCAAGAAAAGAACGTCAGCACAGGCTGAGTAAGAAAATCAAAATCATAAAGAACAACAAATAGGCGCGTAGCTAACAAAGAACAGAATAAAGTTAACAACGAGGAGTTCAACAACAGGCGTAGTAAAAACGGAGCATCGTCGCTCGATATATATATATATATATATATATATATATATATATATAAGTACCCCTCCTTAGGTGAGTACTGAGCACCAAATCTCAGCCGTCAGATCTACAATTTTTGACGCCCCAGATTAAGCCACCTGTCTGGGGTTTAAATAACAATTTACACAGCTTTTTTTTTTTCAATTTTCGAAATCCGACAATTCACTTTCCAAAAATCAACTGCTCTCACATTTTCTCTCTCCTCTCTCGCGTTCTCTCATTTTCTCTCTCCTCTCTCGCGTTCTCTCATTTCCTCTCATCTTCTACGATAACTCGCCGCCGTCATCTCCATCGCCGTCGCCGCCGCCTCGGCCTCTGCCTCCGACATCTTCTCCTCCTTTTTGTTCTTATTATAAGGTAATACTTTCGATTTTCTTTTTAAATTTACTGCATTTTATGGATTTCAAAGTTGAATATCGTTCTACTTTTGTTGAAATATTTGTGAATCGACTCTAAAATGTTGATTAATCAGTTGATTTTAGTGTTATAGAGCTTTTATTTCCGATTTTGATCATTTTTGAAACCCTAGCTTTTTTGCATGTCGTTTTTTTGTGTTAATTTTGTGTTTGTGTTCAAATTATATGTTTTTCGTACTCTAAAATATTGATTAATCGGTTGATTTTAGTGTTATACAGCGTTTATTTCCGATTTTGAACATTTTCGAAACCCTAGCTTTTTTGCATGTGGTTTTTTTGTGCTAATTTTGTGTTTTTGTTCAAATTATATGTGATTCTACTCTAAAATGTTGATTAATTGGTTGATTTTAGTGTTATACAACGTTTATTTTCGATTTTGAAACCCTTGTTTTTTTGCATGTGGTTCTTTTTTGTTAAAATTTTGTGTTTTTTGGTGTGTAGCAAAGATGAAGAGGAAGTCACCTAAAACTAATTCGAAACTGTCGAAAGGAGAGTGTACTGCCTTAGTATTGCATGAAGGGGGGAAGAAAAAGCGTCGTTTGGAAACAAATGTGTGTGTTGAAGATACTTTGGTTGACGTCCATGAAGAACGTAAAACTGATGTGCCAAAGTAATTCCTTGTCTCTCTATGTTTGTCACTATATTCGATTTTATGTGTCATTGTATTTAATTTTATGTGTCATTGTATGTGTTTTTATGCTAGTGTCATTATATGCGACATGTTTGTCACTATTTAATTTTATGTGTCATTGTATGTTTTTTCTTTGACACTCTCATGTATTTTTATGTTAGTGTCATTGTATTCGAAATGTGTGTCACTGTATCTGATTTTATGTGTCATTGTATGTGTTTTCTGTGACACTCTCAAGTCTTTTTATGCACGTGTCATTGTATGTCACATGTGTGTCATTGTATTTGATTTTATGTGTCATTGTATGTGTTTCTGTGACACTCTCATGTCTCTTTATGCCTGTGTCATTGTATGCCACATGTGTGTCATTGTATTTGATTTTATGTGTCATTGTATGTGTTTCTATGACACTCTCATGTCTTTTTATGCCTGTGTCATTGTATGCCACATGTGTGTCACTGAATGTCATTTTATGAGTCATTGTATGTAGGTGTTTGTAATTTTATTCTCCGACGCAGGTTGAAACTAGTTACCAAATGCCGCCCAATTCTTTGATGAAGGTGTTGAGTGTGATAAACAGCAACCCTGAGCTTGTAAATGGCGTAAAAGAAATTGGGTTTGGGGGGTTGTTAATGTTGAAACTCGGGGTTGTTCCAACTTCAATAATCCCGTGGTTAGTTGATGCTTTTAATCATGAAAGCTTTATTTTGAAAGCTTCCTCGAGCAAGGAGTTTTTGCTTGGTAAGGATGATGTTTATGACATGTTTTTGTTGCCTAGAGGACCGAATGTGGTGGAATTGATTGAGACGGGAAAGAGGCTCACGGCTGATCAACATCCATTAAAAATGAAATGGAAGCAGAAATTTAATATTATGGGTAAGAGTGATGTGATTGCTATTGGAGAGTTTGTTAGTAGGCTGAAAAAGAAGGAGGTTACAGATGACGAGTTCAAACAAATGTTTGTACTTTTGGCTATGTCATCTTTCTTGGCTCCAACTTCTAATTCCACGACTGATTTCAGGCTTTTACACGCCGTTGACGATGTGTCGAAGATTAAAGACTTTGATTGGTGTGGTTTTGTGTTTGATCAATTAATTGATGGATTCATGAAGCACAAGGTAAAGAAGTTAACATTATGTGGTGGCTGTGTTCTTGTGTTGATGTTGGCGTACTTCCATAGGCTTGAAGTTCGTGGAGAAGTTCAACCCTGTGACATGCCACTCATCCAACATTGGGATGATGAGAAGTTGTCAAAAAGGGTAAAGTCACAATTCAATTCTGGTTCTCTGGCTAATGGGTTGATCTCAAAGACTGTGTACCCAATTTCCAAATCAAAGAATGTCCCAGAATCAAAGTATGAAGGTACATCTGTTGGTTCTCGGTCTAATGGATGCAAGTATATTGTGTTTGAGCTTCCTGAAGGCATAGAGACAAATGAGGAGATTAAGGGGAGGGCTAGTGGTGATGAAGTCCAGGAAATTTTTCTTCTTATGCAGCGAAACACTGAGGTTGTACACCTCAATGTTTTGAGTTCGCTGAATGAACTAAAAAAGAAGAGGGCTGCCTCGAGGCCTGCTGATGATGAAGGAGGTTTGAAATTGTCCCCAACACACTCAGGCTTGTTTGATCCTAATGTCCTCCGTTCTTTCGACTCTCTTTGTGAGAGAATGCAGGCAGTGAAAGAAATGACAGATTTCTTAGCAGCGTATGGGCTGTCATCTCAACCACTTGTCGTGACTCCCCCTACTGGTGATGTTTGTGGTGATGAAGCTGCCCAGCAACAAACCGAAAATTTTATTTCTACAGAAGATTATATCTCTGGCTTTGAAGATTTAGAACACATTGTGTCAATGGTTACTGATGGTGTCACAAATGAAACTACAGCTGGTGTTGCTGCTAGCATGTCTACTTCTACCGAGCCTGTAGAGCTTGCTCGTAGCAAGGCTGCTCATAGCAACGCTGCTCCTAGTGAGTCTAGTGTCGCGAAGCCTCGTATTTCCGAGCTTCGTCCTGTCGCAGACCCTAGCATTACCAAGCCTCTTGTCACAGAGTCTGTTGTTACCGATCCGCCTGTCGCAGACCTTGGCGTTGTCAAACCTCTTGTCGTAGATTCTGGTGTTACCGATCCTCCTCTCGCACACCATGGCGTTATCAAGCCTCTTGTCGTAGATTTTGGTGTTATAAAGCCTGCTGTTGGCAAGGGTGCTGCTACCGAGTCTGCTGCTAGCGAATTTGGTGCTAGCAAGCCTTCTCCGAGTCTTGCAGAGGAAATTATGCTTTCGGAAGGGGTTTGGATTAGTCTTCAGGGGGGGCAACCATGATGGTGTGGGTTGCTCTCTTGACTTTGGTGGTGTCTGTGAAGATAATTTGCTCCTGTCCAATTTTATGATCAATCACAGAGAGATCTTTTCATCAATGCTTTCACTACGCAAATTTGTAGCCGACTACGTCTTTTTAGATGATTTTGACCTCCCAAATGAGTAAGTGACAAGCTTTTCTTCATACAGTGACACTCTATTGCGCACACAGTGACACTCGATTTTGCATACATTTACAGGTTTTTTTATACACTTGCTGACTTTTTTTTATTTGCTTTTTCTAGTGAGCAGCTGGTGAACTTTGGCTCCTACCATTTTCTTCCAAGGGAAGATATGGTTACATTTCATGATCGTGAAATGATTACATATACCATTGTTAAGTGTTGGTCAATCCACCTCAACGAGCTTCAGCAAAAGGAGAATCAGCAACCGTGAAGGACCTTTTTTGGCGTTAGTCACATGGTATTTACACTGCCATTTTAGTAAATTTTTGAAGTATATTATTACTGTATGTATTTCACCAATCCGTTTATTCTGTTTATTTGCATTGGTCAATGTTAGATCTCAAAAAGAACAGAAAGTCGAAGGGTGCTTGTGAGGAGCTGATGTCTTGTTGGGATAATTGGAGTTTTTGTAATCGCCGACCAATTGATCTGAATGCTGATTTGGTGAGTTTTTAGCAGTGCTCTTAAATCTCTGTGTGTTTTCTTTCTCTGTTTTGACAATAGAGTGACATTGTATTTTGCATACAGTGACACATGTTTGTCAGTAGAGTGACACTGTATTTTGCATACAGTGACACTGTATTTTGCATACAGTGACACTGTATTTTGCATACAGTGACACTGTATTTTGCATACAGTGACATGACTTTGACAATAGAGTGACACTGTATTTTGCATACAGTGACATGACTTTGTCAATAGAGTGACACTATATTTTGTATACAGTGACATGACTTTGCCAATAGAGTGACATTGTATTTTTCATATAGTGACAGGCTTTTTTTTCCTTTATTGGTGTTTTCTAATTCTGTTCTATTTAATGTAGCTGTTCATCCCTCTAATACTTGAAGAACACTTCTGTGCCTGTATCAACTTTAAATCTCGTCGAATTGAGTACCTTGACAACAAAGTTTATGCTAATTGGGACAAACATGAGTGTAAGTCAATGGCCTTGCTTCGGTAATTACTGTAATTCTTATGGTTTTGAGTTTTTCTGTGTGACCTCTGTTTGAGTCTCTTTGACAACATAAAGTATGTTGATTTTCTATGTGAGTACTGTGTTTTCAGTGTAAAATGCTGGGCTCTTATATCAAATCCAAATCTATTGCTCGAGGAGCTGACGTGTCTATGTTTGGGATGGTCAATGTTGAGTTTGAATGGCAGTCAACAGAACAGAATGCTGATTGCGGTATTTTCATGATGATACACATGCTGTGCTACAAAGGAGATGTGTTCCATTGTACATTATCATCTTATAAATCCAGAATTCGTTATCGCTGCGAGCTTGCTGTTTCCTTGGTTTTGAGCGACATCAACGATTTGAGGATTGATATCCTCAAAGAGGTTGCTCAGTATGTTGATGAAAATGCTACTTTTTATCCTAATCTGCTGAAAAAGCGTGAGGAAGAAGCTGAGAAGACATGTAGGAAAAGCAAAGCCATGCCAAAGGAAGGGAAAAAGAAGAAAACAGGCGGCAAAGACAATTCTGATACTATGTCTCCTCAGTCTGGCAGCCGTAGCGCACACTCAAAAACTCTCATCACACCTGATATTTCTGTTTTGAGAAGGGTGTCACCTGAAAAGAGTGATGGGGCTGGGTGTAGCATAGACTGCGGTCCTCCAGAAACTAAGATTACTTTTATGTCGAAGTTTATAAGGGCCAATGGTGTGATGTTTAATAAGATGCTTAACCTCCGAAAAGAGGTTGTAGACTACTGCTTCTTGGATGACTACAGTCAACTAGACCATCGGTATGTGCTTGAATTTGTTATACAACTTTTATATATAATCCCTTGCAAAACAGATGGTCACTTTATTTAGGAGAATCATAATCTTGAAAGCTTTTTTTCTCTCTTTTTTTTTTTTTGTTTTTTTTGTTTGTGTTTTAGGGAATTGGTTGTTAAATTTTCAAAGGATATGATGCTATGTCGAAAAGATCTGTTAACTATGCTCCCTAGTACAAAGATGAGTACATAAGTTGCAGATTGTTGGTCGGTTCTGCTAAATGTCATTGAGGCGGCTAAGAAGACCCGTAAACCATCAAGGCTTTTCTTTGGGATTGATCACATGGGCGTTCTGTCCAGTTTGATTGATACAACATGTGACACGGATCAAGCTGACAACCTCTTTCAGATATGGGACAAGTTTTTTGATCAATGCCCAGTCAAATTGAATTTTGATGCTGATTTGGTGTTTATCCATTCTTCTACAACGATCATTACTTCGCCGTGTGTCTCAATTGGCTTCAACAGAAAATTGAAGTGTTGGATAACACCATCCATAAGGACTGGAAGGATTCTGACTTCTACCGAGTCACAAAGGCAGCGGTAAGTTTAATTATACTATTAACATTTTCACACCAATAGACATTACATGGATGATGTCTGTCACTCTATTATTCATACAGTGACAGGACATTGTCCATAGAGTGATGCTCTATTTGAGAGAAAGTGACAGCCATTGAAGAAGAGTGATACTCTATTGTAAAATAGAGTGACACTGTTTTGATGAAAAAGTGACATTATGTTACGCATACAATGACACTATTTTTCACTCTATTCCATGGATTATGTCTGTGATTTTCTTAAGACAGTCTGTGTTATTTGAATTAATGAATAGTAAGTGTTAGTTTTGTGGTTGTCTATTTTTTGGACATTCTTATGCAGATTGGACCAGTGTGTGATTATTTGGATACAAAGGTTCGCAAAGTTGATGAACAATCGGCATTTTTTGACATGGAAAAGTCTGTCTACATGGATTTCAGTTGGCGAAGTGTCGATAGTCTCAATGATGAGATAGAGTGTGTTATGATGATGCACCTTTTTTATTATGAGGGAGTCTTGTTTGATAGTAAATTGGGAAGCAAGGTAGAAAGATGCCTTTTTGCTGTAGAGATGGTTGCTGCATTGGTGTTGAGTGACATCAATGAGGAGAGAGAGAGAGAGTTCTGACTCTCTCAGCTGCATTGAACCCACGGAGAAAAGATTTGTTTGAGCAATTGAAGGAGAAACAAAAATGGCCTTCCGAAACCTACGTAAGAGAACGGAATTTTAATAAACCGTCCTCAAAAGATATTTCAGAACGGGTCCTTATATAACCGTTCTTAAAAGTCAAATCCAAAAAAAAAAAAAAAACCTATCTTTAAGAACGGTTTAGTGTTAAAACCGTTCTAAAAGCCTGTGTCAATTAAAGAACCAAAGCTTTTAGAACGGTTTTAACAAAACCGTTCTTAAAGAGTGGGCTTTTAGAACGGTTTTACTGGAAACTGTTCTAAAAGGCCAGGTTAAAAAAAAACCCCTTCTATCTTCATCGTCATTCTTCTTCGATTGTCTTCAACCCAGGAAAAAAAAAAAAAAAACTCAGCTTGCCGACGATTGACTTCAACCCTGGAAAAAAAAATCTCAATTATTTGTAATCAATAATTTCTATAATGTATCACCCAATTCATTATTAGTATAGTTATTCTTCTCAAGGTTCTCAATTCTTCTCAAGATTTTTATCCCTAATTGAGTTGAAGATTGTTACTACAATTTGGGGCAACCATTTCCGACGACCGGATTTCGATTTGGGCAACCATTTTCCAGCGACTAGACTACGATTTGGGCAATTATCAATCTCCAATTCAATAGCAAGTAATTAAGTTTTTCATCTAGCTTTTGTTCTTTAATTTCTAAACTAAAGTAGCTAGTTAGGTTTTAGGTTAATTAAGTAGAAGAACTTTAGATTATGTAGGTTGCCCATCATATGTTGAGTTGGTGTTTGTGATTTAGAACGAATCTTAGAAGAAACGTTCTCATATATATGATTATTGTATATGTATTTGTTTTTTGGATTTTTGTTCAAATTTGTCGCTTTGTGAGTATGATAGGATAAGAGAACGGTTTTCCAAAATTGTGGTCTCTAAGGTGATTAGATTGTTTAGTTATGCTAGGTAAACCACTAACTCAAAAATGGTCTTGCATATATGTCTACTTATCGATATAGTAAGTGTAAACGATTGTTGTATTAATACAAATAACGCGGTGAATATTATTTTAATTTATGACTATAGATATGGATTTGGACGATCGCAAATGGATAACAACATCAAAGATAGGTGACAAAGAATATGAAGATGAAATTCTAGGATTCTTTGCATTTGTTGAAAAAAATTGTAAAGATCTAAAGAATGTGTCTTGCCCTTGTTGGAAGTGCCATAATATGAGGTGGTTTTCTTGGCAAATTGTAAAGATACATTTGAGAAAGTCAGTGTTTGATTCGACTTATGTGAGATGCGTTTTTCACGGGGAATCAAATGGTGGTGGTGAACCTAGTATTCATTTTAATGTTCACAAAGATGTTAATGTTAATGTGAATGTTAATGAGACTTTTGTTCAACAAGTACATGTGAATGATATAGAGCAAGATATGGATGTGAGATTAGAATACAATGATGGTAATAAGGAGTTTGATGATGAGACCAATGAGGTTGATGATGATATTGTTAGATTCAAAGGTAGATGGTGTGTACCTCAGAAGTGTAGTGATGTGAAAGAAAGATTGATGACTGAGGCACATAACACTCCATACTCAGTTCACCATGGGGGTGATAAGTTGTACAAGGATTTGAAGAAGTTCTTTTGGTGGCCAAGGATGAAGAACGAGGTTGCAGAATTTGTTTCTAGGTGTCTTACTTGTCAGAAGGTAAAGTTTGAGCACAAAAGAATGGGAGGACTAGTGCAACCATTAGATGTACCTACATGGAAATGGGATTCAATATCCATGGATTTCGTGACAGCATTGCCAGTTACAAAGAATGGTATGAATCAAATTTGGGTGGTTGTAGATAGACTGACTAAGACTGCCCGATTTATTCCTATGAAGGACACTTGGAACATGGAGCAAAGGGCGCATATCAACAATGTTGTGAGATATCATGGGGTACCTAGTACGATTGTTTCTGATAGAGATCCCAATTACTTAGCTCATTTTTGGAAAGAATTTCAGAAGGCCTTGGGTACTAAATTGAACTTCAGCACTGCGTTTCACCCAGCCACAGACGGTCAGACTGAGCGCACGATTCAGACCTTAAAGGATATGTTGAGAGCTTGTGCTATGGATTACCAAGGGTCGTGGATTGATAGATTGCCATTGATTGAATTCTCCTACAACAATAGCTACCATGCAAGTATAGGGATGGCACCGTACGAAGCACTTTATGGTAGAAAATGTAGGACACCTTTGTGTTGGAGCGACATAAGTGAGACAGTGGTTCTAGGACCAGAGTTGATCGAAGATACAATGAACCAAGTTCGTTTGATACAGGAAAGAATGAAATCAGCACAAGATCGTCAGAAGTCATATGCAGATCAGAAACGGCGTCCAGTTGAATTCGAAATAGGAGAGAAAGCATTTTTGAAAGTTTCACCGACAAAAGGGGTTATGCGATTTGGTCAGAAAGGGAAACTAAGTCCTAAGTTCATTGGTCCTTATGATATTCTAGAGAAAATTGGAAAGGTGGCCTATAGATTAGATCTTCTTTCAGACCTCCATAGGGTTCATAATGTTTTTCATGTGTCACAACTCAAAAAATACATTTCACATCCTTCTCATGTTTTAGAACCTGAAACAGTCGAATTAGATTCATCTATGACTTATGAGGAACATCCAGTGAAAATCTTAGACACCAAAACTAGGAATACCCGTACCAAGGTCACCAAGTTGGTCAAGGTGTTGTGGACTAACCACCAAACTGAAGAAGCTACATGGGAAGCCGAGGATGACATGAAACGAAAATACCCACACCTCTTTGATCAGGTATAACTAGAGTTACGAGGACGTAACTCCCTTTTAAGGGGGGGAAGAATGTGATACTAACTTTGTTCTTTTACTTTGAGCATGCATTGCATTCATACACTTGCATCATATGATTTGGTATGTGTGATGTGTTTGTTTAACGAGTTCACCTAATTACTTTGCGCTTCGAGGACGAAGCATTTTCTTAAGGGGGGAAGGATGTATATCCCGAAATTTCAAAGTATTTTATATTAATAATTTTAATTTATTAACTAGATTATTGGAGTGCAAAAGATTTTAAATGTTAATTGTGAGTCGTTTTCAAAATGAGTTCGAAAATGGTTTCTAAAATCGGAATTTCTATTTGGGCATGTATTCCTAAATTGGGTCAACTCTAGCAAATGGACCAACACCAACCCAAAACCAACAATATTGGCCCAAACACCAACTTATACCCCAACCCAACCCAAAAAGAAAAAAAAAAAAAAGAAGAAGAAATCAGAAAAATAAAAGGAAAAAGGAAAGAGAAAAAAAAAAAAAAAAAAAGAACGAACGACAGAAAAAAAAAAAAAAGAAACCCGAAACCCCCCCTTATAAAAACAGAACTCTCTCTTCCCCTGTTTTTTCTTCTTCTTCACGCACCCCTGCTCCTCTTCCTTCGCTCATCAACTCGCCGCACGCACGCCGACCAGCTCGCCGCCGTTCGCCTTCTTCTGACCACCGCGCCACCTCTTTTCCTCGTTCAACCTTGTGAGCAAACGCCTTCTCCTATTTTCCTCTGTTTTTCGTCTTTTTCAATTACCATCGTTTTCAATCCGTTTTCTTGCTTTAAATCATGATTAAACAGTCCTAGTATATGTTATAAGTATTGGGTAATCGATTAGGGTTAGTTTTATGCATAAAGATTTGATTTTGATGATGATTTTGAGTTGATTTTCACTAATTACGAATTTGGGTTTAATTAGTGTAATTATTCGAATTAAGTTCGATTAGTTCGTAAATTATGATTCTAGCATGTTCGTAAGCTGTTAATTAGGGTTCTTGAATTTAGTTTGAGATTTAATTGGGGTTTTGTTCAAATTGGAGAAATTTCAATTTGGGGGAAATTTGGTTAATTGTTTCTTAATTAGTTAATTAACCCAAATTAATTTTAATGATCAATAACTCGAAATTATGATAATTTAGGGAATTATAATCTGATTTTCGAATTGAGATTGATTTAATTCGTTTTCTATAATTTTATGTAATTTAAAGCATGTTTTTCATAAATAACACATAATATAAATTGTATAAATAAATCCTAAATAAATCATAATAATTAAAAGTTTGTTTTTATGAATTAGATTCTGTTTTAAAAGTAATTGCAAGTCTTTGAGAATTTTTTAAAATAAATTGAGTGTTGTTTGAGTATTAGAAGCAAAGTATTGAATTAGAATTGGAATTGCTGGTTAATTGTTAATTGTTGGGTTAGATTTAAATTATCATGGCATTGCATATAGAATAGAATTAATATAAGTATTAGATGAATGATTAGGTGAGATTAATATTGATTTGGGATTATTGATTGTAATATTGTAGCCCCTGAGCTCGTAGACGAAGAATATTAGTGACCGTTGTGCTGTCGTGTTCTTGTGTGCATTGAAAAGGTAAGCTAGCATGCTCAACCTTTCTTAAACTTGTAGAAACCTTTCAAAATTATATGCTAAGTGATTAGTGTGCTAGATGAAAACTTAGTATCATATTAGGTGGAGAACGATTTATTGTTTTGATTATTGTATCTTGATTGAATTGGATTTGATTATTGCATTGATTTATTGTTCGCTTTATGATTCAAAAGATGTTATTGGAATTATGATTGATAGGTGTGCAATTGATATTGATATGGCTGAATTATGAATGATTGTATGATTATTGGAATATAAGTTTGTGTGTAAATGACCAATATTATAAATAAAATAAATAAGTAAAGTATGAGGATACACGAGGATTATTTGGTTTGAGTCGCATCGACTCCACTTTATTTGGTTTGAGTCACATCGACTCCACTTCATTGCCCCACCGCATCGGTTTTAAGAGGGCTTGACTCTAGTACTACTCTATTGGGTTAGCAATACTTAATAGGGGGTGTGCACACTTAAGGTCTAGTAGTCTTGTATGGTATGGTTTGGTGAGTCGGCAAAGATTCGGCTCACCCACGTATATAATAGTATGGTTTGGTGACTCGGTGAAAATTCGGCTCACCCACTTATCAAAATATGAATGGTATGGTTTGGATGAGTTGACAAAGATTCGACTCGTCCCACTTATAAAGATCGCAATGAATTTCTCATTAAAAATCGTAAATAATGACTTGGATGATATTATGAAATGTTATACATTTGTTGTAGAGATGGTGATACTTCTATTTTGGTGATTTGATTTGTCTTACGATTGGTTTATGTGATAATGTGCTAAGTGTGGTTTTCGAAAATAAAACTAAAACGTTTTCAAAATCCAGGTAAGGGTTTTGGTTTTCTACGAGTTGAGGTGTTAGCTTACTCAATTTCACTGACTTTTCAAACTGTGGTTTTTGTGTTTTAAATCCACCACAGGTATGAAGTAGATAGTGCATTGCGGGGATGACGACACACTAGATATTAGCTGAATCAAATAAAGTTTAGGCTTTAAGCTATAGACTATTGATAATACTTAGACCATTTATATTTCGTATTTTGGATTTCGGATTGTTGTAATTTAATTTCGAATTGTAATAGATTAATTTAGACCATTAGATAATCATATTCTGGCTTTTGGAATCTCCTAGCATTCGGGTCTTTGACTTGAGTGCGAAGTGACACCTCTGAATTTCCTTATTTGTATTTTGGTTCGTGATAAAAATGTTTTTAAAAGGGAAAAGAAATTTGGGGGTGTTACAACGATCATCATCAAACATCAAAACCCCACATGAATAAGCAAAATCCCACTAAACAAAGCACCAAATTGACAAACATAAAAGACCCAGCTAATGCCGGTGGGGGTGGAGGTTGTGGGTTGCTGGTGGTTACCATCACCGTTGAACGACGACCTTAGTCGCCATATTCGAGGCGAGCCAGCGAGGCTTATTGGCGGTAGGGAAAGGGGAGATATGATGAATCTTTTGAGGATGGATAGATCGACAGGGAGGGAGATCGCCGGTATAGACGGCTGTACGGGTGTCGTCGGTGGGGTAGATGTGGTAGGTCGCTGATGGTTTTAGTGGTGGAGAGCAGTTGAAAGGTGGTGAGGGGAGGGGTAGGATTAGAGGTTAAGTATATTTGTTAGTCTAATTAATATCTACTTACCAATTTATTAGAATATTTTTGATTAATCTATTGGTTGTTGTGTCCAACCCAAGGTCGGAGGGAGTATTATTTTGTTTATATTAAGAAAAAAAGGAAGATGATACACATACACCTAGTGTGTGTGAATTTTTTTTAAACCACCAATAAAAAACTACCACATTATCAAGTGAAAAAAGATTCTTTTTTTTTAGGTAAATGTTTTAGATTTGGAGGGAAATGTTGGACGGAAATTTTTTGAGGCTTTGGGAACCTAAACCTCAAATTAATATTATGAATATTTTACATAAACCATCACTTATCATGCTCAACATTTGTCTCCTCCATTAACATCATCTTCCAAGCCTTAAAAAAAATCATTGCATTACATATAAACTATTGCGAGTTTTATAAAGAACTAATTCTTCATCTTTTATCAACGCGTATTCTTACTTAAAATGTTACCCCATATTTTAACCATTTTCAAGTAAATCATTAAAATTACATTACTGATACTCAATTGTTCAACAATAATCTTACACAACCCACTCCAACTATGAGTTATTATAAATCATTATTATTAATAGATTAATTTTCATGCGTTATCTGAAAACCTAAAAAAAAAAAAAAAAAAAAAAAACTCTAGCATTTCGTTGAGTTAAAACGAGACTCACACCCATGAGATATACATGGTTACCAATATATATGATTTGAGATTTTTAATCAAGAAAACATAAAAAGTGAAATAAGTATGCTACTCAAACAAAAACATTGAAATAAGTTGAATAAAAATTCATAAAAAAAAAAAATGAAAGAAAGAAGGTGCTTAGAAATAGTTAAACATGGAACTGGAAATTGATACCCATATATCACTTGGATCAACGAGATTATAGTTCAATCATCGTAGCACCTTCTTTCACGACGTGTGAACTAAAATTTTCCAAGAACTACACAATTCAAGCATAATGCTGGTCCAAATTGAGTCATTAGTAACAGATGTTGGAATCTTGGTATCCATATGTTCTGTTGGCCAGTTAAACAGTGTCCTCTCTAGTATCACTATTGGAGATTTAGTATCTCAAGTCTCTTAGCTTGGCTCCCTTATCGTTGTTGCGAGATTAAGTTTTCGAACCCTCAAGTCTCTAGTTTAATGTTATCTCCCTAATCGTTGCTCATGGTATCTATATTAATTAATCTTATTTTCGTTGTTAAATAAGTAATAAATTTATTACCATATTGTAATACATAAAAATGGTACGATAAATCTCTTATATAAACACTAACCACTACCCTTTAACCGAAAACAAAATATGTTACTAATAAAAAAATGCATATATTGTGAAAATTAATTCTAAAACTATTAAATTAAATTCGAAATAATTAAAATATCATTTCACTTGCAAAACTTTCAAAGTTAATATTGCACGAGTTAATACTCAATAGTATGAAATGTCAAAAAATATGATCTAACAATGATGCGTGTTCTTGTGCTCTTTGTTGTGGAAGATGTGGGTGAGATTTACTCTAATGCGAGGATGTGTACGACAATTCAATGTCAAATTGTTGTGTGTTATAAAGTTACATTATAGAGTAGTGATATCCCATGGTCTAATAGTCAACTTGTATGTGTTTTTAATTATATTATCTAATTTTTTCGTATCCATTCAAAATTTATTACAGTATTACTCGGCATTATTACAATGAAAGTTCATCTAAAATTATTTACATTACTATACTACTACAATCAGTAAGTTGCCAAAATTTTAAACGTATGCAAACTGTTATTTTTTTTTCTCCCAAATTATTAATCTACCAAATAAATTGTATGTGAATTGAGTGTAAAATAACAATCTAATACTATATATTAAAACCTGAAACCAAGTCTTTCTTAGGAGGACACGTGGCACACATTAATTGGATAGCACAATGAAATTATATATTATGGTAATTATTAGGTAATTTATGGAAAAAAATATAATTTATTGTGATAAGTTAGCTAATTATGGCAAAGCTAATTTATGGTAATAATTTGAAATATAATGTGATATAACGGGTGACGGGATAGTGGAATGAAAATGAAATAGTATAATGGGTGACGCGATATGAAATAAAAATGAAATAATATAATGGGTGACGTAAAAGTGGAAAAGAAATAAAAATACGATGAGTTAGTAGAAATAAAAATATATATATGACGAGTGACCAAAGTTGAAAGAAAAAAATATGTAAAATATCGTTCATAATATTATTATAACAACAACCTACTTTGTTTTTATGAAACGAGTATAAACAATATAAACAGGTAGCCCGGGCGCATTCATTAATTGGATAACACTAAGTAATTACATAATATGGAAGTTATTAGCTAATTTATGGAAAATAATATAATTTATGGTGATTATGATGGTAAGATAATTTATGGAAAATAATAGAGTTGCTAATAATATTATAACAAATATAAACTGACAATTTCATAAAATGAGTACAACAATATAGATATGCAGCCCGGGCGCGGGCCGGGCATGTAAACTAGTATGTTATAAAGCCGAATTTGTAGCCAAAATTATTCATGAAATAGTATGTTTAGTTATTAGAAACATATACTTATTGTTTAGTATATGTTCAAATTTCATTCAAAATGAATTTAGTTACCATGGTTTCAATGTTTGTCAAATTATTTAGATCTTTTGCTTAGAATGTTATATCCATAGTTTCGAAATATTATAATTAGTATCAAAATTTCAGACAGTGTTATTTAATTTAACATACGACCTCGGGAATAACAAACTTTATGATTACGTTGGGACTTGATTATTTACATTGTACTTTGTGTTGTCCATCAGATTTCACATTTAAACATTAAATATTTTTTTTATTCAAAATTCAAATTATTTTGAAAAAAAAAATCTCTTTTTTATTAAAATGTTTTTTTCCCCTCTTGACCAATAAAGTGTTGGTGTATAAAAGATTCACATACACTTAATGTATGTGTAGCTTTTCCGAAAAAAATAAAAATAAAAAATAGGTGTTAAAACACTCTTCCGTGATTTTAACGAACACAAAAGCTAGTTGTCCTACAAAACTTGTCACCAAAGATTTTTTTTTTTTTTTTTTGAAGTGGTAAGACGGGCCGTCCCACTGGACCTTCTACTGCCAAAATTAGTCCAATGGGGTTTTAAGGCCCAACCCATAGGAGAGAGGGGGAGGTAAGGGGGATCTTCCCTCACATGAGTTACTAGTGGTAAGGCTTGAACTTGGTACCTTAGGGTCACCAAAGTCATGTCTTTACCATTGGACCAAGCTTTGCTTGGCAGATTCTTCTCGTTGCTTGCTTCAAACGTTAATCCAACATTTCCCCTAAAATAGGTGCCTGACAAATCAATTCTTGAGACCTTGTCCCATTCTTTATTACTCCGTAATTAATATTGTTAAATTGTTAGTTTTATTTCTAAATTTATTTACTGTTTCTGAAGAAATTCCCCTAGACTGTGCTTTCACATTCCTACTTCTGTTAAAGTATCATTATTTTTCACTTTCCTTTTTTGTTTTCTAAGTAAAAAAGAACTCACACTCTCCTGCTACAGTGCTACTTACTTACTATGGTCCTCTCTCAAGTCCTTGACTTTATTGGACTGTCTCCTCAGCTTCAATTATACACTTTATTTCTTCCCATTTTACTCTCACTTCCCATTTTCCCAAATTTCCCAGATTTCAACCACTTTGTTCTGATTGTTACTGTTTTTTCACCTGATTATTGGCTAATTTGGCAGATACCCTTTTGAAATCAAGCCTTAATTTGATCAAAGTTCGAAACTTTACAGGTAATTTTCTGAAATTTCCTTCATTTTTCTACTCTTATGATCAACAGTTGATCTGGGTTTGTGTCCTTTTGATTATTAGTTGAAGATCTGATTCTGGGTTTGCTTCATCTTGTCTGTAGAATTCTGATTTTGCCTACATTTTTCTGTAACTTCTCGAATAAGTTCTTATGAATTTGTGGGAATTGATTTGGGTTTTGGTTGTTTAATGATGAATTTTCCCTTTGATTAAACTAATTAATGACGTGATTAAGAATCTCAAAAGGGGATGTGGCCCAAGTGACCCACATTAGTGTAAAGTTGGGAGATTAGTGGATCATCTTTATGGGGTTTTGACTTGATAAATTCTAATGATTTGGACACTATTTAGATGGAATACTTTTGTTTTAGTGCAAATTTGAGGCTGGATGTTGTGATCAACACGTTTCTGAAATGAACAAATTTTATGATTATGGGAGGTAATATGAGATTCTTGACAGTAGAACAGTAATCATGGTACATGAAAGGAATTGGGAAAAGTTTTCGATTGTAGAAGAAGCCTTTGAATCTGTTACATGGTTTATTCTTGGTCGTGTTAAGCGAATTCTGCAGTAGGAGAATTTGCTTAAATATCATATGTGAGTAAGCGTCATTTAAACCGAAGCTGCTTAACTTTCATATTAAGCAAATTGATGAAGTTCTGTGAATTTGCAGCGTTGCCGAAGTTGAGCAGAATGAGCACTATGGTTTTTTCTTTGTAACGGTCTGAACACCAAGGATGTCAAGGAATACGAGGTGGAAGCTTGAGAAGACTAAGGTTAAAGTTGTATTTCGACTACAATTCCATGCTACTCATGTAAGTTTGTGCCTCTTCTGAAATTGCAAGGGCCAGTATACCTTTTAATTTTCCATCTTGGTATAGTTTGATGTTGGCGTACACAAGATGGTTACTAGACGACGATTCATGTTAGCCGACCCCAAATCATTTTGGGAATAAGGCTTGGTTGTTGTTGTTGTTGTTGTATAGTTTGATGTTACATATTGAAGTATCATCATATCTCTGATTATACAAGGTTGTGCAAGTAATGTTCATTTTCTTCTCAATAAAGAACGGATAATTTTTTAGTCTATAAGACACCTTTTAAGTTGTCCAAAAGAGGACTAACCCATCGCTGACAATAGAATCTCAAGTCCTTCGTGATGAAGATGGCTGTATGCTGGAATTTTGTAATTCAGAGGCTTGCATCATTAAAATCTAGATACATCCTAATAACACAGCAATCACTGAAACAATTTATGCTGGCCGAAATACTTTAAGGCCTGCCTGATAGTCAGGTAGTAGAAAAAGAACTTGGCTGTATAGCTCAAACACCTCAAACGTCTTGATTATGGTCAATTGCATCGGGTTTCTGGATGTATAGCTCAAGTTTCTTGATTATTAGACGGTTTTCTTCTTTGACTAAGGATTTGGCAACTGCTAAGCAAATCACATGTATTTGCTATTACTAGGTTCTCACTGTTGGGTCTACGGACTGGCTTTTTATAGTCTTGGGGTCATTATGTCTTATATTACTGCAAAGGGTCTGTATTGATTCAAATGTGGTACCTATGAGATAATGGAAGATGAAAATCTGAAAGTTTACATTTAACTTTCTACAGATTCCGCAAACTGGATGGAATAATCTGTTTATATCATTCATTCCATCTGATTCGGGTAAGGCAACAGCAAAGACTAATAAGGCAAATGTGAGGAATGGGACATGCAAATGGGCAGATCCTATATATGAATCTACAAGGCTTCTGCAAGATTCTAAAACAAAGCAATATGAAGAAAAACTGTATAAACTTCTTGTTGCAATGGTAATGTCTTTTGGCTCACTTCTGTATTTCTCCTATTGACCTATATAAAAAATATTCTTCACCACTAATATTTTTTTTTTTTTCCTGACTCATCTTCTCAGGGTACATCGAGATCTAGCCTCCTTGGTGAAGCTAACATAAATCTCTCCGATTATGTGGATGCATCAAAGCCAATGGTTGTTGCGTTACCTCTTCATGGGTCTGACTCGGGAGCAATTTTACATGTAAATATCCGCAATCCTGAATCTAGTTAGAGATTGTGCTCTAGACAATGTTCATCAGGTATCCCCTAATAGCTTTTTAAATCTGTTTTCAGGTTACGCTCCAGTTGTTAACTTCGAAAACTGGTTTCAGGTAACTTTATATGATTCAAACTAGAATTACTATGTCAATATGTGTAATTTAGTCAGAAACTTATATCTTTTTGTTTTCAGAGAGTTTGAACAGCAGAGAGAAATCAGTGACAGAGGGGTGCCTCCTAACACTGACCATGAGGGTGGAAAATTATCAGCACTGGGGGAAGCAGTGGTGTCTCGTGCGGACAAGGTATTGCAATTTATTTACATTAACGTGTACACCATCCAGAAATTAAAATGGTACAATTATCATGTCTCTGGACAACTCTAGCTTGTATTCTTTGTAAATGTGTAAGCACTTGCCAGAGTCTGCCATGGTGGTTTTCCTATGTGTGTGGGGTTGGCTACACCACTGGCCAATGGTCATGGTAAAAGACATGTAGAACCACCTGATATCTTTTCGAAGTTCATTCAAGACGATAAAAACGTTCCTAAATGTATAAAAAAATCTTGTGGATCTCTATAAAATCATGGTAATAAAATACCTGCCAAACGGTTGTGTGTTTCACATCAAATTTTTTAGGAAAGGGGGGGGGGGAGTGGGGGTAAATGGGCATACCTTTGAGCTCTGCATAAACGGGATGTCCCATTCACTAAAATTGAGATAATTGTTTAGTCAGACCACTAAACATATCACAGACCCACTGCATGATCCTGTCTGAACGATAGGCATTAGCTGAAGCTTAGGGTTGGCTCATATTCTTTTAGATGTATACAATAAACTCACAGTCACTGCACAACGCCTGAGTTTCATCCATGCCAATCGGCTTTTGATGGAGTAGGTGATCCAAGATGTTTTGTGTGCTGCCAGATTTCTGAACACCATTTCTGTTTTGTTGTCTGCTCAATTGTTTATAATTCCAAATGCTACGAATAGAATAAACGGCCTCATCATAAAAATGGTCTGCACGTCGTCATTATAGAATCAGTAGTTGCTAAATGAAGGAAAAGTGATGAAATAGCCGTTTACTTCAATCACTCTTGGACGGGTATATATTGAGTTTTCCTTAGAAGCAGAGGGGCATTCTCCGTCATAAACATGGTAGATTTTCTGAATTTCTGTATAAGCTGCTCCCTGCTCTCAAGCTTGTTAGGTTCTATTATGTGGTCTTCTTCCAATTGGGAAACAAAGGTGGGCTCGAAAATCATGTAAGAAGGAAGGCTACTCTACGAAAAATTTCATTATCCTTTATTAAGGCGAATCTTATCGATAAGTTTGAAGCTATCATTTGAATTAGTCAGATATATTCTGTTATTCTAATTTGCTTTTGAAACTGTTATAGGACAAGCTCAAGTTCGTTCTATTTGATTATTGATCGATCTTGGTAGAACATCTAAGATTGAAAAACTGGATATATGAATGGGAAAGAGGATCTGAAAATACATGTAGGGATTACTCCACATTGCTACTAGTACAAATGACCCTAACTGAAGATTCGCATGGCTTAATGTCTGAGCTTGACTAAATTACTATATAAAAGTCTCAAGCTTTAAAGCTCCTTTCTAGATGTGGTGTGTTCACTATGTTAGAGCATCGTATAAAATATCTCATATGTTTGTAGGTGAATCCAAGAGTAAGATTCAAACCAGAGCCCAAGGACCTTCCATCACCTGAAGTTGAGCCGCGTTTCAGTGAAGGTTACGCAGACTCAGCAGTGGGCCTTGATGGATCATCCAATACATCAGGAAGTTTATGTGCCGAAAAACAGGATGATTCTAGTACTAGAGAGATTGACAGTGTCAAGAGAACAATATCTGGTGATTTAGGAGCGTTTTCTCCATCTCAAAGTCCAACAATGGACAAAGGGAAATCTGATCACCATTTTCCTGTCCATGGTACAAGTGATTGGGCTCACCAGTGGGGTGCGGAGAACTCTGTGGACAGAGATATGGCCATTGTTTATGAAGAAAACAGCAGACTTAGGGGAGCCCTTGAAGCAGCTGACATATCCATCCATGAGCTAAGGCAAGAGGTTGTCTCTCTGCAAAATTTCGCTGATAGTTTAAATGTTGAAGCACATAAGTGGACAGAACAAATAGCTGTTGAGATATCTTCAGAGCAAAAGCTGGCAAAAGAGGTTTGTTTGCTCAAATCAGAGTGCTTGAGGTTTCAACATGATCTTGAATGGGTGAGAAATTTGAAAATGAATCCTTCAATTCCTGGGAGGAAACTCAGAGATGCAGATCAGGGTACCATACTACAAGACATGAGTCTGGGATGGCTAAAGGGCCTCAAGGACTTGGAGGATAAGATATTTCAACTACAGAACAAGGTGTATCATGTAGTTGATGGGAAGGATTTACCTTTTCTACAGTCAGATCTGGAGGAACTGTGCAGTGTTGTAATAGATCTTAAACGAGGAACTGAGCGTTCTATTTATCAGCTTGGTGAAATGCCTGATGGCAAATCAGACACAACTATTTCAGAAATGAATTCAATTAAATCTGATCATGCCATGTCGGATACTGGTCTCGGTGTGGAATTATGTCATCCAGAAGGTTTACTTTTATCTGGACTGCTCCCTTCCGGAACGAGCTCTGTGGATGCAAGTAATGCAATGCAAGCAGAAATTTTTAAATTACTCAGGGAGTTGGAGGAGTCCAAAACTGAACGGGAGAACCTTGTAGGAAAGATGGATCAGATGGAATGTTATTATGAAGCACTCATTCAAGAGCTAGAGGAAAACCAGAAGCAGATACTTGGTGAACTGCAGAATCTCCGACATGAACATGCTTCTTGCATGTATACTGTTTCATCCAACAAGGCTCAGATGGAGGCAATGCATCAACAGATGAACAATGAGCTTTTGCAATTTGCTGAGGAGAGATGCAGCTTCGATGCCCTTAACAAAGAGCTGGAAAGAAGAGCTGCTAGTTCAGAAGCAGTGTTGAGAAGGGCAAGAATGAATTACTCAATTGCTGTAAATCAGTTACAAAAAGATCTCGAAGTTCTTTCTTTGCAGGTACTCTCAATGTATGAGACAAATGACAACCTCATTCGAAAAGCTCTTCCAGAACCTTCCCAACCATTTCTTCAAGGCTTTGAAGAAGCTTACAGAGCTGTTCACGTTGCTGAAAGCTCTAAAGTAGACAAAGTTACGGAGTCTCCAAGTGGCAATGTCCTAAACAATGATCATCTAGGGGCTGATAGATTGTTAGAGGACTTAAAGGGTTCACTTGCATCACAGAAAGATCTGTACCGGAAAATGCAGGATGAACTTTCTGATATGCATCTTGAAAACTTGAATCTGGACATATTCTCAGTGACAGTTCATCAAGCATTGCTGCAGTCTGATTTGGATAGTAGAAGAGAGATGCATGAACTAGCAGAGCAACTGGAAATTTCATTCAGGAGCAATGAATCCCTAAGACTGAAATTGCACTCCTTATCTGATGAGATCTGTACTCTTAACGAAGAAAAGTCTAATTCTTTTTCCAGAAGTAATGATCTCGTTTTGGAGAATCAAATACTGCAAGCAAAGTTGAAGAATGTTGGTGATGAAAAATATTCCCTTAGTGAGAAAATCGGAGAATTAGAGTCTCTCGTTACTGAATACAGAGCCTCCAAGTCCAATTATGAAATTTGTGATGCTGAAAATGCAAAATTGGTAAACCAACTGGAAAACGTTGCTACAGATAAACATCTTCTTTCAAATGAAGTTTCCTTATTGCAGGAACAAGTGATGACGATGAAGATCAAAGTCAGTGAAAGTGAGAAGTTGCAAGAAGAGCTCAATTTTATCCGAGAAAGACTGGAGAATTTGATGGGAATTGGCAACGAACAAGCTAATGGATTGCTTCCCCACTGCAAAGAAGATCAGAACACAGATACCAAGGAAATCATGAGTATTATTATGTGCTTGGAAGAACACATGCTACAGCTCCGTGATAAGATCCTCAAACTTATGGAAGAGAAGAAAAATCTTCTGAACAAACAAGATGTTGCTCGTGCAACTTACGCAAGTGCAGAGTCTCAAGTTAAGATTGTGAAGCAGAAACTTGAACGGGATGTTTCAGATACCGTTCTTAAGCTGAATGCATCCAGTGTTCTTGTAGAGAAGCTTCAAACTGATTTTGAGGCTGTTAGTAACAAGCTCCAGATTAGCTCAGAAGCAGAGGAAAAATGTACTCAGATGACCAGGGATCTTTTGTCTGATTTTGTTAAGATGGAAGCTGCTTTACAAGAGCTCACTTGGGAAAACAGGGATCTTGCAGACAAGATCATAGCTTTTGGCAGTGTTACAGATGAATTAGAAGGAAATAAGTTGATAGTAAATGAACTAAAACAGGAAAATCTCAGTCTAACAGGATCGTTACAGCTCAAGATCAATGAATGTGACATGCTTACTAAGGAGCTTGATAATTTAAAAGGGACTGTGGAAAGCTTGAAGGATGAGATACTCCTGCTGAGGGGCACAAGAGAGCAACTTGATGCCCAGATATTGAATCTTAATATTCAGTTGAACGAGGGAGACCAGAAGTTAGCCCAGCTTGACCAGCAAGAAAGTGAGCTTAACCATTTGAAGCAACAATTATTGGATGTAGAGTCAGAAAAATTAAGTCTTCACCATCGCTTGTCGTACGCTGATGCCCAACTTAAGAAGGCACTGGAGGAAAACTCGTCTACTATTTCAGACTCTCAGTTGCTAGAAATTCATGAACTTCTGATAGCTGCAGATGTCATACGTAGTGTTGTAGTGAAGCAGTATGAACTCCATGTTGAAGAGCTATTATGGCAACTTGAGCTCTTCCATCAGAACGTTGTAGAAGCTGACAAAAAGAATGTCGATATAGCTTCCAGACTAAGCAACTGTCTCGCTGGCAAAGAAAACTATGCTGCAGAAAATGCTAGCTTGTTGTCAGAGCTTAAATCTCTAACATCCAATTTGGAGTACAATGTTGCTTTGAACCAGGCTCTTGAGGAGTCCAACAGTAGTCTAACCACGGAGCTCAAGGTCTGGAAAAAGAAAAGTGGACTTTTGGAGGCAAGATATGCAGATAATGAAAATACAAAGTGTGAGATAGCGAAGCTTAAGTGCTTGCTTAGAAGTTCTCAAGATGAGATCGAGAGTTTGATTTTGTCAAAGGAAGTGTTGGAGATTAAATTCCTGATACTGGAAACCACACTTGGTGGGATGAGTGCCGACATAATCTCTCATGGACAATGTAGAGAGGATCAAGCAATGATGAAGAAACAATGTGGTGAGCTTACTCGTAAGCTCTCTGAACAGATTTTAAAGACAGAAGAGTTCAAGAATTTGTCCATTCATCTAAAGGAGCTTAAAGACAGAGCTGATGCCCACCATCTTCAAGCACATGAAAAGAGGGAAACTGAAGGGTCAACCATTGCTTCACAAGACTCCTTGAGAATTGCATTTATCAAGGAGCAGTATGAAACAAAGTTACAGGAACTTCGTCATCAGCTAACAATTTCCAAAAAGCATGGTGAAGAGATGCTATGGAAACTGCAAGATGCTCTTGATGAGCTTGAAAGCAGGAAGAAATATGATGCGTCTCAGTTAAAAAGAAATGAAGAACTTCAGTTGAAGATTACAGAGTTAGAGGCTGAGTTACATTTGGTCCTCTCTGAGACTCGTGAAAAGTTCATGTCATATGAGCAGCTGAGGGCAGAATTGGAATGCTCCGTCATGAGTTTAGACTGCTGTAAGGAAGAAAAAAATCAGTTGACTCTATCTTTGCAGGAATGCAATGACTACAAACGCAAACTTACTGATGAAGTGACTGTGCTGAGAGAGGAGCTGGGGAATCTCAAAACATCTATGAGAAGAGCAGAAAATGATGATGATTGTCATGTTCTGTTTAATAATCAAGATAGGGTATCTGCAGCTGGGAATCTTGTGGGAAATTCACATCCAAGTACTACAAGCTGCAGGGGAGAGGCTTTGGAGGAGGGGCCTATGTTTAACTCCTCCCATCATCGAGCTAATTCGCAAGCAGCGCAGGTAATTTCCTCTGTGTTATGTCATTGTTATCTGTTTGAGAAGATTCCACAGTTTGCTAAATGCACATATGGTGTAATATGCATATAGGCAAAGTTTAAGACCTACTCAAACTACACAAATATGAAGAAAACTGAGCCTTCTCGTGATTTCACGTAATTGAACAAGGTAGAGTCTTGTAACTACTTTGAACTGGCAGTTGGCTTGCTGATCCTTTATCCAGGATAAATCTGTTAGCAAGCTCTTAAGTGTCAAATGTTAGATTAGGAAGCTTCATTGCAAAAAAATTTAGCGCTCCACCAACACTGGCCAATTGTTGTAATCGGTCTTGCGGCTCTTGCCTTTACTAGTTGGCATAGGTAGACTGTGCGGTTTTAAATCAAGTAGAGTTTTTAATTTATGTTTTTGTTGTTTTATGAAGGAAATAGATCTAGGGATGAACACTAATTGATGCTATCAATCATCTCTCCTATTTTACATTAACAATTGGTAGTAAAACCACAAGTTCTACCTCTAGGTCCATCTTTAATGGCCTCCACTATGACAACTTCTCAAACAACTCCTGTATAAGACGTTCCTGTAGTATGACTTGTAACATTACAGTGTGAGTTCTGTACTTGAGAGCTTTGGAGTATCACCCCCATTCCCCAATACCTCAAGCCCTTAAGGTCACAGGCTCTCAGGCTGTTCATTCCCTAACTACTCATGTCTACATCTGGCGATTTCTTTCACTACCTTGTTCTTTTTTTTTTATTTTTTTTTATTTTTTATTTTGAGGTCACACTCCCTTCTTTTACGATGACTAGTTGACTACTGTTCCATTTAACATATTTGTTGATCTGCAATGTCATTTAATGGTCAAGTCCAATTCTTTATAAATATTGGAAGTTAACTTTGATGAAATGTTAACTGAATCATGGAAGCTACTTTTATGAAATGTTAACTATTCAATCATAAATCAGGAAGGCTTGGTAACCGAAGCTACAACAGAACTTGCAGAAGTAAGAAATAGTGAAAATGACGTTAAGCACAATGGAGATCTCCTCAATGATCAGCTGAAACCACAATTTTTGTTGTCTAGCATAGAACGCCTTCATAAGGAGGTATGTAATTTTCACTGTGTGAGCTATTATTTTGATGACGGCAACATACTTGTCTACTTGGTTTTTAAGTTATGCGTTTCTGGTTATTTATTTATAACTTTTCTGTGTTCTCATTATGGCCAATTGACGGTAAAGTTTCCATGACATCGCCAATTGAAAAACTCTGCTATTGTCGAGTAGTCTTCAAATCGAAGCATTTCAAGCATCTCTCCTATTAGCCTAATAAAAGCATTACTTGGTGAATATTATGAATTCTGTACAGTTATTGACGTATATTTCTTACAGTTGGAACGGATGAGAAGTGAAAATGCCTCTCTTCCAGAAGATGGGAATCCAGATCAACCGATGGGGGAAAGTTTACAGAGAGACCAAGTGCAACTGGAGAAGGTGAAATTTAGTTTAATTATATATATGCTGAGCACTGTGGTACACCTCTTGATTAATTTGTCAATGATACCGACTTACCAAGTGTTTGACACAGGTGAGCGAGGAACTTGAAACTAGGTCTTCCCTGTATAATGACTCGTCAAGAAGTGGGAACTCAGTGGAGAGAGTACTTGCCTTGGAGTTGGAGCTAGCTGAAGCTTTGCAGTTAAAAAAGAAATCAAGCATCCAATTGCAGAGGTGAATACAACACTTCCGTTTAATTCAAGCATTGAAATGGCGTTTATTTATACTATATGAGTTAGCGAATCATGAGTTTTGTTGTGAAAGGAACTAAATAGTTCCACAGAAGCTATGGGATTGTGCTATCCCTAGACTTAGTGAATTTTTGTCAATATTTGAACCGCTCAAAATCTTGATGCTTTAGACCAAACCCTTTTATCCCTGGGCATAAAAATTAAATGTCTTATGTATTCAACTGACGAAATTGAGTCTGAAGTGACCTTTGGTACCTTTTTTGTCCCTTGCATAGTTCTTTCTTGAAGCTGCATAGCGATGAAGCTGCAGTATTCCAAAGCTTCGGAGATATAAATGAACTGATTAAAGACATGCTGGAGATGAAGGAAAGATATAGTGGTATGGAAACAGAACTTAAAGAAATGCATGAGCGCTATTCTCAGTTGAGCCTCAATTTTGCCGAGGTTGAGGGAGAGAGACAGAAGCTTACAATGATGCTCAAGAATGTGCGTCCATCAAAAAGGCTCTTAAGTCGATCCCCAACATCCAGCCACGAGGAAATGTCTCCATGATAATTCACAGAAATATTGGTAGTCACTTCCTCACAGTTTCGTCATAAATCTATCCAATTATACAGGTGGTTATGTGGTATCTAAAAAGCTGCTGTGGATCGGAGTGAAGCACTTAGTTTTATAAATGAGGCATAAAGTATAGTCTGGTTTGATGTAAATAGGAACATTGTTTTATTTGACCTCATTTTAGTTTAGATTAGACTGTCCATCTATTTTTGGTGGCCATTGCATAGGTTATTCTTATACCTGGACCTTTTCTATCAGGCATCTATGTAATTGATATGTCATGTATAGTGTTAAGTAATCAATTTTGTCTAGAATTTTTCTTCCAAGGTAAATACATCATATTTTCGGCTATGTTTTTGACCAATGTATGTGTCGACCAATGCATCAGAAGCTTAACCAGATTGTTCAAAACCTATGTGAATGATAGCATGAGAATGGCTTACTTTCCTATAGGCAGGGGCGCAGGGCATAAATTTACGCTTAATATGGACTGTTCCACGGCCCTCTCCCTAGCGCGTGTAACACACGGGCCACGACCCTCTCTTTCATTGGATTTGAATCGTGGATCTTCGAATGAGTCACTTTGATTTTCTACAATCTTGAGATCTTCTAAAATGAATGTGAGCATCTCACTAAGCTTCTTCCTTGCACCTAATTAAGCTTATATCCACCTTGTAAATTACATTGTCTCCACTCACATGTGGCGTTTGATGACCTTTGCTCGATCTTTAATTAGCTTGTGTGAAATGAACGATGCTTCTCTTAATATGCGACATCTAGTGAATGAACCCTAATGGTCTCTTTGGATAACATTTTAGGAGGGAAAGGGAGGGGAGGGGGAAAGAGGGAAGGGGAGGGAAGGGAAAGGGAGGGAGATATTCATCAAATTCCTTTGTTTGGATGAGGAAAGAAATGAAGAGAAGGGAAAAGAAGTAATGTAATTAATATTAATTTTTCATAATTAAAAGCAAATTTATAATAATAATACAGCAAAAATAAAAATAAAAAACAACCCAAGCCCATTGTTTTCTCTCTCCTCTCCTTGTGCCGCCCCACCGCCACCGCGCGCCCCACACCGGCAGCCGAACCGCAATGGTACGGCGAGTGCACGGTGGCCTTCGGCGGCCACCTTATCCCTTCCCTCCACAGCGTGCGAAGCGGTTTCTGTTTTTGCCTCCTCCCTCGTTTTACCAAGATCCGCCACGAACCACCCTTGTCCCTCTCTCTAACACCTGGGTGACACCTCTCGTCGCCTACCCGGAATCGGCCCTCGTTGGCTGGTAAATCTCTTTTTATTTTTGGTTCCCTAGATCTGAAATTAAGTGGTCTTACGGTGGTGGTTAGAGAGTGGTTTTAAGGGGGAATTGGTCGCCGGAGTTTGGTGGTTCGATTGGTGGTGTTGGCACCGGGTATGGTGGTGGTTGGCGTCGGCTGGCGGCGGTCGTGGGGTGGCGGCAGTGGTGATTAGGGGTGGAGAGAGGATAGAGAAATACTAGAAAAGTTAATTTGAGAATTTTTGGAAAATGTAGTTGTGGTTTTATGAAAATCTAAGGGCAGTTTTGTAATTTGACATAATATTGGTGTATTTTCCTTCCAAATATTTCCAACTTTGGAGATATGAAAATCAAGGAAAAGGGGGGAAAACTCATCCTCCCAAATCCCTCAATTTCTCTTCCATCACCTTGCAAATTTGTATCCAAACAAGTGATACTATTTCCCTCCCTCCCCCTCCCCTCCCCTTCCCTCGAAATCCCCTTATCCAAACAGACCCTAAGTCTAGCACGATTAAGGAGCTAGGTCAAACCCGACATCGGATGGTTTTTAGCTCCAACGGGAAATGATAAAACACACATAATCCTGCCTTATTTATGTGAGATTTCACTTGAAAAACAGATCATGAGATAGAAAAGCCACCTAAGCCCTATGGGCACACAATATCTACTTTCATTATTGTAAACAATAAAAACTTTACAACATGGAGTATATAAATTGATCAACCATCTATTGGCCATGTGTAGAGGTGGCCATTGGGCATTAGGAGCCCGGGCCCGCACTGGCCCCGCCCTGGTCAACGCACGACTTGGCCCGACACTACCAAGTCCGGGTTAGGTAGTGCTAGTGCTCGATTTTTCAAGCACTAGCCCTGCTCAAATCCCTGGTCAACCCAGTCAAAGCACTGGTCAAGCCCTGTTCAAACTCGATTTTTTTTTTCCAGCCAAGGCAGGGCCGAGCACTGCCCCGCCCTGACCCTTGCCTGGTCAAGCCCGGTTAAAGCACTGGCGGGATAGTGCCAGTGCCCAGAAAATCGAGCCCTGGCACTAGCCCGGTTGTGTAGAGCTAGTGCTAGTGCTCGATTTTCTGAGCACTAGCCCGGCTCAGCCCGTGGCCAGCTCTAGCCATGAGCTTCCATTCCAACTATTTATACAACTACCATTTCAGATTTCAAATACAATTTCAACATCCAACTTCCATTTCATATATAAGCTACTCCGTAATTAATATGAGCTACTGCTTCGACTACTTTTACTAGTATGGCCAATATTATAAAGTTGATTAGAGACATGCTTGGTCGCTTGGATAATTTCATTATCACACAGATGACACAAGAAGGTACGGGGACCTACGGATTTAATTCCACGGATTTGTTGCACTTGAAAACTCTTCTTCCATACGCTTTAGACACTTGTCTCATCGTGTACGACCTTACATGCAAATCCAAAAATTGTGGCGTTTGTTCAATCTTTTATCCCCAATAATCTCTTCCCATTTAATAATGAAAATAATTGCAATTCTCACATCAAACCACCGCCCCATCGAACTCAAAGTACATCAAATAAATTAAAGCAAAGTCACAGTCCGTCCAATATGCTTGGATACAAAATGAAAAGAAATTTGCATGCATGTACCGATCTACGTACTATCTCTAACGTGTATTGTTATTTTAATCTGGTTGGATCTAAGATTATTGAGACTGTTATAAACTTATAACCTAATGGGTATATTGTACTTCCTCTTTAAGTTCTAGTTTTGAAGTTTACAAAAATTAAAGTGAAGATTTCAAGTGAGTTATAATATACTCCTTTCGTCCCACTATAAACTTCTTACTTTATTTGAATTCCTCTCACATATTCAAATGAAGTAGGGAGTTTAATTTGGGACGGAGGGAGTTACGTGGTAGAGATTTCCCTAATGAGTTAATTTAATAGTTACATCGATTTCTATACCAATTTTACTAAGTTCTCATCATGCATGGGTATATCGAGTTTAATGATTGTCAAAGCCATCTTTTACCATGGGCTACCGTACCCCAAGATGAATAAACGAATGATATCGTTGATTGTTAGTATGTATACTAGGGGCCTTAAGTCTCTTAACTTTAAATTTCAACAATTTGAACATCTCCCAAACAACCCTCTTGTAGTTGCATATGTAAATTCAGAATTAGAGGAGTTTTAGGGTGCTCGACAAGTACCGTAAAGAATCATAATAAATCATTTTTAAAATAACTTAATAAATTTTTCTAAAAGGAAAAAATTATCAAATTATATTAAATAAAGTTTGTACAATGTATACATAAGCATAAAAGATTAAATAAATGCAATTAACCATTTTTTTTTCTATCTTTTGGTTATTTACAATATAATTTATAAATTATAATTAAATAAAAATAATGGATGGTGTAGATTGATTTTTAGCATTATGGATGGTGGAGATGATGACTCCTCTGGTACTTTGCGGCACTTGTCAAAGACCTTAAAATTACTGTCAGAATTATTGCTCGTCAATGATATTCGATGAATACTTATCGTTGCATATTTTATTAAAGTTACACAATACACAATGTTTATCATAACACCCTCAACCTACGTAATCAAGGTAACTTCAAATCAGATAACCATGATCTTAATTATTTCTTAGTATATATCTTCGTAATTAGTAAGCATGATTAACTCAACTTGTCACAATGCCACTACCATATGGAGTATTATCTTTATAGGAGTAGTTTATATATGTAGGACCTCCAAGCTTGAAACTTCTTCCAAAAGCTGATTTCATGAAGTGGAATGTGGTTACATTACATTACTCCATCTTTAATTTACTGTGATTAACTTTAATTTGTCCTAATAAGTGACATGTCGATTGATCGAGACTTGGGCGTGCTTGAGTAAATTCCATGAGCTCGATCTTAAATTTTTCTCCTCGATTTTATTGCTCAAGTAAACTCCAATAATTGAGGCGATTGGGCTTCTTTTCTACTGAAATTTGGACCGAGTCCTTTTCACTTCCACGAGACACAAACGACTTTTACCGCGGACTTAATTACTTCACTTAGCTTGAGCAACAAGGCACTCTACACAAAATGATTTTCACCTTTTAAAAACTGTTTTTAAGTAGTCATGTTCGGAGCTACTTTTAAACCAAATTAATCGTTCACTTGTTGAAAATTTTAGTACATATTCTATTCCGCAGTGCATTTTACCAAATCCATTTGAGTTTAAGGTAAACGGGTATTTTATTTGCTCTAAAAGTAGTTCCAAAGATGGCTACTCAAAAACAGTTTTCGAAAAGGGAAAACCATAGTGGGTAGGAGGGAGTATGTTGCATATTTTCTCCTCTTCGTTCAAACAATTACGATGAAAGAATATATATCTAAAAAATGATGTGTGAAGAATGTAATTAATGTACTCCGTACTTATCACAACTCAAATGTATGTTGTCGTTTTTCTCGAACACGTTGGCATTGGAAACATCGTTTCCACATATACAAATAGGACAATTCTAGAGGTGTACAGTGTAGACACCCAAAAATGTCTACAATCAAAAATAATTTTACTACACTATCAAAATTTTACTACTCACGCAATTAATTTTACTACCTTAATTTTTTATTACAATTAAATTTACTACTCTAATCTCAATTTTACTACTACTAACTCAATTTTACATTGTAGACAAATTAATTGTATCTACACCGTAGATCTCTACCAATTTTCATATAAATACTACTCCTTTAATAGCTTGACACACACTCTCTCTCCCTCCTTAAGTGTGTTTACTTATGAGTATAATGGTGCTATTCGTGGCCCATCAATTTGAAGATATTTCATGCAACTCTTACTATTCCCAGATGGCCGTATGAATTATATGTAAATTTTACTTTTTAAAAGATGGTGGTGCTTACGTGCCGTGCTTTTTTGGCACTAGAATACGCCAGTAATTATTAATTTGAGAGGGTGAAATATAGCAATCACAGCCATAATTCTAAAATTATATAAGATGTCGAGGGTTGAATCCACCTAAAACCAAACATTTTAGACGCATCGTCTTAATGACTAAAATGTTTGATTAATACAATAACACTATGTAGTACAAACTTATAATTATAGTACTAGTAGATAATCCATGTTAGGTGGGGAATTTACCAACTTTGTTTGTTATGAGTATGTTATATATATACTTCCTCCATTTTTTTTGTTCTTTACGTTTGGTTTGAATTTATGAGAGGAATTCAAACCAAACGTAAAGAACCAAAAAAAATGGAGGGAGTACCACATTTATAATAAAAATTGTGCCCACTATTCCGATATTTCATTGGCAAGATTGATATAGCTAGGGTGACAATTACAACAGCCAGTAACTTAATCTATCACGGAATTAGAAGTTCAATCTAACTATAGATTTATAGCTTAGTCTTTTTTAAAGTGTGTTAAGGTGCTGTATAAATTAAACCAATTTTGAAAATCGACCAACATGCATCAAGAGAAATTTTTTTATTGGGATGGTTTTTGCATGCAAACGTACTTTTTTTTTTAATTGGTTGCACATAGGAGCAGCTTGATGTAAAACTTACTAAAATCTAATCTAATTTTTATGTGTTTTTGAATTTGTAACGCAGCAGAATTAAAACAGAATATAAAGGATATGAATTAGTCTAGAATCCTCGCAAGAATACTCGACTAAGACTAACTAGATGTAAGCCCGTGCGTTGCACGGGTCTCTTAATGATGATATACAATTATGGTGAAAAGTTGAACCGATAAATATTTGACCATTATCATATAGTATTACTTATATTTTATTTAACATATGTAGGTAATTATTTTCATTTTATGATCCCCATTTTACCAAAAAAAAAAAAACTTACACTATCAAACGAGCACGTTTTAATGTCACTATAATTCAAATTTTATTCAAAAACACTATCTTAAATATTGTTGTATTACTTAACCTCTTTAAATAAAAGATATAATTACTTATTTATTGAAAATATTCACATGATATCCTTGTGTTTCTATCTTTCCCTAGAGTTTCACATTTCCAGTTCATGTATAATATGTGCCATAATTTTTGCCCTTTTGGATACATAATTGAAAAAAAAAAAAACAAAAAAACAAATACTATAATCCAAAATAAAATATTTGTCTTTTATTGTACAACTTTAAATTGGCACCCTCCAATAACAAATTAGAACCAAATTAAAGTTTTATTCAAAAACACTATCTTAAATTAATAATTAGAAACATTCACACGGTACCCTTGTGGTTTTAATTTTCTCAGGAGTTCTACGTTTTCGTTTCGATATCTTTGAGGTTTAATTTTTGTGAACAATGATACTAAGTTTATAATTAACTCCTAATGCTAATAGTTCTTATAAGAATTTAGCAAATAAGCATTATGATCACAAAAATCAAACATTGTGGGTACCATGTACACAATCATGTGAATACAAATACCTTTTAAAATGGGTCAAAGAGAGAGTAAATATCATTCTCGTGAATAAATATACTATTATTTGAATAGAATTTTCTTACAATATACTACCTTTATATGTTTTTTCCAATAAAACACCATCTTTGACCTTGTTTTTATTACTAATATTGTCGTATTATTTTGGTTTCAATTATTCGAACATTGACTACCCTAACCTTTATTTTATGTTTTTGTCATCCCTTCCCCTCTCCACATTTTCCTAAAATAAAATATTACAAATAGATAAATGTTATTCTAAATTGACATTTTATAATATGAATACCATATGAGTATTTAATTATGAAATCTGAGTTATAAGAAGAGTTAAGACATAGGAAATAGAAAATTAATATACGTACAAACATAGAATCTTTCAATCGTTGTGGGAACTAAAAAAAAAACCCGAATTGAACTAAGAAAATTAGGAACAGATAATATTGGAAAATGCATCTCTTTTCACCTATTTATCCACTTCTCTAATAAATATCCTAATGTACGAATTTTAAGTAGAAGAATTTCATATTTCACTTCGTCATGTTTCAAAAATGTGGGACTATTTTTTATTAGCTCTTTATTTATTTATTTAATTTTTTTTTTTTTTTTTTTTTGCTATTAGAGATTGTCCACATCGTCCAAAAAGTAAGGTTATCGTATTTTGGCACAATATAGGTTAGGTTCTTTTAATTTTTTCCTACGTCATTAGTACGACGCATGTAAAAGTGTTATCAATATGATTATTATAATGGTATAACATGCCTAATTGACCGATTAGCCAATTACCATTCAAAATAGTGGCGTATTGTGCTGAATTAAGGTTAGCATTCAGTCCATTTTAAAGGTGTTATTCTTCGATCTATAGTCCAGTTTTTCAATAATTTAATTTCAGCAAATGTAAAGAGAGAAAAAAAAAAACAAAAAAACAAACTAAATGTATGATATAAAATAGAGTACTATATAATACTCCTATACTCTCCTACTATATTATGATTTATTAATACTTATACCACTTTTACTACTCATATGTCATACACATCATCAAGGGGATTGATAAAACATTTTAATTCAAAAAGACATTTTTTTAAACTAAAATATAATAATGTGTGTTAATTTATTAAATAAAACGTCTTATAATATATTTATTTATTTTTACTAAAATTATGAGGTTACTACAAAAACTTATTATGTTTAATTTGCATCCAAAATTCTAATAAAACAAAGAACAATGTTTAAACTTGCCAATCAATACTTTAGCAGCTTATTATAGCCAGCCGAGTATATATGACCAGACATTATGATTGTGAATGCTGATCTAGGATTTCAACTATTTATAGCTAGCTGATTGTTTAATTTCGATTAGCATTAGGAATATGATAGATTAGGATTAGGAAAATATACCAAAAACCTTGCCCGATAAATCCCTCTTTTATTGATTGATATGGAGTTTCTAGAACGTTTCATTCTTATTTAATTATGTTTTATATACCATATCATGTACAATTCATATTAAATTGAGTTTCTAGAATGTTCCATTCTTGTTTATTTATTTTTTACTTACCATATCATAAAAAATTCATATTACTTAACTGGAGTTTGCAGAATGTTCCATTTTTATTTAATTATTATTTACTTACCATATCATATACAATTTACATTAAAGTATTTGGTGACTTACCATACGTAAGATTATGGACATTCTAGAATGTTCCAATCGTTGTAGTAGCTCAAAAAAAGTCTGCTTTAATAATATATATTGATTTGTACTAAGATCACAAAGAAACAAAGCACAAACAAAAGGCAAGCACCAAGATCACAAAGAAACAAGACACAAACCAAAAGGATACCTCGCAAGGCCAAGATTTTGAAGGAAACTCCATTCCACTCTTCGATATTAATGCTCAAACTTGTATGTAAAAGAATACAATAGCTACCCTTATTTATATTACTCTTAAGACTCCTAAACTTACCTAAACTCAAGTTAAGAACCAGTTTAAGTTCTTCCCTTCATCAGTCGACTTCAAGCATATATGTGAAACTTTCCTAAACTCACCTCTAACAACTTGGAAACCTTCCTAAACTGAAACAAAGACACAAATAAGGGAACTAAGCCTAGTTCACGAGTTACGTGTACCCGCGTAAGTTCTGGACAGTTCAACTTCAAACGATCATATCTCCTTCGTTACTTAACCGTTTTGGGCTTATGACCACTTGTTGGAAAGGTAAGAACATGAAGTTTCTTATTCCATACAAAGCATAACAAAATTCCATTTAATTACTGAGATATTCTTCTGTAAAGTCAACTGTACGAATTTGTAACTCTAGACCGACTCTTACTTGCCAAATCAACTTGCAAGCTCAATGCTCATGCATCACAGCTAGTGCAGTGTGATGGAATACGAGGACTTAAACTCGAGACAGTCACGAGGTAGGTTGATTTGCAAATGTATTATAACCGTCTTTAAATTAATTTTAGACATTTTACATACCAGGGATCACTTAAAACAGATACTCCGTATTATTCACCAATTTAGAATTAAAAGAACTATACTTGGTAATCGTAAGAGTATTTTAAACATTTTACATACGTTACAATTTACATACGTTAGGATTTGACAATTCACTCGCATGAGTGCATAAACATTTTCCACGTAGAAATATTATCAATCTTTGTTAATAATCGTAAGCGTATTTTAATTTGAATTTGTTTCAAAATTAGGAGGACTATCTACTTGATTGATTAATTACTAGCATCTATAAGTAAAATAACGCACACTATTTGGAGAATTCATAAACTCAATATAATTCGTAAATAACTTGCTTGCAATGACCTTGGGGTAGACCCTATTTATACTATTACAATGACTTGACTCTTACGAAACCTATCACACAATATATTCTTAAACATATATTCTAGTATATATCATATTCCTAAACACACATAATATTCCTTAACCGGAATTCTCCGGAATACTCCATAATCCTCTATTACCCCCCCTCAAACTCATGGTAATTTGACTAAAATTACAATGAGTTTACCAAAACGGGAAGGAAACAAAATAATTGTCGAGATCTTCAAAACTTCAAATCCGGTACGTTAATTATCGTCGCAAAACACCATTCTTTCCAAATCCACTCAATCGTCACCCAAAGTGTAACAACCCTAAATTTCACGACTTTAAAATACGAATATAAAGGAGTGTTATGCCGCCATTGACTACCAAGTCAATGGCAAGGCTTGTTAAAACAAACTTAAACAAGTGTCAGCGGAAGACTTGTAGTTAAGATTACAAACCAAAACAAACCAAATGAAACAAATTACAATCGTTCAAAAGAATCCAAAGCTCGACGATTTATTCTAAAACCCCCATGCCATGCAATGACATCCAAGCAGACATTCATTCACCTTCAAGACCTGTCAACTGCGTCATTATAACAATGAAACAGACCCCAAAATAGGGTAGGGACAAACCCAAACATAAGAACGTCAGCGCTGGCTGAGTAAGAGAAAGGGAGCAATAAAAGAAATAAGATAAGATACGCGCCTTAAAAGGCGCGTAGCTGAATATAATTGAATGAACTACGCAAAGCAATAACAAACGAAGAGAACAACACACGACTCATGCACTGGCCGTGCATGACTCGTCTACAGTGCAGAAATGCACGGCCGAGCAAGGCAATAAAAGAGATCAATTATTTGCTTAGCATTACTTATTAAATACGTTATTCGAGGGCCTTCGAAAGGTCGCTAATCTCGAGTCAAGGGTCCTACCCCAAGATAACCACATCTAGAGCAATAAAGTAATAAAGTACCATCCTAAAGACCCGAGTGTCCACACCCCTTGCTAGAGGGCCGGTAGGACGAAACCACCCCTAGGAGGAAGTCTAATAGGGATTTCAGGAGCTTATCCCCGACTCGTCACAACGCCTCTCGTCAGAGGTAAACACATCATCTCGATGTTTGGCGGCTCCTATGTCCGCCCCCTCTAGATGGGTTAAGATTCTCATGAATTATTTTCAACTTTCGCTTAACTTTAAGGTACATTATTTGTGCTTGCGCTTTTCAATTTATAGATGGCCGTAGCCGGAAACAACAACATACGAATCAACAATGGATAAAGGCATAGCCATACAATGATATATGCATAAGCATGGATTACAAAAGAATGACGAACAAGATGTATGAAGATCACAATCATGGATGAAACGAAGGATAGGCTTTTGAGAATGAACGATATAAACATGCTCAACTTTAGGGGGTCAACGTTCTTACCTTCAAACTCAAGAAAGCTTAGTAAAATCTCAAAAGTCCGTGAAGGGTACTTCCTCAAAGTCACCACCTAAATGAGTACAACATAGGCGTATTACTACAAGTCGTAGACAATCATTCTAAATCAACTCATAGTCTACACATACCATACACCCAACCACACTTAACATGACCATCTCAACAAAACATGCTCAAAAGACAACCAAATCAATTCCAAATCGCGCCAAACTTGCACAGCAACTCCACAATCATAGTAGTAATGTTTTCCCATCAACAAAACTTCAAAACATAGACAATATCAATCAAAATACCCAAAAATCAGATCTGGACATAAGTTAAACAATTCACACAAAGCATTATAAAACCTTCCCAAATTAATACCACACGTTACCCAATTCATTATAAGTCACTCCTCCAAATTTCATGCGATTCTGACCACAATATCATCATCAAATGCCCATAAACCCTAATTTATAAACCCTAAATAATAAACTCATGATTTCATGCTCAAATTCCCAAACAAAAATGAATAGAACATCAAACTAATATCCCACTACCATAATCATGCTTTAAATCCACAATTAAACATGAAATAATAGAAGCTCTAATTTGAATTTATGAAAAAGGGGGTTTAGCGTCTTACTACTCTTGATATAAAATCAAGAGGGAGGTAGATAGGACTGGAGAGGACGGCGGTGGTAGCGGCGGCGGTCCGGTGGTGCGGCAGCCGCGGTGGTTGCGTGGGAAGTAGGGAGCCGCTGCTCTCTTCTCTCCTCTCGTCTCTTTTTCCTCTTTCTCTTTCTCTGCTTCTTGCGTCGTACGTAGTATGAGGGAATAGGGGAGGGTTTTGTTTATTTATTTTGTTTAGTAGTTGAGTGGGGAGTGTTAGTAGGGTAATTAGGTAATTTGCCATAAACCTAACCCAATTAGGAAACTCGATCTAAAGTAGAAACTCCCAAAAGTGGCAACAATTTCCTAAATTCCTCAGTTAAATGTAACACCCTAAATAAATATTAATCCTAAAAATTACGGGGTGTTAGAGACTTCCCTCCTTAAAACAAATCTTCGTCCCGAAGTTTTAGCTCCCTCATTGCTGATAGTCACCAAAATTGCATACTTACATATTTCGGTACCTTAACATCCAACTCCAACCTTAATGAATTAAACGAAGGGTATACAAGGGAGAAGAATGGTGAGAACAAGGATCAAGGCTATAGTAATTGAGAATAAAGAGAGTACATCATAGAGTACATCATTAGTGCACTTCTATGCAAAGAGTTGTGTTTAGAAGGAAACGCATCATTAAGCACCTCTGAAAATTGCTCGCACAATTATTAAAACTTTAATCAATTAAACATGCTCATGAAATAGCAAGTTCTCAAAGCAAAAGCAAGAGAGATAGAACGCATGAGGTTCTCATCCTCCTTAAAGCAAAGGTTCGTCCCGAACCAAAAGTACCTTAATTGAAAAGGTGGGGGTATTTCTCGCGCATGGCGGACTCAACCTCCCAAGTTGCCTCTTCAGCGTTGTTGTTACACCACAACACTTTGACCATGTTGGTCTCGTTACGCCGAGTCTTTCTCGTTTTGCTGTCTAGAATCTTTAGCGGTGTTTCCTCATACGTCATCGTCTCATCTAGCTCGATCGTTTCCGGGTCAAGCACATGAGACATATCACTAATATATTTTCTCAGTTGTGACACATGAAACACGTTATGGACTTGATCTAGACTTGTAGGTAAGTTGAGTTCGTAAGCTACTTCTCCAACTCGCTTCAAAATCTTGTATGGTCCAATAAACTTAGGGCTCAATTTGCCCTTCTTACCAAACCTCATAACCCCTTTGGTGGGCGACACTCGCAGCAAGACCATGTCACCTTCCTCAAATTCTATGTGACTTCGAGTTTTGTCAGCTCTTTTGTCTATCCTGAGCTGCCTTGAGTCTATCTTGAATCAATTTGACTTGATCGGTCATTTCCTGTATGTAGTCAAGACCCAAGACTACAGTCTCACTAATGTCATTCCAACAAATTGGACTCCTGCATTTCCTCCCATACAACGCTTCATAAGGTGCCATCTTAATCGAAGCCTGAAAATTGTTGTTGTAAGAGAACTCAATCAAGTCCAATTTGTCTTCCCAGCCTCCTTGAAACTGCAAAGTACAAGCTCGAAGCATGTCTTCCATTATTCGATTTGTTCTTTCGGTTTGACCATCAGTAGTCGGGTAAAAGGTAGTGCTCTTTAGAAGTTTGGTGCTCAAGGCCTCTTGCAGTTTTGCCCAAAATCTAGACACAAACCGTGCATCACGGTCAGAAACTATCTCATAAGGGACTCCATGTAATCGCAACACGTGATGTACGTAAGCGGTAGCCAGCTGTTTCTTTTTCCACGTGTCTTTCAAGGGTATGAAGTGTGCACTCTTTGTCAATCTGTCCACAATCACCCAAATCATATTGTTCCCCTTAGGTGTTCTGGGTAAGCCAGCGACGAAGTCCATAGATATCGAACTCCACTTCCATTTAGGTACTGGCAGAGGTTGTAGTTTGCCTTGCGGTCTCTTGTGTTCACTTTTTACTTTCTGACAGACTAGGCATTTAGCTACAAATTCAGCTATGTCTTTCTTCATTCCAGACCACCAAAATACTTGTTTCATATCTTGGTACATCTTGTCTCCTCCAGGATCCACAGAGTATAGGGTAGCGTGAGCTTCTGTTAAAATCTTCGACTTCAATTCTAAATTGTCAAGGACACATACTCGGTTCTGAAAACGAATCACACCGTCACCAGTCATTTTGAACAGTTCGCCCCCCTTGTTCAATTTCCCTTTGAGGTACTCATCTGCGTTTTGAAGTTCCTTGATTTCACTGAATAGGTCACTTTGAAGAGTAGTAACTCCATGTCCCGATAGTTGTATCCCAAAGTTTAGTAATTCATCTCTGAGTCTCTGTCGTTGCACCACCAATTGTATACAGTGCAAGGACTTCCTACTGAGGGCATCATCTACCACGTTGGCCTTACCCTCGTGGTATTGGATTTCCATATCATAGTCCTTGATGAGCTCAAGCCATCTCCTTTGTCTCATGTTAAGTTCCTTTTGAGTGAATATGTACTTGAGACTCTTTTGGTCAGAAAATACCTTAAATGTGACCCCAAATTGGTAATGTCGCCATAGTTTCAATGCAAACACTACTGCAGCTAACTCTAAGTCGTGTGTTGGGTAGTTCTCCTCATAACTCTTGAGTTGTCTAGACGCGTAGGCGATTACTCTGTGGTTTTGCATAAGGACACAACCCAACCCATTCTTAGAAGCATCTGTGTAGACCTCAGACGGAATATTCTCATCCGGTAGTGCTAAAACTGGTGCAGATGTCAACCTAGTTTTCAGGGTTTGAAAAGCCTCCTCACATGACTCATCCCACTTAAACTTAGTCGCTTTCTTCATTAGTGTTGTCATGGGTTTGGCTAGCTTTTAGGCGCAGGCCATTCTTTGACTGCCTTAATCTTGGAAGGGTCAACAGCTACTCCCTCCTTAGAAATTATGTGACCTAAGAATGCAACTCTATCCAACCAGAATTCGCACTTTGAGAATTTACCATACAATTTCTTTTCTCTCAGAATCTCTAACACGATCCTCAAGTGTTCCCTGTGTTCTTCCTCATCCTTTGAATATATCATGATGTCATCAATAAAGACTACCACAAATTTTTCCAAGTAAGGCCTAAATGTTCGATTCATAAGGTCCATGAACACAGCCGGTGCGTTCGTCAGTCCAAACGGCATCATAGTGAACTCGTAATGTCCATATCTAGTGGAGAACGCTGTCTTAGAAACGTCCTTGACAAGCTAGAAAGTCGTTATTCCTAGTCAAATTACCACTATTCCTACTAAATTAGCAAGGGTAAGTGGGTATCGTATCCCACAAGGAAGAGGAAAAGTCTAATATGCGAATTCTATGCGGAAAACTAAAAAGAAATGAAATAAAGCAAATAAATGGGGGGTTTTTGGTTTGAAAGTTGATTGATCGAGAAATAAACGATATATCAAGTTGATTAAAGCGACTCTCGGTGATAATCTCTTCTAACACCCTAGTATAGTAAGTTTTACCTCTCTCTAATATTACCAATTCATTAACAATCGCGGTTTTAACCAATTAATCCTCTTTTATGGGGAATTTGAGCAACCGCTACCAAATTCCCCTCCTTTTAGTCCTAATTTGTCTAGTGACCACTCAAACAAATCACAACCAAAGGCATGAAGAGCAAGGACTAATAAAAGATTGAGAATAACCCAAATTAGTATCTAATTAGCCGCAACCGCGACACTAATCAAATCCAATCTATTAGTTGCCTAATTAATTCCCAAATCACTAATTAGCCGCAACCGCGACACTAATCATGAGAAAGTTGCTTCCTTTAGGCTAATAATCAATGACCACCACTTATCAACCAAGCATATGAAATACCCAAGTCTAATCTAGTAGCTAATTAGAGAAAACAAGGATAAATCATGCATTATAAAAAACAAGGAATTAATTATAATGAAATTAAAGGCAAAATAGAGAGAAAAATACTTACTAATACTTAGGATGAAGAATTAATTACACCAAGAGTCTAGGAAGAGGATTAGCCTCCCATACTAATTATTACAATAATATTTGCAATTGAAATCATAATAAAAATAGTAATTCTCCTTGAGTTTCTCTCTCTAAAATGAAAACTAAATGAAAACTAATATGAAAGGTGATAATCACTAGGGAGGGGTTTCATGCCCCTTCTATTCCAGATAAGTCCAAAAGATATTACAAGACGAAATAGATATTTCTTAGGCAAAAAGAAACCGTGAAAAGCCCATGGGAAACTTCCCGAAAGCTAGCTTCTTCGACTCGAGGAAAGTAATCCCCGAGTCAAGCGACAAAACCCTCGACTCGAGGAACACCCTCCTCGAGTCCAGCGAGGAAAGTCTCGACTCGAGGATACCCTCTCTCGAGTCGAGAATCTTGTTCTTCAAAATATTATTTCCCTCGAGTCGAGGTTACTGCTCCTCGAGTCGAGGGACTGTGCGCAAGGCAATCTTCGAACGGGCATAACTCTCACCTCCGAACTTCATTTTGAGCTCATCATATATCGTTGGAAAGCTAAGGCAATGAACTTTCTTCTCCAATTGGAATTTCTGCAAAATATCTTATGGTTAGAGAGTTATGATCCACTGAAATTGGAGGTGATGGTGTGTGGTTCTCGGAGTGTGGTCAAGTGATCTTCTCCTCGAATCTTGCTCCAACTTGTAGCTTGATCCCCTAGTGTTGTCCGAGACTCACTAAAAGGGTCTAAGGCCACCAAAAACTCGTGAAACCAACGAATAATCTCCAAAAATACTTCGAGTGGTGTGGTCTACGAATCACGTTAAAACCATGCCCAAATAGACACTAAGGCGCCTAAACCATGCGCACTAACACACTACATTGGCACCCTATCAAACTGCCCCATGCTTAGACTATTACTCGTCCTCGAGTTATCCAACTCTCCACACTTAACAACTAGGTCTCTCTTATAGCACGGGGTGAGTTACAACAATCAAACTCCTCCAAATTAAAGAATCGCAAGCCAACAAAACACTCAAACGGTGCTAGCTAGAGTTGGAGTGGATGAAATGTTCGACACCCCAACTCTAACCATCTTATTCTCCCTTCTCACACACTCTAAGTTAAGGGAACGAACAAATTACGTTTCCCCCCACTTGGCTCAACGACTCCCTCAAAGCCATGCTCGAAATGACGCTATCGAACACGACTCACCTCTTATCCATCCACCGGCGCCCCTATCATCATAATGCAAGAGGATTTCTAATCCTAGGACCACCAATTCCTATCACCAAACCTCCTTATAACTCCCGTAGTGATCCTAACCCGTTAAGCCCCGACTCCTCTTCTTATGTCGCACGCCATGGATTACCTCATTTTTTTTTTAAACGGAAAATAAAAGCACACATATATTACAAACTAAGTGACAAATACCAAAATGGAATTACAATACCGTGCCAAGTGTCTCCCCCATGCTAGAACCTCGTCATTGCCCACTATGACAACCAACAACAACCAAAAGATTGGCAACAACGAGTTATGTAGGGGAAGTACCATCAAGTCAATCACTAACAAACCCATACCACTATGAACAAAGGACAAACCGTCTCATCTCTTCACATAAGGAAATGACGGGCTCTCGGGCCAAGAGACACCCACTCCATCTCACTCCCCTATTCTTCCTCGAAAATGAGTGTCCACCCTCGTCTCACTACTCCATCTCCCTCATGAACAATAACAATAACGCGTGATCCTCCAAAAGCAACCAACCATCCAAAAATAACCCAACAAACATAAAACAACAAGGCTAATTTATTGGTTTCAGGGGTAAAATGGGGTGGGTGGAACAAGAATAATTGCGGGGGGGGGGGGGGGGGGGGGGGGAGCAAACGCGGCGGGGCACAAAGAGAGGTGGTACAGAAACAAGCTAGTGAAACGGGTGGGGACTAGTGGTTAGAATCGTGAGAGACAAAAGTTAAAGGGAAAGAAAGACATACCTCGTGTGAGCTCCATTTCCCTCACTTACCGTCAATGCAAGTGGCTCATGGTCAAAAGACCGATAGAAGAGCCACTCTCTCACCTCACTACCCCGTCTTCCTCAAAATACGTCGCCTCCTATCACTTTACAAACTCACTTCACCCTCGTGTGTTTGTTGGAGCATAATGACCCCACACCAAAAGTTGCTCAAAAACCGGTGGAAGGCCATTTTGTGAATATTTTGTGTGTCTAGGGCAAAATGTCAACGGTTTATGGACAAACAAGCATGTGGAACAAACGGGAGGGGTCAATATGAAGAGAGATGGTACAAAACATGGGATAAAACATGGTGATGGAGTGACTCAGCTAGAAATTAGATGGGGAAAAAGTGTAAGGAAGAGTGGTATTCATACCTTGGCTTCTCCATATGAATGACAAGTGTCACGATCTACAAACACTCCAAAAACAAACAAAATAACACAAATAACAAGCTTCGGTTGCCTCCCAAGTAGCGCCTTTGTTTAACGTCGTTGGCTCGACTCAAATTAGGGAATCACCCTAGAATCTCAAAAGATCGAGAAAAAATTCTTCATAGGATAGTCCCCACACCAAATATTAAGAGCGGAACAATTCAAAGCTCTTAGAAGCTTGTCAAATGATTCGGAATACATCTCATAAGAGTGACAATAGAAAACATTAGCAACCAACAATGCATAAACAATAGAGGCAAAATCATGAATACAAGCATTTCCTGGACCTCTATGCTCATAATTATCTCCTATGTCATCATATTTAGACTTATGATTTGACAAGTTCGGAACAAGAGATAAAGAAGAATGATGGTAATTAATCCAAGGGGGTTTGGGGTCTAAACATAGGGATTTGGTCATTGTCTCTGTACTCCCATTCTTCTTGAAAAGTACAAGACTCTCCGACTCATATAATGTGTTGTTCAAAGAAATATTAAAAGATGAATCAGCATTTAAATCATGAGTCAATGTGAGATCACCAAAAACTTCCAAAGGTAAAATCTCAAAATTAATAGACAAAGTCGGTACAATCAAAGAAGAAGAAGAGTCATTGCAATCCACATAATTATCACCATCTCGCAAAAGACAAGTTCCTCTCTCAATTGAATATCATCATGCTCACTCTCAAAAGAAGGACTGTGCGGCTCAAAAACTCCTTTAGACTCAAAATTGACAAAAATAGTTTCCTCTGCCACCATAAACTCATCATTGCTCATCAAATAAGAGGGTGGTGGAGCATTCAACTCCACCTCTGAACATGGAGAAGACATGAACTTAAAGAAAGCAAAACACTCATCAGTTGACATTTTTAAAACTCCTTCATTACTCATATACTGTGCCAAATTCCAGGTTTCATGGTTCATACCCTTTGTGACAATATCACATAGTTTAAAATCGGAATAAAATTGACCACGACAACCAAGATAATCAACAAAAGTTTCTAATCTCGAAAAATACTCATGAAAGGGTTCATCATTAAATTGAGACCAATTGAAATTTTGGGTATCATGTAGAGAAATTTGCAACGGCTCTCGGATGTCTAAATCCGCAACTTGTGAACATTGATAAGCCATGAAGTGCCAAAAATCCCAAATCTCACAAGGTTCCATGTCATAAAGTCTTCCACTACTCATAAAATCGGCCAAATCTCGGGTTTCAAGGTTTATACCATTCAAAATAATCCAATTTAAGTCCAACCCGGGGAAAACATTAGAAGTTTTATCAAGTTCTTCAAGTCGAGAAAGAAAGATATGAAAAGGTTCATCATTCAATTGAGGAAAACAATAATTATCCATAAATCACAAATAAATAAATAAATTACAAGAAAAAAAGAAAATTAAATAAAAATAAAAATTTGTACAAAAACACAAGAACAAAAAAAAAAAAAAAAAAATCACATGGGACTAGATCATAGATGATGGTCTATACAAACATAGACTATAACGGTACAAAAACACACAAAAATTACAAAAACAAAAACAAATATGTACGAAAACTACACAAAAATAGCAAAAAGACTAAAAACGCCTCCTCCCCGGCAACGGTGCCAAATTTGACATGCTAATAAGTCGTTATTATTAGTCAAATTACCAATATTCCTACAAAACTAGCAAGAGTAAGTGAGTATCGTATCCACAAGGAAGAGGGAAAGTGTAACATGCAATTAAAGGGCGGAAAAAGCAAAACAAATGAATTAAAACAAATAAATGGGGGGTTTTTGGTTTGAAAGTTGATTGGACGAGAAATAAACGATATATCAAGTTGATTAAAGCGACTCTCGGTGATAATCTTTTCTAACACCCTAGTATAGTAAGTTTTAGCTCTCTCTAACATTACCAATTCATTAACAATCCCGGCTTTAACCAATTAATCCTCTTTTATGGGGAATATGAACAACCGCTACCAAATTTTTCTCTTTTTAGTCCTAATTTCTATAGTGACCACTCAAACAAATCACAACCAAAGACATGAAGAGCAAGGACTAATAAAAGATTGAGAACAACCCAAATTAGTATCTAATTAGCCGCAACCGCAACACTAATCAAATCTAATCTATTAGTTGCCTAATTAATTCCCAAATCACTAATTAGCCGCAACCGCGACACTAATCATATGAAAGTTGCTTCCTTTTAGGCTAATAATCAACGACCACCAATTATCAACCAAGCATATGAAATACCCAAGTATAATCTAGTAGCTAATTAGATAAAACAAGGATAAATCATGCATTAAAGAACAAGGAATTAATTATAACGAAATTAAAGGCAAAATAGAAAGAAAAATACTTACTAATAATTAGGATGAATTATTGATTACACCAAGAGTCTAGGAAGAGGATTAGCCTCCCATACTAATTATTACAATAATATTTGAAATTGAAATCATAATAAAAATACTAGTTCTCCTTGAGTTTCTCTCTCTAAAATGAAAAATAGATGAAAACTAATATGAAAGGTGATAATCACTAGGGAGGGGTTTCATGCCCCTTTTATTCAAGATAAGTCCAAAAGATACTACAAGACGAAATAGATATTTCTTAGGCAAAAAGAAACCGTGGAAAGCCCATGGGAAACTTACCGGAAGCTAGCTTCCTCGACTCGAGGAAAGTAATCCCCGAGTCGAGCGACAAAACCATCGACTAGAGGAACACCCTCCTCGAGTCGAGCGAGGAACGTCTCCACTCGAGGATACCCTCTCTCGAGTCGAGAATCTTGTTCTTCAAAATACCCGTCCTGTCAACTCTCCTCGACTCGAGGGAAGTAATCCTCGAGTCGATATTATTTCCCTCGAGTCGAGGTTACTGCTCCTCGAGTCGAGGGACTGTGCGCAGGGCAATCTTCGAACGGGCATAACTCTCACCTCTAAACTTCATTTTGAGCTCATAATATATCGTTGGAAAGCTAAGACAATGAACTTTCTTCTCCAATTGAAATTTCTGAAAAATATCTTCTGGTTAGAGAGTTATGATCCAATGAATTTGGAGGTGATGGTGTGTGGTTCTCGGAGTGTGGTCAAACGATCTTCTCCTCGAATCTTGCTCCAACTTGTAGTTCGATCCCCTAGTGTTGTCTGAGACTCACTAAAAGGGTCTAAGGCCACCAAAAAACTCGTAAAACCAACGACTAATCTCCAAAAATACTTCGAGTGGTGTGGTCTACGAATCACGTTAAAACCATGCCCAAATAGACACTAAGGCGCCTAAACCATGCGCACTAACACACTACATTGGCACCCTATCAGTCCTCCTCAGCCACCTTAAGTTGATAATACCCTGACCTCAGGTCGATCTTAGAGAACACACTTGCTCCCTTGAGTTGATCAAATAAATCATCAATTCTAGGTAGAGGATACCTATGTTTGATCGTGACATTGTTAAGCTCACGATAGTCGATACAAAGTCTCATACTCCCATCTTTCTTTCGAACAAAAACGACTGGTGCGCCCCATGGCGACACACTAGGCTTTACATAACCCTTTACCACGAGTTCATCCAGTTGTTTCTTGCGTTCTTGCATCTCTGCGGGTGCCATTCTATAGGGTGTTTTAGTAATAGGGCCGGTTCCAGGAACTAACTCTATCTTGAACTCAACCTCTCTTCTTGGTGGCAGTCCTAGAATTTCATCAGGAAAAACATCCTCAAAGTCGTTCACTATGGGCACGTCGCTTAAATCGGGATATTCCACACTAGTGTCTCGAACGTAATAAAGAGTGTCCTTTGGAAATCTGTTTTCTTTAAGTTCATTACAGAGATTAACATGACTTTTGGTCCTTTGAGGTTTACTCGGTTTGAAACTCTCACGTCCTTAGATCCTCGCAAAGAGATCTTTCCTAGCCAACAGTCCAATCTAGCTTTATATCTGCCCATCCAGTCCATTCCCAAAATGATATCGAAATAGGGTAAGGGAAATTCCACTAAGTCAGTTTTGAACTCATGACCTCCAATCACTATCGGTACATCTTTAAACATGTTTTTACAATTGACACTCACTCCGGTAGGCATAGAGAAATCAAAATCCACAGTTAAACCAGACTTAAGACCACATTTCTCAACAAACTTAGCAGCAATAAAGGAATGTGAAGCACCGCTATCAAATAAAACATGAGCAACAACAGAATTGACAAGGAAACTACCAGAAACCACATCATTGTTCTCTGCTTCCTCCTGATTCATCACATACAATTGACCCGCGGCTTTCTGGTTCTTTGTTGCAGCATTGACATACCCACTTGGTTTTGCGGGAGTGGTAGACGCATTCCCTTTTGTAGGCGCCGGATTTCTATAAGTATTGTCATTAGACCCTGCATAACCGCTCTGCGCCCTTTGATTTGGGTACCTAGGTGATGCGACTGATGTCACTGAGGCGGGTACAGGTGGCTTTCCAGCCAGCTTGGAATAACAGTCGGACGCCTTGTGCCCAAATTTTCGACAGTGGAAACATTGAATTCTTTCTCCCTTGCAGTTTGTAGTAGGGTGGTTACCATTACACTTAGTGCAAAATTGTTTCTGTCCAATCCCTTGAGACTGAGCCCGGTTTATCTGGGGTCCTCTGTTGGAGTAGTTACCCACATTAGATGATTGAGCTTTCCCTTGTACTTCCCAAAGTTTCCCCTCTTATTAGTGATTTCCAAGAGGTCAAACGGACTGTCCTTCCTTTTTAGTCCCGTGTCGGACTCCATCTTAGCTACCATCCTTTCAGTGTTGTTAGCCTTGGCATAAAGTGCTTTGACATTCGGAAAGTCTTCCCCAACAAACCAACCTTTCACCTTCCAGTGCAGCTTCTCCAAGTATCTGTTGACCTGAGCCTCGTCAGTGGAAACCAGATCACCACCAAATCGGATCAGATCCATGAATTTCTCATGGAAATCTCTAACACTCATCTTATCAGTTTGCTTAAATTCCTCAAATTCAGCCTTCTTCAGTTTCCTCTATTGTTCAGGGAAAAACTCGTTCTCCAAGAATTTCTTAAAGTAAGCCCAAGTCCTTTCATAAGAGGTCATAGTGCCATCAGCTCCCCTCTCCACTATTGGTTTGAAGAAATCATCACGAATTCCTTGCCACCATCGTCCAGCTACATCCCTCAAGTAATAAGCTCCGATTCGCACTTTGTACGCCTCAGAAAGCCTACCGGAAGGTAAATTCTTTCCATATCCTCGATCCACTCATCCAAATCAACAGGATCACCTTTTCCCGAATAGTTCGGAGGGTTTTTCTTTTGAACAATATTAGACATCTTTGTCAATGTCATCTCCTCAGCTTGTGGTATATTTGCACCCTGGTTAGGAGGAGTGTTGTCGTTGTTCTGGGCATTGTTGGCATTTTGGTTTTGGTTTGCCAAGACTTGAGCCATGAAGTTGGTCATCGTAGCCCATTGTTGGTTCGAGGCTTCTTGTCCTGCAGCTAGTTGCTGAAGGATAGCTGTCAACTCGGGATTCCCTTGGCTAGCAGAACTACTCCCACGAGGCATATTCTAAATGATAGTAACAAATTGAATTAGTAGTATAGCACAAACATCTTAGGGCATTCCACCCTTTTGATGCAAACAAAAGAGGCCTAATAAGGTAAGACAATAAATAATTGGAACAGACGCATGTAAGCTATTCGTCTCGCTTAGTTTTTTTTTTTTTTTGACGTAAGTCGCTTAGTTCTGATTTTTACAACTTTTCGATTTTTTTTTTTTTTTTTTACTGTACGGAGCATGACTCGTGTGCTATGGTGCACGACTCGTGCACGGATCAGAAATCTCTCGGCAGATGTCAAAAGAAAACGAGTGCTAATAACTCGACTTGTTCCCAGATCAAACATACACGTAGCACATTTCTAGAAATAAGACTTTATTGATGCAATAGGGGTACCTTTAGGGTATTGCTCCCAATTTAGAGTACCACACTACGTCAAAAACGACCTTCAAGAACGGTTCCTCTAAAGCTAAGCAGAACGGTTGTAGAACCGTTCTCTAGACGACGGTACTTAAAGGCTAAGAGAACGGTTCCCAACCGTTCTTAAAGGGCATGAGAACGGTTATGTACAAAACCATTCTAAAAGCTCTTTGAGAACGGTTGTGTACAAAACCGTTCTCAAAAGTTGAAGCTTTTCAAATCGGTTTTCTTCAAAACCGTTCTAATATGTCCCCACTTTCTTTTTTTTTTTTTTAAATTAAAATTTTCTACAGAGGACCCCTATCCACGATCCCCAACCCACATCATCAACAACAACAGCAACCGCAACAGCAGCGGCAACAACAACAATAACAACAACACTAACAACAACATAGAAATCTAGGTATATAACCTCCACCGAAATTTTGTTCATAATTATATAAAATCACTGTGAAAAAATTACACCGTATATGTTACAAAATATGCAGAAATAAAACACTAACCAAACTTATAAATCTAACACTATTTTTAATTTCTCGTAAGTCTTCTCGCTATCGGCTTCTCCATGGTAGGATCTGAGTTTGTTCATCAACCTACTATGAGTTCTAACCATAAGAAAAAAATATATAGTGTTAAAATAAAAAGGACAAATACAATAGGATAAAAATCGACGCAAAATTAGATAAAAACAACAGATTAATTGATGGTCGAATACTAATTGATGCAATAAAAAAAACCCACTTAAAACACTTCCAATCTGAACCTCCAACTTATTTAAAAAGTAGATCTGAAAACAAATTTTGAAATTATTTTAATGTATATCTAAAAATCCTAAAAATAAATTACCCAAATCATAGACCTAAACATGATCTCAAATACTTATTCAACAAAATAAACTATGAAACATACGAATTTCAAAAAACATAAAACAAAATTCAAAGAATCAAAACTTACCAATTCAATCAAAACGGTGTTGTAACCAAACATAATCGCCGGAACGACGCAAGCAGAACGGTGATGTACTCAAACAGAGTAAAGAAGTGGCCGACGAGGAGAACGAGCTCGTGTTTTTCGTAGATCTGATTTTCTTTTTTTCCATGATTTGTTGTTTGGAGATCGAAAATGAAATTATGTAGTGAGGCAAGCAAAGAGAAGAGAGGAGATGTTCTTGCCATGGGAAGAAAGTAAGGGAAGAAAGTGAGGGAGGATGAAGATGAATGATGATTGAAGAATTTTTGTAAATTCGAAGAGACAAAGAAAGAGAGAGGAGACAGTTATGGTGAATGCAGAATATGAGAGGTGAGAGAGGAGAGAGGCGGAAATAACAATGTGGATGGAAATGAAGAGGTTAATTATATTTTTAATTTTTTCAGACTACTAGAACGGTTGATACATCAAACCGTTTTCAAAGGTACCCCTTTTAGAACGGTTGTTAACAAAACCGTTCTTAAAGGTGTGGTTTCATAACTATCCGTACCTTTTAGAACGGTTATTAAAGGAACCGTTCTCGTAGGTATATCTTTAAGAACGGTTTTTAGCGGACCTGTTCTCTTATACTAAGAGATCGTTTCTAAAAAATTCCGTTCTCTTACGCTGGTTCTGAAAGCCCAAATTTGACGTAGTGCCATAAAATGAAAATATAACGAGAGTGTAACATGACATTCAATACTAGAAGTAAATTAAACATAACACAACCAACGCCTAAATAATAACTAGGCCTTATGCCCTTTATTTATAAGTCTCTACTTCGATCCTTTATGGATCATTACTTGGATCATAATCCTCATCATTAGGAACTTCTCCTCCGTCATCTGAGTCTGAGTCGTCCTCTTCCTCATCCGAGCTAATCATAATTATCTCAGATTCGTTAGCTCCAATATTAACATCCTCTTCTTCACTCGTGGGGACTTCTTCAGGCTCCTCCTCCTCCTCACTGTTGCCCTCATTATGATTATCATCTCCTTCACCATACATATTATTAGTACTATCATCATTAGCTCCATCCTCATTATTGTCTTCTTCCGTGTCCACTGGTGCATCCTCTCCGATGGGTGAGGATGGGGGGCTAGGAGAATGGTGATGTTCCTCAACCTTAGCTCTCTTCTGATTCAACTGACTAGATGTCCCATGCTCTCGTAGTTGAACCTTCTTCCCTTTCATCCTATAAGCTTCATAAGGATCCGGAATAGGGTTACCTGGGTTAGAGGGTACATGAGTCATGTAGTTTGGTTGGTCATCATATATTTGAACAGGGCTAAGAGATAGCTCATACTCCCACTCCAGAATCACCTCCAACCTATCGAGATCTATCATTCCACCTGATCTGTTCCTCAAGTAGTATGGATTTCCTGTGAGACATGCATAATAAGCACTCCTTTCCAGCCTAGCTCGAACTCCCTCACAACCGGGATGTTTCCTCAGATTGACTAACGTCACAAACTCTTGAACTTCAGGTCTAACCGCCTATGGGAATCTTTTGGCTGCCTCAATCAGCTTTGCTCTCATTCTGGTGACGTACTCTTCCACAGATTCACCAATTCTCATGCAGTACTGAAAAGTCTCAGATAAAAAAGCTATATGGTCCGGTATCGTCCATGGACCAGCAATTGACCTTACACCAGATGGTCCGAACTCCCAAACATACGCATTTTGGCCTGCCATTCTGTCAGTATACCAGAGAGAAACTCCACGTGCATTAGTAATCCAAATGATAGATTCACACCACATAATCCACGAGTTAATTCCATCAATGTAAACTCCTTCTCTAAAATCACATAGCAATTAGCATATAGCATGCGAATGAATGCCCCCAAGTTTCTAAAACATTGAAAATCTTGGTTTGAAATCGTTTTATAAACTTAACTAACCAGAGCGAAGGTTCTGATACCAACTGTAACAACCCTAAATTTAACGACTTTAAAATACGAATATAAAGGGGTGTTATGCCGCCATTGACTACTAAGTCAACAGCAAGGCTTGTTAAAACAAACTTAAACAAGTGTCAGCAGAAGACTTGTAGTTAAGATTACAAACCAAAACAAACCAAATGAAATAAATTATAATCGTTCAAAAGAATCCAAAGTTCGATGATTTATTCTAAAACCCCCATGCCAAGCAATGACATCCAAGCAGACATTCATTCATCGTCAAGACCTATCCACTGCGCCATTATAACAATGACACAGGCCCCAAAATAGGGTAGGGACAAACCCAAACAGAAGAACGTCAGCACTGGCTGAGCAAGAGAAAGGGAGCAATAAAAGAAATAAGATAAGATACGCGCCTTAAAGCTGAATATAATTGAATGAACTACGCAAAGCAATAACAAACGAAGAGAACAACACACGACTCATGCACTGGCTGTGCATGACTCGTGTACAGTGCAGAAACGCACGGTCGAGCAAGGCAATAAAAGAGATCAATTATTTGCTTAACGTTACTTATTAAATACGTTATTCGAGGGCCTCCGAAAGGTCCCCAATCTCGAGTCAAGGGTCCTACCCCAAGACAACCACATTTAGAGCAATAAAGTAATAAAGTACCATCCTAAAGACCCGAGTGTGCACACCCCTCGCTAGAGGGCCGGTAGGACGAAACCACCCCTAGGAGGAAGTCTAATAGGGAGTTCAGGAGCTTATCCCCGACTCGTCACAACGCCTCTTGTCAGAGGTAAACACATCATCTCGATGTTTGGCGGCTCCTATGTCCGCCCCCTATAGATGGGTTAAGATTCTCATGAAATTATTTTCAACATTCGCTTAACTTTAAGGTACATTATTTGTGCTTGCGCTTTTCGATTTATAGATGGCCGTAGCCGGAAACAACAACATACGAATCAACAATGGATAAAGGCATAGCCATACACTGATATATGCATAAGCATGGATTACAAAAGAATGACGAACAAGATGTATGAAGATCACAATCATGGATGAAACGAAGGATAGGCTTTTGAGAATGAACGATATAAACATGCTCAACTTTAAGGGGTCAACGTTCTTACCTTCAAACTCAAGAAAGCTTAATAAAATCTCAAAAGTCCGTAAAGGGTACTTCCTCAAAGTCACCACCTAAATGAGTACAACATAGGCGTATTACTACAAGTCGTAGAAAATCATTCTAAACATGACCATCTCAACAAAACATGCTCAAAAGACAACCAAATCAATTCCAAATCGCGCCAAACTTGCACAACAACTCCACAATCATAGTAGTAATGTTTTCCCGTCAACCAAACATCAAAACATCGACAATATCAATCAAAATACCCAAAAATCAGATCTGGACAGAAGTTAAACAATTCACACAAAGCATTATAAAACCTTCCCAAATTAATACCACACGTTACCCAATTCATTATAAGTCACTCCTCCAAATTTCATGCGATTCTGACCACAATATCATCATCAAATGCCCATAAACCCTAATTTATAAACCCTAAATAATAAACTCATGATTTCATGCTCAAATTCCCAAACAACAATGAATAGAACATCAAACTAATATGCCACCGCCATAATCATGCTTTAAATCCACAATTAAACATGAAATAATAGAAGCCCTAATTTGAATTTATGAAAAAGGGGGTTTAAGGTCTTATTACTCTTGATATAAAATCAAGAGGGAGGTAGATAGGACTGGAGAGGACGGCGGTGGTAGCGGCGGCGGTCCGGTGGTGCGGCAGCCGCGGTGGTTGCGTGGGAAGTAGGGAGCCGCTGCTCTCTTCTGTCCTCTCTTCTCTTTTTGCTCTTTCTCTTTCTCTGCTTCTTGCGTCGTACGTAGTATGATGGAATAGGGGAGGGTTTTGTTTATTTATTTTGTTTAGTAGTTGAGTGGGGAGTGTTAGTAAGGGTAATTAGGTAATTTGCCATAAACCTAACCCAATTAGGAAACTCGATCTAAAGTAGAAACTCCCAAAAGTGGCAACAATTTCCTAAATTACTCAGTTAAATGTAACACCCTAAATAATTATTAATCCTAAAAATTACGAGGTGTTACACAAAGAACACTAAAAAACTACCGTAAATTGACACGGTCACCACAAATCGCCTATAATCAACTTCACCACTAAACGTCAGATACAAGGGAACCATGAATCACCATGGTCTCACAAATCATGAAGCGACCATTATCAGCTTCATCTAAAAAGAACCAAACATGACTGGTAGGACACTCCATAAGAAAACACCGAAAACGAAATACCATGAAGCGATCAACATGGTCTCACAATGTGAAACGGTCATAACCAATTTCACCTTAAAACTACCAGACATGAGAGGTAGGGGCACACCCCCATTCCTTGATTGACCTAAAATCATCACATAAAATCTACCCAAATCTCGAAAGAGTGTTCACCAAAACCCATCAATCAACCAATGATGAAGCAACCATATCAGCACAATCATAAAACCATTTAATTTGTAGTGTCTTCGATCAGTAACATACCAACAGAATAAAGCTTGCCGATCGAACTCACCGAAACTTACCTAAATTCCCACGGGCAAGCAAACGAAGCTTGCGGAAAAGTTGCTCAAATCAAGAACATACGTGTTGTACGTACATGAAACATCAACACCGTACCCATAACACGTACAACCCAAATCCGTGAACAAATAATTGACGAACAACGAACGCAAAACGTCTTCAACTACACAAAATTACCGAATCACAAACTATCTCGATCCCGACTTCGCAAATTTCAAATAACAAACGGAGGGGTCTTTATTAAAACAATTAAACCAAACATAAGACTCTTAAAATAATAATAATAATAATAATAATAATAATAATAATAATAATAATAATAATAATAATAATAATAATAATAATATTAATAATAATAATAATACTCTTAAATAAACTCGAACAATAAAACCCTAAAACATTGTATCACGAACAACAAATCTCCGGTGAGCAATTCAACGAAATCCCGCCGGCATGCATTATAGATCCATGCCCACCGGCAGGCTGCGGAAGCACCTTTTAGAATCCTCTAGGAAAGAGGCTCTAATACCTATAACAAATATAACGCACACTATTTGGAGAATTCATAAACTCAATATAATTCGTAAATAACTTGCTTACAATGACCTTGGAGTAGACCCTATTTATACTATTACAATGACTTGACTCTTACGAAACCTATCACACAATATATTCTTAAACATATATTCTAGTATATATCATATTCCTAAACACACATAATATTCCTTAACCGGCATTCTCCGGAATACTCCATAATCCTCTATTAGCTCTGATACCTTAAAAGAAATATAACGCACACTATTTGGAAATCTCATAAACTCAATATAATTCGTAAATAACTTACTTACAATGACCTTAGGGTAATCCCTATTTATACTAATATATGACTTGACCCTTATGAAACCTATCACACAATATATTCCTAAACACATATTCTATTATACTAGTATATCATATTGCTAAACACACATAATATTCGTATAAGAATTATGACGTACGCTATTTGGGAATCTCATAAACTTAATATAATTCGTAAATAATTTGCTTACAATGACCTTGGGGTATACCCTATTTATACTATTACAATGACTTGACTTTTACGAAACATATCACACAATATATTCTTAAACATATATTCTAGTATATATCATATTCCTAAACACACATAATATTCCTTAACCGAAATTCTCTGGGATACTCCATAATCCTCTATTAGCATCTCTTCAGAATTGTCTCAATGATCAGTAGCAAACAGAAATATTCTGTTAAGTATCCATGAAACACCTGTACTACTACTGTGCTAACTGAAGACTTTTATCATGTCGCGCGAAATCAATCATTCACTTATTATGTAATCAAATTAGTAGTACTGCCTCAAATGTTCAGAAGGTGATAAGTAATGTTCTTTTTGTTTTATTTCGATCTGATCTGCTGCATCAACTTTTCTGATCGTAAACCAGAGAGAACTTTAATTTGTTGTATAAATCAAATGTCATTTCCTGCAACGCCTAGCGGAAAGAAATGTTACATTCATACAATGTAAAACTGTAAGAAAATATGTTTTTTTATATAGACCGTAACATAACTATAGCTTGAACGTAACTTAGCTTGAAGTGACTCGTGTGATGAAATCGTTACGACGAATTAACTGTTACGTTCTAAGTTGACCCCACATGCAATGATCTAAACATGAGATAAGTTTTCGTAATAAACATGTGAAAATAAACTTAATCGTAAAAATGGTTTCAATTAATTTAAGACACATAAGTCGTAGATACATTAAACCTAAATAATTTTGTACACAAAAATATGAAAATAGGTTAATTCTTAAAAAACGGTAATAAAACACGAAAAAATCGAGTTTTGAAATGGTGATCAATCCTAACTTGATCCAAAACTCGTATAACTCAATCAGATCAGATGATCTAACGATCTCCATTTATTCGAACTAGGAATGAATAAGTTCGATCCATAATAAAGCACACAAATTGTTCAAATTCATGACCCATTTAATTAATTAGTACTTCTTTTAAATTCCTAACATTTAGTTTTGACCTTTGAATATGTGAGAAATTCCAACCAAATATGAATAACTAGGTGAAAAGCCCGTGCGTTGCACAAGACACTTCACCATAGTCGACTATTCTTATATTTTAATTAGTTAATTTGAAAATAAATAAATAAATCATGATAAAATTAGTCGACTATTTTTTTTTTATTAATTGCTTAATCTAAAAAATAAAAAATGATAATTGATTAAATGTTGGTTAGTTAAGATGTCTTCTAATCTCACTGAATCACTCACAAGTTATAACACTTTATATTATATTTCATGTTGATAACTTTATTACGTAATAGTTTTACAAATATTGGACTCTCTTCGGGTGCATTTCTTAATGTTTAATGAAGATTACATTAATATTTTATGTGAGAGTTTAACATATCTTGGACTCTTTCTGTGCATTTCTTGACCTCGCGACGCCCTCAATGCGCTCTAAATTATTAGCTTATATATATATATATATATAATTTGTAGAAACTTAAGGAGTGATATGATGAATATATGTTTGTTTGTTTCTTGTACAAAAGACGCAACTTTCTTCAATTCTTAAAAGATCGAACCTTTCACCGTCATTTTAGAACCTAACCTTTGCATATTGCTTTAGTTTAGACTTTAGAATAAGGGTGGACTGCTATTAATAAGTTTCTAGGTCCTTCCTTTGTCCTCTCTTAGCTTCATAAATTCAGACAAGCTCACCTACAAATTCTGCTTTTTTCTTAGATCAATCTTTTGTGTTGTAATATGCACGATGAACTAGTCGATCTTCTACAGATAAGACTAATATGAAACTCTAGCCGTACAAAAAACTTGAATGTTGCTTCATTTGTCGATTGATTTTAGAGCGAAACACACTTGAATCATGTACTTTTCAGAGAGATGTACGATTTTACTCTCTTTAATTTGTCCTTTTCATTCGTTGCTACATTTTGAGCTGTTGCATGTGGTGACTTTTACATACAGTCCCCCGACTGATTTTTACACTCTTCTGTAAGAGGAATATTAGAAGTCGTAATTTACATGAAGGAGCGTAACAAAAACCAATTCAGAGAGCGTAAAATTACTACCCTGCAAATAAATTATATGCAAATAGCAAATTGAGAAATACTCCTATTGATTACGACCTCGCACATGTATGGTTCGCTATATAATTGCAAGAAAGGCGACCAAATCTACCACTCAGCTTAGCTTCTTTGTCTTTTCCCCCTTTTTCTTCTCTCCCTGTTTCATCTTCAATAATTCTACTTCTCACTATAACTTCATATATACTCTTTTGTCTTACCAACAAATTATATCATCCATTATTTATATTTAGCAAAAACCCCTCTATATGATTTCCTCCTAGCAAAAACCCGATATATAGTACTCTTGCTTCTTCTCTCGTAAGAAAATCTCTACGCACATTTCTATTTCTATATATAATTCTCGTATTATTTAGTGCAAATAAACGACCTAGTATATATAGTATTTTTGGAATATATACATGGGTGTTCAAGGAACTCTAGAGTACTTTTCGGACTTAATCAAAAGCACTAAGAAAAAGAAGCGCAAGCAATTTAACACCGTTAATCTTAAGGTCACGAGGATTGATTGTGAGGGATGTGCCCTCAAAATCAAGAGAGCACTCTCTGGACTTAAAGGTATGTTATTATCATGGTCTCATATATATATCAAAGCTTATGACATCATGCATGCATATTATTGTTCTATTTTGTTTCTGCGTTAACATTTCACCTAGTTCTTAGAATTAGTATGTATCGGAATTTTCACCTTAATATTGACAATATAATTTCATCATTTTTGTATTATTAATCTATTATAATATTAGGATTATTATACAAACAAGTTTTTAACAAGAAAATACACTATAAGCATGTAACAATTGACCTCCCAAAAAAAATAAAAATAAAAGAACCTTATACATCTCCGTGCGTATATATCTACAATGATATTGGAATGGCAAGATAAATTTACACCTAATGATATTGTTAACAATCTTCACTAATGCCTCGATATATAGGTACTATTGTTCTTGGTTTTTTGACGAAATGAATAGTACGAATTGTTTTCATTTCAATGAGCGAATTTTACTTTCTTATAATAATAATAATAATTTTCTTAAAATAATAATATAGCATAAAATAATAATAATATATGAACGGTTTTGCTAACGTGTGTCCACAGGCCGGGCACGCACATGTTAAAACTCATATTTCTTCCTTATTTAAGTGATATACGGATATCTAAGGTAAAAGTCAGAAAACTATTGTATACCCTCGAGTGTACACACTTAAATTTCAAGTTGTGTACTTGTATGCAAAGAATGTTGTAACTTCACCAGTTTTTTTTTTTTTTTTTTTTTCTTTTTTTTTTTTTTTGGCGATGACAAAAACCAGTAACTTCACCAGTTGCCTTCATTTGAAAAGTACAAAAGAAGTTTGCATAATTGTAACAAATGAAGTAGCGTATATTAGTATAAATTATTAACTTTGATGTGAAATAAGTAAATGGTTGGTTGTATATGTTATGTGAGCAGGGGTGAAAACAGTGGATGTGGACATGAAGAGCCAGAAGGTAACAGTGACGGGATATGTGGAGCCAAAGAAGGTGATAGCCGCTGCTAAGACGACAAAGAAGAAGGTAGAACTGTGGCCGTACGTGCCTTACACCATGGTGGCGCATCCCTACTTAGTCGGGGCATACGACAAGAAGGCGCCCCCGAATTTTGTAAGGAAGGTAGAGGACTCTATGACCCCTATGGAAGAGCAATACACCACCATGTTTAGTGATGAGAATCCTGCTGGTTGCTCCATTATGTGATGTATTATGGTGTATGTACGTGTGTTAATTAGCTTAATTAGGTTGCTTATGGTGTTTTATACGTACTAATTTTGTAAAGAGTTATTGTTTTGCTGTAGTAAAGAATGGCTCATATCATAGCCACAATCTACATTCGGGATACAATTAGCCTCGAGCAATAATCGAGAGTGCTCTGGATTTGTACCAACCCAAAAACCGACTCCCAATGGATACAAAATGAGAACAAGTTGTGGGCAAGGCCATCGTAGTAGGATTGAACTTCTCAGGTTTTGGGGGTACGTTAAGTTTTTTCACCTCGGAAATCTGCAGTACCAGATGACACTTAACATTGCCTAATAAGTAAAGCTGAACATTCAAATTGTACATGCTGCATGGAGATGAAGAATTGGGTACGTGCATATGTGTACAAAAAAAATGTTCTATCAGTAGGAATGGAAAACGAAACACAAGGGAGATGATCTATGCATCTTGAAGTAACGCGAAACAGATGAAGTGGAAATTCATTCAGTAAAGGTCGTTATCGAACACCTCAGGTTCATGCAAGAAAAGTTCACGCCCATTCCTTTGCACAATCCCAGCTCTAATATCTTCTTCACGCTTCCTAGCTGCTTCGGCTCTTCTAGCTGATTCAACAGCATCCTGCGACATAAAGAAACACTCATGTCATTCACAAAGTAACTGTTGAAAGCTTCAAAAACCACATCGGCAACTGTATGTCTTGCTACTACACGCTGGGCAAGAAGTGGCAATTCAACTACTAAACACAGTTACCATCTGCAGTTTCATACCTTCATATAGCATATAATGCAGCCCCCACCCCTGCAACCCTCTCCCATAGTCCCATGATCCGTCAAAGAAGCACACAGAAAAAATAAAAAGTAAAAATAAAAAAAGGCAAGTGTGGTATAATCAAATGACATAAAACATTCCTTAAAAAAAAAAAATGACATAAAACATAAAATTGATTACTCTGCACTTCTTATACACGCGATGTAGTAGTCTGTTGATAAAGTGTCAGCAAAATTTTACATTGGGATTCATACGAGCTTCTTTGTGTTCTCAAACACACAGATTAGGCCGGGTACAATGACCCTTGGACAGTCACCACTCACCACATAACTTGCACACAATACTGTCTCAATATTGATTTGATGTTCTGAACACATTAACCACAACTGCTTTCTCACAGGGGCTCAGCTTACATGCTTTCACAGAAACCTCTTAAGAAGTCTAAAAGGCAGGCATCATGTTCTGCATATATGCAGACGTTTGAAATAGCATCTACATCTATTCATTCAGTGGGAAGACCTAGATGATACTACAAAATAATGATATGTTATAGGTCGAACACAGTAACTGGAGAATAATTTTAGACTTTTCGCGTACCATGAATTGTGTACACAACTGTTAGTGCTCAGACAAACAAGATTGAAGTAACTACTTCATGCTTGGATAACACAATTTTAAAGTGGCTGAAAACAGCATAGCAGCTTCAGCCATGCATCGCTCCGAATCGAATCTACAGTGAGTGGTACACTAACTACTGCATCTGAAACTATATGTAGACAGCAACAGGAATAGACATCTCTGGTCACCAGTGTTGTACAGCTAGAGATAAAGCCTACATCTACAGCTTGATGTTTCGATAAACTTGGCTCGAAACGACCAAGATGAATAACTCCTCTATGGTGGGAAAGGGGGCTGGAGATTTTAACAAAACTTAAAAAAATAAAAAGGCGTTCATGAGCAGATCGTTTAAACAAAGCACTATCTTGAAATTCAGAACCCGAGGTGCATGAAGCACAAACAGGGATTTATTTTCTAATGCACATTCTATTGAAAGATTAACTTAGTCGGATAAGGACACTGTAATGGCTCCACATATAGTTCTGTAATGGGTCAGTGAATTTATTGCAATAATCCCCTTGGTACTTTTGGCTTCTTCAGAAGTTCACATTGGCATAAAGTATACAGTAATTCTTTTGTGGGTTTGCAGTTGCACCATCCTGCTTAGGGTTTGCACCATCCTACTTAGTCCGGATTCTAGCCGGGTAGGACCATATATGGCGCTAAAGCCCAAAACTATACCTCGTGCGTTTTAAGGATGCTTCATTCCCAAGGCTCAAACTCGAGATCTATGATTTTTTTTTATAATTAAATAAATTAAAGATTTAATTAAAAAGACATCTCTAAAGTAGGACTTTTCAAAAAAATAATACCAAATACACTCACTCCATCAACGATCACGAATCACCTACCCCTACCCTTTAGAAAGTTTTTCACTCAGTCCATTAACGTTAATTGGTTTGGTACCGTCAACCAAATGACTCAGCCACCTGATTTACTCCTATAACCCTATAAATTTCAGTTGTTTGCCCTGTGAAAATTGAAACTACATCACTAATCTCAAACAGATCTTGGTCATTACTGATCCTAACGTCTACCGTCCACAACCAAGACTCCAACAGTATAGCTACACAAACATCATTGCTTCCAGTAAGATCAAAAGGGTCATGAACAGACAACAGCTGGAGCAGGGTAACAATGCCATATAAAGCAAACTAGTGTCAATCATTGACTAAAAACATGATTGCAATAATAAGAAACTCATCTCCAGAAAACTAAAGGTCCCATACTATCCCACTTCTTCTCCAGATTAACCTACTCATCCAATTTCATGAATCCAAGTTTGGAATCTTGAAAAATAATGGCAGTGTATTGCATAAACTCATTACAATCTCACATAGCCACAATAGTTCCAGGAGTCCAACTCCAATTGAGACAATGAGCAATGAGATCACAGTAAAACATGTCAAATGGTAAGTCAATTACCTCAAGAGCTCTACTTAAGCTGGTTGAATCACATGTCAACTCAACAAAATGCTCATATGGGATATAAAGCAAAGCAGAAGCCAACGATTACTATCATCTAATATTATAGTCAGAGAAGGTCGAAAAAAGGAGAGAAGAATTAGAAAAGTCCCTAAAATAGAAATGTGTGTTGCTTAAAAGGAACAACTAATCCATAGTTAAGGGTTAAAGCTGTTGTTACAAAGTTGGGGAATTAAGGAAGAAAGAGACACTTGAACTAGCCGTGTACTGACCGAAAGAGCTTAAGAGCAGCCCGTCAGCCACTTCCAAAATCTTGAGGATAATAACAAATACTAAATCAGAAAGTCAATAAGATGATACACCAAGATATCACTCCAACAACAACGATGCCATTACTAAAAGACCACAAATGAAGCTCAGGGTCTACGCAAAGTAAGGCGGGTGAAATGTGTACAACCTTACCATTGATAAAAACACAAAGAGGTTGTTTCTAATAGAGGCCTGATTAAAGATAAGTTCACTATCTACTACCTCACAATACACAAACACGATATCATACCAAGCCCTTTTGAATCAGTACAAAGCCAAACAGGTGAAGTTTGGTCTCTGTGGATTCTAAAAAGCATCACGCTCCTGCAATATTTTCTGCTTAAAAGGAAAGTGTGAAGATACATAAAATATGCTGGACTTCCCATCCTACAGATCATTAGAACTGATTAATTAGTCTATATTCAACTTGCAAGAATAAAGACTGGTTTCCTTGCCAGTTTATGTTCAGGAACTTTCTAATTTGTTAAACCTAACAACTATTGCAATTAGGAACTTCAAGTGATTTCCTATACTTACAGCCTATGTTTCCCGGACTCGGATCCAAATATCCGACACGGGTACATAAAATGAAGGATCCAAGTGTCGGACTCGGCTATTTTCTGAAAAAACCTCTGGCCTAAAATGAAGGATCCAAGTGTCATACCCATGTCTTAGTGTCAAGTGTCCGACACGGGTGCGTGAGGCAATATGAAGAGTCCGGGTAACAGAGCTTGCAGCAGAAAAGAGGAGGTTGGTGACAAAGGGGTGGTCAAACAAACTTAGCTAATAGACCCTACAGCAGATATCTCATATAATGGCAAAAAAAAAAAAAAAAAAAAAAAAAAAAAAAAAAAAAAACAGGTTCTTTGAAGAGCTCACGATGCAACAGAACTCTCAAAAAAAGACTTATGAAATTTATCAACAACGATAGTCAGCAAGATAATGGAAGATAGCCATCTTAGACGAAGGCAAATGAGAAATAACTGCAGATCATTTGTTCGTGGCACATGAAAACAGACTTATCGATGGCAAGAAGCATGAAGCAGAATAGCCTGACAATCCTCAAATGATGCAAGATAACAACCAAGTTACCTGAGCATACCAGATATCCAGTACTAACCATATGAATGCTGCAAAACCCCAAGTAAATGTTCATTCCCAAGGAAAATTCTGTCTAAATACTAGTAGAAGTGTTCGTAAAATGTGTTAGAACATTCAAGCAAGTTTGAGAGAGTACACAAATTCATTGACGGTTCAAGCTTGTGCCGAACGTAGATGCCGGAAGCTATAAAGACTTACAACAACTTTGGACCTAAATATGAGATACCACTCTGAATTCAGGAGTAAGAGGTCAACTATGTTGTCCGTCTGATAATATTCCCTCTCTGGAATATAGGAGATCAAAGCAGGAGAAATATGAATGACCTTGAATACAACCAGAAAGCTAAAATACAATGGATCAGGCAGAGGTCAGAAAGCATAAAGTTCTCCTCGAAAGTTCAGCATCGTCACTGCAGTGTATGTTGGAAATAATGCTAATTTGGAGGGGTATTGATTAGTGGGGTATGCTAATTAGGTTAATGGGGGTTATTAGTGTTTAAGAGGTCCTTTATTCCCTCTTAGGATTCCCCCCATTAAGCCTATTAATATGTCACTAACTTCCCCATTAACACCCTTGATGAGCCATTATTGGGTAGTTTACTTTTGTGTAACTCCTAATTCCTCTTGGCTATAAAATGGGTGTGAGAGAAACACTTCATTGACACTTGAAATCCCTCCTTAATGTTTCTCTCGCATTCTGAGCATGCCCTTAAGAGTTCCAACTCCCCATGATTGAGCACACAACCTAGGGGAGTGCTGTGTGACCTTGAGAATCGACGCCCATGCGATTGTGCCGTGGTCGGGGCGAATTCCGTTTCTCAATCAATGATCTCCGATCATGACACAACGATTACAACTTCTTATTTTCTTATTAATTTCTCACCAACCTATATTTTCCAACAGCGTACGTTTAAGAAGTGCAGGACGGGAAGACGCGGAAAACAACCTATAGATGTGATATTGTTACCCAACCCCAAATCATTTTCGAACTAAAGGAATTATCTTTTAGTTAGGGAAGAAAAATTGGTGACGTTCTTTCCAGAAAATCCTTAAAATTATTTGCTAATCAAGCTTTGCTTGTTAACCCTTTTGCAAATCAAAATTCCCATTATCTGTTTTGTATGAACAGCTAATATTTTGTTTTCCGGGTCCTTTTAGCTAGGGGTACCATATATCCAAAAATTATTCTAACTCATAGACCCATATATAATTGTATCATAAACCCAGAATAAATCAATTATTATAATTGTTACAAATGCATAAAAATCCCAATTATCAGCAACAAAAGCAAAGATCAGCAAACAAAGGTCACTAATAAAATTAATTAATCAATCAAGAAACCAATTATCTGCGTATGAAGCAACAATTATAGTAAGATTAAAAAGAGGAAAAGACAAGAAATTGAAGATGAGTAAAGTTTACCTTTTGACGTTTCCAGAAGAAAAATTGGGATTGGGTAATTGCAGCAGGAGGAGTACCACTTGAAATTCTCTCTCCTGCCACTGCTGCTGATGCTGATGCTGCCGCCGCTGCTGAAGCTGCCCCCATTTGTTGTTCTCTTTTTTTTTGTTCATGTGATTTTTTTTTTGTTCCTTCGTCTTTACGTTTCAGTTTTCACCACTTAAATCGCTCTAACGTATCCGCGGTAAATTCGTCACTTTTATATGGGGGTTAAATACTTAAATGGTTAATAACGACTAGGATATGGCTGACGGTTCCTTCAAAAAAAAAAAAAAGGATGTGGCTGACGGAGTCATAGCCTCATTGGGACAGGTTTAAATTGTGTTCAAGTTGGACTCGGACTCGGATTCTGACCGAGTTTTTGGTGAGACGGGGTTTTCCAAAAATTGGTGTGTGACAAGTTATCATTTTTTTGAAGAAACTAAATATGCTAAATTAAAAGGAAATACGCTCCTATAATAAAATCGAAATAAAGCGAATACAAATTTATCGGACAAAATCATCCATCAAATTAAAAAGGGTTGTTGTACTGTGAAACTGCCTCATAGTATGAGAGCACTTTAATGAGGTGTCATGTTGTCAAAATAAACCCTCCCCAGCTCCCCTCCCAAAATTCAAATGGATATTTTCTGAGGTATTCTTGAGGTTTTCGACTTTTTGTGTGGTATACGTATGATTTCCGAAATGTTTATAGTACGCCTTAAGTTTGCATTTTCTCAAAAATTGTAACGAAAAGTTAACTCCGTCTACGGTTAACGTAATTTGACTTTAGTTAGGTTAATTAACATCAATTAATCATATAAATGACCTATAAAACAAAAATAAAATAAAATCAACAAAATCTAGTTAGAAAAGGAGCCCAATTTTCTTTCGTCTCCCCTCACCCACTCTCCACCTTGCTCACCACCCCTTCCCCGCCACTCCCCCACCCCGCCGTCCAATGTCGGCGAAGACACCACCATTTTGGCCGGCCAACTCTTCCACCACCAAGGTAACCTCCCAATTCCCTCATCTCCCTTCATTTCCTCTCTCTCTCTCTCTCTCTCTCTCTGTCTCTCCCTTCCTTCTCCCTGCTTCACCCTCCAATTGCAATCTTTATCATGTACTGCCTCACACAATCAAGAAGAACCATACCTAGTTGATGGTAGAAGTGGTTGTTTTTGGTGGTTTCATGGAAGAGAGGAGAGAGAAAATGGATTTGAAGGGTGAGACGGGGAAAAGAAATGAAGGAGAAGGGGAAAGGGAAGGCCGGCCAAAATGGCGGTGTCAGTGTCGGGGTTGGTCGGCGGGGAAGGGGTAGTGAGCAAGGTGGAGAATGGGTGAGGGGGAGGAGTGAGAAATGGGGTTCTTAAATTAATTTCTTTTGTTATATTGATTTGATTTTATTTGTTTATAGGATAATTTAAATGATTAATGGGTGTTACTTAATCTAACACAAGTCAAATTGCATTGACTATAGACAGAGTTAACTTTACGTTATAATTTTCGAGAAAATGTAAACCTCAGGAGTACCATACACATTCCGGAAACAATAGGGGTACCACTAGAAAAAGTCGGAAACCAAAGTAGAGGAATGGAGGAGCTGCTGATAATTTGGGAGATGGGATTAATCCTGCACCTGCATCTAATGGAATGATAGATGCGCCCGAAGATGATAATGAGGACAGCTCAGAACCTTATGAATCTGGAGAGCTTCCCGAGGAAGGAGAAGGATCAAATGAGTTTGGAGACACCTTATGAGGTGCTTGAAGTCATAATCCATGATATTGGGAGACTATATGCTAGAATTTAATAGGATATAGATTCAATTATGTTAATAAAGTGTAATATGCAAACTCTTTAGACAAATTACTTGTTGCATTCGTCCTAAGTGGGGACAACACCCCAGTGTTACTACGATTATATGATCACCTACTAAGATTGATTGAATTAATTGCTATCTGTGCACTATTGTTTGATTGAGTTTCTTGCTATTGATTGAAGTCGCGTCGTTTGGCTCAATCGAGAGCAGCATGACTCGTGCTCGAGTTCCTCCCGCGACAGAAAAGTCTCTAATCCGGACACGACTCGTGCTACTGTAGATACGATTCGTGCCCCCCGAAAAAAAAAATCGTCGCTTGCTCAATGCCTCTTCACTTTCCGCCCTTTTTGCTTGTCGATCTATTCCGATTCTTGTCTATATTTATGTGAGATTGGTATAGGCACATAGCAACTAGTTGAATTGGGGCGCATGTGATTCAAACGTTATTACCTTATAGAAAATGGTATGCGGAAACAACAATGGTCCTGACGTAGCAGCCGTCCTAGCTCAGTAGGCGGAACAACAACAGGTTATGATGCAGGCTATAGCTCAGATGGCCAACAACATGCAAAATAACAATGGCAACCAGGGTAACAATGGCAACCAAGGTAACAATGGCAATCAGGGTAACAATGGAGACCAGGGTAACAATGATGACCAGGGTAATAATGGGTACCAGGGTAACGTTGGCAACAATGGAAAGAATGGGAATGACGGTAACAATGCCGGATATAATGATAATAATGGAGGAAATGTGGATGAGAGGCTGCTAGCAAAAATGTCGGATGTCGTACAAAAGAAGAAACCTCTCAACTTCATTGGGAGAGGAGAACCCATCCTACTACTGAAATGGTTGGAGGATATGGAAAGGATTTTTATGACCGTTGGCTGCCCTGAGCCATTTAAGGTTTAGATCACTGCCTTTTTCCTCAAGGAGGTAGCTGGTCGTTGGTGGATGAGAATCCATGAGGAATTTTTCAAGCAAGTACTGGAAAAGCTGGTTGATGGGAGTGCGATCCAACACAGGAGAGGTTGGGCGATCTTCAAGAAGATCATAGAAGAGGAATTCTTTCCGGAACATTTGAAGGAACATAAGGTCGCTGAATTTGAGGCACTTCAACAGATGGAAGAAATGTTAGTGAAGGATTTCTATGAGCAATTTGAGGAACTGAGCAGGTTCTCTTAGAGCGTAACCCCAACTGAGATTTCAAGAGCCACCTGTTTCAGGAAGAAACTGCTTTGGAGTATTAAGGGATGGTTTGCCTCTGAGCGATTCCACTCAGTAAAGGAATCTATGAGAGAGCCACCACAGTGGAGCGGAATATGGAAATGATGAGCCTGGAAATTGGAGGAAAAAGGAAGGAAACCCCTTTTGATCTGGTGAACATACCGAATAAGAGGGGGAATTTCCGTAACTCTAAAGGAGCAACAAAGTCTACCAACACCGGAAACATAGGGTTCGATCAAGACCTTCTCTACCAACATGGCTCAGAGTTCGGGTACAACTCCGAACAATCCTTGTAGGAGGTGTCAAAAACACCGCCGGAAGGACCTGCACAGGTGATTTCGTCACCTGCTTCCATTGTGTTAAAACGGGACACAAAGCTGCTGAATGCTACTCCAAGATGCTTGGAAAACCACCAGTACTAGCCACGAGAGGTTCAGTGGCGCTAAATCGATTTCAGAATTTTTGAGCTCAGAGTGGGTATGCTGGATCAAACAACACCGATAGGAACCCAGCACCGACTACATGAACTGCTTCCACTACCCAGGCTAAACCACCAGGATCAGCCAGTGTGGCCACCCCTTGGAAGAAGCCTACGGGACAACTGTATGTCATGAACCAGGAGGAAGCTGACAACGCTGATGTTGTTTCGGGTAAATTTCCTGTTAACTCCGTACTCGCAAATGGTTTATTTGATAGTGGTGCATCTCATTCCTATATTGTTGAAATAATTGTGGAGAATGTGGACTTAGTGCTGGCTCAGTAGTAGATTTAATAGTTTTTCCCCTACCCTACTTTGATGTGATTTTGGGGATGGATTGGATGGGTAGATATAAAGCTAGGATAGACTGCTGGTTGGGGAAAGTTACACTTCCAGTGCAGAAGAATGCCCGAGTATCCTATCGTGTACTCCCTAAAGGACCAAGGATCAAGCTTGTATCTGCCATGAACCTGAAGAAACAGATAGCTAAAGGTGAACCTCTATTCCTATGTCATGTGCGGGACACTAGGGTTGAGTACCCCGAGCTGAGCGATGTTCCTATTGTCAATGAATATCCCGATGTCTTTCCTGAGGAGATTCCGGGGATGCCCCCAAAGAGAGAAGTTGAATTCAAAATTGATTTAGTCCCTGGAACAGACCTTATAGCAAAGTCACCCTACCAAATGGCACCAATAGAAATGCAGGAATTAAAGAAACAACTGGATGAATTAGTGAAAAAGAGTTATGTGAGGCCGAGTGTTTCGCCTTGGGGAGAACCCGTGCTATTTGTAAGGAAGAAAGATGGATCCATGCGGTTGTGCATTGACTACAGGGAACTGAACAACGTGGCAATCAAGAACGGATACCCGTTACCCAGGATTGATGATTAATTTGACCAGTTAAAGGGCGCCAGCGTGTTCTCAAAGATTGATTTAATGTTTGGATACTACCAAATGAAAGTAGCTAACGAGGACGTACCTAAGACCGCGTTTTCAACGAGATATGGACACTATGAGTTCACAGTGATGCCCTTTGGGTTAGCCAATGCACCAGCAGTGTTTATGGACTTGATGCACCGCACTTTTAGACCTCATTTGGACAAATTCGTGGTCGTATTCATCGACGACATTCTGATATACTCCAAGGATGACGAAGAGAACAAGGAAGTATAAGGACTGTCCTAGAAATTTTGAGGGAGAAGCAAATGTATGGTAAATTCTCGAAATGCGAATTCTGGCCGGACAAAGTAGCATTTTTGGGACATGTGATATCCAAGGATGGTGTGGCCGCAGACCCAGCTAAGATAAAGGCAGTGAAAGATTGGTCAACACCCAAAAATGTGACGGAAATCAGAAGCTTTTTGTGACTCGCAGGTTACTATAGAAGGTTCGTAAAGGATTTCTCTAAGATTGCTAAACCAATGACCACACTGATGAAGAAAACCACAAAATATAAATGGGATGTGTCTTGTGAGAAAGCCTTTCAAACTTTAAAGGACAGATTAAGCACAGCACCGGTGTTGTCACTATCGGATGAAAATATACGTTATGAAGTTTACACTGATTCGTCGAAGAATGGTTTGGGTTGTGTGCTCATGCAGAACAACGAGTAATTGCTTATGCGTCTAGGCAACTCAAAAGTTACAAAGAGAACTACCCGTACCCAATGACACTACGCTGAGGAACAAAATTTTAAGTGAAGCTCACGCTAGCAAATATTCAGTGCACCTAGGAGGTGATAAGATGTACCAAGATTTGAGGAAGGTGTTCTGGTGGTCTGGAATGAAGAAGGATGTGGCTGACTTTAGGTGTTTTGTTTGTCAAAAGGTTAAGAGCGAGCACAAGAGACCTCAAGGCAAATTACAACCCCTACCAATACCGGAATGGAAATGGAGTTCCATATCCATGGATTTCATTGCAGGGTTACTTAGGACACAGAGGGGAAACAATATGATTTGGGTGATAGTAGATAGGTTAACAAAGTGCGCACATTTTGTACCTATGAAAGACACGTGGAAAAAGAAATAGCTAGCTGACGCCTACATACACCATGTGTTACGACTCCATGGTACACCATTGGAGATTGTGTCTGACCGTGATGCGCGTTTCGTTTCTCGATTATGGAAGAAGCTACAAGAAACCTTAGGGACGAAACTTCTCATGAGTATCGCGTTTCACCCGGCCACAGATGGCCAAACTGAGAGATCAAATCAGACCTTGGAGGACATAGTAATACCTTGCGCCTTACAGTACCGAGGCGGATGCGAGGACAAGTTGGATTTAATCGAGTTCTCCTACAATAACAACTATCAAGCCTCAATAAAATGGCACCGTACGAGGCTTTATATGGCAAGAAGTGCAGGAGTCCAATCTATTGGAATGACATAAGTGAAACAATGGTCTTAGGTCTAGACTATATTCAAGAGATGACAGATCAAGTCAAGCTGATTCAGGAAAGGCTCAAGGCTGCACAAGATAGACAGAAGAGCTATGTTGACAAGACTCGTGGCCACATAGAGTTTAACATAGGCGACATGGTTCCCTTACGAGTGTCACCTACCAGAGGTGTAATGTGGTTTGGAAAGAAAGGGAAACTAAGTCCCAAGTTCATTGGACCCTATAAGGTGACTAAACGGGTGGGAGAAGTAGCTTATGAGTTAGACTTGCCTGCGAACCTTGATAAGGTCCATAATGTGTTTCACGTTTCTCAACTCAAACGCTATGTCAGCGACCCGTCCCATGTGTTGAATCTAGGATCCATCGAGTTGGATGAAACAATGACATATGAAGAGGCACCGTTGAAAATCCTAGACACCAAGGTACGCAGAACTAGACGTGCAGAGACTCATATGGTCAAAGTCTTATGGTGCAATAACAACGTTGAGGAAGCAACATGGGAAGTGGAATCAGTTATGCGTGAGAAGTACCCTCACCTTTTTTACTAAAGGTACTCTCAGTTCGGGACGAACCTTTTTTTCAAGGGGGACGAGAGTCATGCACGCCTCACTCTCCCTCATTCGGACTCTTTGTACTACATTATTACTTGTTATTTGAGCTTGATCTGTTGTTTAATGTGTGATGTGTCTGTCATTCTTCGTTCCAACTTTCACTCAAACACCTTTTATCTATGCCATGGGCACGCCCTTGTACTTCCTTTCCGCAATACTTGTTTTATCTTGGGATCAATGTTACTTGTTGAGAGTGTAATCTTTGAGGAGTAGGTCTAAAGATTCGTAGATTTGGGACGAATCTTTGTTTTAAGTGGGGAAGACTATAACACCCTACATTTTTTGGACTTTTAAATTATTAAGGTTGTCTACAGATATTCTTTTTAGAGTCACTAGTTCCTATTTTGAGAAGTTTAAGGCCACCTTCCTTTTTGGGTCGTTTTCCTAATTGGGTAATTAACAGAAAAAATTACCTAAATACCCTTACTAAACCCTCCCTCACATCAATATAAAAACAAAAGACAAAAGAAAAAAAAAACACGTCAAACCAGCCGCACGGACGCAAGGAAGCAGAGAAAAGAAGAGAACATGAGAAGAGAAGAAGCGCGCGCCTTCCCCGCGAACCCCACCGCCGTCGTCGCCCAGCCGCCTCACGACCCTCTTTCCTACCCTCCCCTCTCTTGATTTTATACCAAGAGTAGTAAGTTTTTCTACACCCTTTTCATAATTCCATATTCAGGGTTTTCAAGTTTGTGTTCTATTGGGGATTAGAACGCGATTATTGTGATGGGTTGGTTGTTTTAGGGTTCTAATCGTGTTTATGGTGATTGTGGCATATGACTTGTTGATTTTCGAATTGGGGGTTTTTCTAATTAGGGTTCATGTTAATTAAGATTGATTTTGTATATGGAATTACTTGAAATTTCGTGGAGGGGTTTGTTATGAATTGGAAATAATGTGATATCATTTTGGAAACATTTGATAATGATTTGGGTGAATTAATAACCTACTGCACGGTTCTGATTTTTGTTTATTTTGAGTGTTATTATTGTTGTTTTGGTGTTTGATTGATGGGATTATATCGCTAGTATGGTTAGGATGGTGTGGTGCGAATTTGGTGTTATTATGAGTACGTTTGGATGTCGAAAACATGAGTTGATGTGGCCTTGTTGTTATTTTGAGAAGTTGGTTTAGTTATTGTTTGGTTGGTTATATGTTGGAGTCAAGGTGGTGATTAATTGGTGATTCAATCTCGTTATTTTATGTTTAGGGTGTGTGTTTGAGGAAGTTCCTTTCTACGCTTGGAGCAACTTAGTGTTTCGTTCAAAGTAAGGTAAGAACGTTGATCATCACTTGAGCCTACGCACTATCGTGTTTAATTAGCAATCCAATTCATACCCATTGTTTATACTCCTTTGCTTGATCTCATGTTTTGGCGCAATTAATTTGTTAGTGTCATTGCATGAATTATTCACTTTGCTTTTGTTTCCGGCCTCGCCTTCCCTGCTCTCAGCCTCTCGGCCTTTTTGTGACTAGCGGCCATTCGGCCTTCTATCCTCTTGGTCACTCGGCCATTCGGCCGAGTGGGCCACTTTGTTCCTGTTTCTTAGTTGTTCGATTTGATTCATATTGTTGAATGAATTCCGGCCTCGGCCATCTATAAATTATGTATCAAATGACGTACCGTTGAATAATATACCTAAAACGGATGAAAGTAGCGTTTGAAATATGTGTACCACCTAGAGTAATGTGATGCAACACTGGCCGATCATTATTGTGTACCTCTGATCAAGGTAGTGTTTAGGTCGGAGTAGCTACCGACTTCCTAATAGGCTTTCCTCCTAGAGGCTTCACATCCTACTGGCCCTCTAGAGAGGGGTTTGCACACTTCAAGTCGTTAGGATCTGTTTATTCGTACTCTAGCTCGCGTTGGTTCGAGATTGTGGTGGCTGTGGGGTAGGAGCCCAGCCTTGAATGAATGTGTATGACGGGATCGACTGTCTCGTACGCGATATGGTGATTATCGCACTATTCTATTGACACTTTGAAATCATTGATATAACTAACGTTTGTTATTTGTTAGCTACGCGCCTCAAGGCGCGTATCTTTTGTTCTTTGCTTTGTGTTTCTTACTCAGCCTGTGCTGACGTTCTATTTTCTGGTTCATTCCCTACCATGTTCTGGGGCCTATGTCATTCTTCGGTGGCATAGTTGATAGGTTTTGATGATTTGGATGCTTGCTAGAGGGAATCACTTGCATGCTGGGGACTTTCATAAATATTATTTGGATTTGGATTTTTATTTGACTTTGTAATTTGGATTCATCTTTGAAAACTGTAGTTCGACATTCTAAGTTTTCCGCTGTATTTTCATTGTTTGGATTTTGTTAAGTTGTTATTTGAATTTTAAGCCTAGCAGTTGACTCAGTAGTCAACTGCGGTCCGAGTCAACTGCGGCGTGACAATTCTATATTATTTCCTTATTTACAATTGCGGAAGTTTAGGGTTGTTACAGCATCAGGGCTTACGGAGGGTGTCAAGAAATGATGTTCCTGTTGGAGTTAATACCTCTGACCAGGTCGCCGCATCCATGTTTCAAGAAACTGAAGATCTTTTGGCACTAGAAGAAATCAGTGAGTTCTTAAATCTCTCCATTCCTCTATCTATCTATCTAATCCGTTCAAGAGTTTCTAAGTCCATTTACTAAGCCGTGTATACATACCAGATGCAAATATAAGACCTGGGACGAGGGGCAAACAAATCACGTGCAAGGAATATCACAACTACAAGCGTTAGATAAGGCCGGGAAATTATTTGTTAATGGCTGGTCGGTTGCTGCAACAATACATTGTCGACATGTACGTTAAGCTTGAAAACACTCGGTTAGACTTCTTTCGGAGGTATCAAGACATGGTTAGCGCTGATCTATACCAAGAGGTGGTGGAGACTGTCAAACAAGGAGAAATCAGTGCCGCAAAAATAGGACAAAGAGTCATATTACCAGCTTACTTCATAGGAGGGCCCCGCGATATGAAGCGTCGGTACCTCTATTGCCCTTGTTCAGAGATATGGGAAGCCTGATTTGTTTGTCACAATGACAAGCAATTGAAATTGGCCGAAAATTAAGGAACAACTTGGCCACAATGAGAAAGTTCAAAACCGACCAGATTTGTTAGCAAGAATCTTCCATGCAAAGTTGGTTGCTCTAAAGAAGCAGATTATGGAGAAAAAAGGTACAGGGAGAGGTCGCTTCGCTGATATACGTGTTGGAGTTCCAAAAGCGTGGGCTACCTCATGCCCATTTCCTCATCATCCTCAAGCCTGGGCATAAGATAGTCAACCCAAAAAGCTTCGACAAATACGTTGGCAACAGTGGAAACAATGGGAATGACAATAACAATGACGGATATAATGATAATATTGGAGGAAATGTGGATGAGATTCTGCTAGCAAAAATGTCGGATGTCGTACAGAAGAAGAAACCTCTCAGCTTCATTGGGAGAGGAGACCCCAGCCTACTACTGAAATGGTTGGAGGATATGGAAAGGATTTTTATGACCGTTGGCTGCCCTGAGCAATTTAAGTTTTAGATCGCTGCCTTTTTCCTCAAGGAGGTAGCTGGTCGTTGGTGGATGAGAATCTATGAGGAGTTTTTAAAGCCAGTACTGGAAAAGCTGGTTGATGGGAGTGCGATCCAACACAGGAGAGGTTGGGCGATCTTCAAGAAGATCTTAGAAGAGGAATTCTTTCCGGAACATTTGAAGGAACATAAGGTCGCTGAATTTGAGGCACTTCAACAGAAGGAAGGAATGTTAGTGAAGGATTTCTATGAGCTATTTGAGGAACTGAGCAGGTTCGATGAGAGCGTAACCCCAACTGAGATTTCAAGAACCACCTGTTTCAGGAAGAAACTGCTTTGGAGTATTAAGGGATGGTTTGCCTTTTAGCGATTCCACTCAGTAAAGGAAATCTATGAGAGAGCCACCACAGTGGATAGTCAACCCAAAAAGCTTCGACAAATACGTGAGTGCGGAAATTCCGACTGGCGAAAACCCTCACCCGCGCCGAATAGTTCTATGCATGGTCCATGTGGGCTGGATAGCCTTACTAATTCTTGCATGAGGAAGAAAGGTGGGGTTAACAAATGTAAAGATTCATTTCCGAAGAGTTTTAATCAATTTACGACCACGGGGAAGGATTGTTATCCCATGTACAGGACGAGGAACACCGGGGAGATAGTTCGTGTTAGAGGAAAAGATTTGGACAATAAGTGGGTCATTCCCTACAATCCATACCTTTTAGCTATGTTTGACTGTCATATTAACATCGACTTGTGCTCAAGCATTAAAGCAGTAAAATACCTCTATAAATATGTGTACAAGGGCCACGACCGTGTGTCTTTCTCAGTCATGGAACGGGAGGATGATAAACCGGTTGATGAGATAGAGAAATACCATGTTGGACGTTGGGTTTCTCCTCCTGACGCATCCTAGCGGATATTTGGCTTTCCCCTTTTTGAAATCTATCCACCGGTTGTGCCGTTGCCAGTCCATACACATAACTGCCAATATGTCCGTTTCAATGAAAGGGAAGATTTGCAGGATGTCCTTGACGATGAAAATAACTCTAAGACGTTGCTAACAGAAATTTTCAGGAAAAATGTTGAGGACCCGCATGGCCCGAAGTATCTTTACCCCGAATTTCCTGAACACTTTACCTGACATCAACCGAGCAGATCATGGCGGACTAGGAAACGGGGAATTGTCATAAGCAGAATGGCTTCGGTTAGTCCCGGGGATGGCGAGCACTATTACCTAAGGTTGTTGCTTGCCAGTGTGCCAGGGCCACGTTCTTTCGACGATCTGCTGATAGTTGAAGGCTATAGGTGCGCCCAGGAATCGGCTCTCAAGTGAGGGTTACTTGAATCGGATGAGTCTGTGGAGAATTGCATGGATGAGGCAATACATGTGCAGATGCCGCATGGTTTACAACGCTTGTTTGCCACAATTCTCATATTTAGCAACCCTGCTGACTCTAAGAAGTTATGGGAGAAATATTACGATGAACTTTTTGAAGAATATAGGAGGCAATATCCACGTAGTGAAAATAGGGCGCTGCAACTGACTTCAGAGAAAGTCAAGGAGTATTTGGAAGGGATGGGTAAATCGTTAAGTGATTTTGGCCTTGATAATCTGCACAATTTACAGGATCATTCCCTAAGACAAAGTCGAGACGTTATGGATGCGTTGGATGCCCTGATCCCTAAAGCGTGTTGGCGTGCAAGGAAAGAGCTTAACCCTGAACATAAATTAGCTCACAAGGCCATAGTTCGGCGTGTCAAGGCTGGAAAACCGGGTGCTTTTTTCATAGATGGACCAGGGGGCACTGGTAAGACGTTCTTATATTGTGCGATGTACGCAAAGCTTCGCTCTATGGGGAAAATATGCCTACTCACGGCGTCGTCAGGCATTGCTGCTTCAAATATACAGACCGGGCGTACCGCAAATTCACGGTTCAAAATTCCAATAGATGAACAAGGCTCAATATCGTGTAGTGTTACAAAACAGAGTGGGTTGGCGACCTTATTGATGGAGGCTTCTCTAATCATATGGGATAAAGCTTCCACGTCCAAAAAGGATAATATAGAGGTCGTTGACATGCTCTTGCGTGACCTTTGCACGGCTGATGTGGTGTTCAGGGGGAAGGTGGTCGTCTTTGGTGGTGATTTCCACCAGGTGTTATCCGTGTTGCCGTGAAGAACCCAACATGAAGCTGTTGAGGCGAGCCTGGTCAGCTCACATGTTTGGCCAGATTTAGAGAGATATAGCCTGACTGAAAATGTCAGGGCTAGAGAGGATCCTGTTTTCTATGAATTTTTACTGAATTTGGGAAATGGATCCCTGTAAACGCAATGCATGGGGTCTGTACATCTACCGCAAGATCTAATGCTTCAGTGTCCTAAAGGCCAGAATTTCGTTGATATTCTTTCGGACTACATCTTTCCCGAGCTCGGTGATTTCGCAGTCTCGCCAGAGGTGTTCACTTAAAGGGATTTATTGAAAACCAGGAATGATGATGTTGATGCAATCGATAGTTTGCTGATACCCAAATTCTCGGGCTGGCCTCATATATACATAGGCTTTGACAATGTAGTAGATGATAATTGCACGTTATACCCAGCAGAGTTCCTTAACACACTATGTCCGGGTGGGATAAGTCCACACGAGCTTGTGCTAAAAGAAAACTGCCATGTCATTTTATTGCGCAACTTAGAACTACAGGACTTTGTAATGGAACTCGCTTAATATGCAAGAGGTTTTCCCGGAATATGATCGAATGCGAAATATCAACTGGCTATAAAGGAGAACACTTGTTTTTGCCAAGGAACATACTAAGACCATCAGCATCGTCTAAATACCCATTTCGATTCCAGTGGAGACAGTTCCCCATCAAATTAAGCTTCGCCATGACTATTAACAAAGCGCAGGGGTAGACACTGCAGCGTGTAGGGGTCTATCTACCGAAGCCTTGTTTTTCGCATGGCCAGTTATATGTGGCCCTGTCACGGGCTAAAACGGCACAACAGTTAAAGATGATTGTTGGAGAGACAGCAGAAGAGTCATCTGCTAGGAAATCTCTTCTGAAAGTTGTTGCCTTTGAAGTCCTAAGGAGGCCAGGGATTATACCAGCGTAGAAACCTTGGTAGGTTATCAAACTGGCCTTCTGTCTGAATATTATTTGTTCGCCTGGATTTAAATCCTAAGGGAACTGAACTACAAGACATTACTGTGTTTTTGGTCATTTGTGTGGAGTTTTCCTATGTCGAATATCATGAGGTGAATGCATACTCTGACTTTAAAATAATCAGCAATTTTTTTGATTGGTATCAACTTAACTCTGGTTTTATGTTATCGAGCAGGTTGAGTGGGTACAAGATATTTAGGCCATGCATGGCTGGTAGTACAGGTCAGGCTGCTGGTGCAGTCCTGATATCTGCCATCCTATGTTCAGTGATATTCAAGCCCGTGTCATTTCTAAGATCGTTAGCATGCTGATCATTCGTTGTTACTCCTTACACTTTGGTTGTCGGGCCATTTGTCCATGCTTCACTTATTCTCTTGACAATTGAATACCTGCTCTTGTGCCAGGCCCATAGATAATACAATCAAGGGTAGATACAAGCCATGGATTAGCTGCAGAATCACCGAACACGAGCATTAAGAGCAAGGTATCAAGTACATTATCAGGTGCTTCCTCCATTTAATCCCATGTTTTATGATTCTTTCAACATGATGTCATTGACCATGATTACAACATACCTCTTAACAATTACACTAATGCTAACACTTGCTTAATTCTTGTCTTGGTGGCTTACCTTAAGTAAGAAGCTTAAAGCAAGTATGGTAAGTCACTGTTGGTAGCTCTGTAGAAAATTTGAAACGCTATATTGTTGGACGAAGTTTGTTAACAAAATCAGATGTCTTTCGTGCATGGTGTAACCATTATTTAGCAAATGATCAAATTAATAATGTGTCGGGGAGGTAGAGGGAGAGGATAGAGGTTGGAGGATGGGGGGGGGGGGGGAGGGAAAAGGTATATGTTCGTGTGAAAACTCTCTCCTAGCAGCAACCCGAGGGAGTGAATGAAGTCGAAACTCTATAGGAGAAGGAGCACAAGTCATAATATATAAGTGTTCATTACTAATGTTTGGGAGTCTCATGCTCTATTTTCTAAATGGTTGTTCTCAGTCGCCTTTGTTGTCGTTGCTCCCTTTCCTCTTCTTTGCTTCTGCTTAGTTTAATTTGACAGTCCATCTTTAATCTTATTAGCTCTACTTATTGCCTCATGTACTATGGTCGCTATTTCTATGTCTTAAGGAAACCAATTTTATATGGTTCGGCTGGTCTGGATAGTTTTATTTCCGCGAATAAATCATGTTAAGGTCAGTAGGAGGCAAGCTATCTAGAGATGAGGACAACAAACAAATTCAATAGGTTCTAGAAATCGGTAGTAGTTTTGTAGCATTTTGTGTTTACTTGTACCCAAGCCACGGGGTATGCCATTGAGGAAATACATCAATTCTGTTACGGGCACATATAACGCCATCCACTCACTAAATGCCATGACATGTACAAGGGCTTCCATTGTAGCTGTTTCATTGCTTTGCCAACCATACTATCCATCAGTTTTTAGTTCACCCAAAATTAGATGCAACTAAGAATAGCCAAAGGCATATAGTTACACTAACTAAGTCACTGTGCAATTAGATTAGTTTAATGGTTGTTAGTACACTCATACCAGAGTTCAAGTGGCATGTGGGTGAGTTAATTATGGGTAATTGTGAGGGTGATTATGCGTTGGATTATAATTTGCCATTTATTAGTATTATATGTGGAATGGAAACTGAAAAGGCAGATATGAAACCACCAAAAATCGACACCTTACCCGAATTTGACAGCTCCTTTCTCTGAAAAGGCAGGTATCTGCTTTATGCTCAGAGGAGACAAAGTGTTGTAAAAAATGTCAAATTCACATTCCTTTATATATTGGATGTCTTTCAGTCATATCTCTTCTTTACAATAATTCATTTCTTTGTTCTGGGGTTAAGGGAAAAAAACAGGAGGCAAGGAGAAGCAGACTTTTCAACCAAAAAAAAAGGAAAGCACATTCCATTGGTTTGTTCAATTAATTATGTGTAATGATTATGCTATGCCTCTATGTACTTCTGTTCCAAAATACATGATGCTTTTTTGAATCTTTTTGACTTTCTATTGCCCGAAAGTCGCATGTCAACTGCATAATTAATGTGCTACTACATTCCAGAAACTTGGTAAAACAAGTAGTTGTCTCTTTCAGGAAGCACTTCAGTTTACATTAGTGTCATACCTCAGTGTTTGTACTTATGTGCATTTAAAAGTTCATTGTTGTCGTATGCTGGCCCTGCTACTACATTATGTGTTTATTACCCTACATTATAGTTATGCTGCTTTACAGTTGTAGTACAAGAATGGATGAAGAATAGCTCGACACAAGGTCTTTTAATAAGTCGTTTTACAACTTCTGTTTAGGATATGCTCTTTCATTCCCAAAATAGAAAAATGAATGTACGTAATTTAATGGTTTTTAGCGTAGTGTCGAGGTAGGTAGCACAACTTTTCTGAATCACCATAAAAAAACAATACATGCAATTGGAAAGAGCTTGTGTGTCAATGAAGTGCGTTACAATGTTAAGAAAAAATTACAAGTTATATACTATGATTGTTTGCGCATTCTGCTATTCCGAATCGTAGTCAGTAGTTCACGATGTGTATGTGTGCCATTGTAAAGATGTCGTCTATAAAGATGTGCCCGAAGAACGAGAAATACTTATTAATATCCAATTATTCTTTCTTTGATGTTGTTTCCCTGTTCATTCGGTTTTACTCGCATGTGTTCACTACCTCTACACACCGCAGAAGTTTCATGTCACTGTTTTATTGATGTGCAGGATGGTTAGACCAGAGAAGAAGTACCTCAAAGACCTCACAGATAGTAGCGGACCTTACACGGTCAAGGTCAAGGTTATCGACAAATCCCGAAAACAGACTTCCCCTAACACTACAACAAATGAGCGGCCACGAAAATGCATAATTCGTGGCATAATTTACCTTGGCCACGGGAAAAAAAAGTTCAAGTCATTTGTAAAAGAAAATTATGCCACGAGTGAAAAAAATTCGTGGCCAACAAGCACTATTATGCCACAAATGATAAAAAAATCGTGGCCAACAAGCACTTGGGCCACGAAGGAGGAAAATTTGTGGAAAATAAGTAATTGGGCCACGACAATGACATTCGTGGCGAACTATCATCATTGTTATGGATTTATACCACCGTGACAAAACGGTTATAATATTTTACATGCGAGATAATATAAGACAAGAAAGTATTATCGAGGAGATGTACATTGAATAATAGTGACGGTGGTCGATCTCGCTTATATTTAAAGAAAGTGATTTTAGTAGCACACATGACCCGACCTTATTAGCATATATGACCCGGCCTATACAAATAGTAATAAAATAATTCGTATTTTCGAGACTTTTAAAAATATATATATATATATATATATATATATATATATCTCCGAATTATAGATTTAAAAAAAAAAAACTTTTATTCACAAAAGTTTTATTTTAGAAATTTATTGTGAAAGAAAATAATGGTTTCTTTTTAAGATTTATATATAAGGAGGGAAAAGAAAAAAGAGAGAACCCGGTTTACTATTTAACAAAAACAAAAAAAAATTGGAAGTTACAATTTTGGGTTCGACCAAATCTCGCCTCTTTTGTACGACGCTTCACTCTCTTTCACCGAAAATCTCCTATTCTCTCACTCCTGCCTTCTACCACGCCATTCTCGTCCTCAGCCGCCGAGGTTAGCTAAGCACAGCCACCAAGCCATCCCACAAGAGGTGTTGTTCCCTAACCCTTCTTCTTACTTGTTTTTAATTAAAAATCATAGGTCTGATATTATTTCTAAAGCAGATTTTTCTGGCCTTACATGCACAGTTCATTTAACAAGTTTGAATTAAATGTATGAATTACACACAATGAGTGTGGTTAAAAATGACATTTGGATACGTATATGACAATCCTAACACACACAATCATTTAAGTGTCACTAGAATTCGAAAATATGCTTAAAAGAAGAACAAAAGCATGCACAGTTCGTTTCAAAAGTTTGATTTGAATGTTTGAATAACACGCAATGAGTGTGGTTAGAAATGACATTTGGTTTACTTATACGACAATCCTAGTACACACAATCAGCTTAGAGTTGTTACAATTCGAAAATAAGCTTAAAAGAAGAATAGAAGCATGCACACTTCGTTGAACAAGTTCGAATTGAATCTATGAATCACACGCAATGAGCATATTTAGACATGACATTTGGTTTACTTATATGAGATTCCTAACACACAAAATCATCTGAGTGTCATTAGATTTCAAAAATAAGCTTAATAGAAAAATAGAAGCATGCACAGTTCATTTCACAAGTTTGAATTAAATGTATGAATAACATGCAATGACTGTGGTTAAAAATGACATTTGGTTTACGTATATGACAATCCTAACACTCACAATCATTTATGTGTGATTAGAATTCGAAAATAAGCTTATAAGAAAAATAGAAGCATGTACAGTTCATTTCACAAGTTTGATTTAAATGTATGAATAACACGCAATGATTATGGTTAAAAATGACATTTGGTTTACTTATGAGACAATCCTAGCACACACAATCATCTTAGAGTTACTATAATTCGAAAATAAGCTTAAACGAAGAATAAAAGCACGTACAGTTCGTTTCACAAGTTTAAATTGAATGAATGAGTAACACGCAAGTAGTGTGGTTAAAATGACATTTGGTTTACGTATATGACAATCCAAACACTCACAATCATCTATGTGTAATTAGAATTCGAAAATAAGCTTATAAGAAAAATAGAAGCATGCATAGTTCGTTTCACAAGTTTGATTTGAATGTATGAATAACACGCAATGATTGTGGTTAAAAATGATATTTGGTTTACTTATGAGACAATCATAGCACACACAATCATCTTAGAGTTACAATAATTCGAAAATAAGCTTAAACGAAGAATAAAAGCACGTACAGTTCGTTTCACAAGTTTAAATTGAATGTATGAGTAACACGCAAGTAGTGTGGTTAAAATGACATTTGGTTTACGTATATGACAATCCAAACACTCACAATCATCTATGTGTAATTAGAATTCGAAAATAAGCTTATAAGAAAAATAAAAGCATGCATAGTTCGTTTCACAAGTTTGATTTGAATGTTTGAATAACACGCAATGATTGTGGTTAAAAATGATATTTGGTTTACTTATGCGACAATCCTAACACACACAATCATCTTAGAGTTATTATAATTCGAAAATAAACTTAGAATTCGAAAATAAGCTTAAAAGAAGAATAAAAGCAGGTACAATTCGTTTCACAAGTTTAAATTGAATGTATGAGTAACACGCAATTAGTGTGGTTAAAATGACATTTGGTTTACGTATATGACAATCCTAACACTCACAATCATTTTAGTGTCATTAGAATTAGAAAATAAGCGTAAAAGAAGAATAGAAGCATGCATAGTTCGTTTCACAAGTTTGAATTGAATATATGAATAACACTCAATGAGAGTGTTTAGAAATGACATTTGTTTTACTTATATGACAATCCTAACACACACAATCATCTTAGTGTCATTAGAATTCGAAAATAAATTTAAAAGAAGAATCGAAGCATGCACAGTTCGTTTCACAAATTTGATTTGAATGTATAAATAACACGCAATGAGTGTGGTTAAAAATGACATTTTGTTTACGTACAGGACAATCCTAACACTCACAATCATCTAAGTGTCATTAGAATTCGAAAACAAGCTGAAAAGAAGAATAGAAGCATTCACAGTTCGTTTCACAAGTTTGATTTGAATGTATGAATAACACGCAATAAGTGTGGTTAAAAATGACATTTGGTTTACGTATATGACAATCCTAACACTCACAATCATCTACGTGTCACTAGAATTCGAAAATATGCCTAAAAGAAGAATAGAAGCATGCACTGTTCGTTTCAAAAGTTTGATTTGAATGTTTGAATAACACGGAATGAATGTGGTTACAAATGACATTTGGTTTAGTTATACGACAATCCTAATACACACAATCATCTTAGAGTTGTTAGAATTCGAAAATAAGCTTAAAAGAAGAATAGAGGCATGCACAATTCGTTCCACAAGTTCGAATTGAATCTATGAATAACACGCAATTAGTGTATTTAGACATGACATTTGGTTTACTTATATGACAATCCTAACACACAAAATCATCTGAGTGTCATTAGATTTCGAAAATAAGCTTAATAGAAAAATAGAAGCATGCACAGTTCATTTCACTAGTTTGAATTGAATGTATGAATAACACGCAATGAGTGTGGTTAAAAATGACATTTGGTTTACGTATATGACAATCCTAACACTCACAATCATCTATGGGTAATTAGAATTCGAAAATCAACTTATAAGAAAAATAGAAGCATGCACAGTTCGTTTGACAAGTTTAATTTGAATGTATGAATAACACGAAATGATTGTGGTTAAAAATGACATTTGGTTTACTTATGCGACAATCCTAACACACACAATCATCTTAGAGTTATTATAATTCGAAAATAAGCTTAGAATTCGAAAATAAGCTTAAAAGAAGAATAAAAGCACGTATAGTTCGTTTCACAAGTTTAAATTGAACGTATGAGTAACACGCAGTTAGTGTGATTAAAATGACATTTGGTTTACGTATATGACAATCTTAACACTCATAATCATTTTAGTGTCATTAGAATTCGAAAATTAGCTTAAAAGAAGAATAGAAGCATGCACAGTTCGTTTCACAAGTTTGATTTGAATGTATGAATAACACGCAATGAGTGCGGTTAAAAATGACATTTGGTTTACTTATAAGACAATTCTAACACTCACAATTATTTTAGTGTCATTAGAATTCGAAAATATGCTTAAAAGAAGAATAGAAGCATGCATAGTTCGTTTCACAAGTTTGAATTGAATATATAAATAACACGCAATGAGAGTGTTTAGAAATGACATTTGTTTTACTTATATGACAATCCTAACACACACAATCAACTTAGTGTCATTAGAATTCGAAAATAAGCTTAAAAGAAGAATAGAAGCATGCACAGTTCGTGTCACAAGTTTGATTTGAATGTATGAATAACACGCAATGATTGTGGTTAAAAATGACATTTGGTTTACTTATGCGACAATCCTAACACATACAATCATCTTAGAGTTATTATAAACATTAAAGAAGAATAAAACCATGCACAGTTCGTTTCACAAGTTCGAATTGAATGTATGAATAACATGTAATGAGCATGTTTAGAAATGACATTTGGTTTACTTATATGACAATCCTAACACACACAATCATCTTAGTGTCATTAGAATTCGAAAATAAACTTAAAACAAGAATGGAAGCATGCACAGTTCGTTTCACAAGTTTGAATTGAGTGTATGAATTACACACAATGAGTGTGGTTAAAAATGACATTTGGTTTACGTATATGACAATCCTAAGACTTACAATCATCTATGTGTGATTAGAATTCGAAAATAAGCTTTTAAGAAAAATAGAAGCATGCACAGTTCGTTTCACAAGTTTGATTTGAATGTATGAATAACACGCAATGATTGTGGTTAAAAATGACATTTGGATTACTTATGCGTCAATCCTAACACACACAATCATCTTAGAGTTTTTATAATTCGAAAATAAGCTGAAAATTTGAAAATAGGTTTAAAAGAAGAATAAAAGCACGTACAGTTCGTTTCACAAGTTTAAATTGAATGTATGAGTAACACGCAATTAGTGTGGTTAAAATGACATTTGGTTTACGTATATGACAATCCTAACACTCACAATCATCTATGTGTAATTAGAATTTGAAAATAAGTTTATAAGAAATATAGAAGCATGCACAGTTCGTTTCACAAGTGTGATTTGAATGTATGAATTACACACAATGATTGTGGTTAGAAATGACATTTGATTTACTTATAAACACATCCTAACACACACAATCATCTGAGTGTCATTAGAATTCGAAAATAAGCTTAAAAGAAGAATAGAAGCATGCACAGTTCGTTTCACAAGTTTGATTTTGATTGTATGAATAACATGCAATGAGTGTGATTAAAAATGACATTTGTTTTATGTATATGACAATTCTAACACCCACAATCATCTAAGTGTCTTTAGAATTCGAAAATAAGCTTAAAAGAAGAATCGAAGCGTGTACAGTTCGTTTCACAAGTTTGATTTCAAGGTATGAATAATACACAATGAGTATAGTTAGAAATGACATTTGGTTTTTTTATACGACTATCCTAGCACACACAATCATCTTAGAGTTATTAGAATTCGAAAATAAACTTTAAAGAAGAATAAAAGCATGCACAGTTCGTTTCACAAGTTCGAATTGAATGTATGAATAACATGTAATGAGCATGTTTAGAAATGACATTTGGTTTACTTATATGACAATCCTAACACACACAATCATCTTAGTGTCATTAGAATTCGAAAATAAGCTTAAAACAAGAATGGAAGCATGCACAGTTCGTTTCACAAGTTTGAATTGAGTGTATGAATTACACACAATGAGTGTGGTTAAAAATGACATTTGGTTTACGTATATGACAATCCTAAGACTCACAATCATCGATGTGTGATTAGAATTCGAAAATAAGCTTTTAAGAAAAATAGAAGCATGCACAGTTCGTTTCACAAGTTTGATTTGAATGTATGAATAACACACAATGATTGTGGTTAAAAATGACATTTGGATTACTTATGCGATAATCCTAACACATACAATCATCTTCGAGTTATTATAATTCGAAAATAAGCTTAAAATTCGAAAATAAGCTTAAAAGAAGAATAAAAGCACGTACAGTTCGTTTCACAAGTTTAAATTGAATGTATGAGTAACACGCAGTTAGTGTGGTTAAAATGACATTTGGTTTACGTATATGATAATCCTAACACTCACAATCATTTTAGTGTCATTAGAATTCGAAAATAAGCTTAAAAAAAGAATAGAAGCATGCACAGTTCGTTTCACAAGTTTGATTTGAATGTATGAATAACACGCAATGAGTGCGGTTAAAAATGACATTTGGTTTACGTATATGACAATTCTAACACTCACAATCATCTAAGTGTCACTAGAATTCGAAAATATGCTTAAAAGAAGAATAGAAGCATGCATAGTTCGTTTCACAAGTTTTAATTGAATATATAAATAACACGCAATGAGAGTGTTTAGAAATGACATTTGTTTTACTTATATGACAGTCCTAACACACACAATCATCTTAGTGTCATTAGAATTCGAAAATAAGCTTAAAAGAAGAATAGAAGCATGCACAGTTCGTGTCACAAGTTTAATTTGAATGTATGAATAACACGCAATGATTGTGGTTAAAAATGACATTTGGTTTACTTATGCGACAATCCTAACACACACAATCATCTTAGACTTATTATAAACTTTAAAGAAGAATAAAAGCAAGCACAGTTCGTTTCACAAGTTCGAATTGAATGTATGAATAACATGTAATGAGCATGTTTAGAAATGACATTTGGTTTACTTATATGACAATCCTAACACACACAATCATCTTAGTGTCATTAGAATTCGAAAATAAGCTTAAAACAAGAATAGAAGCATGCACAGTTCGTTTCACAAGTTTGAATTGAATGTATGAATTACACACAATGAGTGTGGTTAAAAATGACATTTGGTTTACGTATATGACAATCCTAAGACTCACAATCACCTATGTGTGATTAGAATTCGAAAATAAGCTTAAAAGTAGAATAGAAGCATGCACAGTTCGTTTCACAAGTTTGATTTGAATGTATGAGTAACACGCAATTAGTGTGGTTAAAATGACATTTGGTTTACGTATATGACAATCCTAACACTCACAATTATTTTAGTGTCATTAGAATTCGAAAATAAGCGTAAAAGAAGAATAGAAGCATGCATAGTTCGTTTTACAAGTTTGAATTGAATATATGAAAAACACTCAATGAGAGTGTTTAGAAATGACATTTGTTTTACTTATATGACAATCCTAACACACACAATCATCTTAGTGTCATTAGAATTCGAAAATAAATTTAAAAGAAGAATCGAAGCATGCACAGTTCGTTTCACAAATTTGATTTGAATGTATAAATAACACGCAATGAGTGTGGTTAAAAATGACATTTTGTGTACGTACAGGACAATCCTAACACTCACAATCATCTAAGTGTCATTAAAATTCGAAAACAAGCTGAAAAGAAGAATAAAAGCATGCACAGTTCGTTTCACAAGTTTGATTTGAATGTATGAATAACACACAATAAGTGTGGTTAAAAATGACATTTGGTTTACGTATATGACAATCCTAACACTCACAATCACCTACGTGTCACTAGAATTCGAAAATATGCCTAAAAGAATAATAGAAGCATGCACTGTTCGTTTCAAAAGTGTGATTTGAATGTTTGAATAACACGGAATGAATGTGGTTACAAATGACATTTGGTTTAGTTATACGACAATCCTAACACACACAATCATCTTAGTGTCATTAGAATTCGAAAATAAGCTTAAAAGAAGAATAGAAGCATGCACAGTTCGTGTCACAAGTTTGATTTGAATGTATGAATAACACGCAATGATTGTGGTTAAAAATGACATTTGGTTACTTATGCGACAATCCTAACACACAAAATCATCTTAGAGTTATTATAAACTTTAAAGAAGAATAAAAGCATGCACAGTTCGTTTCACAAGTTCGAATTGAATGTATGAATAACATGTAATGAGCATGTTTAGAAATGACATTTGGTTTACTTATATGACAATCCTAACACGCACAATCATCTTAGTGTCGTTAGAATTCGAAAATAAGCTTAAAAGAAGAATAGAAGCATGCACAGTTCGTTTCACAAGTTTAATTTGAATGTATGAATAACACGCAATGATTGTGGTTAAAAATGATATTTGGTTTACTTATGCGACAATCCTAACACACACAATCATCTTAGAGTTATTACAATTCGAAAATAAGCTTAGAATTCGAAAATAAGCTTAAAACAAGAATAAAAGCACGTACAGTTCGTTTCACAAGTTTAAATTGAATGTATGAGTAACACGCAGTTAGTGTGGTTAAAATGACATTTGGTTTACGTATATGACAATCCTAACACTCACAATCATTTTAGTGTCATTAGAATTCGAAAATAAGCTTAAAAGAAGAATAGAAGTATGCACAGTTCGTTTCATAAGTTTGAATTGAATATATAAATAACACGCAATGAGAGTCTTTAGAAATGACATTTGTTTTACTTATATGACAATCCTAACACACACAATCATCTTAGTGTCATTAGAATTCGAAAATAAGCTTAAAAGAAGAATAGAAACATGCACAGTTCGTGTCACAAGTTTGATTTGAATATATGAATAACACGCAATGATTGTGGTTAAAAATGACATTTGGTTTACTTATGCGACAATCCTAACACACACAATCATCTTAGTGTCATTAGAATTCGAAAATAAGCTTAAAAGAAGAATAGAAGCATGCACAGTTCGTTTCACAAGTTTAATTTGAATGTATGAATAACACGCAATGATTGTGGTTAAAAATGATATTTGGTTTACTTATGCGACAATCCTAACACACACAATCATTTTAGAGTTATTATAATTCGAAAATAAACTTAGAATTCGAAAATAAGCTTAAAAGAGGAATAAAAGCACGTACAGTTCGTTTCACAAGTTTAAATTGAATGTATGAGTAACACGCAATTAGTGTGGTTAAAATGACATTTGGTTTATGTATATGACAATCCTAGCACTCACAGTCATTTTAGTGTCATTAGAATTCGAAAATAAGCGTAAAAGAAGAATAGAAGCATGCATAGTTCGTTTCACAAGTTTGAATTGAATATATGAATAACACTCAATGAGAGTGTTAATTAGAAATGACATTTGTTTTACTTATATGACAATCCTAACACACACAATCATCTTAGTGTCATTAGAATTCGAAAATAAATTTAAAAGAAGAATCGAAGCATGCACAGTTCGTTTCACAAATTTGATTTGAATGTATAAATAACACGCAATGAGTGTGGTTAAAAATGACATTTTGTTTACGTATATGACAATCCTAACACTCACAATCATCTACGTGTCACTAGAATTCGAAAATATGCCTAAAGGACGAATAGAAGCATGCACTGTTCGTTTCAAAAGTTTGATTTGAATGTTTGAATAACACGGAATGAATGTGGTTACAAATGACATTTGGTTTAGTTATACGACAATCCTAATACACACAATCATCTTAGAGTTGTTAGAATTCGAAAATAAGCTTAAAAGAAGAATAGAGGGATGCACAATTCGTTCCACAAGTTCGAATTGAATCTATGAATAACACGCAATGAGCGTATTTAGACATGACATTTGGTTTACTTATATGACAATCCTAACACACAAAATCATCTGAGTGTCATTAGATTTCGAAAATAAGCTTAATAGAAAAATAGAAGCATGCACAGTTCATTTCACTAGTTTGAATTGAATGTATGAATAACACGCAATGAGTGTGGTTAAAAATGACATTTGGTTTACGTATATGACAATCCTAACACTCACAATCATCTATGGGTAATTAGAATTCGAAAATCAACTTATAAGAAAAATAGAAGCATGCACAGTTCGTTTGACAAGTTTAATTAGAATGTATGAATAACACGAAATGATTGTGGTTAAAAATGATATTTGGTTTACTTATGCGACAATCCTAACACACACAATCATCTTAGAGTTATTATAATTCGAAAATAAGCTTAGAATTCGAAAATAAGCTTAAAAGAAGAATAAAAGCACGTATAGTTCGTTTCACAAGTTTAAATTGAATGTATGAGTAACACGCAATTAGTGTGGTTAAAATGACATTTGGTTTACGTATATAACAATCCTAACACTCACAATTATCTATGTGTAATTAGAATTCGAAAATAAGTTTATAAGAAAAATAGAAGCACAGTTCATTTCACAAGTTTAATTTGAATGTATGAATAACACGAAATGATTGTGGTTAACAATGATATTTGGTTTACTTATGCGACAATCCTAACACACACAATCATCTTAGAGTTATTACAATTCGAAAATAAGCTTAGAATTCGAAAATAAGCTTAAAACAAGAATAAAAGCACGTACAGTTCGTTTCACAAGTTTAAATTGAATGTATGAGTAACACGCAGTTAGTGTGGTTAAAATGACATTTGGTTTACGTATATGACAATCCTAACACTCACAATCATTTTAGTGTCATTAGAATTCGAAAATAAGCTTAAAAGAAGAATAGAAGTATGCACAGTTCGTTTCATAAGTTTGAATTGAATATATAAATAACACGCAATGAGAGTGTTTAGAAATGACATTTGTTTTACTTATATGACAATCCTAACACACACAATCATCTTAGTGCCATTAGAATTCGAAAATAAGCTTAAAAGAAGAATAGAAGCATGCACAGTTCGTGTCACAAGTTTGATTTGAATGTATGAATAACACGCAATGATTGTGGTTAAAAATGACATTTGGTTTACTTATGCGACAATCCTAACACACACAATCATCTTAGAGTTATTATAAACTTTAAAGAAGAATAAAAGCAAGCACAGTTCGTTTCACAAGTTCGAATTGAATGTATGAATAACATGTAATGAGCATGTTTAGAAATGACATTTGGTTTACTTATATGACAATCCTAACACACACAATCATTTTAGTGTCATTAGAATTCAAAAATAAGCTTAAAACAAGAATAGAAGCATGCACAGTTCGTTTCACAAGTTTGAATTGAATGTATGAATTACACACAATGAGTGTGGTTAAAAATGACATTTGGTTTACGTATATGACAATCCTAAGACTCACAATCATCGATGTGTGATTAGAATTCGAAAATAAGCTTTTAAGAAAAATAGAAGCATGCACAGTTCGTTTCACAAGTTTGATTTGAATGTATGAATAACACACAATGATTGTGGTTAAAAATGACATTTGGATTACTTATGTGACAATCCTAACACATACAATCATCTTCGAGTTATTATAATTCGAAAATAAGCTTAAACGAAGAATAAAAGCACGTACAGTTCGTTTCTCAAGTTTAAATTGAATGTATGAGTAACACGCAGTTAGTGTGGTTAAAATGACATTTGGTTTACGTATATGACAATCCTAACACTCACAATCATTTTAGTGTCATTAGAATTCGAAAATAAGCTTAAAAGAAGAATAGAAGCATGCACAGTTCGTTTCACAAGTTTGATTTGAATGTATGAATAACACGCAATGAGCACGGTTAAAAATGACATTTGGTTTACGTATATGACAATTCTAACACTCACAATCATCTAAGTATCACTAGAATTCGAAAATGTGCTTAAAAGAAGAATAGAAGCATGCATAGTTCGTTTCACAAGTTTTAATTGAATATATAAATAACACGCAATGAGAGTGTTTAGAAATGACATTTGATTTACTTATATGACAATCCTAACACACACAATCATCTTAGTGTTATTAGAATTCGAAAATAAGCTTAAAAGAAGAATAGAAGCATGCACAGTTCGTGTCACAAGTTTGATTTGAATGTATGAATAACACGCAATGATTGTGGTTAAAAATGACATTTGGTTTACTTATGCGACAATCCTAACACACACAATCATCTCAGAGTTATTATAAACTTTAAAGAAGAATAAAAGCATGCACAGTTCGTTTCACAAGTTCGAATTGAATGTATGAATAACATGTAATGAGCATGTTTAGAAATGACATTTGGTTTACTTATATGACAATCCTAACACACACAATCATCTTAGTGTCATTAGAATTCGAAAATAAGCTTAAAAGAATAATAGAAGCATGCACAGTTCGTTTCACAAGTTTGAATTGAATGTATGAATTACACACAATGAGTGTGGTTAAAAATGACATTTGGTTTACGTATATGACAATCCTAAGACTCAGAATCATCGATGGGTGATTAGAATTCGAAAATAAGCTTTTAAGAAAAATAGAAGCATGCACAGTTCGTTTCACAAGTTTGATTTGAATGTATGAATAACACGCAATGATTGTGGTTAAAAATGACATTTGGATTACTTATGCGTCAATCGTAACACACACAATCATCTTAGAGTTATTATAATTCGAAAATAAGCTTAAAAGAAGAATAAAAGCACGTACAGTTCGTTTCACAAGTTTAAATTGAATGTATGAGTAACACGCAATTAGTGTGGTTAAAATGACATTTGGTTTACGTATATGACAATCCTAACACTCACAATCATCTATGGGTAATTAGAATTCGAAAATCAACTTATAAGAAAAATAGAAGCATGCACAGTTCGTTTGACAAGTTTAATTAGAATGTATGAATAACACGAAATGATTGTGGTTAAAAATGACATTTGGTTTACTTATGCGACAATCCTAACACACACAATCATCTTAGAGTTATTATAATTCGAAAATAAGCTTAGAATTCGAAAATAAGCTTAAAAGAAGAATAAAAGCACGTATAGTTCGTTTCACAAGTTTAAATTGAATGTATGAGTATCACGCAATTAGTGTGGTTAAAATGACATTTGGTTTACGTATATAACAATCCTAACACTCACAATTATCTATGTGTAATTAGAATTCGAAAATAAGTTTATAAGAAAAATAGAAGCACAGTTCGTTTCACAAGTTTAATTTGAATGTATGAATAACACGAAATGATTGTGGTTAAAAATGATATTTGGTTTACTTATGCGACAATCCTAACACACACAATCATCTTAGAGTTATTATAATTCGAAAATAAGCTTAGAATTCGAAAATAAGCTTAAAAGAAGAATAAAAGCACGTACAATTCGTTTCACAAGTTTAAATTGAATGTATGAGTAACACGCAGTTAGTGTGGTTAAAATGAGATTTGGTTTACGTATATGACAATCCTAACACTCACAATCATTTTAGTGTCATTAGAATTCGAAAATAAGCTTAAAAGAAGAATAGAAGCATGCACATTTCCTTTCACAAGTTTGATTTGAATGTATGAATAACACGCAATGAGTGCGGTTAAAAATGACATTTGGTTTACGTATATGACAATTCTAACACTCACAATCATCTAAGTGTCACTAGAATTCGAAAATATGCTTAAAAGAAGAATAGAAGCATGCACTGTTCGTTTCAAAAGTTTGATTTGAATGTTTGAATAACACGGAATGAATGTGGTTACAAATGACATTTGGTTTAGTTATACGACAATCCTAATACACACAATCATCTTAGAGTTGTTAGAATTCGAAAATAAGCTTAAAAGAAGAATAGAGGGATGCACAATTCGTTCCACAAGTTCGAATTGAATCTATGAATAACACGCAATGAGCGTATTTAGACATGACATTTGGTTTACTTATATGACAATCCTAACACACAAAATCATCTGAGTGTCATTAGATTTCGAAAATAAGCTTAATAGAAAAATAGAAGCATGCACAGTTCATTTCACTAGTTTGAATTGAATGTATGAATAACACGCAATGAGTGTGGTTAAAAATGACATTGGTTTACGTATATGACAATCCTAACACTCACAATCATCTATGGGTAATTAGAATTCGAAAATCAACTTATAAGAAAAATAGAAGCATGCACAGTTCGTTTGACAAGTTTAATTAGAATGTATGAATAACACGAAATGATTGTGGTTAAAAATGATATTTGGTTTACTTATGCGACAATCCTAACACACACAATCATCTTGGAGTTATTATAATTCGAAAATAAGCTTAGAATTCGAAAATAAGCTTAAAAGAAGAATAAAAGCACGTATAGTTCGTTTCACAAGTTTAAATTGAATGTATGAGTAACACGCAGTTAGTGTGGTTAAAATGACATTTGGTTTACGTATATGACAATCCTAACACTCACAATCATTTTAGTGTCATTAGAATTCGAAAATAAGCTTAAAAGAAGAATAGAAGAATGCACAGTTCGTTTCATAAGTTTGAATTGAATATATAAATAACACGCAATGAGAGTCTTTAGAAATGACATTTGTTTTACTTATATGACAATCCTAACACACACAATCATCTTAGTGTCATTAGAATTCGAAAATAAGCTTAAAAGAAGAATAGAAGCATGCACAGTTCGTGTCACAAGTTTGATTTGAATGTATGAATAACACGCAATGATTGTGGTTAAAAATGACATTTGGTTTACTTATGCGACAATCCTAACATACACAATCATCTTAGAGTTATTATAAACTTTAAAGAAGAATAAAAACAAGCACAGTTCGTTTCACAAGTTCGAATTGAATGTATGAATAACTTGTAATGAGCATGTTTAGAAATGACATTTGGTTTACTTATATGACAATCCTAACACACACAATCATCTTAGTGTCATTAGAATTCAAAAATAAGCTTAAAACAAGAATAGAAGCATGCACAGTTCGTTTCACAAGTTTAAATTGAATGTATGAATTACACACAATGAGTGTGGTTAAAAATGACATTTGGTTTACGTATATGACAATCCTAAGACTCACAATCATCGATGTGTGATTAGAATTCGAAAATAAGCTTTTAAGAAAAATAGAAGCATGCACAGTTCGTTTCACAAGTTTGATTTGAATGTATGAATAACACACAATGATTGTGGTTAAAAATGACATTTGGATTACTTATGCGACAATCCTAACACATACAATCATCTTCGAGTTATTATAATTCGAAAATAAGGTTAAAGTTCGAAAATAAGCTTAAACGAAGAATAAAAGCACGTACAGTTCGTTTCACAAGTTTAAATTGAATGTATGAGTAACACGCAGTTAGTGTGGTTAAAATGACATTTGGTTTACGTATATGACAATCCTAACACTCACAATCATCTATGGGTAATTAGAATTCGAAAATCAACTTATAAGAAAAATAGAAGCATGCACAGTTCGTTTGACAAGTTTAATTAGAATGTATGAATAACACGAAATGATTGTGGTTAAAAATGACATTTGGTTTACTTATGCGACAATCCTAACACACACAATCATCTTAGAGTTATTATAATTCGAAAATAAGCTTAGAATTCGAAAATAAGCTTAAAAGAAGAATAAAAGCACGTATAGTTCGTTTCACAAGTTTAAATTGAATGTATGAGTAACACGCAATTAGTGTGGTTAAAATGACATTTGGTTTACGTATATAACAATCCTAACACTCACAATTATCTATGTGTAATTAGAATTCGAAAATAAGTTTATAAGAAAAATAGAAGCACAGTTCGTTTCACAAGTTTAATTTGAATGTATGAATAACACGAAATGATTGTGGTTAACAATGATATTTGGTTTACTTATGCGACAATCCTAGCACACACAATCATCTTAGAGTTATTACAATTCGAAAATAAGCTTAGAATTCGAAAATAAGCTTAAAACAAGAATAAAAGCACGTACAGTTCGTTTCACAAGTTTAAATTGAATGTATGAGTATCACGCAATTAGTGTGGTTAAAATGACATTTGGTTTACGTATATAACAATCCTAACACTCACAATTATCTATGTGTAATTAGAATTCGAAAATAAGTTTATAAGAAAAATAGAAGCACAGTTCGTTTCACAAGTTTAATTTGAATGTATGAATAACACGAAATGATTGTGGTTAACAATGATATTTGGTTTACTTATGCGACAATCCTAACACACACAATCATCTTAGAGTTATTACAATTCGAAATAAGCTTAGAATTCGAAAATAAGCTTAAAACAAGAATAAAAGCACGTACAGTTCGTTTCACAAGTTTAAATTGAATGTATGAGTAACACGCAGTTAGTGTGGTTAAAATGACATTTGGTTTACGTATATGACAATCCTAACACTCACAATCATTTTAGTGTCATTAGAATTCGAAAATAAGTTTAAAAGAAGAATAGAAGTATGCACAGTTCGTTTCATAAGTTTGAATTGAATATATAAATAACACGCAATGAGAGTGTTTAGAAATGACATTTGTTTTACTTATATGACAATCCTAACACACACAATCATCTTAGTGTCATTAGAATTCGAAAATAAGCTTAAAAGAAGAATAGAAGCATGCACAGTTCGTGTCACAAGTTTGATTTGAATGTATGAATAACACGCAATGATTGTGGTTAAAAATGACATTTGGTTTACTTATGCGACAATCCTAACACACACAATCATCTTAGAGTTATTATAAACTTTAAAGAAGAATAAAAGCAAGCACAGTTCGTTTCACAAGTTCGAATTGAATGTATGAATAACATGTAATGAGCATGTTTAGAAATGACATTTGGTTTACTTATATGACAATCCTTACACACACAATCATCTTAGTGTCATTAGAATTCAAAAATAAGTTTAAAACAAGAATATAAGCATGCACAGTTCGTTTCACAAGTTTGAATTGAATGTATGAATTACACACAATGAGTGTGGTTAAAAATGACATTTGGTTTACGTATATGACAATCCTAAGACTCACAATCATCGATGTGTGATTAGAATTCGAAAATAAGCTTTTAAGAAAAATAGAAGCATGCACAGTTCGTTTCACAAGTTTGATTTGAATGTATGAATAACACACAATGATTGTGGTTAAAAATGACATTTGGATTACTTATGTGACAATCCTAACACATACAATCATCTTCGAGTTATTATAATTCGAAAATAAGCTTAAAATTCGAAAATAAGCTTAAACGAAGAATAAAAGCACGTACAGTTCGTTTCACAAGTTTAAATTGAATGTATGAGTAACACGCAGTTAGTGTGGTTAAAATGACATTTGGTTTACGTATATGACAATCCTAACACTCACAATCATTTTAGTGTCATTAGAATTCGAAAATAAGCTTAAAAGAAGAATAGAAGCATGCACAGTTCGTTTCACAAGTTTGATTTGAATGTATGAATAACACGCAATGAGCACGGTTAAAAATGACATTTGGTTTACGTATATGACAATTCTAACACACACAATCATCTCAGAGTTATTATAAACTTTAAAGAAGAATAAAAGCATGCACAGTTCGTTTCACAAGTTCGAATTGAATGTATGAATAACATATAATGAGCATGTTTAGAAATGACATTTGGTTTACTTATATGACAATCCTAACACACACAATCATCTTAGTGTCATTAGAATTCGAAAATAAGCTTAAAAGAATAATAGAAGCATGCACAGTTCGTTTCACAAGTTTGAATTGAATGTATGAATTACACACAATTAGTGTGGTTAAAAATGACATTTGGTTTACGTATATGACAATCCTAAGACTCAGAATCATCGATGGGTGATTAGAATTCGAAAATAAGCTTTTAAGAAAAATAGAAGCATGCACAGTTCGTTTCACAAGTTTGATTTGAATGTATGAATAACACGCAATGATTGTGGTTAAAAATGACATTTGGATTACTTATGCGTCAATCGTAACACACACAATCATCTTAGAGTTATTATAATTCGAAAATAAGCTGAAAATTCGAAAATAAGCTTAAAAGAAGAATAAAAGCACGTACAGTTCGTTTCACAAGTTTAAATTGAATGTATGAGTAACACGCAATTAGTGTGGTTAAAATGACATTTGGTTTACGTATATGACAATCCTAACACTCACAATCATCTATGTGTAATTAGAATTCGAAAATAAGTTTATAAGAAAAATAGAAGCATGCACAGTTTGTTTCACAAGTTTGATTTGAAAGTATGAATTACACACAATGATTGTGGTTAGAAATGACATTTGATTTACTTATAAACACATCCTAACACACACAATGATCTGAGTGTCATTAGAATTCGAAAATAAGCTTAAAAGAAGAATAGAAGCATGCAGAGTTCGTTTCACAAGTTTGATTTTGAATATATGAATAACATGCAATGAGTGTGATTAAAAAAGACATTTGTTTTATGTATATGACAATCCTAACACCCACAATAATCTAAGTGTCTTTAGAATTCGAAAATAAGATTAAAAGAAGAATAGAAGCGTGTACATTTTGTTTCACAAGTTTGATTTCAATGTATGAATAACACACAATGAGTATGGTTAGAAATGAGATTTGGTTTTTTTATACGACTATCCTAACACACACAATCATCTTAGAGTTGTTAGAATTCGAAAATAAACTTTAAAGAAGAATAGAAGCATGCACAGTTCGTTTCGCAAGTTCGAATTGAATGTATGAATAACATGTAATGAGCATGAATAGAAATGACATTTGGTTTACTTATATGACAATCCTAACACACACAATCATCTTAGTGTCATTAGAATTCGAAAATAAGCTTAAAAGAAGAATAGAAGCATGCACAGTTCGTTTCACAAGTTTGAATTGAATGTATGAATTACACACAATGAGTGTGGTGAAAAATGACATTTGGTTTACGTATATGACAATCTTAACATTCACAAACATCAAAGTGTAATTAGAATTCGAAAATAAGTTTATAAGAAAAATAGAAGCATGCACAGTTCGTTTCGCAAGTTTGATTTGAATGTATGAATAACACGCAATGAGTGTGGTTAAAAATTACATTTGGTTTACTTCTGCTGCAATCCTAACACACACAATCATCATAGAGTTATTATAATTCGAAAATAAGCTTAGAATTCGAAAATAAGCTTAAAAAAAGAATAAAAGCACGTACAGTTCGTTTCACAAGTTTAAATTGAATGTATGAGTAACACGCAATTAGTGTGGTTAAAATGACATTTGGTTCACGTATATGACAATCCTAACACTCACAATTATCTATGTGTAATTAGAATTCGAAAATAAGCGTAAAAGAAGAATAGAAGCATGGACAGTTCGTTTCACAAGTTTGAATTGAATATATGAATAACACGCAATGAGAGTGTTCAGAAATGACATTTGTTTTAGTTATATTACAATCCGAAAACACACAATCATGTTAGTGTCATTAGAATAGAAGTATGCCAGTTCTTTGCACAAGTTCGAATTGAATCTATGAATAACACGCACTATTAATGAGCGTATTTAGACATGACATTTGGTTTACTTATATGACAGTCCTAACACACAAAATCTTCTTAGTGTCATTAGATTTCGAAAATAAGCTTAATAGAAAAATAGAAGCATGCACAGTTCATTTCACAAGTTTGAATTGAATGTATGAATAACACGCAATGAGTGTGGTTAAAAACTACATTTGGTTTACGTATATGACAATCTTAACACTCACAATCATCAAAGTGTTAGAATTCGAAAATAAGCTTAGATGAATAATGGAATCCTGCACAGTTCGTTTCACAAGTTTGATTTGAATGTTTGAATTACACGCAATGATTGTGGTTAGAAATGACATTTTATTTACTTATAAGACAATCCTAACACACACAATCATCTTAGTGTCATTAGAATTCGAAAATAAGCTTAAAAGAAGAATCGAAGCATGCACAGTGCGTTTCACAAGTTTGATTTGAATGTATGAATAACATGCAATGAGTGTGGTTAAAAATGACATTTGTTTTATGTATATGACAATCCTAAGACTCACAATCATCTATGTGTGATTAGAATTCGAAAATAAGCTTATAAGAAAAATAGAAGCATGCAGAGTTCGTTGCACAAGTTTGATTTGAATGTATGAATAACACGCAATGATTGTGGTTAAAAATGACATTTGGTTTACTTATGCGACATAACAAACACAATCATCTTAAAGTTATTATATTTCGAAAATAAGCTTAAAATTACAAAAAAAAGCTTAAAAGAAGTATAAAAGCACGTACAGTTCGTTTCACAACTTTAAATTGAATGTATGAGTAACACACAATTAGTGTGGTTAAAATGATATTTGGTTCACGTATATGACAATCCTAACACTCATAATCATTTTAGTGTTATTAGAATTCGAAAATATGCGTAAAGGAAGAATAGAAGCATGCACAGTTCGTTTCACAAGTATGAATTGAATATGAATAACACGCAATGAGAGTGTTCAGAAATGACATTTCTTTTAGTTATATGACAATCCTAACACACACAATCTTGTAAGTGTCGTTAGAATTCGAAAATAAGCTTAAAAGAAGAATAAAATCATGCACAATTCGTTGCACAAGTTAGAATTGAAACTATGAATAACACGCAATATTAATGAGCGTATTTAGACATGACATTTGGTTTAATTATATGACAATCATAACACACAAAATCATCTTAGTGTCATTAGAATTCGAAAATAAGCTTAATAGAAAAATAGAAACATGCATAGTTCATTTCACAAGTGTAATTTGAATGTATGAATAACACGCAATGACTGTGGTTAAAAATGACATTTGGTTTACGTATATGACAATATTAACACTCACAATCATCAAAGTGTAATTAGAATTCGAAAATAAGCTTATATGAAGAATGGAATCATGCACAGTTCGTTTCACAAGTTTGATTTGAATGTATGAATTACACGCTATGACTGTGGTTAGAAATGACATTTGATTTACTTATAAGACAATCCTAACATTCACATTCATCTTAGTGTCATTAGAATTCGAAAATAAGCTTAAAAGAAGAATATAAGCATGCACAGTTCGTTTTACAAGTTTGATTTGAATGTATGAATAACACGCAATACTAATGAGCTTATTTAGACATGACATTTGGTTTACTTATATGACAATCATAACACACAAAATCATCTTAGTGTCACTAGAATTAGAAAATAAGCTTAATAGAAAAATAGAAGCATGCCCAGTTCATATCACAAGTTTGAATTGAATGTATGAATAACACGCAATGACTGTGGTTAAAAATGACATTTGGTTTACGTATATGACAATATTAACACTCACAGTCATCAAACTGTAATTAGAATTCGAAAATAAGCTTAAATGAAGACTAGAAGCATACACAGATCGTTTCAAAAGTTTGATTTGAATGTTTGAATAACACGCAATGAGTGTGGTTAGAAATGACATTTGGTTACTTATACGACAATCCTAATACACACAATCATCTTAGAGTTGTTAGAATTCGAAAAAAAGCTTAAAAGAAGAATAGAAGCGTGCACAGTTCGTTGCACAAGTTCGAATTGAATCTATGAATAACACGCAATATTAATGAGCTTATTTAAACATGACATTTGGTTTACTTATATGACAATCATAACACACAAAATCATCTTAGTGTCACTAGAATTCGAAAATAAGCTAAATAGAAAAATAGAAGCATGCACAGTTCATATCACAAGTTTGAATTGAATGTATGAATAACACGCAATGACTGTGGTTAAAAATGACATTTGGTTTACGTATATGACAATATTAACACTCACAGTCATCAAAGTGTAATTAGAATTCGAAAATAAGCTTATGTGAAGAATAGAATCTTGCACAGTTCGTTTCACAAGTTTGATTTGAATGTATGAATTACACGCAATGATTGTGGTTAGAAATTACATTTGATTTACTTATAAGACAATCCTAACACACATAATAATCTTAGTGTCATTAGAATTCGAAAATAAGCTTAAAAGAAGAATAGAAGCATGCACAGTTCGTTTCACAAGTTTGATTTTGAATGTATGAATAACATGCAATGAGTGTGATTCAAAATGACATTTGTTTTATGTATATGACAATCCTAACACCTAGAATCATCTAAGTGTCATTAGAATTCGAAAATAAGCTTAAAAGAAGAATAGAAGCGTCTATAGTTCATTTCACAAGTTTGATTTCAATGTAGGAATAACACGCAATGAGTATGGTTAGAAATGATATTTGGTTTTTTTATACGACAATCCTAATACAAAAAATCATCTTAGAGTTATTAGAATTCGAAAATCAACTTAAAAGAAGAATAGAAGCATGCATAGTTCGTTTCACAAGTTCGAATTGAATGTATGAATAACACGTTTTGAGCATATTTAGAAATGACATTTGGTTTACTTATATGAGAATCCTAACAGACGCAATCATCTTAGTGTCATTAGAATTCGAAAATAAGCTTAAAAGAAGAATAGAAGCATGCACAGTTCGTTTCACAAGTTTGAATTGAATTTATGAATTACACACAATGAGTGTGGTTAAAAATGACATTTGGTTTACGTATATGACAATCCTAACACAAACAATCATCTAAGTGTCACTAGAATTCGAAAATATGTTTAAATGAAGACTAGAAGCATGCACTGTTCGTTTCAAAAGCTTGATTTGAATGTTTGAATAACACGCAATGAGTGTGGTTAGAAATGACATTTGGTTTACTTATACGACAATCCTAATACACACAATCATCTTAGAGTTGTTAGAATTCGAAAATAAGTTTAAACGAAGAATACAAGCAAGCACAGTTCATTGCACAAGTTCGAATTGAATCTATGAATAACACGCAATATTAATGATCTTATTTAGACATGACATTTGGTTTACTTATATGACAATCATAACACACAATATCATCTTAGTGTCATTAGAATTCGAAAATAAGCTTAATAGAAAAATAGAAGCATGCACAGTTCATTTCACAAGTTTGAATTGAATAATGTATGAATAACATGCAATGACTGTGGTTAAAAATGACAATTGGTTTACGTTTATGACAATATTAACACTCACAATCATAAAAGTGTAATTAGAATTCGAAAAAAAAGCTTATATGAAGAATAGAATCATGCACAGTTCGTTTCACAAGTTTGATTTGAATGTAGAAATTACACGCTATGATTGTGGTTAGAAATGGCTTTTGATTTACTTATAAGACAATCCTAACACACACAATCATCTTAGTGTCATTATAATTCGAAAATAAGCTTAAAAGAAGAATAGAAGCATGCACAGTTCGTTTCACAAGTTTGCTTTGAATGTATGAATAACAGGCATTGAGTGTGGTTAAAAATGACATTTGTTTTATGTATATGACAATCCTAACACCCACAATCATCTAAGTGTCATTAGAATTCAAAAATAAGCTTAAAAGAAGAATAGAAGCGTGTATAGTTCATTTCACAAGTTTGATTTCAATGTATGAATAACACGCAATGAGTATGGTTAGAAATAACATTTGGTTTTTTTATACGACAATCCTAATACAAACAATCATCTTAGAGTTATTAGAATTGGAAAATAAACTTACAAGAAGAATAGAAGCATGCACAGTTTGTTTCACAAGTTCGAATTGAATGTATGAATGACACGTAATGAGCATGTTTAGAAATGACATTTGGTTTACTTATATGACAATCCTAACTCACGCAATCATCTTAGTGTCATTAGAATTCGAAAATAAGCTTAAAAGAAGAATAGAAGCATGCACAGTTCGTTTCACAAGTTTAAATTGAATGTATGAGTAACACGCAATTAGTGTGCTTAAAATGAGATTTGGTTCACGTATACGACAATCCTAACACTCACAATTATTTTAGTGTTATTAGAATTCGAAAATAAGCGTAAAAGCAGAATAGAAGCATGCACAGTTCGTTTCACAAGTTTAAATTGAATGTATGAGTAACACGCAATTAGTGTGGTTAATATGAGATTTGGTTCACGTATACGACAATCCTAACACTCACAATCATTTTAGTGTTATTAGAATTCGAAAATAAGCGTAAAAGTAGAATAGAAGCATGCACAGTTCGTTTCACAAGTTTCGATTGAATATATGAATAACACGCAATGAGAGTGTTTAGAAATGACATTTGTTTTAGTTATATGACAATCCTAACACACACAATCATGTTAGTGTTATTAGAATTCGAAAATAAGCTTAAAAGAAGAATAGAAGCATGCACAGTTCGTTGCACAAGTTCGAATTGAATCTATGAATAACACGCAATATTAATGAGTTTATTTAGACATGACATTTGGTTTACTTATATGACAATCATAACACACAAAATCATCTTAGTGTCATTAAAATTCGAAAATAAGCTTAATAGAAAAATAGAAGCATGCTGTAACAACCCTAAAATTTGCTCAAAGAAATATATAGAATTGTCACGTCGCAATTGACTATCGAGTCAATTGCTAGGCTATAAATTCAGACACAACAAACTAAACAAGAAAGATACAGCGGAAGTCTTAAAACTGTCGAACTACAATTCTCAAAACCAAACTCAAATTACATAATCCAAAAGAAATAAAGTTTCAATAAATGTTTGTGAATCCCCAACATGCAAATCGACTCCTCAAGCAAGCATCCAAAGCATCAAGACCTGTCAACTACGCCATCGAGAATGACGTAGGCCCCAGAATAAGGTAGGGAACAAACCAGAAAACAGAACGTCAGCACAGGCTGAGTAAGAAACATAAAGCAGAGAAACAAAGATACGCGCCTTGAGGCGCGTAGCTAACAAATAATAAGCATTGGATATAATAATGAATATAGAGTACCATCTGGACACGGCAATGCGATAGTCACGTATCGCTGACGAGACAAACGGTCTTGTCTATCATACACGGCTGGGCTCCTACCCCGCAGCCACCACAATCTCAAACCGGCGCGAGCTAGAGTACATATAAACGATTCCTAAAGACTTAAAATGTGCACACCCCTCGCTAGAGATCCAGTAGGATGCGTACCTCTAGGAGGAAAGCCTAATAGGCAGTCGGTAGCTACTCCGACCGAAACAGTACCTTGATCAGAGGTATAAACAGTGATCGGTCCGTGCCGCATCACATTCACTCTAGGTGGTAATCATATCGTCATTTTCTTTCATCCGTTTTATGTTCATTATTTGATGGTACATTATTCGATAATACAATTTATAAATGGCCACAGCCGGATTCAATAATTCAACACAATCGAAAAACACAAGCCAAGATCAACAAAAGCATACCACTCGGCCGAGAAGCCGACTGGCCGAATGGTCGAGAGGCTCGGATCACAAAAGACCGAGGCCGAGTAAGGAAGCCGAGAGGCCGAGGTCGAGCAAACTCAAACGGGTTATGAACGAATATATATACATTGAAACAAGCGTAGGCAAATTGAATCTAGTGTATGGTTACGAATCAAACGTAGGAACAATGAGCAAGTGAACATGTGAATCAAGTGAGAGAATAGAATAGTCCAAAGATGAATGATCAAACGTTCTTACCTTTCAACGCTAATTCTTAAATTAAACTCTTATAACCAAGTCAATGAACTACACCTCCTCGAATCCACAATCTAGACGCCCAATCAATCACAAAATCAATCGATGATCCTCTAATTCACAAGGTATAATCATAAGCCATAATCTCACAACTTTACAAATATACCATAAATCTAAAAGAAGACAGTGGTATTGAAACATGAATAACTCCTTCCTCCGACATCATATGACCACCAAAATTTAGTATGACATAAAGGGTAATGTCAGGAACGTTTTCTCCAAATTTTGTCCACAAACTCCAAGTGGATCAACGGCAATCGATCTCACACTGAACCATAAACACGAATTAGGGTTACCCACGAAATATAATATAACTTTTTATCCACAGATCTAGATCTTACCAATTTTTGATATATTGTCAATGCTAGAGTAAGGAACATCTCCACAAAATATCGTTTTCAAATTCCTTAGGAGTCGACGGGAATCCTTAAAATACCGAGGGGCGGAACAGATTCTCGGGTAGATAGACACATCTCCACTAAAACAGCTCCACAAGTAGCATCCTATGGAATCTTGGCACGATCTACATCTTCCCGAATTTGTATCGAAAGCACGGTTCTAACGCCACCAACCACGCTCCAATTAGAGATCGTATGAGAGAATTATGTATGTTTTAAGTTGATACAGTGATGCTGGGAATTTTATGCGGGTAGAGGCTACGAAAAGAAGAGAGAGGGAGAGAAGGAGGCCGAATGGTTATGAAATAAAGCAAGGGTTTTCTTTATTATATGTATATATAGATATGAGGGTAGACTCGGGTTTGGGCTTTATTCGTTGGGTGAGATGAGTGATCCATAAACCTGACCCAAACTCAATTATAGGAACTCATTTTATCTTCCAATAATCGATTTAAAAAGTAACACCTTTATTAAATAATTACCCAAAAATACGGGGTGTTACAGTCTTCCCCCCTTAAAACAAAGATTCGTCCCGAATCTTAAATTCATTCTCCAAAGTGTCCTCAATTACCGTCCTTCCAAGTTTATAGTTCTCCAAACACTTGTTCAGTCACACAACTCCATTTACAACCGCTTGAGCATTCGAGCAAAGAGAGGGAGATGAAAGTAAATAGGCTTATATGTATTTGATAATATACATGGTACTAGGACACCATATACGATGAGAATAAGTAGTGACTCAACAACATAATTGCATGTATGAAAGGAAAGGAGTGAGAAATGGTATGTCAATACGTGTGCATCGTCAGTGCACAAAACGAGTACGTGTGCATCATTAGTGCACAGAATAGGTATACATGCATCGTCAGTGCATGTAGTAAGTATGTCAATTTATCAGAATAATCCGATAAGATGCAACACGATTCATATAATAACAAGTGAAATCACGTAATTCATATAATTCAGAGCCAAGGACGAACATGCGACGTTCTCATCCCCCTTAAAGAAAAGGTTCGTCCTCGAACCAATGTACTTTATGTATCATGCGAGGAAATTATCTGACCATCGATAAATGCCACTTTTCACTTGTGTTTCCCAAATTAATATTTCATTGTCTCTTTCTCATCCCCAGGTCGACCATGCTTTGTCGTATTTCCTCGTGATTGTCGTTGATAGACATGGAACACATTACTATAATAGAACCTTTCCTGAAGCCGGCCGGCAACTCAAACTTGTACCATATCTCGATCCTTAGAAGTTTTACTGAAATATTTATGTCCATTTGAATCTCATCATTGCCACTTCCATGTCAAACCTTTATTGGAGTGTTCCCATCTACACAAGGTATTGTCATTTAAACCTCAGAGTACTATTTAGTATCAAGACCACCGTCGTAGAACTTGTATCTAAAATCTCAACTCACATGTAAGTTGAACTTCCACAGTCATATTTCTTAATGCATATAGGCAGCTGGCTAAACAATATCTTAACATTCCATGTATCCTTCACATTCTTGTTCGATAAAGTGAATTGACATCGATCGTCCCTCTATTGTGAGCCACTCAAGTCGTCATCCTCGTTATATTGTTGTGAGCTCATAAAAGACGTTGTAACCTTTTAAGCTAAACTTTCATCTCCATAATTGTTGTCATCTAGTGTCGTTTTACCCCGGCAAGATATTGTCGTCATCTAATAACTGTTTTATCGCACTGAGTAGACTTTTTTTTTTTTTTGCTAATGACTTTACATAGACCTTTATGCTTGCTTGGTGTGTCCGGGATTTTTATATTCTCTATGCCATTCACGATGGTTCCATAACTCCTTAAGTTGTTGACCACAACTTTTGAGTTTTCACCTCATCGTTAACTTGTCGTCTCATACTACTCATTAAGTTTTAGTAATCTCGCTGAATGTCTGATGTTAGATCCTTGAATTATACACCTATTTCACCCTTTTCGTGATGGCCTAAACTCGAATGTCTCTAAAGTTTAAGACTATAATCATCACTTTAACCTCAATTTAAGTAGGTCATTCTTCTCATACTCATTGGGTTTCCTGAACACGCCCGCTGTAGTTCTCCAAATTTTATCCGTTCATGACTCACATCAACCCTTAAGTAATACTTACAGTCAACTTCTTTGGTTGTGCGAACGAGTTTAATCATATAATCATATGACCTTAATGTGTTAAGAGTATCACCCATTAGCTAGGAGTTTTCCTTCCATATCCAGTTCTCATTTGATCCTCAAAACATATTGTACAGGCCTCGGAGTCACTTTTCTCTGTTTCTTGCACATTGGAGTCTTCTTGAATCCATGTCTCACAGGTGTAGACCTTAAAGCAATTCACAAGCTTTATGTAACTGCAAGGAAACCCTTTCGGGACTTGATCAAACACATATTCGTATCCAAAGTTCCCAAGTGTTGACGCACTTTTTAGCCTTAGTCATTAAGACCATCATCCTAAATTGACTTGAAGAAACTTCGTCCTTGTAAACATGTAGCCTCAAGTCTCAAACTTGTCAAGCTAAAACTGATATGATTATCCTTAATTCTCTTTTGTTGTCTTCTCATCTGTTTCATAACACCAAAGCCGCCTGAACTAATGCAATACAACTGTAACTTCTCAAAAAGGGGTTTAATTTTATTTTCAGTAACTCAATACCATAGGCGTTATGTAGGTAGTATCAACTCTGATCATAATAACAATCGCTAGATCCTCTATACAAAGTCCTTTTCGATTATCTAACACTTTTAAATTTCTTCCACGACAATTCCAATCCCATAACTCTACATCTTCGAAGTTCTCATTCCTTTCCTAGTTATTTAAACCAAAATGTACTAGGAGTCATCCTTTAACTTGAAATTAAAATCAAAGCCTCCAACGACTTCAAATCTCGAGATATGATGCTCAAAGTGCCTTGAACTCAAAGGGCGCAACAACGCTACCACCTTGAAATTACTTCACATTCCATTAACTTGTTTGTCAGGGTAAACACTATCAATCCATATCGACTAAGTTCATTTGTCGCAAGCCACAACGTCAAGAATGTAAATTTAACCAAATTAGATATAGCGCCCCATACGTTATCTTTTCCATTAGACTTGGGTGTCAATCACTAAGCACGCCGCATCTCAATCTTAATTTATCCACCAAAACATGATCTACAATGCCTTCAGAAAGACCGATGCCAAGGGCATAGTGTACAAACACCACTCATGAATAATAGCATTCCATGCATATGAAGTCTCAAAATTAACCTTGCAGTAGTGGATTCAAACAATATCTTTATGTCGACTTTGCCCTACACATTATATGGTACATCAGTCCTACTAACTTATGACCTCGATATTGTTGTAGCACAGCGACGTTCCTTTTCTACTTACGTCTACACTCCATAGTTGAAAGTCCAGAAGCAACTTATGAAACAAATATTGTCCTAGTGGTTCTGTTGTGTTATGTTTGACTTGTAGGTTGGAGGTTCAAACCTTGTAACAAACAAATGTGTCTCATTTCCTTCGAGTCTTGCATGTACGCGACTAGTTGAATATCCTTCACCACTTCGGTTTTCGAACAATTGTTGAAGTCATAACCATGTTATCTCTTCCATTTTATTAATTATACCAATCACGTACCAATAGGTGTAACTGACCTTGAACGTTGAATCTTTGTCCCCAAACCATCTAATTGTACCTCTAAAATTTTAATACTCAAATTTAATTGATCAATCCTCATGATAACCTCAAAATTTCACTTCCCATTATATATTAGGCGCCCAACACTTCTATCATATGATTTACCGAAAGAAAACTCATACAGGTATATCGATGATTCGAGAACTCATGAATGTGTCCCTTTGCTCATTTATATTCCATAATACTACAATCATGCATAGGCAGTAATTACCAACGCTAGCCGTAATTCATACAATATAGTCCCAAATCAAATTTGATTACTCACTTAAAACCCATAAGCACCAACCTTTACCCAAACGGCCCTAACTTGAAGAATCTTGTTATGGGTCCCGAGGTAAATAGTTTACCTTTATGGTACGACTTTCAAATGAACCAAGTATGAAATCCCATGTAATACTAATAATCAACCAACTGTATTATTCGAGTGTTTTATTTGATCATACGAAATTAGAGCAGTGCTTTCCTGTTTAACTCGTCCATATGATTTATCAATTACTGATTCGATTCAAATTCTGTAAGGAGAAAGACGGAAAGTAGTGCAGGCTGCGCCTTGGCCAAGACCGGTGGACACTCTCCCTGGTGCCAACGTGAGCCATCGGTCAAACCGAGTCCGGCCATTTAGAACGGGTGAGTCGAGGACACAAAACACACAGACATATAAGTTTTCAGATAGCATGTTATCTCAATCAAATAACATTGACCTGAACATATTTATAGGGGCATTGTCTCCTTTTTCTAAAATGATTACAAGACACATAGTCTAAATGCAAAGAAAACAAAGCAAGGGAAATCACAGAAATCCTCAATTTTAAAGTATCGAACCCAAAATCGTGTCACTTCTAGCTTGCACTACTTTAAAACCTCACAACTCTTGCAGAAATATATATTGCCCTTCAATTTGTCCCAACAGAATTTGATTCATTTCGAGAGTTCCTTCAAAATTTAGGTGCTTCCACTACCGTAAATTGCATAACAAATCCTTGTCATCTAACCCCAAAATGTCGAAAACAATCATATGCCTGATATCCTCAATAAAATTTCTCAGTTCTCTTAACGTTACTTGGCATTCCCAATTTCTTAGTTCTCTTAACGTTACTTAAAATCCGCGTCGATGGCATTTGAATGACGTAAGGTCGAGTATACAAGAACCTACCACGCATAAGCTTAGCTCCTTCATAGACTCACCATTACTAGTCCCTTCTTCGACTTTTCACTTTCTCTTAAAATAATCGTTGTACTAGATTCAATTGGTGGAGCAAAGTTAGATTGAGTAGTGTCGGCTGTTTCTACAGGAATAAGCATAGGTTCGTCTCGATTCATTTTTCCCAACGATCTTATTTGATTCAATACCATGAATAGAGTTTTATGGTTAGGAAAAGAGGAAGTAGACGATTGCTTCCAAATTTGTGGTTTACCACCATCTCACATACACAAACCCAAGGGTATGTTCTGTCTCATATCTCACCTAAAATGGCCAGATCCTTGATAACTATAAACATTCAGTGCTCAAATACAATCATACTATCATCATCTTCAACTCATCCCTAATATAAACCCAAAAGGTGCTTAATGCCTCTATTTAACTTGCAATACTGTCGATCTATTCCAATACCCTAGTCGCCTTAAGCATTTCAATATCACATTCGAAACAATAAACTAAATTTCGAAACTCATAAATCAATAGATCATCAATTACTGTTAGCACCAAAGATAATCTCCAAAGTGGGTCGGTGTAAAATATTCACTTTTAGAACACCCAAAAATCAATCCAAGAACTCCATGGTGTAGTACAAGAAACAAGTAGCACGTAGCAACTAGCATGCGAATGAATGCACCCGACTCGCCCCCATTTTAAAACTTTCAAAATTTGTTTTGAAAACTTTTGTAGACTCGACGAATCAGAACCTAACGCTCTGATACCAACTGTAACAACCCTAAAATTTGCTCAAAGAAATATATAGAATTGTCACGCCGCAATTGACTATCGAGTCAATTGCTAGGCTATAAATTCAGACACAACAAACTAAACAAGAAAGATACAGCGGAAGTCTTAAAACTGTCGAACTACAATTCTCAAAACCAAAATCAAATTACATAATCCAAAAGAAATAAAGTTTCAATAAATGTTTGTGAATCCCCAACATGCAAATCGACTCCTCAAGCAAGCATCCAAAGCATCAAGACCTGTCAACTACGCCATCAAGAATGACGTAGGCCCTAGAATAAGGTAGGGAACAAACCAGAAAACAGAACGTCAGCACAGGCTGAGTAAGAAACATAAAGCAGAGAAACAAAGATACGCGCTTTGAGGCGCGTAGCTAACAAATAATAAGCATTGGATATAATAATGAATACAGAGTACCATCGGGACACGGCAATGCGATAGTCACGTATCGCTGACGAGACAAACGGTCTTGTCTATCATACACGGCTGGGCTCCTACCCCGCAGCCACCACAATCTCGAACCGGCGTGAGGTAGAGTACATATAAACGATTCCTAAAGACTTAAAATGTGCACACCCCTCTCTAGAGATCCAGTAGGATGCGTACCTCTAGGAGGAAAGCCTAATAGGCAGTCGGTAGCTACTCCGACCGAAACAGTACCTTGATCAGAGGTATAAACAGTGATCGGTCCGTGCCGCATCACATTCACTCTAGGTGGTAATCATATCGTCATTTTCTTTCATCCGTTTTATGTTTATTATTTGATGGTACATTATTCGATAATACAATTTATAAATGGCCACAGCCGGATTCAATAATTCAACACAATCGAAAAACACAAGCCAAGATCAACAAAAGCATACCACTCGGCCGAGAAGCCGACTGGCCGAATGGTCGAGAGGCTCGGATCACAAAAGACCGAGGCCGAGTAAGGAAGCCGAGAGGCCGAGGTCGAGCAAACTCAAACGGGTTATGAACGAATATATATACATTGAAACAAGCGTAGGCAAATTGAATCTAGTGTATGGTTATGAATCAAACCTAGGAACAATGAGCAAGTGAACATGTGAATCAAGTGAGAGAATAGAATAGTCCAAAGATGAATGATCAAACGTTCTTACCTTTCAACGCTAATTCTTAAATTAAACTCTTATAACCAAGTCAATGAACTACACCTCCTCGAATCCACAATCTAGACGCCCAATCAATCACAAAATCAATCGATGATCCTCTAATTCACAAGGTATAATCATAAGCCATAATCTCACAACTTTACAAATATACCATAAATCTAAAAGAAGACAGTGGTATTGAAACATAGATAACTCCTACCTCCGACATCATATGACCACCAAAATTTAGTATGACATAAAGGGTAATGTCAGGAACGTTTTCTCCAAATTTTGTCCACAAACTCCAAGTGGATCAACGGGAATCGATCTCACACTGAACCATAAACACGAATTAGGGTTACCCACGAAATATAATATAACTTTTTATCCACAGATCTAGATCTTACCAATTTTTGATATATTGTCAATGCTAGAGTAAGGAACATCTCCGCAAAATATCGTTCTCAAATTCCTTAGGAGTCGACGGGAATCCTTAAAATACCGAGGGGCGGAACAGATTCTCGGGTAGATAGACACATCTATACTAAAACAGCTCCACAAGTAGCATCCTATGAAATCTTGGCACGATCTACATCTTCCCGAATTTGTATCGAAAGCACGGTTCTAACGCCACCAACCACGCTCCAATTAGAGATCGTATGAGAGAATTATGTATGTTTTAAGTTGACACAGTGATGCTGGGAATTTTATGCGGGTAGAGGCTAAGAAAAGAAAAGAGAGGGAGAGAAGGAGGCCGAATGGTTAAGAAATAAAGCAAGGGTTTTCTTTATTATATGTATATATAGATATGAGGGTAGACTCGGGTTTGGGCTTTATTCGTTGGGTGAGATGAGTGATCCATAAACCTGACCCAAACTCAATTATAGGAACTCATTTTATCTTCCAATAATCGATTTAAAAAGTAACACCTTTATTAAATAATTACCCAAAAATACGGGGTGTTACACATGCACAGTTCATTTCACAAGTTTGAATTGAATGTATGACTAACACGCAATGACTGTGGTTAAAAATGACATTTGGTTTACGTATATAACAATATTAACACTCACAATCATCAAAGTGTAATTATAATTCGAAAATAAGCTTATATGAAGAATAGAATCATGCAAAGTTTGTTTCACAAATGTGATTTGAATGTATGAATTACACGCTATGATTGTGGTTAGAAATGACATTTGATTTACTTATAAGACAATCCTAACACACACAATCATCTTAGTGTCATTAGAATTCGAAAATAAGCTTAAATGAAGAATAGAAGCGTGTAACGTTCATTTCACAAGTTTGATTTCAATGTATGAATAACACGCAATGAGTATGGTGAGAAATGACATTTGGTTTATGTATATGACAATCCTAACACCCACAATCAGCTAAGTGTTATTAGAATTCGAAAATAAGCTTAAAAGAAGAATAGAAGCGTGTATAGTTCATTTCACAAGTTTGATTTCAATGTATGAATAACACGCAATGAGTATGGTTAGAAATAACATTTGGTTTATGTATATGACAATCCTAATACACACAATCATCTTAGAGTTGTTAGAAATCGAAAATAAGTTTAAACGAAGAATAGAAGGAAGCACAGTTCGTTTGACAAGTTTAAATTGAATGTATGAGCAACACGCAATTAGTGTGGTTAAAATGAGATTTGGTTCACGTATACGACAATCCTAACACTCACAATCATTTTAGTGCTATTACAATTCGAAAATAAGCGTAAAAGTAGAATAGAAGCATGCACAGTTCGTTTCACAAGTTTAAATTGAATGTATGAATAACACGCAATGAGTGTGGTTAAACAATGACATTTGGTTTACGTATATGACAATCCTAACACTCACAATCATCTATGTGTGATTAGAATTCGAAAATAAGATTAGAAAAAAAAATAGAAGCATGCACAATTCATTTCACAAGTTTGATTTGAATGTATGAATAACACGCAATGAGTGTGGTTAAAAATGACATTTGGTTTACTTATGCGACAATGCTAACACACACAATCATCTTAGAGTTATTATAATTCGAAAATAAGCTTAGAATTCGAAAATAAGCTTAAAAGAAGAATAGAAGCACGCACAGTTCGTTTCACAAGTTTAAATTGAATGTAAGAGCAACACGCAATTAGTGTGCTTAAAATGAGATTTGGTTCACGTATACGACAATCCTAACACTCACAATTATTTTAGTGTTATTAGAAATCGAAAATAAGCGTAAAAATAGAATAGAAGGATGCACAGTTCGTTTCACAAGTTTCGATTGAATATATGAATAACACGCAATGAGAGTGTTTAGAAATGACATTTGTTTTAGTTATATGACAATCCTAACACACACAATCATGTTAGTGTTATTAGAATTCAAAAATAAGCTTAAAAGAAGAATAGAAGCATGCACAGTTCGTTGCACAAGTTCGAATTGAATCTATGAATAACACGCAATATTAATGAGCTTATTTAGACATGACATTTGGTTTACTTATATGACAATCATAACACAGAAAATCATCTTGGTGTCATTAGAATTCGAAAATAAGCTTAATAGAAAAATAGAAGCATGCACAGTTCATTTCACAAGTTTGAATTGAATGTATGAATAACACGCAATGACTATGGTTAAAAATGACATTTGGTTTACGTATATGACAATATTAACACTCACAATCATCAAAGTGTAATTAGAATTCGAAAATAAGCTTATATGAAGAATAGAATCATGCACTGTTCGTTTCACAAGTTTGATTTGAATGTATGAATTACACGCTATGATTGTGGTTAGAAATGACATTTGATTTACTTATAAGACAATCCTAACACACACAATCATCTTAGTGTCATTAGAATTCGAAAATACGCTTAAAAGAAGAATAGAAGCATGCACAGTTCGTTTCACAAGTTTGATTTGAATGTATGAATAATATGCAATGAGTGTGGTTAAAAATGACATTTGTTTTATGTATATGACAATCCTAACACCCACAATCATCTAAGTGTCATTAGAATTCGAAAACAAGCTTAAAAGAAGAATAGAAGCGTGTATAGTTCATTTCACAAGTTTGATTTCAATGTATGAATAACACGCAAGGAGTATGGTTAGAAATGACATTTGGTTTTTTTTATACGACAATCCTAATACAAACAATCATCTTAGAGTTATTAGAATTCGAAAATAAACTTAAAAGAAGAATAAAAGCATGCACAGTTCGTTTCACAAGTTTGAATTGAATGTATGAATTACACACAATGAGTGTGGTTAAAACTGACATTTGGTTTACGTGTATGACAATCCTAACACTCACAATCATCTAAGTGTCACTAGAATTCGAAAATATGTTTAAATGAAGACTAGAAGCATGCACAGTTTGTTTCAAAAGCTTGATTTGAATGTTTGAATAACACACAATGAGTGTGGTTAGAAATGACATTTGGTTTACTTATACGACAATCCTAATACACACAATCATCTTAGAGTTGTTAGAATTCGAAAATAAGTTTAAACGAAGAATAGAAGCATGCACAGTTCGTTGCACAAGTTCGAATTGAATCAATGAATAACACGCAATGAGCGTATTTAGACATGACATTTGGTTTACTTATATGACAATCCTAGCACACAAAATTATCTGAGTGTCAATAGATTTCGAAAATAAGGTTAATAGAAAAATAGAAGCATGCACAGTTCATTTCACAAGTTTGAATTGAAGTAATGAATAACACGCATTGAGTGTGGTTAAACAATGACATTTGGTTTACGTATATGACAATCCTAACACTCACAATCATCTATGTGTGATTAGAATTCGAAAATAAGCTTAGAAAAAAAATAGAAGCATGCACAATTCATTTCACAAGTTTGATTTGAATGTATGAATAACACGCAATGAATGTGGTTAAAAATGACATTTGGTTTACTTATGCGACAATGCTAACACACACAATCATCTTAGAGTTATTATAATTCGAAAATAAGCTTAGAATTCGAAAATAAGCTTAAAAGAAGAATAGAAGCACGCACAGTTCATTTCACAAGTTTAAATTGAATGTATGAGCAACACGCAATTAGTGAGGTTAAAATGAGATTTGGTTCACGTATACGACAATCCTAACACTCACAATCATTTTAGTGTTATTACAATTCGAAAATAAGCGTAAAAGTAGAATAGAAGCATGCACAGTTCGTTTCACAAGTTTAAATTGAATGTATGAGTAACACGCAATTAGTGTGGTTAAAATGAGATTTGGTTCACGTATACGACAATCCTAACACTCACAATCATTTTAGTGTTAATAGAATTCGAAAATAAGCGTAAAAGTAGAATAGAAACATGCACAGTTCATTTCACAAGTTTCGATTGAATATATGAATAACACGCAGTATTAATGAGCTTATTTAGACATGACATTTGAATTACTTATATGACAATCATAACACACAAAATCATCTTAGTGTCATTAGAATTCGAAAATAAGCTTAATAGAAAAATAGAAGCATGCACAGTTCGTTGCACAAGTTCGAATTGAATCTATGAATAACACGCAGTATTAATGAGCTTATTTAGACATGACATTTGAATTACTTATATGACAATCATAACACACAAAATCATTGTAGTGTCATTAGAATTCGAAAATAAGCTTAATAGAAAAATAGAAGCATGCACAGTTTATTTCACAAGTTTGAATTGAATGTATGAATAACACGCAATGACTGTGGTTAAAAATGACATTTGGTTTACGTATATGGCAATGTTAACACTCACAATCATCAAAGTGTAATTAGAATTCGAAAATAAGCTTATATGAAGAATAGAATCATGCACAGTTCGTTTCACAAGTTTGATTTGAATGTATGACTTACACGCTATGATTGTGGTTAGAAATGACATTTGATTTACTTAAAAGACAATCCTAACACACACAATCATCTTAGTGTCATTAGAATTCGAAAATAAGCTTAAAAGAAGAATAGAAGCATGCACAGTTCGTTTCACAAGTTTGATTTGAATGTATGAATAATATGCAATGAGTGTGGTTAAAAATGACATTTGTTTTATGTATATGACAATCCTAACACCCACAATCATCTAAGTGTCATTAGAATTCGAAAATAAGCTTAAAAGAAGAATAGAAGCGTGTATAGTTCATTTCACAAGTTTGATTTCAATGTATGAATAACACGCAATGAGTATGGTTAGAAATGACATTTGGTTTTTTTATACGACAATCCTAATACAAACAATCATCTGAGAGTTATTAGAATTCGAAAATAAACTTAAAAGAAAAATAGAAGCATGCACAGTTCGTTTCACAAGTTTGAACTGAATGTATGAATTACACACAATGAGTGTGGTTAAAAATGACATTTGGTTTACGTATATGACAATCCTAACACTCACAATCATCTAAGTGTCACTAGAATTCGAAAATATGTTTAAATGAACACTAGAAGCATGCACTGTTCGTTTCAAAAGCTTGATTTGAATGTTTGAATAACACGCAATGAGTGTGGTTAGAAATGACATTTGGTTTACTTATACGACAATCCTAATACACACAATCATCTTTGAGTTGTTAGAATTCGAAAATAAGCTTAAAAGAAGAATAGAAGCATGCACAGTTCGTTGCACAAGTTCGAATTGAATCTATGAATAACACGCAGTATTAATGAGCTTATTTAGACATGACATTTGGTTTACTTATATGACAATCATAACACACAAAATCATCTTAGTGTCATTAGAATTCGAAAATAAGCTTAATAGAAAAATAGAAGCATGCACAGTTCATTTCACAAGTTTGAATTGAATGTATGAATAACACACAATGACTGTGGTTAAAAATAACATTTGGTTTACGTATATGACAATATTAACACTCACAATCATCAAAGTGTAATTAGAATTCGAAAATAAGCTTATATGAAGAATAGAATCATGCACAGTTCGTTTCACAAGTATGTTTTGAATGTATGAATTACACGCTATGATTGTGGTTAGAAATGACGTTTGATTTACTTATAAGACAATCCTAACAAACACAATCATCTTAGTGTCATTAGAATTCGAAAATAAGCTTAATAGAAAAATAGAAGCATGCACAGTTCATTTCACAAGTTTGAATTGAATGTATAAATAACACGCAATGAGTGTGGTTAAAAATGACATTTGTTTTATGTATATGACAATCCTAACACCCACAATCATCTAAGTGTCATTAGAATTCGAAAATAAGCTTAAAAGAAGAATAGAAGCATGTATAGTTCATTTCAAAAGTTTGATTTCAATGAATGAATAACACGCAATGAGTATGGTTAGAAATGACATTTGGTTTTTTTATAAGACAATCCTAATACAAACAATCATCTTAGAATTATTAGAATTCGAAAATAAACTTAAAAGAAGAATAGAAGCATGCACAGTTCGTTTCACAAGTTTGAATTGAATGTATGAATTACATACAATGAGTGTGGTTAAAAATGACATTTGGTTTACGTATATGACAATCCTAACACTCACAATCATCTAAGTGTCACTAGAATTCGAAAATATGTTTAAATGAAGACTAGAAGCATGCACAGTTCGTTTCAAAAGCTTGATTTGAATGTTTGAATAACACGCAATGAGTGTGGTTAGAAATGACATTTGGTTTACTCTTACGACAATCCTAATACGCACAATCATCTTAGAGTTGTTAGAATTCGAAAATTAGATTAAACGAAGAATAGAAGCAAGCACAGTTCGTTGCACAAGTTCGAATTGAATCAATGAATACCACGCAATGAGCTAATTTAGACATGACATTTGGTTTACTTATATGACAATCCTAGCACACAAAATTCGAAAATAAGCTTAATAGAAAAATAGAAGCATGCAATGTTCATTTCACAAGTTTGAATTGAATGTATGAATAACACACAATGAGTGTGGTTAAACAATGACATTTGGTTTACGTATATGACAATCCTAATACTCACAATCATCTATGTGTGATTAGAATTCGAAAATAAGCTTAGAAGAAAAATAGAAGCATGCACAGTTCGTTTCACAAGTTTGATTTGAATGTATGAATAACACGCAATGAGTGTGGTTAAAAATAACATTTGGTTTATGTATATGACAATATTAACACTCACAATCATCAAAGTTTAATTAGAATTCGAAAATAAGCTTATATGAAGAATAGAAGCATGCACAGTTCGTTTCACAAGTTTGAACTGAATGTATGAATTACACACAATGAGTGTGGTTAAAAATGACATTTGGTTTACGTATATGACAATCCTAACACTCACAATCATCTAAGTGTCACTAGAATTCGAAAATATGTTTAAATGAACACTAGAAGCATGCACTGTTCGTTTCAAAACCTTGATTTGAATGTTTGAATAACACGCAATGATTGTGGTTAGAAATGACATTTGGTTTACTTATACGACAATCCTAATACACACAATCATCTTTGAGTTGTTAGAATTCGAAAATAAGCTTAAAAGAAGAATAGAAGCATGCACAGTTCGTTGCACAAGTTCGAATTGAATTTATGAATAACACGCAGTATTAATGAGCTTATTTAGACATGACATTTGGTTTACTTATATGACAATCATAACACACAAAATCATCTTAGAGTCATTAGAATTCGAAAATAAGCTTAATAGAAAAATAGAAGCATGCATAGTTCATTTCAAAAGTTTGAATTGAATGTATGAATAACACACAATGACTGTGGTTAAAAATGACAGTTTACGTATATGACAATATTAACACTCAAAATCATCAGAGTGTAATTAGAATTCGAAAATAAGCTTATATGAAGAATAGAATCATGCACAGTTCGTTTCACAAGTTTGATTTGAATGTATGAATTACACGCTATGATTGTGGTTAGAAATGACGTTTGATTTACTTATAAGAGAATCCTAACACACACAATCATCTTAGTGTCATTAGAATTCGAAAATAAGCTTAATAGAAAAATAGAAGCATGCACAGTTCATTTCACAAGTTTGAATTGAATGTATGAATAACACGCAATGACTGTGGTTAAAAATGACATTTGGTTTACGTATATGACAATATTAACACTCACAATCATCAAAGTGTAATTAGAATTCGAAAATAAGCTTATATGAAGAATAGAATCATGCACATTTCGTTTCACAAGTTTGATTTGAATGTATGAATTACACGTTATGATTGTGGTTAGAAATGACATTTGATTTACTTATGAGACAATCCTAACACACACAATCATCTTAGTGTCATTAGAATTCGAAAATAAGCTTAAAAAGAAGAATAGAAGCATGCACAGTTCGTTTCACAAGTTTGATTTGAATGTATGAATAATATGCAATGAGTGTGGTTAAAAATGACATTTGTTTTATGTATATGACAATCCTAACACCCACAATCATCTAAGTGTCATTAGAATTCGAAAATAAGCTTAAAAGAAGAATAGAAGCGTGTATAGTTTATTTCACAAGTTTGATTTCAATGTATGTAACAAGCAATGAGTATGGTTAGAAATAACATTTGGTTTTTTTATACGACAATCCTAATACAAACAATCATCTTAGAGTTATTAGAATTCGAAAATAAACTTAAAAGAAGAATAGAAGCATGCACAGTTCGTTTCACAAGTTTGAATTGAATGTATGAATTACACACAATGAGTGTGGTTAAAAATGACATTTGGTTTACGTATATGACAATCCTAACACTCACAATCATCTAAGTGTCACTAGAATTCGAAAATATGTTTAAATGAAGACTAGAAGCATGCACAGTTCGTTTCAAAAGCTTGATTTGAATGTTTGAATAACACGCAATGAGTGTGGTTAGAAATGATATTTGGTTTACTTATACGACAATCCTAATACACACAATCATCTTAGAGTTGTTAGAATTCGAAAACAAGTTTAAACGAAGAATAGAAGCAAGCACAGTTCGTTGCACAAGTTCGAATTGAATCAATGAATAACACGCAATGAGCGTATTTAGACATGACATTTTGTTTACTTATTTGACAATCCTAGCACACAAAATTATCTGAGTGTCATTAGATTTCGAAAATAAGCTTAATAGAAAAATAGAAGCATGCACAGTTCATTTCACAATTTTGAATTGAATGTATGAATAACACGCAATGAGTGTGGTTAAACAATGACATTTGGTTTACGTATATGACAATCCTAACAGTCACAATCATCTATGTGTGATTAGAATTCGAAAATAAGCTAAGAAGAAAAATAGAAGCATGCACAATTCGTTTCACAAGTTTGATTTGAATGTATGAATAACACCTAATGAGTGTGGTTAAAAATGACATTTGGTTTACTTATGCGACAATCCTAACACACATAATCATCTAAGAGTTATTATAATTCGAAAATAAGCTTAGAATTCGAAAATAAGCTTAAAAGAAGAATAGAAGCACGCACAGTTCGTTTCACAAGTTTAAATTGAATATATGAGTAACATGCAATTAGTGTGGTTAAAATGCGATTTGGTTCACGTATGCGACAATCCTAACACTCACAATCAGTTTAGTGTTATCAGAATTCGAGAATAAGCGTAAAAGAAAAATAGAAGCATGCACAGTTCGTTTCACAAGTTTCAATTGAATATATGAATAACACGCAATGAGAGTGTTTAGAAATGACATTTGTTTTAGTTATATGACAATCCTAACACACACAATCATGTTAGTGTCATTAGAATTCGAAAATAAGCTTAAAAGAAGAATAGAACTATGCACAGTTCGTTGCACAAGTTCGAATTGAATCTATGAATAACACGCAATATTAATGAGCTTATTTAGACATGACATTTGGTTTACTTATATGACAATCATAACACACAAAATCATCTTAGTGTCATTAGAATTCGAAAATAAGCTTAATAGAAAAATAGAAGCATGCACAGTTCATTTCATAAGTTTGAATTGAATGTATGAATAACACGCAATGACTGTGGTTAAAAATGACATTTGGTTTACGTATATGACAATATTAGCACTCACAATCATCAAAGTGTAATTAGAATTCGAAAATAAGCTTATATGAAGAATAGAATCATGCACAGTTCGTTTCACAAGTTTGATTTGAATGTATGAATTACACGCTATGATTGTGGTTAGAAATGACATTTGATTTACTTATAAGACAATCCTAACACACACAATCATCTTAGTGTCATTAGAATTCGAAAATACGCTTAAAAGAAGAATAGAAGCATGCACAGTTCGTTTCACAAGTTTGATTTGAATGTATGAATAATATGCAATGAGTGTGGTTAAAAATGACATTTGTTTTATGTATATGACAATCCTAACACCCACAATCATCTAAGTGTCATTAGAATTCGAAAACAAGCTTAAAAGAAGAATAGAAGCGTGTATAGTTCATTTCACAAGTTTGATTTCAATGTATGAATAACACGCAATGAGTATGGTTAGAAATGACATTTGGTTTTTTTTATACGACAATCCTAATACAAACAATCATCTTAGAGTTATTAGAATTCGAAAATAAACTTAAAAGAAGAATAGAAGCATGCACAGTTCGTTTCACAAGTTTGAATTGAATGTATGAATTCCACACAATGAGTGTGGTTAAAAATGACATTTGGTTTACGTATATGACAATCCTAACACTCACAATCATCTAAGTGTCACTAGAATTCGAAAATATGTTTAAATGAAGAGTAGAAGCATGCACAGTTTGTTTCAAAAGCTTGATTTGAATGTTTGAATAACACGCAATGAGTGTGGTTAGAAATGACATTTGGTTTACTTATACGACAATCCTAATACACACAATCATCTTAGAGTTGTTAGAATTCGAAAATAAGTTTAAACGAAGAATAGAAGCAAGCACAGTTTGTTGCACAAGTTCGAATTGAATCAATGAATAACACGCAATGAGCATATTTAGACATGACATGTGGTTTACTTATATGACAATCCTAGCACACAAAATTATCTGAGTGTCAATAGATTTCGAAAATAAGCTTAATAGAAAAATAGAAGCATGCACAGTTCATTTCACAAGTTTGAATTGAATGTATGAATAACACGCAATGAGTGTGGTTAAACAATGACATTTGGTTTACGTATATGACAATCCTAACACTCACAATCATCTATGTGTGATTAGAATTCGAAAATAAGCTTAGAAAAAAAATAGAAGCATGCACAATTCATTTCACAAGTTTGATTTGAATGTATGAATAACACGCAATGAGTGTGGTTAAAAATGACATTTGGTTTACTTATGCGACAATGCTAACACACACAATCATCTTAGAGTTATTGTAATTCGAAAATAAGCTTAGAATTCGAAAATAAGCTTTAAAGAAGAATAGAAGCACGCACAGTTCGTTTCACAAGTTTAAATTGAATGTATGAGCAACACGCAATTAGTGTGGTTAAAATGAGATTTGGTTCACGTATACGACAATCCTAACACTCACAATCATTTTAGTGTTATTACAATTCGAAAATAAGCGTAATACGCACAATCATCTTAGAGTTGTTAGAATTCGAAAATAAGTTTAAACGAAGAATAGAAGCAAGCACAGTTCGTTGCACAAGTTCGAATTGAATCAATGAATAACACGCAATGAGCGTATTTAGACATGACATTTGGTTTACTTATATGACAATCCTAGCACACAAAATTATCTGAGTGTCAATAGATTTCGAAAATAAGCTTAATAGAAAAATAGAAGCATGCACAGTTCATTTCACAAGTTTGAATTGAATGTATGAATAACACGCAATGAGTGTGGTTAAACAATGACATTTGGTTTACGTATATGACAATCCTAACACTCACAATCATCTATGTGTGATTAGAATTCGAAAATAAGCTTAGAAAAAAAATAGAAGCATGCACAATTCATTTCACAAGTTTGATTTGAATGTATGAATAACACGCAATGAGTGTGGTTAAAAATGACATTTGGTTTACTTATGCGACAATGCTAACACACACAATCATCTTAGAGTTATTGTAATTCGAAAATAAGCTTAGAATTCGAAAATAAGCTTTAAAGAAGAATAGAAGCACGCACAGTTCGTTTCACAAGTTTAAATTGAATGTATGAGCAACACGCAATTAGTGTGGTTAAAATGAGATTTGGTTCACGTATACGACAATCCTAACACTCACAATCATTTTAGTGTTATTACAATTCGAAAATAAGCGTAATACGCACAATCATCTTAGAGTTGTTAGAATTCGAAAATAAGTTTAAACGAAGAATAGAAGCAAGCACAGTTCGTTGCACAAGTTCGAATTGAATCAATGAATAACACGCAATGAGCGTATTTAGACATGACATTTGGTTTACTTATATGACAATCCTAGCACACAAAATTATCTGAGTGTCAATAGATTTCGAAAATAAGCTTAATAGAAAAATAGAAGCATGCACAGTTCATTTCACAAGTTTGAATTGAATGTATGAATAACACGCAATGAGTGTGGTTAAACAATGACATTTGGTTTACGTATATGACAATCCTAACACTCACAATCATCTATGTGTGATTAGAATTCGAAAATAAGCTTAGAAAAAAAATAGAAGCATGCACAATTCATTTCACAAGTTTGATTTGAATGTATGAATAACACGCAATGAGTGTGGTTAAAAATGACATTTGGTTTACTTATGCGACAATGCTAACACACACAATCATCTTAGAGTTATTGTAATTCGAAAATAAGCTTAGAATTCGAAAATAAGCTTTAAAGAAGAATAGAAGCACGCACAGTTCGTTTCACAAGTTTAAATTGAATGTATGAGCAACACGCAATTAGTGTGGTTAAAATGAGATTTGGTTCACGTATACGACAATCCTAACACTCACAATCATTTTAGTGTTATTACAATTCGAAAATAAGCGTAATACGCACAATCATCTTAGAGTTGTTAGAATTCGAAAATAAGTTTAAACGAAGAATAGAAGCAAGCACAGTTCGTTGCACAAGTTCGAATTGAATCAATGAATAACACGCAATGAGCTAATTTAGACATGACATTTGGTTTACTTATATGACAATCCTAGCACACAAAATTCGAAAATAAGCTTAATAGAAAAATAGAAGCATGCAATGTTCATTTCACAAGTTTGAATTGAATGTATGAATAACACGCAATGAGTGTGGTTAAACAATGACATTTGGTTTACGTATATGACAATCCTAATACTCACAATCATCTATGTGTGATTAGAATTCGAAAATAAGCTTAGAAGAAAAATAGAAGCATGCACAGTTCGTTTCACAAGTTTGATTTGAATGTATGAATAACACGCAATGAGTGTGGTTAAAAATAACATTTGGTTTATGTATATGACAATATTAACACTCACAATCATCAAAGTTTAATTAGAATTCGAAAATAAGCTTATATGAAGAATAGAAGCATGCACAGTTCGTTTCACAAGTTTGAACTGAATGTATGAATTACACACAATGAGTGTGGTTAAAAATGACATTTGGTTTACGTATATGACAATCCTAACACTCACAATCATCTAAGTGTCACTAGAATTCGAAAATATGTTTAAATGAACACTAGAAGCATGCACTGTTCGTTTCAAAACCTTGATTTGAATGTTTGAATAACACGCAATGATTGTGGTTAGAAATGACATTTGTTTTACTTATACGACAATCCTAATACACACAATCATCTTTGAGTTGTTAGAATTCGAAAATAAGCTTAAAAGAAGAATAGAAGCATGCACAGTTCGTTGCACAAGTTCGAATTGAATTTATGAATAACACGCAGTATTAATGAGCTTATTTAGACATGACATTTGGTTTACTTATATGACAATCATAACACACAAAATCATCTTAGAGTCATTAGAATTCGAAAATAAGCTTAATAGAAAAATAGAAGCATGCATAGTTCATTTCAAAAGTTTGAATTGAATGTATGAATAACACACAATGACTGTGGTTAAAAATGACAGTTTACGTATATGACAATATTAACACTCAAAATCATCAGAGTGTAATTAGAATTCGAAAATAAGCTTATATGAAGAATAGAATCATGCACAGTTCGTTTCACAAGTTTGATTTGAATGTATGAATTACACGCTATGATTGTGGTTAGAAATGACGTTTGATTTACTTATAAGAGAATCCTAACACACACAATCATCTTAGTGTCATTAGAATTCGAAAATAAGCTTAATAGAAAAATAGAAGCATGCACAGTTCATTTCACAAGTTTGAATTGAATGTATGAATAACACGCAATGACTGTGGTTAAAAATGACATTTGGTTTACGTATATGACAATATTAACACTCACAATCATCAAAGTGTAATTAGAATTCGAAAATAAGCTTATATGAAGAATAGAAGCATGCACAGTTCGTTTCACAAGTTTGATTTGAATGTATGAATAACACGCAATGAGTGTGGTTAAAAATAACATTTGGTTTATGTATATGACAATATTAACACTCACAATCATCAAAGTTTAATTAGAATTCGAAAATAAGCTTATATGAAGAATAGAAGCATGCACAGTTCGTTTCACAAGTTTGAACTGAATGTATGAATTACACACAATGAGTGTGGTTAAAAATGACATTTGGTTTACGTATATGACAATCCTAACACTCACAATCATCTAAGTGTCACTAGAATTCGAAAATATGTTTAAATGAACACTAGAAGCATGCACTGTTCGTTTCAAAACCTTGATTTGAATGTTTGAATAACACGCAATGATTGTGGTTAGAAATGACATTTGGTTTACTTATACGACAATCCTAATACACACAATCATCTTTGAGTTGTTAGAATTCGAAAATAAGCTTAAACGAAGAATAGAAGCAAGCACAGTTCGTTGCACAAGTTCGAATTGAATCAATGAATACCACGCAATGAGCTAATTTAGACATGACATTTGGTTTACTTATATGACAATCCTAGCACACAAAATTCGAAAATAAGCTTAATAGAAAAATAGAAGCATGCAATGTTCATTTCACAAGTTTGAATTGAATGTATGAATAACACGCAATGAGTGTGGTTAAACAATGACATTTGTTTTACGTATATGACAATCCTAATACTCACAATCATCTATGTGTGATTAGAATTCGAAAATAAGCTTAGAAGAAAAATAGAAGCATGCACAGTTCGTTTCACAAGTTTGATTTGAATGTATGAATAACACGCAATGAGTGTGGTTAAAAATAACATTTGGTTTATGTATATGACAATATTAACACTCACAATCATCAAAGTTTAATTAGAATTCGAAAATAAGCTTATATGAAGAATAGAAGCATGCACAGTTCGTTTCACAAGTTTGAACTGAATGTATGAATTACACACAATGAGTGTGGTTAAAAATGACATTTGGTTTACGTATATGACAATCCTAACACTCACAATCATCTAAGTGTCACTAGAATTCGAAAATATGTTTAAATGAACACTAGAAGCATGCACTGTTCGTTTCAAAACCTTGATTTGAATGTTTGAATAACACGCAATGATTGTGGTTAGAAATGACATTTGGTTTACTTATACGACAATCCTAATACACACAATCATCTTTGAGTTGTTAGAATTCGAAAATAAGCTTAAAAGAAGAATAGAAGCATGCACAGTTCGTTGCACAAGTTCGAATTGAATTTATGAATAACACGCAGTATTAATGAGCTTATTTAGACATGACATTTGGTTTACTTATATGACAATCATAACACACAAAATCATCTTAGAGTCATTAGAATTCGAAAATAAGCTTAATAGAAAAATAGAAGCATGCATAGTTCATTTCAAAAGTTTGAATTGAATGTATGAATAACACACAATGACTGTGGTTAAAAATGACAGTTTACGTATATGACAATATTAACACTCAAAATCATCAGAGTGTAATTAGAATTCGAAAATAAGCTTATATGAAGAATAGAATCATGCACAGTTCGTTTCACAAGTTTGATTTGAATGTATGAATTACACGCTATGATTGTGGTTAGAAATGACGTTTGATTTACTTATAAGAGAATCCTAACACACACAATCATCTTAGTGTCATTAGAATTCGAAAATAAGCTTAATAGAAAAATAGAAGCATGCACAGTTCATTTCACAAGTTTGAATTGAATGTATGAATAACACGCAATGACTGTGGTTAAAAATGACATTTGGTTTACGTATATGACAATATTAACACTCACAATCATCAAAGTGTAATTAGAATTCGAAAATAAGGTTATATGAAGAATAGAATCATGCACATTTCGTTTCACAAGTTTGATTTGAATGTATGAATTACACGTTATGATTGTGGTTAGAAATGACATTTGATTTACTTATGAGACAATCCTAACACACACAATCATCTTAGTGTCATTAGAATTCGAAAATAAGCTTAAAAAGAAGAATAGAAGCATGCACAGTTCGTTTCACAAGTTTGATTTGAATGTATGAATAATATGCAATGAGTGTGGTTAAAAATGACATTTGTTTTATGTATATGACAATCCTAACACCCACAATCATCTAAGTGTCATTAGAATTCGAAAATAAGCTTAAAAGAAGAATAGAAGCGTGTATAGTTTATTTCACAAGTTTGATTTCAATGTATGTAACAAGCAATGAGTATGGTTAGAAATAACATTTGGTTTTTTTATACGACAATCCTAATACAAACAATCATCTTAGAGTTATTAGAATTCGAAAATAAACTTAAAAGAAGAATAGAAGCATGCACAGTTCGTTTCACAAGTTTGAATTGAATGTATGAATTACACACAATGAGTGTGGTTAAAAATGACATTTGGTTTACGTATATGACAATCCTAACACTCACAATCATCTAAGTGTCACTAGAATTCGAAAATATGTTTAAATGAAGACTAGAAGCATGCACAGTTCGTTTCAAAAGCTTGATTTGAATGTTTGAATAACACGCAATGAGTGTGGTTAGAAATGATATTTGGTTTACTTATACGACAATCCTAATACACACAATCATCTTAGAGTTGTTAGAATTCGAAAACAAGTTTAAACGAAGAATAGAAGCAAGCACAGTTCGTTGCACAAGTTCGAATTGAATCAATGAATAACACGCAATGAGCGTATTTAGACATGACATTTTGTTTACTTATTTGACAATCCTAGCACACAAAATTATCTGAGTGTCATTAGATTTCGAAAATAAGCTTAATAGAAAAATAGAAGCATGCACAGTTCATTTCACAATTTTGAATTGAATGTATGAATAACACGCAATGAGTGTGGTTAAACAATGACATTTGGTTTACGTATATGACAATCCTAACAGTCACAATCATCTATGTGTGATTAGAATTCGAAAATAAGCTAAGAAGAAAAATAGAAGCATGCACAATTCGTTTCACAAGTTTGATTTGAATGTATGAATAACACCTAATGAGTGTGGTTAAAAATGACATTTGGTTTACTTATGCGACAATCCTAACACACATAATCATCTAAGAGTTATTATAATTCGAAAATAAGCTTAGAATTCGAAAATAAGCTTAAAAGAAGAATAGAAGCACGCACAGTTCGTTTCACAAGTTTAAATTGAATATATGAGTAACATGCAATTAGTGTGGTTAAAATGCGATTTGGTTCACGTATGCGACAATCCTAACACTCACAATCAGTTTAGTGTTATCAGAATTCGAGAATAAGCGTAAAAGAAAAATAGAAGCATGCACAGTTCGTTTCACAAGTTTCAATTGAATATATGAATAACACGCAATGAGAGTGTTTAGAAATGACATTTGTTTTAGTTATATGACAATCCTAACACACACAATCATGTTAGTGTCATTAGAATTCGAAAATAAGCTTAAAAGAAGAATAGAACTATGCACAGTTCGTTGCACAAGTTCGAATTGAATCTATGAATAACACGCAATATTAATGAGCTTATTTAGACATGACATTTGGTTTACTTATATGACAATCATAACACACAAAATCATCTTAGTGTCATTAGAATTCGAAAATAAGCTTAATAGAAAAATAGAAGCATGCACAGTTCATTTCATAAGTTTGAATTGAATGTATGAATAACACGCAATGACTGTGGTTAAAAATGACATTTGGTTTACGTATATGACAATATTAGCACTCACAATCATCAAAGTGTAATTAGAATTCGAAAATAAGCTTATATGAAGAATAGAATCATGCACAGTTCGTTTCACAAGTTTGATTTGAATGTATGAATTACACGCTATGATTGTGGTTAGAAATGACATTTGATTTACTTATAAGACAATCCTAACACACACAATCATCTTAGTGTCATTAGAATTCGAAAATACGCTTAAAAGAAGAATAGAAGCATGCACAGTTCGTTTCACAAGTTTGATTTGAATGTATGAATAATATGCAATGAGTGTGGTTAAAAATGACATTTGTTTTATGTATATGACAATCCTAACACCCACAATCATCTAAGTGTCATTAGAATTCGAAAACAAGCTTAAAAGAAGAATAGAAGCGTGTATAGTTCATTTCACAAGTTTGATTTCAATGTATGAATAACACGCAATGAGTATGGTTAGAAATGACATTTGGTTTTTTTTATACGACAATCCTAATACAAACAATCATCTTAGAGTTATTAGAATTCGAAAATAAACTTAAAAGAAGAATAGAAGCATGCACAGTTCGTTTCACAAGTTTGAATTGAATGTATGAATTCCACACAATGAGTGTGGTTAAAAATGACATTTGGTTTACGTATATGACAATCCTAACACTCACAATCTTCTAAGTGTCACTAGAATTCGAAAATATGTTTAAATGAAGAGTAGAAGCATGCACAGTTTGTTTCAAAAGCTTGATTTGAATGTTTGAATAACACGCAATGAGTGTGGTTAGAAATGACATTTGGTTTACTTATACGACAATCCTAATACACACAATCATCTTAGAGTTGTTAGAATTCGAAAATAAGTTTAAACGAAGAATAGAAGCAAGCACAGTTTGTTGCACAAGTTCGAATTGAATCAATGAATAACACGCAATGAGCATATTTAGACATGACATGTGGTTTACTTATATGACAATCCTAGCACACAAAATTATCTGAGTGTCAATAGATTTCGAAAATAAGCTTAATAGAAAAATAGAAGCATGCACAGTTCATTTCACAAGTTTGAATTGAATGTATGAATAACACGCAATGAGTGTGGTTAAACAATGACATTTGGTTTACGTATATGACAATCCTAACACTCACAATCATCTATGTGTGATTAGAATTCGAAAATAAGCTTAGAAAAAAAATAGAAGCATGCACAATTCATTTCACAAGTTTGATTTGAATGTATGAATAACACGCAATGAGTGTGGTTAAAAATGACATTTGGTTTACTTATGCGACAATGCTAACACACACAATCATCTTAGAGTTATTGTAATTCGAAAATAAGCTTAGAATTCGAAAATAAGCTTTAAAGAAGAATAGAAGCACGCACAGTTCGTTTCACAAGTTTAAATTGAATGTATGAGCAACACGCAATTAGTGTGGTTAAAATGAGATTTGGTTCACGTATACGACAATCCTAACACTCACAATCATTTTAGTGTTATTACAATTCGAAAATAAGCGTAATACGCACAATCATCTTAGAGTTGTTAGAATTCGAAAATAAGTTTAAACGAAGAATAGAAGCAAGCACAGTTCGTTGCACAAGTTCGAATTGAATCAATGAATAACACGCAATGAGCGTATTTAGACATGACATTTGGTTTACTTATATGACAATCCTAGCACACAAAATTATCTGAGTGTCAATAGATTTCGAAAATAAGCTTAATAGAAAAATAGAAGCATGCACAGTTCATTTCACAAGTTTGAATTGAATGTATGAATAACACGCAATGAGTGTGGTTAAACAATGACATTTGGTTTACGTATATGACAATCCTAACACTCACAATCATCTATGTGTGATTAGAATTCGAAAATAAGCTTAGAAAAAAAATAGAAGCATGCACAATTCATTTCACAAGTTTGATTTGAATGTATGAATAACACGCAATGAGTGTGGTTAAAAATGACATTTGGTTTACTTATGCGACAATGCTAACACACACAATCATCTTAGAGTTATTGTAATTCGAAAATAAGCTTAGAATTCGAAAATAAGCTTTAAAGAAGAATAGAAGCACGCACAGTTCGTTTCACAAGTTTAAATTGAATGTATGAGCAACACGCAATTAGTGTGGTTAAAATGAGATTTGGTTCACGTATACGACAATCCTAACACTCACAATCATTTTAGTGTTATTACAATTCGAAAATAAGCGTAATACGCACAATCATCTTAGAGTTGTTAGAATTCGAAAATAAGTTTAAACGAAGAATAGAAGCAAGCACAGTTCGTTGCACAAGTTCGAATTGAATCAATGAATAACACGCAATGAGCGTATTTAGACATGACATTTGGTTTACTTATATGACAATCCTAGCACACAAAATTATCTGAGTGTCAATAGATTTCGAAAATAAGCTTAATAGAAAAATAGAAGCATGCACAGTTCATTTCACAAGTTTGAATTGAATGTATGAATAACACGCAATGAGTGTGGTTAAACAATGACATTTGGTTTACGTATATGACAATCCTAACACTCACAATCATCTATGTGTGATTAGAATTCGAAAATAAGCTTAGAAAAAAAATAGAAGCATGCACAATTCATTTCACAAGTTTGATTTGAATGTATGAATAACACGCAATGAGTGTGGTTAAAAATGACATTTGGTTTACTTATGCGACAATGCTAACACACACAATCATCTTAGAGTTATTGTAATTCGAAAATAAGCTTAGAATTCGAAAATAAGCTTTAAAGAAGAATAGAAGCACGCACAGTTCGTTTCACAAGTTTAAATTGAATGTATGAGCAACACGCAATTAGTGTGGTTAAAATGAGATTTGGTTCACGTATACGACAATCCTAACACTCACAATCATTTTAGTGTTATTACAATTCGAAAATAAGCGTAATACGCACAATCATCTTAGAGTTGTTAGAATTCGAAAATAAGTTTAAACGAAGAATAGAAGCAAGCACAGTTCGTTGCACAAGTTCGAATTGAATCAATGAATAACACGCAATGAGCTAATTTAGACATGACATTTGGTTTACTTATATGACAATCCTAGCACACAAAATTCGAAAATAAGCTTAATAGAAAAATAGAAGCATGCAATGTTCATTTCACAAGTTTGAATTGAATGTATGAATAACACGCAATGAGTGTGGTTAAACAATGACATTTGGTTTACGTATATGACAATCCTAATACTCACAATCATCTATGTGTGATTAGAATTCGAAAATAAGCTTAGAAGAAAAATAGAAACATGCACAGTTCGTTTCACAAGTTTGATTTGAATGTATGAATAACACGCAATGAGTGTGGTTAAAAATAACATTTGGTTTATGTATATGACAATATTAACACTCACAATCATCAAAGTTTAATTAGAATTCGAAAATAAGCTTATATGAAGAATAGAAGCATGCACAGTTCGTTTCACAAGTTTGAACTGAATGTATGAATTACACACAATGAGTGTGGTTAAAAATGACATTTGGTTTACGTATATGACAATCCTAACACTCACAATCATCTAAGTGTCACTAGAATTCGAAAATATGTTTAAATGAACACTAGAAGCATGCACTGTTCGTTTCAAAACCTTGATTTGAATGTTTGAATAACACGCAATGAGTGTGGTTAGAAATGACATTTGGTTTACTTATACGACAATCCTAATACACACAATCATCTTTGAGTTGTTAGAATTCGAAAATAAGCTTAAAAGAAGAATAGAAGCATGCACAGTTCGTTGCACAAGTTCGAATTGAATTTATGAATAACACGCAGTATTAATGAGCTTATTTAGACATGACATTTGGTTTACTTATATGACAATCATAACACACAAAATCATCTTAGAGTCATTAGAATTCGAAAATAAGCTTAATAGAAAAATAGAAGCATGCATAGTTCATTTCAAAAGTTTGAATTGAATGTATGAATAACACACAATGACTGTGGTTAAAAATGACAGTTTACGTATATGACAATATTAACACTCAAAATCATCAGAGTGTAATTAGAATTCGAAAATAAGCTTATATGAAGAATAGAATCATGCACAGTTCGTTTCACAAGTTTGATTTGAATGTATGAATTACACGCTATGATTGTGGTTAGAAATGACGTTTGATTTACTTATAAGAGAATCCTAACACACACAATCATCTTAGTGTCATTAGAATTCGAAAATAAGCTTAATAGAAAAATAGAAGCATGCACAGTTCATTTCACAAGTTTGAATTGAATGTATGAATAACACGCAATGACTGTGGTTAAAAATGACATTTGGTTTACGTATATGACAATATTAACACTCACAATCATCAAAGTGTAATTAGAATTCGAAAATAAGCTTATATGAAGAATAGAATCATGCACATTTCGTTTCACAAGTTTGATTTGAATGTATGAATTACACGTTATGATTGTGGTTAGAAATGACATTTGATTTACTTATGAGACAATCCTAACACACACAATCATCTTAGTGTCATTAGAATTCGAAAATAAGCTTAAAAAGAAGAATAGAAGCATGCACAGTTCGTTTCACAAGTTTGATTTGAATGTATGAATAATATGCAATGAGTGTGGTTAAAAATGACATTTGTTTTATGTATATGACAATCCTAACACCCACAATCATCTAAGTGTCATTAGAATTCGAAAATAAGCTTAAAAGAAGAATAGAAGCGTGTATAGTTTATTTCACAAGTTTGATTTCAATGTATGTAACAAGCAATGAGTATGGTTAGAAATAACATTTGGTTTTTTTATACGACAATCCTAATACAAACAATCATCTTAGAGTTATTAGAATTCGAAAATAAACTTAAAAGAAGAATAGAAGCATGCACAGTTCGTTTCACAAGTTTGAATTGAATGTATGAATTACACACAATGAGTGTGGTTAAAAATGACATTTGGTTTACGTATATGACAATCCTAACACTCACAATCATCTAAGTGTCACTAGAATTCGAAAATATGTTTAAATGAAGACTAGAAGCATGCACAGTTCGTTTCAAAAGCTTGATTTGAATGTTTGAATAACACGCAATGAGTGTGGTTAGAAATGATATTTGGTTTACTTATACGACAATCCTAATACACACAATCATCTTAGAGTTGTTAGAATTCGAAAACAAGTTTAAACGAAGAATAGAAGCAAGCACAGTTCGTTGCACAAGTTCGAATTGAATCAATGAATAACACGCAATGAGCGTATTTAGACATGACATTTTGTTTACTTATTTGACAATCCTAGCACACAAAATTATCTGAGTGTCATTAGATTTCGAAAATAAGCTTAATAGAAAAATAGAAGCATGCACAGTTCATTTCACAATTTTGAATTGAATGTATGAATAACACGCAATGAGTGTGGTTAAACAATGACATTTGGTTTACGTATATGACAATCCTAACAGTCACAATCATCTATGTGTGATTAGAATTCGAAAATAAGCTAAGAAGAAAAATAGAAGCATGCACAATTCGTTTCACAAGTTTGATTTGAATGTATGAATAACACCTAATGAGTGTGGTTAAAAATGACATTTGGTTTACTTATGCGACAATCCTAACACACATAATCATCTAAGAGTTATTATAATTCGAAAATAAGCTTAGAATTCGAAAATAAGCTTAAAAGAAGAATAGAAGCACGCACAGTTCGTTTCACAAGTTTAAATTGAATATATGAGTAACATGCAATTAGTGTGGTTAAAATGCGATTTGGTTCACGTATGCGACAATCCTAACACTCACAATCAGTTTAGTGTTATCAGAATTCGAGAATAAGCGTAAAAGAAAAATAGAAGCATGCACAGTTCGTTTCACAAGTTTCAATTGAATATATGAATAACACGCAATGAGAGTGTTTAGAAATGACATTTGTTTTAGTTATATGACAATCCTAACACACACAATCATGTTAGTGTCATTAGAATTCGAAAATAAGCTTAAAAGAAGAATAGAACTATGCACAGTTCGTTGCACAAGTTCGAATTGAATCTATGAATAACACGCAATATTAATGAGCTTATTTAGACATGACATTTGGTTTACTTATATGACAATCATAACACACAAAATCATCTTAGTGTCATTAGAATTCGAAAATAAGCTTAATAGAAAAATAGAAGCATGCACAGTTCATTTCATAAGTTTGAATTGAATGTATGAATAACACGCAATGACTGTGGTTAAAAATGACATTTGGTTTACGTATATGACAATATTAGCACTCACAATCATCAAAGTGTAATTAGAATTCGAAAATAAGCTTATATGAAGAATAGAATCATGCACAGTTCGTTTCACAAGTTTGATTTGAATGTATGAATTACACGCTATGATTGTGGTTAGAAATGACATTTGATTTACTTATAAGACAATCCTAACACACACAATCATCTTAGTGTCATTAGAATTCGAAAATACGCTTAAAAGAAGAATAGAAGCATGCACAGTTCGTTTCACAAGTTTGATTTGAATGTATGAATAATATGCAATGAGTGTGGTTAAAAATGACATTTGTTTTATGTATATGACAATCCTAACACCCACAATCATCTAAGTGTCATTAGAATTCGAAAACAAGCTTAAAAGAAGAATAGAAGCGTGTATAGTTCATTTCACAAGTTTGATTTCAATGTATGAATAACACGCAATGAGTATGGTTAGAAATGACATTTGGTTTTTTTTATACGACAATCCTAATACAAACAATCATCTTAGAGTTATTAGAATTCGAAAATAAACTTAAAAGAAGAATAGAAGCATGCACAGTTCGTTTCACAAGTTTGAATTGAATGTATGAATTCCACACAATGAGTGTGGTTAAAAATGACATTTGGTTTACGTATATGACAATCCTAACACTCACAATCATCTAAGTGTCACTAGAATTCGAAAATATGTTTAAATGAAGAGTAGAAGCATGCACAGTTTGTTTCAAAAGCTTGATTTGAATGTTTGAATAACACGCAATGAGTGTGGTTAGAAATGACATTTGGTTTACTTATACGACAATCCTAATACACACAATCATCTTAGAGTTGTTAGAATTCGAAAATAAGTTTAAACGAAGAATAGAAGCAAGCACAGTTTGTTGCACAAGTTCGAATTGAATCAATGAATAACACGCAATGAGCATATTTAGACATGACATGTGGTTTACTTATATGACAATCCTAGCACACAAAATTATCTGAGTGTCAATAGATTTCGAAAATAAGCTTAATAGAAAAATAGAAGCATGCACAGTTCATTTCACAAGTTTGAATTGAATGTATGAATAACACGCAATGAGTGTGGTTAAACAATGACATTTGGTTTACGTATATGACAATCCTAACACTCACAATCATCTATGTGTGATTAGAATTCGAAAATAAGCTTAGAAAAAAAATAGAAGCATGCACAATTCATTTCACAAGTTTGATTTGAATGTATGAATAACACGCAATGAGTGTGGTTAAAAATGACATTTGGTTTACTTATGCGACAATGCTAACACACACAATCATCTTAGAGTTATTGTAATTCGAAAATAAGCTTAGAATTCGAAAATAAGCTTTAAAGAAGAATAGAAGCACGCACAGTTCGTTTCACAAGTTTAAATTGAATGTATGAGCAACACGCAATTAGTGTGGTTAAAATGAGATTTGGTTCACGTATACGACAATCCTAACACTCACAATCATTTTAGTGTTATTACAATTCGAAAATAAGCGTAATACGCACAATCATCTTAGAGTTGTTAGAATTCGAAAATAAGTTTAAACGAAGAATAGAAGCAAGCACAGTTCGTTGCACAAGTTCGAATTGAATCAATGAATAACACGCAATGAGCGTATTTAGACATGACATTTGGTTTACTTATATGACAATCCTAGCACACAAAATTATCTGAGTGTCAATAGATTTCGAAAATAAGCTTAATAGAAAAATAGAAGCATGCACAGTTCATTTCACAAGTTTGAATTGAATGTATGAATAACACGCAATGAGTGTGGTTAAACAATGACATTTGGTTTACGTATATGACAATCCTAACACTCACAATCATCTATGTGTGATTAGAATTCGAAAATAAGCTTAGAAAAAAAATAGAAGCATGCACAATTCATTTCACAAGTTTGATTTGAATGTATGAATAACACGCAATGAGTGTGGTTAAAAATGACATTTGGTTTACTTATGCGACAATGCTAACACACACAATCATCTTAGAGTTATTGAAATTCGAAAATAAGCTTAGAATTCGAAAATAAGCTTTAAAGAAGAATAGAAGCACGCACAGTTCGTTTCACAAGTTTAAATTGAATGTATGAGCAACACGCAATTAGTGTGGTTAAAATGAGATTTGGTTCACGTATACGACAATCCTAACACTCAGAATCATTTTAGTGTTATTACAATTCGAAAATAAGCGTAATACGCACAATCATCTTAGAGTTGTTAGAATTCGAAAATAAGTTTAAACGAAGAATAGAAGCAAGCACAGTTCGTTGCACAAGTTCGAATTGAATCAATGAATAACACACAATGAGCGTATTTAGACATGACATTTGGTTTACTTATATGACAATCCTAGCACACAAAATTATCTGAGTGTCAATAGATTTCGAAAATAAGCTTAATAGAAAAATAGAAGCATGCACAGTTCATTTCACAAATTTGAATTGAATGTATGAATAACACGCAATGAGTGTGGTTAAACAATGACATTTGGTTTACCTATATGACAATCCTAACACTCACAATCATCTATGTGTGATTAGAATTCGAAAATAAGCTTAGAAAAAAAAATAGAAGCATGCACAATTCGTTTCACAATTTTGATTTGAATGTATGAATAACACGTAATGAGTGTGGTTAAAAATGTCATTTGGTTTACTTATGCGACAATGCTAACACACACAATCATCTTAGAGTTATTATAATTCGAAAATAAGCTTAGAATTCGAAAATAAGCTTAAAAGAAGAATAGAAGCACGCACAGTTCGTTTCACAAGTTTAAATTGAATATATGAGCAACACGCAATTAGTGTGGTTAAAATGAGATTTGGTACACGTATACGACAATCCTAACACTCACAATCATTTTAGTGTTATTACAATTCGAAAATAAGCGTAAAAGTAGAATAGAAGCATGCACAATTCGTTTCACAAGTTTAAATTGAATGTATGAGTAACACGCTATTAGTGTGGTTTAAATGAGATTTGGTTCACGTATACGACAATCCTAACACTCACAATCATTTTAGTGTTATTAGAATTCGAAAATAAGCGTAAAAGTAGAATAGAAACATGCACAGTTCGTTTCACTAGTTTCGATTGAATATATGAATAACACGCAATGAGAGTGTTTAGAAATGACATTTGTTTTAGTTATATGACAATCCTAACACACACAATTATGTTAGTGTTATTAGAATTCGAAAATAAGCTTAAAAGAAGAATAGAAGCATGCACACTTCGTTGCACAAGTTCGAATTGAATCTATGAATAACACGCAATATTAATGAGCTTATTTAGACATGACATTTGGTTTACTTATATGACAATCATAACACACAAAATCATCTTAGTGTCATTAGAATTCGAAAATAAGCTTAATAGAAAAATAGAAGCATGCACAGTTCATTTCATAAGTTTGAATTGAATGTATGAATAACACGCAATGACTGTGGTTAAAAATGACATTTGGTTTACGTATATGACAATATTAACACTCGCCATCGTCAAAGTGTAATTAGAATTCGAAAATAAGCTTATATGAAGAATAGAATCATGCACAGTTCGTTTCACAAGTTTGATTTGAATCTATGAATTACACGCTATGATTGTGGTTAGAAATGACATTTGATTTACTTATAAGACAATCCTAACACACACAATCATCTTAGTGTCATTAGAATTCGAAAATACGCTTAAAAGAAGAATAGAAGCATGCACAGTTCGTTTCACAAGTTTGATTTGAATGTATGAATAATATGCAATGAGTGTGGTTAAAAATGACATTTGTTTTATGTATATGACAATCCTAACACCCACAATCATCTAAGTGTCATTAGAATTCGAAAACAAGCTTAAAAGAAGAATAGAAGCGTGTATAGTTCATTTCACAAGTTTGATTTCAATGTATGAATAACACGCAATGAGTATGGTTAGAAAGGACATTTGGTTTTTTTTATACGACAATCCTAATACAAACAATCATCTTAGAGTTATTAGAATTCGAAAATAAACTTAAAAGAAGAATAGAAGCATGCACAGTTCGTTTCACAAGTTTGAATTGAATGTATGAATTACACACAATGAGTGTGGTTAAAAATGACATTTGGTTTACGTATATGACAATCCTAACACTCACAATCATCTAAGTGTCACTAGAATTCGAAAATATGTTTAAATGAAGACTAGAAGCATGCACAGTTTGTTTCAAAAGCTTGATTTGAATGTTTGAATAACACGCAATGAGTGCGATTAGAAATGACATTTGGTTTTCTTATACGACAATCCTAATACACTACTACATTAATGACATATTGCAACACCTTAAAATCGTTACCTTAGACCCAAATAAACGTTACAATAGACCTAAGGTAACGCGCAGAGGCGCTGCAAATACCCGCGCTGCATTAGGTCTAAGGTAACGCAAATTTGGGTCTAATGTAACGCTTATTGCTTTGAATCATGTAAGCGTTACCTTAGCTCATAGTGTTGTTACAATAGGTATAATGTAAAGCTAACGAAGCTAAGGCAACGCTCTTGCTTTCAATTGCAATGATATGCACTGCATCTAATGCAACGCTAACTAGAATGACCGACATTAATACTATTTTGGCGGAAATAATAATAATAATAATAATAATAATAATAATAATAATAATATTATTATTATTATTATTATTATTATTATTATTATTATTATTATTATTATTATTATTATTATTATTTACCGTATGTATATAATAAGAAAAGTACAAATAATATTAAAATAATTAATTTGATAGCTTATAATTAATTAATAAATAGCGCTTTGATTACAAAATCCAATCAAGCTATCTAAAATGTATGTGCCAAGACGTATAATGACCACCTACAGCTCAAAAGCCAAAACAAATTGCTAGCACATGAGATAATCGTTTCTTATCCAAAAAATTATATCTACAAAATTTCATTGGCTAGCTAGTAGCTTGAGCTTTGCTTAAAGTCTTTCCGCACTACTCCAATAAAGCATCATCTTTGTTGCGATCCTCAATCATCTACAAACATTGAGAAGCAAAATGGCAACAATAATATCAAATTCCTTGCAAAACAAATAATGTTACTTTTGTGAATGACATAATGTCGAGGGAATTGATACACTATCAAACCTAAAATTTCAAACTAAGGGATATAATCTCCCTATATATGTTGCGTTCCTATAGAAAATTCGCCATGACCTCCACGTAAGATACACATCCAAAAAAATCATACGACCATATCATAGAATCCTGCATAGCAATCTCCACAACCACCACTACTTCCACCATGTTGTACACTTCACCAACCATATCCATGCCAACACTACTTCACAAAATTTATATGAAATGACAAGTTTATATTATAAGATTGGCCCTCTATAAGAAATCCTCTTATGACAAAGAAGAACAAAGAGGGGAATACACGAATAAGAGAGCCAATGCTTCTCCATCTAGATTGGTGTCTGCCTTGATAGCATACTAACATACCAAAGCTAAGAGATCAGACCAGACTAACAAATGAAACTCAAGCTAAGCAACAGTATACAACTCCCTTTTGCTCATAGTTTCCATTATGTTGTTCTTTCTTATTTTACTTATAACATTGTCCAAAAAAAATCCAAGATGTGCACAACTATCCAACTTTCAGCATTATGACCAGTGCTTATAGTTCAAAGCAACCACGTCAGAATGTCTTTGACAACCAGGCTACTAATTTAGTTCAACCAAGTCATAGTCTCTAACTCCATTCGTTCTCTTTTGGTAGTAAATTTAGTTCTCATACCATAGAAGCGTCATAAAGTCAGTTGATATAGAGAAAGAGCAAGAGAGTTTAAAAGATAGAGAGAGAAAAGTATTGAACCTGATTAGCTGTGCTCGTTCCAACTGATGGTAGGCTATTTTGCGTATCTTGATGTTTTTTGGGATCACTACTTGGATCACGAGGCTGAATGCTCACATGAAAATCAGGAACAACGAGATTCATACCAGGATTTGCTGCCTGAAATTGGGTGATGATGGTGGTAGCTATCTGATGTCCAATACGTGACACTACATCTGATTGTATTCTCTCCATATAAAGCACAATACCAACAAATTAAAGCACAATAAAGTACCAACAAATTAAAAATAAAGTACAAATTTAAAGTATTAGCTATTAACCACAAACATGAACTAACAACAATGATGTTTTGATACTCACATGTCTAGAAACATTGAGACGGGGCCCTTGAGTTGTAATCTAGAACCACCAGCAAAAGAGAGTAGTCTTAGAAACACCAATTGAAGAGCTGCGAGAGAAGCCAAAAACACCACCAAGCACTAGTCAAAACAAAAATATAACCAGTAGCTCACAATGTAGAATCATGGAGAAAAGAGTATGCTATGAAATCATAAAATCATACGAGAGTAAACTTTTTGCATTTACTTTGTCATTCTTGCCATATTGTCATAAGAAGCCTATTTCATTCAGAAAGATCATTACTTTCACATCTAAATCTGAAATCGTCAACAGCAGGTGGACTTCTAATAGAGCAGCCGTGCTCAGTGAAAGGGTGAAGGCATTCTGGTTTAGAACAGTGCCATGTACACTTTTGTACTATGTGTATAACTACTCTTGAGTCATTCCGGTAAAATACTTAAAAAGGAAAGAGATATTTTATGTTGCAGACAGGGGATTCAAAAAGCAGATATCAAGGCAATAAAGTGAACCAAAATCCTGTGACTGTTTCACTTTTCATAGCCCACCAGCATACGAGAACAGGTTAACCCGAAGTAAGTAGTGTGAAAGATCAAACACTTAACAAGTGACAACATTATGTTTTCATAAATTCAATGTTTTCCAAGTCTGTCTTCTTTAAGCAATTTTTCTCAGAATGTATGAAATATGTAGGTCTAGACTGTACAGAGCAGTTTCTACTTTCTAACAGGGAAACTACTGAAGGGAAGCAGGCGAAAACTCATTCCTAGGGAGACATACTGATATACAGAAGGTCTACGTAATGTTGTTGATGCAGGTGCATAGGTCTCCTCAAGTACTTTGTTTAACAGATGCACATTGTTCCCTCGACTGGTCCCGACATTGTTCCCTCGACTGGTCCATGCACCATATCGACATTGGTCCCTCGACGGGTCCATGCGTTATTCATGAGTTCACGACGATGCTTGATATGGTCTAAGAAGTTTTCTATACTCAGAGCTGCCATAAATGATCAAGTTATTTAATAATAATTTGTTATTATTAACTTGATTATATATGATTGATCATCTCATATATTGTGGATTAATTTCACTCTAATATTTCAGAAATCATCAGCTCCAAGTGGTGGAACACTAGCCTACTGTCACCCAGTTGTTTTTAAAGAAGAAGTCTTGACTATCCAAATGCAAAAGCTCATGCTCAGCCTTTCAATTCCTAAATTATCTAAACTTAATTCCTTTTAAGTTGATAATTTACTTAAATAATATCTTATGTAAATATATCTTGTTTGTGTGTATCAAGGTTGCTAGTGGGGATCATTACCCGTGCAATTTCTAGCTGCAGGAAGGCACAACTGTTCAGGCCCTTTTTCCTTTCTTTTGTTATTGTAATCTAGTGATATTTTCATGTTTTATTATTGTTTATGGCAAAGGAGTATGAACACTCATTTTGTCAAGTTCCAGCTTTCCTCATAAGGTAAGGAAAGCCTTGTATATTTAAGCTGCTATTGTTTTCTTAAGACAACAACTTGAAATATAAGCAAAACCTTGAGAATTCGTTCCTCTTCTTGGTCTTCAGTAAACTTGTGTTTAAGGAGCACTTGTTGGTGAGCCAACTGAACTCCGTACTCAGCTCAATTCCTAAACTAAAGATCTTTACAACACAATACTCACAAATTCATACAACATAAACAATCAGGTTTGCGCATGATTCCTAGGCAAAACACAAAGCAGTGAGTGAGTAAGGCAAGAATTATGTATATGCCGAGTGACAAACACAGCTTAAAAGAGTTGACAAATACAGAATCTGCTCCTTGGCTCATTTTTACGAAAACGCATCAGAAACATCAGTGGCATGGAGAAAGCCAGAAAACAATTTCCCTAGACTATGCATTATAGACAATAACAAATGTCTAGTGCAACTGCCAATGACTTACTGCCACAAAATCAAGCATAGAGAAAAGAAGCAGAAACCAGATACAAACCTCATTCAGGACTGCGAGTCTGGTCTTCAATAAATTTCAATGCTTCGTCTCTGGAGATAATATTGACCCGACTAACACCTTATTATGTATAATCAACAAAAATACAAACCCAGAATCATAAACAAGATATTAATGAAAAAAATGAAGTATAAAAATGAAGAGGGGATGAAATATGCAGGAAAAAATTACCTAATACATGACGAGGACGATAAAGCAGCGAGATGAAGATGGCTGAATCTGTCACCACCACCACCAGTGCGAAAGACCAAAGGAGAGCGAGTGTCGGAAATAGGACAAATTATGAGTACCCAATTCAGATTGAATTAAATTGGGGCTAAAAATTCATAAAAATTGGGGAAAACATCAAAATCATGAACCCAGAATACTTACTCAAAAGACTCGGGTCGATTTCGCCTAAATACTTCAATTTCTTGCCCAAATCAATTTGACCAAAATCATTCAAAATCAAAACTTGATGCGTGGGAGTAGTGAAGTTGAGATCAATTAAGGACGATACGGGATTGAGAAATTTGAGAGTATGTCATGATTTTTGTTGAATTTTCAGCTGAGAGAGTGAAGTTTGAGTTAGGGTTTGGGAATAGCATTGTCCAGTACAGAAAATTTGGGAGGGAGAAGCTCAGTTGTCGCGCCCAATTTTTAGCATGGCTTTTTTTTTTTTTTTTTTTTTTTAAAGTAGCGTTGCATTAGCTTAGGTAAGGCAACGGAAAATTTCAAATGCAACGCCTATCTATAGACCGTTACATTAGACGTTGCAATAGATACTTCCTTAGAGGAATAAATAGGAAAGTGTTGCAATAGGTTAGCAAATGTAACGCCTATCTATATACCGTTACATTAGAAGTGTTGCATTAGGTCATTTTTGTAGTAGTGATACACACAATCATCTTAGAGTTGTTAGAATTCGAAAATAAGTTTAAACGAAGAATAGAAGCAAGCACAGTTCGTTGCACAAGTTCGAATTGAATCAATGAATAACACGCAATGAGCATATTTAGACATGACATTTGGTTTACTTATATGACAATCCTAGCACACAAAATTATCTGAGTGTCAATAGATTTCGAAAATAAGCTTAATAGAAAAATAGAAGCATGTACAGTTCATTTCACAAGTTTGAATTGAATGTATGAATAACACGCAATGAGTGTGGTTAAACAATGACATTTGGTTTACGTATATGACAATCCTAACACTCACAATCATCTATGTGTGATTAGAATTCGAAAATAAGCTTAGAAAAAAAATAGAAGCATGCACAATTCATTTCACAAGTTTGATTTGAATGTATGAATAACACGCAATGAGTGTGGTTAAAAATGACATTTGGTTTACTTATGCGACAATGCTAACACACACAATCATCTTAGAGTTATTGTAATTCGAAAATAAGCTTAGAATTCGAAAATAAGCTTTAAAGAAGAATAGAAGCACGCACAGTTCGTTTCACAAGTTTAAATTGAATGTATGAGCAACACGCAATTAGTGTGGTTAAAATGAGATTTGGTTCACGTATACGACAATCCTAACACTCACAATCATTTTAGTGTTATTACAATTCGAAAATAAGCGTAATACGCACAATCATCTTAGAGTTGTTAGAATTCGAAAATAAGTTTAAACGAAGAATAGAAGCAAGCACAGTTCGTTGCACAAGTTCGAATTGAATCAATGAATAACACGCAATGAGCGTATTTAGACATGACATTTGGTTTACTTATATGACAATCCTAGCACACAAAATTATCTGAGTGTCAATAGATTTCGAAAATAAGCTTAATAGAAAAATAGAAGCATGCACAGTTCATTTCACAAGTTTGAATTGAATGTATGAATAACACGCAATGAGTGTGGTTAAACAATGACATTTGGTTTACGTATATGACAATCCTAACACTCACAATCATCTATGTGTGATTAGAATTCGAAAATAAGCTTAGAAAAAAAATAGAAGCATGCACAATTCATTTCACAAGTTTGATTTGAATGTATGAATAACACGCAATGAGTGTGGTTAAAAATGACATTTGGTTTACTTATGCGACAATGCTAACACACACAATCATCTTAGAGTTATTGTAATTCGAAAATAAGCTTAGAATTCGAAAATAAGCTTTAAAGAAGAATAGAAGCACGCACAGTTCGTTTCACAAGTTTAAATTGAATGTATGAGCAACACGCAATTAGTGTGGTTAAAATGAGATTTGGTTCACGTATACGACAATCCTAACACTCACAATCATTTTAGTGTTATTACAATTCGAAAATAAGCGTAATACGCACAATCATCTTAGAGTTGTTAGAATTCGAAAATAAGTTTAAACGAAGAATAGAAGCAAGCACAGTTCGTTGCACAAGTTCGAATTGAATCAATGAATAACACGCAATGAGCGTATTTAGACATGACATTTGGTTTACTTATATGACAATCCTAGCACACAAAATTATCTGAGTGTCAATAGATTTCGAAAATAAGCTTAATAGAAAAATAGAAGCATGCACAGTTCATTTCACAAGTTTGAATTGAATGTATGAATAACACGCAATGAGTGTGGTTAAACAATGACATTTGGTTTACGTATATGACAATCCTAACACTCACAATCATCTATGTGTGATTAGAATTCGAAAATAAGCTTAGAAAAAAAATAGAAGCATGCACAATTCATTTCACAAGTTTGATTTGAATGTATGAATAACACGCAATGAGTGTGGTTAAAAATGACATTTGGTTTACTTATGCGACAATGCTAACACACACAATCATCTTAGAGTTATTGTAATTCGAAAATAAGCTTAGAATTCGAAAATAAGCTTTAAAGAAGAATAGAAGCACGCACAGTTCGTTTCACAAGTTTAAATTGAATGTATGAGCAACACGCAATTAGTGTGGTTAAAATGAGATTTGGTTCACGTATACGACAATCCTAACACTCACAATCATTTTAGTGTTATTACAATTCGAAAATAAGCGTAATACGCACAATCATCTTAGAGTTGTTAGAATTCGAAAATAAGTTTAAACGAAGAATAGAAGCAAGCACAGTTCGTTGCACAAGTTCGAATTGAATCAATGAATAACACGCAATGAGCGTATTTAGACATGACATTTGGTTTACTTATATGACAATCCTAGCACACAAAATTATCTGAGTGTCAATAGATTTCGAAAATAAGCTTAATAGAAAAATAGAAGCATGCACAGTTCATTTCACAAGTTTGAATTGAATGTATGAATAACACGCAATGAGTGTGGTTAAACAATGACATTTGGTTTACGTATATGACAATCCTAACACTCACAATCATCTATGTGTGATTAGAATTCGAAAATAAGCTTAGAAAAAAAATAGAAGCATGCACAATTCATTTCACAAGTTTGATTTGAATGTATGAATAACACGCAATGAGTGTGGTTAAAAATGACATTTGGTTTACTTATGCGACAATGCTAACACACACAATCATCTTAGAGTTATTGTAATTCGAAAATAAGCTTAGAATTCGAAAATAAGCTTTAAAGAAGAATAGAAGCACGCACAGTTCGTTTCACAAGTTTAAATTGAATGTATGAGCAACACGCAATTAGTGTGGTTAAAATGAGATTTGGTTCACGTATACGACAATCCTAACACTCACAATCATTTTAGTGTTATTACAATTCGAAAATAAGCGTAATACGCACAATCATCTTAGAGTTGTTAGAATTCGAAAATAAGTTTAAACGAAGAATAGAAGCAAGCACAGTTCGTTGCACAAGTTCGAATTGAATCAATGAATAACACGCAATGAGCGTATTTAGACATGACATTTGGTTTACTTATATGACAATCCTAGCACACAAAATTATCTGAGTGTCAATAGATTTCGAAAATAAGCTTAATAGAAAAATAGAAGCATGCACAGTTCATTTCACAAGTTTGAATTGAATGTATGAATAACACGCAATGAGTGTGGTTAAACAATGACATTTGGTTTACGTATATGACAATCCTAACACTCACAATCATCTATGTGTGATTAGAATTCGAAAATAAGCTTAGAAAAAAAATAGAAGCATGCACAATTCATTTCACAAGTTTGATTTGAATGTATGAATAACACGCAATGAGTGTGGTTAAAAATGACATTTGGTTTACTTATGCGACAATGCTAACACACACAATCATCTTAGAGTTATTGTAATTCGAAAATAAGCTTAGAATTCGAAAATAAGCTTTAAAGAAGAATAGAAGCACGCACAGTTCGTTTCACAAGTTTAAATTGAATGTATGAGCAACACGCAATTAGTGTGGTTAAAATGAGATTTGGTTCACGTATACGACAATCCTAACACTCACAATCATTTTAGTGTTATTACAATTCGAAAATAAGCGTAATACGCACAATCATCTTAGAGTTGTTAGAATTCGAAAATAAGTTTAAACGAAGAATAGAAGCAAGCACAGTTCGTTGCACAAGTTCGAATTGAATCAATGAATAACACGCAATGAGCGTATTTAGACATGACATTTGGTTTACTTATATGACAATCCTAGCACACAAAATTATCTGAGTGTCAATAGATTTCGAAAATAAGCTTAATAGAAAAATAGAAGCATGCACAGTTCATTTCACAAGTTTGAATTGAATGTATGAATAACACGCAATGAGTGTGGTTAAACAATGACATTTGGTTTACGTATATGACAATCCTAACACTCACAATCATCTATGTGTGATTAGAATTCGAAAATAAGCTTAGAAAAAAAATAGAAGCATGCACAATTCATTTCACAAGTTTGATTTGAATGTATGAATAACACGCAATGAGTGTGGTTAAAAATGACATTTGGTTTACTTATGCGACAATGCTAACACACACAATCATCTTAGAGTTATTGTAATTCGAAAATAAGCTTAGAATTCGAAAATAAGCTTTAAAGAAGAATAGAAGCACGCACAGTTCGTTTCACAAGTTTAAATTGAATGTATGAGCAACACGCAATTAGTGTGGTTAAAATGAGATTTGGTTCACGTATACGACAATCCTAACACTCACAATCATTTTAGTGTTATTACAATTCGAAAATAAGCGTAATACGCACAATCATCTTAGAGTTGTTAGAATTCGAAAATAAGTTTAAACGAAGAATAGAAGCAAGCACAGTTCGTTGCACAAGTTCGAATTGAATCAATGAATAACACGCAATGAGCGTATTTAGACATGACATTTGGTTTACTTATATGACAATCCTAGCACACAAAATTATCTGAGTGTCAATAGATTTCGAAAATAAGCTTAATAGAAAAATAGAAGCATGCACAGTTCATTTCACAAATTTGAATTGAATGTATGAATAACACGCAATGAGTGTGGTTAAACAATGACATTTGGTTTACCTATATGACAATCCTAACACTCACAATCATCTATGTGTGATTAGAATTCGAAAATAAGCTTAGAAAAAAAATAGAAGCATGCACAATTCGTTTCACAATTTTGATTTGAATGTATGAATAACACGTAATGAGTGTGGTTAAAAATGTCATTTGGTTTACTTATGCGACAATGCTAACACACACAATCATCTTAGAGTTATTATAATTCGAAAATAAGCTTAGAATTCGAAAATAAGCTTAAAAGAAGAATAGAAGCACGCACAGTTCGTTTCACAAGTTTAAATTGAATGTATGAGCAACACGCAATTAGTGTGGTTAAAATGAGATTTGGTACACGTATACGACAATCCTAACACTCACAATTATTTTAGTGTTATTACAATTCGAAAATAAGCGTAAAAGTAGAATAGAAGCATGCACAGTTCGTTTCACAAGTTTAAATTGAATGTATGAGTAACACGCTATTAGTGTGGTTTAAATGAGATTTGGTTCACGTATACGACAATCCTAACACTCACAATCATTTTAGTGTTATTAGAATTCGAAAATAAGCGTAAAAGTAGAATAGAAACATGCACAGTTCGTTTCACTAGTTTCGATTGAATATATGAATAACACGCAATGAGAGTGTTTAGAAATGACATTTGTTTTAGTTATATGACAATCCTAACACACACAATTATGTTAGTGTTATTAGAATTCGAAAATAAGCTTAAAAGAAGAATAGAAGCATGCACAGTTCGTTGCACAAGTTCGAATTGAATCTATGAATAACACGCAATATTAATGAGCTTATTTAGACATGACATTTGGTTTACTTATATGACAATCATAACACACAAAATCATCTTAGTGTCATTAGAATTCGAAAATAAGCTTAATAGAAAAATAGAAGCATGCACAGTTCATTTCATAAGTTTGAATTGAATGTATGAATAACACGCAATGACTGTGGTTAAAAATGACATTTGGTTTACGTATATGACAATATTAACACTCACAATCATCAAAGTGTAATTAGAATTCGAAAATAAGCTTATATGAAGAATAGAATCATGCACAGTTCGTTTCACAAGTTTGATTTGAATCTATGAATTACACGCTATGATTGTGGTTAGAAATGACATTTGATTTACTTATAAGACAATCCTAACACACACAATCATCTTAGTGTCATTAGAATTCGAAAATACGCTTAAAAGAAGAATAGAAGCATGCACAGTTCGTTTCACAAGTTTGATTTGAATGTATGAATAATATGCAATGAGTGTGGTTAAAAATGACATTTGTTTTATGTATATGACAATCCTAACACCCACAATCATCTAAGTGTCATTAGAATTCGAAAACAAGCTTAAAAGAAGAATAGAAGCGTGTATAGTTCATTTCACAAGTTTGATTTCAATGTATGAATAACACGCAATGAGTATGGTTAGAAAGGACATTTGGTTTTTTTTATACGACAATCCTAATACAAACAATCATCTTAGAGTTATTAGAATTCGAAAATAAACTTAAAAGAAGAATAGAAGCATGCACAGTTCGTTTCACAAGTTTGAATTGAATGTATGAATTACACACAATGAGTGTGGTTAAAAATGACATTTGGTTTACGTATATGACAATCCTAACACTCACAATCATCTAAGTGTCACTAGAATTCGAAAATATGTTTAAATGAAGAGTAGAAGCATGCACAGTTTGTTTCAAAAGCTTGATTTGAATGTTTGAATAACACGCAATGAGTGCGGTTAGAAATGACATTTGGTTTTCTTATACGACAATCCTAATACACACAATCATCTTAGAGTTGTTAGAATTCGAAAATAAGTTTAAACGAAGAATAGAAGCAAGCACAGTTCGTTGCACAAGTTCGAATTGAATCAATGAATAACACGCAATGAGCGTATTTAGACATGACATTTGGTTTACTTATATGACAATCCTAGCACACAAAATTATCTGAGTGTCAATAGATTTCGAAAATAAGCTTAATAGAAAAATAGAAGCATGCACAGTTCATTTCACAAGTTTGAATTGAATGTATGAATAACACGCAATGAGTGTGGTTAAACAATGACATTTGGTTTACGTATATGACAATCCTAACACTCACAATCATCTATGTGTGATTAGAATTCGAAAATAAGCTTAGAAAAAAAATAGAAGCATGCACAATTCATTTCACAAGTTTGATTTGAATGTATGAAAAACACGCAATGAGTGTGGTTAAAAATGACATTTGGTGTAGTTATGCGACAATGCTAACACACACAATCATCTTAGAGTTATTGTAATTCGAAAATAAGCTTAGAATTTGAAAATAAGCTTTAAAGAAGAATAGAAGCACGCACAGTTCGTTTCACAAGTTTAAATTGAATGTATGAGCAACACGCAATTAGTGTGGTTAAAATGAGATTTGGTTCACGTATACGACAATCCTAACACTCACAATCATTTTAGTGTTATTACAATTCGAAAATAAGCGTAATACGAACAATCATCTTAGAGTTGTTAGAATTCGAAAATAAGTTTAAACGAAGAATAGAAGCAAGCACAGTTCGTTGCACAAGTTCGAATTGAATCAATGAATAACACGCAATGAGCGTATTTAGACATGACATTTGGTTTACTTATATGACAATCCTAGCACACAAAATTATCTGAGTGTCAATAGATTTCGAAAATAAGCTTAATAGAAAAATAGAAGCATGCACAGTTCATTTCACAAATTTGAATTGAATGTATGAATAACACTTAATGAGTGTGGTTAAACAATGAGATTTGGTTTACCTATATGACAATCCTAACACTCACAATCATCTATGTGTGATTAGAATTCGAAAATAAGCTTAGAAAAAAAATAGAAGCATGCACAATTCGTTTCACAATTTTGATTTGAATGTATGAATAACACGTAATGAGTGTGGTTAAAAATGTCATTTGGTTTACTTATGCGACAATGCTAACACACACAATCATCTTAGAGTTATTATAATTCGAAAATAAGCTTAGAATTCGAAAATAAGCTTAAAAGAAGAATAGAAGCACGCACAGTTCGTTTCACAAGTTTAAATTGAATGTATGAGCAACACGCAATTAGTGTGGTTAAAATGAGATTTGGTACACGTATACGACAATCCTAACACTCACAATCATTTTAGTGTTATTACAATTCGAAAATAAGCGTAAAAGTAGAATAGAAGCATGCACAGTTCGTTTCACAAGTTTAAATTGAATGTATGAGTAACACGCTATTAGTGTGGTTTAAATGAGATTTGGTTCACGTATACGACAATCCTAACACTCACAATCATTTTAGTTTTATTAGAATTCGAAAATAAGCGTAAAAGTAGAATAGAAACATGCACAGTTCGTTTCACTAGTTTCGATTGAATATATGAATAACACGCAATGAGAGTGTTTAGAAATGACATTTGTTTTAGTTGTATGACAATCCTAACACACACAATTATGTTAGTGTTATTAGAATTCGAAAATAAGCTTAAAAGAAGAATAGAAGCATGCACAGTTCGTTGCACAAGTTCGAATTGAATCTATGAATAACACGCAATATTAATGAGCTTATTTAGACATGACATTTGGTTTACTTATATGACAATCATAACACACAAAATCATCTTAGTGTCATTAGAATTCGAAAATAAGCTTAATAGAAAAATAGAAGCATGCACAGTTCATTTCATAAGTTTGAATTGAATGTATGAATAACACGCAATGACTGTGGTTAAAAATGACATTTGGTTTACGTATATGACAATATTAACACTCACAATCATCAAAGTGTAATTAGAATTCGAAAATAAGCTTATATGAAGAATAGAATCATGCACAGTTCATTTCACAAGTTTGATTTGAATGTATGAATTACACGCTATGATTGTGGTTAGAAATGACATTTGATTTACTTATAAGACAATCCTAACACACACAATCATCTTAGTGTCATTAGAATTCGAAAATACGCTTAAAAGAAGAATAGAAGCATGCACAGTTAGTTTCACAAGTTTGATTTGAATGTATGAATAATATGCAATGAGTGTGGTTAAAAATGACATTTGTTTTATGTTTATGACAATCCTAACACCCACAATCATCTAAGTGTCATTAGAATTCGAAAACAAGCTTAAAAGAAGAATAGAAGCGTGTATAGTTCATTTCACAAGTTTGATTTGAATGTATGAATAACACGCAATGAGTGTGGTTAAAAATGACATTTGGTTTACTTATGCGACAATGCTAACACACACAATCATCTTAGAGTTATTGTAATTCGAAAATAAGCTTAGAATTCGAAAATAAGCTTAAAAGAAGAATAGAAGCACGCACAGTTCGTTTCACAAGTTTAAATTGAATGTATGAGCAACACGCAATTAGTGTGGTTAAAATGAGATTTGGTACACGTATACGACAATCCTAACACTCACAATCATTTTAGTGTTATTACAATTCGAAAATAAGCGTAAAAGTAGAATAGAAGCATGCACAGTTCGTTTCACAAGTTTAAATTGAATGTATGAGTAACACGCTATTAGTGTGGTTTAAATGAGATTTGGTTCACGTATACGACAATCCTAACACTCACAATCATTTTAGTTTTATTAGAATTCGAAAATAAGCGTAAAAGTAGAATAGAAACATGCACAGTTCGTTTCACTAGTTTCGATTGAATATATGAATAACACGCAATGAGAGTGTTTAGAAATGACATTTGTTTTAGTTATATGACAATCCTAACAAACACAATTATGTTAGTGTTATTAGAATTCGAAAATAAGCTTAAAAGAAGAATAGAAGCATGTACAGTTCGTTGCACAAGTTCGAATTGAATCTATGAATAACACGCAATATTAATGAGCTTATTTAGACATGACATTTGGTTTACTTATATGACATTCATAACACACAAAATCATCTTAGTGTCATTAGAATTCGAAAATAAGCTTAATAGAAAAATAGAAGCATGCACAGTTCATTTCATAAGTTTGAATTGAATGTATGAATAACACGCAATGACTGTGGTTAAAAATGACATTTGGTTTACGTATATGACAATATTAACACTCACAATCATCAAAGTGTAATTAGAATTCGAAAATAAGCTTATATGAAGAATAGAATCATGCACAATTCGTTTCACAAGTTTGATTTGAATGTATGAATTACACGCTATGATTGTGGTTAGAAATGACATTTGATTTACTTATAAGACAATCCTAACACACACAATCATCTTAGTGTCATTAGAATTCGAAAATACGCTTAAAAGAAGAATAGAAGCATGCACAGTTAGTTTCACAAGTTTGATTTGAATGTATGAATAATATGCAATGAGTGTGGTTAAAAATGACATTTGTTTTATGTTTATGACAATCCTAACACCCACAATCATCTAAGTGTCATTAGAATTCGAAAACAAGCTTAAAAGAAGAATAGAAGCGTGTATAGTTCATTTCACAAGTTTGATTTGAATGTATGAATAACACGCAATGAGTGTGGTTAAAAATGACATTTGGTTTACTTATGCGACAATGCTAACACACACAATCATCTTAGAGTTATTGTAATTCGAAAATAAGCTTAGAATTCGAAAATAAGCTTAAAAGAAGAATAGAAGCACGCACAGTTCGTTTCACAAGTTTAAATTGAATGTATGAGCAACACGCAATTAGTGTGGTTAAAATGAGATTTGGTACACGTATACGACAATCCTAACACTCACAATCATTTTAGTGTTATTACAATTCGAAAATAAGCGTAAAAGTAGAATAGAAGCATGCACAGTTCGTTACACAAGTTTAAATTGAATGTATGAATAATATGCAATGAGTGTGGTTAAAAATGACATTTGTTTTATGTATATGACAATCCTAACACCCACAATCATCTAAGTGTCATTAGAATTCGAAAACAAGCTTAAAAGAAGAATAGAAGCGTGTATAGTTCATTTCACAAGTTTGATTTCAATGTATGAATAACACGCAATGAGTATGGTTAGAAATGACATTTGGTTTTTTTTATACGACAATCCTAATACAAACAATCATCTTAGAGTTATTAGAATTCGAAAATAAACTTAAAAGAAGAATAGAAGCATGCACAGTTCGTTTCACAAGTTTGAATTGAATGTATGAATTACACACAATGAGTGTGGTTAAAAATGACATTTGGTTTACGTATATGACAATCCTAACACTCACAATCATCTAAGTGTCACTAGAATTCGAAAATATGTTTAAATGAAGACTAGAAGCATGCACAGTTTGTTTCAAAAGCTTGATTTGAATGTTTGAATAACACGCAATGAGTGTGGTTAGAAATGACATTTGGTTTACTTATACGACAATCCTAATACACACAATCATCTTAGAGTTGTTAGAATTCGAAAATAAGTTTAAACGAAGAATAGAAGCAAGCACAGTTCGTTGCACAAGTTCGAATTGAATCAATGAATAACACGCAATGAGCGTATTTAGACATGACATTTGGTTTACTTATATGACAATCCTAGCACACAAAATTATCTGAGTGTCAATAGATTTCGAAAATAAGCTTAATAGAAAAATAGAAGCATGCACAGTTCATTTCACAAGTTTAAATTGAATGTATGAATAACACGCAATGAGTGTGGTTAAACAATGACATTTGGTTTACGTATATGACAATCCTAACACTCACAATCATCTATGTGTGATTAGAATTCGAAAATAAGCTTAGAAAAAAAATAGAAGCATGCACAATTCATTTCACAAGTTTGATTTGAATGTATGAATAACACGCAATGAGTGTGGTTAAAAATGACATTTGGTTTACTTATGCGACAATGCTAACACACACAATCATCTTAGAGTTATTGTAATTCGAAAATAAGCTTAGAATTCGAAAATAAGCTTTAAAGAAGAATAGAAGCACGCACAGTTCGTTTCACAAGTTTAAATTGAATGTATGAGCAACACGCAATTAGTGTGGTTAAAATGAGATTTGGTTCACGTATACGACAATCCTAACACTCACAATCATTTTAGTGTTATTACAATTCGAAAATAAGCGTAATACGCACAATCATCTTAGAGTTGTTAGAATTCGAAAATAAGTTTAAACGAAGAATAGAAGCAAGCACAGTTCGTTGCACAAGTTCGAATTGAATCATTGAATAACACGCAATGAGCGTATTTAGACATGACATTTGGTTTACTTATATGACAATCCTAGCACACAAAATTATCTGAGTGTCAATAGATTTCGAAAATAAGCTTAATAGAAAAATAGAAGCATGCACAGTTCATTTCACAAATTTGAATTGAATGTATGAATAACACGCAATGAGTGTGGTTAAACAATGACATTTGGTTTACCTATATGACAATCCTAACACTCACAATCATCTATGTGTGATTAGAATTCGAAAATAAGCTTAGAAAAAAAATAGAAGCATGCACAATTCGTTTCACAATTTTGATTTGAATGTATGAATAACACGTAATGAGTGTGGTTAAAAACGTCATTTGGTTTACTTATGCGACAATGCTAACACACACAATCATCTTAGAGTTATTATAATTCGAAAATAAGCTTAGAATTCTAAAATAAGCTTAAAACAAGAATAGAAGCACGCACAGTTCGTTTCACAAGTTTAAATTGAATGTATGAGCAACACGCAATTAGTGTGGTTAAAATGAGATTTGGTACACGTATACGACAATCCTAACACTCACAATCATTTTAGTGTTATTACAATTCGAAAATAAGCGTAAAAGTAGAATAGAAGCATGCACAGTTCGTTTCACAAGTTTAAATTGAATGTATGAGTAACACGCTATTAGTGTGGTTAAAATGAGATTTGGTTCACGTATACGACAATCCTAACACTCACAATCATTTTAGTGTTATTAGAATTCAAAAATAAGCGTAAAAGTAGAATAGAAACATGCACAGTTCGTTTCACTAGTTTCGATTGAATATATGAATAACACACAATGAGAGTGTTTAGAAATGACATTTGTTTTAGTTATATGACAATCCTAACACACACAATTATGTTAGTGTTATTAGAATTCGAAAATAAGCTTAAAACAAGAATAGAAACATGCACAGTTCGTTGCACAAGTTCGAATTGAATCTATGAATAACACGCAATATTAATGAGCTTATTTAGACATGACATTTGGTTTACTTATATGACAATCATAACACACAAAATCATCTTAGTGTCATTAGAATTCGAAAATAAGCTTAATAGAAAAATAGAAGCATGCACAGTTCATTTCACAAGTTTGAATTGAATGTATGAATAACACGCAATGACTGTGGTTAAAAATGACATTTGGTTTACGTATATGACAATATTAACACTCACAATCATCAAAGTGTAATTAGAATTCGAAAATAAGCTTATATGAAGAATAGAATCATGCACAGTTCGTTTCACAAGTTTGATTTGAATGTATGAATTACACGCTATGATTGTGGTTAGAAATGACATTTGATTTACTTATAAGACAATCCTAACACACACAATCATCTTAGTGTCATTAGAATTCGAAAATACGCTTAAAAGAAGAATAGAAGCACGCACAGTTCGTTTCACAAGTTTAAATTGAATGTATGAGCAACACGCAATTAGTGTGGTTAAAATGAGATTTGGTACACGTATACGACAATCCTAACACTCACAATCATTTTAGTGTTATTACAATTCGAAAATAAGCGTAAAAGTAGAATAGAAGCATGCACAGTTCGTTTCACAAGTTTAAATTGAATGTATGAGTAACACGCTATTAGTGTGGTTAAAATGAGATTTGGTTCACGTATTCGACAATCCTAACACTCACAATCATTTTAGTGTTATTAGAATTCGATAATAAGCGTAAAAGTAGAATAGAAACATGCACAGTTCGTTTCACTAGTTTCGATTGAATATATGAATAACACGCAATGAGAGTGTTTAGAAATGACATTTGTTTTAGTTATATGACAATCCTAACACACACAATTATGTTAGTGTTATTAGAATTCGAAAATAAGCTTAAAACAAGAATAGAAGCATGCACAGTTCGTTGCACAAGTTCGAATTGAATCTATGAATAACACGCAATATTAATGAGCTTATTTAGACATGACATTTGGTTTACTTATATGACAATCATAACACACAAAATCATCTTAGTGTCATTAGAATTCGAAAATAAGCTTAATAGAAAAATAGAAGCATGCACAGTTCATTTCACAAGTTTGAATTGAATGTATGAATAACACGCAATGACTGTGGTTAAAAATGACATTTGGTTTACGTATATGACAATATTTACACTCACAATCATCAAAGTGTAATTAGAATTCGAAAATAAGCTTATATGAAGAATAGAATCATGCACAGTTCGTTTCACAAGTTTGATTTGAATGTATGAATTACACGCTATGATTGTGGTTAGAAATGACATTTGATTTACTTATAAGACAATCCTAACACACACAATCATCTTAGTGTCATTAGAATTCGAAAATACGCTTAAAAGAAGAATAGAAGCACGCACAGTTCGTTTCACAAGTTTAAATTGAATGTATGAGCAACACGCAATTAGTGTGGTTAAAATGAGATTTGGTACACGTATACGACAATCCTAACACTCACAATCATTTTAGTGTTATTACAATTCGAAAATAAGCGTAAAAGTAGAATAGAAGCATGCACAGTTAGTTTCACAAGTTTAAATTGAATGTATGAGTAACACGCTATTAGTGTGGTTAAAATGAGATTTGGTTCACGTATTCGACAATCCTAACACTCACAATCATTTTAGTGTTATTAGAATTCGAAAATAAGCGTAAAAGTAGAATAGAAACATGCACAGTTCGTTTCACTAGTTTCGATTGAATATATGAATAACACGCAATGAGAGTGTTTAGAAATGACATTTGTTTTAGTTATATGACAATCCTAACACACACAATTATGTTAGTGTTATTAGAATTCGAAAATAAGCTTAAAACAAGAATAGAAGCATGCACAGTTCGTTGCACAAGTTCGAATTGAATCTATGAATAACACGCAATATTAATGAGCTTATTTAGACATGACATTTGGTTTACTTATATGACAATCATAACACACAAAATCATCTTAGTGTCATTAGAATTCGAAAATAAGCTTAATAGAAAAATAGAAGCATGCACAGTTCATTTCACAAGTTTGAATTGAATGTATGAATAACACGCAATGACTGTGGTTAAAAATGACATTTGGTTTACGTATATGACAATATTAACACTCACAATCATCAAAGTGTAATTAGAATTCGAAAATAAGCTTATATGAAGAATAGAATCATGCACAGTTCGTTTCACAAGTTTGATTTGAATGTATGAATTACACGCTATGATTGTGGTTAGAAATGACATTTGATTTACTTATAAGACAATCCTAACACACACAATCATCTTAGTGTCATTAGAATTCGAAAATACGCTTAAAAGAAGAATAGAAGCACGCACAGTTCGTTTCACAAGTTTAAATTGAATGTATGAGCAACACGCAATTAGTGTGGTTAAAATGAGATTTGGTACACGTATACGACAATCCTAACACTCACAATCATTTTAGTGTTATTACAATTCGAAAATAAGCGTAAAAGTAGAATAGAAGCATGCACAGTTCGTTTCACAAGTTTAAATTGAATGTATGAGTAACACGCTATTAGTGTGGTTAAAATGAGATTTGGTTCACGTATTCGACAATCCTAACACTCACAATCATTTTAGTGTTATTAGAATTCGAAAATAAGCGTAAAAGTAGAATAGAAACATGCACAGTTCGTTTCACTAGTTTCGATTGAATATATGAATAACACGCAATGAGAGTGTTTAGAAATGACATTTGTTTTAGTTATATGACAATCCTAACACACACAATTATGTTAGTGTTATTAGAATTCGAAAATAAGCTTAAAACAAGAATAGAAGCATGCACAGTTCGTTGCACAAGTTCGAATTGAATCTATGAATAACACTCAATATTAATGAGCTTATTTAGACATGACATTTGGTTTACTTATATGACAATCATAACACACAAAATCATCTTAGTGTCATTAGAATTCGAAAATAAGCTTAATAGAAAAATAGAAGCATGCACAGTTCATTTCACAAGTTTGAATTGAATGTATGAATAACACGCAATGACTGTGGTTAAAAATGACATTTGGTTTACGTATATGACAATATTAACACTCACAATCATCAAAGTGTAATTAGAATTCGAAAATAAGCTTATATGAAGAATAGAATCATGCACAGTTCGTTTCACAAGTTTGATTTGAATGTATGAATTACACGCTATGATTGTGGTTAGAAATGACATTTGATTTACTTATAAGACAATCCTAACACACACAATCATCTTAGTGTCATTAGAATTCGAAAATACGCTTAAAAGAAGAATAGAAGCACGCACAGTTCGTTTCACAAGTTTAAATTGAATGTATGAGCAACACGCAATTAGTGTGGTTAAAATGAGATTTGGTACACGTATACGACAATCCTAACACTCACAATCATTTTAGTGTTATTACAATTCGAAAATAAGCGTAAAAGTAGAATAGAAGCATGCACAGTTCGTTTCACAAGTTTAAATTGAATGTATGAGTAACACGCTATTAGTGTGGTTAAAATGAGATTTGGTTCACGTATTCGACAATCCTAACACTCACAATCATTTTAGTGTTATTAGAATTCGAAAATAAGCGTAAAAGTAGAATAGAAACATGCACAGTTCGTTTCACTAGTTTCGATTGAATATATGAATAACACGCAATGAGAGTGTTTAGAAATGACATTTGTTTTAGTTATATGACAATCCTAACACACACAATTATGTTAGTGTTATTAGAATTCGAAAATAAGCTTAAAACAAGAATAGAAGCATGCACAGTTCGTTGCACAAGTTCGAATTGAATCTATGAATAACACTCAATATTAATGAGCTTATTTAGACATGACATTTGGTTTACTTATATGACAATCATAACACACAAAATCATCTTAGTGTCATTAGAATTCGAAAATAAGCTTAATAGAAAAATAGAAGCATGCACAGTTCATTTCACAAGTTTGAATTGAATGTATGAATAACACGCAATGACTGTGGTTAAAAATGACATTTGGTTTACGTATATGACAATATTAACACTCACAATCATCAAAGTGTAATTAGAATTCGAAAATAAGCTTATATGAAGAATAGAATCATGCACAGTTCGTTTCACAAGTTTGATTTGAATGTATGAATTACACGCTATGATTGTGGTTAGAAATGACATTTGATTTACTTATAAGACAATCCTAACACACACAATCATCTTAGTGTCATTAGAATTCGAAAATACGCTTAAAAGAAGAATAGAAGCACGCACAGTTCGTTTCACAAGTTTAAATTGAATGTATGAGCAACACGCAATTAGTGTGGTTAAAATGAGATTTGGTACACGTATACGACAATCCTAACACTCACAATCATTTTAGTGTTATTACAATTCGAAAATAAGCGTAAAAGTAGAATAGAAGCATGCACAGTTCGTTTCACAAGTTTAAATTGAATGTATGAGTAACACGCTATTAGTGTGGTTAAAATGAGATTTGGTTCACGTATTCGACAATCCTAACACTCACAATCATTTTAGTGTTATTAGAATTCGAAAATAAGCGTAAAAGTAGAATAGAAACATGCACAGTTCGTTTCACTAGTTTCGATTGAATATATGAATAACACGCAATGAGAGTGTTTAGAAATGACATTTGTTTTAGTTATATGACAATCCTAACACACACAATTATGTTAGTGTTATTAGAATTCGAAAATAAGCTTAAAACAAGAATAGAAGCATGCACAGTTCGTTGCACAAGTTCGAATTGAATCTATGAATAACACGCAATATTAATGAGCTTATTTAGACATGACATTTGGTTTACTTATATGACAATCATAACACACAAAATCATCTTAGTGTCATTAGAATTCGAAAATAAGCTTAATAGAAAAATAGAAGCATGCACAGTTCATTTCACAAGTTTGAATTGAATGTATGAATAACACGCAATGACTGTGGTTAAAAATGACATTTGGTTTACGTATATGACAATATTAACACTCACAATCATCAAAGTGTAATTAGAATTCGAAAATAAGCTTATATGAAGAATAGAATCATGCACAGTTCGTTTCACAAGTTTGATTTGAATGTATGAATTACACGCTATGATTGTGGTTAGAAATGACATTTGATTTACTTATAAGACAATCCTAACACACACAATCATCTTAGTGTCATTAGAATTCGAAAATACGCTTAAAAGAATAATAGAAGCACGCACAGTTCGTTTCACAAGTTTAAATTGAATGTATGAGCAACACGCAATTAGTGTGGTTAAAATGAGATTTGGTACACGTATACGACAATCCTAACACTCACAATCATTTTAGTGTTATTACAATTCGAAAATAAGCGTAAAAGTAGAATAGAAGCATGCACAGTTCGTTTCACAAGTTTAAATTGAATGTATGAGTAATACGCTATTAGTGTGGTTAAAATGAGATTTGGTTCACGTATTCGACAATCCTAACACTCACAATCATTTTAGTGTTATTAGAATTCGAAAATAAGCGTAAAAGTAGAATAGAAACATGCACAATTCGTTTCACTAGTTTCGATTGAATATATGAATAACACGCAATGAGAGTGTTTAGAAATGACATTTGTTTTAGTTATATGACAATCCTAACACACACAATTATGTTAGTGTTATTAGAATTCGAAAATAAGCTTAAAACAAGAATAGAAGCATGCACAGTTCGTTGCACAAGTTCGAATTGAATCTATGAATAACACGCAATATTAATGAGCTTATTTAGACATGACATTTGGTTTACTTATATGACAATCATAACACACAAAATCATCTTAGTGTCATTAGAATTCGAAAATAAGCTTAATAGAAAAATAGAAGCATGCACAGTTCATTTCACAAGTTTGAATTGAATGTATGAATAACACGCAATGACTGTGGTTAAAAATGACATTTGGTTTACGTATATGACAATATTAACACTCACAATCATCAAAGTGTAATTAGAATTCGAAAATAAGCTTATATGAAGAATAGAATCATGCACAGTTCGTTTCACAAGTTTGATTTGAATGTATGAATTACACGCTATGATTGTGGTTAGAAATGACATTTGATTTACTTATAAGACAATCCTAACACACACAATCATCTTAGTGTCATTAGAATTCGAAAATACGCTTAAAAGAAGAATAGAAGCACGCACAGTTCGTTTCACAAGTTTAAATTGAATGTATGAGCAACACGCAATTAGTGTGGTTAAAATGAGATTTGGTACACGTATACGACAATCCTAACACTCACAATCATTTTAGTGTTATTACAATTCGAAAATAAGCGTAAAAGTAGAATAGAAGCATGCACAGTTCGTTTCACAAGTTTAAATTGAATGTATGAGTGACACGCTATTAGTGTGGTTAAAATGAGATTTGGTTCACGTATTCGACAATCCTAACACTCACAATAATTTAGTGTTATTAGAATTCGAAAATAAGCGTAAAAGTAGAATAGAAACATGCACAGTTCGTTTCACTAGTTTCGATTGAATATATGAATAACACGCAATGAGAGTGTTTAGAAATGACATTTGTTTTAGTTATATGACAATCCTAACACACACAATTATGTTAGTGTTATTAGAATTCGAAAATAAGCTTAAAACAAGAATAGAAGCATGCACAGTTCGTTGCACAAGTTCGAATTGAATCTATGAATAACACGCAATATTAATGAGCTTATTTAGACATGACATTTGGTTTACTTATATGACAATCATAACACACAAAATCATCTTAGTGTCATTAGAATTCGAAAATAAGCTTAATAGAAAAATAGAAGCATGCACAGTTCATTTCACAAGTTTGAATTGAATGTATGAATAACACGCAATGACTGTGGTTAAAAATGACATTTGGTTTACGTATATGACAATATTAACACTCACAATCATCAAAGTGTAATTAGAATTCGAAAATAAGCTTATATGAAGAATAGAATCATGCACAGTTCGTTTCACAAGTTTGATTTGAATGTATGAATTACACGCTATGATTGTGGTTAGAAATGACATTTGATTTACTTATAAGACAATCCTAACACACACAATCATCTTAGTGTCATTAGAATTCGAAAATACGCTTAAAAGAAGAATAGAAGCATGCACAGTTCGTTTCACAAGTTTGTTTTGAATGTATGAATAATATGCAATGAGTGTGGTTAAAAATGACATTTGTTTTATGTATATGACAATCCTAACACCTACAATCATCTAAGTGTCATTAGAATTTGAAAACAAGCATAAAAGAAGAATAGAAGCGTGTATAGTTCATTTCACAAGTTGGATTTCAATGTATGAATAACACGCAATGGGTATAGTTAGAAATGACATTTGGTTTTTTTTATACGACAATCCTAATACAAACAATCATCTTAGAGTTATTAGAATTCGAAAATAAACTTAAAAGAAGAATAGAAGCATGCACAGTTCGTTTCACAAGTTTGAATTGAATGTATGAATTACACACAATGAGTGTGGTTAAAAATGACATTTGGTTTACGTATATGACAATCCTAACACTCACAATCATCAAAGTGTCACTAGAATTCGAAAATATGTTTAAATGAAGACTAGAAGCATGCACAGTTTGTTTCAAAAGCTTGATTTGAATGTTTGAATAACACGCAAAGAGTGTTGTTAGAAATGACATTTGGTTTACTTATATGACAATCCTAATACACACAATCATCTTAGAGTTGTTAGAATTCGAAAATAAGTTTAAACGAAGAATAGAAGCAAACACAGTTCGTTGCACAAGTTCGAATTGAATCAATGAATAACACGCAATGAGCGTATTTAGACATGACATTTGGTTTACTTATATGACAATCCTAGCACACAAAATTATCTGAGTGTCAATAGATTTCGAAAATAAGCTTAATAGAAAAATAGAAGCATGCACAGTTCATTTCACAAGTTTGAATTGAATGTATGAATTACACACAATGAGTGTGGTTAAAAATGACATTTGGTTTACGTATATGACAATCCTAACACTCACAATCGTCTAAGTGTCACTAGAATTCGAAAATATGTTTAAATGAAGACTAGAAGCATGCACTGTTCGTTTCAAAAGCTTGATTTGAATGTTTGAATAACACGCAATGAGTGTGGTTAGAAATGACATTTGGTTTACTTATACGACAATCCTAATACACACAATCATCTTAGAGTTGTTAGAATTCGAAAATAAGTTTAAACGAAGAATAGAAGCAAGCACAATTCGTTGCACAAGTTCGAATTGAATCAATGAATAACACGCAATGAGCGTATTTAGACATGACATTTGGTTTACTTATATGACAATCCTAGCACACAAAATTATCTGAGCGTCAATAGATTTCGAAAATAAGCTTAATAGAAAAATAGAAGCATGCACAGTTCATTTCACAAGTTTGAATTGAATATATGAATAACAAGCAATAGGTGTGGTTAAAAACGACATTTGGTTTACTTCTGCGACAATCCTGACGCACACAATCATCTTAGTTATTATAATTCGAAAATAAGATTAGAATTCGAAAATAAGCTTAAAAGAAGAATAGAAGCATGCACAGTTCGTTTCACAAGTTTAAATTGAATGTATGAGTAACACGCAATTAGTGTGGTTAAAATGAGATTTAGTTCACGTATACGACAATCCTAACACTAACAATCATTTTGGCGTTATTAGAATTCGAAAATAAGCGTAAAAGTAGAATAGAAGCATGCACAGTTCGTTTCAAAAGTTTCGATTGAATGTGTGAATAACACGTAATGAGAGTGTTTAGAAATGACATTTGTTTTAGTTATATGGCAATCCTAACACACACAATCAAGTTAGTGTCATTAGAATTCGAAAATAAGCTTAAAAGAAGAATAGAAGCATGCACAGTTCGTTCCACAAGTTCGAATTGAATCTATGAATAACACGCAGTATTAATGAGCTTATTTAGACATTACATTTGGTTTACTTATATGACAATCATAACACACAAAATCATCTTAGTGTCATTAGAATACGAAAATAAGCTTAATAGAAAAATAGAAGCATGCACAGTTCATTTCACAAGTTTGAATTGAATGTATGAATAACACGCAATGACTGTGGTTAAAAATGACATTTGGTTTACGTATATGACAATATTAACACTCACAATCATCAAAGTGTAATTAGAATTCGAAAATAAGCTTATATGAAGAATAAAATCATGCACAGTTCGTTTCACAAGTTTGATTTGAATGTATGAATTACACGCTATGATTGTGGTTAGAAATGACATTTGATTTACTTATAAGACAATCCTAACACACACAATCATCTTAGTGTCATTAGAATTCGAAAATAAGCTTAAAAGAAGAATAGAAGCATGCATAGTTCGTTTCACAAGTTTGATTTGAATGTATGAATAATATGCAATGAGTGTGGTTAAAAATGACATTTGTTTTATGTATATGACAATCCTAACACCCAGAATCATCTAAGTGTCATTAGAATTCGAAAATAAGCTTAAAAGAAGAATAGAAGCATGTATAGTTCATTTCACAAGTTTGATTTCAATGAATGAATAACACGCAATGAGTATGGTTAGAAATGACATTTGGTTTTTTTATACGACAATCCTAATACAAACAATCATCTTAGAGTTATTAGAATTCGAAAATAAACTTAAAAGAAGAATAGAAGCATGCACAGTTCGTTTCACAAGTTTGAATTGAATGTATGAATTACACACAATGAGTGTGGTTAAAAATGACATTTGGTTTACGTATATGACAATCCTAACACTCACAATCATCAAAGTGTCACTAGAATTCGAAAATATGTTTAAATGAAGACTAGAAGCATGCACAGTTTGTTTCAAAAGCTTGATTTGAATGTTTGAATAACACGCAAAGAGTGTTGTTAGAAATGACATTTGGTTTACTTATATGACAATCCTAATACACACAATCATCTTAGAGTTGTTAGAATTCGAAAATAAGTTTAAACGAAGAATAGAAGCAAACACAGTTCGTTGCACAAGTTCGAATTGAATCAATGAATAACACGCAATGAGCGTATTTAGACATGACATTTGGTTTACTTATATGACAATCCTAGCACACAAAATTATCTGAGTGTCAATAGATTTCGAAAATAAGCTTAATAGAAAAATAGAAGCATGCACAGTTCATTTCACAAGTTTGAATTGAATGTATGAATTACACACAATGAGTGTGGTTAAAAATGACATTTGGTTTACGTATATGACAATCCTAACACTCACAATCGTCTAAGTGTCACTAGAATTCGAAAATATGTTTAAATGAAGACTAGAAGCATGCACTGTTCGTTTCAAAAGCTTGATTTGAATGTTTGAATAACACGCAATGAGTGTGGTTAGAAATGACATTTGGTTTACTTATACGACAATCCTAATACACACAATCATCTTAGAGTTGTTAGAATTCGAAAATAAGTTTAAACGAAGAATAGAAGCAAGCACAATTCGTTGCACAAGTTCGAATTGAATCAATGAATAACACGCAATGAGCGTATTTAGACATGACATTTGGTTTACTTATATGACAATCCTAGCACACAAAATTATCTGAGCGTCAATAGATTTCGAAAATAAGCTTAATAGAAAAATAGAAGCATGCACAGTTCATTTCACAAGTTTGAATTGAATGTATGAATAACAAGCAATAGGTGTGGTTAAAAACGACATTTGGTTTACTTCTGCGACAATCCTGACGCACACAATCATCTTAGTTATTATAATTCGAAAATAAGCTTAGAATTCGAAAATAAGCTTAAAAGAAGAATAGAAGCATGCACAGTTCGTTTCACAAGTTTAAATTGAATGTATGAGTAACACGCAATTAGTGTGGTTAAAATGAGATTTAGTTCACGTATACGACAATCCTAACACTAACAATCATTTTGGCGTTATTAGAATTCGAAAATAAGCGTAAAAGTAGAATAGAAGCATGCACAGTTCGTTTCAAAAGTTTCGATTGAATGTGTGAATAACACGTAATGAGAGTGTTTAGAAATGACATTTGTTTTAGTTATATGGCAATCCTAACACACACAATCAAGTTAGTGTCATTAGAATTCGAAAATAAGCTTAAAAGAAGAATAGAAGCATGCACAGTTCGTTCCACAAGTTCGAATTGAATCTATGAATAACACGCAGTATTAATGAGCTTATTTAGACATTACATTTGGTTTACTTATATGACAATCATAACACACAAAATCATCTTAGTGTCATTAGAATACGAAAATAAGCTTAATAGAAAAATAGAAGCATGCACAGTTCATTTCACAAGTTTGAATTGAATGTATGAATAACACGCAATGACTGTGGTTAAAAATGACATTTGGTTTACGTATATGACAATATTAACACTCACAATCATCAAAGTGTAATTAGAATTCGAAAATAAGCTTATATGAAGAATAGAATCATGCACAGTTCGTTTCACAAGTTTGATTTGAATGTATGAATTACACGCTATGATTGTGGTTAGAAATGACATTTGATTTACTTATAAGACAATCCTAACACACACAATCATCTTAGTGTCATTAGAATTCGAAAATACGCTTAAAAGAAGAATAGAAGCACGCACAGTTCGTTTCACAAGTTTAAATTGAATGTATGAGCAAGACGCAATTAGTGTGGTTAAAATGAGATTTGGTACACGTATACGACAATCCTAACACTCACAATCATTTTAGTGTTATTAGAATTCGAAAATAAGCGTAAAAGTAGAATAGAAACATGCACAATTCGTTTCACTAGTTTCGATTGAATATATGAATAACACGCAATGAGAGTGTTTAGAAATGACATTTGTTTTAGTTATATGACAATCCTAACACACACAATTATGTTAGTGTTATTAGAATTCGAAAATAAGCTTAAAACAAGAATAGAAGCATGCACAGTTCGTTGCACAAGTTCGAATTGAATCTATGAATAACACGCAATATTAATGAGCTTATTTAGACATGACATTTGGTTTACTTATATGACAATCATAACACACAAAATCATCTTAGTGTCATTAGAATTCGAAAATAAGCTTAATAGAAAAATAGAAGCATGCACAGTTCATTTCACAAGTTTGAATTGAATGTATGAATAACACGCAATGACTGTGGTTAAAAATGACATTTGGTTTACGTATATGACAATATTAACACTCACAATCATCAAAGTGTAATTAGAATTCGAAAATAAGCTTATATGAAGAATAGAATCATGCACAGTTCGTTTCACAAGTTTGATTTGAATGTATGAATTACACGCTATGATTGTGGTTAGAAATGACATTTGATTTACTTATAAGACAATCCTAACACACACAATCATCTTAGTGTCATTAGAATTCGAAAATACGCTTAAAAGAAGAATAGAAGCACGCACAGTTCGTTTCACAAGTTTAAATTGAATGTATGAGCAACACGCAATTAGTGTGGTTAAAATGAGATTTGGTACACGTATACGACAATCCTAACACTCACAATCATTTTAGTGTTATTACAATTCGAAAATAAGCGTAAAAGTAGAATAGAAGCATGCACAGTTCGTTTCACAAGTTTAAATTGAATGTATGAGTGACACTAGAATTCGAAAATATGTTTAAATGAAGACTAGAAGCATGCACTGTTCGTTTCAAAAGCTTGATTTGAATGTTTGAATAACACGCAATGAGTGTGGTTAGAAATGACATTTGGTTTACTTATACGACAATCCTAATACACACAATCATCTTAGAGTTGTTAGAATTCGAAAATAAGTTTAAACGAAGAATAGAAGCAAGCACAATTCGTTGCACAAGTTCGAATTGAATCAATGAATAACACGCAATGAGCGTATTTAGACATGACATTTGGTTTACTTATATGACAATCCTAGCACACAAAATTATCTGAGCGTCAATAGATTTCGAAAATAAGCTTAATAGAAAAATAGAAGCATGCACAGTTCATTTCACAAGTTTGAATTGAATGTATGAATAACAAGCAATAGGTGTGGTTAAAAACGACATTTGGTTTACTTCTGCGACAATCCTGACGCACACAATCATCTTAGTTATTATAATTCGAAAATAAGCTTAGAATTCGAAAATAAGCTTAAAAGAAGAATAGAAGCATGCACAGTTCGTTTCACAAGTTTAAATTGAATGTATGAGTAACACGCAATTAGTGTGGTTAAAATGAGATTTAGTTCACGTATACGACAATCCTAACTCTAACAATCATTTTGGCGTTATTAGAATTCGAAAATAAGCGTAAAAGTAGAATAGAAGCATGCACAGTTCGTTTCAAAAGTTTCGATTGAATGTGTGAATAACACGTAATGAGAGTGTTTAGAAATGACATTTGTTTTAGTTATATGGCAATCCTAACACACACAATCAAGTTAGTGTCATTAGAATTCGAAAATAAGCTTAAAAGAAGAATAGAAGCATGCACAGTTCGTTCCACAAGTTCGAATTGAATCTATGAATAACACGCAGTATTAATGAGCTTATTTAGACATTACATTTGGTTTACTTATATGACAATCATAACACACAAAATCATCTTAGTGTCATTAGAATACGAAAATAAGCTTAATAGAAAAATAGAAGCATGCACAGTTCATTTCACAAGTTTGAATTGAATGTATGAATAACACGCAATGACTGTGGTTAAAAATGACATTTGGTTTACGTATATGACAATATTAACACTCACAATCATCAAAGTGTAATTAGAATTCGAAAATAAGCTTATATGAAGAATAAAATCATGCACAGTTCGTTTCACAAGTTTGATTTGAATGTATGAATTACACGCTATGATTGTGGTTAGAAATGACATTTGATTTACTTATAAGACAATCCTAACACACACAATCATCTTAGTGTCATTAGAATTCGAAAATAAGCTTAAAAGAAGAATAGAAGCATGCATAGTTCGTTTCACAAGTTTGATTTGAATGTATGAATAATATGCAATGAGTGTGGTTAAAAATGACATTTGTTTTATGTATATGACAATCCTAACACCCACAATCATCTAAGTGTCATTAGAATTCGAAAATAAGCTTAAAAGAAGAATAGAAGCATGTATAGTTCATTTCACAAGTTTGATTTCAATGAATGAATAACACGCAATGAGTATGGTTAGAAATGACATTTGGTTTTTTTATACGACAATCCTAATACAAACAATCATCTTAGAGTTATTAGAATTCGAAAATAAACTTAAAAGAAGAATAGAAGCATGCATAGTTCGTTTCACGAGTTTGAATTGAATGTATGAATTATTTACAATGAGTGTGGTTAAAAATGACATTTGGTTTACGTATATGACAATCCTAACACTCACAATCATCTAAGTGTCACTAGAATTCGAAAATATGTTTAAATGAAGACTAGAAGCATGCACTGTTCGTTTCAAAAGCTTGATTTGAATGTTTGAATAACACGCAATGAGTGTGGTTAGAAATGACATTTGGTTTACTTATACGACAATCCTAATACACACAATCATCTTAGAGTTGTTAGAATTCGAAAATAAGTTTAAACGAAGAATAGAAGCAAGCACAATTCGTTGCACAAGTTCGAATTGAATCAATGAATAACACGCAATGAGCGTATTTAGACATGACATTTGGTTTACTTATATGACAATCCTAGCACACAAAATTATCTGAGCGTCAATAGATTTCGAAAATAAGCTTAATAGAAAAATAGAAGCATGCACAGTTCATTTCACAAGTTTGAATTGAATGTATGAATAACAAGCAATAGGTGTGGTTAAAAACGACATTTGGTTTACTTCTGCGACAATCCTGACACACACAATCATCTTAGAGTTATTATAATTCGAAAATAAGCTTAGAATTCGAAAATAAGCTTAAAAGAAGAATAGAAGCATGCACAGTTCGTTTCACAAGTTTAAATTGAATGTATGAGTAACACGCAATTAGTGTGGTTAAAATGAGATTTAGTTCACGTATACGACAATCCTAACACTAACAATCATTTTGGCGTTATTAGAATTCGAAAATAAGCGTAAAAGTAGAATAGAAGCATGCACAGTTCGTTTCAAAAGTTTCGATTGAATATGTGAATAACACGTAATGAGAGTGTTTAGAAATGACATTTGTTTTAGTTATATGGCAATCCTAACACACACAATCATGTTAGTGTCATTAGAATTCGAAAATAAGCTTAAAAGAAGAATAGAAGCATGCACAGTTCGTTCCACAAGTTCGAATTGAATCTATGAATAACACGCAGTATTAATGAGCTTATTTAGACATGACATTTGGTTTACTTATATGACAATCATAACACACAAAATCATCTTAGTGTCATTAGAATACGAAAATAAGATTAATAGAAAAATAGAAGCATGCACAGTTCATTTCACAAGTTTGAATTGAATGTATGAATAACACGCAATGACTGTGGTTAAAAATGACATTTGGTTTACGTATATGACAATATTAACACTCACAATCATCAAAGTGTAATTAGAATTCGAAAATAAGCTTATATGAAGAATAAAATCATGCACAGTTCGTTTCACAAGTTTGATTTGAATGTATGAATTACACGCTATGATTGTGGTTAGAAATGACATTTGATTTACTTATAAGACAATCCTAACACACACAATCATCTTAGTGTCATTAGAATTCGAAAATAAGCTTAAAAGAAGAATAGAAGCATGCATAGTTCGTTTCACAAGTTTGATTTGAATGTATGAATAATATGCAATGAGTGTGGTTAAAAATGACATTTGTTTTATGTATATGACAATCCTAACACCCACAATCATCTAAGTGTCATTAGAATTCGAAAATAAGCTTAAAAGAAGAATAGAAGCATGTATAGTTCATTTCACAAGTTTGATTTCAATGAATGAATAACACGCAATGAGTATGGTTAGAAATGACATTTGTTTTTTTTATACGACAATCCTAATACAAACAATCATCTTAGAGTTATTAGAATTCGAAAATAAACTTAAAAGAAGAATAGAAGCATGCATAGTTCGTTTCACAAGTTTGAATTGAATGTATGAATTATTTACAATGAGTGTGGTTAAAAATGACATTTGGTTTACGTATATGACAATCCTAACACTCACAATCATCTAAGTGTCACTAGAATTCGAAAATATGTTTAAATGAAGACTAGAAGCATGCACTGTTCGTTTCAAAAGCTTGATTTGAATGTTTGAATAACACGCAATGAGTGTGGTTAGAAATGACATTTGGTTTACTTATACGACAATCCTAATACACACAATCATCTTAGAGTTGTTAGAATTCGAAAATAAGTTTAAACGAAGAATAGAAGCAAGCACAATTCGTTGCACAAGTTCGAATTGAATCAATGAATAACACGCAATGAGCGTATTTAGACATGACATTTGGTTTACTTATATGACTTTCCTAGCACACAAAATTCGAAAATAAGCTTAATAGAAAAATAGAAGCATGCACTGTTCATTTCACAAGTTTGAATTGAATGTATGAATAACACGCAATGAGTGTGGTTAAACAATGACATTTGGTTTACGTATATGACAATCCTAACACTCACAATCCTCTATGTGTGATTAGAATTCGAAAATAAGCTTAGAAGAAAAATAGAAGCATGCACAGTTCGTTTCACAAGTTTGATTTGAATGTATGAATAACACGCAATGAGTGTGGTTAAAAATAACATTTGGTTTACGTATATGACAATATTAACACTCACAATCATCAAAGTTTAATTAGAATTCGAAAATAAGCTTATATGAAGAATAGAAGCATGCACAGTTCGTTTCACAAGTTTGAACTGAATGTAGGAATTACACACAATGAGTGTGGTTAAAAATGACATTTGGTTTACGTATATGACAATCCTAACACTCACAATCATCTAAGTGTCACTAGAATTCGAAAATATGTTTAAATGAACACTAGAAGCATGCACTGTTCGTTTCAAAAGCTTGATTTGAATGTTTGAATAACACGCAATGAGTGTGGTTAGAAATGACATTTGGTTTACTTATACGACAATCCTAATACACACAATCATCTTTGAGTTGTTAGAATTTGAAAATAAGCTTAAAAGAAGAATAGAAGCATGCACAGTTCGTTGCACAAGTTCGAATTGAATCTATGAATAACACGCAGTATTAAGGAGCTTATTTAGTCATGACATTTGGTTTACTTATATGACAATCATAACACACAAAATCATCTTAGTGTCATTAGAATTCGAAAATAAGCTTAATAGAAAAATAGAAGCATGCACAGTTCATTTCACAAGTTTGAATTGAATGTATGAATAACACATAATGACTGTGGTTAAAAATGACATTTGGTTTACGTATATGACAATATTAACACTCACAATCATCAAAGTGTAATTAGAATTCGAAAATAAGCTTATATGAAGAATAGAATCATGCACAGTTCGTTTCACAAGTTTGATTTGAATGTATGAATTACACGCTAAGATTGTGGTTAGAAATGACGTTTGATTTACTTATAAGACAATCCTAACACACACAATCATCTTAGTGTCATTAGAATTCGAAAATAAGCTTAAAAGAAGAATAGAAGCATGCACAGTTCGTTTCACAAGTTTGATTTGAATGTATGAATAATATGCAATGAGTGTATTGAAAAAAGACATTTGTTTTATGTATATGACAATCCTAACACCCACAATCATCTAAGTGTCATTAGAATTCGAAAATAAGCTTAAAAGAAGAATAGAAGCATGTATAGTTCATTTCGCAAGTTTGATTTCAATGAATGAATAACACGCAATGAGTATGGTTAGAAATGATATTTGGTTTTTTTATACGACAATCCTAATACAAACAATCATCTTAGAGTTATTAGAATTCGTAAATAAACTTAAAAGAAGTATAGAAGCATGCACAGTTCGTTTCACAAGTTTGAATTGAATGTATGAATTACATACAATGAGTGTGGTTAAAAATGACATTTGGTTTACGTATATGACAATCCTAACACTCACAATCATCCAAGTGTCACTAGAATTCGAAAATATGTTTAAATGAAGACTAGAAGCATGCACAGTTCGTTTCAAAAGCTTGATTTGAATGTTTGAATAACACGCAATGAGTGTGGTTAGAAATGACATTTGTTTTACTTATACGACAATCCTAATACACACAATCATCTTAGAGTTGTTAGAATTCGAAAATAAGATTAAACGAAGAATAGAAGCAAGCACAGTTCGTTGCACAAGTTCGAATTGAATCAATGAATACCACGCAATGAGCTAATTTAGACATGACATTTGGTTTTCTTATATGACAATCCTAGCACACAAAATTCGAAAATAAGCTGAATAGAAAAATAGAAGCATGCACTGTTCATTTCACAAGTTTGAATTGAATGTATGAATAACACGCAATGAGTGTGGTTAAACAATGACATTTGGTTTACGTATATGACAATCCTAACACTCATAATCATCTATGTGTGATTAGAATTCGAAAATAAGCTTAGAAGAAAATTAGAAGCATGCACAATTCGTTTCACAAGTTTGATTTGAATGTATGAATAACACGCAATGAGTGTGGTTAAAAATGACATTTGGTTTACTTATATGACAATCCTAACACTAACAATCGTCTAAGTGTCACTAGAATTCGAAAATATGTTTAAATGAAGACTAGAAGCATGCACTGTTCGTTTCAAAAGCTTGATTTGAATGTTTGAATAACACGCAATGAGTGTGGTTAGAAATGACATTTGGTTTACTTATACGACAATCCTAATACACACAATCATCTTAGAGTTGTTAGAATTCGAAAATAAGCTTAAATGAAGAATAGAAGCATGCACAGTTCGTTGCACAAGTTCGAATTGAATGTATAAATAACATGCAATGAGTGTGGTTAAAAATGACATTTGGTTTACTTATGCGACAATCCTAACACACACAATCATCTTAAAGTTATTACAATTCGAAAATAAGCTTAAAATTCGAAAATAATCTTAAAAGAAGAATAAAAGCACGTACAGTTCGTTTCACAAGTTTAAATTGAATGTATGAGTACCACGCAATTAGTGTGGTTAAAATGAGATTTGGTTCATGTATACGACAATCCTAACACTCACACTCACAATCATTTTAGTGTTATTAGAATTCGAAAGTAAGCGTAAAAGAAGAATAGAAGCATGCACAGTTCGTTTCACAAGTTTCGATTGAATATATGAATAACACGCAATGAGAGTGTTTAGAAATGACATTTGTTTTAGTTATATGACAATCCTAACACACACAATCATGTTAGTGTCATTAGAATTCGAAAATAAGCTTAAAAGAAGAATAGAAGCATGAACAGTTCGTTGGACAAGTTCGAATTGAATCTATGAATAACACGCAATATTAATGAGCTTATTTAGACATGACATTTGGGTTACTTATATGACAATCATAACACACAAAATCATCTTAATGTCATTAGAATTCGAAAATAAGCTTAATAGAAAAATAGAAGCGTGCACAGTTCGTTTCAAAATTTTGATTTGAATTTATGAATAACATGCAATGAGTGTGGTTAAAAATGACATTTGTTTTATGTATATGACAATCCTAACACCCACAATCATTTAAGTGTCATTAGAATTCGAAAATAAGCTTAAAAGAAGAATAAAAGCCTGTATAGTTCATTTCACAAGTTTGATTTCAATATATGAATAACACGCAATGAGTATGGTTACAAATGACATTTGGTTTTTTTATACGACAATCCTAATACAAACAATCATCTTAGAGTTATTAGAATTCGAAAATAAACTTAAAAGAAGAATAGAAGCATGCATAGTTCGTTTCACAAGTTCGAATTGAATCAATGAATAACACGCAATGAGCGTATTTAGACATGACATTTTGTTTACTTATATGACAATCCTAACACACAAAATTATCTGAGTGTCATTAGATTTCGAAAATAAGCTTAATAGAAAAATTGAACCATGCACAGTTCATTTCACAAGTTTGAATTGAATGTATGAATAACACGCGATGAGTGTGGTTAAAAATGACCTTTGGTTTACGTATATGATAATCCGAACACTCACAATCATCTATGTGTGATTAGAATTCGAAAATAAGCTTAGAAGAAAAATAGAAGCATGCACAGTTCGTTTCACAAGTTTGATTTGAATGTATGAATAACACGCAATGAGTGTGGTTAAAAATGACATTTGGTTTACTTATGCGACAATCCTAATACACACAATCATCTTAGAGTTATTATAATTCGAAAATAAGCTTAGAATTCGATAATAAGTTTAAAAGAAGAATAAAAGCACGTACAGTTCGTTTCACAAGTTTAAATTGAATGTATGAGTAACACGCAATTAGTGTGGTTAAAATGAGATTTGGTTCACGTATACGACAATCTTAACACTCACAATCAGTTTAGTGTTATCAGAATTCGAAAATAAGAGTAAAAGAAGAATAGAAGCATGCATAGTTCGTTTCACAAGTTTCAATTGAATATATGAATAACACGCAATGAGAGTGTTTAGAAATGACATTGTTTTAGTTATATGACAATCCTAACACACACAATCATGTTAGTGTCATTAGAATTCGAAAATAAGGTTAAAAGAAGAATAGAACCATGCACAGTTCGTTGCACAAGTTCGAATTGAATCTATGAATAACACGCAATATAAATGAGTTTATTTAGAAATGACATTTGGTTTACTTATATGACAATCCTAACACACAAAATCATCTTACTGTCATTGGATTTCGAAAATAAGCTTAATAGAAAAATAGAAGCATGCACAGTTCATTTCATATGTTTGAATTGAATGTATGAATAACACGCAATGACGGTAGTTAAAAATGACATTTGGTTTATGTATATGACAATCTTAACACTCACAATCATCAAAGTGTAATTAGAATTTGAAAATAAGCTTATATGAAGAATAGAATGATGCACAGTTCGTTTCACAAGTTTGATTTGAATGTATGAATTACACGCTATGATTGTGGTTAGAAATGACATTTGATTTACTTATAAGACAATCCTAACACACACAATCATCTTAGTGTCATTAGAATTCGAAAATAAGCTTAAAAGAAGAATAGAAGCATGCACAGTTCATTTCACAAGTTTGATTTGAATGTATGAATAACATGCAACGAGTGTGGTTAAAAATGACATTTGTTTTGTGTATATGACAATCCTAACACCCACAATCATCTAAGTGTCATTAGAATTCAAAAATAAGCTTAAAACAAGAATAGAAGCATGTATAGTTCATTTCACAAGTTTGATTTCAATGTATGAATAACACGCAATGAGTATGGTTAGAAATGACATTTGGTTTTTTTATACGACAATCCTAATACAAACAATCATCTTAGAGTTATTAGAATTCGAAAATAAACTTAAAAGAAGAATAGAAGCATGCATAGTTCGTTTCACAAGTTTGAATTGAATGTATGAATTATTTACAATGAGTGTGGTTAAAAATGACATTTGGTTTACGTATATGACAATCCTAACACTCACAATCATCTAAGTGTCACTAGAATTCGAAAATATGCTTAAATGAAGAATAGAAGCATGCACAGTTCGTTTCAAAAGTTTGATTTGAATGTTTGAATAACACGCAATGAGTGTGGTTAGAAATGACATTTGGTTTACTTATACGACAATCCTAATACACACAATCATCTTAGAGTTGTTAGAATTCGAAAATAAGCGTAAAAGAAGAATAGAAGCACGCACAGTTCGTTGCACAAGTTCGAATTGAATGTATGAATAACATGCAAGGAGTGTGGTTAAAAATGACATTTGGTTTACTTATGCGACAATCCTAATACACACAATCATCATAGAGTTATTACAATTCGAAAATAAGCTTAAAAGAAGAATAAAAGCACGTACAGTTCGTTTCACAAGTTTAAATTGAATGTATGAGTACCACGCAATTAGTGTTGTTAAAATGAGATTTGGTTCAATTATACGACAATCCTAACACTCACAATCATTTTAGTGTTATTAGAATTCGAAAATAAGCGTAAAAGAAGAATAGAAGCACGCACAGTTCGTTTCAGAAGTTTCGATGGAATATATGAATAACACGCAATGAGAGTGTTTAGAATTGGCATTTTTTTTAGTTATATGACAATCCTAACATACACAATCATGTTAGTGTCATTAGAATTCGAAAATAAGCTTAAAAGAAGAATAGAAGCATGCACAGTTCGTTGGACAAGTTCGAATTGAATCTATGAATAACACGCAATATTAATGAGCTTATTTAGACATGACATTTGGTTTACTTATATGACAATCAGAACACACAAAATCATCTTAATGTCATTAGAATTCGAAAATAAGCTTAATAGAAAAATAGAAGCATGCACAGTTCATTTCATAAGTTTGAATTGAATGTATGAATAACACGCAATGACGGTAGTTAAAAATGACATTTGGTTTACGTATATGACAATCTTAACACTCACAATCATCAAAGTGTAATTTAAATTTGAAAATAAGCTTATATGAAGAATAGAATCATGCACAGTTCGTTTCACAAGTTTGATTTGAATGTATGAATTACACGCTATGATTGTGGTTAGAAATGACATTTGATTTACTTATAAGACAATCCTAACACACACAATCATCTTAGTGTCATTAGAATTCGAAAATAAGCTTAAAAGAAGAATAGAAGCATGCACAGTTCGTTTCACAAGTTTGATTTGAATGTATGAATAACATGCAACGAGTGTGGTTAAAAATGACATTTGTTTTGTGTATATGACAATCCTAACACCCACAATCATCTAAGTGTCATTAGAATTCAAAAATAAGCTTAAAACAAGAATAGAAGCGTGTATAGTTCATTTCACAAGTTTGAATTGAATGTATGAATTACACGCAATGACTGTGGTTAAAAATGACGTTTGGTTTACGTATATGACAATCCTAACACTCACAATCATCTAAGTGTCACTAGAATTCGAAAATATGCTTAAATGAAGACTAGAAGCATGCACAGTTCGTTTCAAAAGTTTGATTTGAATGTTTGAATAACACGCAATGAGTGTGGTTAGAAATGACATTTGGTTTACTTATACGACAATCCTAATACACACAATCATCTTAGAGTTGTTAGAATTCGAAAATAAGTTTAAATGAAGAATAGAAGCATGCACAGTTCGTTGCACAAGTTCGAATTGAATGTATGAATAACATGCAATGAGAGTGGTCAAAAATGACATTTGTTTTATGTATATGATAATCCTAACACCCACAATCATCTAAGTGTCATTAGAATTCGAAAATAAGCTTAAAAGAAGAATAGAAGCGTGTATAGTTCATTTCACAAGTTTGATTTCAATGTATGAATAACACGCAATGAGTATGGTTAGAAATGACATTTGGTTTTTTTATACGACAATCCTAATACAAACAATCATCTTAGAGTTATTAGAATTCGAAAATAAACTTAAAAGAAGAATAGAAGCATACACAGTTCGTTTCACAAGTTTGAATTGAATGTATGAATAAAACGTAATGAGCATGTTTAGAAATGACATTTGGTTTACTTATATGACAATCCTAACACACAATATCATCTTAGTGTCATTAGAATTCGAAAATAAGCTTAAAAGAAGAATAGAAGCATGCACAGTTCTTTTCACAAGTTTGAATTGAATGTATGAATTACACACAATGAGTGTGGTTAAAAATGAAATTTGGTTTACGTATATGACAATCCTAACACTCACAATCATCTAAGTGTCACTAGAATTGGAAAATATGTTTAAATGAAGAATAAAAGCATGCACAGTTCGTTTCAAAAGTTTGATTTGAATGTTTGAATAACACGCAATGACTGTGGTTAGAAGTGACATTTGGTTTACTTATACGACAATCCTAATACACACAATCATCTTAGAGTTGTTAGAATTCGAAAATAAGCTTAAATGAAGAATAGAAGCATGCACAGTTCGTTGCACAAGTTTGATTTGAATGTATGAATGACACGCAATGATTGTGGTTAAGAATAACTGTTACACCCCGGCTCATCGGCTGACAGGCTAATAAGTCGTTATTATTAGTTAAATTACCACAATTCCTACAAGACTAGCAAGAGTAAGTGGGTATCGTATCCACAAGGAAGAGGGATAGCCTAATATGCAATTCTAATGCGGAAATGAAATAAACAAAAGAAATAAACAATTAAAAAGGGGGGGTTTTGTGTTTGAGTTTTGAGTGAAAGCGAAATAAACGAACTATCAAATTGATTAAAGCGACCTTCAGTGATAATCTCTTCTAACACCCTAATATAGTAATTTTACTCCTCTCTAATTACACCAATTCTTAAATAATCTCGGTTTTCACCAATTAATCCTCTTTTATTTGGAATTTGATCAACCGCTACCAAATTCCCCTCCTTTTAATCCTAATTTGTCTAGTGACCACTCAAACAAATCAAAACCAAAGGCATGAAGAGCAAGTATTAATAAAAGATTAACAACAACCCAAATTAGTATCTAATTAGCCGCAACCGCGACACTAATCAAATCTAATCTATTAGTTGCCTAATTAATTCCCCAATCACAAATTAGTCATAACCATACACTAAACATGTGAAAGTTGCTTCCTTTAGGGTTAATAATCAATGACCATCAATTAAAAACCAAGCATAAGAAATACCCACTTCAATCCAATCAACCAATTAGAGAAAATAAGGGTAAATCAAGCAATTGAAAAACAAGGAATTAATTACCATGAAATTAAAAGCAAATTAGAGAGAAGAAAATCTTACTAATACATAGGATGAGAGAATTTGATTACACCAAGGATCTAGAAGGTGATTAGCCTTCCATACTAACTATTACAATAAGGTTTGAAATGGAAATCATAATGAAAATACTAATTCTCACTAATCTCTCCCTTGAGTTTCTCTCTCTAGAAAATAAGAACAAGATGTAAAAATACAATGAAAGGTGATACAAACTAGGGAGGGGTTCATGCCCCTTTATTTAAACTAAGAACAAAACACTAAAAGACAAAATAGATATTTAGGAACAAATAAACCGTCAAAAGTCTCAAGGAAGCTTCCCGGAAGCTCCCTTTCTCGACTAGAGGAGAGGGATCCTCGAGTCGAGCGAAGAAATCCTCGACTCGAGGAACACCCTCCTCGAGTCGAGGATCTTGTCCTTCTAAATACCCGTCCTGTAAACTCTCCCCGACTCGAGGAAAGTAATCCTCGAGTCGAGATTATAGTCCTCGAGTCGAGGTTGATGATCCTCGAGTCGAGGGGCTGTGCGCAGGGCAATCTTCGAACGGGCATAACTCTCACCTCCGAACTTCATTTTGAGCTCATAATATATCATTGAAAAGCTAAGACAATGAACTTTCCTCTCCACTTGGAATTTATAAAAATATCTTATGGTTGCAGAGTTATGATCCAATGAAGTCAGAGGTGATGGTGTGTGGTTCTCGGAATGTCGTCAAGCTATCTTCTCCTTGAATCTTCCTCCAACTCGTAGCTTGATCCCCTAGTATCGTGCAAGGCTCGCCAACAAGGTCTAAGACCACCAAAACTCGTAAAACCGATGATTAAGCTCCAATTATACTCCGAGTGATGTGGTCTACGAATCACGATAAAATCATGCCCAAATAGACACTAAGGCGCCTAAATCAACCGAATTAACACACCACATTCACGCCCAATCATCTGCTGAGCCAGAAGTAGTCACCTATGGAAGCTTGCCAGGTTGTGGGCTGACCTCACAGACAACCACAGGTCCTTTTGGCGCATTTTGACCTCACTCATGCGCACCCTAGGAAACTTCCCAGAAGGTCACCCATCCTGAAATTGCTCCCAGTCAAGCACGCTTAACTTTGGAGTTCTTATCACATGGGCTTCCTAAAAACAAAGTCGACTTTCCTTTTAGGAATCCCATGTGATAAGACCTCCAAAGTTAAGCGTGCTTGACTGGGACTAATTTCAGGATGGGTGACCACCTGGGAAGTGTCCTAGGGTGCGCACGAGTGAGATCAAAGTGCGCCGGAAGGACCCGTGTTGGTCTGTGAGGTCAACCCACAGCCTGGGAAGCTGCCATAGGTGACTACTCTCGGCCCAGGCGATGAGCCGGGGTGTTACAATGACATTTGGTTTACTTATGTGACAATCCTAACACACACAATCATCTTAGAGTTATTATAATTCGAAAATAAGCTTAGAATTCGAAAATAATCTTAAAAAAAGAATAAAAGCACGTACAGTTCGTTTCACAAGTTTAAAATGAATGTATGAGTAACACGCAATTAGTGTGGTTAAAATGACATTTGGTTTACGTATATCATAATCCTAACACTCACAATCATCTATGTGTAAATAGAATTCGAAAATAAGCTTATAAGGAAAATAGAAGCTTGCACAGTTCGTTTCACAAGTTTGATTTGAATGTATGAATTACACACAATGAGTGTGGTTAAAAATGACATTTGGTTCACGTATATGACAATCCTAACACTCACAATCATCTAAGTGTCACTAGAATTCGAAAATATGCTTAAAAGAAGAATAGAAGCATGCATAGTTCGTTGCACAAGTTCGAATTGAATCAATGAATAACACGCAATGAGCGTATTTAGACATGACATCTGGTTTAGTTATAAGACAATCCTAACACACAAAGTCATCTTAGTGTCATTAGATTTTGAAAATAAGCATAAGAGACAAATAGAACCATGCATAGTTCATTTCACAAGTTTGAATTGAATGTATGAATAACACGCAATGAGTGTGGTTAAAAATGACATTTGGTTTACGTATATGACAATCTTAAGACTCACAATCATCTAAGTGTAATTAGAATTCGAAAATAAGCTTATATAAAGAATAGAAGCATGCACAATTCGTTTCACCAGTTTGATTTGAATGTATGAATTACACACAATGATTGTGGTTAGAAATGACATTTGATTTACTTATACCCAAATCCTAACACACACAATCATCAAAGTGTCCTTAGAATTCGAAAATAAGCTTAAAAGAGTAATAGAAGCATGGACAGTTCGTTTCAGAAGTTTGATTTGAATGTATTAATAACAAGCAATGATTGTGGTTAAAAATGACATTTGCTTTATTTATATGACAATCCTATCACCCACAATCATCTTAGAGTTATTAGAATTCGAAAATAAACTTAAAAGAAGAATAGAAGCATGCACAGTTCGTTTCACAAGTTTGATTTGAATGTATGAATTACACACAATGATTGTGGTTCGAAATAACATTTGATTTACTTATAGACAAATCCTAATACACACAATCATCTGAGTGTCATTAGAATTCGAAAATAAGCTTAAAAGAAGAATAGAAGCGTGTACAGTTCGTTTCACAAATTTGATTTGATATGAATAACACGCAATGAGTATGGTTAGAAATGACATTTGGTTTTTTTATACGACAATCCTAACACACACAATCATCTTAGAATTATTAGAATTCGAAAATAAACTTAAAAGAAGAATAGAAGCATGCACAGTTCGTTTCACAAGTTCGAAATGAATGTATGAATTACACACAATGAGCATGTTTAGAAATGACATTTGGTTTACTTATTTGACAATCCTAACACACACAATCATCTTAGTGTCATTAGAATTCGAAAATAAGCTTAAAAGAAGAATAGAATCATGCACAGTTCGTTTCACAAGTTTGATTTGAATGTAATAATTACACACAATTATTGTGGTTCGAAATAACATTTGATTTACTTATAGAGAAATCCTAACAGACACAATCATCTGAGTGTCATTAGAATTCGAAAATAAGCTTAAAATAAGCGTGTACAATTCGTTTCACAAGTTTGATTTGAATGTACGAATAACACGCAATGGGTGTGGTTAAAAATGACATTTGGTTTTTTTATACGACAATCCTAACACAGACAATCATCTTAGAGTTATTAGAATTCGAAAATAAACTTAAAAGAAAGATAGAAGCATGCAAAGTTCGTTTCACAAGTTTCAATTGAATGTATGAATTACACACAATGAGCATGTTTAGAAATGACATTTGGTTTACTTATATGACAATCCTAACACACACAATCATCTTAGTGTCATTAGAATTCGAAAATATGCTTAAAAGAAGAATAGAAGCATACGCAGTTCGTTTCAAAAGTTTGAATAACACGCAATAAGTGTTGTTAGAAATGACATTTGGTTTACTTATACGACAATCTTAATACACACAATCATCTTAGAGTTGTTAGAATTCGAAAATAAGTTTAAAAGAAGAATAGAAGCATGCACAGTTCGTTGCACATGTTCGAATTGAATCTATGAATAACACGCAATATTAATGAGCGTATTTAGACATGACATCTGGTTTAGTTATATGACCATCCTAACACACAAAGTCATCTTAGTGTCATTAGATTTCGAAAATAAGCATAACAGAAAAATAGAAGCATGCACAGTTCATTTCACAAGTTTGAATTGAATGTACGAATAACACGCAATGAGTGTGGTTAAAAATGACATTTGGTTTACGTATATGACAATCTTAAGACTAACAATCATCTAAGTGTAATTAGAATTCGAAAATAAGCTTATATGAAGAATAGAAGCATGCACAGTTCGTTTCACAAGTTTCAATTGAATGTATGAATTACACACAATGAGCATGTTTAGAAATGACATTTGGTTTACTTATATGACAATCCTAACACACACAATCATCTTAGTGTTATTAGAATTCGAAAATAAACTTAAAAGAAGAATAGAAGCATGCACAGTTCGTTTCACAAGTTTGATTTGAATGTATGAATAACATGCAATGAGTGTGGTGAAAAAGGACATTTGTTTTATGTATATGACAATCCTATCACCCACAATCATCTTAGAGTTATTAGAATTCGAAAATAAACTTAAAAAGAGAATAGAAGCATGCACAGTTCGTTTCACAAACACAATGATTGTGGTTCGAAATGACATTTCATTTACTGATAGACAAATCCTAACACACAAATTCATCCAAGTGTCATTAGAATTCGAAAATAAACTTAAAAGAAGAATAAAAGCATGCACAGTTCGTTTCACAAGTTTGATTTCAATGTATGAATTACACACAATGATTGTGGTTAGAAATGACATTTGATTTACTTATAGACAAATCCTAACACACACAATCATCTAAGTGTCATTTAAATTCGAAAATAAGCTTAAAAGAAGAATAGAAGCCTGCACAGTTCGTTTCACAAGTTTGATTTGAATGTATGAATAACAGGCAATGAGTGTGGTTAAAAATGACATTTGTTTTATGTATATGATAATCCTATCACCCACAATTATCTTAGAGTTATTAGAATTCGAAAATGAACTTAAAAGAAGAATAGAAGCATGCACAGTTCGTTTCACAAGTTTGATTTGAATGTAAGAATTACACACAGTGATTGTGGTTCGAAATGATATTTCATTTACTTATAGACCAATCCTAACACACACAACCTTCTGAGTGTCATTAGAATTCGAAAATAAGCTTAAAAGAAGAATCGAAGCGTGTACAGTTCGTTTCACAACTTTGATTGCAATGTATGAATAACACGCAATGAGTATGGTTAGAAATGACATTTGGTTTTTTTATACGACAATCCTAACACACACAATCATTTTAGAGTTATTAGAATTCGAAAATAAACTTAAAAGAAAAATAGAAGCATGCACAGTTCGTTTCACATGTTCAAATTGAATGTATGAATTACACACAATGAGTGTGGTTAATAATGACATTTGGTTTACGTATATGACAATCCTAACACTCACAATCATCTAAGTGTCACTAGAATTCGAAAATACGCTTAAAAGAAGAATAGAAGCATACACAGTTCGTTGCACAAGTTCGAATTGAATCAATGAATAACACGCAATATTAATGAGCGTATTTAGACATGACATCTGGTTTACTTATATGACAATCCTAACACACAAAGTGATCTTAGTGTCATTAGATTTCGAAAATAAGCATAATAGAAAAATAGAAGCATGCATAGTTCATTTCACAAGTTTGAATTGAATGTATGAATAACACGCAATGAGTGTGGTTAAAAATGACATTTGGTTTACGTATATGACAATCTTAAGACTCACAATCATATAAGTGTAATTAGAATACGAAAATAAGCTTATATGAAGAATGGAAGCAATCACAATTCGTTTCACAAGTTTGATTTGAATGTATTATTTACACCCAATGATTGTGGTTAGAAATGACAATTGATTTACTGATACACAAATCCTAACACACACAATCATTAAAGTGTCATTAGAATTCGAAAATAAGCTTAAAAGAAGAATCGAAGCGTGTACAGTTCGTTTCACAACTTTGATTTCAATGTATGAATAACACGAAATGAGTATGGTTAGAAATGACATTTGGTTTTTTTATACGACAATCCTAACATACACAATCATCTTAAAGTTATTAGAATTCGAAAATAAACTTAAAAGAAGAATAAAAGCATGCACAGTTCATTTCACAAGTTTGATTTCAATGTATGAATTACACACAATGATTGTGGTTAGAAATGACATTTGATTTACTTATAGACAAATCCTAACACACACAATCATTTAAGTGTCATTTGAATTCGAAAATAAGCTTAAAAGAAGAATAGAAGCATGCACAGTTCGTTTCACAAGTTTGATTTGAATGTATGAATTACACACAATGATTGTGGTTCGAAATGACATTTCATTTACTTTTAGACCAATCCTAACACAAACAATCTTCTGAGTGTCATTAGAATTCGAAAATAAGCTTAAAAGAAGAATTGAAGCGTGTACAGTTCGTTTCACAACTTTGATTTCAATGTATGAATAACACGCAATGAGTATGGTTAGAAATGACATTTGGTTTTTTTATACGACAATCCTAACACACACAATCATCTTAGAGTTATTAGAATTCGAAAATAAACTTAAAAGAAGAATAGAAACATGCACAGTTCGTTTCACAAGTTCGAATTGAATGTACGAATTACACACAATGAGTGTGGTTAAAAATGACATTTGGTTTACGAATATGACAATCCTAACACTCACAATCATCTAAGTGTCACTAGTAATCGAAAATATGCTTAAAAGAAGAATAGAAGCATGCACAGTTCGTTTCAAAAGTTTGATTTGAATGTTTGAATAACACTCAATATTAATGAGCTTATTTAGACATGACATTTGGTTTACTTATACGACAATCCTAATACACACAATCATCTTAGAGTTGTTAGAATTAGAAAATAAGCTTAAAAGAAGAATAGAAGCATGCACAGTTCGTTTCACAAGTTTGAATTGAATGTATGAATTACACACAATGAGTGTGGTTAAAAATGACATTTGGTTTACGCATATGACAATCCTATCACCCACAATCATCTTTGAGTTATTAGAATTTGAAAATAAACTTAAAAGAAGAATAGAAGCAATCACAGTTCGTTTCACAAGTTTGATTTGAATGTATGAATTACACACAATGATTGTGGTTCGAAATGACATTTGATTTACTTATAGACAAATTCTAACACACACAATCATCTAAGTGTCATTTGAATTCGAAAATAAGCTTAAAAGAAGAATAGAAGCATGCACAGTTCGTTTCACAAGTTTGATTTGAATGTATGAATAACATGCAATGAGTGTGGTTAAAAATGACATTTGTTTTATGTATATGATAATCCTATTACCCACAATCATCTTAGAGTTATTAGAATTCGAAAATAAATTTAAAAGAAGAATAGTAGCATGCACAGTTCGTTTCACAAGATTGATCTGAATGTATGAATTACACACAATGATTGTGGTTCGAAATGACATTTCATTTACTTATAGACAAATCCTAACACACACAATCTTCTGAGTGTCATTAGAATTCGAAAATAAGCTTAAAAGAAGAATCGAAGCGTGTACAGTTCGTTTCACAACTTTGATTTCAATGTATGAATAACACGCAATGAGTATGGTTAGAAATGAAATTTGGTTTTTTTGTACGACAATCCTAACACACACAATCATCTTAGAGTTATTAGAATTCGAAAATAAACTTAAAAGAAGAATAGAAGCATGCACAGTTCATTTCACAAGTTCGAATTGAATGTACGAATTACACACAATGAGTGTGGTTAAAAATGACATTTGGTTTACGTATATGACAATCCTAACACTCACAATCATCTAAGTGTCACTAGAATTCGAAAATATGCTTAAAAGAAGAATAGAAGCATGCACAGTTCGTTTCAAAAGTTTGATTTGAATGTTTGAATAACACTCAATATTAATGAGCTTATTAAGACATGACATTTGGTTTACTTATACGACAATCCTAATACACACAATCATCTTAGAGTTGTTAGAATTCGAAAATACGCTTAAAAGAAGAATAGAAGCATGCACAGTTCGTTGCACAAATTCGAATTGAATCAATGAATAACACACAATATTATTGACCGTATTTAGACATGACATCTGGTTTATTTATATGACAATCCTAACACACAAAGTCATCTTAGTGTCATTAGATTTCTAGCATAATAGAAAAATAGAAGCATGCACAGTTCATTTCACAAGTTTGAATTGAATGTATGAGTAACACGCAATTAGTGTGGTTAAAATGACATTTGGTTTACGTATATGACAATCCTAACACTCACAATCATCTACGTGTAATTAGAATTCGAAAATAAGCTTATATGAAGAATAGAAGCATGCACAATTCGTTTCACAAGTTTGATTTGAATGTATAAATTACACACAATGATTGTGGTTAGAAATGACATTTGATTTACTTATACACAAATCCTAACACACACAATCATTAAAGTGTCATTAGAATTCGAAAATAAGCTTAAAAGAAGAATAGAAGCATGCACAGTTCGTTTCACAAGTTTGAATTGAATGTATGAATTACACACAATGAGTGTGGTTAAAAATGACATTTGGTTTACGCATATGACAATCCTATCACCCACAATCATCTTAGAGTTATTAGAATTTGAAAATAAACTTAAAAGAAGAATAGAAGCAATCACAGTTCGTTTCACAAGTTTGATTTGAATGTATGAATTACACACAATGATTGTGGTTCAAAATGACATTTCCTTTACTGATAGACAAATCCTAACACACAAATTCATCTAAGTGTCATTAGAATTCGAAAATAAGCTTAAAAGAAGAATCGAAGCGTGTACAGTTCGTTTCACAACTTTGATTTCAATGTATGAATAACACGTAATGAGTATGGCTAGAAATGACATTTGTTTTTTGTATACGACAATCCTAACATACACAATCATCTTATTCGAAAATAAACTTAAAAGAAAAATAAAAGCATGCACAGTTCGTTTCACAAGTTTGATTTGAATGTATGAATTACACACAATGATTGTGGTTAGAAATGACATTTGATCTACTTATACACAAATCCTAACACACACAATCATTAAAGTGTCATTAGAATTCGAAAATAAGCTTAAAAGAAGAATAGAAGCATGCACAGTTCGTTTCACAAGTTTGAATTGAATGTATGAATTACACGCAATGAGTGTGGTTAAAAATGACATTTGGTTTACGCATATGACAATCCTATCACCCACAATCATCTTGGAGTTATTAGAATTTTAAAATAAACTTAAAAGAAGAATAGAAGCAATCACAGTTCGTTTCACAAGTTTGATTTGAATGTATGAATTACGCACAATGATTGTGGTTCGAAATGACATTTCATTTACTGATAGACAAATCCTAACACACAAATTCATCTAAGTGTCATTAGAATTCGAAAATAAGCTTAAAAGAAGAATCGAAGCGTGTACAGTTCGTTCACAACTTTGAATTGAATGTATGAATAACACGCAATGAGTGTGGTTAAAAATGACATTTGGTTTACGTATATGACAATCTTAAGACTCACAATCATCCAAGTGTAATTAGAATTCGAAAATAAGCTTAAAAGAAGAATCGAAGCGTGTGCAGTTCGTTTCACAAGTTTGATTTCAATGTATGAATAACATGCAATGAGTATGGTTAGAAATGACATTTGGTTTTTTTATACGACAATCCTAACATACACAATCATCTTAGAGTTATTAGAATTCGAAAATAAACATAAAAGAAGAATAAAAGCATGCACAGTTCGTTTCACAAGTTTGATTTGAATGTATGAATTACACACAATGATTGTGGTTCGAAATGACATTTGATTTACTTATAGACAAATCCTAACACACACAATCATCTAAGTGTCATTTGAATTCGAAAATAAGCTTAAAGGAAGAATAGAAGCATGCACATTTCGTTTCACAAGTTTGATTTGAATGTATGAATAACATGCAATGAGTGTGGTTAAAAATGACATTTGTTTTATGTATATGATAATCCTATCACCCACAATCATCTTAGAGTTATTAGAATTCGAAAATAAACTTAAATGAAGAATAGAAGCATGCACAGTTCGTTTCACAAGTTTGATTTGAATGTATGAATTACACACAATGATTGTGGTTCGAAGTGACATTTCATTTACTTATAGACAAATCCTAACACACACAATCTTCTGAGTGTCGTTAGAATTCGAAAATAAGCTTAAAAGAAGAATCGAAGCGTGTACAGTTCGTTTCACAACTTTGATTTCAATGTATGAATAACACGCAATGAGTATGGTTAGAAATGACATTTTGTTTTTTTATACGACAATCCTAACACACACAATCATCTTAGAGTTATTAGAATTCGAAAATAAACTTAAAAGAAGAATAGAAGCATGCACAGTTCGTTTCACAAGTTCGAATTGAATGTACGAATTACACACAATGAGTGTGGTTAAAAATGACATTTGGTTTACGTATATGACAATCCTAACACTCACAATCATCTAAGTGTCACTAGAATTCGAAAATATGCTTAAAAGAAGAATAGAAGCATGCACAGTTCGTTTCAAAAGTTTGATTTGAATGTTTGAATAAAACTCAATATTAATCAGCTTATTAAGACATGACATTTGGTTTACTTATACGACAATCCTAATACACACAATCATCTTAGAGTTGTTAGAATTAGAAAATAAGCTTAAAAGAAGAATAGAAGCATGCACAGTTCGTTTCACAAGTTTGAATTGAATGTATGAATTACACACAATGAGTGTGGTTAAAAATGACATTTGGTTTACGCATATGACAATCCTATCACCCACAATCATCTTTGAGTTATTAGAATTTGAAAATAAACTTAAAAGAAGAATAGAAGCAATCACAGTTCGTTTCACAAGTTTGATTTGAATGTATGAATTACGCACAATGATTGTGGTTCGAAATGACATTTGATTTACTTATAGACAAATTCTAACACACACAATCATCTAAGTGTCATTTGAATTCGAAAATAAGCTTAAAAGAAGAATAGAAGCATGCACAGTTCGTTTCACAAGTTTGATTTGAATGTATGAATAACATGCAATGAGTGTGGTTAAAAATGACATTTGTTTTATGTATATGATAATCCTATTACCCACAATCATCTTAGAGTTATTAGAATTCGAAAATAAATTTAAAAGAAGAATAGTAGCATGCACAGTTCGTTTCACAAGTTTGATTTGAATGTATGAATTACACACAATGATTGTGGTTCGAAATGACATTTCATTTACTTATAGACAAATCCTAACACACACAATCTACTGAGTGTCATTAGAATTCGAAAATAAGCTTAAAAGAAGAATCGAAGCGTGTACAGTTCGTTTCACAACTTTGATTTCAATGTATGAATAACACGCAATGAGTATGGTTAGAAATGACATTTGGTTTTTTTGTACGACAATCCTAACACACACAATCATCTTAGAGTTATTAGAATTCGAAAATAAACTTAAAAGAAGAATAGAAGCATGCACAGTTCATTTCACAAGTTCGAATTGAATGTACGAATTACACACAATGAGTGTGGTTAAAAATGACATTTGGTTTACGTATATGACAATCCTAACACTCACAATCATCTAAGTGTCACTAGAATTCGAAAATATGCTTAAAAGAAGAATAGAAGCATGCACAGTTCGTTTCAAAAGTTTGATTTGAATGTTTGAATAACACTCAATATTAATGAGCTTATTAAGACATGACATTTGGTTTACTTATACGACAATCCTAATACACACAATCATCTTAGAGTTGTTAGAATTCGAAAATACGCTTAAAAGAAGAATAGAAGCATGCACAGTTCGTTGCACAAATTCGAATTGAATCAATGAATAACACACAATATTATTGACCGTATTTAGACATGACATCTGGTTTACTTATATGACAATCCTAACACACAAAGTCATCTTAGTGTCATTAGATTTCTAGCATAATAGAAAAATAGAAGCATGCACAGTTCATTTCACAAGTTTGAATTGAATGTATGAGTAACACGCAATTAGTGTGGTTAAAATGACATTTGGTTTACGTATATGACAATCCTAACACTCACAATCATCTACGTGTAATTAGAATTCGAAAATAAGCTTATATGAAGAATAGAAGCATGCACAATTCGTTTCACAAGTTTGATTTGAATGTATAAATTACACACAATGATTGTGGTTAGAAATGACATTTGATTTACTTATACACAAATCCTAACACACACAATCATTAAAGTGTCATTAGAATTCGAAAATAAGCTTAAAAGAAGAATAGAAGCATGCACAGTTCGTTTCACAAGTTTGATTTGAATGTATGAATTACACACAATGATTGTGGTTAGAAATGACATTTGATCTACTTATACACAAATCCTAACACACACAATCATTAAAGTGTCATTAGAATTCGAAAATAAACTTAAAAGAAGAATAGAAGCATGCACATTTCGTTTCACAAGTTTGAATTGAATGTATGAATTACACGCAATGAGTGTGGTTAAAAATGACATTTGGTTTACGCATATGACAATCCTATCACCCACAATCATCTTGGAGTTATTAGAATTTTAAAATAAACTTAAAAGAAGAATAGAAGCAATCACAGTTCGTTTCACAAGTTTGATTTGAATGTATGAATTACGCACAATGATTGTGGTTCGAAATGACATTTCATTTACTGATAGACAAATCCTAACACACAAATTCATCTAAGTGTCATTAGAATTCGAAAATAAGCTTAAAAGAAGAATCGAAGCGTGTACAGTTCGTTCACAACTTTGAATTGAATGTATGAATAACACGCAATGAGTGTGGTTAAAAATGACATTTGGTTTACGTATATGACAATCTTAAGACTCACAATCATCTAAGTGTAATTAGAATTCGAAAATAAGCTTAAAAGAAGAATCGAAGCGTGTGCAGTTCGTTTCACAAGTTTGATTTCAATGTATGAATAACATGCAATGAGTATGGTTAGAAATGACATTTGGTTTTTTTATACGACAATCCTAACATACACAATCATCTTAGAGTTATTAGAATTCGAAAATAAACATAAAAGAAGAATAAAAGCATGCACAGTTCGTTTCACAAGTTTGATTTGAATGTATGAATTACACACAATGATTGTGGTTCGAAATGACATTTGATTTACTTATAGACAAATCCTAACACACACAATCATCTAAGTGTCATTTGAATTCGAAAATAAGCTTAAAGGAAGAATAGAAGCATGCACATTTCGTTTCACAAGTTTGATTTGAATGTATGAATAACATGCAATGAGTGTGGTTAAAAATGACATTTGTTTTATGTATATGATAATCCTATCACCCACAATCATCTTAGAGTTATTAGAATTCGAAAATAAACTTAAATGAAGAATAGAAGCATGCACAGTTCGTTTCACAAGTTTGATTTGAATGTATGAATTACACACAATGATTGTGGTTCGAAGTGACATTTCATTTACTTATAGACAAATCCTAACACACACAATCTTCTGAGTGTCGTTAGAATTCGAAAATAAGCTTAAAAGAAGAATCGAAGCGTGTACAGTTCGTTTCACAACTTTGATTTCAATGTATGAATAACACGCAATGAGTATGGTTAGAAATGACATTTTTTTTTTTTATACGACAATCCTAACACACACAATCATCTTAGAGTTATTAGAATTCGAAAATAAACTTAAAAGAAGAATAGAAGCATGCACAGTTCGTTTCACAAGTTCGAATTGAATGTACGAATTACACACAATGAGTGTGGTTAAAAATGACATTTGGTTTACGTATATGACAATCCTAACACTCACAATCATCTAAGTGTCACTAGAATTCGAAAATATGCTTAAAAGAAGAATAGAAGCATGCACAGTTCGTTTCAAAAGTTTGATTTGAATGTTTGAATAAAACTCAATATTAATGAGCTTATTAAGACATGACATTTGGTTTACTTATACGACAATCCTAATACACACAATCATCTTAGAGTTGTTAGAATTAGAAAATAAGCTTAAAAGAAGAATAGAAGCATGCACAGTTCGTTTCACAAGTTTGAATTGAATGTATGAATTACACACAATGAGTGTGGTTAAAAATGACATTTGGTTTACGCATATGACAATCCTATCACCCACAATCATCTTTGAGTTATTAGAATTTGAAAATAAACTTAAAAGAAGAATAGAAGCAATCACAGTTCGTTTCACAAGTTTGATTTGAATGTATGAATTACGCACAATGATTGTGGTTCGAAATGACATTTGATTTACTTATAGACAAATTCTAACACACACAATCATCTAAGTGTCATTTGAATTCGAAAATAAGCTTAAAAGAAGAATAGAAGCATGCACAGTTCGTTTCACAAGTTTGATTTGAATGTATGAATAACATGCAATGAGTGTGGTTAAAAATGACATTTGTTTTATGTATATGATAATCCTATTACCCACAATCATCTTAGAGTTATTAGAATTCGAAAATAAATTTAAAAGAAGAATAGTAGCATGCACAGTTCGTTTCACAAGTTTGATTTGAATGTATGAATTACACACAATGATTGTGGTTCGAAATGACATTTCATTTACTTATAGACAAATCCTAACACACACAATCTACTGAGTGTCATTAGAATTCGAAAATAAGCTTAAAAGAAGAATCGAAGCGTGTACAGTTCGTTTCACAACTTTGATTTCAATGTATGAATAACACGCAATGAGTATGGTTAGAAATGACATTTGGTTTTTTTGTACGACAATCCTAACACACACAATCATCTTAGAGTTATTAGAATTCGAAAATAAACTTAAAAGAAGAATAGAAGCATGCACAGTTCATTTCACAAGTTCGAATTGAATGTACGAATTACACACAATGAGTGTGGTTAAAAATGACATTTGGTTTACGTATATGACAATCCTAACACTCACAATCATCGAAGTGTCACTAGAATTCGAAAATATGCTTAAAAGAAGAATAGAAGCATGCACAGTTCGTTTCAAAAGTTTGATTTGAATGTTTGAATAACACTCAATATTAATGAGCTTATTAAGACATGACATTTGGTTTACTTATACGACAATCCTAATACACACAATCATCTTAGAGTTGTTAGAATTCGAAAATACGCTTAAAAGAAGAATAGAAGCATGCACAGTTCGTTGCACAAATTCGAATTGAATCAATGAATAACACACAATATTATTGACCGTATTTAGACATGACATCTGGTTTACTTATATGACAATCCTAACACACAAAGTCATCTTAGTGTCATTAGATTTCTAGCATAACAGAAAAATAGAAGCATGCACAGTTCATTTCACAAGTTTGAATTGAATGTATGAGTAACACGCAATTAGTGTGGTTAAAATGACATTTGGTTTACGTATATGACAATCCTAACACTCACAATCATCTAAGTGTAATTAGAATTCGAAAATAAGCTTATATGAAGAATAGAAGCATGCACAATTCGTTTCACAAGTTTGATTTGAATGTATAAATTACACACAATGATTGTGGTTAGAAATGACATTTGATTTACTTATACACAAATCCTAACACACACAATCATTAAAGTGTCATTAGAATTCGAAAATAAGCTTAAAAGAAGAATAGAAGCATGCACAGTTCGTTTCACAAGTTTGAATTGAATGTATGAATTACACACAATGAGTGTGGTTAAAAATGACATTTGGTTTACGCATATGACAATCCTATCACCCACAATCATCTTAGAGTTATTAGAATTTGAAAATAAACTTAAAAGAAGAATAGAAGCAATCACAGTTCGTTTCACAAGTTTGATTTGAATGTATGAAACAATGAGTGTGGTTAAAAATGACATTTGGTTTACGCATATGACAATCCTTTCACCCACAATCATCTTAGAGTTATTAGAATTCGAAAATAAACTTAAAAGAAGAATCGAAGCAATCACAGTTCGTTTCACAACTTTGATTTCAATGTATGAATAACACGCAATGAGTATGGTTAGAAATGACATTTGGTTTTTTTATACGACAATCCTAACATACACAATCATCTTAGAGTTATTAGAATTCGAAAATAAACTTAAAAGGAGAATAAAAGCATGCACAGTTCGTTTCACAAGTTTGATTTCAATGTATGAATTACACACAATGATTGTGGTTAGAAATGACATTTGATTTACTTATAGACAAATCCTAACACACACAATCATCTAAGTGTCATTTAAATTCGAAAATAAGCTTAAAAGAAGAATAGAAGCCTGCACAGTTCGTTTCACAAGTTTGATTTGAATGTATGAATAACAGGCAATGAGTGTGGTTAAAAATGACATTTGTTTTATGTATATGATAATCCTATCACCCACAATTATCTTAGAGTTATTAGAATTCGAAAATGAACTTAAAAGAAGAATAGAAGCATGCACAGTTCGTTTCACAAGTTTGATTTGAATGTAAGAATTACACACAATGATTGTGGTTCGAAATGATATTTCATTTACTTATAGACCAATCCTAACACACACAACCTTCTGAGTGTCATTAGAATTCGAAAATAAGCTTAAAAGAAGAATCGAAGCGTGTACAGTTCGTTTCACAACTTTGATTGCAATGTATGAATAACACGCAATGAGTATGGTTAGAAATGACATTTAGTTTTTTTATACGACAATCCTAACACACACAATCATTTTAGAGTTATTAGAATTCGAAAATAAACTTAAAAGAAAAATAGAAGCATGCACAGTTCGTTTCACATGTTCAAATTGAATGTATGAATTACACACAATGAGTGTGGTTAAAAATGACATTTGGTTTACGTATATGACAATCCTAACACTCACAATCATCTAAGTGTCACTAGAATTCGAAAATACGCTTTAAAGAAGAATAGAAGCATACACAGTTCGTTGCACAATTTCGAATTGAATCAATGAATAACACGCAATATTAATGAGCGTATTTAGACATGACATCTGGTTTACTTATATGACAATCCTAACACACAAAGTGATCTTAGTGTCATTAGATTTCGAAAATAAGCATTATAGAAAAATAGAAGCATGCATAGTTCATTTCACAAGTTTGAATTGAATGTATGAATAACACGCAATGAGTGTGGTTAAAAATGACATTTGGTTTACGTATATGACAATCTTAAGACTCACAATCATATAAGTGTAATTAGAATTCGAAAATAAGCTTATATGAAGAATGGAAGCAATCACAATTCGTTTCACAAGTTTGATTTGAATGTATTATTTACACCCAATGATTGTGGTTAGAAATGACAATTGATTTACTGATACACAAATCCTAACACACACAATCATTAAAGTGTCATTAGAATTCGAAAATAAGCTTAAAAGAAGAATCGAAGCGTGTACAGTTCGTTTCACAACTTTGATTTCAATGTATGAATAACACGCAATGAGTATGGTTAGAAATGACATTTGGTTTTTTTATACGACAATCCTAACATACACAATCATCTTAGAGTTATTAGAATTCGAAAATAAACTTAAAAGAAGAATAAAAGCATGCACAGTTCATTTCACAAGTTTGATTTCAATGTATGAATTACACACAATGATTGTGGTTAGAAATGACATTTGATTTACTTATAGACAAATCCTAACACACACAATCATTTAAGTGTCATTTGAATTCGAAAATAAGCTTAAAAGAAGAATAGAAGCATGCACAATTCGTTTCACAAGTTTGATTTGAATGTATGAATTACACACTATGATTGTGGTTCGAAATGACATTTCATTTACTTTTAGACCAATCCTAACACAAACAATCTTCTGAGTGTCATTAGAATTCGAAAATAAGCTTAAAAGAAGAATCGAAGCGTGTACAGTTCGTTTCACAACTTTGATTTCAATGTATGAATAACACGCAAAGAGTATGGTTATAAATGACATTTGGTTTTTTTATACGACAATCCTAACATACACAATCATCTTAGAGTTATTAGAATTCGAAAATAAACTTAAAAGAAGAATAAAAGCATGCACAGTTCGTTTCACAAGTTTGATTTCAATGTATGAATTACACACAATGATTGTGGTTAGAAATGACATTTGATTTACTTATAGACAAATCCTAACACACACAATCATTTAAGTGTCATTTGAATTCGAAAATAAGCTTAAAAGAAGAATAGAAGCATGCACAATTCGTTTCACAAGTTTGATTTGAATGTATGAATTACACACTATGATTGTGGTTCGAAATGACATTTCATTTACTGATAGACAAATCCTAACACACACAATCATCTAAGTGTCATTAGAATTCGAAAATAAGCTTAAAAGAAGAATCGAAGCGTGTACAGTTCGTTTCACAACTTTGATTTCAATGTATGAATAACACGCAATGAGTATGGTTAGAAATGACATTTGGTTTTTTTATACGACAATCCTAACATACACAATCATCTTAGAGTTATTAGAATTCGAAAATAAACTTAAAAGAAGAATAAAAGCATGCACAGTTCGTTTCACAAGTTTGATTTCAATGTATGAATTACACACAATGATTGTGGTTAGAAATGACATTTGATTTACTTATAGACAAATCCTAACACACACAATCATCTAAGTGTCATTTAAATTCGAAAATAAGCTTAAAAGAAGAATAGAAGCCTGCACAGTTCGTTTCACAAGTTTGATTTGAATGTATGAATAACAGGCAATGAGTGTGGTTAAAAATGACATTTGTTTTATGTATATGATAATCCTATCACCCACAATTATCTTAGAGTTATTAGAATTCGAAAATGAACTTAAAAGAAGAATAGAAGCATGCACAGTTCGTTTCACAAGTTTGATTTGAATGTAAGAATTACACACAATGATTGTGGTTCGAAATGATATTTCATTTACTTATAGACCAATCCTAACACACACAACCTTCTGAGTGTCATTAGAATTCGAAAATAAGCTTAAAAGAAGAATCGAAGCGTGTACAGTTCGTTTCACAACTTTGATTGCAATGTATGAATAACACGCAATGAGTATGGTTAGAAATGACATTTAGTTTTTTTATACGACAATCCTAACACACACAATCATTTTAGAGTTATTAGAATTCGAAAATAAACTTAAAAGAAAAATAGAAGCATGCACAGTTCGTTTCACATGTTTAAATTGAATGTATGAATTACACACAATGAGTGTGGTTAAAAATGACATTTGGTTTACGTATATGACAATCCTAACACTCACAATCATCTAAGTGTCACTAGAATTCGAAAATACGCTTAAAAGAAGAATAGAAGCATACACAGTTCGTTGCACAAGTTCGAATTGAATCAATGAATAACACGCAATATTAATGAGCGTATTTAGACATGACATCTGGTTTACTTATATGACAATCCTAACACACAAAGTGATCTTAGTGTCATTAGATTTCGAAAATAAGCATAATAGAAAAATAGAAGCATGCATAGTTCATTTCACAAGTTTGAATTGAATGTATGAATAACACGCAATGAGTGTGGTTAAAAATGACATTTGGTTTACGTATATGACAATCTTAAGACTCACAATCATATAAGTGTAATTAGAATTCGAAAATAAGCTTATATGAAGAATGGAAGCAATCACAATTCGTTTCACAAGTTTGATTTGAATGTATTATTTACACCCAATGATTGTGGTTAGAAATGACAATTGATTTACTGATACACAAATCCTAACACACACAATCATTAAAGTGTCATTAGAATTCGAAAATAAGCTTAAAAGAAGAATCGAAGCGTGTACAATTCGTTTCACAACTTTGATTTCAATGTATGAATAACACGCAATGAGTATGGTTAGAAATGACATTTGTTTTTTTTATACGACAATCCTAACATACACAATCATCTTAGAGTTATTAGAATTCGAAAATAAACTTAAAACAAGAATAAAAGCATGCACAGTTCATTTCACAAGTTTGATTTCAATGTATGAATTACACACAATGATTGTGGTTAGAAATGACATTTGATTTACTTATAGACAAATCCTAACACACACAATCATTTAAGTGTCATTTGAATTCGAAAATAAGCTTAAAAGAAGAATAGAAGCATGCACAGTTCGTTTCACAAGTTTGATTTGAATGTATGAATTACACACAATGATTGTGGTTCGAAATGACATTTCATTTACTTTTAGACCAATCCTAACACAAACAATCTTCTGAGTGTCATTAGAATTCGAAAATAAGCTTAAAAGAAGAATCGAAGCGTGTACAGTTCGTTTTACAAGTTCGAATTGAATGTACGAATTACACACAATGAGTGTGGTTAAAAATGACCTTTGGTTTACGAATATGACAATCCTAACACTCACAATCATCTAAGTGTCACTAGTATTCGAAAATATGCTTAAAAGAAGAATAGAAGCATGCACAGTTCGTTTCAAAAGTTTGATTTGAATGTTTGAATAACACTCAATATTAATGAGCTTATTTAGACATGACATTTGGTTTACTTATACGACAATCCTAATACACACAATCATCTTAGAGTTGTTAGAATTAGAAAATATGCTTAAAAGAAGAATAGAAGCATGCACAGTTCGTTTCACAAGTTTGAATTGAATGTATGAATTACACACAATGAGTGTGGTTAAAAATGACATTTGGTTTACGCATATGACAATCCTATCACCCACAATCATCTTTGAGTTATTAGAATTCGAAAATAAACTTAAAAGAAGAATAAAAGCATGCATAGTTCGTTTCACAAGTTTGATTTCAATGTATGAATTACACACAATGATTGTGGTTAGAAATGACATTTGATTTACTTATAGACAAATCCTAACACACACAATCATCTAAGTGTCATTTAAATTCGAAAATAAGCTTAAAAGAAGAATAGAAGCCTGCACAGTTCGTTTCACAAGTTTGATTTGAATGTATGAATAACAGGCAATGAGTGTGGTTAAAAATGACATTTGTTTTATGTATATGATAATCCTATCACCCACAATTATCTTAGAGTTATTAGAATTCGAAAATGAACTTAAAAGAAGAATAGAAGCATGCACAGTTCGTTTCACAAGTTTGATTTGAATGTAAGAATTACACACAGTGATTGTGGTTCGAAATGATATTTCATTTACTTATAGACCAATCCTAACACACACAACCTTCTGAGTGTCATTAGAATTCGAAAATAAGCTTAAAAGAAGAATCGAAGCGTGTACAGTTCGTTGCACAACTTTGATTGCAATGTATGAATAACACGCAATGAGTATGGTTAGAAATGACATTTGGTTTTTTTATACGACAATCCTAACACACACAATCATTTTAGAGTTATTAGAATTCGAAAATAAACTTAAAAGAAAAATAGAAGCATGCACAGTTCGTTTCACATGTTCAAATTGAATGTATGAATTCCACACAATGAGTGTGGTTAATAATGACATTTGGTTTACGTATATGACAATCCTAACACTCACAATCATCTAAGTGTCACTAGAATTCGAAAATACGCTTAAAAGAAGAATAGAAGCATACACAGTTCGTTGCACAAGTTCGAATTGAATCAATGAATAACACGCAATATTAATGAGCGTATTTAGACATGACATCTGGTTTACTTATATGACAATCCTAACACACAAAGTGATCTTAGTGTCATTAGATTTCGAAATTAAGCATAATAGAAAAATAGAAGCATGCATAGTTCATTTCACAAGTTTGAATTGAATGTATGAATAACACGCAATGAGTGTGGTTAAAAATGACATTTGGTTTACGTATATGACAATCTTAAGACTCACAATCATATAAGTGTAATTAGAATTCGAAAATAAGCTTATATGAAGAATGGAAGCAATCACAATTCGTTTCACAAGTTTGATTTGAATGTATTATTTACACCCAATGATTGTGGTTAGAAATGACAATTGATTTACTGATACACAAATCCTAACACACACAATCATTAAAGTGTCATTAGAATTCGAAAATAAGCTTAAAAGAAGAATCGAAGCGTGTACAGTTCGTTTCACAACTTTGATTTCAATGTATGAATAACACGCAATGAGTATGGTTAGAAATGACATTTGGTTTTTTTATACGACAATCCTAACATACACAATCATCTTAGAGTTATTAGAATTCGAAAATAAACTTAAAAGAAGAATAAAAGCATGCACAGTTCATTTCACAAGTTTGATTTCAATGTATGAATTACACACAATGATTGTGGTTAGAAATGACATTTGATTTACTTATAGACAAATCCTAACACACACAATCATTTAAGTGTCATTTGAATTCGAAAATAAGCTTAAAAGAAGAATAGAAGCATGCACAGTTCGTTTCACAAGTTTGATTTGAATGTATGAATTACACACAATGATTGTGGTTCGAAATGACATTTCATTTACTTTTAGACCAATCCTAACACAAACAATCTTCTGAGTGTCATTAGAATTCGAAAATAAGCTTAAAAGAAGAATCGAAGCGTGTAAAGTTCGTTTCACAACTTTGATTTCAATGTATGAATAACACGCAATGAGTATGGTTAGAAATGACATTTGGTTTTTTTATACGACAATCCTAACACACACAATCATCTTAGAGTTATTAGAATTCGAAAATAAACTTAAAAGAAGAATAGAAACATGCACAGTTCGTTTCACAAGTTCGAATTGAATGTACGAATTACACACAATGAGTGTGGTTAAAAATGACATTTGGTTTACGAATATGACAATCCTAACACTCACAATCATCTAAGTGTCACTAGTATTCGAAAATATGCTTAAAAGAAGAATAGAAGCATGCACAGTTCGTTTCAAAAGTTTGATTTGAATGTTTGAATAACACTCAATATTAATGAGCTTATTTAGACATGACATTTGGTTTACTTATACGACAATCCAAATACACACAATCATCTTAGAGTTGTTAGAATTAGAAAATATGCTTAAAAGAAGAATAGAAGCATGCACAGTTCGTTTCACAAGTTTGAATTGAATGTATGAATTACACACACTGAGTGTGGTTAAAAATGACATTTGGTTTACGCATATGACAATGCTATCACCCACAATCATCTTTGAGTTATTAGAATTTGAAAATAAACTTAAAAGAAGAATAGAAGCAATCACAGTTCGTTTCACAAGTTTGATTTGAATGTATGAATTACACACAATGATTGTGGTTCGAAATGACATTTGATTTACTTATAGACAAATTCTAACACACACAATCATCTAAGTGTCATTTGAATTCGAAAATAAGCTTAAAAGAAGAATAGAAGCATGCACAGTTCGTTTCACAAGTTTGATTTGAATGTATGAATAACATGCAATGAGTGTGGTTAAAAATGACATTTGTTTTATGTATATGATAATCCTATTACCCACAATCATCTTAGAGTTATTAGAATTCGAAAATAAATTTAAAAGAAGAATAGTAGCATGCACAGTTCGTTTCACAAGTTTGATTTGAATGTATGAATTACACACAATGATTGTGGTTCGAAATGACATTTCATTTACTTATAGACAAATCCTAACACACACAATCTTCTGAGTGTCATTAGAATTCGAAAATAAGCTTAAAAGAAGAATCGAAGCGTGTACAGTTCGTTTCACAACTTTGATTTCAATGTATGAATAACACGCAATGAGTATGGTTAGAAATGACATTTGGTTTTTTTGTACGACAATCCTAACACACACAATCATCTTAGAGTTATTAGAATTCGAAAATAAACTTAAAAGAAGAATAGAAGCATGCACAGTTCATTTCACAAGTTCGAATTGAATGTACGAATTACACACAATGAGTGTGGTTAAAAATGACATTTGGTTTACGTATATGACAATCCTAACACTCACAATCATCTAAGTGTCACTAGAATTCGAAAATATGCTTAAAAGAAGAATAGAAGCATGCACAGTTCGTTTCAAAAGTTTGATTTGAATGTTTGAATAACACTCAATATTAATGAGCTTATTAAGACATGACATTTGGTTTACTTATACGACAATCCTAATACACACAATCATCTTAGAGTTGTTAGAATTCGAAAATACGCTTAAAAGAAGAATAGAAGCATGCACAGTTCGTTGCACAAATTCGAATTGAATCAATGAATAACACACAATATTATTGACCGTATTTAGACATGACATCTGGTTTACTTATATGACAATCCTAACACACAAAGTCATCTTAGTGTCATTAGATTTCTAGCATAATAGAAAAATAGAAGCATGCACAGTTCATTTCACAAGTTTGAATTGAATGTATGAGTAACACGCAATTAGTGTGGTTAAAATGACATTTGGTTTACGTATATGACAATCCTAACACTCACAATCATCTAAGTGTAATTAGAATTCGAAAATAAGCTTATATGAAGAATAGAAGCATGCACAATTCGTTTCACAAGTTTGATTTGAATGTATAAATTACACACAATGATTATGGTTAGAAATGACATTTGATTTACTTATACACAAATCCTAACACACACAATCATTAAAGTGTCATTAGAATTCGAAAATAAGCTTAAAAGAAGAATAGAAGCATGCACAGTTCGTTTTACAAGTTTGAATTGAATGTATGAATTACACACAATGAGTGTGGTTAAAAATGACATTTGGTTTACGCATATGACAATCCTATCACCCACAATCATCTTAGAGTTATTAGAATTTGAAAATAAACTTAAAAGAAGAATAGAAGCAATCACAGTTCGTATCACAAGTTTGATTTGAATGTATGAATTACACACAATGATTGTGGTTCAAAATGACATTTCCTTTACTGATAGACAAATCCTAACACACAAATTCATCTAAGTGTCATTAGAATTCGAAAATAAGCTTAAAAGAAGAATCGAAGCGTGTATAGTTCGTTTCACAACTTTGATTTCAATGTATGAATAACACGTAATGAGTATGGCTAGAAATGACATTTGTTTTTTTTATACGACAATCCTAACATACACAATCATCTTATTCGAAAATAAACTTAAAAGAAAAATAAAAGCATGCACAGTTCGTTTCACAAGTTTGATTTGAATGTATGAATTACACACAATGATTGTGGTTAGAAATGACATTTGATCTACTTATACACAAATCCTAACACACACAATCATTAAAGTGTCATTAGAATTCGAAAATAAGCTTAAAAGAAGAATAGAAGCATGCACAGTTCGTTTCACAAGTTTGAATTGAATGTATGAATTACACGCAATGAGTGTGGTTAAAAATGACATTTGGTTTACGCATATGACAATCCTATCACCCACAATCATCTTGGAGTTATTAGAATTTTAAAATAAACTTAAAAGAAGAATAGAAGCAATCACAGTTCGTTTCACAAGTTTGATTTGAATGTATGAATTACGCACAATGATTGTGGTTCGAAATGACATTTCATTTACTGATAGACAAATCCTAACACACAAATTCATCTAAGTGTCATTAGAATTCGAAAATAAGCTTAAAAGAAGAATCGAAGCGTGTACAGTTCGTTCACAACTTTGAATTGAATGTATGAATAACACGCAATGAGTGTGGTTAAAAATGACATTTGGTTTACGTATATGACAATCTTAAGACTCACAATCATCTAAGTGTCTTTAGAATTCGAAAATAAGCTTAAAAGAAGAATCGAAGCGTGTACAGTTCGTTTCACAACTTTGATTTCAATGTATGAATAACACGCAATGAGTATGGCTAGAAATGACATTTGTTTTTTTTATACGACAATCCTAACATACACAATCATCTTATTCGAAAATAAACTTAAAAGAAGAATAAAAGCATGCACAGTTCGTTTCACAAGTTTGATTTGAATGTATGAATTACACACAATGATTGTGGTTAGAAATGACATTTGGTCTACTTATACACAAATCCTAACACACACAATCATTAAAGTGTCATTAGAATTCGAAAATAAGCTTAAAAGAAGAATAGAAGCATGCACAGTTCGTTTCACAAGTTTGAATTGAATGTATGAATTACACACAATGAGTGTGGTTAAAAATGACATTTGGTTTACGCATATGACAATCCTATCACCCACAATCATCTTGGAGTTATTAGAATTTTAAAATAAACTTAAAAGAAGAATAGAAGCAATCACAGTTCGTTTCACAAGTTTGATTTGAATGTATGAATTACGCACAATGATTGTGGTTCGAAATGACTTTTCATTTACTGAAAGACAAATCCTAACACACAAATTCATCCAAGTGTCATTAGAATTCGAAAATAAGCTTAAAAGAAGAATCGAAGCGTGTACAGTTCGTTCACAACTTTGAATTGAATGTATGAATAACACGCAATGAGTGTGGTTAAAAATGACATTTGGTTTACGTATATGACAATCTTAAAACTCACAATCATCTAAGTGTAATTAGAATTCGAAAATAAGCTTATATGAAGAATAGAAGCATGCACAATTCGTTTCACAAGTTTGATTTGAATGTATTAATTACACACAATGATTGTGGTTAGAAATGACATTTGATTTACTGATAGACAAATCCTAACACACACAATCATTAAAGTTTCATTAGAATTCGAAAATAAGCTTAAAAGAAGAATAGAAGCATGCACAGTTCGTTTCACAAGTTTGAATTGAATGTATGAATTACACCCAATGAGTGTGGTTAAAAATGACATTTGGTTTACGCATATGACAATCCTATCACCCACAATCATCTTAGAGTTATTAGAATTTGAAAATAAACTTAAAAGAAGAATAGAAGCAATCACAGTTCGTTTCACAAGTTTGATTTGAATGTATGAACTACACACAATGATTGTGGTTCGAAAAGCCATTTCTTTTGTTGATAGACAAATCCAAACACACAAATTCATCTAAGTGTCATTAGAATTCGAAAATAAGCTTAAAAGAAGAATCGAAGCGTGTACAGTTCGTTTCACAACTTTGATTTCAATGTATGAATAACATGCAATGAGTATGGTTAGAAATGACATTTGGTTTTTTTATACGACAATCCTAACATACACAATCATCTTAGAGTTATTAGAATTCGAAAATAAACATAAAAGAAGAATAAAAGCATGCACAGTTCGTTTCACAAGTTTGATTTGAATGTATGAATTACACACAATGATTCTGATTAGAAATGACATTTGATTTACTTATAGACAAATCCTAACACACACAATCATCTAAGTGTCATTTGAATTCGAAAATAAGCTTAAAGGAAGAATAGAAGCATGCACAGTTCGTTTCAAAAGTTTGATTTGAATGTATGAATTACACACAACGATTGTGGTTCGAAATGACATTTCATTTACTTATACACAAATCCTAACACACACAATCATTAAAGTGTCATTAGAATTCGAAAATAAGCTTAAAAGAAGAATAGAAGCATGCACAGTTCGTTTCACAAGTTTGAATTGAATGTATGAATTACACACAATGAGTGTGGTTAAAAATGACATTTGGTTTACGTATATGACAATCTTAAGACTCACAATCATCTAAGTGTAATTAGAATTCGAAAATAAGCTTATATGAAGAATAGAAGCATGCACAATTTGTTTCACAAGTTTGATTTGAATGTATTAATTACACACAATGATTGTGGTTAGAAATGACATTTGATCTACTTATACACAAATCCTAACACACACAATCATTAAAGTGTCATTAGAATTCGAAAATAAGCTTAAAAGAAGAATAGAAGCATGCACAGTTCGTTTCACAAGTTTGAATTGAATGTATGAATTACACACAATGAGTGTGGTTAAAAATGACATTTGGTTTACGCATATGACAATCCTATCACCCACAATCATCTTGGAGTTATTAGAATTTTAAAATAAACTTAAAAGAAGAATAGAAGCAATCACAGTTCGTTTCACAAGTTTGATTTGAATGTATGAATTACGCACAATGATTGTGGTTCGAAATGACATTTCATTTACTGAAAGACAAATCCTAACACACAAATTCATCTAAGTGTCATTAGAATTCGAAAATAAGCTTAAAAGAAGAATCGAAGCGTGTACAGTTCGTTCACAACTTTGAATTGAATGTATGAATAACACGCAATGAGTGTGGTTAAAAATGACATTTGGTTTACGTATATGACAATCTTAAGACTCACAATCATCTAAGTGTAATTAGAATTCGAAAATAAGCTTATATGAAGAATAGAAGCATGCACAATTCGTTTCACAAGTTTGATTTGAATGTATTAATTACACACAATGATTGTGGTTAGAAATGACATTTGATTTACTGATAGACAAATCCTAACACACACAATCATTAAAGTTTCATTAGAATTCGAAAATAAGCTTAAAAGAAGAATAGAAGCAGGCACAGTTCGTTTCACAAGTTTGAATTGAATGTATGAATTACACACAATGAGTGTGGTTAAAAATGACATTTGGTTTACGCATATGACAATCCTATCACCCCCAATCATCTTAGAGTTATTAGAATTTGAAAATAAACTTAAAAGAAGAATAGAAGCAATCACAGTTCGTTTCACAAGTTTGATTTGAATGTATGAACTACACACAATGATTGTGGTTCGAAATGCCATTTCTTTTGTTGATAGACAAATCCAAACACACAAATTCATCAAAGTGTCATTAGAATTCGAAAATAAGCTTAAAAGAAGAATCGAAGCGTGTACAGTTCGTTCACAACTTTGAATTGAATGTATGAATAACACGCAATGAGTGTGGTTAAAAATGACATTTGGTTTACGTATATGACAATCTTAAGACTCACAATCATCTAAGTGTAATTAGAATTCGAAAATAAGCTTAAAAGAAGAATCGAAGCGTGTGCAGTTCGTTTCACAAGTTTGATTTCAATGTATGAATAACATGCAATGAGTATGGTTAGAAATGACATTTGGTTTTTTTATACGACAATCCTAACATACACAATCATCTTAGAGTTATTAGAATTCGAAAATAAACATAAAAGAAGAATAAAAGCATGCACAGTTCGTTTCACAAGTTTGATTTGAATGTATGAATTACACACAATGATTGTGGTTCGAAATGACATTTGATTTACTTATAGACAAATCCTAACACACACAATCATCTAAGTGTCATTTGAATTCGAAAATAAGCTTAAAGGAAGAATAGAAGCATGCACAGTTCGTTTCACAAGTTTGATTTGAATGTATGAATAACATGCAATGAGTGTGGTTAAAAATGACATTTGTTTTATGTATATGATAATCCTATCACCCACAATCATCTTAGAGTTATTAGAATTCGAAAATAAACTTAAATGAAGAATAGAAGCATGCACAGTTCGTTTCACAAGTTTGATTTGAATGTATGAATTACACACAATGATTGTGGTTCGAAGTGACATTTCATTTACTTATAGACAAATCCTAACACACACTATCTTCTGAGTGTCGTTAGAATTCGAAAATAAGCTTAAAAGAAGAATCGAAGCGTTTGCAGTTCGTTTCACAACTTTGATTTCAATGTATGAATAACACGCAATGAGTATGGTTAGAAATGACATTTTGTTTTTTTATACGACAATCCTAACACACACAATCATCTTAGAGTTATTAGAATTCGAAAATAAACTTAAAAGAAGAATAGAAGCATGCACAGTTCGTTTCACAAGTTCGAATTGAATGTACGAATTACACACAATGAGTGTGGTTAAAAATGACATTTGGTTTACGTATATGACAATCCTAACACTCACAATCATCTAAGTGTCACTAGAATTCGAAAATATGCTTAAAAGAAGAATAGAAGCATGCACAGTTCGTTTCAAAAGTTTGATTTGAATGTTTGAATAACACTCAATATTAATGAGCTTATTAAGACATGACATTTGGTTTACTTATACGACAATCCTAATACACACAATCATCTCAGAGTTGTTAGAATTTGGAAATACGCTTAAAAGAAGAATAGAAGCATGCACAGTTCGTTGCACAAGTTCGAATTGAATCAATGAATAACACGCAATATTATTGAGCGTATTTAGACATGACATCTGGTTTACTTATATGACAATCCTAACACACAAAGTCATCTTAGTGTCATTAGATTTCGAAACTAAGCATAATAGAAAAATAGAAGCATGCACAGTTCATTTCACAAGTTTGAATTGAATGTATGAATAACACACAATGAGTGTGGTTGAAAATGACATTTGGTTTACGTATATGACAATCTTAAGACTCACAATCATCTAATTGTAATTAGAATTCGAAAATAAGCTTATATGAAGAAGAGAAGCATGCACAATTCGTTTCACAAGTTTGATTTGAATGTATTAATTACACACAATGATTGTGGTTAGAAATGACATTTGATTTACTTATACACAAATCCTAACTCACTCAATCATTAAAGTGTCATTAGAATTCGAAAATAAGCTTAAAAGAAGAATAGAAGCATGCACAGTTCGTTTCACAAGTTTGAATTGAATGTATGAATTACACACAATGAGTGTGGTTAAAAATGACATTTGGTTTACACATATGACAATCCTATCACCCACAATCATCTTAGAGTTATTAGAATTTGAAAATAAACTTAAAAGAAGAATAGAAGCAATCACAGTTCGTTTCACAAGTTTGATTTGAATGTATGAATTACACACAATGATTGTGGTTCGAAATGACATTTCATTTACTGATAGACAAATCCTAACACACAAATTCATCTAAGTGTCATTAGAATTCGAAAATAAGCTTAAAAGAAGAATCGAAGCGTGTACAGTTCGTTTCACAACTTTGATTTCAATGTATGAATAACACGCAATGAGTATGGTTAGAAATGACATTTTTTTTTTTAGACGACAATCCTAACATACACAATCATCTTAGAGTTATTAGAATTCGAAAATAAACTTAAAAGAAGAATAAAAGCATGCACAGTTCGTTTCACAAGTTTGATTTGAATATATGAATTACACACAATGATTGTGGTTAGAAATCACATTTGATTTACTTATAGACAAATCCTAACACACACAATCATCTAAGTGTCATTTGAATTCGAAAATAAGCTTAAAGGAAGAATAGAAGCATGCACAGTTCGTTTCACAAGTTTGATTTCAATGTATGAATATCACACAATGAGTATGGTTAGAAATGACATTTGGTTTTTTTATACGACAATCCTAACACACACAATCATCTTAGAGTTATTAGAATTCGAAAATAAACTTAAAAGAAGAATAGAAGCATGCACAGTTCGTTTCACAAGTTCGAATTGAATGTACGAATTACACACAATGAGTGTGGTTAAAAATGACATTTGGTTTACGTATATGACAATCCTAACACTCACAATCATCTAAGTGTCACTAGAATTCGAAAATATGCTTAAAAGAAGAATAGAAGCATGCACAGTTCGTTTCAAAAGTTTGATTTGAATGTTTGAGTAACACTCAATATTAATGAGCTTATTTAGACATGACATTTGGTTTACTTATACGACAATCCTAATACACACAATCATCTTAGAGTTTTTAGAATTCGAAAATACGCTTAAAAGAAGAATAGAAGCATGCACAGTTCGTTGCACAAGTTCGAATTGAATCAATGAATAACACGCAATATTATTGAGCGTATTTAGACATGACATCTGGTTTACTTATATGACAATCCTAACACACAAAGTCATCTTAGTGTCATTAGATTGCGAAACTAAGCATAATAGAAAAATAGAACCATGCACAGTTCATTTCACAAGTTTGAATTGAATGTATGAATAACACGTAATGAGTGTGGTTAAAAATGACATTTGGTTTACGTATATGAAAATCTTAAGACTCACAATCATCAAGTGTAATTAGAATTCGAAAATAAGCTTATATGAAGAATAGAAGCATGCACAATTCGTTTCACAAGTTTGATTTGAATGTATTAATTACACACAATGATTGTGGTTAGAAATGACATTTGATTTACTTATACACAAATCCTAACACACTCAATCATTAAAGTGTCATTAGAATTCGAAAATAAGCTTAAAAGAAGAATAGAAGCATGCACAGTTCGTTTCACAAGTTTGAATTGAATGTATGAATTACACACAATGAGTGTGGTTAAAAATGACATTTGGTTTACACATATGACAATCCTATCACCCACAATCATCTTAGAGTTATTAGAATTTGAAAATAAACTTAAAAGAAGAATAGAAGCAATCACAGTTCGTTTCACAAGTTTGATTTGAATATATGAATTACACACAATGATTGTGGTTCGAAATGACATTTCATTTACTGATAGACAAATCCTAACACACAAATTCATCTAAGTGTCATTAGAATTCGAAAATAAGCTTAAAAGAAGAATCGAAGCGTGTACAGTTCGTTTCACAACTTTGATTTCAATGTATGAATAACACGCAATGAGTATGGTTAGAAATGACATTTTTTTTTTAGACGACAATCCTAACATACACAATCATCTTAGAGTTATTAGAATTCAAAAATAAACTTAAAAGAAGAATAAAAGCATGCACAGTTCGTTTCACAAGTTTGATTTGAATGTATGAATTACACACAATGATTGTGGTTAGAAATGACATTTGATTTACTTATAGACAAATCCTAACACACACAATCATCTAAGTGTCATTTGAATTCGAAAATAAGCTTAAAGGAAGAATAGAAGCATGCACAGTTCGTTTCACAAGTTTGATTTCAATGTATGAATATCACGCAATGAGTATGGTTAGAAATGACATTTGGTTTTTTTATACGACAATCCTAACACACACAATAATCTTAGAGTTATTAGAATTTGAAAATAAACTTAAAAGAAGAATAGAAGCATGCACAGTTCGTTTCACAAGTTCGAATTGAATCTATGAATAACACGGAATATTAATGAGCTTATTTAGACATTTCATTTGGTTTACGTATAAGACAATCTTAACACTCACAATCATCAAAGTGTAATTAGAATTCTAACGACACTAAGATGATTGTGTGTGTTAGGATTGTCTTATAAGTAAATCAAATGTCATTTCTAACCACAATCATTGCGTGTAATTCATAGATTCAAATCAAACTTGTGAAACGAACTGTGCATGATTCTTTTCTTCATATAAGCTTATTTTCGAATTCTAATTACACTTTGATGATTGTGAGTGTTAAGATTGTCATATACGTAAACCAAATGTCATGTCTAAATAAGCTCATTAATATTGCGTGTTATTCATAGATTCAATTCGAACTTGTGAAACGAACTGTGCATGCTTCTATTCTTCTTTTAAGCTTATTTTCGAATTCTAATGACACTTAGATGATTGTGAGTGTTAGGATTGTCATATACGTAAAACAATTGTGATTTTTAACTACACTCATTGCATGTTATTCATACAGTCAAATCAAACTTGCGAAACGAACTGTGCATGCTTCTATTTTTCTTTTAAGCTTATTTTCGAATTATAATGACACTAAGATTATTGTGTGTGTTAGGATTGTCTTATAAGTAAATCAAATGTCATTTCTAACCACAAATATTGCGTTTAATTCATACATTCAAATCAAACTTGTGAAACGAACTATGCATGATTCTTTTCTTCATATAAGCTTATTTTCGAATTCTAATAACTCTAAGATGATTGTGTGTATTAGGATTGTCGTATAAAAAAACCAAATGTCATATCTAACCATACTCATTGCGTGTTATTCATACATTCAAATCAAACTTGCGAAATAAACTGCGCATGCTTCTATTTTTCTTTTAAGCTTATTTTCGAATTCTAATGACACTAAGATGATTGTGTGTGTTAGAATTGTCTTATAAGTAAATCAAATGTCATTTAACCACAATCATTGCGTGTAATTCATAGATTCAAATCAAACTTGTGACACGAACTGTGCATGATTCTTTTCTTCATATAAGCTTATTTTCGAATTCTAGTTACACTTTGATGATTGTGAGTGTTAAGATTGTCATATACGTAAACCAAATGTCATGTCTAAATAAGCTCATTAATATTGCGTGTTATTCATAGATTCAATTCGAACTTGTGAAACGAACTGTGCATGCTTCTATTCTTCATTTAAGCTTATTTTCGAATTCTAAGGACACTTAGATGATTGTGAGTGTTAGGATTGTCATATACGTAAAACAATTGTGATTTTTAACCACACTCATTGCATGTTATTCATACATTCAAATCAAACTTGTGAAACGAACTGTGCATGCTTCTATTATTCTTTTAAGCTTATTTTCGAATTCTAATGACACTAAGACGATTGTGTGTGTTACGATTGTCTTATAACTAAATCAAATGTCTTTTCTAACCACAATCATTGTGTGTAATTCATAGATTCAAATCAAACTTGTGAAACGAACTGTGCATGATTCTTTTCTTCATATCAGCTTATTTTCGAATTCTAATTACACTTTGATGATTGTGAGTGTTAAGATTGTCATATACGTAAACCAAATGTCATGTCTAAATAAGCTCATTAATATTGCGTGTTATTCATAGATTCAATTCGAACTTGTGAAATGAACTGTGCATGCTTCTATTCTTCTTTTAAGCTTATTTTCGAATTCTAATGACACTTAGATGATTGTGAGTGTTAGGATTGTCATATACGTAAAACAATTGTGATTTTTAACCACACTCATTGCATGTTATTCATACATTCAAATCAAACTTGCGAAACGAACTGTGCATGCTTCTATTTTTCTTTTAAGCCTATTTTCGAATTCTAATGACACTAAGATTATTGTGTGTGTTAGGATTGTCTTATAAGTAAATCAAATGTCATTTCTAACCACAATCATTGTGTGTAATTCATACATTCAAATCAAACTTGTGAAACGAACTATGCATGATTCTTTTCTTCATATAAGCTTATTTTCGAATTCTAATAACTCTAAGATGATTGTGTGTATTAGGATTGTCGTATAAAAAAACCAAATGTCATTTCTAACCATACTCATTGCGTGTTATTCATACATTCAAATCAAACTTGCGAAACAAACTGTGCATGCTTCTATTTTTCTTTTAAGCTTATTTTCGAATTCTAATGACACTAAGATGATTGTGTGTGTTAGGATTGTCTTATAAGTAAATCAAATGTCATTTCTAACCACAATCATTGCGTGTAATTCATAGATTCAAATCAAACTTGTAACACGAACTGTGCATGATTCTATTCTTCTTTTAAGCTTATTTTCGAATTGTAATTACACTTTGATGATTGTGAGTGTTAAGATTGTCATATACGTAAACCCAATGTCATGTCTAAATAAGCTCATTAATATTGCGTGTTATTCATAGATTCAATTCGAACTTGTGAAACGAACTGTGCATGCTTCTATTCTTCTTTTAAGCTTATTTTCGAATTCTAATGACACTTAGATGATTGTGAGTGTTAGGATTATCATATACGTAAAACAATTGTGATTTTTAACCACACTCATTGCATGTTATTCATACATTCAAATCAAACTTGCGAAACGAACTGTGCATGCTTCTATTTTTCTTTTAAGCCTATTTTCGAATTCTAATGACACTAAGATTATTGTGTGTGTTAGGATTGTCTTATAAGTAAATCAAATGTCATTTCTAACCACAATCATTACGTGTAATTCATACATTCAAATCACACTTGTGAAACGAACTATGCATGATTCTTATCTTCATATAAGCTTATTTTCGAATTCTAATAACTCTAAGATGATTCTGTGTATTAGGATTGTCGTATAAAAAAACCAAATGTCATTTCTAACCATACTCATTGCGTGTTATTCATACATTGAAATCAAACTTGTGAAATAAACTTTACACGCTTCTATTCTTCTTTTAAGCTTATTTTCGAATTCTAATGACACTTAGATGATTGTGGGTGTTAGGATTGTCATATACATAAAACAAATGTCATTTTTAACCACACTCACTGCATGTTATTCATACATTCAAATCAAACTTGTGAAACGAACTGTGCATGCTTCTATTATTCTTTTAAGCTTATTTTCGAATTCTAATAACACTAAGACGATTGTGTGTGTTACGATTGTCTTATAACTAAATCAAATGTCTTTTCTAACCACAATCATTGCGTGTAATTCATAGATTCAAATCAAACTTGTGAAACGAACTGTGCATGATTCTTTTCTTCATATAAGCTTATTTTCGAATTCTAATTACACTTTGATGATTGTGAGTGTTAAGATTGTCATATACGTAAACCCAATGTCATGTCTAAATAAGCTCATTAATATTGCGTGTTATTCATAGATTCAATTCGAACTTGTGAAACGAACTGTGCATGCTTCTATTCTTCTTTTAAGCTTATTTTCGAATTCTAATGACACTTAGATGATTGTGAGTGTTAGGATTATCATATACGTAAAACAATTGTGATTTTTAACCACACTCATTGCATGTTATTCATACATTCAAATCAAACTTGCGAAACGAACTGTGCATGCTTCTATTTTTCTTTTAAGCCTATTTTCGAATTCTAATGACACTAAGATTATTGTGTGTGTTAGGATTGTCTTATAAGTAAATCAAATGTCATTTCTAACCACAATCATTACGTGTAATTCATACATTCAAATCACACTTGTGAAACGAACTATGCATGATTCTTATCTTCATATAAGCTTATTTTCGAATTCTAATAACTCTAAGATGATTCTGTGTATTAGGATTGTCGTATAAAAAAACCAAATGTCATTTCTAACCATACTCATTGCGTGTTATTCATACATTGAAATCAAACTTGTGAAATAAACTTTACACGCTTCTATTCTTCTTTTAAGCTTATTTTCGAATTCTAATGACACTTAGATGATTGTGGGTGTTAGGATTGTCATATACATAAAACAAATGTCATTTTTAACCACACTCACTGCATGTTATTCATACATTCAAATCAAACTTGTGAAACGAACTGTGCATGCTTCTATTATTCTTTTAAGCTTATTTTCGAATTCTAATGACACTAAGACGATTGTGTGTGTTACGATTGTCTTATAACTAAATCAAATGTCTTTTCTAACCACAATCATTGTGTGTAATTCATAGATTCAAATCAAACTTGTGAAACGAACTGTGCATGATTCTTTTCTTCATATCAGCTTATTTTCGAATTCTAATTACACTTTGATGATTGTGAGTGTTAAGATTGTCATATACGTAAACCAAATGTCATGTCTAAATAAGCTCATTAATATTGCGTGTTATTCATAGATTCAATTCGAACTTGTGAAATGAACTGTGCATGCTTCTATTCTTCTTTTAAGCTTATTTTCGAATTCTAATGACACTTAGATGATTGTGAGTGTTAGGATTGTCATATACGTAAAACAATTGTGATTTTTAACCACACTCATTGCATGTTATTCATACATTCAAATCAAACTTGCGAAACGAACTGTGCATGCTTCTATTTTTCTTTTAAGCGTATTTTCGAATTCTAATGACACTAAGATTATTGTGTGTGTTAGGATTGTCTTATAAGTAAATCAAATGTCATTTCTAACCACAATCATTGTGTGTAATTCATACATTCAAATCAAACTTGTGAAACGAACTATGCATGATTCTTTTCTTCATATAAGCTTATTTTCGAATTCTAATAACTCTAAGATGATTGTGTGTATTAGGATTGTCGTATAAAAAAACCAAATGTCATTTCTAACCATACTCATTGCGTGTTATTCATACATTCAAATCAAACTTGCGAAACAAACTGTGCATGCTTCTATTTTTCTTTTAAGCTTATTTTCGAATTCTAATGACACTAAGATGATTGTGTGTGTTAGGATTGTCTTATAAGTAAATCAAATGTCATTTCTAACCACAATCATTGCGTGTAATTCATAGATTCAAATCAAACTTGTGAAACGAACTGTGCATGATTCTTTTCTTCATATAAGCTTATTTACGAATTCTAATTACACTTTGATGATTGTGAGTGTTAAGATTGTCATATACGTAAACCAAATGTCATGTCTAAATAAGCTCATTAATATTGCGTGTTATTCATAGATTCAATTCGAACTTGTGAAACGAACTGTGCAGGCTTTTATTCTTCTTTTAAGCATATTTTCGAATTCTAGAGACACTTAGATGATTGTGAGTGTTAGGATTGTCATATACGTAAACCAAATGTCATTTTTAACCACACTCATTGTGTGTAATTCATACATTCAATTCAAACTTGTGAAACGAACTGTGCATGCTTCTATTCTTCTTTTAAGCTTATTTTCGAATTCTAATGACACTAAGATGATTGTGTGTGTTAGGATTGTCATATAAGTAAACCAAATGTCATGTCTAAATACGCTCATTAATATTGCGTGTTATTCATAGATTCAATTCGAACTTGTGAAACGAACTGCGCATGCTTTTATTCTTCTTTTAAGCTTATTTTCGAATTCTAATGACACTTAGATGATTGTGAGTGTTAGGATTGTCATATACGTAAAACAAATGTGATTTTTAACCACACTCATTGCATGTTATTCATACATTCAAATCAAACTTGTGAAACGAACTGTGCATGTTTCTATTCTTCGTTTAAGCTTATTTTCGAATTCTAATGACACTAAGATGATTGTGTGTGTTAGGATTGTCTTATAAGTAAATCAGATGTCATTTCTAACCACAATCATTGCCTGTAATTCATACATTCGAATCAAACTTGTGAAACGAACTGTGCATGATTCTTTTCTTCATATAAGCTTATTTTCGAATTCTAATGACACTAAGATGATTGTGTGTGTTAGGATTGTCTTATAAGTAAATCAAATGTCATTTCTAACCACAATCATTGCGTGTAATTCATACATTCAAATCAAACTTGTGAAACGAACTATGCATGATTCTTTTCTTCATATTAGCTTATTTTCGAATTCTAATAACTCTAAGATGATTGTGTGTATTAGGATTGTCGTATAAAAAAACCAAATGTCATTTCTAACCATACTCATTGCGTGTTATTCATACATTCAAATCAAACTTGCGAAACAAACTGTGCATGCTTCTATTTTTCTTTTAAGCTTATTTTCGAATTCTAAAGACACTAAGATGATTGTGTGTGTTAGGATTGTCTTATAAGTAAATCAAATGTCATTTCTAACCACAATCATTGCGTGTAATTCATAGATTCAAATCAAACTTGTGACACGAACTGTGCATGATTCTTTTCTTCATATAAGCTTATTTTCGAATTCTAATTACACTTTGATGATTGTGAGTGTTAAGATTGTCATATACGTAAACCAAATGTCATGTCTAAATAAGCTCATTAATATTGCATGTTATTCATAGATTCAATTCGAACTTGTGAAACGAACTGTGCATGCTTCTATTCTTCTTTTAAGCTTATTTTCGAATTCTAATGACACTTAGATGATTGTGAGTGTTAGGATTGTCATATACGTAAAACAATTGTGATTTTTAACCACACTCATTGCATGTTATTCATACATTCAAATCAAACTTGCAAATCGAACTGTGCATGCTTCTATTTTTCTTTTAAGCCTATTTTCGAATTCTAATGACACTAAGATTATTGTGTGTGTTAGGATTGTCTTATAAGTAAATCAAATGTCATTTCTAACCACAATCATTGCGTGTAATTCATACATTCAAATCAAACTTGTGAAACGAACTATGCATGATTCTTTTCTTCATATAAGCTTATTTTCGAATTCTAATAACTCTAAGATGATTGTGTGTATTAGGATTGTCGTATAAAAAAACCAAATGTCATTTCTAACCATACTCATTGCGTGTTATTCATACATTCAAATCAAACTTGCGAAACAAACTGTTCATGCTTCTATTTTTCTTTTAAGCTTATTTTCGAATTCTAATGACACTAAGATGATTGTGTGTGTTAGGATTGTCTTATAAGTAAATCAAATGTCATTTCTAACCACAATCATTGCGTGTAATTCATAGATTCAAATCAAACTTGTGAAACGAACTGTGCATGATTCTTTTCTTCATATAAGCTTATTTACGAATTCTAATTACACTTTGATGATTGTGAGTGTTAAGATTGTCATATACGTAAACCAAATGTCATGTCTAAATAAGCTCATTAATATTGCGTGTTATTCATAGATTCAATTCGAACTTGTGAAACGAACTGTGCATGCTTCTATTCTTCTTTTTAAGTTTATTTTCGAATTCTAATAACTCTAAGATGATTCTGTGTATTAGGATTGTCGTATAAAAAAACCAAATGTCATTTCTAACCATACTCATTGCGTGTTATTCATACATTGAAATCAAACTTGTGAAATAAACTTTACACGCTTCTATTCTTCTTTTAAGCTTATTTTCGAATTCTAATGACACTTAGATGATTGTGGGTGTTAGGATTGTCATATACATAAAACAAATGTCATTTTTAACCACACTCACTGCATGTTATTCATACATTCAAATCAAACTTGTGAAACGAACTGTGCATGCTTCTATTATTCTTTTAAGCTTATTTTCGAATTCTAATGACACTAAGACGATTGTGTGTGTTACGATTGTCTTATAACTAAATCAAATGTCTTTTCTAACCACAATCATTGTGTGTAATTCATAGATTCAAATCAAACTTGTGAAACGAACTGTGCATGATTCTTTTCTTCATATCAGCTTATTTTCGAATTCTAATTACACTTTGATGATTGTGAGTGTTAAGATTGTCATATACGTAAACCAAATGTCATGTCTAAATAAGCTCATTAATATTGCGTGTTATTCATAGATTCAATTCGAACTTGTGAAACGAACTGTGCATGCTTCTATTCTTCTTTTAAGCTTATTTTCGAATTCTAATGACACTTAGATGATTGTGAGTGTTAGGATTGTCATATACGTAAAACAATTGTGATTTTTAACCACACTCATTGCATGTTATTCATACATTCAAATCAAACTTGCGAAACGAACTGTGCATGCTTCTATTTTTCTTTTAAGCGTATTTTCGAATTCTAATGACACTAAGATTATTGTGTGTGTTAGGATTGTCTTATAAGTAAATCAAATGTCATTTCTAACCACAATCATTGTGTGTAATTCATACATTCAAATCAAACTTGTGAAACGAACTATGCATGATTCTTTTCTTCATATAAGCTTATTTTCGAATTCTAATAACTCTAAGATGATTGTGTGTATTAGGATTGTCGTATAAAAAAACCAAATGTCATTTCTAACCATACTCATTGCGTGTTATTCATACATTCAAATCAAACTTGCGAAACAAACTGTGCATGCTTCTATTTTTCTTTTAAGCTTATTTTCGAATTCTAATGACACTAAGATGATTGTGTGTGTTAGGATTGTCTTATAAGTAAATCAAATGTCATTTCTAACCACAATCATTGCGTGTAATTCATAGATTCAAATCAAACTTGTGAAACGAACTGTGCATGATTCTTTTCTTCATATAAGCTTATTTACGAATTCTAATTACACTTTGATGATTGTGAGTGTTAAGATTGTCATATACGTAAACCAAATGTCTTGTCTAAATAAGCTCATTAATATTGCGTGTTATTCATAGATTCAATTCGAACTTGTGAAACGAACTGTGCAGGCTTTTATTCTTCTTTTAAGCATATTTTCGAATTCTAGAGACACTTAGATGATTGTGAGTGTTAGGATTGTCATATACGTAAACCAAATGTCATTTTTAACCACACTCATTGTGTGTAATTCATACATTCAATTCAAACTTGTGAAACGAACTGTGCATGCTTCTATTCTTCTTTTAAGCTTATTTTCGAATTCTAATGACACTAAGATGATTGTGTGTGTTAGGATTGTCATATAAGTAAACCAAATGTCATGTCTAAATACGCTCATTAATATTGCGTGTTATTCATAGATTCAATTCGAACTTGTGAAACGAACTGCGCATGCTTTTATTCTTCTTTTAAGCTTATTTTCGAATTCTAATGACACTTAGATGATTGTGAGTGTTAGGATTGTCATATACGTAAAACAAATGTGATTTTTAACCACACTCATTGCATGTTATTCATACATTCAAATCAAACTTGTGAAACGAACTGTGCATGTTTCTATTCTTCGTTTAAGCTTATTTTCGAATTCTAATGACACTAAGATGATTGTGTGTGTTAGGATTGTCTTATAAGTAAATCAGATGTCATTTCTAACCACAATCATTGCCTGTAATTCATACATTCGAATCAAACTTGTGAAACGAACTGTGCATGATTCTTTTCTTCATATAAGCTTATTTTCGAATTCTAATGACACTAAGATGATTGTGTGTGTTAGGATTGTCATATAAGTAAACCAAATGTCATTTCTGAACATGCTCATTACGTATTATTCATACATTCAATTCGAACTTGTGAAACGAACTGTGCATGCTTCTATTCTTCTTTTTAAGTTTATTTTCGAATTCTAATAACTCTAAGATGATTGTGTGTAATAGGATTGTCGTATAAAAAAACCAAATGTCATTTCTAACTATACTCATTGCGTGTTATTCATACATTCAAATCAAACTTGCGAAACGAACTGTGCATGCTTCTATTTTTCTTTTAAGCTTATTTTCGAATTCTAATGACACTAAGATGATTGTGTGTGTTAGGATTGTCTTATAAGTAAATCAAATGTCATTTCTAACCACAATCATTGCGTGTAATTCATACATTCAAATCAAACTTGTGAAACGAACTATGCATGAGTCTTTTCTTCATATAAGCTTATTTTCCAATTCTAATGACACTAAGATGATTGTGTGTGTTAGGATTGTCATATAAGTAAACCAAATGTCATTTCTAAACATGCTCATTTCGTATTATTCACTCATTCAATTCGAACTTGTGAAACGAACTGTGCAGGCTTTTATTCTTCTTTTAAGCATATTTTCGAATTCTAGAGACACTTAGATGATTGTGAGTGTTAGGATTGTCATATACGTAAACCAAATGTCATTTTTAACCACACTCATTGTGTGTAATTCATACATTCAATTCAAACTTGTGAAACGAACTGTGCATGCTTCTATTCTTCTTTTAAGCTTATTTTTGAATTCTAATTACACTTAGATGATTGTGAGTGTTAGGATTGTCATATACGTAAAACAAATGTGATTTTTAACCACACTCATTGCATGTTATTCATACATTCAAATCAAACTTGTGAAACGAACTGTGCATGTTTCTATTCTTCGTTTAAGCTTATTTTCGAATTCTAATGACACTAAGATGATTGTGTGTGTTAGGATTGTCTTATAAGTAAATCAGATGTCATTTCTAACCACAATCATTGCCTGTAATTCATACATTCGAATCAAACTTGTGAAACGAACTGTGCATGATTCTTTTCTTCATATAAGCTTATTTTCGAATTCTAATGACACTAAGATGATTGTGTGTGTTAGGATTGTCATATAAGTAAACCAAATGTCATTTCTGAACATGCTCATTACGTATTATTCATACATTCAATTCGAACTTGTGAAACGAACTGTGCATGCTTCTATTCTTCTTTTTAAGTTTATTTTCGAATTCTAATAACTCTAAGATGATTGTGTGTAATAGGATTGTCGTATAAAAAAACCAAATGTCATTTCTAACTATACTCATTGCGTGTTATTCATACATTCAAATCAAACTTGCGAAACGAACTGTGCATGCTTCTATTTTTCTTTTAAGCTTATTTTCGAATTCTAATGACACTAAGATGATTGTGTGTGTTAGGATTGTCTTATAAGTAAATCAAATGTCATTTCTAACCACAATCATTGCGTGTAATTCATACATTCAAATCAAACTTGTGAAACGAACTATGCATGAGTCTTTTCTTCATATAAGCTTATTTTCCAATTCTAATGACACTAAGATGATTGTGTGTGTTAGGATTGTCATATAAGTAAACCAAATGTCATTTCTAAACATGCTCATTTCGTATTATTCACTCATTCAATTCGAACTTGTGAAACGAACTGTGCAGGCTTTTATTCTTCTTTTAAGCATATTTTCGAATTCTAGAGACACTTAGATGATTGTGAGTGTTAGGATTGTCATATACGTAAACCAAATGTCATTTTTAACCACACTCATTGTGTGTAATTCATACATTCAATTCAAACTTGTGAAACGAACTGTGCATGCTTCTATTCTTCTTTTAAGCTTATTTTCGAATTCTAATGACACTAAGATGATTGTGTGTGTTAGGATTGTCATATATGTAAACCAAATGTCATGTCTAAATACGCTCATTAATATTGCGTGTTATTCATAGATTCAATTCGAACTTGTGAAACGAACTGCGCATGCTTTTATTCTTCTTTTAAGCTTATTTTCGAATTCTAATGACACTTATATGATTGTGAGTGTTAGGATTGTCATATACGTAAAACAAATGTGATTTTTAACCACACTCATTGCATGTTATTCATACATTCAAATCGAACTTGTGAAACGAACTGTGCATGTTTCTATTCTTCGTTTAAGCCTATTTTCGAATTCTAATGACACTAAGATGATTGTGTGTTTTAGGGTTGTCTTATAAGTAAATCAGATGTCATTTCTGACCACAATCATTGCCTGGAATTCATATATTCGAATCAAACTTGTGAAACGAACTTTGCATGATTCTTTTCTTCATATAAGCTTATTTTCGAATTCTAATGACACTAAGATGATTGTGTGTGTTAGAATTGTCATATAAGTAAACCAAATGTCATTTCTAAACATGCTCATTACGTATTATTCATACATTCAATTCGAACTTGTGAAACGAACTGTGCATGCTTCTATTCTTCTTTTTAAGTTTATTTTCGAATTCTAATAACTCTATGATGATTGTGTGTATTAGGATTGTCGTATAAAAAAACCAAATGTCATTTCTAACCATACTCATTGCGTGTTATTCATACATTGAAATCAAACTTGTGAAATGAACTATACACGTTTCTATTATTCTTTTAAGCTTATTTTCGAATTCTAATAACACTTAGATGATTGTGGGTGTGAGGATTGTCATATACGTAAAACAAATGTGATTTTTAACCACACTCATTGCATGTTATTCATACATTCAAATCAAACTTGTGAAACAAACTGTGCATGTTTCTATTCTTCGTTTAAGCTTATTTTCGAATTCTAATGACACTTAGATGATTGTGAGTGTTAGGATTGTCATATACGTAAACCAAATGTCATTTCTGAACATGCTCATTACGTATTATTCATACATTCAATTCGAACTTGTGAAACGAACTGTGCATGCTTCTATTCTTCTTTTTAAGTTTATTTTCGAATTCTAATAACTCTAAGATGATTGTGTGTATTAGGATTGTCGTATAAAAAAACCAAATGTCATTTCTAACCATACTCATTGCGTGTTATTCATACATTCAAATCAAACTTGCGAAACGAACTGTGCATGCTTCTATTTTTCTTTTAAGCTTATTTTCGAATTCTAATGACACTAAGATGATTGTGTGTGTTAGGATTGTCTTATAAGTAAATCAAATGTCATTTCTAACCACAATCATTGCGTGTAATTCATACATTCAAATCAAAGTTGTGAAACGAACTGTGCATGATTCTTTTCTTCATGTAAGCTTATTTTCGAATTCTAATGACACTAAGATGATTGTGTATGTGTGTTAGGATTGTCATATAAGTAAACCAAATGTTATTTTTAAACATGCTCATTTCGTATTATTCATACATACAATTCGAACTTGTGAAACGAATTGTGCATGCTTTTATTCTTCTTTTAAGCATATTTTCGAATTCTAGTGACACTTAGATGATTGTGAGTTTTAGGATTGTCATATACGTAAACCAAATGTCATTTCTAACCACACTCATTGTGTGTAATTCATACATTCAATTCAAACTTGTGAAACGAACTGTGCATGCTTCTATTCTTCTTTTAAGCTTATTTTCGAATTCTAATGACACTAAGATGATTATGTGTGTTTGGATTGTCGTATAAGTAAACCAAATGTCATGTCTAAATACGCTCATTAATATTGCGTGTTATTCATAGATTCAATTCGAACTTGTGAAACGAACTGTGCATGCTTTTATTCTTCTTTTAAGCTTATTTTTGAATTCTAATTACACTTAGATGATTGTGAGTGTTAGGATTGTCATATACGTAAAACAAATGTGATTTTTAACCACACTCATTGCATGTTATTCATACATTCAAATCAAACTTGTGAAACGAACTGTGCATGCTTCTATTCTTCGTTTAAGCTTATTTTCGAATTCTAATGACACTAAGATGATTGTGTGTGTAAGGATTGTCATATAAGTAAATCAAATGTCATTTCTAACCACAATCATTGCCTGTAATTCATACATTCAAATCAAACTTGTGAAACGAACTGTGCATGATTCTTTTCTTCATATAAGCTTGTTTTCGAATTCTAATGACACTAAGATTATTGTGTGTGTTAGGATTGTCATATAAGTAAACCAAATGTCATTTCTAAACATGCTCATTACATATTATTCATACATTCAATTCGAACTTGTGAAACGAACTGTGCATGCTTCTATTCTTCTTTTTAAGTTTCTTTTCGAATTCTAATAACTCTATGATGATTGTGTGTATTAGGATTGTCGTATAAAAAAACCAAATATCATTTCTAACCATACTCATTGCGTGTTATTCATACATTGAAATCAAACTTGTGAAATGAACTATACACGCTTCTATTCTTCTTTTAAGCTTATTTCGAATTCTAATGACACTAAGATGATTGTGTGTGTTAGGATTGTCATATAAGTAAATCAAATGTCATGTCTAAATACGCTCATTAATATTGCGTGTTATTCATAGATTCAATTCGAACTTGTGAAACGAACTGTGCATGCTTTTATTCTTCTTTTAAGCTTATTTTCGAATTCTAATGACACTTAGATGATTGTGAGTGTTAGGATTGTCATATACGTAAAACAAATGTGATTTTTAACCACACTCATTGCATGTTATTCATACATTCAAATCGAACTTGTGAAACGAACTGTGCATGTTTCTATTCTTCGTTTAAGCCTATTTTCGAATTCTAATGACACTAAGATGATTGTGTGTTTTAGGGTTGTCTTATAAGTAAATCAGATGTCATTTCTGACCACAATCATTGCCTGGAATTCATATATTCGAATCAAACTTGTGAAACGAACTTTGCATGATTCTTTTCTTCATATAAGCTTATTTTCGAATTCTAATGACACTAAGATGATTGTGTGTGTTAGAATTGTCATATAAGTAAACCAAATGTCATTTCTAAACATGCTCATTACGTATTATTCATACATTCAATTCGAACTTGTGAAACGAACTGTGCATGCTTCTATTCTTCTTTTTAAGTTTATTTTCGAATTCTAATAACTCTATGATGATTGTGTGTATTAGGATTGTCGTATAAAAAAACCAAATATCATTTCTAACCATACTCATTGCGTGTTATTCATACATTGAAATCAAACTTGTGAAATGAACTATACACGCTTCTATTCTTCTTTTAAGCTTATTTCGAATTCTAATGACACTAAGATGATTGTGTGTGTTAGGATTGTCATATAAGTAAATCAAATGTCATGTCTAAATACGCTCATTAATATTGCGTGTTATTCATAGATTCAATTCGAACTTGTGAAACGAACTGTGCATGCTTTTATTCTTCTTTTAAGCTTATTTTCGAATTCTAATGACACTTAGATGATTGTGAGTGTTAGGATTGTCATATACGTAAAACAAATGTGATTTTTAACCACACTCATTGCATGTTATTCATTCATTCAAATCAAACTTGTGAAACGAACTGTGCATGCTTCTATTCTTTGTTTAAGCTTATTTTCGAATTCTAATGACACTAAGATGATTGTGTGTATTAGGATTGCCGTATAAAAAAAACCAAATGTCATTTCTAACCATACTCATTGCGCGTTATTCATACATTGAAATCAAACTTGTAAAACGAACTATCTACGCTTCTATTCTTCTTTTAAGCTTATATTCAAATTCTAATGACACTAAGATGATTGTGTATGTTAGGATTGTCTTATAAGTAAATCAAATGTCATTTCTAACCACAATCATTGCGTGTAATTCATACATTCAAATCAAAGTTGTGAAACGAACTGTGCATGATTCTTTTCTTCATGTAAGCTTATTTTTGAATTCTAATGACACTAAGATGATTGTGTATGTGTGTTAGGATTGTCATATAAGTAAACCAAATGTTATTTTTAAACATGCTCATTTCGTATTATTCATACATACAATTCGAACTTGTGAAACGAATTGTGCATGCTTTTATTCTTCTTTTAAGCATATTTTCGAATTCTAGTGACACTTAGATGATTGTGAGTGTTAGGATTGTCATATACGTAAACCAAATGTCATTTCTAACCACACTCATTGTGTGTAATTCATACATTCAATTCGAACTTGTGAAACGAACTGTGCATGCTTCTATTCTTCTTTTAAGCTTATTTTCGAATTCTAATGACACTAAGATGATTATGTGTGTTAGGATTGTCGTATAAGTAAACCAAATGTCATGTCTAAATACGCTCATTAATATTGCGTGTTATTCATAGATTCAATTCGAACTTGTGAAACGAACTGTGCATGCTTTTATTCTTCTTTTAAGCTTATTTTTGAATTCTAATTACACTTAGATGATTGTGAGTGTTAGGATTGTCATATACGTAAAACAAATGTGATTTTTAACCACACTCATTGCATGTTATTCATACGTTCAAATCAAACTTGTGAAACGAACTGTGCATGCTTCTATTCTTCGTTTAAGCTTATTTTCGAATTCTAATGACACTAAGATGATTGTGTGTGTAAGGATTGTCATATAAGTAAATCAAATGTCATTTCTAACCACAATCATTGCCTGTACTTCATACATTCAAATCAAACTTGTGAAACGAACTGTGCATGATTCTTTTCTTCATATAAGCTTTTTTTCGAATTCTAATGACACTAAGATTATTGTGTGTGTTAGGATTGTCATATAAGTAAACCAAATGTCATTTCTAAACATGCATATTACGTATTATTCATACATTCAATTCGAACTTGTGAAACGAACTGTGCATGTTTCTATTCTTCGTTTAAGCTTATTTTCGAATTCTAATGACACTAAGATGATTGTGTGTGTTAGGACTGTCGTATAAGTAAACCAAATGTCCTGTCTAAATACGCTCATTAATATTGCGTGTTATTCATAGATTCAATTCGAACTTGTAAAACGAACTGTGCATGCTTTTATTCTTCTTTTAAGCTTATTTTCGAATTCTAGTGACACTAAGATGATTGTGTGTGTTAGGATTGTCTGAGAAGTAAATCAAATGTCATTTCTAACCACAATCATTGTGTGTAATTCATACATTCAAATCAAACTTGTGAAACGAACTGTGCATGATTCTTTTCTTCATGTAAGCTTATTTTCGAATTCTAATGACACTAAGATGATTGTGTATGTGTGTTAGGATTGTCATATAAGTAAACCAAATGTTATTTTTAAACATGCTCATTTCGTATTATTCATACATACAATTCGAACTTGTGAAACGAACTGTGCATGCTTTTATTCTTCTTTTAAGCTTATTTACGAATTCTAATGACACTAAGGTGATTGTGTGTGTTAGGATTGTCTTATAAGTAAATCAAATGTCATTTCTAACCACAATCATTGCGTGTAATTCATACATTCAAATCAAACTTGTGAAACGAACTGTGCATGATTCTTTTCATCATATAAGCTTATTTTCTAATTCTATTGACACTAAGATGATTGTGTGTGTTAGGATTGTCATATAAGTAAACCAAATGTCATTTCTAAACATGCTCGTTACGTATTATTCATACATTCAATTCGAACTTGTGAAACGAACTGTGCATGATTTTATTATTCTTTTAAGCATATTTTCGAATTCTAGTGACACTTAGATGATTGTGAGTTTTAGGATTGTCATATAGGTAAACCAAATGTCATTTTTAACCACACTCATTGTGTGTAATTCATACATTCAATTCAAACTTGTGAAACGAACTGTGCATGCTTCTATTCTTCTTTTAAGCTTATTTTCGAATTCTAATGACACTAAGATGATTGTGTGTGTTAGGATTGTCATATAAGTAAACCAAATGTCATGTCTAAATAAGCTCATTAATATTGCGTGTTTTTCATAGATTCAATTCGAACTTGTGAAACGAACTGCGCATGCTTTTATTCTTCTTTTAAGCTTATTTCGAATTCTAATGACACTAAGATGATTGTGTATGTTGGCATTGTCTTATAAGTAAATCAAATGTCATTTCTAACCACAATCATTGCGTGTAATTCATACATTCAAATCAAACTTGTGAAATGAAATGTGCATGATTCTTTTCATCATATAAGCTTATTTTTGAATTCTAATGACACTAAGATGATTGTGTGTGTTAGGATTGTCATATAAGTAAACCAAATGTCATTTCTAACCAAAAATCATTGCGTGTAATTCATACATTCAAATCAAACTTGTGAAACGAACTGTGCATGAGTCTTTTCTTCATGTAAGCTTATTTTCCAATTCTAATGACACTAAGATGATTGTGTGTGTTAGGATGGTCATATAAGTAAACCAAATGTCATTTCTAAACATGCTCATTTCGTATTATTCATACATTCAATTCGAACTTGTGAAACGAACTATGCATGATTTTATTATTCTTTTCAGCATATTTTCGAATTCTAGTGACACTTAGATGATTGTGAGTGTTAGGATTGTCATATAGGTAAACCAAATGTCATTTTTAACCACACTCATTGTGTGTAATTCATACATTCAATTCAAACTTGTGAAACGAACTGTGCATGCTTCTATTCTTCTTTTAAGCTTATTTTCGAATTCTAATGACACTAAGATGATTGTGTGTGTTAGGATTGTCATATAAGTAAACCAAATGTCATGTCTAAATAAGCTCATTAATATTGCGTGTTATTCATAGATTCAATTCGAACTTGTGAAACGAACTGCGCATGCTTTTATTCTTCTTTTAAGCTTATTTTCGAATTCTAATGACACTTGTATGATTTTGAGTGTTAGGATTGTCATATACGTAAAACAAATGTGATTTTTAACCACACTCATTGCATGTTATTCATACATTCAAATCAAACTTGTGAAACGAACTGTGCATGTTTCTATTCTTCGTTTAAGCTTATTTTCGAATTCTAATGACACTAAGATGATTGTGAGTGTTAGGGTTGTCTTATAAGTAAATCAGATGTCATTTCTAACCACAATCATTGCCTGGAATTCATACATTCATATCAAACTTGTGAAACGAACTTTGCATGATTCTTTTCTTCATATAAGCTTATTTTCGAATTCTAATGACACTAAGATGATTGTGTGTGTTAGGATTGTCATATAAGTAAACCAAATGTCATTTCTAAACATGCTCATTACGTATTATTCATACATTCAATTCGAACTTGTGAAACGAACTGTGCATGCTTCTATTCTTCTTTTTAAGTTTATTTTTGAATTCTAATAACTCTATGATGATGGTGTGTATTAGGATTGTCGTATAAAAAAACCAAATGTCATTTCTAACCATACTCATTGCGTGTTATTCATACATTGAAATCAAACTTGTGAAATGAACTATACACGCTTCTATTCTTCTTTTAAGCTGATTTTCGAATTCTATTAACACTAAGATGATTGTGTGTGTTAGGACTGTCGTATAAGTAAACCAAATGTCCTGTCTAAATACGCTCATTAATATTGCGTGTTATTCATAGATTCAATTCGAACTTGTAAAACGAACTGTGCATGCTTTTATTCTTCTTTTAAGCTTATTTTCGAATTCTAGTGACACTAAGATGATTGTGTGTGTTAGGATTGTCTGAGAAGTAAATCAAATGTCATTTCTAACCACAATCATTGTGTGTAATTCATACATTCAAATCAAACTTGTGAAACGAACTGTGCATGATTCTTTTCTTCATGTAAGCTTATTTTCGAATTCTAATGACACTAAGATGATTGTGTATGTGTGTTAGGATTGTCATATAAGTAAACCAAATGTTATTTTTAAACATGCTCATTTCGTATTATTCATACATACAATTCGAACTTGTGAAACGAACTGTGCATGCTTTTATTCTTCTTTTAAGCTTATTTACGAATTCTAATGACACTAAGGTGATTGTGTGTGTTAGGATTGTCTTATAAGTAAATCAAATGTCATTTCTAACCACAATCATTGCGTGTAATTCATACATTCAAATCAAACTTGTGAAACGAACTGTGCATGATTCTTTTCATCATATAAGCTTATTTTCTAATTCTATTGACACTAAGATGATTGTGTGTGTTAGGATTGTCATATAAGTAAACCAAATGTCATTTCTAAACATGCTCGTTACGTATTATTCATACATTCAATTCGAACTTGTGAAACGAACTGTGCATGATTTTATTATTCTTTTAAGCATATTTTCGAATTCTAGTGACACTTAGATGATTGTGAGTTTTAGGATTGTCATATAGGTAAACCAAATGTCATTTTTAACCACACTCATTGTGTGTAATTCATACATTCAATTCAAACTTGTGAAACGAACTGTGCATGCTTCTATTCTTCTTTTAAGCTTATTTTCGAATTCTAATGACACTAAGATGATTGTGTGTGTTAGGATTGTCATATAAGTAAACCAAATGTCATGTCTAAATAAGCTCATTAATATTGCGTGTTTTTCATAGATTCAATTCGAACTTGTGAAACGAACTGCGCATGCTTTTATTCTTCTTTTAAGCTTATTTCGAATTCTAATGACACTAAGATGATTGTGTATGTTGGCATTGTCTTATAAGTAAATCAAATGTCATTTCTAACCACAATCATTGCGTGTAATTCATACATTCAAATCAAACTTGTGAAATGAAATGTGCATGATTCTTTTCATCATATAAGCTTATTTTTGAATTCTAATGACACTAAGATGATTGTGTGTGTTAGGATTGTCATATAAGTAAACCAAATGTCATTTCTAACCAAAAATCATTGCGTGTAATTCATACATTCAAATCAAACTTGTGAAACGAACTGTGCATGAGTCTTTTCTTCATGTAAGCTTATTTTCCAATTCTAATGACACTAAGATGATTGTGTGTGTTAGGATGGTCATATAAGTAAACCAAATGTCATTTCTAAACATGCTCATTTCGTATTATTCATACATTCAATTCGAACTTGTGAAACGAACTATGCATGATTTTATTATTCTTTTCAGCATATTTTCGAATTCTAGTGACACTTAGATGATTGTGAGTGTTAGGATTGTCATATAGGTAAACCAAATGTCATTTTTAACCACACTCATTGTGTGTAATTCATACATTCAATTCAAACTTGTGAAACGAACTGTGCATGCTTCTATTCTTCTTTTAAGCTTATTTTCGAATTCTAATGACACTAAGATGATTGTGTGTGTTAGGATTGTCATATAAGTAAACCAAATGTCATGTCTAAATAAGCTCATTAATATTGCGTGTTATTCATAGATTCAATTCGAACTTGTGAAACGAACTGCGCATGCTTTTATTCTTCTTTTAAGCTTATTTTCGAATTCTAATGACACTTAGATGATTGTGAGTGTTAGGATTGTCATATACGTAAAACAAATGTGATTTTTAACCACACTCATTGCATGTTATTCATACATTCAAATCAAACTTGTGAAACGAACTGTGCATGTTTCTATTCTTCGTTTAAGCTTATTTTCGAATTCTAATGACACTAAGATGATTGTGAGTGTTAGGGTTGTCTTATAAGTAAATCAGATGTCATTTCTAACCACAATCATTGCCTGGAATTCATACATTCAAATCAAACTTGTGAAACGAACTTTGCATGATTCTTTTCTTCATATAAGCTTATTTTCGAATTCTAATGACACTAAGATGATTGTGTGTGTTAGGATTGTCATATAAGTAAACCAAATGTCATTTCTAAACATGCTCATTACGTATTATTCATACATTCAATTCGAACTTGTGAAACGAACTGTGCATGCTTCTATTCTTCTTTTTAAGTTTATTTTTGAATTCTAATAACTCTATGATGATGGTGTGTATTAGGATTGTCGTATAAAAAAACCAAATGTCATTTCTAACCATACTCATTGCGTGTTATTCATACATTGAAATCAAACTTGTGAAATGAACTATACACGCTTCTATTCTTCTTTTAAGCTGATTTTCGAATTCTATTAACACTAAGATGATTGTGTGTGTTAGGACTGTCGTATAAGTAAACCAAATGTCATGTCTAAATACGCTCATTAATATTGCGTGTTATTCATAGATTCAATTCGAACTTGTAAAACGAACTGTGCATGCTTTTATTCTTCTTTTGAGCTTATTTTCGAATTCTAGTGACACTAAGATGATTGTGTGTGTTAGGATTGTCTTAGAAGTAAATCAAATGTCATTTCTAACCACAATCATTGTGTGTAATTCATACATTCAAATCAAACTTGGGAAACGAACTGTGCATGATTCTTTTCTTCATGTAAGCTTATTTTCGAATTCTAATGACACTAAGATGATTGTGTATGTGTGTTAGGATTGTCATATAAGTAAACCAAATGTTATTTTTAAACATGCTCATTTCGTATTATTCATACATACAATTCGAACTTGTGAAACGAACTGTGCATGCTTTTATTCTTCTTTTAAGCTTATTTACGAATTCTAATGACACTAAGGTGATTGTGTGTGTTAGGATTGTCTTATAAGTAAATCAAATGTCATTTCTAACCACAATCATTGCGTGTAATTCATACATTCAAATCAAACTTGTGAAACGAACTGTGCATGATTCTTTTCATCATATAAGCTTATTTTCTAATTCTAATGACACTAAGATGATTGTGTGTGTTAGGATTGTCATATAAGTAAACCAAATGTCATTTCTAAACATGCTCATTACGTATTATTCATACATTCAATTCGAACTTGTGAAACGAACTGTGCATGATTTTATTATTCTTTTAAGCATATTTTCGAATTCTAGTGACACTTAGATGATTGTGAGTTTTAGGATTGTCATATAGGTAAACCAAATGTCATTTTTAACCACACTCATTGTGTGTAATTCATACATTCAATTCAAACTTGTGAAACGAACTGTGCATGCTTCTATTCTTCTTTTAAGCTTATTTTCGAATTCTAATGACACTAAGATGATTGTGTGTGTTAGGATTGTCATATAAGTAAACCAAATGTCATGTCTAAATAAGCTCATTAATATTGCGTGTTTTTCATAGATTCAATTCGAACTTGTGAAACGAACTGCGCATGCTTTTATTCTTCTTTTAAGCTTATTTTCGAATTCTAATGACACTAAGATGATTGTGCATGTTGGCATTGTCATATAAGTAAACCAAATGTCATTTCTAAGCATGCTCATTACGTATTATTCATACATTCATTTCGAACTTGTGAAACGAACTGTGCATGCTTCTATTCTTCTTTTTAAGTTTATTTTCGAATTCTAATAACTCTATGATGATTGTGTGTATTAGGATTTCCGTATAAAAAAACCAAATGTCATTTCTAACCATACTCATAGCGTGTTATTCATACATTGAAATCAAACTTGTGAAATGAACTATACACGCTTCTATTCTTCTTTTAAGCTTATTTTCGAATTCTAATGACACTAAGATGATTGTGTGTGTTAGGATTGTCATATAAGTAAACCAAATGTCATGTCTAAATACGCTCATTAATATTGCGTGTTATTCATAGATTCAATTCGAACTTGTGAAACGAACTGCGCATGCTTTTATTCTTCTTTTAAACTTATTTTCGAATTCTAATGACACTTATATGATTGTGAGTGTTAGGATTGTCATGTACGTAAAACAAATGTGATTTTTAACCACACTCATTGCATGTTATTCATACATTCAAATCAAACTTGTGAAACGAACTGTGCATGCTTCTATTCTTCGTTTAAGCTTATTTTCGAATTCTAATGACACTAAGATGATTGTGTGTGTAAGGATTGTCATATAAGTAAATCAAATGTCATTTCTAACCACAATCATTGCATGTAATTCATATATTCAAATCAAACTTGTGAAACGAACTGTGCATGATTATTTTCTTCATATAAGCTTGTTTTCGAATTCTAATGACACTAAGATTATTGTGTATGTTAGGATTGTCATATAAGTAAACCAAATGTCATTTCTAAGCATGCTCATTACGTATTATTCATACATTCAATTCGAACTTGTGAAACGAACTGTGCATGCTTCTATTCTTCTTTTTAATAACTCTATGATGATTGTGTGTATTAGGATTGTCGTATAAAAAAACCAAATGTCATTTCTAACCATACTCATTGCGTGTTATTCATACATTGAAATCAAACTTGTGAAATGAACTATACACGCTTCTATTCTTCTTTTAAGCTTATTTTCGAATTCTAATGACACTAAGATGATTGTGTGTGTTAGGATTGTCATATAAGTAAACCAAATGTCATGTGTAAATACGCTCATTAATATTGCGTGTTATTTATAGATTCAATTCGAACTTGTGAAACGAACTGCGCATGCTTTTATTCTTCTTTTAAGCTTATTTTCGAATTCTAATGACACTTAGATGATTGTGAGTGTTAGGATTGTCATATATAAGTAAAACAAATGTGATTTATAACCGCACTCATTGCATGTTATTCATACATTCAAATCAAACTTGTGAAACGAACTGTGCATGTTTCTATTCTTCGTTTAAGCTTATTTTCGAATTCTAATGACACTAAGATGATTGTGTGTGTTAGGATTGTCTTATAAGTAAATCAGATGTCATTTCTAACCACAATCATTGCCTGTAATTCATACATTCAAATCAAACTTGTGAAACGAACTTTGCATGATTCTTTTCTTCATATAAGCTTATTTTCGAATTCTAATGACACTAAGATAATTGTGTGTGTTAGGATTGTTATATAAGTAAACCAAATGTCATTTCTAAACATGCTCATTACGTATTATTCATACATTCAATTCGAACTTGTGAAACGAACTGTGCATGCTTGTATTCTTCCTTTTAAGTTTATTTTCGAATTCTAATAACTCTATGATGAATGTGTGTATTAGGATTGTCGTATTAAAAAACCAAATGTCATTTCTAACCATACTCATTGCGTGTTATTCATACATTGAAATCAAACTTGTGAAATGAACTATACACGCTTCTATTCTTCTTTTAAGCTTATTTTCGAATTCAAATGACACTAAGATGATTGTGTATGTTGGCATTGTCTTATAAGTAAATCAAATGTCATTTCTAACCACAATCATTGCGTGTAATTCATACATTCAAATCAAACTTGTGAAATGAACTGTGCATGATTCTTTTCTTCATATAAGCTTATTTTCGAATTCTAATGACACTATGATGATTGTGTGTGTTAGGATTGTCATATAAGTAAACCAAATGTCATGTCTAAATAAGCTCATTAATATTGCGTGTATGTTGGCATTGTCTTATAAGTAAATCACAAGGTTACTCTAAAAAGAAAAGTTTAATAAGCTATGAAACAAAGGGATATTACTCTTCTCCAATCGTCATCTCTTTAATCTGTATCGTCGTATCGTATGAAGAAGTCTGTGTATATACGCGCCTGTAATTTAAAGTTTGTAAGTCAATAACATTGAGTCTGTAAAATGAATACGTATACGTACTAAAATACGTATACTACTATGCAAACTTTTACTATTCATACGCCTCTAGAAGTTCAAGAAAAGACGCAGCCTCAAAAGTCAAAAGTTTTCGAATCTTATCAAGATGTCGGGACAGCTGGTTCCTTTCCGCAAAAGGCCAGACAGCTGTTGTTCCAGCAATTCAAAAGCAACGATTCACATGCATCTGCAAATAACATTTCGACAATGCAAAAGCTCATCATCATCAAAAGCCTCTGCAAACTGCCTATTTAAGGAGACGTCTTCTGCATTCATTACAATCAAGTTTTTACGAAGTATTTCCTTAGAAGCAGAGTTGCCTTAAGCAATCTAGCTCACAAAACTCACAAAATCCATAATTATTATTTGTAATCTTCATATCAAAGATCAGTACTCAGTAAGTACTTATTCAAAATTTTGTACTCTTTCATATATAAATCAAAAGGTTTTTATTCAAACCGATTTCTTCTTTAATCTGTTTTCACGATCGATCAGGGGGATTCTTGGAGGATCATTGTGACCCTGTCCCATCGGTAATGGGTTGCGATGATCGGTACGAGTATTCTTGTGCTCGGTCACGATTGATCATGGGGATTCTTGGAGGATCATTGTGACCCTGTCCCATCGGTAATGGGTTGCGATGATCGGTACGAGTTTTCTTGTGCTCGGTCACGATCGATCATGGGGATTCTTGGAGGATCATTGTGACCCTGTCCCATCGGTAATGGGTTGCGATGATCGGTACGAGTTTTCTTGTGCTCGGTCACGATCGATCATGGGGATTCTTGGAGGATTATTGTGACCCTGTCCCATCGGTTGGGAATTTCGGAAAGGGATTTTCGCGAGCGGCTTATACCGACACGGAAATCTTGACCCGGCTGACCCCAAGTCCCTTTCGGTGAGTTCTTTTTCGCGCCTAGCGGTGCTGTGATGGGATTTGCTTCCCCCTTCCTTGCGGCTACCTAGTAGCGGTGTGGTTGGGGGGAAATGTCCTCGGAACAGCGTTTCATAAAGCGCATGAGTGGTATTTTGATCGCTTGGGTTGGCGGGCTCCGTGCTTTGGCATCGAACCGTTTGACCGGCGATGGCTTCACTGTTTGCTACAAGCGCCCTTGTCGGCCTTGGGCGACGACCGGTATCTTGTGCTGTATGCCTACGGAAAGGAATTACGACGACCGAAATGTTACACCTCCGTCCGGCGCTCCCTCGGGGGTGCCTGGTGGACCACTCATGCTGGACCCGTTGTCCCCCCTAGTCTTCGGGCGCAAGGTGGCATGGCCAACGGCATCCAGCAGAGCTCCGGGGTGCTGAACATTGTCCGGGGTGGTCGGTCTTTTGATCTGTCGCCCAAAAACGAGTTGTTGCTCACGTTGAACGACAGTCGAGCGCTCGTTGAACGCCTGATCACTCGGGCGGCTCATGTGCGCCGGCGTCGATCAAGGAATGCTACCTGGTTGATCCTGCCAGTAGTCATATGCTTGTCTCAAAGATTAAGCCATGCATGTGTAAGTATGAACTAATTCAGACTGTGAAACTGCGAATGGCTCATTAAATCAGTTATAGTTTGTTTGATGGTACCTGCTACTCGGATAACCGCAGTAATTCTAGAGCTAATACGTGCAACATCGCCCGACTTCTGGAAGGGCTGCATTTATTAGATAAAAGGTCAACGCGGGCTCTGCCCGTTGCTCTGATGATTCATGATAACTCGACGGATCGCACGGCCTTTGCGCCGGCGACGCATCATTCAAATTTCTGCCCTATCAACTTTCGATGGTAGGATAGTGGCCTACCATGGTGGTGACGGGTGACGGAGAATTAGGGTTCGATTCCGGAGAGGGAGCCTGAGAAACGGCTACCACATCCAAGGAAGGCAGCAGGCGCGCAAATTACCCAATCCTGACACGGGGAGGTAGTGACAATAAATAACAATACCGGGCTCTTTGAGTCTGGTAATTGGAATGAGTACAATCTAAATCCCTTAACGAGGATCCATTGGAGGGCAAGTCTGGTGCCAGCAGCCGCGGTAATTCCAGCTCCAATAGCGTATATTTAAGTTGTTGTAGTTAAAAAGCTCGTAGTTGGACCTTGGGGCGGGACGATCGGTCCTCCTTGTGCCTTAAGCAATCAAGCCCCTGGTTCACAAAGGGATTGATTTACCAATCTTTATGGCTCTTAGAGATAACCGTCTCAAACAATATAAAGATTCGCTACTTGCAGTAATTCAAACTAACGTTTGTAATGGTCCTGTTTATTTCAACTGTTTTCCAGATTTCTCGGTCGATCTTCATGACCCTTTAATTCAAGATTCCTTGATCCTTGATATTCATGTTCTAGACAATAAATTTAAAGAGTTATCAAGGAACTTCGCAATCGTCTTTAGAATTTATTTCAAGCTCATGTCCTCGACTGTCAATCCAAGGTTCATTCATGAACCATCCTCCAAAGAAGAAACAATCTTCGTAGAAGTCCATTCTAAGGATAACAAAACAAAGTCCTTAGTCACTACTGGCAAAGCTCTCCCCTGGAATAAAATCTCTATTCCAGAAGTTCTTCAAATCCCAAAAGAGTTACCTACTCCAAATATGGTCAAAAAAGATTTACATGAAATAGAAGAAGATGATCGCAAGGTTCTCTTAAGATTCGACTCCTTTAGAGAATCATCTTCTACGTCTACTTCTTTTCATAGTATCCCCGCAAGAAAATCCTGTTCAAATATTCCCAGCTCAAATACCGAACATTCCGATTTATTTTACAAAGTCCACTTCAAATCCCCAATTCCGGAGTATGAAGCAACTTCATCTCCTCCTCAATCTCCAACCTTGTCAGATTTCTACTCCATCAAAACAATTACTTCAGAAAAGAAATTTGAAATAGATAAGGAGTTCCTTCGAAAAGATCTTCTTTCTGAAGAAAATCGTCACAACCGAAAATGGTTTTTCCAATTTCCAGAAGAGGTGAGAGATCAAATTCGAGAATACTGGTATACTGATATGAAAGAATTAGCAATTAATATTCCGCTTTTCACTTGGTTTTCCCTTCATTGTTCAAGAAATGGGATCCAGAATCCTTATGAACAATCTTTCATCCAAGTTCAAACAAAACTCACAAAATCCATAATTATTATTTGTAATCTTCATATCAAAGATCAGTACTCAGTAAGTACTTATTCAAAATTTTGTACTCTTTCATATATAAATCAAAAGGTTTTTATTCAAACCGATTTCTTCTTTAATCTGTTTTCATTCCTTAATCTGTTTTCATTCCGCACTCTGATTCCCCCCTGGGCTCCCGTCTTGGTATCAGAGCCATTAATTTGGTTCATCCACATAAGTGTGTGCATACCCTGTTTAGGTGTTGGTAAGGTGTTTGGTCAGCCTTGGAAGTCCGTTGGTAAGCCTGGTCATAGGTGTTCCCGGTAAGGTGGTCCCATCGTTCCCATTTGCATGGTGTCTGTATTCATAAGTGTGTCTTAAATCATTTTATGGCAAACTGGTTTCGAAGGGCGTTCCAAGTTGGAACAAGTAAAGATATGTCAACAGTTCAAAGTAATGAAATACAATAATGAGAAAAAGATGTCTAGAAGAGAACTTGGCTGCTTTTGCGAAGCTTTTGGTCTTGAAAAAATCCAAGCCCCCTCTTCCAACTACAGAAAACAAAACAAACGACTCAAAAAATTCCGTTCTAATCCTAAACCCTTTTCTCAAACTCCACCTTCATACTACAAAAGGCGTCATTCCCACAAAAGAAAGAAGTTTTCCAAAACCAATCCAAAAGAAATTATCTGCTATAAGTGTGGCAAGCCTGGTCATAAAGCAGATAAGTGTTTCACGAAGCAAAAGATCAAAGAGTTATTTCACGATGATTCTGCTCTTTGCAACAAGATCTCAAAACTTCTTCTTCAAACTTCATCCTCTTCTGAAGGTGAAGATATAGCCCAAATACAAAGCTCTTCTGATTCTGAAGTTTACAATTCAGAGTCTTCTTCTCCCATTCAAAGAATCAATGTTCTTACTGATAATAAGGATAGTAAGGAATTTCTCTTTGACTTAATAGACAAAGTGGAAAATCCTGAAATTAAGAAAGATGCCTTACAAAGGCTTAAATCCTTAATTATCAAGGAACGAACAATTCCAAACACTGAACCCTTCAGTATTTCTAAACTTCTCAGCAAATGTCCAGAAAATTCTATAAAAGGCAAGTCCTTTATAGATTTAACCTCCTCTCCTACAAAACAAATGCAGCAAGAGATCAATGCTTTGAAAGTCCAAGTTAATGAAATTCAAAATTATCTTCAAAGTCTTCAAATTAGAGATCTTGAAATACAAACAAGATTAACTAATTTAGAAGGCACATCTTCAATTCCTTTACCTAATGATTCTAACGAAGAAAAGGAAGCTGACGGTTTTCTTAAAAGCATAGAAAGTATAAGTTTTCAAAAATGGTATTCTATTGTTACCTTCCAAGTAGGAGATTTCCAGGCTAATCTCCTAGCATTAATAGATAGTGGCGCAGATCAAAACTGCATAAGAAAAGATATAGTACCACTCAAATTTTGTACAAAAACGAAAACTCAACTTTATGGTGCTAATGGTAGTCCATTAAATATTAATTTTAAAATTTCAAAAGCTAAAATCATAAATAATGATTATAGCTTCAAAAATACTTTTGTAGTAGTTGAAGATATCAAAGATGACCTGATTTTGGGAACTCCGTTCCTAACTCAAATTTATCCGTTCAGTGTAAATGATGACGGTTTACACACGGATGTTTTGGGAAGACGAATATCCTTTAAATTCATAAGTCCTATGAAACAAAGGGATATTACTCTTCTCCAATCTTCAACAGTTTTTCAAACTATAAATACTATTGAACAAAAGAAAAGTTTAATAAGCCAACTTAAGGAAGAAGTTTCTTATACAAAGATTGAAGAAAAACTTCAAACCCCTGTTATACAGAAACAGATTTTTGATTTAGAAAAAAATTTCAAAACCAAAGTTTGTGCTGACATTCCCAATGCTTTTTGGGAAAGGAAGAAACATGTTGTAACTCTTCCTTATGTCAAAGATTTTTCTGAAAAATTTATTCCTACCAAAGCTCGTCCTATTCAAATGAACTCTGAAAACTTAGAAATTTGCAAAAAGGAAATTCAAACTCTTTTAGATAAGAAACTCATAAGGCCCTCCAAGTCACCTTGGAGTTGTGCAGCTTTTTATGTCATGAATAATGCTGAAAAAGAAAGAGGAGTACCTCGTTTGGTAATAAATTATAAACCTTTAAACAAGGTTTTACAATGGATTAGATATCCAATACCGAATAAACGAGATCTTCTCAAGCGTCTTTACAATGCAAAGGTATTTTCAAAATTCGACATGAAGTCAGGATTTTGGCAGATACAGGTCGCAGAGGACGACAGATATAAAACTGCTTTTACAGTCCCGTTTGGTCATTACGAATGGAACGTAATGCCCTTCGGTTTAAAAAATGCTCCTTCCGAATTTCAAAATATTATGAACGAAATTCTCAATCCTTTCTCTACATTTTCGATTGTTTATATTGATGATGTTTTGATTTTCTCTCAAAGTATTGAACAGCATTTCAAACATCTCCAAACATTTCTTTTTACCATAGAGAAAAATGGTTTGGTTGTCTCTGCCCCAAAAATGAAGCTTTTTCAAACTAAAATCAGATTTTTGGGACACGAAGTTTTCAAAGGAACGATCAAGCCTATAGCAAGAGCTATAGATTTTGCTGACCGCTTCCCCGATCAAATAAAGGATAAAACCCAACTTCAAAGGTTTTTAGGATGTCTAAATTATGTTTCAGACTTTTTCCCAAACCTTAGAAGCTTATGTAAACCTTTATTTCATAGACTTAGGAAAAGTCCCCCTGCATGGTCTGATGTCCATACCAGTGTCGTCAAAAGTCTCAAAGAAAAGGTCAGATCTTTACCATGCCTCGTCATTCCTGATCCCAATGCATTCATGATAGTAGAAACTGATGCTTCTAATATAGGTTATGGAGGCATCCTTAAACAAAAATGCCAAAACATTGAGTGTCTAGTTAGATTTCATTCTGGAGTCTGGACCGGTCCTCAAACGAATTATTCAACCATCAAAAAAGAAATTTTGTCAATTGTTTTATGTATTTCAAAATTCCAGGATGATTTATACAACAAAAAATTTCTATTGCGAATTGATTGCAAATCTGCAAAGGAAGTTTTAGAAAAAGATGTTCAAAACATTGTTTCAAAACAGATTTTTGCAAGATGGCAGGCAATACTGTCAGTTTTTGACTTTGATATTGAATATATTAAAGGAGAACAAAATTCTCTTCCTGATTTCCTAACAAGAGAATTTTTGCAGAAACAAGATGTCAAACAAGGGGAAAGCCACCGCTAAGCATGGAGGATACCAATCCTCTGATGACTATGAAATGCACATTCAAGTCACCGAGCCTTCTACTTCAAAACCAGCCCTCTCAAACACCCAAGGTATTCAAATTAAAACTTCGAACCAATTCATACCTTTATCCTCAAATTTTCCTTCACTGCCTTATAGTCAAGCAGTAAAAAACCAGTCAAATATCCCAAAAGCCCAAAAACAACAGCAACAAATTCAAAATAATACCTCATCGTATTACTTTGACAAACCAGCTATAGAATCACTGTGCCTCACAAATTTCAAACAATCACCTTCCATTCAAGAATTCAGGAAAAATACCTATAAAACCTTTCCTTCAAATCTTCATTGGTTTTCAGACAATGTCTCAAAAACCCAACGATTCTATGAATTTATTTTGGTTGATTCAGGATCTGCAGAAATCAAACATAACAGATCAACCAAAGGTGAAATCATCTACTCAAAGCTGATTATCAAAAGGGTTATTCATTCGGCTGAATGGGTTGAACCCCATGCTGAGAAAGAATTTTCAAAAAGATTCATCCCGCAAACTTATTCATATACTGATTACAAATTAGCATGGTCAAGAGCTCTTCTTCTCCGAGACTTTGATCATTCTTGGTTCATTACTTTCAATTCAACATTCGACAAAAATGTCCCAATCTGGTTCTTCAATTGGTGGTATTATTTTGGTCCTACCCAGGACATTTACCCCAACTCTTGCCAGAAGGGTTTCGAAACATTCATCGCCAATACCAAGGGCGAATTATTTCAAAAACCACTCTCATTCCATGCTGAATTCAAACTACCCTGGATCCTTTGTTGGAGCTATTCACTTCAACAGGTCCTTCCAGCTCCCTATCCATTATCTCTGGTTAGGGTATTCAAAATCAAATGGTGGAACAAATTCATGATCGAGTTATGTTCCCCTGAAAACGTTCAAACCTTCTTATCCACAGGAAAGAAACTCCAGTGGGATATAAACAAATTCAATCAAAGTGTTTCGTCTTCCAAGCCCAAATCTCCACCTGCACTAAAATCTAAACGTGGAGAGAAAAAACTATTCCAACAGATGATCAATGACCCGACTATTCGTCAGCAGTTGATCCAAGCTATCAAAACACAGCAATCTGAGGACGCGGATTCTTCCGCATCCAATACTTCAGATTTCTCTTTAGAGTCACCAGATCCCTATTAGGGATTTATCAAAAAAAAAAAAAAAGTATATAGTCTATATATGTCTGTATCGTCGTATCGTATGAAGAAGTCTGTGTATATACGCGCCTGTAATTTAAAGTTTGTAAGTCAATAACATTGAGTCTGTAAAATGAATACGTATACGTACTAAAATACGTATACTACTATGCAAACTTTTACTATTCATACGCCTCTAGAAGTTCAAGAAAAGACGCAGCCTCAAAAGTCAAAAGTTTTCGAATCTTATCAAGATGTCGGGACAGCTGGTTCCTTTCCGCAAAAGGCCAGACAGCTGTTGTTCCAGCAATTCAAAAGCAACGATTCACATGCATCTGCAAATAACATTTCGACAACGCAAAAGCTCATCATCATCAAAAGCCTCTGCAAACTGCCTATTTAAGGAGACGTCTTCAGCATTCATTACAATCAAGTTTTTACGAAGTATTTCCTTAGAAGCAGAGTTGCCTTAAGCAATCTAGCTCACAAAACTCACAAAATCCATAATTATTATTTGTAATCTTCATATCAAAGATCAGTACTCAGTAAGTACTTATTCAAAATTTTGTACTCTTTCATATATAAATCAAAAGGTTTTTATTCAAACCGATTTCTTCTTTAATCTGTTTTCATTCCTTAATCTGTTTTCATTCCGCACTCTGATTCCCCCCTGGGCTCCCGTCTTGGTATCAGAGCCATTAATTTGGTTCATCCACATAAGTGTGTGCATACCCTGTTTAGGTGTTGGTAAGGTGTTTGGTCAGCCTTGGAAGTCCGTTGGTAAGCCTGGTCATAGGTGTTCCCGGTAAGGTGGTCCCATCGTTCCCATTTGCATGGTGTCTGTATTCATAAGTGTGTCTTAAATCATTTTATGGCAAACTGGTTTCGAAGGGCGTTCCAAGTTGGAACAAGTAAAGATATGTCAACAGTTCAAAGTAATGAAATTAGTGTTCCTGTTGATTTTTCAAACTGGGATATTCCTAAAGAAAATCCCACAGAAATTTACAAAATCGGTTCTTTTGATTTCAAAACCGTTTTTTCTCTTAGAACTCATGAAGAAACTCGGAGCATTCAATACACGACTGAAACGTTAAACTTGTTATCTCACACAAGCTTAAAGGAATATATTCAAAAGAAATATAGATTTATTCATTTTGGATTAGTACAAGTAGCAATCAAGCCCCTGGTTCACAAAGGGATTGATTTACCAATCTTTATGGCTCTTAGAGATAACCGTCTCAAACAATATAAAGATTCGCTACTTGCAGTAATTCAAACTAACGTTTGTAATGGTCCTGTTTATTTCAACTGTTTTCCAGATTTCTCGGTCGATCTTCATGACCCTTTAATTCAAGATTCCTTGATCCTTGATATTCATGTTCTAGACAATAAATTTAAAGAGTTATCAAGGAACTTCGCAATCGTCTTTAGAATTTATTTCAAGCTCATGTCCTCGACTGTCAATCCAAGGTTCATTCATGAACCATCCTCCAAAGAAGAAACAATCTTCGTAGAAGTCCATTCTAAGGATAACAAAACAAAGTCCTTAGTCACTACTGCCAAAGCTCTCCCCTGGAATAAAATCTCTATTCCAGAAGTTCTTCAAATCCCAAAAGAGTTACCTACTCCAAATATGGTCAAAAAAGATTTACATGAAATAGAAGAAGATGATCACAAGGTTCTCTTAAGATTCGACTCCTTTAGAGAATCATCTTCTACGTCTACTTCTTTTCATAGTATCCCCGCAAGAAAATCCTGTTCAAATATTCCCAGCTCAAATACCGAACATTCCGATTTATTTTACAAAGTCCACTTCAAATCCCCAATTCTGGAGTATGAAGCAACTTCATCTCCTCCTCAATCTCCAACCTTGTCAGATTTCAACTCCATCAAAACAATTACTTCAGAAAAGAAATTTGAAATAGATAAGGAGTTCCTTCGAAAAGATCTTCTTTCTGAAGAAAATCGTCATTTACCCGATTGTATGGGGCGATTGGAGGTATACCAAAAGAAAAATGTATTTGTTTATTAAAATTTAAAATTTAAAATACAACATATGTTCAGTTCCTTGATAACTCTTTAAATTCAAAATTCACTATATTAAAATACAAAGCTCTTTTCAATTTAAGATTTTAGCTTTTGAAATTTTAAAATTAATATTTAATGGTCTACCATTAGCACCATAAAGTTGAGTTTTCGTTTTTGTACAAAATTTGAGTGGTACTATATCTTTTCTTATGCAGTTTTGATCTGCGCCACTATCTATTAATGCTAGGAGATTAGCCTGGAAATCTCCTACTTGGAAGGTAACAATAGAATACCATATTTGAAAACTTATACTTTCTATGCTTTTAAGAAAACCGTCAGCTTCCTTTTCTTCGTTAGAATCATTAGGTAAAGGAATTGAAGATGTGCCTTCTAAATTAGTTAATCTTGTTTGTATTTCAAGATCTCTAATTTGAAGACTTTGAAGATAATTTTGAATTTCATTAACTTGGACTTTCAAAGCATTGATCTCTTGCTGCATTTGTTTTGTAGGAGAGGAGGTTAAATCTATAAAGGACTTGCCTTTTATAGAATTTTCTGGACATTTGCTGAGAAGTTTAGAAATACTGAAGGGTTCAGTGTTTGGAATTGTTCGTTCCTTGATAATTAAGGATTTAAGCCTTTGTAAGGCATCTTTCTTAATTTCAGGATTTTCCACTTTGTTTATTAAGTCAAAGAGAAATTCCTTACTATCCTTATTATCAGTAAGAACATTGATTCTTTGAATGGGAGAAGAAGACTCTGAATTGTAAACTTCAGAATCAGAAGAGCTTTGTATTTGGGCTATATCTTCACCTTCAGAAGAGGATGAAGTTTGAAGAAGAAGTTTTGAGATCTTGTTGCAAAGAGCAGAATCATCGTGAAATAACTCTTTGATCTTTTGCTTCGTGAAACACTTATCTGCTTTATGACCAGGCTTGCCACACTTATAGCAGATAAGGAAATTGAAAGCTACCTTCTCATCATTTACCCGGGTTTTGTAGGCGGCTACAGCCATACCCATTTCTTGTTGAGTATTCAGGATTTCGTACTCAGATTTTCCATCTATATTCCATTCATGAGAGAATCTGGGCTGTAATCCTTAGCTTTGAATTTAGACCTTTCTTCATATTGAAGATCAGGAGGAGTAGGTCTAGGATAATAATTTCTGGTAGAGGAATTTCTCCAGGATGATCTAATTTTATTAAGATCATTGGATTCTTGGAATTTATGTTCTATAGCTTCTATATCGTGTTTTGGCTCAGAAGACTCAGTAGAGTCAGAGTCATAAGAATCATTTTTCTTTATGACTTGTATTTGTTTTGAAGAGAGACTATCAAGACTTTTGGAAATTTTGTGTAGAAGATCAGTACTATCTTTGCTGAGTCTGGAAGATGAAGATTCAGCCAGTATCTGATCAGTTCTTTTTGTAATTGTATAAGGGAGACTTTGAGGTTTGAAGAGTGGTTGAGAGGTTATTTCTTTTGGAAATCTTGACTCTGGAATTTGACTGGATTTTATCATTTCCAAAGAGGATTTGGAATCCAATTTAGTGGAGATATGATTTGTTTGGTTTGCAATTGTTTGGAGGATTTGATTGGTGTAGTTGTTTTGTTGATAGACTTTGACGATGTCTTCAACAATTACTGACTCTTTGAGTTGCTCAGTTCTACCTAATTTGAAAGGGGATGCTTCAAGCGTAGAACCAGCTATGGAAAAGGTAAAAGCTGAGGGAGGAGGATGGGTAGAATTGACGGTTCTACCATCATTTAGACTCCATTTTTGTGTGAGTTGTGTTTGAACTTGGATGAAAGATTGTTCATAAGGATTCTGGATCCCATTTCTTGAACAATGAAGGGAAAACCAAGTGAAAAGCGGAATATTAATTGCTAATTCTTTCATATCAGTATACCAGTATTCTCGAATTTGATCTCTCACCTCTTCTGGAAATTGGAAAAACCATTTTCGGTTGTGACGATTTTCTTCAGAAAGAAGATCTTTTCGAAGGAACTCCTTATCTATTTCAAATTTCTTTTCTGAAGTAATTGTTTTGATGGAGTTGAAATCTGACAAGGTTGGAGATTGAGGAGGAGATGAAGTTGCTTCATACTCCGGAATTGGGGATTTGAAGTGGACTTTGTAAAATAAATCGGAATGTTCGGTATTTGAGCTGGGAATATTTGAACAGGATTTTCTTGCGGGGATACTATGAAAAGAAGTAGACGTAGAAGATGATTCTCTAAAGGAGTCGAATCTTAAGAGAACCTTGTGATCATCTTCTTCTATTTCATGTAAATCTTTTTTGACCATATTTGGAGTAGGTAACTCTTTTGGGATTTGAAGAACTTCTGGAATAGAGATTTTATTCCAGGGGAGAGCTTTGGCAGTAGTGACTAAGGACTTTGTTTTGTTATCCTTAGAATGGACTTCTACGAAGATTGTTTCTTCATTGGAGGATGGTTCATGAATGAACCTTGGATTGACAGTCGAGGACATGAGCTTGAAATAAATTCTAAAGACGATTGCGAAGTTCCTTGATAACTCTTTAAATTTATTGTCTAGAACATGAATATCAAGGATCAAGGAATCTTGAATTAAAGGGTCATGAAGATCGACCGAGAAATCTGGAAAACAGTTGAAAAAAACAGGACCATTACAAACGTTAGTTTGAATTACTGCAAGTAGCGAATCTTTATATTGTTTGAGACGGTTATCTCTAAGAGCCATAAAGATTGGTAAATCAATCCCTTTGTGAACCAGGGGCTTGATTGCTACTTGTACTAATCCAAAATGAATAAATCTATATTTCTTTTGAATATATTCCTTTAAGCTTGTGTGAGATAACAAGTTTAACGTTTCAGTCGTGTATTGAATGCTCCGAGTTTCTTCATGAGTTCTAACAGAAAAAGCGGTTTTGAAATCAAAAGAACCGATTTTGTAAATTTCTGTGGGATTTTCTTTAGGAATATCCCAGTTTGAAAAATCAACAGGAACACTAATTTCATTACTTTGAACTGTTGACATATCTTTACTTGTTCCAACTTGGAACGCCCTTCGAAACCAGTTTGCCATAAAATGATTTAAGACACACTTATGAATACAGACACCATGCAAATGGGAACGATGGGACCACCTTACCGGGAACACCTATGACCAGGCTTACCAACGGACTTCCAAGGCTGACCAAACACCTTACCAACACCTAAACAGGGTATGCACACACTTATGTGGATGAACCAAATTAATGGCTCTGATACCAAGACGGGAGCCCAGACGGGAGCCCAGGGGGGAATCAGAGTGCGGAATGAAAACAGATTAAGGAATGAAAACAGATTAAAGAAGAAATCGGTTTGAATAAAAACCTTTTGATTTATATATGAAAGAGTACAAAATTTTGAATAAGTACTTACTGAGTACTGATCTTTGATATGAAGATTACAAATAATAATTATGGATTTTGTGAGTTTTGTGAGCTAGATTGCTTAAGGCAACTCTGCTTCTAAGGAAATACTTCGTAAAAACTTGATTGTAATGAATGCTGAAGACGTCTCCTTAAATAGGCAGTTTGCAGAGGCTTTTGATGATGATGAGCTTTTGCGTTGTCGAAATGTTATTTGCAGATGCATGTGAATCGTTGCTTTTGAATTGCTGGAACAACAGCTGTCTGGCCTTTTGCGGAAAGGAACCAGCTGTCCCGACATCTTGATAAGATTCGAAAACTTTTGACTTTTGAGGCTGCGTCTTTTCTTGAACTTCTAGAGGCGTATGAATAGTAAAAGTTTGCATAGTAGTATACGTATTTTAGTACGTATACGTATTCATTTTACAAACTCAATGTTATTGACTTACAAACTTTAAATTACAGGCGCGTATATACACAGACTTCTTCATACGATACGACGATACAGACATATATAGACTATATACTTTTTTTTTTTTTTTTTTTTTTTTTTTTTTTTTTGATAAATCCCTAATAGGGATCTGGTGACTCTAAAGAGAAATCTGAAGTATTGGATGCGGAAGAATCCGCGTCCTCAGATTGATGTGTTTTGATAGCTTGGATCAACTGCTGACGAATAGTCGGGTCATTGATCATCTGTTGGAATAGTTTTTTCTCTCCACGTTTAGATTTTAGTGCAGGTGGAGATTTGGGCTTGGAAGACGAAACACTTTGATTGAATTTGTTTATATCCCACTGGAGTTTCTTTCCTGTGGATAAGAAGGTTTGAACGTTTTCAGGGGAACATAACTCGATCATGAATTTGTTCCACCATTTGATTTTGAATACCCTAACCAGAGATAATGGATAGGGAGCTGGAAGGACCTGTTGAAGTGAATAGCTCCAACAAAGGATCCAGGGTAGTTTGAATTCAGCATGGAATGAGAGTGGTTTTTGAAATAATTCGCCCTTGGTATTGGCGATGAATGTTTCGAAACCCTTCTGGCAAGAGTTGGGGTAAATGTCCTGGGTAGGACCAAAATAATACCACCAATTGAAGAACCAGATTGGGACATTTTTGTCGAATGTTGAACTGAAAGTAATGAACCAAGAATGATCAAAGTCTCGGAGAAGAAGAGCTCTTGACCATGCTAATTTGTAATCAGTATATGAATAAGTTTGCGGGATGAATCTTTTTGAAAATTCTTTCTCAGCATGGGGTTCAACCCATTCAGCCGAATGAATAACCCTTTTGATAATCAGCTTTGAGTAGATGATTTCACCTTTGGTTGATCTGTCATGTTTGATTTCTGCAGATCCTGAATCAACCAAAATAAATTCATAGAATCGTTGGGTTTTTGAGACATTGTCTGAAAACCAATGAAGATTTGAAGGAAAGGTTTTATAGGTATTTTTCCTGAATTCTTGAATGGAAGGTGATTGTTTGAAATTTGTGAGGCACAGTGATTCTATAGCTGGTTTGTCAAAGTAATACGATGAGGTATTATTTTGAATTTGTTGCTGTTGTTTTTGGGCTTTTGGGATATTTGACTGGTTTTTGACTGCTTGACTATAAGGCAGTGAAGGAAAATTTGAGGATAAAGGTATGAATTGGTTCGAAGTTTTAATTTGAATACCTTGGGTGTTTGAGAGGGCTGGTTTTGAAGTAGAAGGCTCGGTGACTTGAATGTGCATTTCATAGTCATCAGAGGATTGGTATCCTCCATGCTTAGCGGTGGCTTTCCCCTTGTTTGACATCTTGTTTCTGCAAAAATTCTCTTGTTAGGAAATCAGGAAGAGAATTTTGTTCTCCTTTAATATATTCAATATCAAAGTCAAAAACTGACAGTATTGCCTGCCATCTTGCAAAAATCTGTTTTGAAACAATGTTTTGAACATCTTTTTCTAAAACTTCCTTTGCAGATTTGCAATCAATTCGCAATAGAAATTTTTTGTTGTATAAATCATCCTGGAATTTTGAAATACATAAAACAATTGACAAAATTTCTTTTTTGATGGTTGAATAATTCGTTTGAGGACCGGTCCAGACTCCAGAATGAAATCTAACTAGACACTCAATGTTTTGGCATTTTTGTTTAAGGATGCCTCCATAACCTATATTAGAAGCATCAGTTTCTACTATCATGAATGCATTGGGATCAGGAATGACGAGGCATGGTAAAGATCTGACCTTTTCTTTGAGACTTTTGACGACACTGGTATGGACATCAGACCATGCAGGGGGACTTTTCCTAAGTCTATGAAATAAAGGTTTACATAAGCTTCTAAGGTTTGGGAAAAAGTCTGAAACATAATTTAGACATCCTAAAAACCTTTGAAGTTGGGTTTTATCCTTTATTTGATCGGGGAAGCGGTCAGCAAAATCTATAGCTCTTGCTATAGGCTTGATCGTTCCTTTGAAAACTTCGTGTCCCAAAAATCTGATTTTAGTTTGAAAAAGCTTCATTTTTGGGGCAGAGACAACCAAACCATTTTTCTCTATGGTAAAAAGAAATGTTTGGAGATGTTTGAAATGCTGTTCAATACTTTGAGAGAAAATCAAAACATCATCAATATAAACAATCGAAAATGTAGAGAAAGGATTGAGAATTTCGTTCATAATATTTTGAAATTCGGAAGGAGCATTTTTTAAACCGAAGGGCATTACGTTCCATTCGTAATGACCAAACGGGACTGTAAAAGCAGTTTTATATCTGTCGTCCTCTGCGACCTGTATCTGCCAAAATCCTGACTTCATGTCGAATTTTGAAAATACCTTTGCATTGTAAAGACGCTTGAGAAGATCTCGTTTATTCGGTATTGGATATCTAATCCATTGTAAAACCTTGTTTAAAGGTTTATAATTTATTACCAAACGAGGTACTCCTCTTTCTTTTTCAGCATTATTCATGACATAAAAAGCTGCACAACTCCAAGGTGACTTGGAGGGCCTTATGAGTTTCTTATCTAAAAGAGTTTGAATTTCCTTTTTGCAAATTTCTAAGTTTTCAGAGTTCATTTGAATAGGACGAGCTTTGGTAGGAATAAATTTTTCAGAAAAATCTTTGACATAAGGAAGAGTTACAACATGTTTCTTCCTTTCCCAAAAAGCATTGGGAATGTCAGCACAAACTTTGGTTTTGAAATTTTTTTCTAAATCAAAAATCTGTTTCTGTATAACAGGGGTTTGAAGTTTTTCTTCAATCTTTGTATAAGAAACTTCTTCCTTAAGTTGGCTTATTAAACTTTTCTTTTGTTCAATAGTATTTATAGTTTGAAAAACTGTTGAAGATTGGAGAAGAGTAATATCCCTTTGTTTCATAGGACTTATGAATTTAAAGGATATTCGTCTTCCCAAAACATCCGTGTGTAAACCGTCATCATTTACACTGAACGGATAAATTTGAGTTAGGAACGGAGTTCCCAAAATCAGGTCATCTTTGATATCTTCAACTACTACAAAAGTATTTTTGAAGCTATAATCATTATTTATGATTTTAGCTTTTGAAATTTTAAAATTAATATTTAATGGACTACCATTAGCACCATAAAGTTGAGTTTTCGTTTTTGTACAAAATTTGAGTGGTACTATATCTTTTCTTATGCAGTTTTGATCTGCGCCACTATCTATTAATGCTAGGAGATTAGCCTGGAAATCTCCTACTTGGAAGGTAACAATAGAATACCATTTTTGAAAACTTATACTTTCTATGCTTTTAAGAAAACCGTCAGCTTCCTTTTCTTCGTTAGAATCATTAGGTAAAGGAATTGAAGATGTGCCTTCTAAATTAGTTAATCTTGTTTGTATTTCAAGATCTCTAATTTGAAGACTTTGAAGATAATTTTGAATTTCATTAACTTGGACTTTCAAAGCATTGATCTCTTGCTGCATTTGTTTTGTAGGAGAGGAGGTTAAATCTATAAAGGACTTGCCTTTTATAGAATTTTCTGGACATTTGCTGAGAAGTTTAGAAATACTGAAGGGTTCAGTGTTTGGAATTGTTCGTTCCTTGATAATTAAGGATTTAAGCCTTTGTAAGGCATCTTTCTTAATTTCAGGATTTTCCACTTTGTCTATTAAGTCAAAGAGAAATTCCTTACTATCCTTATTATCAGTAAGAACATTGATTCTTTGAATGGGAGAAGAAGACTCTGAATTGTAAACTTCAGAATCAGAAGAGCTTTGTATTTGGGCTATATCTTCACCTTCAGAAGAGGATGAAGTTTGAAGAAGAAGTTTTGAGATCTTGTTGCAAAGAGCAGAATCATCGTGAAATAACTCTTTGATCTTTTGCTTCGTGAAACACTTATCTGCTTTATGACCAGGCTTGCCACACTTATAGCAGATAATTTCTTTTGGATTGGTTTTGGAAAACTTCTTTCTTTTGTGGGAATGACGCCTTTTGTAGTATGAAGGTGGAGTTTGAGAAAAGGGTTTAGGATTAGAACGGAATTTTTTGAGTCGTTTGTTTTGTTTTCTGTAGTTGGAAGAGGGGGTTTGGATTTTTTCAAGACCAAAAGCTTCGCAAAAGCAGCCAAGTTCTCTTCTAGACATCTTTTTCTCATTATTGTATTTCATCTGAAGTTTTAATTCTTCGCAGAGCGAGAGGCCCTGGTTTTTGATAAAAGCGAAAAGCTGACCATAAGTAATTTCCCGATACTGAACATCATCAGTACCGCAAGTTTCTTTGATTTTTCGAAAAATTCGTTGAGCAAAAAGATTAGGAAGTCCAGAAATGAATTTTTCTTTCCAGAAAGATTCATTACAATCTGGTCTTCTAAGAACATAAGTAAGGAAGGTATCCTTGTACCAACGATAGTCACTTAGAGTAGGACATCGCAGATTAGTAAGGATGATTTTTTGAGCTGAGAGTTCTTCTCGTGGATTTCCCACGAAATACATAGCAATGGTGAGAATAAGATGGCTCGTGCAATCGGATATTTCGACTGTATTTCTGTTGTCATCTTCAATTTCCATCGTATGATTGTAAATGGATAACTGTTCTTGGAGGGTAAGAGAATTATCCCACCAGGATTTTAGTTGGCCTGTAAAGCCAGAGATAAGGAAATTGAAAGCTACCTTCTCATCATTTACCCGGGTTTTGTAGGCGGCTACAGCCATACCCATTTCTTGTAGAGTATTCAGGATTTCGTACTCAGATTTTCCATCTATATTCCATTCATGGAGAGAATCTGGGCTGTAATCCTTAGCTTTGAATTTAGACCTTTCTTCATATTGAAGATCAGGAGGAGTAGGTCTGGGATAATAATTTCTGGTAGAGGAATTTCTCCAGGATGATCTAATTTTATTAAGATCATTGGATTCTTGGAATTGATGTTCTATAGCTTCTATATCGTGTTTTGGCTCAGAAGACTCAGTAGAGTCAGAGTCATAAGAATCATTTTTCTTTATGACTTGTATTTGTTTTGAAGAGAGACTATCAAGACTTTTGGAAATTTTGTGTAGAAGATCAGTACTATCTTTGCTGAGTCTGGAAGATGAAGATTCAGCCAGTATCTGATCAGTTCTTTTTGTAATTGTATAAGGGAGACTTTGAGGTTTGAAGAGTGGTTGAGAGGTTATTTCTTTTGGAAATCTTGACTCTGGAATTTGGCTGGATTTTATCATTTCTAAAGAGGATTTGGAATCCAATTTAGTGGAGATATGATTTGTTTGGTTTGCAATTGTTTGGAGGATTTGATTGGTGTAGTTGTTTTGTTGATAGACTTTGACGATGTCTTCAACAATTACTGACTCTTTGAGTTGCTCAGTTCTACCTAATTTGAAAGGGGATGCTTCAAGCGTAGAACCAGCTATGGAAAAGGTAAAAGCTGAGGGAGGAGGATGGGTAGAATTGACGGTTCTACCATCATTTAGACTCCATTTTTGTGTGAGTTGTGTTTGAACTTGGATGAAAGATTGTTCATAAGGATTCTGGATCCCATTTCTTGAACAATGAAGGGAAAACCAAGTGAAAAGCGGAATATTAATTGCTAATTCTTTCATATCAGTATACCAGTATTCTCGAATTTGATCTCTCACCTCTTCTGGAAATTGGAAAAACCATTTTCGGTTGTGACGATTTTCTTCAGAAAGAAGATCTTTTCGAAGGAACTCCTTATCTATTTCAAATTTCTTTTCTGAAGTAATTGTTTTGATGGAGTTGAAATCTGACAAGGTTGGAGATTGAGGAGGAGATGAAGTTGCTTCATACTCCGGAATTGGGGATTTGAAGTGGACTTTGTAAAATAAATCGGAATGTTCGGTATTTGAGCTGGGAATATTTGAACAGGATTTTCTTGCGGGGATACTATGAAAAGAAGTAGACGTAGAAGATGATTCTCTAAAGGAGTCGAATCTTAAGAGAACCTTGTGATCATCTTCTTCTATTTCATGTAAATCTTTTTTGACCATATTTGGAGTAGGTAACTCTTTTGGGATTTGAAGAACTTCTGGAATAGAGATTTTATTCCAGGGGAGAGCTTTGGCAGTAGTGACTAAGGACTTTGTTTTGTTATCCTTAGAATGGACTTCTACGAAGATTGTTTCTTCTTTGGAGGATGGTTCATGAATGAACCTTGGATTGACAGTCGAGGACATGAGCTTGAAATAAATTCTAAAGACGATTGCGAAGTTCCTTGATAACTCTTTAAATTTATTGTCTAGAACATGAATATCAAGGATCAAGGAATCTTGAATTAAAGGGTCATGAAGATCGACCAAGAAATCTGGAAAACAGTTGAAATAAACAGGACCATTACAAACGTTAGTTTGAATTACTGCAAGTAGCGAATCTTTATATTGTTTGAGACGGTTATCTCTAAGAGCCATAAAGATTGGTAAATCAATCCCTTTGTGAACCAGGGGCTTGATTGCTACTTGTACTAATCCAAAATGAATAAATCTATATTTCTTTTGAATATATTCCTTTAAGCTTGTGTGAGATAACAAGTTTAACGTTTCAGTCGTGTATTGATTGCTCCGAGTTTCTTCATGAGTTCTAACAGAAAAAGCGGTTTTGAAATCAAAAGAATCGATTTTGTAAATTTCTGTGGGATTTTCTTTAGGAATATCCCAGTTTGAAAAATCAACAGGAACACTAATTTCATTACTTTGAACTGTTGACATATCTTTACTTGTTCCAACTTGGAACGCCCTTCGAAACCAGTTTGCCATAAAATGATTTAAGACACACTTATGAATACAGACACCATGCAAATGGGAACGATGGGACCACCTTACCGGGAACACCTATGACCAGGCTTACCAACGGACTTCCAAGGCTGACCAAACACCTTACCAACACCTAAACAGGGTATGCACACACTTATGTGGATGAACCAAATTAATGGCTCTGATACCAAGACGGGAGCCCAGGAGACGGGAGCCCAGGGGGGAATCAGAGTGCGGAATGAAAACAGATTAAAGAAGAAATCGGTTTGAATAAAAACCTTTTGATTTATATATGAAAGAGTACAAAATTTTGAATAAGTACTTACTGAGTACTGATCTTTGATATGAAGATTACAAATAATAATTATGGATTTTGTGAGTTTTGTGAGCTAGATTGCTTAAGGCAACTCTGCTTCTAAGGAAATACTTCGTAAAAACTTGATTGTAATGAATGATGAAGACGTCTCCTTAAATAGGCGATTTGCAGAGGCTTTTGATGATGATGAGCTTTTGCGTTGTCGAAATGTTATTTGCAGATGCATGTGAATCGTTGCTTTTGAATTGCTGGAACAACAGCTGTCTGGCCATTTGCGGAAAGGAACCAGCTGTCCCAACATCTTGATAAGATTCGAAAACTTTTGACTTTTGAGGCTGCGTCTTTTCTTGAACTTCTAGAGGCGTATGAATAGTAAAAGTTTGCATAGTAGTATACGTATTTTAGTACGTATACGTATTCATTTTACAGACTCAATGTTATTGACTTACAAACTTTAAATTACAGGCGCGTATATACACAGACTTCTTCATACGATACGACGATACAGACATATATAGACTATATACATTTTTTTTTTTTTTTTTTTTTTTTTTTTTTGATAAATCCCTAATAGGGATCTGGTGACTCTAAAGAGAAATCTGAAGTATTGGATGCGGAAGAATCCGCGTCCTCAGATTGTTGTGTTTTGATAGCTTGGATCAACTGCTGACGAATAGTCGGGTCATTGATCATCTGTTGGAATAGTTTTTTCTCTCCACGTTTAGATTTTAGTGTAGGTGGAGATTTGGGCTTGGAAGACGAAACACTTTGATTGAATTTGTTTATATCCCACTGGAGTTTCTTTCCTGTGGATAAGAAGGTTTGAACGTTTTCAGGGGAACATAACTCGATCATGAATTTGTTTCACCATTTGATTTTGAATACCCTAACCAGAGATAATGGATAGGGAGCTGGAAGGACCTGTTGAAGTGAATAGCTCCAACAAAGGATCCAGGGTAGTTTGAATTCAGCATGGAATGAGAGTGGTTTTTGAAATAATTCGCCCTTGGTATTGGCGATGAATGTTTCGAAACCCTTCTGTCAAGGGTTGGGGTAAATGTCCTGGGTAGGACCAAAATAATACCACCAATTGAAGAACCAGATTGGGACATTTTTGTCGAATGTTGAACTGAAAGTAATGAACCAAGAATGATCAAAGTCTCGGAGAAGAAGAGCTCTTGACCATGCTAATTTGTAATCAGTATATGAATAAGTTTGCGGGATGAATCTTTTTGAAAATTCTTTCTCAGCATGGGGTTCAATCCATTCAGCCGAATGAATAACCCTTTTGATAATCAGCTTTGAGTAGATGATTTCACCTTTGGTTGATCTGTCATGTTTGATTTCTGCAGATCCTGAATCAACCAAAATAAATTCATAGAATCGTTGGGTTTTTGAGACATTGTCTGAAAACCAATGAAGATTTGAAGGAAAGGTTTTATAGGTATTTTTCCTGAATTCTTGAATGGAAGGTGATTGTTTGAAATTTGTGAGGCACAGTGATTCTATAGCTGGTTTGTCAAAGTAATACGATGAGGTATTATTTTGAATTTGTTGCTGTTGTTTTTGGGCTTTTGGGATATTTGACTGGTTTTTGACTGCTTGACTATAAGGCAGTGAAGGAAAATTTGAGGATAAAGGTATGAATTGGTTCGAAGTTTTAATTTGAATACCTTGGGTGTTTGAGAGGGCTGGTTTTGAAGTAGAAGGCTCGGTGACTTGAATGTGCATTTCATAGTCATCAGAGGATTGGTATCCTCCATGCTTAGCGGTGGCTTACCCCTTGTTTGACATCTTGTTTCTGCAAAAATTCTCTTGTTAGGAAATCAGGAAGAGAATTTTGTTCTCCTTTAATATATTCAATATCAAAGTCAAAAACTGACAGTATCTGACAGTATTGCAAGAATGATCAAAGTCTCGGAGAAGAAGAGCTCTTGACTATGCTAATTTGTAATTAGTATATGAATAAGTTTGGGGGATGAATCTTTTTGAAAATTCTTTCTCAGCATGGGGTTCAATCCATTCAGCCGAATGAATAACCCTTTTGATAATCAGCTTTGAGTAGATGATTTCACCTTTGGTTGATCTGTCATGTTTGATTTCTGCAGATCCTGAATCAACCAAAATAAATTCATAGAATCGTTGGGTTTTTGAGACATTGTCTGAAAACCAATGAAGATTTGAAGGAAAGGTTTTATAGGTATTTTTCCTGAATTCTTGAATGGAAGGTGATTGTTTGAAATTTGTGAGGCACAGTGATTCTATAGCTGGTTTGTCAAAGTAATACGATGAGGTATTATTTTGAATTTGTTGCTGTTGTTTTTGGGCTTTTGGGATATTTGACTGGTTTTTGACTGCTTGACTATAAGGCAGTGAAGGAAAATTTGAGGATAAAGGTATGAATTGGTTCGAAGTTTTAATTTGAATACCTTGGGTGTTTGAGAGGGCTGGTTTTGAAGTAGAAGGCTCGGTGACTTGAATGTGCATTTCATAGTCATCAGAGGATTGGTATCCTCCATGCTTAGCGGTGGCTTTCCCCTTGTTTGACATCTTGTTTCTGCAAAAATTCTCTTGTTAGGAAATCAGGAAGAGAATTTTGTTCTCCTTTAATATATGAAATCGGTTGAATTTTGAATATATGTTGGCATTGTCTTATAAGTAAATCAAATGTCATTTCTAACCACAATCATTGCGTGTAATTCATACATTCAAATCAAACTTGTGAAATGAACTGTGCATGATTCTTTTCTTCATATAAGCTTATTTTCGAATTCTAATGACACTATGATGATTGTGTGTGTTAGGATTGTCATATAAGTAAACCAAATGTCATGTCTAAATAAGCTCATTAATATTGCGTGTTATTCATAGATTCAATTCGAACTTGTGAAACGAACTGTGCATGCTTTTATTCTTCTTTTAAGCTTATTTTCGAATTCTAATGACACTTAGATGATTGTGAGTGTTAGGATTGTCATATACGTAAAACAAATGTGATTTTTAACCACACTCATTGCATTTTATTCATACATTCAAATCAAACTTGTGAAACGAACTGTGCATGCTTCCATTCTTCTTTTAAACTTATTTTCGAATTCTAATGACACTAAGATGATTGTGTATGTTGGCATTGTCTTATAAGTAATCAAATGTCATTTCTAACCACAATCATTGCGTGTAATTCATACATTCAAATCAAACTTGTGAAATGAACTGTGCATGATTCTTTTCTTCATATAAGCTTATTTTCGAATTCTAATGACACTAAGATGATTGTGTGTGTTAGGATTGTCATATAAGTAAATCAAATGTCATTTATAACCACAATCATTGCGTGTAATTCATACATTCTAATCTAACTTGTGAAATGAACTGTGCATGATTCTTTTCTTCATATAAGCTTATTTTCGAATTGTAATGACACTAAGATGATTGTGTGTGTTAGGATTGTCATATAAGTAAACCAAATGTCATGTCTAAATAAGCTCATTATTCATAGATTCAATTCGAACTTGTGAAACGAACTGTGCATGCTTTTATTCTTCTTTTAAGCTTATTTTCGAATTCTAATGACACTTAGATGATTGTGAGTGTTAGGATTGTCATATACATAAAACAAATGTGATTTTTAACCACACTCATTGCATGCTATTCATACATTCAAATCAAACTTGTGAAACGAACTGTGCATGTTTCTATTCTTCGTTTAAGCTTATTTTCGAATTCTAATGACACTAAGATAATTGTGTGTGTTAGGATTGTCTTATATGTAAATCAGATGTCATTTCTAACCACAATCATTGCCTGTAATTCATACATTCTAATCTAACTTGTGAAATGAACTGTGCATGATTCTTTTCTTCATATAAGCTTATTTTCGAATTGTAATGACACTAAGATGATTGTGTGTGTTAGGATTGTCATATAAGTAAACCAAATGTCATGTCTAAATAAGCTCATTATTCATAGATTTAATTCGAACTTGTGAAACGAACTGTGCATGCTTTTATTCTTCTTTTAAGCTTATTTTCGAATTCTAATGACACTTAGATGATTGTGAGTGTTAGGATTGTCATATACATAAAACAAATGTGATTTTTAACCACACTCATTGCATGCTATTCATACATTCAAATCAAACTTGTGAAACGAACTGTGCATGTTTCTATTCTTCGTTTAAGCTTATTTTCGAATTCTAATGACACTAAGATAATTGTGTGTGTTAGGATTGTCTTATATGTAAATCAGATGTCATTTCTAACCACAATCATTGCCTGTAATTCATACATTCAAATCAAACTTGTGAAACGAACTTTGCATGATTCTTTTCTTCATATAAGCTTATTTTCGAATTCTAATGACACTAAGATGATTGTGTGTGTTAGGATTGTTATATAAGTAAACCAAATGTCATTTCTAAACATGCTCATTACGTATTATTCATACATTCAATTCAAACTTGTGAAACGAACTGTGCATGCTTCTATTCTTCCTTTTTAGTTTAGTTTCGAATTCTAATAACTCTATGATGAATGTGTGTATTAGGATTGTCGTATAAAAAAACCAAATGTCATTTCTAACCATACTCATTGCGTGTTATTCATACATTGAAATCAAACTTGTGAAATGAACTATACACGCTTTTATTCTTCTTTTAAGCTTATTTTCGAATTTTAATGACACTAAGATGATTGTGTGTGTTAGGATTGTCATATAAGTAAACCAAATGTCATGTCTAAATACGCTCATTAATATTGCGTGTTATTCATAGATTCAATTCGAACTTGTGAAACGAACTGCGCATGCTTTTATTCTTCTTTTAAGCTGATTTTCGAATTCTAATGACTTTTAGATGATTGTGAGTGTTAGGATTGTCATATACTTAAAACAAATGTGATTTTTAACCACACTCATTGCATTTTATTCATACATTCAAATCAAACTTGTGAAACGAACTGTGCATGCTTCCATTCTTCTTTTAAACTTATTTTCGAATTCTAATGACACTAAGATGATTGTGTATGTTGGCATTGGCTTATAAGTAAATCAAATGTCATTTCTAACCACAATCATTGCGTGTAATTCATACATTCAAATCAAACTTGTGAAATGAACTGTGCATGATTCTTTTCTTCATATAAGCTTATTTTCGAATTCTAATGACACTATGATGATTGTGTGTGTTAGGATTGTCATATAAGTAAACCAAATGTCATGTCCAAATAAGCTCATTAATATTGCGTGTTATTCATAGATTCAATTCGAACTTGTGAAACGAACTGTGCATGCTTTTATTCTTCTTTTAAGATTATGATGCGTACGTCGATCCACTTGATGCGTATGCTAATCTATACTTAACAAATACTAACAGTTTATACAGCGGAATTCAAACTAAAAGACTTATTTTTGTGTTTTTGTGTTTATATAGAACGAAAAATAAACTAAAGATATGAATGGCGCCCTTAGTTACCAACTAAGAACCCAAACTACAATGTCAAAGCTTGATTCTAAGTTACCAACTTGTATGAATCTCGCCTATCTATTGGTTGTCTAATCCCCTAGTCAATCTTTAGACTAGTGATAAACGTGTTTGTGAACGCATCCACTCAAATCCCCGCAAGGACACAAGATTGAAGGAAACACCTTTCGACTCTTTGATATTAATTCTCAAATTCTGAATGTTCTCTAAAACAATACAATAAGACTCTCTATTTATACTAAATAGACACATCTAGACCATAGGGAATAAGGTAAGGTTCTAATAGAACTTTCCTTAATTCCGACTTACTTTACCAAGAACAACTCGGAAACCTCATAGGCTCCTTTTTATTATTTGGAAACTGAATATTGATAAGAATTATATCTACTAAGAACTTCCTTAGCTTGGACGTGTATAGCTTGGGAATTATAGCATATTCGGTCATCCTCGTGTACCCGCGTAGAAACTGAACAACTCGACTTAAAACGGGCATATCACCTTCGTTACTTAACCGATTAAGGCTTATGACCACTTTTCGGAAAGCTTAGATCATGAACTTTATTATCCAATTGATTTCACTACGAAATATTGAATAACTCAGTCGATATTTAAGATGGAAGTTGATGTGATGAAAACTGAAATCTCTTGCTAGCCTCGAACTTCCATAATTAGTATAGACCCATAGCTCCCATGCATCAGATTATTTTCGAATTCTAATGACACTTAGATGATTGTGAGTGTTAGGATTGTCATATACGTAAAACAAATGTGATTTTTAACCACACTCATTGCATGTTATTCATACATTCAAATCAAACTTGTGAAACGAACTGTGGATGTTTCTATTCTTCGTTTAAGCTTATTTTCGAATTCTAATGACACTAAGATGATTGTGTGTGTTACGATTGTCTTATATGTAAATCAGATGTCATTTCTAACCACAATCATTGCCTGTAATTCATACATTCAAATCAAACTTGTGAAACGAACTTTGCATGATTCTTTTCTTCATATAAGCTTATTTTCGAATTCTAATGACACTTAGATGATTGTGAGTGTTAGGATTGTCATATACGTAAAACAAATGTGATTTTTAACCACACTCATTGCATGTTATTCATACATTCAAATTAAACTTGTGAAACGAACTGTGCATGTTTCTATTCTTCGTTTAAGCTTATTTTCGAATTCTAATGACACTAAGATGATTGTGTGTGTTAGGATTGTCTTATATGTAAATCAGATGTTATTTCTAACCACAATCATTGCCTGTAATTCATACATTCAAATCAAACTTGTGAAACGAACTTTGCATGATTCTTTTCTTCATATAAGCTTATTTTCGAATTCTAATGACACTAAGATGATTGTGTGTGTTAGGATTGTTATATAAGTAAACCAAATGTCATTTCTAAACATGCTCATTACGTATTATTCATACATTCAATTCGAACTTGTGAAACGAACTGTGCATGCTTCTATTCTTCCTTTTAAGTTTAGTTTCGAATTCTAATAACTCTATGATGAATGTGTGTATTAGGATTGTCGTATAAAAAAACCAAATGTCATTTCTAACCATACTCATTGCGTGTTATTCATACATTGAAATCAAACTTGTGAAATGAACTATACACGCTTCTATTCTTCTTTTAAGCTTATTTTCGAATTCTAATGACACTAAGATGATTGTGTGTGTTAGGATTGTCATATAAGTAAACCAAATGTCATGTCTAAATACGCTCATTAATATTGCGTGTTATTCATAGATTCCATTCGAACTTGTGAAACGAACTGCGCATGCTTTTATTCTTCTTTTAAGCTGATTTTCGAATTCTAATGACTTTTAGATGATTGTGAGTGTTAGGATTGTCATATACGTAAAACAAATGTGATTTTTAACCACACTCAATGCATTTTATTCATACATTCAAATCAAACTTGTGAAACGAACTGTGCATGCTTCCATTCTTCTTTTAAACTTATTTTCGAATTCTAATGACACTAAGATGATTGTGTATGTTGGCATTGTCTTATAAGTAAATCAAATGTCATTTCTAACCACAATCATTGCGTGTAATTCATACATTCAAATCAAACTTGTGAAATGAACTGTGCATGATTCTTTTCTTCATATAAGCTTATTTTCGAATTCTAATGACACTATGATGATTGTGTGTGTTAGGATTGTCATATAAGTAAACCAAATGTCATGTCTAAATAAGCTCATTAATATTGCGTGTTATTCATAGATTCAATTCGAACTTGTGAAACGAACTGTGCATGCTTTTATTCTTCTTTTAAGCTTATTTTCGAATTCTAATGACACTTAGATGATTGTGAGTGTTAGGATTGTCATATACGTAAAAAAAATGTGATTTTTAACCACACTCATTGCATTTTATTCATACATTCAAATCAAACTTGTGAAACGAACTGTGCATGCTTCCATTCTTCTTTTAAACTTATTTTCGAATTCTAATGACACTAATATGATTGTGTATGTTGGCATTGTCTTATAAGTAAATCAAATGTCATTTCTAACCACAATCATTGCGTGTAATTCATACATTCAAATCAAACTTGTGAAATGAACTGTGCATGATACTTTTCTTCATATAAGCTTATTTTCGAATTCTAATGACACTAAGATGATTGTGTGTGTTAGGATTGTCATATAAGTAAATCAAATGTCATTTATAACCACAATCATTGCGTGTAATTCATACATTCTAATCTAACTTGTGAAATGAACTGTGCATGATTCTTTTCTTCATATAAGCTTATTTTCGAATTGTAATGACACTAAGATGATTGTGTGTGTTAGGATTGTCATATAAGTAAACCAAATGTCATCTCTAAATAAGCTCATTAATATTGCGTGTTATTCATAGATTCAATTCGAACTTGTGAAACGAACTGTGCATGCTTTTATTCTTCTTTTAAGCTTATTTTCGAATTCTAATGACACTTAGATGATTGTGAGTGTTAGGATTGTCATATACGTAAAACAAATGTGATTTTTAACCACACTCATTGCATGTTATTCATACATTCAAATCAAACTTGTGAAACGAACTGTGCATGTTTCTATTCTTCGTTTAAGCTTATTTTCGAATTCTAATGACACTAAGATGATTGTGTGTGTTAGGATTGTCTTATATGTAAATAAGATGTCATTTCTAACCACAATCATTGCCTGTAATTCATACATTCAAATCAAACTTGTGAAACGAACTTTGCATGATTCTTTTCTTCATATAAGCTTATTTTCGAATTCTAATGACACTAAGATGATTGTGTGTGTTAGGATTGTTATATAAGTAAACCAAATGTCATTTCTAAACATGCTCATTACGTATTATTCATACATTCAATTCGAACTTGTGAAACGAACTGTGCATGCTTCTATTCTTCCTTTTAAGTTTAGTTTCGAATTCTAATAACTCTATGATGAATGTGTGTATTAGGATTGTCGTATAAAAAAACCAAATGTCATTTCTAACCATACTCATTGCGTGTTATTCATACATTGAAATCAAACTTGTGAAATGAACTATACACGCTTCTATTCTTCTTTTAAGCTTATTTTCGAATTCTAATGACACTAAGATGATTGTGTGTGTTAGGATTGTCATATAAGTAAACCAAATGTCATGTCTAAATACGCTCATTAATATTGCGTGTTATTCATAGATTCAATTCGAACTTGTGAAACGAACTGCGCTTGCTTTTATTCTTCTTTTAAGCTTATTTTCGAATTCTAATGACACTTAAATGATTGTGAGTGTTAGGATTGTCATATACGTAAAACAAATGTGATTTTTAACCACAGTCATTGCATTTTATTCATACATTCAAATCAAACTTGTGAAACGAACTGTGCATGCTTCCATTCTTCTTTTAAACTTATTTTCGAATTCTAATGACACTAAGATGATTGTGTATGTTGGCATTGTCTTATAAGTAAATCAAATGTCATTTCTAACCACAATCATTGCGTGTAATTCATACATTCAAATCAAACTTGTGAAATGAACTGTGCATGATTCTTTTCTTCATATAAGCTTATTTTCGAATTCTAATGACACTATGATGATTGTGTGTGTTAGGATTGTCATATAAGTAAACCAAATGTCATGTCTAAATAAGCTCATTAATATTGCGTGTTATTCATAGATTCAATTCGAACTTGTGAAACGAACTGTGCATGCTTTTATTCTTCTTTTAAGCTTATTTTCGAATTCTAATGACACTTAGATGATTGTGAGTGTTAGGATTGTCATATACGTAAAACAAATGTGATTTTTAACCACACTCATTGCATTTTATTCATACATTCAAATCAAACTTGTGAAACGAACTGTGCATGCTTCCATTCTTCTTTTAAACTTATTTTCGAATTCTAATGACACTAAGATGATTGCGTATGTTGGCATTGTCTTATAAGTAAATCAAATGTCATTTCTAACCACAATCATTGCGTGTAATTCATACATTCAAATCAAACTTGTGAAATGAACTGTGCATGATTCTTTTCTTCATATAAGCTTATTTTCGAATTCTAATGACACTAAGATGATTGTGTGTGTTAGGATTGTCATATAAGTAAATCAAATGTCATTTCTAACCACAATCATTGCGTGTAATTCATACATTCTAATCTAACTTGTGAAATGAACTGTGCATGATTCTTTTCTTATATAAGCTTATTTTCGAATTCTAATGACACTATGATGATTGTGTGTGTTAGGATTATCATATAAGTAAACCAAATGTCATGTCTAAATAAGCTCATTAATATTGCGTGTTATTCATAGATTCAATTCGAACTTGTGAAACGAACTGTGCATGCTTTTATTCTTGTTTTAAGCTTATTTTAGAATTCTAATGACACTTAGATGATTGTGAGTGTTAGGATTGTCATATACGTAAAACAAATGTGATTTTTAACCACACTTATTCATACATTCAAATCAAACTTGTGAAACGAACTGTGCATGCTTCCATTCTTCTTTTAAACTTATTTTCCACTTCTAATGACACTAAAATGATTGTGTATGTTGGCATTGTCTTATAAGTAAATCAAATGTCATTTCTAACCACAATCATTGCGTGTAATTCATACATTCAAATCAAACTTGTGAAATGAACTGTGCATGATTCTTTTCTTCATATAAGCTTATTTTCGAATTCTAATGACACTAAGATGATTGTGTGTGTTAGGATTGTCATATAAGTAAATCAAATGTCATTTCTAACCACAATCATTGCGTGTAATTCATACATTCTAATCTAACTTGTGAAATGAACTGTGCATGATTCTTTTCTTATATAAGCTTATTTTCGAATTGTAATGACACTTAGATGATTGTGTGTGTTAGGATTGTCATATAAGTAAACCAAATGTCATGTCTAAATAAGCTCATTAATATTGCGTGTTATTCAGATTCAATTCGAACTTGTGAAACGAACTGTGCATGCTTTTATTCTTCTTTTAAGCTTATTTTCGAATTCTAATGACACTTAGATGATTGTGAGTGATAGGATTGTCATATACGTAAAACAAATGTGATTTTTAACCACACTCATTGCATGTTATTTATACATTCAAATCAAACTTGTGAAACGAACTGTGCATGTTTCTATTCTTCGTTTAAGCTTATTTTCGAATTCTAATGACACTAAGATGATTGTGTGTGTTAGGATTGTCTTATATGTAAATCAGATGTCATTTCTAACCACAATCATTGCCTGTAATTCATACATTCAAATCAAACTTGTGAAACGAACTTTGCATGATTCTTTTCTTCATATAAGCTTATTTTCGAATTCTAATGACACTAAGATGATTGTGTGTGTTAGGATTGTTATATAAGTAAACCAAATGTCATTTCTAAACATGCTCATTACGTATTATTCATACATTCAATTCGAACTTGTGAAACGAACTGTGCATGCTTCTATTCTTCCTTTTAAGTTTATTTTCAAATTCTAATAACTCTATGATGAATGTGTGTATTAGGATTCTCGTATAAAAAAACCAAATGTCATTTCTAACCATACTCATTGCGTGTTATTCATACATTGAAAACAAACTTGTGAAATGAACTATACACGCTTCTATTCTTCTTTTAAGCTTATTTTCGAATTCTAATGACACTAAGATGATTGTGTGTGTTAGGATTGTCATATAAGTAAACCAAATGTCATGTCTAAATACGCTCATTAATATTGCATGTTATTCATAGATTCAATTCGAATTTGTGAAACGAACAGCGCATGCTTTTATTCTTCTTTTAAGCTTATTTTCGAATTCTAATGACACTAAGATGATTGTGTGTGTTAGGATTGTCTTATATGTAAATCAGATGTCATTTCTAACCACAATCATTGCCTGTAATTCATACATTCAAATCAAACTTGTGAAACGAACTTTGCATGATTCTTTTCTTCATATAAGCTTATTTTCGAATTCTAATGACACTAAGATGATTGTGTGTGTTAGGATTGTTATATAAGTAAACCAAATGTCATTTCTAAACATGCTCATTACGTATTATTCATACATTCAATTCGAACTTGTGAAACGAACTGTGCATGCTTCTTTTCTTCCTTTTAAGTTTAGTTTCGAATTCTAATAACTCTATGATGAATGTGTGTATTAGGATTGTCGTATAAAAAAACCAAATGTCATTTCTAACCATACTCATTGCGTGTTATTCATACATTGAAATCAAACTTGTGAAATGAACTATACACGCTTCTATTCTTCTTTTAAGCTTATTTTCGAATTCTAATGACACTAAGATGATTGTGTGTGTTAGGATTGTCATATAAGTAAACCAAATGTCATGTCTAAATACGCTCATTAATATTGCGTGTTATTCATAGATTCAATTCGAACTTGTGAAACGAACTGCGCTTGCTTTTATTCTTCTTTTAAGCTTATTTTCGAATTCTAATGACACTTAAATGATTGTGAGTGTTAGGATTGTCATATACGTAAAACAAATGTGATTTTTAACCACACTCATTGCATTTTATTCATACATTCAAATCAAACTTGTGAAACGAACTGTGCATGCTTCCATTCTTCTTTTAAACTTATTTTCGAATTCTAATGACACTAAGATGATTGTGTATGTTGGCATTGTCTTATAAGTAAATCAAATGGCATTTCTAACCACAATCATTGCGTGTAATTCATACATTCAAATCAAACTTGTGAAATGAACTGTGCATGATTCTTTTCTTCATATAAGCTTATTTTCGAATTCTAATGACACTATGATGATTGTGTGTGTTAGGATTGTCATATAAGTAAACCAAATGTCATGTCTAAATAAGCTCATTAATATTGCGTGTTATTCATAGATTCAATTCGAACTTGTGAAACGAACTGTGCATGCTTTTATTCTTCTTTTAAGCTTATTTTCGAATTCTAATGACACTTAGATGATTGTGAGTGTTAGGATTGTCATATACGTAAAACAAATGTGATTTTTAACCACACTCATTGCATTTTATTCATACATTCAAATCAAACTTGTGAAACGAACTGTGCATGCTTCCATTCTTCTTTTAAACTTATTTTCGAATTCTAATGACACTAAGATGATTGTGTATGTTGGCATTGTCTTATAAGTAAATCAAATGTCATTTCTAACCACAATCATTGCGTGTAATTCATACATTCAAATCAAACTTGTGAAATGAACTGTGCATGATTCTTTTCTTCATATAAGCTTATTTTCGAATTCTAATGACACTAAGATGATTGTGTGTGTTAGGATTGTCATATAAGTAAATCAAATGTCATTTCTAACCACAATCATTGCGTGTAATTCATACATTCTAATCTAACTTGTGAAATGATCTGTGCATGATTCTTTTCTTATATAAGCTTATTTTCGAATTGTAATGACACTTAGATGATTGTGTGTGTTAGGATTGTCATATAAGTAAACCAAATGTCATGTCTAAATAAGCTCATTAATATTGCGTGTTATTCATAGATTCAATTCGAACTTGTGAAACGAACTGTGCATGCTTTTATTCTTCTTTTAAGCTTATTTTCGAATTCTAATGACACTTAGATGATTGTGAGTGTTAGGATTGTCATATACGTAAAACAAATGTGATTTTTAACCACACTCATTGCATTTTATTCATACATTCAAATCAAACTTGTGAAACGAACTCTGCATGCTTCCATTCTTCTTTTAAACTTATTTTCGAATTCTAATGACACTAAGATGATTGTGTATGTTGGCATTGTCTTATAAGTAAATCAAATGTCATTTCTAACCACAATCATTGCGTGTAATTCATACATTCAAATCAAACTTGTGAAATGAACTGTGCATGATTCTTTTCTTCATATAAGCTTATTTTCGAATTCTAATGACACTATGATGATTGTGTGTGTTAGGATTGTCATATAAGTAAACCAAATGTCATGTCTAAATAAGGTCATTAATATTGCGTGTTATTCATAGATTCAATTCGAACTTGTGAAACGAACTGTGCATGCTTTTATTCTTCTTTTAAGCTTATTTTCGAATTCTAATGACACTTAGATGATTGTGAGTGTTAGGATTGTCATATACGTAAAACAAATGTGATTTTTAACCACACTCATTGCATTTTATTCATACATTCAAATCAAACTTGTGAAACGAACTGTGCATGCTTCCATTCTTCTTTTAAACTTATTTTCCACTTCTAATGACACTAAGATGATTGTGTATGTTGGCATTGTCTTATAAGTAAATCAAATGTCATTTCTAACCACAATCATTGCGTGTAATTCATACATTCAAATCAAACTTGTGAAATGAACTGTGCATGATTCTTTTCTTCATATAAGCTTATTTTCGAATTCTAATGACACTAAGATGATTGTGTGTGTTAGGATTGTCATATAAGTAAATCAAATGTCATTTCTAACCACAATCATTGCGTGTAATTCATACATTCTAATCTAACTTGTGAAATGAACTGTGCATGATTCTTTTCTTATATAAGCTTATTTTCGAATTGTAATGACACTTAGATGATTGTGTGTGTTAGGATTGTCATATAAGTAAACCAAATGTCATGTCTAAATAAGCTCATTAATATTGCGTGTTATTCATATATTCAATTCGAACTTGTGAAACGAACTGTGCATGCTTTTATTCTTCTTTTAAGCTTATTTTCGAATTCTAATGACACTTAGATGATTGTGAGTGTTAGGATTGTCATATACGTAAAACAAATGTGATTTTTAACCACACTCATTGCATGTTATTCATACATTCAAATTAAACTTGTGAAACGAACTGTGCATGTTTCTATTCTTCGTTTAAGCTTATTTTCGAATTCTAATGACACTAAGATGATTGTGTGTGTTAGGATTGTCTTATATGTAAATCAGATGTTATTTCTAACCACAATCATTGCCTGTAATTCATACATTCAAATCAAACTTGTGAAACGAACTTTGCATGATTCTTTTCTTCATATAAGCTTATTTTCGAATTCTAATGACACTAAGATGATTGTGTGTGTTAGGATTGTTATATAAGTAAACCAAATGTCATTTCTAAACATGCTCATTACGTATTATTCATACATTCAATTCGAACTTGTGAAACGAACTGTGCATGCTTCTATTCTTCCTTTTAAGTTTAGTTTCGAATTCTAATAACTCTATGATGAATGTGTGTATTAGGATTGTCGTATAAAAAAACCAAATGTCATTTCTAACCATACTCATTGCGTGTTATTCATACATTGAAATCAAACTTGTGAAATGAACTATACACGCTTCTATTCTTCTTTTAAGCTTATTTTCGAATTCTAATGACACTAAGATGATTGTGTGTGTTAGGATTGTCATATAAGTAAACCAAATGTCATGTCTAAATACGCTCATTAATATTGCGTGTTATTCATAGATTCAATTCGAACTTGTGAAACGAACTGCGCTTGCTTTTATTCTTCTTTTAAGCTTATTTTCGAATTCTAATGACACTTAAATGATTGTGAGTGTTAGGATTGTCATATACGTAAAACAAATGTGATTTTTAACCACACTCATTGCATTTTATTCATACATTCAAATCAAACTTGTGAAACGAACTGTGCATGCTTCCATTCTTCTTTTAAACTTATTTTCGAATTCTAATGACACTAAGATGATTGTGTATGTTGGCATTGTCTTATAAGTAAATCAAATGTCATTTCTAACCACAATCATTGCGTGTAATTCATACATTCAAATCAAACTTGTGAAATGAACTGTGCATGATTCTTTTCTTCATATAAGCTTATTTTCGAATTCTAATGACACTATGATGATTGTGTGTGTTAGGATTGTCATATAAGTAAACCAAATGTCATGTCTAAATAAGCTCATTAATATTGCGTGTTATTCATAGATTCAATTCGAACTTGTGAAACGAACTGTGCATGCTTTTATTCTTCTTTTAAGCTTATTTTCGAATTCTAATGACACTTAGATGATTGTGAGTGTTAGGATTGTCATATACGTAAAACAAATGTGATTTTTAACCACACTCATTGCATTTTATTCATACATTCAAATCAAACTTGTGAAACGAACTGTGCATGCTTCCATTCTTCTTTTAAACTTATTTTCCACTTCTAATGACACTAAGATGATTGTGTATGTTGGCATTGTCTTATAAGTAAATCAAATGTCATTTCTAACCACAATCATTGCGTGTAATTCATACATTCAAATCAAACAATATAGCTTGCCATCGGGCAAAGATCTGTTTGGAAACAATATTTTGAACATCTTTTTGTAAAACTTCTTTGGCAGATTTACAATCTACCCGTAATAAAAACTTTTTATTATACAAATCATCTTGAAATTTGGAAATACATAAAACTATTGATAAAATTTCTTTTTTGATAGTGGAATAATTTTTTTGTGGTCCGAGCCAGAGACCAGACGTAAACCTAACGACTTGTTCGTGGGAGGACGCATGCATTCTTTGTTTGAGTATGCCACCATATCCTATATCAGACGCATCTGTTTCTACTAACATGAATGCTTGAGGATTTGGTAGACCTATACATGGAAGGGACTTGACTCTTTGTTTTAACATTTGGACTAATGCAGTATGATCTGGACTCCATGCAGGGGGACTCTTTTGGAGACGCTTATACAACGGAGCACATAACTTACGCAAATTTGGAAAGAAGTCTGAGACGTAATTAAGACATCCCAAAAACCTTTGTAATTGAGTTCTGTCTTTGAGTTCATCAGGGAATTTATCAGAAAATTCTATAGCACGAGCTATAGGCTTAATAGTCCCTTGATAAATGTCATGGCCTAAAAACCTGACTTTGGTTTGAAAAAGTTTCATTTTTGGAGCAGAAACAACTAAACCATTTCTTTTGACAACATTATGGAAAACGTTTAGATGTTTAATGTGTTGTTCTATCGAATTGGAATACACCAACACATCATCAATGTAAACAATAACAAAATTGGAGTACGGATTTAGAATATCGTTCATAATATTCATAAATTCTGATGGAGCGTTTTTGATTCCAAAGGGCATTACATTCCATTCGTAATGACCAAAGGGTACATTGAAAGCAGTTTTATATCTATCTTTTTCGGCAATTTGAATTTGCCAGAAACCACTTTTCATATCAAATTTGGAAAAGATTTTAGCATCATATAATCTGCTTAATAAATCTTTTTTGTTTGGAATTGGATAACGAATCCATTGGAGAGCTTTATTTAAAGGTTTATAGTTAACAACTAATCTAGGAACTCCTCGTTCCTTTTCAGCTTGATTGTTAACATAAAAAGCAGAACAACTCCAAGGAGATTTGGAAGGACGAATTAATTTCTTATCAAGAAGAGTTTGAATTTCCTTTTTACAGAATTCTAAGAGTTCTTGATTCATTTGGATAGGACGAGCTTTGGTTGGAATATCCTTTTCAGAAAAGTCTTTTTCATAGGGAAGATAAACAATATGTTTCTTTCTTTCCCAGAAAGCATTTGGAATATCTGAACAAACTTCTTTTTGAAAGTGTTCTTGTATTTCTTTAATCTTTGACTGAACATTTTTACTTTGTAATTGTTCGTCTATGCGAAGGTGAGAAATCTCATCTTTCAGCATTTTGATTTGAGACCTTTTAGAAGAAATTTGATTTATCTGTTGCGAGATAGAGGAAGATTGAAGAAGATGGATATCTTTTTGATTAACAGAAGTAACAAATTTGAATGTCATTTTTTTCCCCAAGACACTAGTGTGTATTCCTTCAGAGTTAACTTGAAAGGGATAGATTTGGGTTAAGAAAGGCGTTCCTAAGATCATTTCATTACTGATGTCTTTTACGAGAATAAAAGAATTTTTGAAACAATATCCGGAATTACAAACGTAAGCCTTTGGAAGTTTATATTTGATACGAAGCCTAGCACCATTGGCACTATGCAATTGTTCGGAAGTTTTTTCATAAAATTTTGAAGGTATTAATCCTTCACGTAAACAATTTTGATCAGCACCACTGTCTACCAGGGCAATGATATTTATTTGAAAGTCGTTTGCTATGGACAGGGTTATTAGACAATACCATTTTTGAAACGAGATTCGATCTATGACTTGGCAAAATTGATCATTGAGAAAATCAGTTGAAAACTGTTCGTCGTCTTCAGTGATAATTTCTTTTCCTTTGGACTTGGAATCTAAAAGACTTAACTTAGTTTCAATACTCAGATCTTTGGTGTGAAGGTCTAGTATAGATTCTTGGATTTGTTTAATTTGAAACTTGAGTTGATTTATTTCAGTTTGAAGTTCTTTCGTGGTTATTGGAGTGATTGAACTTTTGGATGCCATTTTCAGAATTTGACTAAGAGGTTCTTCTTTTTCAATGCTTTTGGAGGATATTGGTTTTTTAAGAACTATGTCTCTTAATCTTTTGAGATATTGTTCTTTGATAACGGGATCATTGATTTTATCTATGACATCTAAAATCAATTCTTTTTCTTTATCTGATTTAGAAAGAACGCAGATATTTTGAGTACAAAATTGAACTGAAGAATTACTGGATGAGGTGGAGCTATCACTATCTGTGTATAGTTCATTTATTCTGTTTTCTTCTGATCCTGTTTCCGCAGAATCTTGATTGAGTTGGAAAAGAGTAAGGAGTTTATTTTGGAGATCAGGATTATCTGAAAATATTTCATTTATCTTTTTCTTGAAATTACATCTATTGGCCTTATGACCAGGTTTACCACATTTGTAACAGATGATAGGATTACTATCTATCTGCTTCTTTGGTCTTTCCTTTTTATTTTTCTTGTAATATGCTTCTTTGAAATATTTTGGTTTAGATTTATTGACGAATTTTGATTTTTTTATTTTTTCTTGTCGTTTTCTCGTAGATGGAGCTTGGATTCTTTCAAGACCAAAAGCTTCGCAAAAAGATCCTAATTCTTTTCGTTTTAAAGCCTTGTCATTCCCATATTTAGTTTGGATTTTTAATTCATTGCACAAGGACAATCCTTCACGCTTAATGAAAGCAAATAATTGTCCATAAGTGAATTCATTGTAAGGAATATCATCTTGACCTGTTGCCTCACGAAGTTTATTGAATATTCGTTGAGCAAAGAGAGTTGGAAGACCAGATATAAACCTCTCTTTCCAAAATGGAAGAGCACAATCTTCTCTGGTTAAGACATTTGCATGGAAAACATCTTTATACCATCGATAATCACTCAAAGAGGGACAGCGAAGGTTACTCAGAATTAATTGACCAGTTTTGAGATGATCAGAGGCATTACCAATAAAATGTACTACAATAGTGGACAATAAGTGGTGTAATCCTCTTTCAATTCTACGGACTTCTCGTTTGACTTCTGCTGTATTTGGATCAATTCTTTCTTCAGTCATTTCTTCGACTGCATTTAATAAATCGTTTTTACTTTGAAGGGGGATAACATTTTCCCACCAATATTTCAAATTACCAGTGAAACCTTTTGTTATTACTCTGGCTGCTTCGTTTGGAGCAACACCGTCGGAAGAATGGACATATACTTCCGCAGCCATCATCATTTCTTGTAAAACTTTGATTATTTCGTGTTCAGAACGACCATCTATATTCCATTCATAAAGATGATCAGCAGAAAAATGCTTCTGAGGACCAAATTGGTTTCGTTCCTCATATTGCATGTCTGGAGGCGTAGGACGCGAATAATAATTTCGAGTTGGATTATTCTTCCATGAAGAAGGATTTTTGGTTTTTATTCTATTGATGGAAAATTGATCATCTGTCTCGTCGTTAAAGTATTCTTCTTTTGGACAATCTTCACTACTGCAGTCACAATCCTGATCTATGCAGTTGATGTTTTTATCTAATCTTTTCGATATTTCTTTTAACAGATTTGATGAAGGTTTTGAAGAGAATACTAATGGACTGGAGTTTGGCGCAAAATCTGGGACTTTAACCAAAAAGGGTTTTGCTATCTCATTTGGATAAGATGTAGATGTAGATGTGGAAGTAGAAGGTTTGTCAGATATAGATAATTTCTTAAATTCGTTTGACAAATAATCTTCATCTTTGGATTTTGAGACTTGTTCTGAAACGTTATCTATTTGTTTGGAAATAGTATGTAATATTTTATTTGAAAAATTATTTTGTTCGTAAATTTTTTTGATATCGTCTAAATTGGAATTTTCGTGACCAGATCCCTCTCTCCCGGTTTTGAAAGGAGCAGCATAACAAGTTTGACCCTGCTGCGGAAAACGTTTAGATGTTTAATGTGTTGTTCTATCGAATTGGAATACACCAACACATCATCAATGTAAACAATAACAAAATTGGAGTACGGATTTAGAATATCGTTCATAATATTCATAAATTCTGATGGAGCGTTTTTTATTCCAAAGGGCATTACATTCCATTCGTAATGACCAAAGGGTACATTGAAAGCAGTTTTATATCTATCTTTTTCGGCAATTTGAATTTGCCAGAAACCACTTTTCATATCAAATTTGGAAAAGATTTTAGCATCATATAATCTGCTTAATAAATCTTTTTTGTTTGGAATTGGATAACGAATCCATTGGAGAGCTTTATTTAAAGGTTTATAGTTAACAACTAATCTAGGAACTCCTCGTTCCTTTTCAGCTTGATTGTTAACATAAAAAGCAGAACAAATCCAAGGAGATTTGGAAGGACGAATTAATTTCTTATCAAGAAGAGTTTGAATTTCCTTTTTACAGAATTCTAAGAGTTCTTGATTCATTTGGATAGGACGAGCTTTGGTTGGAATATCCTTTTCAGAAAAGTCTTTTTCATAGGGAAGATAAACAATATGTTTCTTTCTTTCCCAGAAAGCATTTGGAATATCTGAACAAACTTCTTTTTGAAAGTGTTCTTGTATTTCTTTAATCTTTGACTGAACATTTTTACTTTGTAATTGTTCGTCTATGCGAAGGTGAGAAATCTCATCTTTCAGCATTTTGATTTGAGACCTTTTAGAAGAAATTTGATTTATCTGTTGCGAGATAGAGGAAGATTGAAGAAGATGGATATCTTTTTGATTAACAGAAGTAACAAATTTGAATGTCATTTTTTTCCCCAAGACACTAGTGTGTATTCCTTCAGAGTTAACTTGAAAGGGATAGATTTGGGTTAAGAAAGGCGTTCCTAAGATCATTTCATTACTGATGTCTTTTACGAGAATAAAAGAATTTTTGAAACAATATCCGGAATTACAAACGTAAGCCTTTGGAAGTTTATATTTGATACGAAGCCTAGCACCATTGGCACTATGCAATTGTTCGGAAGTTTTTTCATAAAATTTTGAAGGTATTAATCCTTCACGTAAACAATTTTGATCAGCACCACTGTCTACCAGGGCAATGATATTTATTTGAAAGTCGTTTGCTATGGACAGGGTTATTAGACAATACCATTTTTGAAACGAGATTCGATCTATGACTTGGCAAAATTGATCATTGAGAAAATCAGTTGAAAACTGTTCGTCGTCTTCAGTGATAATTTCTTTTCCTTTGGACTTGGAATCTAAAAGACTTAACTTAGTTTCAATACTCAGATCTTTGGTGTGAAGGTCTAGTATAGATTCTTGGATTTGTTTAATTTGAAACTTGAGTTGATTTATTTCAGTTTGAAGTTCTTTCGTGGTTATTGGAGTGATTGAACTTTTGGATGCCATTTTCAGAATTTGACTAAGAGGTTCTTCTTTTTCAATGCTTTTGGAGGATATTGGTTTTTTAAGAACTATGTCTCTTAATCTTTTGAGATATTGTTCTTTGATAACGGGATCATTGATTTTATCTATGACATCTAAAATCAATTCTTTTTCTTTATCTGATTTAGAAAGAACGCAGATATTTTGAGTACAAAATTGAACTGAAGAATTACTGGATGAGGTGGAGCTATCACTATCTGTGTATAGTTCATTTATTCTGTTTTCTTCTGATCCTGTTTCCGCAGAATCTTGATTGAGTTGGAAAAGAGTAAGGAGTTTATTTTGGAGATCAGGATTATCTGAAAATATTTCATTTATCTTTTTCTTGAAATTACATCTATTGGCCTTATGACCAGGTTTACCACATTTGTAACAGATGATAGGATTACTATCTATCTGCTTCTTTGGTCTTTCCTTTTTATTTTTCTTGTAATATGCTTCTTTGAAATATTTTGGTTTAGATTTATTGACGAATTTTGATTTTTTTATTTTTTCTTGTCGTTTTCTCGTAGATGGAGCTTGGATTCTTTCAAGACCAAAAGCTTCGCAAAAAGATCCTAATTCTTTTCGTTTTAAAGCCTTGTCATTCCCATATTTAGTTTGGATTTTTAATTCATTGCACAAGGACAATCCTTCACGCTTAATGAAAGCAAATAATTGTCCATAAGTGAATTCATTGTAAGGAATATCATCTTGACCTGTTGCCTCACGAAGTTTATTGAATATTCGTTGAGCAAAGAGAGTTGGAAGACCAGATATAAACCTCTCTTTCCAAAATGGAAGAGCACAATCTTCTCTGGTTAAGACATTTGCATGGAAAACATCTTTATACCATCGATAATCACTCAAAGAGGGACAGCGAAGGTTACTCAGAATTAATTGACCAGTTTTGAGATGATCAGAGGCATTACCAATAAAATGTACTACAATAGTGGACAATAAGTGGTGTAATCCTCTTTCAATTCTACGGACTTCTCGTTTGACTTCTGCTGTATTTGGATCAATTCTTTCTTCAGTCATTTCTTCGACTGCATTTAATAAATCGTTTTTACTTTGAAGGGGGATAACATTTTCCCACCAATATTTCAAATTACCAGTGAAACCTTTTGTTATTACTCTGGCTGCTTCGTTTGGAGCAACACCGTCGGAAGAATGGACATATACTTCCGCATCCATCATCATTTCTTGTAAAACTTTGATTATTTCGTGTTCAGAACGACCATCTATATTCCATTCATAAAGATGATCAGCAGAAAAATGCTTCTGAGGACCAAATTGGTTTCGTTCCTCATATTGCATGTCTGGAGGCGTAGGACGCGAATAATAATTTCGAGTTGGATTATTCTTCCATGAAGAAGGATTTTTGGTTTTTATTCTATTGATGGAAAATTGATCATCTGTCTCGTCGTTAAAGTATTCTTCTTTTGGACAATCTTCACTACTGCAGTCACAATCCTGATCTATGCAGTTGATGTTTTTATCTAATCTTTTCGATATTTCTTTTAACAGATTTGATGAAGGTTTTGAAGAGAATACTAATGGACTGGAGTTTGGCGCAAAATCTGGGACTTTAACCAAAAAGGGTTTTGCTATCTCATTTGGATAAGATGTAGATGTAGATGTGGAAGTAGAAGGTTTGTCAGATATAGATAATTTCTTAAATTCGTTTGACAAATAATCTTCATCTTTGGATTTTGAGACTTGTTCTGAAACGTTATCTATTTGTTTGGAAATAGTATGTAATATTTTATTTGAAAAATTATTTTGTTCGTAAATTTTTTTGATATCGTCTAAATTGGAATTTTCGTGACCAGATCCCTCTCTCCCGGTTTTGAAAGGAGCAGCATAACAAGTTTGACCCTGCTGCGGAAAACGTTTAGATGTTTAATGTGTTGTTCTATCGAATTGGAATACACCAACACATCATCAATGTAAACAATAACAAAATTGGAGTACGGATTTAGAATATCGTTCATAATATTCATAAATTCTGATGGAGCGTTTTTTATTCCAAAGGGCATTACATTCCATTCGTAATGACCAAAGGGTACATTGAAAGCAGTTTTATATCTATCTTTTTCGGCAATTTGAATTTGCCAGAAACCACTTTTCATATCAAATTTGGAAAAGATTTTAGCATCATATAATCTGCTTAATAAATCTTTTTTGTTTGGAATTGGATAACGAATCCATTGGAGAGCTTTATTTAAAGGTTTATAGTTAACAACTAATCTAGGAACTCCTCGTTCCTTTTCAGCTTGATTGTTAACATAAAAAGCAGAACAAATCCAAGGAGATTTGGAAGGACGAATTAATTTCTTATCAAGAAGAGTTTGAATTTCCTTTTTACAGAATTCTAAGAGTTCTTGATTCATTTGGATAGGACGAGCTTTGGTTGGAATATCCTTTTCAGAAAAGTCTTTTTCATAGGGAAGATAAACAATATGTTTCTTTCTTTCCCAGAAAGCATTTGGAATATCTGAACAAACTTCTTTTTGAAAGTGTTCTTGTATTTCTTTAATCTTTGACTGAACATTTTTACTTTGTAATTGTTCGTCTATGCGAAGGTGAGAAATCTCATCTTTCAGCATTTTGATTTGAGACCTTTTAGAAGAAATTTGATTTATCTGTTGCGAGATAGAGGAAGATTGAAGAAGATGGATATCTTTTTGATTAACAGAAGTAACAAATTTGAATGTCATTTTTTTCCCCAAGACACTAGTGTGTATTCCTTCAGAGTTAACTTGAAAGGGATAGATTTGGGTTAAGAAAGGCGTTCCTAAGATCATTTCATTACTGATGTCTTTTACGAGAATAAAAGAATTTTTGAAACAATATCCGGAATTACAAACGTAAGCCTTTGGAAGTTTATATTTGATACGAAGCCTAGCACCATTGGCACTATGCAATTGTTCGGAAGTTTTTTCATAAAATTTTGAAGGTATTAATCCTTCACGTAAACAATTTTGATCAGCACCACTGTCTACCAGGGCAATGATATTTATTTGAAAGTCGTTTGCTATGGACAGGGTTATTAGACAATACCATTTTTGAAACGAGATTCGATCTATGACTTGGCAAAATTGATCATTGAGAAAATCAGTTGAAAACTGTTCGTCGTCTTCAGTGATAATTTCTTTTCCTTTGGACTTGGAATCTAAAAGACTTAACTTAGTTTCAATACTCAGATCTTTGGTGTGAAGGTCTAGTATAGATTCTTGGATTTGTTTAATTTGAAACTTGAGTTGATTTATTTCAGTTTGAAGTTCTTTCGTGGTTATTGGAGTGATTGAACTTTTGGATGCCATTTTCAGAATTTGACTAAGAGGTTCTTCTTTTTCAATGCTTTTGGAGGATATTGGTTTTTTAAGAATTATGTCTCTTAATCTTTTGAGATATTGTTCTTTGATAACGGGATCATTGATTTTATCTATGACATCTAAAATCAATTCTTTTTCTTTATCTGATTTAGAAAGAACGCAGATATTTTGAGTACAAAATTGAACTGAAGAATTACTGGATGAGGTGGAGCTATCACTATCTGTGTATAGTTCATTTATTCTGTTTTCTTCTGATCCTGTTTCCGCAGAATCTTGGTTGAGTTGGAAAAGAGTAAGGAGTTTATTTTGGAGATCAGGATTATCTGAAAATATTTCATTTATCTTTTTCTTGAAATTACATCTATTGGCCTTATGACCAGGTTTACCACATTTGTAACAGATGATAGGATTACTATCTATCTGCTTCTTTGGTCTTTCCTTTTTATTTTTCTTGTAATATGCTTCTTTGAAATATTTTGGTTTAGATTTATTGACGAATTTTGATTTTTTTATTTTTTCTTGTCGTTTTCTCGTAGATGGAGCTTGGATTCTTTCAAGACCAAAAGCTTCGCAAAAAGATCCTAATTCTTTTCGTTTTAAAGCCTTGTCATTCCCATATTTAGTTTGGATTTTTAATTCATTGCACAAGGACAATCCTTCACGCTTAATGAAAGCAAATAATTGTCCATAAGTGAATTCATTGTAAGGAATATCATCTTGACCTGTTGCCTCACGAAGTTTATTGAATATTCGTTGAGCAAAGAGAGTTGGAAGACCAGATATAAACCTCTCTTTCCAAAATGGAAGAGCACAATCTTCTCTGGTTAAGACATTTGCATGGAAAACATCTTTATACCATCGATAATCACTCAAAGAGGGACAGCGAAGGTTACTCAGAATTAATTGACCAGTTTTGAGATGATCAGAGGCATTACCAATAAAATGTACTACAATAGTGGACAATAAGTGGTGTAATCCTCTTTCAATTCTACGGACTTCTCGTTTGACTTCTGCTGTATTTGGATCAATTCTTTCTTCAGTCATTTCTTCGACTGCATTTAATAAATCGTTTTTACTTTGAAGGGGGATAACATTTTCCCACCAATATTTCAAATTACCAGTGAAACCTTTTGTTATTACTCTGGCTGCTTCGTTTGGAGCAACACCGTCGGAAGAATGGACATATACTTCCGCAGCCATCATCATTTCTTGTAAAACTTTGATTATTTCGTGTTCAGAACGACCATCTATATTCCATTCATAAAGATGATCAGCAGAAAAATGCTTCTGAGGACCAAATTGGTTTCGTTCCTCATATTGCATGTCTGGAGGCGTAGGACGCGAATAATAATTTCGAGTTGGATTATTCTTCCATGAAGAAGGATTTTTGGTTTTTATTCTATTGATGGAAAATTGATCATCTGTCTCGTCGTTAAAGTATTCTTCTTTTGGACAATCTTCACTACTGCAGTCACAATCCTGATCTATGCAGTTGATGTTTTTATCTAATCTTTTCGATATTTCTTTTAACAGATTTGATGAAGGTTTTGAAGAGAATACTAATGGACTGGAGTTTGGCGCAAAATCTGGGACTTTAACCAAAAAGGGTTTTGCTATCTCATTTGGATAAGATGTAGATGTAGATGTGGAAGTAGAAGGTTTGTCAGATATAGATAATTTCTTAAATTCGTTTGACAAATAATCTTCATCTTTGGATTTTGAGACTTGTTCTGAAACGTTATCTATTTGTTTGGAAATAGTATGTAATATTTTATTTGAAAAATTATTTTGTTCGTAAATTTTTTTGATATCGTCTAAATTGGAATTTTCGTGACCAGATCCCTCTCTCCCGGTTTTGAAAGGAGCAGCATAACAAGTTTGACCCTGCTGCGGAAAACGTTTAGATGTTTAATGTGTTGTTCTATCGAATTGGAATACACCAACACATCATCAATGTAAACAATAACAAAATTGGAGTACGGATTTAGAATATCGTTCATAATATTCATAAATTCTGATGGAGCGTTTTTTATTCCAAAGGGCATTACATTCCATTCGTAATGACCAAAGGGTACATTGAAAGCAGTTTTATATCTATCTTTTTCGGCAATTTGAATTTGCCAGAAACCACTTTTCATATCAAATTTGGAAAAGATTTTAGCATCATATAATCTGCTTAATAAATCTTTTTTGTTTGGAATTGGATAACGAATCCATTGGAGAGCTTTATTTAAAGGTTTATAGTTAACAACTAATCTAGGAACTCCTCGTTCCTTTTCAGCTTGATTGTTAACATAAAAAGCGGAACAAATCCAAGGAGATTTGGAAGGACGAATTAATTTCTTATCAAGAAGAGTTTGAATTTCCTTTTTACAGAATTCTAAGAGTTCTTGATTCATTTGGATAGGACGAGCTTTGGTTGGAATATCCTTTTCAGAAAAGTCTTTTTCATAGGGAAGATAAACAATATGTTTCTTTCTTTCCCAGAAAGCATTTGGAATATCTGAACAAACTTCTTTTTGAAAGTGTTCTTGTATTTCTTTAATCTTTGACTGAACATTTTTACTTTGTAATTGTTCGTCTATGCGAAGGTGAGAAATCTCATCTTTCAGCATTTTGATTTGAGACCTTTTAGAAGAAATTTGATTTATCTGTTGCGAGATAGAGGAAGATTGAAGAAGATGGATATCTTTTTGATTAACAGAAGTAACAAATTTGAATGTCATTTTTTTCCCCAAGACACTAGTGTGTATTCCTTCAGAGTTAACTTGAAAGGGATAGATTTGGGTTAAGAAAGGCGTTCCTAAGATCATTTCATTACTGATGTCTTTTACGAGAATAAAAGAATTTTTGAAACAATATCCGGAATTACAAACGTAAGCCTTTGGAAGTTTATATTTGATACGAAGCCTAGCACCATTGGCACTATGCAATTGTTCGGAAGTTTTTTCATAAAATTTTGAAGGTATTAATCCTTCACGTAAACAATTTTGATCAGCACCACTGTCTACCAGGGCAATGATATTTATTTGAAAGTCGTTTGCTATGGACAGGGTTATTAGACAATACCATTTTTGAAACGAGATTCGATCTATGACTTGGCAAAATTGATCATTGAGAAAATCAGTTGAAAACTGTTCGTCGTCTTCAGTGATAATTTCTTTTCCTTTGGACTTGGAATCTAAAAGACTTAACTTAGTTTCAATACTCAGATCTTTGGTGTGAAGGTCTAGTATAGATTCTTGGATTTGTTTAATTTGAAACTTGAGTTGATTTATTTCAGTTTGAAGTTCTTTCGTGGTTATTGGAGTGATTGAACTTTTGGATGCCATTTTCAGAATTTGACTAAGAGGTTCTTCTTTTTCAATGCTTTTGGAGGATATTGGTTTTTTAAGAACTATGTCTCTTAATCTTTTGAGATATTGTTCTTTGATAACGGGATCATTGATTTTATCTATGACATCTAAAATCAATTCTTTTTCTTTATCTGATTTAGAAAGAACGCAGATATTTTGAGTACAAAATTGAACTGAAGAATTACTGGATGAGGTGGAGCTATCACTATCTGTGTATAGTTCATTTATTCTGTTTTCTTCTGATCCTGTTTCCGCAGAATCTTGGTTGAGTTGGAAAAGAGTAAGGAGTTTATTTTGGAGATCAGGATTATCTGAAAATATTTCATTTATCTTTTTCTTGAAATTACATCTATTGGCCTTATGACCAGGTTTACCACATTTGTAACAGATGATAGGATTACTATCTATCTGCTTCTTTGGTCTTTCCTTTTTATTTTTCTTGTAATATGCTTCTTTGAAATATTTTGGTTTAGATTTATTGACGAATTTTGATTTTTTTATTTTTTCTTGTCGTTTTCTCGTAGATGGAGCTTGGATTCTTTCAAGACCAAAAGCTTCGCAAAAAGATCCTAATTCTTTTCGTTTTAAAGCCTTGTCATTCCCATATTTAGTTTGGATTTTTAATTCATTGCACAAGGACAATCCTTCACGCTTAATGAAAGCAAATAATTGTCCATAAGTGAATTCATTGTAAGGAATATCATCTTGACCTGTTGCCTCACGAAGTTTATTGAATATTCGTTGAGCAAAGAGAGTTGGAAGACCAGATATAAACCTCTCTTTCCAAAATGGAAGAGCACAATCTTCTCTGGTTAAGACATTTGCATGGAAAACATCTTTATACCATCGATAATCACTCAAAGAGGGACAGCGAAGGTTACTCAGAATTAATTGACCAGTTTTGAGATGATCAGAGGCATTACCAATAAAATGTACTACAATAGTGGACAATAAGTGGTGTAATCCTCTTTCAATTCTACGGACTTCTCGTTTGACTTCTGCTGTATTTGGATCAATTCTTTCTTCAGTCATTTCTTCGACTGCATTTAATAAATCGTTTTTACTTTGAAGGGGGATAACATTTTCCCACCAATATTTCAAATTACCAGTGAAACCTTTTGTTATTACTCTGGCTGCTTCGTTTGGAGCAACACCGTCGGAAGAATGGACATATACTTCCGCAGCCATCATCATTTCTTGTAAAACTTTGATTATTTCGTGTTCAGAACGACCATCTATATTCCATTCATAAAGATGATCAGCAGAAAAATGCTTCTGAGGACCAAATTGGTTTCGTTCCTCATATTGCATGTCTGGAGGCGTAGGACGCGAATAATAATTTCGAGTTGGATTATTCTTCCATGAAGAAGGATTTTTGGTTTTTATTCTATTGATGGAAAATTGATCATCTGTCTCGTCGTTAAAGTATTCTTCTTTTGGACAATCTTCACTACTGCAGTCACAATCCTGATCTATGCAGTTGATGTTTTTATCTAATCTTTTCGATATTTCTTTTAACAGATTTGATGAAGGTTTTGAAGAGAATACTAATGGACTGGAGTTTGGCGCAAAATCTGGGACTTTAACCAAAAAGGGTTTTGCTATCTCATTTGGATAAGATGTAGATGTAGATGTGGAAGTAGAAGGTTTGTCAGATATAGATAATTTCTTAAATTCGTTTGACAAATAATCTTCATCTTTGGATTTTGAGACTTGTTCTGAAACGTTATCTATTTGTTTGGAAATAGTATGTAATATTTTATTTGAAAAATTATTTTGTTCGTAAATTTTTTTGATATCGTCTAAATTGGAATTTTCGTGACCAGATCCCTCTCTCCCGGTTTTGAAAGGAGCAGCATAACAAGTTTGACCCTGCTGCGGAAAACGTTTAGATGTTTAATGTGTTGTTCTATCGAATTGGAATACACCAACACATCATCAATGTAAACAATAACAAAATTGGAGTACGGATTTAGAATATCGTTCATAATATTCATAAATTCTGATGGAGCGTTTTTTATTCCAAAGGGCATTACATTCCATTCGTAATGACCAAAGGGTACATTGAAAGCAGTTTTATATCTATCTTTTTCGGCAATTTGAATTTGCCAGAAACCACTTTTCATATCAAATTTGGAAAAGATTTTAGCATCATATAATCTGCTTAATAAATCTTTTTTGTTTGGAATTGGATAACGAATCCATTGGAGAGCTTTATTTAAAGGTTTATAGTTAACAACTAATCTAGGAACTCCTCGTTCCTTTTCAGCTTGATTGTTAACATAAAAAGCAGAACAAATCCAAGGAGATTTGGAAGGACGAATTAATTTCTTATCAAGAAGAGTTTGAATTTCCTTTTTACAGAATTCTAAGAGTTCTTGATTCATTTGGATAGGACGAGCTTTGGTTGGAATATCCTTTTCAGAAAAGTCTTTTTCATAGGGAAGATAAACAATATGTTTCTTTCTTTCCCAGAAAGCATTTGGAATATCTGAACAAACTTCTTTTTGAAAGTGTTCTTGTATTTCTTTAATCTTTGACTGAACATTTTTACTTTGTAATTGTTCGTCTATGCGAAGGTGAGAAATCTCATCTTTCAGCATTTTGATTTGAGACCTTTTAGAAGAAATTTGATTTATCTGTTGCGAGATAGAGGAAGATTGAAGAAGATGGATATCTTTTTGATTAACAGAAGTAACAAATTTGAATGTCATTTTTTTCCCCAAGACACTAGTGTGTATTCCTTCAGAGTTAACTTGAAAGGGATAGATTTGGGTTAAGAAAGGCGTTCCTAAGATCATTTCATTACTGATGTCTTTTACGAGAATAAAAGAATTTTTGAAACAATATCCGGAATTACAAACGTAAGCCTTTGGAAGTTTATATTTGATACGAAGCCTAGCACCATTGGCACTATGCAATTGTTCGGAAGTTTTTTCATAAAATTTTGAAGGTATTAATCCTTCACGTAAACAATTTTGATCAGCACCACTGTCTACCAGGGCAATGATATTTATTTGAAAGTCGTTTGCTATGGACAGGGTTATTAGACAATACCATTTTTGAAACGAGATTCGATCTATGACTTGGCAAAATTGATCATTGAGAAAATCAGTTGAAAACTGTTCGTCGTCTTCAGTGATAATTTCTTTTCCTTTGGACTTGGAATCTAAAAGACTTAACTTAGTTTCAATACTCAGATCTTTGGTGTGAAGGTCTAGTATAGATTCTTGGATTTGTTTAATTTGAAACTTGAGTTGATTTATTTCAGTTTGAAGTTCTTTCGTGGTTATTGGAGTGATTGAACTTTTGGATGCCATTTTCAGAATTTGACTAAGAGGTTCTTCTTTTTCAATGCTTTTGGAGGATATTGGTTTTTTAAGAACTATGTCTCTTAATCTTTTGAGATATTGTTCTTTGATAACGGGATCATTGATTTTATCTATGACATCTAAAATCAATTCTTTTTCTTTATCTGATTTAGAAAGAACGCAGATATTTTGAGTACAAAATTGAACTGAAGAATTACTGGATGAGGTGGAGCTATCACTATCTGTGTATAGTTCATTTATTCTGTTTTCTTCTGATCCTGTTTCCGCAGAATCTTGGTTGAGTTGGAAAAGAGTAAGGAGTTTATTTTGGAGATCAGGATTATCTGAAAATATTTCATTTATCTTTTTCTTGAAATTACATCTATTGGCCTTATGACCAGGTTTACCACATTTGTAACAGATGATAGGATTACTATCTATCTGCTTCTTTGGTCTTTCCTTTTTATTTTTCTTGTAATATGCTTCTTTGAAATATTTTGGTTTAGATTTATTGACGAATTTTGATTTTTTTATTTTTTCTTGTCGTTTTCTCGTAGATGGAGCTTGGATTCTTTCAAGACCAAAAGCTTCGCAAAAAGATCCTAATTCTTTTCGTTTTAAAGCCTTGTCATTCCCATATTTAGTTTGGATTTTTAATTCATTGCACAAGGACAATCCTTCACGCTTAATGAAAGCAAATAATTGTCCATAAGTGAATTCATTGTAAGGAATATCATCTTGACCTGTTGCCTCACGAAGTTTATTGAATATTCGTTGAGCAAAGAGAGTTGGAAGACCAGATATAAACCTCTCTTTCCAAAATGGAAGAGCACAATCTTCTCTGGTTAAGACATTTGCATGGAAAACATCTTTATACCATCGATAATCACTCAAAGAGGGACAGCGAAGGTTACTCAGAATTAATTGACCAGTTTTGAGATGATCAGAGGCATTACCAATAAAATGTACTACAATAGTGGACAATAAGTGGTGTAATCCTCTTTCAATTCTACGGACTTCTCGTTTGACTTCTGCTGTATTTGGATCAATTCTTTCTTCAGTCATTTCTTCGACTGCATTTAATAAATCGTTTTTACTTTGAAGGGGGATAACATTTTCCCACCAATATTTCAAATTACCAGTGAAACCTTTTGTTATTACTCTGGCTGCTTCGTTTGGAGCAACACCGTCGGAAGAATGGACATATACTTCCGCAGCCATCATCATTTCTTGTAAAACTTTGATTATTTCGTGTTCAGAACGACCATCTATATTCCATTCATAAAGATGATCAGCAGAAAAATGCTTCTGAGGACCAAATTGGTTTCGTTCCTCATATTGCATGTCTGGAGGCGTAGGACGCGAATAATAATTTCGAGTTGGATTATTCTTCCATGAAGAAGGATTTTTGGTTTTTATTCTATTGATGGAAAATTGATCATCTGTCTCGTCGTTAAAGTATTCTTCTTTTGGACAATCTTCACTACTGCAGTCACAATCCTGATCTATGCAGTTGATGTTTTTATCTAATCTTTTCGATATTTCTTTTAACAGATTTGATGAAGGTTTTGAAGAGAATACTAATGGACTGGAGTTTGGCGCAAAATCTGGGACTTTAACCAAAAAGGGTTTTGCTATCTCATTTGGATAAGATGTAGATGTAGATGTGGAAGTAGAAGGTTTGTCAGATATAGATAATTTCTTAAATTCGTTTGACAAATAATCTTCATCTTTGGATTTTGAGACTTGTTCTGAAACGTTATCTATTTGTTTGGAAATAGTATGTAATATTTTATTTGAAAAATTATTTTGTTCGTAAATTTTTTTGATATCGTCTAAATTGGAATTTTCGTGACCAGATCCCTCTCTCCCGGTTTTGAAAGGAGCAGCATAACAAGTTTGACCCTGCTGCGGAAAACGTTTAGATGTTTAATGTGTTGTTCTATCGAATTGGAATACACCAACACATCATCAATGTAAACAATAACAAAATTGGAGTACGGATTTAGAATATCGTTCATAATATTCATAAATTCTGATGGAGCGTTTTTTATTCCAAAGGGCATTACATTCCATTCGTAATGACCAAAGGGTACATTGAAAGCAGTTTTATATCTATCTTTTTCGGCAATTTGAATTTGCCAGAAACCACTTTTCATATCAAATTTGGAAAAGATTTTAGCATCATATAATCTGCTTAATAAATCTTTTTTGTTTGGAATTGGATAACGAATCCATTGGAGAGCTTTATTTAAAGGTTTATAGTTAACAACTAATCTAGGAACTCCTCGTTCCTTTTCAGCTTGATTGTTAACATAAAAAGCAGAACAAATCCAAGGAGATTTGGAAGGACGAATTAATTTCTTATCAAGAAGAGTTTGAATTTCCTTTTTACAGAATTCTAAGAGTTCTTGATTCATTTGGATAGGACGAGCTTTGGTTGGAATATCCTTTTCAGAAAAGTCTTTTTCATAGGGAAGATAAACAATATGTTTCTTTCTTTCCCAGAAAGCATTTGGAATATCTGAACAAACTTCTTTTTGAAAGTGTTCTTGTATTTCTTTAATCTTTGACTGAACATTTTTACTTTGTAATTGTTCGTCTATGCGAAGGTGAGAAATCTCATCTTTCAGCATTTTGATTTGAGACCTTTTAGAAGAAATTTGATTTATCTGTTGCGAGATAGAGGAAGATTGAAGAAGATGGATATCTTTTTGATTAACAGAAGTAACAAATTTGAATGTCATTTTTTTCCCCAAGACACTAGTGTGTATTCCTTCAGAGTTAACTTGAAAGGGATAGATTTGGGTTAAGAAAGGCGTTCCTAAGATCATTTCATTACTGATGTCTTTTACGAGAATAAAAGAATTTTTGAAACAATATCCGGAATTACAAACGTAAGCCTTTGGAAGTTTATATTTGATACGAAGCCTAGCACCATTGGCACTATGCAATTGTTCGGAAGTTTTTTCATAAAATTTTGAAGGTATTAATCCTTCACGTAAACAATTTTGATCAGCACCACTGTCTACCAGGGCAATGATATTTATTTGAAAGTCGTTTGCTATGGACAGGGTTATTAGACAATACCATTTTTGAAACGAGATTCGATCTATGACTTGGCAAAATTGATCATTGAGAAAATCAGTTGAAAACTGTTCGTCGTCTTCAGTGATAATTTCTTTTCCTTTGGACTTGGAATCTAAAAGACTTAACTTAGTTTCAATACTCAGATCTTTGGTGTGAAGGTCTAGTATAGATTCTTGGATTTGTTTAATTTGAAACTTGAGTTGATTTATTTCAGTTTGAAGTTCTTTCGTGGTTATTGGAGTGATTGAACTTTTGGATGCCATTTTCAGAATTTGACTAAGAGGTTCTTCTTTTTCAATGCTTTTGGAGGATATTGGTTTTTTAAGAACTATGTCTCTTAATCTTTTGAGATATTGTTCTTTGATAACGGGATCATTGATTTTATCTATGACATCTAAAATCAATTCTTTTTCTTTATCTGATTTAGAAAGAACGCAGATATTTTGAGTACAAAATTGAACTGAAGAATTACTGGATGAGGTGGAGCTATCACTATCTGTGTATAGTTCATTTATTCTGTTTTCTTCTGATCCTGTTTCCGCAGAATCTTGGTTGAGTTGGAAAAGAGTAAGGAGTTTATTTTGGAGATCAGGATTATCTGAAAATATTTCATTTATCTTTTTCTTGAAATTACATCTATTGGCCTTATGACCAGGTTTACCACATTTGTAACAGATGATAGGATTACTATCTATCTGCTTCTTTGGTCTTTCCTTTTTATTTTTCTTGTAATATGCTTCTTTGAAATATTTTGGTTTAGATTTATTGACGAATTTTGATTTTTTTATTTTTTCTTGTCGTTTTCTCGTAGATGGAGCTTGGATTCTTTCAAGACCAAAAGCTTCGCAAAAAGATCCTAATTCTTTTCGTTTTAAAGCCTTGTCATTCCCATATTTAGTTTGGATTTTTAATTCATTGCACAAGGACAATCCTTCACGCTTAATGAAAGCAAATAATTGTCCATAAGTGAATTCATTGTAAGGAATATCATCTTGACCTGTTGCCTCACGAAGTTTATTGAATATTCGTTGAGCAAAGAGAGTTGGAAGACCAGATATAAACCTCTCTTTCCAAAATGGAAGAGCACAATCTTCTCTGGTTAAGACATTTGCATGGAAAACATCTTTATACCATCGATAATCACTCAAAGAGGGACAGCGAAGGTTACTCAGAATTAATTGACCAGTTTTGAGATGATCAGAGGCATTACCAATAAAATGTACTACAATAGTGGACAATAAGTGGTGTAATCCTCTTTCAATTCTACGGACTTCTCGTTTGACTTCTGCTGTATTTGGATCAATTCTTTCTTCAGTCATTTCTTCGACTGCATTTAATAAATCGTTTTTACTTTGAAGGGGGATAACATTTTCCCACCAATATTTCAAATTACCAGTGAAACCTTTTGTTATTACTCTGGCTGCTTCGTTTGGAGCAACACCGTCGGAAGAATGGACATATACTTCCGCAGCCATCATCATTTCTTGTAAAACTTTGATTATTTCGTGTTCAGAACGACCATCTATATTCCATTCATAAAGATGATCAGCAGAAAAATGCTTCTGAGGACCAAATTGGTTTCGTTCCTCATATTGCATGTCTGGAGGCGTAGGACGCGAATAATAATTTCGAGTTGGATTATTCTTCCATGAAGAAGGATTTTTGGTTTTTATTCTATTGATGGAAAATTGATCATCTGTCTCGTCGTTAAAGTATTCTTCTTTTGGACAATCTTCACTACTGCAGTCACAATCCTGATCTATGCAGTTGATGTTTTTATCTAATCTTTTCGATATTTCTTTTAACAGATTTGATGAAGGTTTTGAAGAGAATACTAATGGACTGGAGTTTGGCGCAAAATCTGGGACTTTAACCAAAAAGGGTTTTGCTATCTCATTTGGATAAGATGTAGATGTAGATGTGGAAGTAGAAGGTTTGTCAGATATAGATAATTTCTTAAATTCGTTTGACAAATAATCTTCATCTTTGGATTTTGAGACTTGTTCTGAAACGTTATCTATTTGTTTGGAAATAGTATGTAATATTTTATTTGAAAAATTATTTTGTTCGTAAATTTTTTTGATATCGTCTAAATTGGAATTTTCGTGACCAGATCCCTCTCTCCCGGTTTTGAAAGGAGCAGCATAACAAGTTTGACCCTGCTGCGGAAAACGTTTAGATGTTTAATGTGTTGTTCTATCGAATTGGAATACACCAACACATCATCAATGTAAACAATAACAAAATTGGAGTACGGATTTAGAATATCGTTCATAATATTCATAAATTCTGATGGAGCGTTTTTTATTCCAAAGGGCATTACATTCCATTCGTAATGACCAAAGGGTACATTGAAAGCAGTTTTATATCTATCTTTTTCGGCAATTTGAATTTGCCAGAAACCACTTTTCATATCAAATTTGGAAAAGATTTTAGCATCATATAATCTGCTTAATAAATCTTTTTTGTTTGGAATTGGATAACGAATCCATTGGAGAGCTTTATTTAAAGGTTTATAGTTAACAACTAATCTACGAACTCCTCGTTCCTTTTCAGCTTGATTGTTAACATAAAAAGCAGAACAAATCCAAGGAGATTTGGAAGGACGAATTAATTTCTTATCAAGAAGAGTTTGAATTTCCTTTTTACAGAATTCTAAGAGTTCTTGATTCATTTGGATAGGACGAGCTTTGGTTGGAATATCCTTTTCAGAAAAGTCTTTTTCATAGGGAAGATAAACAATATGTTTCTTTCTTTCCCAGAAAGCATTTGGAATATCTGAACAAACTTCTTTTTGAAAGTGTTCTTGTATTTCTTTAATCTTTGACTGAACATTTTTACTTTGTAATTGTTCGTCTATGCGAAGGTGAGAAATCTCATCTTTCAGCATTTTGATTTGAGACCTTTTAGAAGAAATTTGATTTATCTGTTGCGAGATAGAGGAAGATTGAAGAAGATGGATATCTTTTTGATTAACAGAAGTAACAAATTTGAATGTCATTTTTTTCCCCAAGACACTAGTGTGTATTCCTTCAGAGTTAACTTGAAAGGGATAGATTTGGGTTAAGAAAGGCGTTCCTAAGATCATTTCATTACTGATGTCTTTTACGAGAATAAAAGAATTTTTGAAACAATATCCGAAATTACAAACGTAAGCCTTTGGAAGTTTATATTTGATACGAAGCCTAGCACCATTGGCACTATGCAATTGTTCGGAAGTTTTTTCATAAAATTTTGAAGGTATTAATCCTTCACGTAAACAATTTTGATCAGCACCACTGTCTACCAGGGCAATGATATTTATTTGAAAGTCGTTTGCTATGGACAGGGTTATTAGACAATACCATTTTTGAAACGAGATTCGATCTATGACTTGGCAAAATTGATCATTGAGAAAATCAGTTGAAAACTGTTCGTCGTCTTCAGTGATAATTTCTTTTCCTTTGGACTTGGAATCTAAAAGACTTAACTTAGTTTCAATACTCAGATCTTTGGTGTGAAGGTCTAGTATAGATTCTTGGATTTGTTTAATTTGAAACTTGAGTTGATTTATTTCAGTTTGAAGTTCTTTCGTGGTTATTGGAGTGATTGAACTTTTGGATGCCATTTTCAGAATTTGACTAAGAGGTTCTTCTTTTTCAATGCTTTTGGAGGATATTGGTTTTTTAAGAACTATGTCTCTTAATCTTTTGAGATATTGTTCTTTGATAACGGGATCATTGATTTTATCTATGACATCTAAAATCAATTCTTTTTCTTTATCTGATTTAGAAAGAACGCAGATATTTTGAGTACAAAATTGAACTGAAGAATTACTGGATGAGGTGGAGCTATCACTATCTGTGTATAGTTCATTTATTCTGTTTTCTTCTGATCCTGTTTCCGCAGAATCTTGGTTGAGTTGGAAAAGAGTAAGGAGTTTATTTTGGAGATCAGGATTATCTGAAAATATTTCATTTATCTTTTTCTTGAAATTACATCTATTGGCCTTATGACCAGGTTTACCACATTTGTAACAGATGATAGGATTACTATCTATCTGCTTCTTTGGTCTTTCCTTTTTATTTTTCTTGTAATATGCTTCTTTGAAATATTTTGGTTTAGATTTATTGACGAATTTTGATTTTTTTATTTTTTCTTGTCGTTTTCTCGTAGATGGAGCTTGGATTCTTTCAAGACCAAAAGCTTCGCAAAAAGATCCTAATTCTTTTCGTTTTAAAGCCTTGTCATTCCCATATTTAGTTTGGATTTTTAATTCATTGCACAAGGACAATCCTTCACGCTTAATGAAAGCAAATAATTGTCCATAAGTGAATTCATTGTAAGGAATATCATCTTGACCTGTTGCCTCACGAAGTTTATTGAATATTCGTTGAGCAAAGAGAGTTGGAAGACCAGATATAAACCTCTCTTTCCAAAATGGAAGAGCACAATCTTCTCTGGTTAAGACATTTGCATGGAAAACATCTTTATACCATCGATAATCACTCAAAGAGGGACAGCGAAGGTTACTCAGAATTAATTGACCAGTTTTGAGATGATCAGAGGCATTACCAATAAAATGTACTACAATAGTGGACAATAAGTGGTGTAATCCTCTTTCAATTCTACGGACTTCTCGTTTGACTTCTGCTGTATTTGGATCAATTCTTTCTTCAGTCATTTCTTCGACTGCATTTAATAAATCGTTTTTACTTTGAAGGGGGATAACATTTTCCCACCAATATTTCAAATTACCAGTGAAACCTTTTGTTATTACTCTGGCTGCTTCGTTTGGAGCAACACCGTCGGAAGAATGGACATATACTTCCGCAGCCATCATCATTTCTTGTAAAACTTTGATTATTTCGTGTTCAGAACGACCATCTATATTCCATTCATAAAGATGATCAGCAGAAAAATGCTTCTGAGGACCAAATTGGTTTCGTTCCTCATATTGCATGTCTGGAGGCGTAGGACGCGAATAATAATTTCGAGTTGGATTATTCTTCCATGAAGAAGGATTTTTGGTTTTTATTCTATTGATGGAAAATTGATCATCTGTCTCGTCGTTAAAGTATTCTTCTTTTGGACAATCTTCACTACTGCAGTCACAATCCTGATCTATGCAGTTGATGTTTTTATCTAATCTTTTCGATATTTCTTTTAACAGATTTGATGAAGGTTTTGAAGAGAATACTAATGGACTGGAGTTTGGCGCAAAATCTGGGACTTTAACCAAAAAGGGTTTTGCTATCTCATTTGGATAAGATGTAGATGTAGATGTGGAAGTAGAAGGTTTGTCAGATATAGATAATTTCTTAAATTCGTTTGACAAATAATCTTCATCTTTGGATTTTGAGACTTGTTCTGAAACGTTATCTATTTGTTTGGAAATAGTATGTAATATTTTATTTGAAAAATTATTTTGTTCGTAAATTTTTTTGATATCGTCTAAATTGGAATTTTCGTGACCAGATCCCTCTCTCCCGGTTTTGAAAGGAGCAGCATAACAAGTTTGACCCTGCTGCGGAAAACGTTTAGATGTTTAATGTGTTGTTCTATCGAATTGGAATACACCAACACATCATCAATGTAAACAATAACAAAATTGGAGTACGGATTTAGAATATCGTTCATAATATTCATAAATTCTGATGGAGCGTTTTTTATTCCAAAGGGCATTACATTCCATTCGTAATGACCAAAGGGTACATTGAAAGCAGTTTTATATCTATCTTTTTCGGCAATTTGAATTTGCCAGAAACCACTTTTCATATCAAATTTGGAAAAGATTTTAGCATCATATAATCTGCTTAATAAATCTTTTTTGTTTGGAATTGGATAACGAATCCATTGGAGAGCTTTATTTAAAGGTTTATAGTTAACAACTAATCTAGGAACTCCTCGTTCCTTTTCAGCTTGATTGTTAACATAAAAAGCAGAACAAATCCAAGGAGATTTGGAAGGACGAATTAATTTCTTATCAAGAAGAGTTTGAATTTCCTTTTTACAGAATTCTAAGAGTTCTTGATTCATTTGGATAGGACGAGCTTTGGTTGGAATATCCTTTTCAGAAAAGTCTTTTTCATAGGGAAGATAAACAATATGTTTCTTTCTTTCCCAGAAAGCATTTGGAATATCTGAACAAACTTCTTTTTGAAAGTGTTCTTGTATTTCTTTAATCTTTGACTGAACATTTTTACTTTGTAATTGTTCGTCTATGCGAAGGTGAGAAATCTCATCTTTCAGCATTTTGATTTGAGACCTTTTAGAAGAAATTTGATTTATCTGTTGCGAGATAGAGGAAGATTGAAGAAGATGGATATCTTTTTGATTAACAGAAGTAACAAATTTGAATGTCATTTTTTTCCCCAAGACACTAGTGTGTATTCCTTCAGAGTTAACTTGAAAGGGATAGATTTGGGTTAAGAAAGGCGTTCCTAAGATCATTTCATTACTGATGTCTTTTACGAGAATAAAAGAATTTTTGAAACAATATCCGGAATTACAAACGTAAGCCTTTGGAAGTTTATATTTGATACGAAGCCTAGCACCATTGGCACTATGCAATTGTTCGGAAGTTTTTTCATAAAATTTTGAAGGTATTAATCCTTCACGTAAACAATTTTGATCAGCACCACTGTCTACCAGGGCAATGATATTTATTTGAAAGTCGTTTGCTATGGACAGGGTTATTAGACAATACCATTTTTGAAACGAGATTCGATCTATGACTTGGCAAAATTGATCATTGAGAAAATCAGTTGAAAACTGTTCGTCGTCTTCAGTGATAATTTCTTTTCCTTTGGACTTGGAATCTAAAAGACTTAACTTAGTTTCAATACTCAGATCTTTGGTGTGAAGGTCTAGTATAGATTCTTGGATTTGTTTAATTTGAAACTTGAGTTGATTTATTTCAGTTTGAAGTTCTTTCGTGGTTATTGGAGTGATTGAACTTTTGGATGCCATTTTCAGAATTTGACTAAGAGGTTCTTCTTTTTCAATGCTTTTGGAGGATATTGGTTTTTTAAGAACTATGTCTCTTAATCTTTTGAGATATTGTTCTTTGATAACGGGATCATTGATTTTATCTATGACATCTAAAATCAATTCTTTTTCTTTATCTGATTTAGAAAGAACGCAGATATTTTGAGTACAAAATTGAACTGAAGAATTACTGGATGAGGTGGAGCTATCACTATCTGTGTATAGTTCATTTATTCTGTTTTCTTCTGATCCTGTTTCCGCAGAATCTTGGTTGAGTTGGAAAAGAGTAAGGAGTTTATTTTGGAGATCAGGATTATCTGAAAATATTTCATTTATCTTTTTCTTGAAATTACATCTATTGGCCTTATGACCAGGTTTACCACATTTGTAACAGATGATAGGATTACTATCTATCTGCTTCTTTGGTCTTTCCTTTTTATTTTTCTTGTAATATGCTTCTTTGAAATATTTTGGTTTAGATTTATTGACGAATTTTGATTTTTTTATTTTTTCTTGTCGTTTTCTCGTAGATGGAGCTTGGATTCTTTCAAGACCAAAAGCTTCGCAAAAAGATCCATTTCGGTTGTGTCCAAATTGCTATCAAACCTATGGTTAGATTAGGTTTGGATTGTCCAGTTATGTTAGCTTTACGAGATAAGTCTTTAAAAACTTTTAAAGATTCTCTACTTGCTTTAGCTAATACAAATATTTGTCAAGGTCCAATTTATTTTAATTGTTTTCCAAACTTGTCTAAAGATTTAGAAGATCCGTTTATTCTCCAATCTCTGATTCTAGATGTGAATATGGCACATAATATTCAATTTGAAGGAGCAAGAAATTTCTCCATTGTTTATCGAATTTATTACAAATTGCTAAATTCTCAACTTAATCCAAAATGTCGATTAAAATTTGCACCTGGTCAAACTTTAATGTTTAAAGTAGAACTAGGGCAAGCTACCACTCATGTTCCAAAATCTCTAAAATGGGATGAAGTAACCATTCCTGATGAATGGGAAGTAGACTCCCAACCGTTACGAAAATCAATTGAAGAAAAAACTGTTGAACAAATAATTGAAGAACCAGATGGCAGAGTACTAATTAGGTTTAACTCCAGTAGGGATTTCCCTTCTGCATCTACCTATGATTTCCAATCTGCTAGGTCTTCATGTTCTTTTCCAAGTTACAGAGAAGATAACATTCCTTCGTCATCTTCTTATAAAATATTTCAAAAAAATCCAATTCCTGAAATAATCACTGAGAGCGTGTCTCCGACTCACTCTGAAATGAAACCTCCAACATTTTCTTCCATTAATGTCCTTTTCAAAGACTTCACAATTGACAAAAGTTATCTCCAAGAAGACTTTTCTTCCAAAGAAAATTATGAGAAAAGACTATGGTTTTATCAAAATTTTGATAAAGATGCACGAGATTTTCTAAGAGAAGAATGGTATAGTTTTATGAGAAAACTTTTTGCAAACGTATTATTCTTCACTTGGCTACCAATTTATTTTTCTCAAAATAATCTATCCTATCCATTTGATAGTATTCAAACTCATGAGTCTTTAAGTCAAAAATGGACTCTGCAAAATGGTAAAATAGTGCACGCCACAAGCCCTCCACTTGAAGGTTTTACGATAACGCAGCAGGGTCAAACTTGTTATGCTGCTCCTTTCAAAACCGGGAGAGAGGGATCTGGTCACGAAAATTCCAATTTAGACGATATCAAAAAAATTTACGAACAAAATAATTTTTCAAATAAAATATTACATACTATTTCCAAACAAATAGATAACGTTTCAGAACAAGTCTCAAAATCCAAAGATGAAGATTATTTGTCAAACGAATTTAAGAAATTATCTATATCTGACAAACCTTCTACTTCCACATCTACATCTACATCTTATCCAAATGAGATAGCAAAACCCTTTTTGGTTAAAGTCCCAGATTTTGCGCCAAACTCCAGTCCATTAGTATTCTCTTCAAAACCTTCATCAAATCTGTTAAAAGAAATATCGAAAAGATTAGATAAAAACATCAACTGCATAGATCAGGATTGTGACTGCAGTAGTGAAGATTGTCCAAAAGAAGAATACTTTAACGACGAGACAGATGATCAATTTTCCATCAATAGAATAAAAACCAAAAATCCTTCTTCATGGAAGAATAATCCAACTCGAAATTATTATTCGCGTCCTACGCCTCCAGACATGCAATATGAGGAACGAAACCAATTTGGTCCTCAGAAGCATTTTTCTGCTGATCATCTTTATGAATGGAATATAGATGGTCGTTCTGAACACGAAATAATCAAAGTTTTACAAGAAATGATGATGGCTGCGGAAGTATATGTCCATTCTTCCGACGGTGTTGCTCCAAACGAAGCAGCCAGAGTAATAACAAAAGGTTTCACTGGTAATTTGAAATATTGGTGGGAAAATGTTATCCCCCTTCAAAGTAAAAACGATTTATTAAATGCAGTCGAAGAAATGACTGAAGAAAGAATTGATCCAAATACAGCAGAAGTCAAACGAGAAGTCCGTAGAATTGAAAGAGGATTACACCACTTATTGTCCACTATTGTAGTACATTTTATTGGTAATGCCTCTGATCATCTCAAAACTGGTCAATTAATTCTGAGTAACCTTCGCTGTCCCTCTTTGAGTGATTATCGATGGTATAAAGATGTTTTCCATGCAAATGTCTTAACCAGAGAAGATTGTGCTCTTCCATTTTGGAAAGAGAGGTTTATATCTGGTCTTCCAACTCTCTTTGCTCAACGAATATTCAATAAACTTCGTGAGGCAACAGGTCAAGATGATATTCCTTACAATGAATTCACTTATGGACAATTATTTGCTTTCATTAAGCGTGAAGGATTGTCCTTGTGCAATGAATTAAAAATCCAAACTAAATATGGGAATGACAAGGCTTTAAAACGAAAAGAATTAGGATCTTTTTGCGAAGCTTTTGGTCTTGAAAGAATCCAAGCTCCATCTACGAGAAAACGACAAGAAAAAATAAAAAAATCAAAATTCGTCAATAAATCTAAACCAAAATATTTCAAAGAAGCATATTACAAGAAAAATAAAAAGGAAAGACCAAAGAAGCAGATAGATAGTAATCCTATCATCTGTTACAAATGTGGTAAACCTGGTCATAAGGCCAATAGATGTAATTTCAAGAAAAAGATAAATGAAATATTTTCAGATAATCCTGATCTCCAAAATAAACTCCTTACTCTTTTCCAACTCAACCAAGATTCTGCGGAAACAGGATCAGAAGAAAACAGAATAAATGAACTATACACAGATAGTGATAGCTCCACCTCATCCAGTAATTCTTCAGTTCAATTTTGTACTCAAAATATCTGCGTTCTTTCTAAATCAGATAAAGAAAAAGAATTGATTTTAGATGTCATAGATAAAATCAATGATCCCGTTATCAAAGAACAATATCTCAAAAGATTAAGAGACATAGTTCTTAAAAAACCAATATCCTCCAAAAGCATTGAAAAAGAAGAACCTCTTAGTCAAATTCTGAAAATGGCATCCAAAAGTTCAATCACTCCAATAACCACGAAAGAACTTCAAACTGAAATAAATCAACTCAAGTTTCAAATTAAACAAATCCAAGAATCTATACTAGACCTTCACACCAAAGATCTGAGTATTGAAACTAAGTTAAGTCTTTTAGATTCCAAGTCCAAAGGAAAAGAAATTATCACTGAAGACGACGAACAGTTTTCAACTGATTTTCTCAATGATCAATTTTGCCAAGTCATAGATCGAATCTCGTTTCAAAAATGGTATTGTCTAATAACCCTGTCCATAGCAAACGACTTTCAAATAAATATCATTGCCCTGGTAGACAGTGGTGCTGATCAAAATTGTTTACGTGAAGGATTAATACCTTCAAAATTTTATGAAAAAACTTCCGAACAATTGCATAGTGCCAATGGTGCTAGGCTTCGTATCAAATATAAACTTCCAAAGGCTTACGTTTGTAATTCCGGATATTGTTTCAAAAATTCTTTTATTCTCGTAAAAGACATCAGTAATGAAATGATCTTAGGAACGCCTTTCTTAACCCAAATCTATCCCTTTCAAGTTAACTCTGAAGGAATACACACTAGTGTCTTGGGGAAAAAAATGACATTCAAATTTGTTACTTGTGTTAATCAAAAAGATATCCATCTTCTTCAATCTTCCTCTATCTCGCAACAGATAAATCAAATTTCTTCTAAAAGGTCTCAAATCAAAATGCTGAAAGATGAGATTTCTCACCTTCGCATAGACGAACAATTACAAAGTAAAAATGTTCAGTCAAAGATTAAAGAAATACAAGAACACTTTCAAAAAGAAGTTTGTTCAGATATTCCAAATGCTTTCTGGGAAAGAAAGAAACATATTGTTTATCTTCCCTATGAAAAAGACTTTTCTGAAAAGGATATTCCAACCAAAGCTCGTCCTATCCAAATGAATCAAGAACTCTTAGAATTCTGTAAAAAGGAAATTCAAACTCTTCTTGATAAGAAATTAATTCGTCCTTCCAAATCTCCTTGGAGTTGTTCTGCTTTTTATGTTAACAATCAAGCTGAAAAGGAACGAGGAGTTCCTAGATTAGTTGTTAACTATAAACCTTTAAATAAAGCTCTCCAATGGATTCGTTATCCAATTCCAAACAAAAAAGATTTATTAAGCAGATTATATGATGCTAAAATCTTTTCCAAATTTGATATGAAAAGTGGTTTCTGGCAAATTCAAATTGCCGAAAAAGATAGATATAAAACTGCTTTCAATGTACCCTTTGGTCATTACGAATGGAATGTAATGCCCTTTGGAATCAAAAACGCTCCATCAGAATTTATGAATATTATGAACGATATTCTAAATCCGTACTCCAATTTTGTTATTGTTTACATTGATGATGTGTTGGTGTATTCCAATTCGATAGAACAACACATTAAACATCTAAACGTTTTCCATAATGTTGTCAAAAGAAATGGTTTAGTTGTTTCTGCTCCAAAAATGAAACTTTTTCAAACCAAAGTCAGGTTTTTAGGCCATGACATTTATCAAGGGACTATTAAGCCTATAGCTCGTGCTATAGAATTTTCTGATAAATTCCCTGATGAACTCAAAGACAGAACTCAATTACAAAGGTTTTTGGGATGTCTTAATTACGTCTCAGACTTCTTTCCAAATTTGCGTAAGTTATGTGCTCCGTTGTATAAGCGTCTCCAAAAGAGTCCCCCTGCATGGAGTCCAGATCATACTGTATTAGTCCAAATGTTAAAACAAAGAGTCAAGTCCCTTCCATGTATAGGTCTACCAAATCCTCAAGCATTCATGTTAGTAGAAACAGATGCGTCTGATATAGGATATGGTGGCATACTCAAACAAAGAATGCATGCGTCCTCCCACGAACAAGTCGTTAGGTTTACGTCTGGTCTCTGGCTCGGACCACAAAAAAATTATTCCACTATCAAAAAAGAAATTTTATCAATAGTTTTATGTATTTCCAAATTTCAAGATGATTTGTATAATAAAAAGTTTTTTATTACGGGTAGATTGTAAATCTGCCAAAGAAGTTTTACAAAAAGATGTTCAAAATATTGTTTCCAAACAGATCTTTGCCCGATGGCAAGCTATATTATCAGTTTTCGATTTTGATATTGAATATATTAAAGGAGAAAACAATTCACTTCCCGATTTCCTCACTCGTGAATTTTTACAGGGGAGAAATGGGTAAGAACAAGTCCAAATCAAAATCTTCACTTCCAGATAGTCAAATTGTTCCTCATCAATCAGGCATTCCAGTTGCTCAAAATCCCTTCCAACAATTACAAGATTTTCCTCCATTAACTTTTGCTCAAACTGCGGGAAAACCTTCTCAAGGGTCTTCCTCCAAAAATCCAGAATATTTGAAAAAGGAATTTGAGGAACCTCTGATGTTCCTCTCACTCTCCAATATTCCTACCAAAACTGATGTCCAATCCTTTCTTTCAAAGTCCTTACCTCCAAATTTCAATTGGATTCCCGAAGATCCTAGGAAAGACCTAGGATTTTACCGTCAAATTATATTGGATTCAAACTCCTGTAAAATCGATGACAAAATCTCCAAAGAAACAAATTTCTCTAAGTGTCTTATTTTCCAAATTATTATAGCCTCCGAATGGGGAAGTTCTCCATGGGCTTACAAGTCTTTATCCAAATCCTACAATGGTTTGTCCAGCTATAACTACTATGATTACATCCAAGCTTGGCACAGAGTCTTCCTTGTTGAAAGCTATAACCATTCATGGTTTATTAGTTTTCATTCTGTTTGCCTCAAGAATAACCCCAAGTTTCCAATTTGGTTTCTCGAATGGTGGCGTAAGTATGGTCTCGAACCTTCTTTACTACCAGAAGAATTACAAAAACCATATCAATATTTTTGTTCCAAAACTGCTCGAAGTTCCCAATGGGAAATGATCAATATTATGGATTTCTGCAAGATTTTCCGTCTGGCATGGATCTCTTGTTGGTCCTTCTGTTGGTTCCAACGATGTCAAAATGAACCTTTCACGCTCCATCGACAATTTAATGTCAAATGGTGGAAAAACTTTACTGTTTTCCCTGGTTTTTTCCAATTAGTCCAAGATTTTTGCTCCAATGGTGAAAAGGTACTTCAAAGGTATTCTGATTGGTCCAAAGACCAAGAAGAGAAAAAGAAATCGTCTTCGGCCCAAATACCAGCTCCAGTTTATCCTCAATTTCCCAATCCAAGTTTTAATACTGCAGGCCCTTCTACTCCTTCTAAAGGTCAAGGCAAGCATCCTTCATCCAAGTCAAAACAGGCTACAACTCCCGCTCCAGATGAGGCCCTTTTCGAAGAATTCTTAGAATTCAAAAAATTTGTTAAAACTCGGTCCTCTGCTGAAGCTACTGCACAGTCCAGTTCCAGTTCCGCGGACTCTTCCTTTTTAGGCCCATTTTCGCAGGATCCATATGAAATGTGAAAAAAAAAAAAAAAAAAAGAAAAAAAAAGAAAAAAAAAAAAAAAAAAAAAAAATTTTGAAAAAGTTGAAAAAGTTGACGAACGGGACAAGCAAGCATTGTCAAAAGTTGGCTTCTACTTTCATAAAGTAGTGCATGTTTGTCAAAAGTTGGCTTCCACTTTCGAAAAGGTAGTGCAAGTTTGTCAAAAAGCAGGTGCAATATTGTCAAAAGCAAGCACTCATATGCTTTACAGGTGTGCTGTTCGAGATCGTTCTCCAGAAAGCAATCAGTGAAGTGTTTTCAAGCTGTCCAAACTTTGATGTCCAAGTATTTTGCATCGTCCATCTGTCCGAGAAAAAATAATTACTCCAGTTAGTGTACTTTTAGCTGTTAGAATTTCATTGGTCCAATATTATTATAAATGTGTCCAACTTCCATCAGTCTAAGGCAGAATTCATCTCACGATAGAATATTTCCTTAGAAAAATCTCTGTAAATTATTTTCTTTCTTTATCCCCTTCATCTTCAAGATTGTAATCCTTGTCCATCTCCATATTCAAGATTCTGTATTCTACTCCAGATTAATAAAGTAAGCAAATTTTTTCCAATTGCTAACTTTTATATCTTTTAATTTATTTGTTTTATTTATTTATTTTTCACAAGTTCGAATTGAATCTATGAATAACACGCAATATTAATGAGCTTATTTAGACATGACATTTGGTTTACTTATATGACAATCCTAACACACACAATCATCATAGTGTCATTAGAATTCGAAAATAAGCTTATATGAAGAAAAGAATCATGCACAGTTCATTTCACAAGTTTGATTTGAATGTATGAATTACACGCAATGATTGTGGTTAGAAATGACATTTGATTTACTTATAAGACAATGCCAACATACACAATCATCTTAGTGTCATTAGAATTCGAAAATAAGCTTAAACGAAGAATAGAAACATGCACAGTTCGTTTCACAAGTTTAATTTGAATGTATGAATAACATGCAATGAGTGTGGTTAAAAATCACATTTGTTTTACGTATATGACAATCCTAACACTCACAATAATCTAAGTGTCATTAGAATTCGAAAATAAGCTTAAAAGAAGAATAAAAGCATGCACAGTTCGTTTCACAAGTTCGAATTGAATATATGAATAACACGCAATATTAATGAGCTTATTTAGACATGACATTTGGTTTACTTATATGACAATCCTAACACACACAATCATCTAAGTGTCATTACAATTCGAAAATAAGCTTATATAAGAAAAGAATCATGCACAGTTCATTTCACAAGTTAGATTAGAATGTATGAATTACACGCAATGATTGTGGTTAGAAATGACATTTGATTTACTTATATGACAATCCTAACACACACAATCATCTTAGTGTCATTAGAATTCGAAAATAAGTTTATATGAAGAAAAGAATCATGCACAGTTCATTTCACAAGTTTGATTTGAATGTATGAATTACACGCAATGATTGTGGTTAGAAATGACATTTGATTTACTTATAAGACAATCCTAATACACACAATCATCTTAGTGTCATTAAAATTCGAATATAAGCTTAAAAGAAGAATAAAAGAATGCACAGTTCGTTTCACAAGTTTGATTTGAATGTATGAATAACATGCAATGAGTGTGGTTAAAAATCACATTTGTTTTACGTATATGACAATCCTAACACCCACAATCATCTAAGTGTCATTAGAATTCGAAAATAAGCTTAAAAGAAGAATAGAAGCGTGTATAGTTCATTTCACAAGTTTGATTTCAATGTATGAATAACATGCAATGAGTATGGTTTGAAATGACATTTGGTTTTTTTATACGACAATCCTAATACACACAATCATCTTAGAGCTATTAGAATTCGAAAATAAAATTAAAAGAAGAATAGAAGCTTGCACAGTTCGTTTCACAAGTTCGAATTGAATGTATGAATAATACGTAATGAGCATGTTTAGAAATCACATTTGGTTTACTTATATGACAATCCGAACTCACACAATCATCTTAGTGTCATTAGAATTCGAAAATAAGCTTAAAAGAAGAATAGAAGCATGCACAGTTCGTTTCACAAGTTTGAATTGAATGTATGAATTACACACAATGAGTGTGGTTAAAAATGACCTTTGGTTTACGTATATGACAATCCTAACACCCACAATCATCTAAGTGTCATTAGAATTCGAAAATAAGCTTAAAAGAAGAATAGAAGCGTGTATAGTTCATTTCACAAGTTTGATTTCAATGTATGAATAACACGCAATGAGTATGGTTAGAAATGACATTTGGTTTTTTTATACGACAATCCTAATACACACAATCATCTTAGAGTTATTAGAATTCGAAAATAAACTTAAAAGAAGAATAGAAGCATGCACAGTTCGTTTCACAAGTTCGAATTGAATGTATGAATAATACGTAATGAGCATGTTTAGAAATGACATTTGGTTTACTTATATGACAATCCTAACACACACAATCATCTTAGTGTCATTAGAATTCGAAAATAAGCTTAAAAGAAGAATAGAAGCATGCACAGTTCGTTTCACAAGTTTGAATTGAATGTATGAATTACACACAATGAGTGTGGTTAAAAATGACATTTGGTTTATGTATATGACAATCCTAACACTCACAATCATCTAAGTGTCTCTAGAATTCGAAAATATGCTTAAAAGAAGAATAGAAGCATGCACAGTTCGTTTCACAAGTTCGAATTGAATGTATGAAAAATACGAAATGAGCATGTTTAGAAATGACATTTAGTTTACTTATATGACAATCCTAACACACACAATCTTCTTAGTGTCATTAGAATTCGAAAATAAGCTTAAAAGGAGAATAGAAGCATGCACATTCGTTTCACAAGTTTGAACTGAATGTATGAATTACACACAATGAGTGTGGTTAAAAATTACATTTGGTTTACGTATATGACAATCCTAACACTCACAATTATCTAAGTGTCACTAGAATTCGAAAATATGCTTAAAAGAAGAATAGAAGCATGCACAGTTCGTTTCACAAGTTTGAATTGAATGTATAAATAACACGCAATGACTGTGGTTAAAAATGACATTTGGTTTACGCATATGTCAATCTTAACACTCACAATCATCAAAGTGTAATTAGAATTCGAAAATAAACTTATATGAAGAAAAGAATCATGCACCTTTCGTTTCACAAGTTTGATTTGAATGTATGAATTACACGCAATGATTGTGGTTAGAAATGACATTTGATTTACTTATAAGACAATCCTAACACACACAATCATCTTAGTGTCATTAGAATTCGAAAATAAGCTTAGATGAAGAAAAGAATCATGCACAGTTCGTTTCACAAGTTTGATTTGAATTTATGAATTACACGCAATGATTGTGGTTAAAAATGACATTTGATTAACTTATAAGACAATCCTAATAGACACAATCATCTTAGTGTCATTAGAATTCGAATATAAGCTTAAAAGAAGAATAAAAGCATGCATAGTTCGTTTCACAAGTTTGATTTGAATGTAAGAATAACATGCAATGAATGTGGTTAACAATCACATTTGTTTTACGTATATGACAATCCTAACACTCACAATCTTCAAAGTGTCATTATAATTCGAAAATAAGCTTAAAAGAATAATAAAATCATGCACAGTTCGTTTCACAAGTTTGAATTGAATGTATAAATAACACGCAATGACTGTGGTTAAAAATGACATTTGGTTTACGTATATGTCAATCTTAACACTCACAATCATCAAAGTGTAATTAGAATTCGAAAATAAACTTATATGAAGAAAAGAATCATGCACCGTTCGTTTCACAAGTTTGATTTGAATGTATGAATTACACGCAATGATTGTGGTTAGAAATGACATTTGATTTACTTATAAGACAATCCTAACACACACAATCATCTTAGTTTCATTAGAATTCGAAAATAAGCTTATAAGAATAATAGAAGCATGCACAGTTCGTTTCACAAGTTTGATTTGAATGTATGAATAACATGCAATGAGTGTGGTTAAAAATGACATTTGTTTTATGTATATGACAATCCTAACACCCACAATCATCTAAGTGTTATTAGAATTCGAAAATAAGCTTAAAAGAAGAATAGAAACGTGTATAGTTCATTTCACAAGTTTGATTTCAATGTATGAATAACACGCAATGAGTATGGTTAGAAATGACATTTGGTTTTTTTTTTACGACAATCCTAATACACAAAATCATCTTAGAGTTATTAGAATTCAAAAATAAACTTAAAAGAAGAATAGAAGCATGCACAGTTCGTTTCACAAGTTCGAATTAAATGTATGAATAATACGTAATGAGCATGTTTAGAAATGATATTTTGTTTACTTATATGACAATCCTAACACACAAAATCATCTTAGTGTCATTAGAATTCGAAAATAAGCTTAAAAGGAGAGTAGAAGCATGCACAGTTCGTTTCACAAGTTTTAATTGAATGTATGAATTACACACAATGAGTGTGGTTAAAACTTACATTTGGTTTACGTATATAACAATCCTAACACTCACAATTATCTAAGTGTCACTAGAATTCGAAAATATGCTTAAAAGAAGAATAGAAGCATGCACAGTTCGTTTCACAAGTTCGAATTGAATATATGAATAATACGTAATGAGCATGTTGAGAAATGACATTTGGTTTACTTATATGACAATCCTAAGACACACAATCATCTTAGTGTCATTATAATTCGAAATTAAGCTTAAAAGAATAATAGAAGCATGCACAGTTCGTTTCACAAGTTTCATTTGAATGTATAAATAACATGCAATGAGTGTGATTAAAAATCACATTTGTTTTACGTATATGACAATCCTAACACTCACAATCATTTAAGTGTCATTAGAATTCGAAAATAAGCTTAAAAGAAGAATAGAAGCGTGTAAAGTTCATTTCACAAGTTTGATTTCAATGTATGAATAACATGCAATAAGTATGGTTAGAAATGACATTTGGTTTTTTTATACGGCAATCCTAATACACACAATCATCTTAGAGCTATTAGAATTCGAAAATAAAATTAAAAGAAGAATAGAAGCTTGCACAGTTCGTTTCACAAGTTTGAATTGAATGTATGAATAATATGTAATGAGCATGTTTAGAAATGACATTTGGTTTCCTTATATGACAATCCGAACACACACAATCATCTTAGTGTCATTAGAATTCGAAAATAAGCTTAAAATAAGAATAGAAGCATGCACAGTTCGTTTCACAAGTTTGATTTGAATGTATGAATAACATGAAATGAATGTGGTTAACAATCACATTTGTTTTACGTATATGACAATCCTCACACTCACAATCTTCTAAGTGTCATTATAATTCGAAAATAAGCTTAAAAGAATAATAAAATCATGCACATATCGTTTCACAAGTTCGAATTGAATCTATAAATAACACGCAATATTAATGAGCGTATTTCGACATGACATTTGCTTTACTTATATGACAATCCTAACACACACAATCATCTTAGTGTCATTAGAATTCGAAAATAAGCTTAGATGAAGAAAAGAATCATGCACAGTTCGTTTCACAAGTTTGATTTGAATTTATGAATTACACGCAATGATTGTGGTTAAAAATGACATTTGATTAACTTATAAGACAATCCTAATAGACACAATCATCTTAGTGTCATTAGAATTCGAATATAAGCTTAAAAGAAGAATAAAAGCATGCATAGTTCGTTTCACAAGTTTGATTTGAATGTAAGAATAACATGCAATGAATGTGGTTAACAATCACATTTGTTTTACGTATATGACAATCCTAACACTCACAATCTTCAAAGTGTCATTATAATTCGAAAATAAGCTTAAAAGAATAATAAAATCATGCACAGTTCGTTTCACAAGTTTGAATTGAATGTATAAATAACACGCAATGACTGTGGTTAAAAATGACATTTGGTTTACGTATATGTCAATCTTAACACTCACAATCATCAAAGTGTAATTAGAATTCGAAAATAAACTTATATGAAGAAAAGAATCATGCACCGTTCGTTTCACAAGTTTGATTTGAATGTATGAATTACACGCAATGATTGTGGTTAGAAATGACATTTGATTTACTTATAAGACAATCCTAACACACACAATCATCTTAGTTTCATTAGAATTCGAAAATAAGCTTATAAGAATAATAGAAGCATGCACAGTTCGTTTCACAAGTTTGATTTGAATGTATGAATAACATGCAATGAGTGTGGTTAAAAATGACATTTGTTTTATGTATATGACAATCCTAACACCCACAATCATCTAAGTGTTATTAGAATTCGAAAATAAGCTTAAAAGAAGAATAGAAACGTGTATAGTTCATTTCACAAGTTTGATTTCAATGTATGAATAACACGCAATGAGTATGGTTAGAAATGACATTTGGTTTTTTTTTTACGACAATCCTAATACACAAAATCATCTTAGAGTTATTAGAATTCAAAAATAAACTTAAAAGAAGAATAGAAGCATGCACAGTTCGTTTCACAAGTTCGAATTAAATGTATGAATAATACGTAATGAGCATGTTTAGAAATGATATTTTGTTTACTTATATGACAATCCTAACACACAAAATCATCTTAGTGTCATTAGAATTCGAAAATAAGCTTAAAAGGAGAGTAGAAGCATGCACAGTTCGTTTCACAAGTTTTAATTGAATGTATGAATTACACACAATGAGTGTGGTTAAAACTTACATTTGGTTTACGTATATAACAATCCTAACACTCACAATTATCTAAGTGTCACTAGAATTCGAAAATATGCTTAAAAGAAGAATAGAAGCATGCACAGTTCGTTTCACAAGTTCGAATTGAATATATGAATAATACGTAATGAGCATGTTGAGAAATGACATTTGGTTTACTTATATGACAATCCTAAGACACACAATCATCTTAGTGTCATTATAATTCGAAATTAAGCTTAAAAGAATAATAGAAGCATGCACAGTTCGTTTCACAAGTTTCATTTGAATGTATAAATAACATGCAATGAGTGTGATTAAAAATCACATTTGTTTTACGTATATGACAATCCTAACACTCACAATCATTTAAGTGTCATTAGAATTCGAAAATAAGCTTAAAAGAAGAATAGAAGCGTGTAAAGTTCATTTCACAAGTTTGATTTCAATGTATGAATAACATGCAATAAGTATGGTTAGAAATGACATTTGGTTTTTTTATACGGCAATCCTAATACACACAATCATCTTAGAGCTATTAGAATTCGAAAATAAAATTAAAAGAAGAATAGAAGCTTGCACAGTTCGTTTCACAAGTTTGAATTGAATGTATGAATAATATGTAATGAGCATGTTTAGAAATGACATTTGGTTTCCTTATATGACAATCCGAACACACACAATCATCTTAGTGTCATTAGAATTCGAAAATAAGCTTAAAATAAGAATAGAAGCATGCACAGTTCGTTTCACAAGTTTGATTTGAATGTATGAATAACATGAAATGAATGTGGTTAACAATCACATTTGTTTTACGTATATGACAATCCTCACACTCACAATCTTCTAAGTGTCATTATAATTCGAAAATAAGCTTAAAAGAATAATAAAATCATGCACATATCGTTTCACAAGTTCGAATTGAATCTATAAATAACACGCAATATTAATGAGCGTATTTCGACATGACATTTGCTTTACTTATATGACAATCCTAACACACACAATCATCTTAGTGTCATTAGAATTCGAAAATAAGCTTAGATGAAGAAAAGAATCATGCACAGTTCGTTTCACAAGTTTGATTTGAATTTATGAATTACACGCAATGATTGTGGTTAAAAATGACATTTGATTTACTTATAAGACAATCCTAAAACACACAATCATCTTAGTGTCATTAGAATTCGAATATAAGCTTAAAAGAAGAATAAAAACATGCACAGTTCGTTTCACAAGTTTGATTTGAATGAATGAATAACATGCAATGAATGTGGTTAACAATCACATTTGTTTTACGTATATGACAATCCTAACACTCACAATCTTCTAAGTGTCATTATAATTCGAAAATAAGTTTAAAAGAATAATAAAATCATGCACAGTTCGTTTCACAAGTTTGAATTGAATGTATAAATAACACGCAATGACTGTGGTTAAAAATGACATTTGGTTTAAGTATATGTCAATCTTAACACTCACAATCATCAAAGTGTAATTAGAATTCGAAAATAAACTTATATGAAGAAAAGAATCATGCACCGTTCGTTTCACAAGTTTGATTTGAATGTATGAATTACACGCAATGATTGTGGTTAGAAATGACATTCGATTTACTTATAAGACAATCCTAACACACACAATCATCTTAGTGTCATTAGAATTCGAAAATAAGCTTATATAAAGAAAAGAATCATGCATAGTTCGTTTCACAAGTTTGATTTGAACGTATGAATTACACGCAATGATTGTGGTTAGAAATGACATTTGATTTACTTTTAAGACAATCCTAATACACACAATCATCTTAGTGTCATTAGAAATCGAATATAAGCTTAAAAGAAGAATAAAAGCATGCACAGTTCGTTTCACAAGTTTGAGTTGAATGTATGATTAACTTGAAATGAGTGTGGTTAAAAATCACATTCGTTTTACGTATATGACAATCCTACACTCACAATCATCTAAGTGTCGTTAGAATTCGAAAATAAGCTTAAAAGAATAAGAAAATCATGCACAGTTTGTTTCACAAGTTCGAATAGAATCTATGAATAACACGCAATATTAATGAGCATATTTCGACATGACATGTGGTTTACTTATATGACAATCCTAACACACAAAATCATCTTAGTGTCATTAGATTTCGAATTAAGCTTAATAGAAAAATAGAAGCATGCACAGTTCATTTCACAAGTTTGAATTGAATGTATAAATAACACGCAATGAGTGTGGTTAAAAATGATATTTGGTTTACGTATATGTCAATCTTAACACTCACAATCATCAAAGTGTAATTAGAATTCGAAAATAAACTTATATGAAGAAAAGAATCATGCACCGTTCGTTTCACAAGTTTGATTTGAAAGTATGAATTACACGCAATGATTGTGGTTAGAAATGACATTTGATTTACTTATAAGACAATCCTAACACACACAATCATCTTAGTGTCATTAGAATTCGAAAATAAGCTTAAAATAAGAATAGAAGGATGCACAGTTCGTTTCACAAGTTTGAATTGAATGTATGAATTACACACAATGAGTGTGGTTAAAAATGACATTTGGTTTACGTATATGACAATCCTAACACTCACAATCATCTAAGTGTCACTAGAATTCGAAAATATGCTGAAAAGAAGAATAGAAGCATGCACAGTTCGTTTCACAAGTTCGAATTGAATGTATGAAAAATACGAAATGTGCATGTTTAGAAATGACATTTAGTTTACTTATATGACAATCCTAACACACACAATCATCTTAGTGTCATTAGAATTCGAAAATAAGCTTATATAAAAAAGAATCATGCATAGTTCGTTTCACAAGTTTGATTTGAATGTATGAATTACACGCAATGATTGTGGTTAGAAATGACATTTGATTTACTTATAAGACAATCCTAATACACACAATCATCTTAGTGTCATTAGAATTCGAATATAAGCTTAAAAGAAGAATAAAAGAATGCACAGTTCGTTTCACAAGTTTGATTTGAATGTATGAATAAAATGCAATGAGTGTGGTTAACAATCACATTTGTTTTACGTATATGACAATTCTAACACTCACAATCATCTAAGTGTCATTAGAATTCGAAAATAAGCTTAAAAGAAGAATAGAAGCGTGTATAGTTCATTTCAAAAGTTTGATTTCAATGTATGAATAACACGCAATGAGTATGGTTAGAAATGACATTTGGTTTTTTTATACGACAATCCTAATACACACAATCATCTTAGAGTTATTAGAATTCAAAAATAAACTTAAAAGAAGAATAGAAGCATGCACAGTTCGTTTCACAAGTTCGAATTAAATGTATGAATAATACGTAATGAGCATGTGTAGAAATGATATTTGGTTTACTTATATGACAATCCTAACACACACAATCATCTTAGTGTCATTAGAATTCGAAAATAAGCTTAAAAGGAGAATAGAAGCATGCACAGTTCGTTTCACAAGTTTTAATTGAATGTATGAATTACACACAATGAGTGTGGTTAAAAATTACATTTGGTTTACGTATATGACAATCCTAACACTCACAATTATCTAAGTGTCACTAGAATTCGAAAATATGCTTAAAAGAAGAATAGAAGCATGCACAGTTCGTTTCACAAGTTCGAATTGAATATATGAATAATACGTAATGAGCATGTTGAGAAATGACATTTGGTTTACTTATATGACAATCCTAAGACACACAATCATCTTAGTGTCATTATAATTCGAAAATAAGCTTAAAAGAATAATAGAAGCATGCACAGTTCGTTTCACAAGTTTCATTTGAATGTATGAATAACATGCAATGAGTGTGGTTAAAAATCACATTTGTTTTACGTATATGACAATCCTAACACTCACAATCATCTAAGTGTCATTAGAATTCGAAAATAAGCTTAAAAGAAGAATGGAAGCGTGTATAGTTCATTTCACAAGTTTGATTTCAATGTATGAATAACATGCAATGAGAATGGTTAGAAATGAAATTTGGTTTTTTTATACGACAATCCTAATACACACAATCATCTTAGAGCTATTAGAATTCGAAAATAAAATTAAAAGAAGAATAGAAGCTTGCACAGTTTGTTTCACAAGTTCGAATTGAATGTATGAATAATATGTAATGAGCATGTTTAGAAATGACATTTGGTTTCCTTATATGACAATCCGAACACACACAATCATCTTAGTGTCATTAGAATTCGAAAATAAGCTTAAAATAAGAATAGAAGCATGCATAGTTCGTTTCACAAGTTTGATTTGAATGTATGAATAACATGAAATGAATGTGGTTAACAATCACATTTGTTTTACGTATATGACAATCCTCACACTCACAATCTTCTAAGTGTCATTATAATTCGAAAATAAGCTTAAAAGAATAATAAAATCATGCACAGTTCGTTTCACAAGTTCGAATTGAATCTATAAATAACACGCAATATTAATGAGCGTATTTCGACATGACATTTGCTTTACTTATATGACAATCCTAACACACAAAATCATCTTAGTGTCATTAGATTTTGAAATTAAGCTTAATAGAAAAATAGAAGCATGCACAGTTCATTTCACAAATTTGAATTGAATGTATAAATAACACGCAATGACTGTGGTTAAAAATGACATTTGGTTTACGTAGATGTCAATCTTAACACTCACAATCATCAAAGTGTAATTAGAATTCGAAAATAAACTTATATGAAGAAAAGAATCATGCACCGTTCGTTTCACAAGTTTGATTTGAATGTATGAATTACACGCAATGATTGTGGTTAGAAATGACATTTGATTTACTTATAAGACAATCCTAACACACATAATCATCTTAGTGTCATTAGAATTCGAAAATAAGCTTAGATGAAGAAAAGAATCATGCACAGTTCGTTTCACAAGTTTGATTTGAATTTATGAATTACACGCAATGATTGTGGTTAAAAATGACATTTGATTTACTTATAAGACAATCCTAATACACACAATCATCTTAGTGTCATTAGAATTCGAATATAAGCTTATATGAAGAAAAGAATCATGCACAGTTCGTTTCCGAGTTTGATTTGAATGTAAGAATTAAACGCAATGATTGTGGTTAGAAATGACATTTGATTTACTTTTAAGACAATCCTAATGCACACAATCATCTTAGTGTCATTAGAATTCGAATATAAGCTTAAAAGAAGAATAAAAGCATGCACAGTTCGTTTCACAAGTTTGAGTTGAATGTATGAATAACATGCAATGAGTGTGGTTATAAATCACATTCGTTTTACTTATATGACAATCCTACACTCACAATCATCTAAGTGTCGTTAGAATTCGAAAATAAGCTTAAAAGAATAATAAAATCATGCACAGTTTGTTTCACAAGTTCGAATAGAATCTATGAATAACACGCAATATTAATGAGCGTATTTCGACATGACATTTGGTTTACTTATATGACAATCCTAACACACAAAATCATCTTAGTGTCATTAGATTTCGAATTAAGCTTAATAGAAAAATAGAAGCATGCAAAGTTCATTTCACAAGTTTGAATTGAATGTATAAATAACACGCAATGAGTGTGGTTAAAAATGATATTTGGTTTACGTATATGTCAATCTTAACACTCACAATCATCAAAGTGTAATTAGAATTCGAAAATAAACTTATATGAAGAAAAGAATCATGCACCGTTCGTTTCACAAGTTTGATTTGAATGTATGAATTACACGCAATGATAGTGGTTAGAAATGACATTTGATTTACTTATAAGACAATCCTAACACACACAATCATCTTAGTTTCATTAGAATTCGAAAATAAGCTTATATGAATAATAAAAGCATGCACAGTTCGTTTCACAAGTTTGATTTGAATGTATGAATAACATGCAATGAGTGTGGTTCAAAATGACATTTGTTTTATGTATATGACAATCCTAACACCCACAATCATCTAAGTGTTATTAGAATTCAAAAATAAGCTTAAAAGAAGAATAGAAACGTGTATAGTTCATTTCACAAGTTTGATTTCAATGTATGAACAACACGCAATGAGTATGGTTAGAAATGACATTTGGTTTTTTTTTATACGACAATCCTAATACACACAATCATCTTAGAGTTATTAGAATTCAAAAATAAACTTAAAAGAAGAATAGAAGCATGCACAGTTCGTTTCACAAGTTCGAACTAAATGTATGAATAATACGTAATGAGCATGTGTAGAAATGATATTTGGTTTACTTATATGACAATCCTAACACACACAATCATCTTAGTGTCATTAGAATTCGAAAATAAGCTTAAAAGGAGAATAGAAGCATGCACAGTTCGTTTCACAAGTTTGAATTGAATGTATGAATTACACATAATGAGTGTGGTTAAAAATTACATTTGGTTTACGTATATGACAATCCTAACACTCACAATTATCTAAGTGTCACTAGAATTCGAAAATATCCTTAAAAGAAGAATAGAAGCATGCACAGTTCGTTTCACAAGTTCGAATTGAATATATGAATAATACGTAATGAGCATGTTGAGAAATGACATTTGGTTTACTTATATGACAATCTTAACACACACAATCATCTTAGTGTCATTATAATTCGAAAATAAGCTTAAAAGAATAATAGAAGCATGCACAGTTCGTTTCACAAGTTTCATTTGAATGTATGAATAACATGCAATGAGTGTGGTTAAAAATCACATTTGTTTTACGTATATGACAATCCTAACACTCACAATCATCTAAGTGTCATTAGAATTCGAAAATAAGCTGAAAAGAAGAATAGAAGCGTGTATAGTTCATTTCACAAGTTTGATTTCAATGTATGAATAACATGCAATGAGTATGGTTAGAAATGACATTTGGTTTATTTATACGACAATCCTAATACACACAATCATCTTAGAGCTATTAGAATTCGAAAATAAAATTAAAAGAAGAATAGAAGCTTGCACAGTTCGTTTCACAAGTTCGAATTGAATGTATGAATAATATGTAATGAGCATGTTTAGAAATGACATTTGGTTTCCTTATATGACAATCCGAACACACACAATCATCTTAGTGTCATTAGAATTCGAAAATAAGCTTAAAATAAGAACAGAAGGATGCACAGTTCGTTTCACAAGTTTGAATTAAATGTATGAATTCCACACAATGAGTGTGGTTAAAAATGACATTTGGTTTACGTATATGACAATCCTAACACTCACAATCATCTAAGTGTCACTAGAATTCGAAAATATGCTTAAAAGAAGCATAGAAGCATGCACAGTTCGTTTCACAAGTTCGAATTGAATGTATGAAAAATACGAAATGTGCATGTTTAGAAATGACATTTAGTTTACTTATATGACAATCCTAACACACACAATCATCTTAGTGTCATTAGAATTCGAAAATAAGCTTATATAAAGAAAAGAATCATGCACAGTTCGTTTCACAAGTTTGATTTGAATATATGAATTACACGCAATGATTGTGGTTAGAAATGACATTTGATTTACTTATAAGACAATCCTAATACACACAATCATCTTAGTGTCATTAGAATTCGAATATAAGCTTAAAAGAAGAATAAAAGAATGCACAGTTCGTTTCACAAGTTTGATTTGAATGTATGAATAAAATGCAATGAGTGTGGTTAACAATCACATTTGTTTTACGTATATGACAATCCTAACACCCACAATCATTTAAGTGTCATTAGAATTCGAAAATAAGCTTAAAAGAAGAATAGAAGCGTGTACAGTTCATTTCACAAGTTTGATTTCAATGTATGAATAACACGCAATGAGTATGGTTAGAAATGACATTTGGTTTTTTTATACGACAATCCTAATACACAGAATCATCTTAGAGTTATTAGAATTCGAAAATAAACTTAAAAGAAGAATAGAAGCATGCACAGTTCGTTTCACAAGTTCGAATTGAATGTATGAATAATACGTAATGAGCATGTTTAGAAATGACATTTGGTTTACTTATATATCATAATCCTAACACACACAATCATCTTAGTGTCATTAGAATTCGAAAATAAGCTTAAAAGAAGAATAGAAGCATGCACAGTTCGTTTCACAAGTTTGAATTGAATGTATGAATTACACAAAATGAGTGTTGTTAAAAATGACATTTGGTTTACGTATGTGACAATCCTAACACTCACAATCACCTAAGTGTCACTAGAATTCGAAAATATGCTTAAAAGAAGAATAGAAGCATGCACAGTTCGTTTCACAAGTTCGAATTGAATATATGAAAAATACGAAATGAGCATGTTTAGAAATGACATTTGGTTTACTTATATGACAATCCTATCACACACAATCATCTTAGTGTCATTAGATTTCGAAATTAAGCTTAATAAAAAAATAGAAGCATGCACAGTTCATTTCACAAGTTTGAATTGAATGTATAAAGAACAAGCAATGACTGTGGTTAAAAATGACATTAGGTTTACGTATATGTCAATCTTAACACTCACAATCATCAAAGTGTAATTAGAATTCGAAAATAAACTTATATGAAGAAAAGAATCATGCACTGTTCGTTTCACAAGTTTGATTTGAATGTATGAATTACACGCAATGATTGTGTTTAGAAATGACATTTGATTTACTTATAAGACAATCCTAACACACACAATCATCATAGTGTCATTAGAATTCGAAAATAAGCTTATAAGAATAATAGAAGCATGCACAGTTCGTTTCACAAGTTTGATTTGAATGTATGAATAACATGCAATGAGTGTGGTTAAAAATGACATTTGTTTTATGTATATGACAATCCTAACACCCACAATCATCTAAGTGTTATTAGAATTCGAAAATAAGCTTAAAAGAATAATAGAAACGTGTATAGTTCATTTCACAAGTTTGATTTCAATGTATGAATAACACGCAATGAGTATGGTTAGAAATGACATTTGGTTTTTTTATACGACAATCCTAATACACACAATCATCTTACAGTTATTAGAATTCGAAAATAAACTTAAAAGAAGAATAGAAGCATGCACAGTTCGTTTCACAAGTTCGAATTGAATGTATGAATAATACGTAATGAGCATGTTTAGAAATGACATTTGGTTTACTTATATGACAATCCTAACACACACAATCATCTTAGTGTCATTAGAATTCGAAAATAAGCTTAAAAGGAGAATAGAAGCATGCACAGTTCGTTTCACAAGTTTGAATTGAATGTATGAATTACACACAATGAGTGTGGTTAAAAATGACATTTGTTTACGTGTAGGACAATCCTAACACTCACATCTATCTAACTGTCACTAGAATTCGAAAATATGCTTAAAAGAAGAATAGAAACATGCACAGTTCGTTTCACAAGTTTGAATAGAATGTATGAATTACACACAATGAGTGTGGTTAAAAATGACATTTGGTTTACGTATATGACAATCCTAACACTCACAATCATCTAAGTGTCACTAGAATTCGAAAATATGCTTAAACGAAGAATAGAAGCATGCACAGTTCGTTTCACAAGTTCGAATTGAATGTATGAAAAATACGAAATGAGCATGTTTAGAAATGACATTTAGTTTACTTATATGACAATCCTAACACACACAATCATCTTAGTGTCATTAGAATTCGAAAATAAGCTTAAATAAAGAAAAGAATCATGTACAGTTCGTTTCACAAGTTTGATTTGAATGTATGAATTACACGCAATGAATGTGGTTAGAAATGACATTTGATTTACTTATAAGACAATCCTAATACACACAATCATCTTAGTGTCATTAGAATTCGAAAATAAGCTTATATAAAGAAAAGAATCATGCACAGTTCGTTTCACAAGTTTGATTTGAATGTATGAATTTGACGCAATGATTGTGGATAGAAATGACATTTGATTTACTTATAAGACAATCCTAACACACACAATCAACTTAGTGTCATTAGAATTCGAAAATAAGCTTATATGAAGAAAAGAGTCATGCACAGTTCGTTTCACAAGTTTGATTTGAATGTATGAATTACACGCAATGATTGTGGTTAGAAATGACATTTGATTTACTTTTAAGACAATCCTAATACACACAATCATCTTAGTGTCCTTAGAATTCGAATATAAGCTTAAAAGAAGAATAAAAGCATGCACAGTTCGTTTCACAAGTTTGATTTGAATGTATGAATAACATGCAATGAATGTGCTTAACAATCACATTTGTTTTACGTATATGACAATCCTAACACTCACAATCTTCTAAGTGTCATTAGAATTCGAAAATAAGCTTAAAAGAATAATAAAATCATGCACAGTTCATTTCACAAGTTCGAATTGAATGTATGAATAATACGTAATGAGCATGTTTAGAAATGACATTTGGTTTACTTATATGACAATCCTATCACACACAATCATCTTAGTGTCATTAGATTTCGAAATTAAGCTTAATAAAAAAATAGAAGCATGCACAGTTCATTTCACAAGTTTGAATTGAATGTATAAAGAACAAGCAATGACTGTGGTTAAAAATGACATTAGGTTTACGTATATGTCAATCTTAACACTCACAATCATCAAAGTGTAATTAGAATTCGAAAATAAACTTATATGAAGAAACGAATCATGCACTGTTCGTTTCACAAGTTTGATTTGAATGTATGAATTACACGCAATGATTGTGTTTAGAAATGACATTTGATTTACTTATAAGACAATCCTAACACACACAATCATCTTAGTGTCTTTAGAATTCGAAAATAAGCTTATATGAAGAAAAGAATCATGCACAGTTCGTTTCACAAGTTTGATTTGAATGTATGAATTACACGCAATGATTGTGGTTAGAAATGACATTTGATTTACTTTTAAGACAATCCTAATACACACAATCATCTTAGTGTCATTAGAATTCGAATATAAGCTTAAAAGAAGAATAAAAGCATGCACAGTTCGTTTCACAAGTTTGAGTTGAATGTATGAATAACATGCAATGAGTGTGGTTAAAAATCACATTCGTTTTACGTATATGACAATCCTACACTCACAATCATCTAAGTGTCATTAGAATTCGAAAATAAGCTTAAAAGAATAATAAAATCATGCAGAGTTTGTTTCAGAAGTTCGAATTGAATCTATGAATAACACGCAATATTAATGAGCGTATTTCGACATGACATTTGGTTTACTTATATGACAATCCTAACACACAAAATCATCTTAGTGTCATTAGATTTCGAAATTAAGCTTAATAGAAAAATAGAAGCATACACAGTTCATTTCACAAGTTTGAATTGAATGTATAAATAACACGCAATGACTGTGGTTAAAAATGACATTTGGATTACGTATATGTCAATCTTAACACTCACAATCATCAAAGTGTAATTAGAATTCGAAAATAAACTTCTATGAAGAAAAGAATCATGCACCGTTCGTTTCACAAGTTTGATTTGAATGTATGAATTACACGCAATGATTGTGGTTAGAAATGACATTTGATTTACTTATAAGACAATCCTAACACACACAATCATCATAGTGTCATTAGAATTCGAAAATAAGCTTATAAGAATAATAGAAGCATGCACAGTTCGTTTCACAAGTTTGATTTGAATGTATGAATAACATGCAATGAGTGTGGTTAAAAATGACATTTGTTTTATGTATATGACAATCCTAACACCCACAATCATCTAAGTGTTATTAGAATTCGAAAATAAGCTTAAAAGAATAATAGAAACGTGTATAGTTCATTTCACAAGTTTGATTTCAATGTATGAATAACACGCAATGAGTATGGTTAGAAATGACATTTGGTTTTTTTATACGACAATCCTAATACACACAATCATCTTACAGTTATTAGAATTCGAAAATAAACTTAAAAGAAGAATAGAAGCATGCACAGTTCGTTTCACAAGTTCGAATTGAATGTATGAATAATACGTAATGAGCATGTTTAGAAATGACATTTGGTTTACTTATATGACAATCCTAACACACACAATCATCTTAGTGTCATTAGAATTCGAAAATAAGCTTAAAAGGAGAATAGAAGCATGCACAGTTCGTTTCACAAGTTTGAATTGAATGTATGAATTACACACAATGAGTGTGGTTAAAAATGACATTTGTTTACGTGTAGGACAATCCTAACACTCACATCTATCTAACTGTCACTAGAATTCGAAAATATGCTTAAAAGAAGAATAGAAGCATGCACAGTTCGTTTCACAAGTTTGAATAGAATGTATGAATTACACACAATGAGTGTGGTTAAAAATGACATTTGGTTTACGTATATGACAATCCTAACACTCACAATCATCTAAGTGTCACTAGAATTCGAAAATATGCTTAAACGAAGAATAGAAGCATGCACAGTTCGTTTCACAAGTTCGAATTGAATGTATGAAAAATACGAAATGAGCATGTTTAGAAATGACATTTAGTTTACTTATATGACAATCCTAACACACACAATCATCTTAGTGTCATTAGAATTCGAAAATAAGCTTAAATAAAGAAAAGAATCATGTACAGTTCGTTTCACAAGTTTGATTTGAATGTATGAATTACACGCAATGAATGTGGTTAGAAATGACATTTGATTTACTTATAAGACAATCCTAATACACACAATCATCTTAGTGTCATTAGAATTCGAAAATAAGCTTATATAAAGAAAAGAATCATGCACAGTTCGTTTCACAAGTTTGATTTGAATGTATGAATTTGACGCAATGATTGTGGATAGAAATGACATTTGATTTACTTATAAGACAATCCTAACACACACAATCAACTTAGTGTCATTAGAATTCGAAAATAAGCTTATATGAAGAAAAGAGTCATGCACAGTTCGTTTCACAAGTTTGATTTGAATGTATGAATTACACGCAATGATTGTGGTTAGAAATGACATTTGATTTACTTTTAAGACAATCCTAATACACACAATCATCTTAGTGTCATTAGAATTCGAATATAAGCTTAAAAGAAGAATAAAAGCATGCACAGTTCGTTTCACAAGTTTGATTTGAATGTATGAATAACATGCAATGAATGTGCTTAACAATCACATTTGTTTTACGTATATGACAATCCTAACACTCACAATCTTCTAAGTGTCATTAGAATTCGAAAATAAGCTTAAAAGAATAATAAAATCATGCACAGTTCATTTCACAAGTTCGAATTGAATGTATGAATAATAAGTAATGAGCATGTTTAGAAATGATATTTGGTTTACTTATATGACAATCCTAACACACACAATCATCTTAGTGTCATTAGAATTCGAAAATAAGCTTAAAAGGAGAATAGAAGCATGCACCGTTTGTTTCACAAGTTTGAATTGAATGTATGAATTACTCACAATGAGTGTGGTTAAAAATGACATTTGGTTTACGTATATGACAATCCTAACACTCACAATTATCTAAGTGTCACTAGACTTCGAAAATATGCTTAAAAGAAGAATAGAAGCATGCACAGTTCGTTTCAAAAGTTCGAATTGAATATATGAATAATACGTAATGAGCATGTTGAGAAATGACATTTGGTTTACTTATATGATAATCCTAACACACACAATCATCTTAATGTCATTATAATTCGAAAATAAGCTTAAAAGAATAATAGAAGAATGCACAGTTCGTTTCACAAGTTTGAATTGAATGTATGAATTACACACAATGAGTGTGGTTAAAAATGACATTTGGTATACGTATATGACAATCCTAACACTCACAATCATCTAAGTGTCATTAGAATTCGAAAATAAAATTAAAAGAAGAATAGAAGCATGCACAGTTCGTTTCACAAGTTCGAATTGAATGTATGAATAATACGTAATGAGCATGTTTAGAAATGATATTTGGTTTACTTATATGACAATCCTAACACACACAATCATCTTAGTGTCATTAGAATTCGAAAATAAGCTTAAAAGGAGAATAGAAGCATGCACAGTTCGTTTCACAAGTTTGAATTGAATGTATGAATTACACACAATGAGTGTGGTTAAAAATGACATTTGGTTTACGTATATGACAATCCTAACACTCACAATCATCTAAGTGTCACTAGAATTCGAAAACATGCTTAAAAGAAGAATAGAAGCATGCACAGTTCGTTTCACAAGTTCGAATTGAATGTATGAAAAATACGAAATGAGCATGTTTAGAAATGACATTTGGTTATTTATATGACAATCCTAACACACACAATCATCTTAGTGTCATTATAATTCGAAAATAAGCTTAAATAAAGAAAAGAATCATGCACAGTTCGTTTCATAAGTTTGATTTGAATGTATGAATAACATGCAATGAGTGTGGTTAAAAATCACATTTGTTTTACGTATATGACAATCCTAACACTCAGAATTATCTAAGTGTCACTAGAATTCGAAAATATGCTTAAAAGAAGAATAGAAGCATGCACAGTTCGTTTCACAAGTTTGAATTGAATGTATGAATTACACACAATGAGTGTGGTTAAAAATGACATTTGGTTTACGTATATGACAATCCTAACACTCACAATCATCTAAGTGTCACTAGAATTCGAAAATATGCTTAAACGAAGAATAGAAGCATGCACAGTTCGTTTCACAAGTTCGAATTGAATGTATGAAAAATACGAAATGAGCATGTTTAGAAATGACATTTAGTTTACTTATATGACAATCCTAACACACACAATCATCTTAGTGTCATTAGAATTCGAAAATAAGCTTATATAAAGAAAAGAATCATGCACAGTTCGTTTCACAAGTTTGATTTGAATGTATGAATTACACGCAATGAATGTGGTTAGAAATGACATTTGATTTACTTATAAGACAATCCTAATACACACAATCATCTTAGTGTCATTAGAATTCGAAAATAAGCTTATATAAAGAAAAGAATCATGCACAGTTCGTTTCACAAGTTTGATTTGAATGTATGAATTTGACGCAATGATTGTGGATAGAAATGACATTTGATTTACTTATAAGACAATCCTAACACACACAATCAACTTAGTGTCATTAGAATTCGAAAATAAGCTTATATGAAGAAAAGAGTCATGCACAGTTCGTTTCACAAGTTTGATTTGAATGTATGAATTACACGCAATGATTGTGGTTAGAAATGACATTTGATTTACTTTTAAGACAATCCTAATACACACAATCATCTTAGTGTCATTAGAATTCGAATATAAGCTTAAAAGAAAAATAAAAGCATGCACAGTTCGTTTCACAAGTTTGATTTGAATGTATGAATAACATGCAATGAATGTGCTTAACAATCACATTTGTTTTACGTATATGACAATCCTAACACTCACAATCTTCTAAGTGTCATTAGAATTCGAAAATAAGCTTAAAAGAATAATAAAATCATGCACAGTTCATTTCACAAGTTCGAATTGAATGTATGAATAATATGTAATGAGCATGTTTAGAAATGATATTTGGTTTACTTATATGACAATCCTAACACACACAATCATCTTAGTGTCATTAGAATTCGAAAATAAGCTTAAAAGGAGAATAGAAGCATGCACCGTTTGTTTCACAAGTTTGAATTGAATGTATGAATTACTCACAATGAGTGTGGTTAAAAATGACATTTGGTTTACGTATATGACAATCCTAACACTCACAATTATCTAAGTGTCACTAGACTTTGAAAATATGCTTAAAAGAAGAATAGAAGCATGCACAGTTCGTTTCACAAGTTCGAATTGAATATATGAATAATACGAAATGAGCATGTTGAGAAATGACATTTGGTTTACTTATATGATAATCCTATCACACACAATCATCTTAGTGACATTTGAATTCGAAAATAAGCTTAAAAGGAGAATAGAAGCATGCACCGTTTGTTTCACAAGTTTGAATTGAATGTATGAATTACTCACAATGAGTGTGGTTAAAAATGACATTTGGTTTACGTATATGACAATCCTAACACTCACAATTATCTAAGTGTCACTAGACTTTGAAAATATGCTTAAAAGAAGAATAGAAGCATGCACAGTTCGTTTCACAAGTTCGAATTGAATATATGAATAATACGAAATGAGCATGTTGAGAAATGACATTTGGTTTACTTATATGATAATCCTATCACACACAATCATCTTAGTGTCATTAGAATTCGAAAATAAGCTTAAATAAAGAAAAGAATCATGCACAGTTCGTTTCACAAGTTTGATTTGAATGTATGAATTACACGCAATGAATGTGGTTAGAAATGACATTTGATTTACTTATAAGACAATCCTAATACACACAATCATCTTAGTGTCATTAGAATTCGAAAATAAGCTTATATAAAGAAAAGAATCATGCACAGTTCGTTTCACAAGTTTGATTTGAATGTATGAATTTGACGCAATGATTGTGGATAGAAATGACATTTGATTTACTTATAAGACAATCCTAACACACACAATCAACTTAGTGTCATTAGAATTCGAAAATAAGCTTATATGAAGAAAAGAGTCATGCACAGTTCGTTTCACAAGTTTGATTTGAATGTATGAAATACACGCAATGATTGTGGTTAGAAATGACATTTGATTTACTTTTAAGACAATCCTAATACACACAATCATCTTAGTGTCATTAGAATTCGAATATAAGCTTAAAAGAAGAATAAAAGCATGCACAGTTCGTTTCACAAGTTTGATTTGAATGTATGAATAACATGCAATGAATGTGCTTAACAATCACATTTGTTTTACGTATATGACAATCCTAACACTCACAATCTTCTAAGTGTCATTAGAATTCGAAAATAAGCTTAAAAGAATAATAAAATCATGCACAGTTCATTTCACAAGTTCGAATTGAATGTATGAATAATACGTAATGAGCATGTTTAGAAATGATATTTGGTTTACTTATATGACAATCCTAACACACACAATCATCTTAGTGTCATTAGAATTCGAAAATAAGCTTAAAAGGAGAATAGAAGCATGCACCGTTTGTTTCACAAGTTTGAATTGAATGTATGAATTACACACAATGAGTGTGGTTAAAAATGACATTTGGTTTACGTATATGACAATCCTAACACTCACAATTATCTAAGTGTCACTAGACTTCGAAAATATGCTTAAAAGAAGAATAGAAGCATGCACAGTTCGTTTCAAAAGTTCGAATTGAATATATGAATAATACGTAATGAGCATGTTGAGAAATGACATTTGGTTTACTTATATGATAATCCTAACACACACAATCATCTTAATGTCATTATAATTCGAAAATAAGCTTAAAAGAATAATAGAAGAATGCACAGTTCGTTTCACAAGTTTGAATTGAATGTATGAATTACACACAATGAGTGTGGTTAAAAATGACATTTGGTATACGTATATGACAATCCTAACACTCACAATCATCTAAGTGTCATTAGAATTCGAAAATAAAATTAAAAGAAGAATAGAAGCATGCACAGTTCGTTTCACAAGTTCGAATTGAATGTATGAATAATACGTAATGAGCATGTTTAGAAATGATATTTGGTTTACTTATATGACAATCCTAACACACACAATCATCTTAGTGTCATTAGAATTCGAAAATAAGCTTAAAAGGAGAATAGAAGCATGCACAGTTCGTTTCACAAGTTTGAATTGAATGTATGAATTACACACAATGAGTGTGGTTAAAAATGACATTTGGTTTACGTATATGACAATCCTAACACTCACAATCATCTAAGTGTCACTAGAATTCGAAAATATGCTTAAACGAAGAATAGAAGCATGCACAGTTCGTTTCACAAGTTCGAATTGAATGTATGAAAAATACGAAATGAGCATGTTTAGAAATGACATTTAGTTTACTTATATGACAATCCTAACACACACAATCATCTTAGTGTTATTAGAATTCGAAAATAAGCTTATATAAAGAAAAGAATCATGCACAGTTCGTTTCACAAGTTTGATTTGAATGTATGAATTACACGCAATGAATGTGGTTAGAAATGACATTTGATTTACTTATAAGACAATCCTAATACACACAATCATCTTAGTGTCATTAGAATTCGAAAATAAGCTTATATAAAGAAAAGAATCATGCACAGTTCGTTTCACAAGTTTGATTTGAATGTATGAATTTGACGCAATGATTGTGGATAGAAATGTCATTTGATTTACTTATAAGACAATCCTAACACACACAATCAACTTAGTGTCATTAGAATTCGAAAATAAGCTTATATGAAGAAAAGAATCATGCACAGTTCGTTTCACAAGTTTGATTTGAATGTATGAATTACACGCAATGATTGTGGTTAGAAATGACATTTGATTTACTTTTAAGACAATCCTAATACACACAATCATCTTAGTGTCATTAGAATTCGAATATAAGCTTAAAAGAAGAATAAAAGCATGCACAGTTCGTTTCACAAGTTTGATTTGAATGTATGAATAACATGCAATGAATGTGCTTAACAATCACATTTGTTTTACGTATATGACAATCCTAACACTCACAATCTTCTAAGTGTCATTAGAATTCGAAAATAAGCTTAAAAGAATAATAAAATCATGCACAGTTCATTTCACAAGTTCGAATTGAATGTATGAATAATACGTAATGAGCATGTTTAGAAATGATATTTGGTTTACTTATATGACAATCCTAACACACACAATCATCTTAGTGTCATTAGAATTCGAAAATAAGCTTAAAAGGAGAATAGAAGCATGCACCGTTTGTTTCACAAGTTTGAATTGAATGTATGAATTACTCACAATGAGTGTGGTTAAAAATGACATTTGGTTTACGTATATGACAATCCTAACACTCACAATTATCTAAGTGTCACTAGACTTTGAAAATATGCTTAAAAGAAGAATAGAAGCATGCACAGTTCGTTTCACAAGTTCGAATTGAATATATGAATAATACGAAATGAGCATGTTGAGAAATGACATTTGGTTTACTTATATGATAATCCTATCACACACAATCATCTTAGTGTCATTAGATTTCGAAATTAAGCTTAATAAAAAAATAGAAGCATGCACAGTTCATTTCACAAGTTTGAATTGAATGTATAAAGAACAAGCAATGACTGTGGTTAAAAATGACATTAGGTTTACGTATATGTCAATCTTAACACTCACAATCATCAAAGTGTAATTAGAATTCGAAAATAAACTTATATGAAGAAAAGAATCATGCACCTTTCGTTTCACAAGTTTGATTTGAATGTATGAATTACACGCAATGATTGTGTTTAGAAATGACATTTGATTTACTTATAAGACAATCCTAACACACACAATCATCTTAGTGTCTTTAGAATTCGAAAATAAGCTTATATGAAGAAAAGAATCATGCACAGTTCGTTTCACAAGTTTGATTTGAATGTATGAATTACACGAAATGATTGTGGTTAGAAATGACATTTGATTTACTTTTAAGACAATCCTAATACACACAATCATTTTAGTGTCATTAGAATTCGAATATAAGCTTAAAAGAAGAATAAAAGCATGCACAGTTCGTTTCACAAGTTTGAGTTGAATGTATGAATAACATGCAATGAGTGTATTTAAAAATCACATTCGTTTTACGTATATGACAATCCTACACTCACAATCATCTAAGTGTCATTAGAATTCGAAAATAAGCTTAAAAGAATAATAAAATCATGCAGAGTTTGTTTCAGAAGTTCGAATTGAATCTATGAATAACACGCAATATTAATGAGCGTATTTCGACATGACATTTGGTTTACTTATATGACAATCCTAACACACAAAATCATCTTAGTGTCATTAGATTTCGAAATTAAGCTTAATAGAAAAATAGAAGCATACACAGTTCATTTCACAAGTTTGAATTGAATGTATAAATAACACGCAATGACTGTGGTTAAAAATGACATTTGGATTACGTATATGTCAATCTTAACACTCACAATCATCAAAGTGTAATTAGAATTCGAAAATAAACTTATATGAAGAAAAGAATCATGCACCGTTCGTTTCACAAGTTTGATTTGAATGTATGAATTACACGCAATGATTGTGGTTAGAAATGACATTTGATTTACTTATAAGACAATCCTAACACACACAATCATCATAGTGTCATTAGAATTCGAAAATAAGCTTATAAGAATAATAGAAGCATGCACAGTTCGTTTCACAAGTTTGATTTGAATGTATGAATAACATGCAATGAGTGTGGTTAAAAATGACATTTGTTTTATGTATATGACAATCCTAACACCCACAATCATCTAAGTGTTATTAGAATTCGAAAATAAGCTTAAAAGAATAATAGAAACGTGTATAGTTCATTTCACAAGTTTGATTTCAATGTATGAATAACACGCAATGAGTATGGTTAGAAATGACATTTGGTTTTTTTATACGACAATCCTAATACACACAATCATCTTAGAGTTATTAGAATTCGAAAATAAACTTAAAAGAAGAATAGAAGCATGCACAGTTCGTTTCACAAGTTCGAATTGAATGTATGAATAATACGTAATGAGCATGTTTAGAAATGACATTTGGTTTACTTATATGACAATCCTAACACACACAATCATCTTAGTGTCATTAGAATTCGAAAATAAGCTTAAAAGGAGAATAGAAGCATGCACAGTTCGTTTCACAAGTTTGAATTGAATGTATGAATTACACACAATGAGTGTGGTTAAAAATGACATTTGTTTACGTGTAGGACAATCCTAACACTCACATCTATATAACTGTCACTAGAATTCGAAAATATGCTTAAAAGAAGAATAGAAGCATGTACAGTTCGTTTCACAAGTTTGAATAGAATGTATGAATTACACACAATGAGTGTGGTTAAAAATGACATTTGGTTTACGTATATGACAATCCTAACACTCACAATCATCTAAGTGTCACTAGAATTCGAAAATATGCTTAAACGAAGAATAGAAGCATGCACAGTTCGTTTCACAAGTTCGAATTGAATGTATGAAAAATACGAAATGAGCATGTTTAGAAATGACATTTAGTTTACTTATATGACAATCCTAACACACACAATCATCTTAGTGTCATTAGAATTCGAAAATAAGCTTAAATAAAGAAAAGAATCATGCACAGTTCGTTTCACAAGTTTGATTTGAATGTATGAATTACACGCAATGAATGTGGTTAGAAATGACATTTGATTTACTTATAAGACAATCCTAATACACACAATCATCTTAGTGTCATTAGAATTCGAAAATAAGCTTATATAAAGAAAAGAATCATGCACAGTTCGTTTCACAAGTTTGATTTGAATGTATGAATTTGACGCAATGATTGTGGATAGAAATGACATTTGATTTACTTATAAGACAATCCTAACACACACAATCAACTTAGTGTCATTAGAATTCGAAAATAAGCTTATATGAAGAAAAGAGTCATGCACAGTTCGTTTCACAAGTTTGATTTGAATGTATGAATTACACGTAATGATTGTGGTTAGAAATGACATTTGATTTACTTTTAAGACAATCCTAATACACACAATCATCTTAGTGTCATTAGAATTCGAATATAAGCTTAAAAGAAGAATAAAAGCATGCACAGTTCGTTTCACAAGTTTGATTTGAATGTATGAATAATACGTAATGAGCATGTTTAGAAATGATATTTGGTTTACTTATATGACAATCCTAACACACACAATCATCTTAGTGTCATTAGAATTCGAAAATAAGCTTAAAAGGAGAATAGAAGCATGCACAGTTCGTTTCACAAGTTTGAATTGAATGTATGAATTACACACAATGAGTGTGGTTAAAAATGACATTTGGTATACGTATATGACAATCCTAACACTCACAATCATCTAAGTGTCATTAGAATTCGAACATAAAATTAAAAGAAGAATAGAAGCATGCACAGTTCGTTTCACAAGTTCGAATTGAATGTATGAATAATACGTAATGAGCATGTTTAGAAATGATATTTGGTTTACTTATATGACAATCCTAACACACACAATCATCTTAGTGTCATTAGAATTCGAAAATAAGCATAAAAGGAGAATAGAAGCATGCACATTTCGTTTCACAAGTTTGAATTGAATGTATGAATTACACACAATGAGTGTGGTTAAAAATGACATTTGGTTTACGTATATGACAATCCTAACACTCACAATCATCTAAGTGTCACTAGAATTCGAAAATATGCTTAAAAGAAGAATAGAAGCATGCACAGTTCGTTTCACAAGTTCGAATTGAATGTATGAAAAATACGAAATGAGCATGTTTAGAAATGACATTTGGTTATTTATATGACAATCCTAACACACACAATCATCTTGGTGTCATTATAATTCAAAAATAAGCTTAAATAAAGAAAAGAATCATGCACAGTTCGTTTCACAAGTTTGATTTGAATGTATGAATAACATGCAATGAGTGTGGTTAAAAATCACATTTGTTTTACGTATATGACAATCCTAACACTCAGAATTATCTAAGTGTCACTAGAATTCGAAAATATGCTTAAACGAAGAATAGAAGCATGCACAGTTCGTTTCACAATTTCGAATTGAATGTATGAAAAATACGAAATGAGCATGTTTAGAAATGACATTTAGTTTACTTATATGACAATCCTAACACACAAAATCATCTTAGTGTCATTAGAATTCGAAAATAAGCTTATATAAAGAAAAGAATCATGCACAGTTCGTTTCACAAGTTTGATTTGAATGTATGAATTACACGCAATGAATGTGGTTAGAAATGACATTTGATTTACTTATAAGACATTCCTAATATACACAATCATCTTAGTGTCATTAGAATTCGAAAATAAGCTTATATAAAGAAAAGAATCATGCACAGTTCGTTTCACAAGTTTGATTTGAATGTATGAATAACATGCAATGAGTGTGGTTAACAATCACATTTGTTTTACGTATATGACAATCCTAACACCCACAATCATCTAAGTGTCATTAGAATTCGAAAATAAGCTTAAAACAAGAATAGAAGCGTGTATAGTTTATTTCACAAGTTTAATTTCAATGTATGAATAACACGCAATGAGTATGGTTAGAAATGACCTTTGGTTTTTTTATACGACAATCCTAATACACACAATCATCATAGAGTTATTAGAATTCGAAAATAAACTTAAAAGAAGAATAGAAGCATGCACAGTTCGTTTCACAAGTTCGAATTGAATGTATGAATAATACGTAATGAGCATGTTTAGAAATGACATTTGGTTTACTTATATGACAATCCTAACACACACAATCATCTTAGTGTCATTAGAATTCGAAAATAAGCTTAAAAGGAGAATAGAAGCATGCACAGTTCGTTTCACAAGTTTGAATTGAATGTATGAATTACACACAATGAGTGTGGTTAAAAATGACATTTGGTTTACGTATAGGACAATCCTAACACTCACAATTAGATAACTGTCACTAGAATTCGAAAATATGCTTAAAAGAAGAATAGAAGCATGCACAGTTCGTTTCACAAGTTTGAATAGAATGTATGAATTACACACAATGAGTGTGGTTAAAAATGACATTTGGTTTACGTATATGACAATCCTAACACTCACAATCATCTAAGTGTCACTAGAATTCGAAAATATGCTTAAAAGAAGAATAGAAGCATGCACAGTTCGTTTCACAAGTTTCGATTGAATATGTGAATAACACGCAATGAGAATGTTTAGAAATGACAATTGTCTTAGTTATATGACAATCCTAACACACACAATCATGTTAGTGTCATTATAATTCGAAAATAAGCTTAAAAGAAGAATAGAAGCGTTCATAGTTCATTTCACAGGTTTGATTTCAATGTATGAATAACATGCAATGAGTATGGTTAGAAATGGCATTTGGTTTTTTTATACGACAATCCTAATACACATAATCATCTTAGAGTTATTAGAATTCGAAAATAAAATTAAAAGAAAAATAGAAGCATGCACAGTTCGTTTCACAAGTTCGAATTGAATGTATGAATAATACGTAATGAGCATGTTTAGAAATGATATTTGGTTTACTTATATGACAATCCTAACACACACAATCATCTTAGTGTCATTAGAATTCGAAAATAAGCTTAAAAGTAGAATAGAAGCATGCACAGTTCGTTTCACAAGTTTGAATTGAATGCATGAATTACACACAATGAGTGTGGTTAAAAACGACATTTGGTTTACGTATATGACAATCCTAACACTCACAATCATATAAGTGTCACTAGAATTCGAAAATATGCTTAAAAGAAGAATAGAAGCATGCACAGTTCGTTTCACAAGTTCGAATTGAATGTATGAATAATACGTATTGATCATGTTTAGAAATGACATTTGGTTTACTTATATGACAATCCCAACACACACAATCATCTTAGTGTCATTAGAATTCGAAAATAAGCTTAAAAGGAGAATAGAAGCATGCACCGTTTGTTTCACAAGTTTGAATTGAATGTATGAATTACACACAATGAGTGTGGTTAAAAATGACATTTGGTTTACGTATATGACAATCCTTACACTCACAATTATCTAAGTGTCACTAGACTTCGAAAATATGCTTAAAAGAAGAATAGAAGCATGCACAGTTCGTTTCACAAGTTCGAATTGAATATATGAATAATACGTAATGAGCATGTTGAGAAATGACATTTGGTTTACTTATATGATAATCCTAACACACACAATCATCTTAATGTCATTATAATTCGAAAATAAGCTTAAAAGAATAATAGAAGCATGCACAGTTCGTTTCACAAGTTTGAATTGAATGTATGAATTACACACAATGAGTGTGGTTAAAAATGACATTTGGTATACGTATATGACAATCCTAACACTCACAATCATCTAAGTGTCATTAGAATTCGAAAATAAAATTAAAAGAAGAATAGAAGCATGCACAGTTCGTTTCGCAACTTCGAATTGAATGTATGAATAATACGTAATGAGCATGTTTAGAAATGATATTTGGTTTACTTATATGACAATCCTAACACACAAAATCATCTTAGTGTCATTAGAATTTGAAAATAAGCTTAAAAGGAGAATAGAAGCATGCACAGTTTGTTTCACAAGTTTGAATTGAATGTATGAATTACACACAATGAGTGTGGTTAAAAATGGCATTTGGTTTACGTATATGACAATCCTAACACTCACAATCATCTAAGTGTCACTAGAATTCGAAAATATGCTTAAAAGAAGAATAGAAGCATGCACAGTTCGTTTAACAAGTTCGAATTGAATGTATGAATAATACGTAGTGATGTTTAGAAATGACATTTGGTTTACTTATATGACAATCCTAACACACACAATCATCTTAGTGTGATTAGAATTCGAAAATAAGCTTAAAAGAAGAATAGAAGCATGCACAGTTCGTTTCACAAGTTTGTATTGAATGTATGAATTACACACAATGAGTGTGGTTAAAAATGACATTTGGTTTACGTATATGACAATCCTAACACTCACAATCATCTAAGTGTCACTAGAATTCGACAATATGCTTAATAGAAGAATAGAAGCATGCAAAGTTCGTTTAACAAGTTCGAATTGAATGTATGAATAATACGAAATGAGCATGTTTAGAAATGACATTTGGTTTACTTATATGACAATCCTAACACACACAATCATCTTAGTGTCATTAGAATTCGAAAATAAGCTTATATGAAGAAAAGAATCATGCACCGTTCGTTTCACAAGTTTGATTTGAATGTATGAATTACACGCAATGATTGTGGTTAGAAATGACATTTGATTTACTTATAAGACAATCCAAACACACACAATCATCTTAGTGTCTTTAGAATTCGAAAATAAGCTAAAAAGAAGAATATAAGCATGCACAGTTCGTTTCACAAGTTTGATTTGAATTTATGAATAACATGCAATCGGTGTGGTTAAAAATTACACTTGTTTTACATATATGACAATCGTAACACCAACAATCATCTAAGTGTCATTAGAATTTGAAAATAAGCTTAAAAGAAGAATAAAAGCATGCACAGTTTGTTTCACAAGTTCGAATTGAATCTATGAATAACACGCAATATTAATGAGCGTATTTAGACATGACATTTTGTTTACTTATATGAGAATCCTAACACATACAATCATCTTAGTGTCATTAGAATTCGAAAATAAGCTTATAAGAATAATAGAAGAATGCACAGTTCGTTTCACAAGTTTGATTTGAATGTATGAATAACATGCAATGAGTGTGGTTAAAAATGACATTTGTTTTATGTATATGACAATCCTAACACCCACAATCATCTAAGTGTCATTAGAATTCGAAAATAAGCTTAAAAGAAGAATAGAAGCGTGTATAGTTCATTTCACAAGTTTGATTTCAATGTATGAATAACATGCAATGAGTATGGTTAGAAATGACATTTGGTTTTTTTATACGACAATCCTAATACACACAATCATCTTAGAGCTATTAGAATTCGAAAATAAAATTAAAAGAAGAATAGAAGCATGCACAAATCGTTTCACAAGTTCGAATTGAATGTATGAATAATACGTAATGAGCATGTTTAGAAATGATATTTGGTTTACTTATATGACAATCCTAACACACACAATCATCTTAGTGTCATTAGAATTCGAAAATAAGCTTAAAAGGAGAATAGAAGCATACACAGTTCGTTTCACAAGTTTGAATTGAATGTATGAATTACACACAATGAGTGTGGTTAAAAATGACATTTGGTTTACGTATATGACAATCCTAACACTCACAATCATATAAGTGTCACTAGAATTCGAAAATATGTTTAAAAGAAAAACAGAAGCATGCACAGTTCGTTTCACAAGTTTGAATTGAATGTATGAATTACACACAATGAGTGTGGTTAAAAACGACATTTGGTTTACGTATATGACAATCCTAACACTCACAATCATATAAGTGTCACTAGAATTCGAAAATATGCTTAAAAGAAGAATAGAAGCATGCACAGTTCGTTTCACAAGTTCGAATTGAATGTATGAATAATACGTATTGATCATGTTTAGAAATGACATTTGGTTTACTCATATGACAATCTCAACACACACAATCATCTTAGTGTCATTAGAATTCGAAAATAAGCATAAAAGGAGAATAGAAGCATGCACAGTTCGTTTCACAAGTTTGAATTGAATGTATGAAATACACACAATGAGTGTGGTTAAAAATGGCATTTGGTTTACGTATATGACAATCCTAACACTCATAATCATCTAAGTGTCACTAGAATTCGAAAATATGCTTAAAAGAAGAATAGAAGCATGCACAGTTCGTTTCGCAACTTCGAATTGAATGTATGAATAATACGTAATGAGCATGTTTAGAAATGATATTTGGTTTAATTATATGACAATCCCAACACACACAATCATCTTAGTGTCATTAGAATTCGAAAATAAGCATAAAAGGAGAATAGAAGTATGCACAGTTCGTTTCACAAGTTTGAATTGAATGTATGAATTACATACAATGAGTGTGGTTAAAAATGACATTTGGTTTAAGTATATGACAATCCTAACACTCACAATCATATAAGTGTCACTAGAATTCGAAAATATGTTTAAAAGAAAAATAGAAGCATGCACAGTTCGTTTCACAAGTTTGAATTGAATGTATGAATTACACACAATGAGTGTGGTTAAAAACGACATTTGGTTTACGTATATGACAATCCTAACACTCACAATCATATAAGTGTCACTAGAATTCGAAAATATGCTTAAAAGAAGAATAGAAGCATGCACAGTTCGTTTCGCAACTTCGAATTGAATGTATGAATAATACGTAATGAGCATGTTTAGAAATGATATTTGGTTTACTTATATGACAATCCTAACACACACAATCATCTTAGTGTCATTAGAATTCGAAAATGAGCTTAAAAGGAGAATAGAAGCATGCACAGTTCGTTTCACAAGTTTGAATTGAATGTATGAATTACACACAATGAGTGTGGTTAAAAATGACATTTGGTTTACGTATATGACAATCCTAACACTCACAATCATATAAGTGTCACTCGAATTCGAAAATATGTTTAAAAGAAAAATAGAAGCATGCACAGTTCGTTTCACAAGTTTGAATTGAATGTATGAATTACACACAATGAGTGTGGTTAAAAACGACATTTGGTTTACGTATATGACAATCCTAACACTCACAATCATATAAGTGTCACTAGAATTCGAAAATATGCTTAAAAGAAGAATAGAAGCATGCACAGTTCGTTTCACAAGTTCGAATTGAATGTATGAATAATACGTATTGATCATGTTTAGAAATGACATTTGGTTTACTTATATGACAATCCCAACACACACAATCATCTTAGTGTCATTAGAATTCGAAAATAAGCATAAAAGGAGAATAGAAGCATGCACAGTTCGTTTCACAAGTTTGAATTGAATGTATGAAATACACACAATGAGTGTGGTTAAAAATGGCATTTGGTTTACGTATATGACAATCCTAACACTCACAATCATCTAAGTGTCACTAGAATTCGAAAATATGCTTAAAAGAAGAATAGAAGCATGCACAGTTCGTTTCGCAACTTCGAATTGAATGTATGAATAATACGTAATGAGCATGTTTAGAAATGACATTTGGTTTACTTATATGACAATCCTAACACACAAAATCATCTTAGTGTCATTAGAATTTGAAAATAAGCTTAAAAGGAGAATAGAAGCATGCACAGTTTGTTTCACAAGTTTGAATTGAATATATGAATTACACACAATGAGTGTGGTTAAAAATGGCATTTGGTTTACGTATATGACAATCCTAACACTCACAATCATCTAAGTGTCACTAGAATTCGAAAATATGCTTAAAAGAAGAATAGAAGCATGCACAGTTCGTTTCACAAGTTCGAATTGAATGTATGAATAATACGTATTGATCATGTTTAGAAATGACATTTGGTTTACTTATATGACAATCCCAACACACACAATCATCTTAGTGTCATTAGAATTCGAAAATAAGCATAAAAGGAGAATAGAAGCATGCACAGTTCGTTTCACAAGTTTGAATTGAATGTATGAAATACACACAATGAGTGTGGTTAAAAATGGCATTTGGTTTACGTATATGACAATCCTAACACTCACAATCATCTAAGTGTCACTAGAATTCGAAAATATGCTTAAAAGAAGAATAGAAGCATGCACAGTTCGTTTCGCAACTTCGAATTGAATGTATGAATAATACGTAATGAGCATGTTTAGAAATGACATTTGGTTTACTTATATGACAATCCTAACACACAAAATCATCTTAGTGTCATTAGAATTTGAAAATAAGCTTAAAAGGAGAATAGAAGCATGCACAGTTTGTTTCACAAGTTTGAATTGAATATATGAATTACACACAATGAGTGTGGTTAAGAATGGCATTTGGTTTACGTATATGACAATCCTAACACTCACAATCATCTAAGTGTCACTAGAATTCGAAAATATGCTTAAAAGAAGAATAGAAGCATGCACAGTTCGTTTCGCAACTTCGAATTGAATGTATGAATAATACGTAATGAGCATGTTTAGAAATGATATTTGGTTTACTTATATGACAATCCTAACACACAAAATCATCTTAGTGTCATTAGAATTTGAAAATAAGCTTAAAAGGAGAATAGAAGCATGCACAGTTTGTTTCACAAGTTTGAATTGAATGTATGAATTACACACAATGAGTGTGGTTAAAAATGGCATTTGGTTTACGTATATGACAATCCTAACACTCACAATCATCTAAGTGTCACTAGAATTCGAAAATATGCTTAAAAGAAGAATAGAAGCATGCACAGTTCGTTTAACAAGTTCGAATTGAATGTATGAATAATACGTAGTGATGTTTAGAAATGACATTTGGTTTACTTATATGACAATCCTAACACACACAATCATCTTAGTGTCATTAGAATTCGAAAATAAGCTTAAAAGAAGAATAGAAGCATGCACAGTTCGTTTCACAAGTTTGTATTGAATGTATGAATTACACACAATGAGTGTGGTTAAAAATGACATTTGGTTTACGTATATGACAATCCTAACACTCACAATCATCTAAGTGTCACTAGAATTCGACAATATGCTTAATAGAAGAATAGAAGCATGCAAAGTTCGTTTAACAAGTTCGAATTGAATGTATGAATAATACGAAATGAGCATGTTTAGAAATGACATTTGGTTTACTTATATGACAATCCTAACACACACAATCATCTTAGTGTCATTAGAATTCGAAAATAAGCTTATATGAAGAAAAGAATCATGCACCGTTCGTTTCACAAGTTTGATTTGAATGTATGAATTACACGCAATGATTGTGGTTAGAAATGACATTTGATTTACTTATAAGACAATCCAAACACACACAATCATCTTAGTGTCTTTAGAATTCGAAAATAAGCTAAAAAGAAGAATATAAGCATGCACAGTTCGTTTCACAAGTTTGATTTGAATTTATGAATAACATGCAATCGGTGTGGTTAAAAATTACACTTGTTTTACATATATGACAATCGTAACACCAACAATCATCTAAGTGTCATTAGAATTTGAAAATAAGCTTAAAAGAAGAATAAAAGCATGCACAGTTTGTTTCACAAGTTCGAATTGAATCTATGAATAACACGCAATATTAATGAGCGTATTTAGACATGACATTTGGTTTACTTATATGAGAATCCTAACACATACAATCATCTTAGTGTCATTAGAATTCGAAAATAAGCTTATAAGAATAATAGAAGAATGCACAGTTCGTTTCACAAGTTTGATTTGAATGTATGAATATCATGCAATGAGTGTGGTTAAAAATGACATTTGTTTTATGTATATGACAATCCTAACACCCACAATCATCTAAGTGTCATTAGAATTCGAAAATAAGCTTAAAAGAAGAATAGAAGCGTGTATAGTTCATTTCACAAGTTTGATTTCACTGTATGAATAACATGCAATGAGTATGGTTAGAAATGACATTTGGTTTTTTTATACGACAATCCTAATACACACAATCATCTTAGAGCTATTAGAATTCGAAAATAAAATTAAAAGAAGAATAGAAGCATGCACAAATCGTTTCACAAGTTCGAATTGAATGTATGAATAATACGTAATGAGCATGTTTAGAAATGATATTTGGTTTACTTATATGACAATCCTAACACACACAATCATCTTAGTGTCATTAGAATTCGAAAATAAGCTTAAAAGGAGAATAGAAGCATACACAGTTCGTTTCACAAGTTTGAATTGAATGTATGAATTACACACAATGAGTGTGGTTAAAAATAACATTTGGTTTACGTATATGACAATCCTAACACTCACAATCATATAAGTGTCACTAGAATTCGAAAATATGTTTAAAAGAAAAACAGAAGCATGCACAGTTCGTTTCACAAGTTTGAATTGAATGTATGAATTACACACAATGAGTGTGGTTAAAAACGACATTTGTTTTACGTATATGACAATCCTAACACTCACAATCATATAAGTGTCACTAGAATTCGAAAATAAAATTAAAAGAAGAATAGAAGCATGCACAGTTCGTTTCACAAGTTCGAATTGAATGTATGAATAATACGTATTGATCATGTTTAGAAATGACATTTGGTTTACTTATATGGCAATCCCAACACACACAATCATCTTAGTGTCATTAGAATTCGAAAATAAGCATAAAAGGAGAATAGAAGCATGCACAGTTCGTTTCACAAGTTTGAATTGAATGTATGAATTACACACAATGAGTGTGGTTAAAAATGACATTTGGTTTAAGTATATGACAATCCTAACACTCACAATCATATAAGTGTCACTAGAATTCGAAAATATGTTTAAAAGAAAAATAGAAGCATGCACAGTTCGTTTCACAAGTTTGAATTGAATGTATGAATTACACACAATGAGTGTGGTTAAAAACGACATTTGGTTTACGTATATGACAATCCTAACACTCACTATCATATAAGTGTCACTAGAATTCGAAAATATGCTTAAAAGAAGAATAGAAGCATGCACAGTTCGTTTCACAAGTTCGAATTGAATGTATGAATAATACGTATTGATCATGTTTAGAAATGACATTTGGTTTACTTATATGACAATCCCAACACACACAATCATCTTAGTGTCATTAGAATTCGAAAATAAGCATAAAAGGAGAATAGAAGCATGCACAGTTCGTTTCACAAGTTTGAATTGAATGTATGAAATACACACAATGAGTGTGGTTAAAAATGACATTTGGTTTACGTATATGACAATCCTAACACTCACAATTATCTAAGTGTCACTAGAATTCGAAAACATGGTTAAAAGAAGAATAGAAGCATGCACAGTTCGTTTCACAAGTTCGAATTGAATATATGAATAATACGTAATGAGCATGTTGAGAAATGACATTTGGTTTACTTATACGACAATCCTAACACACACAATCATCTTAGTGTCATTATAATTCAAAAATAAGCTTAAAAGAATAATAGAAACATGCATAGTTCGTTTCACAAGTTTCATTTGAATGTATGAATAACATGCAATGTGTGTGGTTAAAAATCAAATTTGTTTTACGTATATGACAATCCTAACACTCACAATCATCTAAGTGTCATTAGAATTCGAAAATAAGCTTAAAAGAAGAATAGAAGCGTGTATAGTTCATTTCACAAGTTTGATTTCAATGTATGAATAACATGCAATGAGTATGGTTAGAAATGACATTTGGTTTTTTTATACGACAATCCTAATACACACAATCATCTTAGAGCTATTAGAATTCGAAAATAAAATTAAAAGAAGAATAGAAGCATGCACAAATCGTTTCACAAGTTCGAATTGAATGTATGAAAAATACGAAATGAGCATGTTTAGAAATGACATTAGGTTACTTATATGACAATCCTAACACACACAATCATCTTAGTGTCATTATAATTCGAAAATAAGCTTAAAAGAATAATAGAAGCATGCACAGTTCGTTTCACAAGTTTCATTTGAATGTATGAAAAACATGCAATGAGTGTGGTTAAAAATCACATTTGTTTTACGTATATGGCAATCCTAACACTCACAATCATCTAAGTGTCACTAGAATTCGAAAATATGCTTAAAAGAAGAATAGAAGCGTGCACAGTTCGTTTCCCAAGTTCGAATTGAATGTATGAATAATACGTAATCAGCATGTTTAGAAATGACATTTGGTTTAATTATATGACAATCCTAACACACACAATCATCTTAGTGTCATTAGAATTCGAAAATAAGCTTAAAAGAAGAATAAAAGCGTGTATAGTTCATTTCACAAGTTTGATTTCAATGTATGAATAACACGCAATGAGTATGGTTAGAAATGACATTTGGTTTTTTTATACGACAATCATAATACACACAATCATCTTAGAGTTATTAGAATTCGAAAATAATCTTCAAAGAAGAATAGAAGCATGCACAGTTCGTTTCACAAGTTCGAATTGTATGTATGAATAATATGTAATGAGCATGTTTAGAAATGACATTTGGTTTACTTATATGACAATCCGAACACACACAATCATCTTAGTGTCATTAGAATTAAAAAATAAGCTTAAAAGGAGAATAGAAGCATGCACAGTTCGTTTCACAAGTTAGAATTGAATGTATTAATTACACACAATAAGTGTGGTTAAAAATGACATTTTGGTTTACGTATATGACAATCCTAACACTCACAATTATCTAAGTGTCACTAGAATTCGGAAATATGCTTAAAAGAAGAATAGAAGTATGCACAGTTCGTTTCACAAGTTCGAATTGAATGTATGAATAATACGTAATGAGCATGTTGAGAAATAACAATTGGTTTACTTATATGACAATCCTAACACACACAATCATCTTAGTGTCATTATAATTCGAAAATAAGATTAAAAGAATAATTGAAGCATGCACAATTTGTTTCACAAGTTTGATTTGAATGTATGAATAACATGCAATGAGTGTGGTTAAAAATCACATTTGTTTTACGTATATGACAATCCTAACACTCACAATCATCTAAGTGTCATTAGAATTCGAAAATAAGCTTAAAAGAAGAATAAAAGCGTGTATAGTTCATTTCACAAGTTTGATTTCAATGTATGAATAACACGCAATGAGTATGGTTAGAAATGACATTTGGTTTTTTTATACGACAATCCTAATACACACAATCATCTTAGAGTTATTAGAATTCGAAAATAATCTTCAAAGAAGAATAGAAGCATGCACAGTTCGTTTCACAAGTTTGAATTGAATGTATGAATTACACACAATGAGTGTGGTTAAAAATGACATTTGGTTTACTTATATGACAATCCTAACACACACAATCATCTTAGTGTCATAAGAATTCAAAAATAAGATTAAAAGGAGAATAGAAGCATGCACAGTTCGGTTCACAAGTTTGAATTGAATGTATGAATTACACACAATGAGTGTGGTTAAAAATGACATTTGGTTTACGTATATGACAATCCTAACACTCACAATTATCTAAGTGTCACTAGAATTCGAAAATATGCTTAAAAGAAGAATAGAAGCATGCACAGTTCGTTTCACAAGTTCGAATTGAATGTATGAATAATACGTAATGAGCATGTTGAGAAATGACATTCGGTTTACTTATATGACAATCCTAACACACACAATCATCTTAGTGTCATTATAATTCGAAAATAAGCTTAAAAGAATAATATAAGCATGCACAGTTCGTTTCACAAGTTTCATTTGAATGTATGAATAACATGCAATGAGTGTGGTTAAAAATCACATTTGTTTTACGTATATGACAATCCTAACACTCACAATCATCTAAGTGTCATTAGAATTCGAAAATAAGCTTAAAAGAAGAATAGAAGCGTGTATAGTTCATTTCACAAGTTTGATTTCAATGTATGAATAACATGCAATGAGTTTGGTTAGAAATGACATTTGGTTTTTTTATACTACAATCCTAATACACACAATCATCTTACAGTTATTAGAATTCGAAAATAAAATTAAAAGAAGAATAGAAGCATGCACAGTTCGTTTCACAAGTTCAAATTGAATGTATGAATAATACGTAATGAGCATGTTTAGAAATGATATTTGGTTTACTTATATGACAATCCTAACACAGACAATCATCTTAGTGTCATTAGAATTCGAAAATAAGCTTAAAAGGAGAATAGAAGCATGCACAGTTCGTTTCAAAAGTTTGAATTGAATGTATGAATTACACACAATGAGTGTGGTTAAAAATGACATTTGGTTTACGTATATGACAATCCTAACACTCACTATCATCTAAGTGTCACTAGAATTCGAAAATATGCATAAAAGAAGAATAGAAGCATGCATAGTTCGTTTCACAAGTTTGAATTGAATGTATGAATTACACACAATAAGTGTGGTTAAAAATGACATTTGGTTTACGTATATGACAATCCTAACACTCACAATCATCTAAGTGTCACTAGAATTCGAAAATATGCTTAAAAGAAGAATAGAAGCATGCACAGTTCGTTTCACAAGTTCGAATTGAATGTATGAAAAATACAAAATGAGCATGTTTAGAAATGACATTTGGTTACTTATATGACAATCCTAACACACACAATCATCTTAGTGTCATTATAATTCGAAAATAAGCTTAAAAGAATATTAGAAGCATGCACAGTTCGTTTCACAAGTTTCATTTGAATGTATGAATAACATGCAATGAGTGTGGTTAAAAATCACATTTGTTTAACGTATATGACAATCCTAACACTCACAATCATCTAAGTGTCATTAGAATTCGAAAATAAGCTTAAAAGAAGAATAGAAGCGTGTATAGTTCATTTCACAAGTTTGATTTCAATGTGTGAATAACATGCAATGAGTATGGTTAGAAATGACATTTGGTTTTTTTATACGACAATCCTAATACACGCAATCATCTTAGAGTTATTAGAATTCGAAAATAAAATTAAAAGAAGAATAGAACCATGCACAATTCGTTTCACAAGTTCGAATTGAATGTATGAATAATACGTAATGAGCATGTTTAGAAATGACATTTGGTTTACTTATATGGCAATCCCAACACACACAATCATCTTAGTGTCATTAGAATTCGAAAATAAGCATAAAAGGAGAATAGAAGCATGCACAGTTCGTTTCACAAGTTTGAATTGAATGTATGAATTACACACAATGAGTGTGGTTAAAAATGACATTTGGTTTAAGTATATGACAATCCTAACACTCACAATCATATAAGTGTCACTAGAATTCGAAAATATGTTTAAAAGAAAAATAGAAGCATGCACAGTTCGTTTCACAAGTTTGAATTGAATGTATGAATTACACACAATGAGTGTGGTTAAAAACGACATTTGATTTACTTATATGACAATCCTAACACACACAATCATCTTAGTGTCATTAGAATTCGAAAATAAGCTTAAAAGAAGAATAAAAGCATGCATAGTTCGTTTCACAAGTTTGATTTGAATGTATGAATAACATGCAATGAGTGTGGTTAAAAATCACATTTGTTTTACGTATATGACAATCCTAACACTCACAATCATCTAAGTGTCATTAGAATTCGAAAATAAGCTTAAATGAAGAATAAAAGCATCCACAGTTCGTTTCACAAGTTCGAATTGAATCTAAGAATAACACGTAATATTAATGAGCATATTTAGACATGACATTTGGTTTACTTATTTGACAATCCTTACACACACAATCATCTTAGTGTCATTAGAATTCGAAAATAAGCTTAAAAGAAGAATAGAAGCATGCACAGTTCGTTTCACAAGTTTGATTTGAATGTATGAATAACATGCAATAAGTGTGGTTAAAAATCACATTTGTTTTACGTATATGACAATCCTAACACTCACAATCATCTAAGTGTCATTAGAATTCGAAAATAAGCTTAAAAGAAGAATAAAAGCATCCACAGTTCGTTTCACAAGTTCGAATTGAATCTATGAATAACACGTAATATTAATGAGCGTATTTAGACTTGACATTTGGTTTACTTATATGACAATCCTAACACACACAATCATCTTAGTGTCATTAGAATTCGAAAATAAGCTTAAAAGAAGAATCGAAGCATGCACAGTTCGTTTCACAAGTTTGATTTGAATGTATGAATAACATGCAATGAGTGTGGTTAAAAATCACACTTGTTTTACGTATATGACAATCCTAACACTCACAATCATCTAAGTGTCATTAGAATTCAAAAATAAGCTTAAAAGAAGAGTAAAAGCATACACAGTTTGTTTCACAAGTTCGAATTGAATCTATGAATAACAGGCAATATTAATGAGCGTATTTAGACATGACATTTGGTTTACTTATATGACAATCCTAACACACACAATCATCTTAGTGTCATTAGAATTCGAAAATAAGCTTATAAGAATAATAGAAGCATGCACAGTTCGTTTCACAAGTTTGATTTGAACGTAAGAATAACATGCAATGAGTGTGGTTAAAAATGACACTTATTTTATGTATATGACAATCCTAACACCCACAATCATCTAAGTGTCATTCGAATTCAAAAATAAGCTTAAAAGAAGAATAGAAGCGTGTATAGTTCATTTCACAAGTTTGATTTCAAACTATGAATAACACGCGATGAGTATGGTTAGAAATGACATTTGGTTTTTTTATACGACAATCCTAATACACACAATCATCTTGGAGTTATTACAATTCGAAAATAAACTTAAAAGAAGAATAGAAGCATGCATAGTTCGTTTCACAAGTTCGAATTGAATGTATGAATAATACGTAATGAGCATGTTTAGAAATGACATTTGGTTTACTTATATGACAATCCTAACACACACAATCATCTTAGTGTCATTCGAATTCGAAAATAAGCTTATAAGAATAATAGAAGCATGCACAGTTCGTTTCACAAGTTTGATTTGAATATATGAATTACACGCAATGATTGTGGTTAGGAATGACATTAAATTTACTTATAAGACAATCCTAACACACACAATCATCTTAGTGTCATTAGAATTCGAAAATAAGCTTAAAAGAAGAATAGAAGCATGCACAGTTCGTTTCACAAGTTTGATTTGAATGTATGAATAACATGCAATGAGTGTGGTTAAAAATCAGATTTGTTTTACGTATATGACAATCCTAACACTCACAATCATCTAAGTGTCATTAGAATTCGAAAATAAGCTTAAAAGAAGAATAAAAGCATCCACAGTTCGTTTCACAAGTTCGAATTGAATCTATGAATAACACGTAATATTAATGAGCATATTTAGACATGACATTTGGTTTACTTATATGACAATCCTTACACACACAATCATCTTAGTGTCATTAGAATTCGAAAATAAGCTTAAAAGAAGAATAGAAGCATGCACAGTTCGTTTCACAAGTTTGAATTGAATGTATGAATAACATGCAATGAGTGTGGTTAAAAATCACATTTGTTTGACGTATATGACAATCCTAACACTCACAATCATCTAAGTGTCATTAGAATTCGAAAATAAGCTTAAAAGAAGAATAAAAGGATCCACAGTTCGTTTCACAAGTTCGAATTGAATCTATGAATAACACGTAATATTAATGAGCGTATTTAGACTTGACATTTGGTTTACTTATATGACAATCCTAACACACACAATCATCTTAGTGTCATTAGAATTCGAAAATAAGCTTAAAAGAAGAATCGAAGCAAGCACAGTTCGTTTCACAAGTTTGATTTGAATGTATGAATAACATGCAATGAGTGTGGTTAAAAATCACACTTGTTTTACGTATATGACAATCCTAACACTCACAATCATCTAAGTGTCATTAGAATTCAAAAATAAGCTTAAAAGATGAGTAAAAGCATACACAGTTCGTTTCACAAGTTCGAATTGAATCTATGAATAACAGGCAATATTAATGAGCGTATTTAGACATGACATTTGGTTTACTTATATGACAATCCTAACACACACAATCATCTTAGTGTCATTAGAATTCGAAAATAAGCTTATTAGAATAATAGAAGCATGCACAATTCGTTTCACAAGTTTGATTTGAACGTAAGAATAACATGCAATGAGTGTGGTTAAAAATGACACTTGTTTTATGTATATGACAATCCTAAAACCCACAATCATCTAAGTGTCATTCGAATTCGAAAATAAGCTTAAAAGAAGAAAGAAGCGTGTATAGTTCATTTCACAAGTTTGATTTCAAAGTATGAATAACACGCGATGAGTATGGTTAGAAATGACATTTTGGTTTTTTTATACGACTATCCTAATACACACAATCATCTTGGAGTTATTACAATTCGAAAATAAACTTAAAAGAAGAATAGAAGCATGCATAGTTCGTTTCACAAGTTCGAATTGAATGTATGAATAATACGTAATGAGCATGTTTAGAAATGACATTTGGTTTACTTATATGACAATCCTAACACACACAATCATCTTAGTGTCATTCGAATTCGAAAATAAGCTTATAAGAATAATAGAAGCATGCACAGTTCGTTTCACAAGTTTGATTTGAATATAGGAATTACACGCAATGATTGTGGTTAGGAATGACATTTAATTTACTTATAAGACAATCCTAACACACACAATCATCTTAGTGTCATTAGAATTCGAAAATAAGCTTAAAAGAAGAATAGAAGCATGCACAGTTCGTTTCACAAGTTTGATTTGAATGTATGAATAACATGCAATGAGTGTGGTTAAAAATCACATTTGTTTTACGTATATGACAATCTTAACACTCACAATCATCTAAGTGTCATTAGAATTCGAAAATAAGCTTAAAAGAAGAATAAAAGCATCCACAGTTCGTTTCACAAGTTCGAATTGAATCTATGAATAACACGTAATATTAATGAGCATATTTAGACATGACATTTGGTTTACTTATATGACAATCCTTACACACACAATCATCTTAGTGTCATTAGAATTCGAAAATAAGCTTAAAATAAGAATAGAAGCATGCACAGTTCGTTTCACAAGTTTGATTTGAATGTATGCATAACATGCAATGAGTGTGGTTAAAAATCACATTTGTTTTACGTATATGACAATCCTAACACTCACAATCATCTAAGTGTCATTAGAATTCGAAAATAAGCTTAAAAGAAGAATAAAAGCATCCACAGTTCGTTTCACAAGTTCGAATTGAATCTATGAATAACACGTAATATTAATGAGCGTATTTAGACTTGACATTTGGTTTACTTATATGACAATCCTAACACGCACAATCATCTTAGTGTCATTAGAATTCGAAAATAAGCTTAAAAGAAGAATCGAAGCATGCACAGTTCGTTTCACAAGTTTGATTTGAATGTATGAATAACATGCAATGAGTGTGGTTAAAAATCACATTTGTTTTACGTATATGACAATCCTAACACTCACAATCATTTAAGTGTCATTAGAATTCAAAAATAAGCTTAAAAGAAGAGTAAAAGCATACACAGTTCGTTTCACAAGTTCGAATTGAATCTATGAATAACAGGCAATATAAATGAGCGTATTTAGACATGACATTTGGTTTACTTATATGACAATCCTAACACACACAATCATCTTAGTGTCATTAGAATTCGAAAATAAGCTTATAAGAATAATAGAAGCATGCACAGTTCGTTTCACAAGTTTGATTTGAACGTAAGAATAACATGCAATGAGTGTGGTTAAAAATGACACTTGTTTTATGTATATGACAATCCTAACACCCACAATCATCTAAGTGTCATTCGAATTCAAAAATAAGCTTAAAAGAAGAATAGAAGAGTGTATAGTTCATTTCACAAGTTTGATTTGAATTTATGAATAACATGCAATGAGTGTGGTTAAAAATCACATTTGTTTTACGTATATGACAATCCTAACACTCACAATCATCTAAGTGTCATTAGAATTCAAAAATAAGCTTAAAAGAAAAATAAAAGCATCCACAGTTCGTTTCACAAGTTCGAATTGAATCTATGAATAACACGTAATATTAATGAGCGTATTTAGACATGACATTTGGTTTACTTATATGACAATCCTAACACACACTCTTGTAATATATACATACTCTTGTATTAGATTACGAAGAAATTCGGGTGGTTTCTTACTCCCTCTGGATGGATCTAACCAATACCCCGTTCCTGACGGTGGATGAATCACATCTAACATCCAATGCGAACTACAAATTATCAAAATAATATAAGTTATGAAATATAAAATAAAAAAATCATCTAGAATTTGTAAAACTAGTTACCTCTCATTATAAGGTGCGAAAAATATCTTTTGCCCGTGTGCACATGTTGTACAAGCAAACGCACTAAATATATAATTCGCACGATCATCCTCATCTTCAACCGGTGTTATAGGAGACAAATATGCCGGGCATAAAAAACCATACAAACCATCTACACGTCTCCTTTCACAGAGCTTTTTCAAATACCTATTACAAAACGCCACAAAAAGAAAGTGTCACATGAATCCATTTACCAATATATATGAGTATCTAAACTAATTATTATTTTTCTTAAACAAATGTATAAAAAGTGACTTACAAGATAAATGTCGTAATGTGAGTAGACTGAATTTGCCATTGATAACACCATTGCTCCATCTCTTCCGGTGTCACAAACAAGTCTTGCATATTATGAACCACATGCTCGGGTACATGCAAAAAATTTCCCTCATCTCCGGTTCTCTTCATGCTTCGAGCTTTCTTACAAAGCCACTTCATCAACACAGTTCTTCTCATATTCATTTTATCTTCCGCTGTTATGAATTTCGAAGAGGATGTTGAAATGGACGTAGGTGTCGAATTGTTGATTGGTGGTGTGTTCTTCTTATTCGTAGAGTTATCCGTTTCATTCTAAATGATCAAACAAAATAAAACACTTGTTAGAATTTAAATATAAATTAAAGATAATATAAGAATTTCAATAATAAAGTATAAATTACCGTATCAGGCAATATATATATGAAAGGAGAAGGCCACAACACATAACCACCCTGGGCCGAAGAGAGAAAACAAGCTTCTGGGGTTGGAACTGGCAATTCGGCATTTGGCACCAAGTCTTTAGAGATACTCACTCTACTATAACCGGGAGGTACAATGTTATTGTGTAGAGTAAGTACCTCCGAAGCGCCTGGCACATACACTTCTCCTAAAGCTACCATCACTTGTGAATTGCTAGGAAGTGACATTTGACACTTATGCCAACCCTGCATTATTTATAAAGTAATGTAAATTGTTGGTGCAACTATCACAATTAGAAAATATAATTCATTTGAGATAAAGTATGTTGAATTGATTAATAAAGTAATATAACAATTATATTAGATACCTGAACCGGCCCTTCACACGTATCTTGAATTGATGAGATCGACGTTTGAGGGATATTACGAGCTTGTCTCGGAGATGAATGGGAAACAGGAGGCTCACGATCATCATTTAAACTCACTTTCTTTCCCTTTCTTAGAACATTAGAATCCTTGGACACTCTATCCTCTTCATTGTTTTCTTGCTTGTGAATCATTACTCATCATCGCACTCATCAATTCTTTCATATCGGCTTGACTCGGAGTTTCTCCGGCTACGAAATTGCAAAGTATTTGACTCATCTTGAACATTTGGGATTGCATTGTTCGCACCGTATTCTCTAACTTTACCTCGGACATCTTTTTTGTGGATACCAAAAACATTTGACAAATTGCTCATGTTGGTTACACCACGAACACGACCCGGGTGCTCCTCTTTGCCGATTGCACGAGACAATATATCATCTCGACCTTGGGGAACAAACTTTCCTTCTTTCACGGCTTCTTCCAACTCACCCTAAGTGACAATAACAATTTAATTAGAATTAATATGTGAAACGATTTTAAAATAAGTACAATTTCTACCCTGAAAAAAATAACTTACAATTTCTTTCATCACTTCCTCGTCATACTCGGACATTGCCCCTTTCTTGGATTTATGACCTCTCAACCAAGTCACATGACGTGGTACTTCTTTGATTTGCAACCCTTTAGTGGCATATTCCTCAATCTAATACATTTTTGTGTTAGTAAAAGTAAACGATTACTAATTTGTTAATAAGAACGGAAAAAATAAAAAAGGTGTATATTTACTTACAATTTCTTCGTTGATCCCAATATATCCTTTCCGAGAGCCAAAGTATTTAGTCTTCTTTTTTGCAGCATTATCTTTACCATCTTTGCTAAGCGACTAGTTACCGTGAAAAAAACAAACAAAAATTAGAATATTCATTAAAGCTAACATTTCAATAAAATTATAAAATTATATTTAAACTTACAAGAAACTTTTGATCTTTCAAATGATATTCAATGAAAGCATCCCATTGCTCTTGTGTGATTTGTGGATACTTTCCCGGTGGCTTCGTTACAAGTTCCCTTTCCTTGGTCTTCTTGTCAATTACATACATATACTTAAGATGAAGTTTGGTCTTCCAATTTCTCCATCTTTCACCGGCTATCTTCAACACCCAACGTCCTCTACGTTCGGGAGGAACATAAAATGCACTCTTGCAAAACACAAAAAAAAAAAACACATTAAAAAAAAATAAGAATTTAGATAACTTTTATAGACAAGACATATGAAATAAATTGAATATTATATCTAACCTCAATATCGTGTAAGACACGTTCTCTTGTGGCTTCGTCAAGCTTCTTCCACTCTCTCAAAGTAATAGGCACATGTGCACGTGCGATTGCGCCTATCCAACTACTAAACTTTTGGCGATGTTCGCCAATCGGATTTAACAACCCGTCCGTACTCCATTGTAGCTGAAAAGGAGAACCATCTTGTAATGCTTTTGCACAAGCGCGTAGTAAAGTTTGACCTCTTTCATGATCGGAATCGGAATCGGAATTATCACTAGGCTTTCTTCTTCTTCTTCGAGTCGACATTATCCAACCTATATTCACAGAATATAAACATGATTATAAGTATTAAAAGACATAAGAGAAAGCTAAATAAAATAAAATAACTATAATAAGTGTAAGTAAATAATAAACATAAGTAACACAAATAAGATAAAGAGGAGTTTGTGCAATTAATGAAAATTATAATTACGTAAACAAAAATTTCCCAACTAGTTAGAGAACTTACGTTAGTCCTAGAACGTTTTTTTGTTACATTTGCATCATCTTGCACCCAAACTCCCTCATCATGATCATCTCTAACACATGATAAGGAGTTATCATCATTCTCTATCAGTTGGACACATGAATTCGGAGCACCCAAACCTTCTAAAATCTCATCTTCAACATAATAATCAAACTCATGTCTAGGTCGAGCGGATAAAACAATAGACCATTTCTTATCCAAAGGGTCATTCACATAAAAAACTTGTTTTGCTTGGCTTGCGAACATGAACGGATCATCTTTATGCCCAACTTTATCAAAGTTTACCAAAGTGAAATCCAACTCATCTCTTCTAACACCGTTGTTGTTGTCAACCCACTTGCATTTAAATAACGGGAATTCGAACAGTTTGGTAATGTAATTCCCAAATCTCTTCAATTTGCCCATAATAAATCATTTTTTCTTATCTTTAGCACTTGCAAAATGAATAGAAGTGGCCTCAACAGAAACTCCACTATTTTGCCTAGTGCTTCTTGAATATTGTTCTTTGGTGTAGAACGTATATCCACCGATGGCATATCCACTATAAGAGGAAATTTGTAAAGATGGACCAAAAGACATAATTCTCACATAATCAGGGAACTTATTAATGGGTTGACTTACAACTTGGTTCTTCAACCAAGAGCCAAATCTCTTCTTGTTCTCATTCTCAATCCACATGTCACTCTTATTTTTATGAAGATTTCTCAAATGCTTTTTATGCTCATCAATGTAAGAATCGACAACTTTATCATTGTGAAGAACATATGAGTGAACTGAATTCATTTCTTCGGCATTGAGTTGGATAATCTTGTGGCCCCTAACTCCTTTGCCTTCCATTTTGTCGACATGACGTGGCTTTGGAAGACCAACACGCTCATCATCAGAGAGAAATTCATAACAAAAAGAAAGAGCTTCTTCTATGATATAATGCTCGACAATACAACCTTCTGGATGAGATCTATTAGTCACATAGTCTTTATAGATTTTCATGCATCTTTCATATGGATATTGATATCTCAAAAAGATTGGTCCGCATTCTTTAATCTCTCTTACCAAATGGACCGGCAAATGTATCATGATATAGAAAAAGGAAACAGGAAAATACATCTCTAACTGACATAATGTGAAAATAATCCCTTCCTCCAAATTGTCCAACTCAGTCGGATCAATCTCCTTGGTACAAATGACATTAAAGAATAAACACACCTTTGTAAGTGCAAATCGTACCTTTTTTGGTAAAATGGAACGAATAGCCACGGGCAAAAGTTGTTGCATGAGTATATGAGAATCATGAGATTTCAATCCAACAAGTTTCAAATCCTTCATCGACACACGATTGCTAATATTTGAAGAATAACCTTCCGGGACCTTTATCCCCTTGAGACACTCACAAAATTGTTTTTTCTCATTTTTAGAGAGAGTGTGAGCAGCGGGAGGTAAACGAGTTCGTGAACCCACTTTTTGCGGTAACAACTCTTTTCTGACTTTACACTTTTCGAACATATCTTCTCTTCCTTTCAAAGTGTCCTTTGTCTTGCTCGGAATATCCAACAATGTGTTAACAATAGCATCACAAAAAATTTTCTCTATATGCATGAGATCAAGAGAATGTCTAACGGTCAAATCTTTCCAATAAGGAAGATCAAAAAATATAGATCGTTTCTTATAACCCTTGGATGAAAGTTTCGACCCATTTTTCCCGTATGTGATTTTCAAATGCTTGAATTTCTCATACACTTGGGCACCTGTCAAAACAATTGGACGCTCACGCATTTCCACTTGTCCATTGAAAGCTTTTAGTTGTCTACGATAAGGGTGATTGTATGGCAAAAATCTACGATGATCAAGATAAACATTCTTGTGAGATCTATTAAGATAGAGATTAGTTGCATCTTCTTCACATATCGGACATGCATTGTCCCCTTTTACACTATATCCGGACAAGTTGCCATAAACGGGAAAATCTTGGCTAGTGTTGAACAACATAGCACGTAAGTTGAATTTACGACCCACATGAGCATCAAACACTTGTACTCCTTCATCCCACAATAATTTTAAATCATCAAGAAGGGGAGCCAAATAAACATCTATGTCATTACTCGGTTGCTTTGGGCCAGAAATCAACAAAGAAAGCATCATGTACTTTCTCTTCATGCATAATTTCGGAGGCAAATTATAAGTAATCAGTATAACGGGCCATGTACTATGTGCACTACTCATATTCTCGAATGGGTTCATTCCATCAGTAGATAATGCAAGTCGCAAATTTCTATAATCCTTGCTAAAATCACGGTATTTTGCATCAAAAAATTTCCATTGAGCAGCATCAGCCGGATGTCTCAACTTACCATCATGAACTCTGTCGACACCAGATTTGTGCCATGTCATCAATTTCGCATCCTCTGGATTGGCAAAGAGTCTCCTCAATCTTGGTATAATGGGAAAAAACCACAAAACCTTAGCCGGAACACCATTCTTATTCTCCTTATATCGAGAGGCATTGCAAGTAGGACAAACAACATCATCTTCATAATCTTTGCGATACAATATACAATCATTTGGACAAGCATCACTACGCCAAAAATGACATTTAACACCGGTACATATGACACCGGTAGGCTTAGAACCGGTGTCTGAAAAACATACGACACCGGTTTTCAATCAACCGGTGTCAAATGCTTCCCCAGTCTATTTGCGCGCAATTCCTAACTTAGCTAAAAATAATAAAAAAAAAAAAGTTGGACATAAGACATCGGTTTTAAGTATAACCGGTGTCATATGTTACCCCAGAAAAGGGTATTTAAGCGCAATTCCTCACTTAGCTTAAAAAAAAATAAAAAAATAAAAAGTTGGACATAAGACACCGGTTTTGAGTATAACCGGTGTCATATGTTACCCCAGAAAATAGTATTTAAGCGCAATTCCTCACTTAGCTTAAAAAAAAAAAAAAAAAAAAAAAAAAGTTGAACATAAGACACCGGTTTTAAGTATAACCGGTGTCATATGTTACCCAGGGGAGGATCATTTTCTCCCACAGCGAAAAAAACATTAAAACTTTATCTTATAACACGAAAAAAAAAAATATAAAAAAAAAAAAAAAGAAAAGGACATAAGACACCGGTTTTAAGAATAACCGGTGTCATATATCTACCGAAAAAAAAAAAAAAATAAGGACATAAGACACCGGTTTTAAGAATAACCGGTGTCTTATGGTACCCCAGAAAAGGGTATTTTGCCTTTGTCATTTGCCATTCTAAAAAAAACTATAACCCCCAAAAACCCGAAACCCAGAAAAAGAAAATTTGAATTCGCCGTCGCCGTTCTTTCTCCGTTGTCGCCGCTCGCCCCTCGCCCGCCGCTCGCCGCTCGCCCCTCGCCGCTCGATGTTCGCCTTCGCCGCTCGTTGTTCAGCCCTCGCCAGGCGTTGCTCGGTGCTCGCCGCTCTGTGTCGCCGCCGCTATTGTGCCGCCCCTCCGTTGTCGCCGCTCGCCGCGTGTTTTGGTGTCTCTTTCATTCAATTAGGTTTGTCGCCAATTACTGTTTTTTCATTCAATTTTGTATATTTTTGTTTTTTCGTTCAATTATTGTTCTCCAAAATTGAATGTTTAATCGCCAAAATAATGAATTCTTCGCTCTGTGTCGCCGCTATTGTTTTTTGATGTGTTAGTTAGTGAATTGTCGTTAGTTGAATGGAATTATGTGTTAGTTAGTGAAATGTCGTACGTTCGTTGAGTAGAATAGAGTACAACTTTAGATTGTAGTGGACAAAGACACCGGTTATACATTTGACCGTTGTCTTATCTATAATAATGTTTTGTTTAGGTATTATGAATATAGTATGATAGTAGTGCGTTTAGTGGTATCAAAACAAAATTAAAGCATTATAGATTAGTGGACAAAGACACCGGTTATACATTTGACCGTTTTTTTATGTTTGATTTTTTTTAGGTTGAATTTAGACTAATTGGTTAATAATTCTAATAGTGAGTTTAGTTTGATTAAAACAATAAAATTTAGATTATTGAATTGGTAGTTTTAATTAGTTATGTTTAGGTGTTTACTTTTTTTAGGTTGAGCTTAGGATAATTGGTTACTAATTTTGGTTTATATAGACATGGATCGAAAATGGATAACAATGTCAAATCAAGGAGACCGTGATTATGAGGAGGGGATTCAAAAGTTTATAAATTTCGCCGAGAAAAATTGTGAAGACTTAAAGTGTATGCGGTGTCTGTGTTGTAATTGTTATAATATGAGATTTCACTCTCTTGATACGGTAAAAATTCATTTGGCTAAGAGCGCTTTTGCTTCAACTTATACAAAATGGATTTTTCATGGGGAGGCAACACATGACTTGAGCATGGAGAGTCAAAGTAATAGAGAATTTGTCCAACAAGATATTGGAGAGGATGATGATGACTATATTGGAGAGAGTGTTGAAGAATATATTGGTGAGGATGATGATGTCGAGAATATCGATGCCACTAGTGGAGAGGCTGGTGGAGAAGAGGAGAATAATGATCCGAATGACGATGAAATTGATGTAGATGTAAGTGGTGATGACCCGAATATGATGGAGAACTTGTTGAATGAAAGTGAAGATGAGTTGTATGAAAATTGCAAAAAGTATACTAGATTGTCCGCCGTTCTAAAGTTGTATAATTTAAAGGCGGCAAATGGTTGGAGTGACAAGAGTTTTACAAGTTTGTTAGAGTTGTTGAATGACATGTTACCAAGTGGTAATTCTCTCCCTACTCGGACTTATGAAGCCAAAAAAATGTTAGCTTCAATGGGTCTAGGGTATCAAAAGATTCATGCTTGTCCAAATGATTGTATATTGTATCGCAAAGATTATGAAGATGATGTTGTTTGTCCTACTTGCAATGCCTCTCGATATAAGGAGAATAAGAATGGTGTTCCGGCTAAGGTTTTGTGGTATTTTCCCATTATACCAAGATTGAGGAGACTCTTTGCCAATCCAGAGGATGCGAAATTGATGACATGGCACAAATCTGGTGTCGATAGAGTTCATGATGGTAAGTTGAGACATCCGGCTGATGCTGCTCAATGGAATTTTTTTGATGCAAAATACCATGATTTTAGCAAGGATTATAGAAATTTGCGACTTGCATTATCTACTGATGGAATGAACCCATTCGGGAATATGAGTAGTGCACATAGTACATGGCCCGTTATACTGATTACTTATAATTTGCCCCCGAAATTATGCATGAAGAGAAAGTACATGATGCTTTCTTTGTTGATTTCTGGCCCAAAGCAACCGGGTAACGACATAGATGTTTATTTGGCTCCCCTTCTTGATGATTTAAAATTATTGTGGGATGAAGGAGTACAAGTGTTTGATGCTCATGTGGGTCGTAAATTCAACTTACGTGCTATGTTGTTCAACACTAGCCAAGATTTTCCCGTTTATGGCAACTTGTCCGGATATAGTGTAAAAGGGGACAATGCATGTCCGATATGTGAAGAAGATGCAACTAATCTCTATCTTAATAGATCTCACAAGAATGTTTATCTTGATCATCGTAGATTTTTGCCATACAATCACCCTTATCGTAGACAACGAAAAGCTTTCAATGGACAAGTGGAAATGCGTGAGCGTCCAATTGTTTTGACGGGTGCCCAAGTGTATGAGAAAGTCAAGCATTTGAAAATCACATACGGGAAAAATGGGTCGAAACTTTCATCCAAGGGTTATAAGAAACGATCTATATTTTTTGATCTTCCTTATTGGAAAGATTTGACCGTTAGACATTCTCTTGATCTCATGCATATAGAGAAAAAATTTTGTGATGCTATTGTTAACACATTGTTGGATATTCCGAGCAAGACAAAGGACACTTTGAAAGGAAGAGAAGATATGTTTGAAAAGTGTAAAGTCAGAAAAGAGTTGTTACCGCAAAAAGTGGGTTCACGAACTCGTTTACCTCCCGCTGCTCACACTCTCTCTAAAAATGAGAAAAAACAATTTTGTGAGTGTCTCAAGGGGATAAAGGTCCCGGAAGGTTATTCTTCAAATATTAGCAATCGTGTGTCGATGAAGGATTTGAAACTTGTTGGATTGAAATCTCATGATTCTCATATACTCATGCAACAACTTTTGCCCGTGGCTATTCGTTCCATTTTACCAAAAAAGGTACGATTTGCACTTACAAAGGTGTGTTTATTCTTTAATGTCATTTGTACCAAGGAGATTGATCCGACTGAGTTGGACAATTTGGAGGAAGGGATTATTTTCACATTATGTCAGTTAGAGATGTATTTTCCTGTTTCCTTTTTCGATATCATGATACATTTGCCGGTCCATTTGGTAAGAGAGATTAAAGAATGCGGACCAATCTTTTTGAGATATCAATATCCACATGAAAGATGCATGAAAATCTATAAAGACTATGTGACTAATAGATCTCATCCAGAAGGTTGTATTGCCGAGCGTTATATCATAGAAGAAGCTCTTTCTTTTTGTTATGAATTTCTCTCTGATGATGAGCGTGTTGGTCTTCCAAAGCCACGTCATGTCGACAAAATGGAAGGCAAAGGAGTTAGGGGCCACAAGATTATCCAACTCAATGCCGAAGAAATGAATTCAGTTCACTCATATGTTCTTCACAATGATAAAGTTGTCGATTCTTACATTGATGAGCATAAAAAGCATTTGAGAAATCTTCATAGAAATAAGAGTGACATGTGGATTGAGAATGAGAACAAGAAGAGATTTGGCTCTTGGTTGAAGAACCAAGTTGTAAGTCAACCCATTAATAAGTTCCCTGATTATGTGAGAATTATGTCTTTTGGTCCATCTTTACAAATTTCCTCTTATAGTGGATATGCCATCGGTGGATATACGTTCTACACCAAAGAACAAGATTCAAGAAGCACTATGCAAAATAGTGGAGTTTCTGTTGAGGCCACTTCTATTCATTTTGCAAGTGCTAAAGATAAGAAACCAAGGGAAGAAAAAATGATTTATTATGGGCAAATTGAAGAGATTTGGGAATTATATTACCAAACTGTTCGAATTCCCGTTTTTAAATGCAAGTGGGTTGACAACAACAATGGTGTTAGAAGAGATGAGTTGGATTTCACTTTGGTAAACTTTGATAAAGTTGGGCATAAAGATGATCCGTTCATGTTCGCAAGCCAAGCAAAACAAGTTTTTTATGTCAATGACCCTTTGGATAAGAAATGGTCTATTGTTTTATCCGCTCGACCTAGACATGAGTTTGATTATTATGTTGAAGATGAGATTTTAGAAGGTTTGGGTGCTCCGAATGCATGTGTCCAAGTGATAGAGAATGATGATAACTCCTTATCATATGTTAGAGATGATCATGATGAGGGAGTTTGGGTGCAAGATGATGCAAATGTAACAAAAAAACGTTCTAGGACTAACGTAAGTTCTCTAACTAGTTGGGAAATTTTGGTTTTACATTTACGTAATTATAATTTTCATTAATTGCACAAACTCCTCTTTATCTTATTTGTGTTACTTATGTTTATTATTTACTTAGACTTATTATAGTTATTTTATTTTATTTAGCTTTCTCTTATGTCTTTTAATACTTATAATCATGTTTATATTTTGTGAATATAGGTTGGATAATGTCGACTCGAAGAAGAAGAAAGCCTAGTGATAATTCCGATTCCGATTCCGATCATGAAAGAGGTCAAACTTTACTACGCGCTTGTGCAAAAGCATTACAAGATGGTTCTCCTTTTCAGCTACAATGGAGTACGGACGGGTTGTTAAATCCGATTGGCGAACATCGCCAAAAGTTTAGTAGTTGGATAGGCGCAATCGCACGTGCACATGTGCCTATTACTTTGAGAGAGTGGAAGAAGCTTGACGAAGCCACAAGAGAACGTGTCTTACACGATATTGAGGTTAGATATAATATTCAATTTATTTCATATGTCTTGTCTATAAAAGTTATCTAAATTCTTATTTTTTTTTTTTTAATGTGTTTTTTGTTTTTTTTTTGTGTGTTTTGCAAGGGTGCATTTTATGTTCCTTCCGAACGTAGAGGACGTTGGGTGTTGAAGATAGCCGGTGAAAGATGGAGAAATTGGAAGACCAAACTTCATCTTAAGTATATGTATGTAATTGACAAGAAGACCAAGGAAAGGGAACTTGTAACGAAGCCACCGGGAAAGTATCCACAAATCACACAAGAGCAATGGGATGCTTTCATTGAATATCATTTGAAAGATCAAAAGTTTCTTGTAAGTTTACATATAATTTTATAATTTTATTAAAATCTTAGCTTTAATGAATATTCTAATTTTTGTTTGTTTTTTTCACGGTAACTAGTCGCTTAGCAAAGATGGTAAAGAAAATGCTGCAAAAAAGAAGACTAAATACTTTGGCTCTCGGAAAGGATATATTGGGATCAACGAAGGAATTGTAAGTAAATATACACCTTTTTTATTTTTTCCGTTATTATTAACAAATTAGTAATCGTTTATTTTTACTAACACAAAAATGTAATAGATTGAGGAATATGCCACTAAAGGGTTGCAAATCAAAGAAGTACCACGTCATGTGACTTGGTTGAGAGGTCATAAATCCAAGAAAGGGGCAATGTCCGAGTATGACGAGGAAGTGGTGAAAGAAATTGTAAGTTATTTTTTTTAAGGGTAGAAATTGTACTTATTTTAAAATCGTTTCACATATTAATTCTAATTAAATTGTTATTGTCACTTAGGGTGAGTTGGAAGAAGCCGTGAAAGAAGGAAATTTTGTTCCCCAAGGTCGAGATGATATATTGTCTCGTGCAATCGGCAAAGAGGAGCACCCGGGTCGTGTTCGTGGTGTAACCAACATGAGCAATTTGTCAAATGTTTTTGGTAGATCCACGAAAAAGATGTCCGAGGTAAAGTTAGAGAATACGGTGCGAACAATGCAATCCCAAATGTTCAAGATGAGTCAAATACTTTGCAATTTCGTAGCCGGAGAAACTCCGAGTCAAGCTGATATGAAAGAATTGATGAGTGCGATGATGAGTAACGATTCGCAAGCAATAGAAGTGAGTTTAAATGATGATCGTGAGCCTCCTGTTTCCCATTCATCTCCGAGACAAGCTCGTAATATCCCTCAAACGTCGATCTCATCAATTCAAGATACGTGTGAAGGGCCGGTTCAGGTATCTAATATAATTGTTATATTACTTTACTTTATTAATCAATTCAACATACTTTATCTCAAATGAATGATATTTTCTAATTGTGATAGTTGCACCAACAATTTACATTACTTTATAAATAATGCAGGGTTGGCATAAGTGTCAAATGTCACTTCCTAGCAATTCACAAGAGATGGTAACTTTAGGAGAAGTGTATGTGCCAGGCGCTTCGGAGGTACTTACTCTACACAATAACATCGTACCTCCCGGTTATAGTAGAGTGAGTATCTCTAAAGATTTGGTGCCAAATGCCGAATTGCCAGTTCCAACCCCGGAAGCTTGTTTTCTCTCTTCGGCCCTTGGTGGTTATGTGTTGTGGCCTTCTCCTTTCATATATATATTGTCTGATACGGTAATTTATACTTCATTATTGAAATTCTTATATTATCTTTAATTTATATTTAAATTCTAACAAGTGTTTTATTTTGTTTGATCATTTAGAATGAAACGGATAACTCTACGAATAAGAAAAACACACCACCAATCAACAATTCGACACCTACTTCCATTTCAACATCCTCTTCGGATTTCATAACACCGGAAGATAAAATGAATATGAGAAGAACTGTGTTGATGAAGTGGCTTTGTAAGAAAGCTCGAAGCATGAAGAAAACCGGAGATGAGGGAAAAATTTTGCATGTACCCGAGCATGTGCTTCATAATATGCAAGACTTGTTTGTGACACCAGAAGAGATGGAGCAATGGTGTTATCAATGGCAAATTCAATCTACTCACATTACGGCATTTATCTTGTAAGTCACTTTTTATACATTTGTTTAAGAAAAATAATAATTAGTTTAGATACTCATATATATTGGTAAATGGATTCATGTGACACTTTCTTTTTGTGGTTTTTTGTCATAGGTATTTGAAAAAGTTCTGTGAAAGGACACGTGTAGATGGTTTGTATGGTTTTTTATGCCGGGCATTTTGTCACCTATAACACCGGTTGATGATGAGGATGATCGTGCGAATTATATTTTTAGTGCGTTTGCTTGTACAACATGTGCACACGGGCAAAAGATATTTTTCGCACCTTATAATGAGAGGTAACTAGTTTTACAAATTCTAGATGATTTTTTTATTTTATATTTCATAACTTATATTATTTTGATAATTTGTAGTTCACATTGGATGTTAGCTGTGATTCATCCACCGTCAGGAACGGGGTATTGGTTAGATCCATCCAGAGGGAGTAAGAAACCACCCGAATTTCTTCGTAATCTAATACAAGAGTATGTATATATTATATATTTTTAAACTCCATTGTTCTTTAAACTCCACTGTTATTTAATTATATCTTTTAATTATATTGGAATACCATGTTATTTAACTAGCGCCGTAACGAGGATCATGACTTTGGATCCCCTAAACAAGTTGAATATGAAGTCGACGCTTATGAGATGGCATACTATAATGGTACGTTTGAATTTTTTGTGTTTATTAACTATACTTTTCATATCCTATTTATGCGTTCGAATTTGGGCTTATTTATTTTTTATTTTGTTTTGTAGTGTCCCCGTCAACCCTTAGGAAGTAACGATTGTGGATATTATATTTGTCGTTACATGTTCGAGATAATCCAAAATAAAGCCACAACTATTCCAATTACGGTAAATATCAAAACATATATCTATCACCCTATAGTAATTTATAAATGTTTAAGTTTTGGATATCTAAATTCATCAATTTGTCGTTTTAGTATGTTGTGAAGGGATGCAAGCAATTTACGAATGAACAAGTGGATGAAATAAGAGATCTTTGGGCTACATATGTCTTTGTGGATGGAGATGAAGAAGGAGACGATGATGATCTCTAACTACCTAGCGAGTTTTGCTTGTAAGTGCTCAAATCTACTTTGATTTCTTGAAACACTTAGATTCTCATTAAGTTAGAAATGTTAGTAAATTTTAGTTAGGAAATTAGAAACTAGGAAAAGCAAAAGATCTCCATTGTTGTATTTTGGAGAAATGTTGTGGATGGAGTAATTGAGATTGGATGGATGCTTATTATATATAGAGTGAATTTGAAGCTCCATTGTTGTATAGCAAAGAATCGACTTGGTTTCTTGTAGTCGAGGTTTTGGGAATTGGTGTCGTTGAAACGGCATAATCGTAATGTATGTTTATTTGTAATGTGGGAATTGGCGACTAATTGTTGTAGTCGCCAATTCCCTGGCAGAAGCAGAAGCAAGCAAACTAAAAAAAAAAAAGTCTAACCTATGACACCGGTTTTTTTAACAACCGGTGTCAAATGTCCTACTGGAAGGAAAAAAAAACAAAAAAAAGAACAACATATGACACCGGTTATTTAAAAAAACCGGTGTCTAAAGCCCAACTGAAAAAAAAAAAAAAAAAAACAATATATGACACCGGTTTTTGTAAAAACCGGTGTCAAATGTCCACCAGAGAAAAAAAATAAAAAAAAATAACAACAACATATGACACCGGTTTTACACAAAACCGGTGTCATATGTATACCAGTGTTGACTTTCTGGATAAATATTTGACACCGGTTATTTTCAGAATAACCGGTGTCTTAACATAAGACACCGGCAGTCCAGACACCGGTTGCAACCGGTGTCTATTTTGTTTTACACCCGGTGTCTTATGTATTATTTGGCGTAGTGCATGAATCTTTTGGTACCCTAAACCCATTGAAGCTAACATTTTTTTGGCTTCATAAGTCCGAGTAGGGAGAGAATTACCACTTGGTAACATGTCATTCAACAACTCTAACAAACTTGTAAAACTCTTGTCACTCCAACCATTTGCCGCCTTTAAATTATACAACTTTAGAACGGCGGACAATCTAGTATACTTTTTGCAATTTTCATACAACTCATCTTCACTTTCATTCAACAAGTTCTCCATCATATTCGGGTCATCACCACTTACATCTACATCAATTTCATCGTCATTCGGATCATTATTCTCCTCTTCTCCACCAGCCTCTCCACTAGTGGCATCGATATTCTCGACATCATCATCCTCACCAATATATTCTTCAACACTCTCTCCAATATAGTCATCATCATCCTCTCCAATATCTTCTTGGACAAATTCTCTATTACTTTGACTCTCCATGCTCAAGTCATGTGTTGCCTCCCCATGAAAAATCCATTTGTTTTGATACCACTAAACCCACTACTATCATACTATATTCATAATACCTAAACAAAACATTATTATAGATAAGAAAACGGTCAAATGTATAACCGGTGTCTTTGTCCACTACAATCTAAAGTTGTACTCCATTCTACTCAACTAACGTACGGCATATCACTAACTAACACATAATTCCATTCAACTAACGGCAATTCACTAACTAACTTATCAAAAAACAATAGCGGCGACACAGAGCGAACAATTCATTATTTTGGCAATTAAACCTTCAATTTTGGCGAACAATAATTGAACGAAAAAATAAAAATACAAAATTGAATGAAAAAACAATAATTGGCGACAAACCTAATTGAATGAAAGAGACACCAAAACACGAGCGGCCAGCGGCGACAACGGAGGGGCGGCACAATAGCGGCGGCGACACAGAGCGGCGAGCAGCGAGCAACGGCTGGCGAGGGGTGAACAACGAGCGGCGAGGGCGAACAACGAGCGGCGAGGGCGAACAACGAGCGGCAAGCGGCGAGCGGCGTCAACGGAGAAAGAACGGCGACGGCGAATCAGAATTTTATTTTTCTGGGTTTCGGGTTTTTGGGGGTTATAGTTTTTTTTTTAGAATAAGCATATGACAAAGGAAAAATACCCTTTTCTGGGGTACCATATGACACCGGTTATACTCAAAACCGGTGTCTTATGTCCATATTTTTTTTTTTTTCTGTTATAAGATAAATTTTTTAATGTTTTTTTCGCTGTGTGAGAAAATGATCCTCCCGGGAGTAACATATGACACCGGTTCTGAGTAAAACCGGTGTCATATGTCCAATTTTATTTTTGTTTTTTTTTTTTTTCGCTGTTTGATTAAATGATCCTCGGTAAACATATGGCACCCGTTATACTGACAACCGGTGTCTTATGTCCAATTTGAATTGCGCGCAAATGGACTGGGGAAGCATTTGACACCGGTTGATTGAAAATCGATGTCTTATGTTTTTCAGACACCGGTTCTAAGCCTACCGGTGTCATATGTACCGGTGTTAAATGCCATTATTGGCGTAGTGTGTGTTTTTAGACATATGTGGCATCAAATGGTCCCAAATGTGATTGATATGCCCAAGTCACACCGTTAGGAAGCCCCACAATGAATTTGAGCCGATTCCGTGTCGGAGCTTCGCTGCCTGTTTCGAGCACCAAAGTGTCTTTGCATCAATTCTTTAATTATTCAATATCAATACAAAACTAACTCGTCGAACTTTGGTTGAAGGGTTTCATTGAATATTATTTACTTTATTTCTTAACGAACGCTTTGCTATAGAAAGCTCAATAAAAAATACAAGAATCTTGAAGAAAAAAACAATAATACAAACACAAAAATCAAAAAGGCAACCATAGTGCTCTTGCATTATTCATCCACCTTTTCTTCGATTTTGCCATTTTTTGGGTAAACCTCGTTCAAAGGGCCGCCAATGGCTAAAATATGATTCCTACGTATTAACTCTATCATTTGCTCGGAAAAAACTCGAGTTTGCTCGGAGAAGACTCGGTGACGACACGGGGGCGATTCCGAGCTAGTTTAAGAGAGTCTTGGATGTGTCTTTGGATATATGTGGCATCAAATTGTGTAAAATGTGATTGATATGCCCAAGACACACCGTTAGGAAGCCCCACAAAGAATTTGTGCAATTTTCGAGTCGGTGCTTCACTGGGTGTTTTGAGCACCATAGTGTATTTGCACCAATTCTTAATTCATTCAATATCAATACAAAACTAACTTGTCGTACTTTGGTTGAAGGGTCTCTTTTAATATTATTTACTTTACTTCTTAACAGACACTTTGCTATAGAAAGCTCAATAAAAAATACAAGAATCTTGAAGAAAAAACAATAATACAAACACAAAAATCAAAAAGGCAACCATAGTCCTCTTGCATTATTCATCCACCTTTTCTTCGGTTTTCGCACTACTTGGGGTGAACTTGTACAAATGGCCGCCAATGGCCAAAATATGATTTCTCACTATTAACGCTATCATTTGCTCGGAAAAAACCTCGAGTTTGCGCGGAGAAGACTCGCTGATGACATGGAGGCGATTCCGAGATAGTTTTAGAGAGTTTTGCGTGTGTGTTTGGACATATATGGCATCAAATTGTCTCAAATGTGATTGATATGCCCAAGAAACATCGTTAGGAAGCCCCACAAAGAATTTGAGCCAATTCCGAGACGGTGCTTTGCTGGGTGTTTCGACCACCATAGTGTTCTTGCAACAATTCTTTAATCATTCAATATCAATACAAAACTAACTCGTCGTACTTTGGTTGAAGGGTTTCTTTTAATATTATTTACTTTATTTCTTAACGGACACTTTTCTATAGAAAGCTCAATAAAAAAAATACAAGAATCTAGAAGAAAAAACAATTACACAAACACAAAATTCAAAAAGGCAACCATAGTCCTCTTGCATTATTCATCCACCTTTTCTTCGGTTTTGGCACTACTTAGGGTGAAGCTGGTTCAAAGGGCCGCCAATGGCCAAAATATGATTTCCAACTATTAACTCAATCATTTGCTCTGTAAAAACTCGAGTTTGCTTGCACAAAACTCGGTGATGACACGAGGGCGATTCCGAGCTAGTTTTAGAGAGTTTTGCATGTGTCTTTGGACATATGTGGCATCAAATGGTCTCAAATATGATTGATAGGCCAAAGACACACTGTTCGAAAACCCCATATAGAATTTGAGCCAATTCCAAGTCAGTGCTTCGCTGGGTGTTTCGAGCACTATATTGTCTTTGCACCAATTCTTTTTTCATTCAATATCAATACAAAACTAACTCGTCGTACTTTGGTTGAAGGGGTTTCTTTTAATATTATTTACTTTATTTCTTAACGGACACTTAGTTATAGAGAGCTCCATAAAAAGTACATGAATCTAGAAGAAAAAACAATAACACAAACACAAAATTCAAAAAGGCAACCATAGTCCTCTTGCATTATTCAACCACCTTTTCTTCGGTTTTGGCACTACTTAGGGTGAAGCTCGTACAAATGGCCGCCAATGGCCAAAATATGATTTCTAACTATTAAATCTATCATTTGCTTCGAAAAAACTCGAGTTTGCTCGGAGAAGACTCGCTGATGACATGGAGGCGATTCCGAGATAGTTTTAGAGAGTTTTGCGTGTGTGTTTGGACATATATGGCATCAAATTGTCTCAAATGTGATTGATATGCCCAAGAAACATCGTTAGGAAGCCCCACAAAGAATTTGAGCCAATTCCGAGACGGTGCTTTGCTGGGTGTTTCGACCACCATAGTGTTCTTGCAACAATTCTTTAATCATTCAATATCAATACAAAACTAACTCGTCGTACTTTGGTTGAAGGGTTTCTTTTAATATTATTTACTTTATTTCTTAACGGACACTTTTCTATAGAAAGCTCAATAAAAAAAATACAAGAATCTAGAAGAAAAAACAATTACACAAACACAAAATTCAAAAAGGCAACCATAGTCCTCTTGCATTATTCATCCACCTTTTCTTCGGTCTTGGCACTACTTAGGGTGAAGCTGGTTCAAAGGGCCGCCAATGGCCAAAATATGATTTCCAACTATTAACTCAATCATTTGCTCTGTAAAAACTCGAGTTTGCTTGCACAAAACTCGGTGATGACACGAGGGCGATTCCGAGCTAGTTTTAGAGAGTTTTGCATGTGTCTTTGAACATATGTGGCATCAAATGGTCTCAAATATGATTGATAGGCCAAAGACACACTGTTCGAAAACCCCATATAGAATTTGAGCCAATTCCAAGTCAGTGCTTCGCTGGGTGTTTCGAGCACTATATTGTCTTTGCACCAATTCTTTTTTCATTCAATATCAATACAAAACTAACTCGTCGTACTTTGGTTGAAGGGGTTTCTTTTAATATTATTTACTTTATTTCTTAACGGACACTTAGCTATAGAGAGCTCCATAAAAAGTACATGAATCTAGAAGAAAAAACAATAACACAAACACAAAATTCAAAAAGGCAACCATAGTCCTCTTGCATTATTCAACCACCTTTTCTTCGGTTTTGGCACTACTTAGGGTGAAGCTCGTACAAATGGCCGCCAATGGCCAAAATATGATTTCTAACTATTAAATCTATCATTTGCTTCGAAAAAACTCGAGTTTGCTCGGAGAAGACTCGCTGATGACACGGAGGCGATTCCGAGCTAGTTTTAGAGAGTTTTGTATGTGTCTTTGGACATATATGGCATCAAATTGTCTCAAATGTGATTGATATGCCCAAGATACAACGTTAGGAAGTCCCACAAAGAATTTGAGCCAATTCCGAGTCGGTGCTTCGCTGGGTGTTTGGAGCACCATAGTGTATTTGCACCAAATTTTTATTCATTCAATATCAATACAAAACTAATTTGTCGTACTTTGGTTAAAGGGTCTCTTTTAATATTATTTACTTTACTTCTTAACAGACACTTTGCTATAGAAATCTCAATAAAAAATACAAGAATCTTGAAGAAAAAAACAATAACACAAACACAAAATTCAAAAAGGCAGCAATAGTCCTCTTGCAGTATTCAACCACCTTTTCTTCGGCTTTGGCACTACGTGGGGTGAAGCTCGTACAAATGGCCACCAATAGATAAAATATGATTTCTAACTATTAAATCTATCATTTGCTTAGAAAAAATTGGAGTTTGCTCGGAGAAAACTCGCTGATGACACGGAGGCGATTACGAGCTAGTATTAGAGAGTTTTGCGTGTGTCTTTGGACATATACGGCATCAAATAGTCTCAAATGTGATTGATATGCCCAAGAAACACCGTTAGGAAGCCCCACAAAGAATTTGAGCCAATTCCGAGTCGTTGCTTCGTTGGGTGTTTTGAGCACCATAGTCTCTTTGCAACAATTCTTTAATCATTCAATGTCAATACAAAACTAACTCGTCGTACTTTGGTTGAAGGGTTTCTTTTAATATTATTTACTTTATTTCTTAACGGACACTTTGATATAGAAAGCTTAATAAAATATACAAGAATCTAGAAGAAAAAACAATAACACAAACACAAAATTCAAAAAGCCAACGATAGTCCTCTAGCAGTATTCAACTACCTTTTCTTCGGTTTTGGCACTACTTGGGGTGAAACTCGTACAAAGGGCCGCCAATGGCCAAAATATAATCTATAACTATTAAATCTATCATTTGTTCTGAAAAAACTCAAGTTTGCTCGGAGAAGACCCGGTGATGACACGGGGGCGATTCCGAGATAGTTTTAGAGAGTTTTGCATGTGTCATTGGACTTATGTGGCATCAAATGGTCTCAAATGTGATTTATATGCCCAGGTCACACCGTTAGGAAACCCCACAAAGAATTTGAGCCAATTTCGAGTCGGAGCTTCGCTGGGTGTTTCGAGCACCATAGTGTCTTTGCAACAATTCTTTAATCATTCAATATCATGACAAAACTAACTCGTCGAACTTTGGTTGAAGGGTTTGTTTTAATATTATTTACTTTATTTCTTAACAGACACTTTGCTATATATAGCTGAATAAAAAAATACAAGAATCTAGAAGAAAAAACAATTACACAAACACAAAATTCAAAAAGCCAACCATTGTCCTCTTGCAGTATTCAACCACCTTTTCTTCGGTTTTGGCACTACTTGGGGTGAAACTCGTACAAAGGGCCGCCAATGGCGAAAATACTATTCCTAAGTATTAAATCTATCATTTGCTCAGAAAAAACTTGAGTTTGCTCGGAGAAGACTCGGTGATGACGGGGGCGATTCTGAGCTAGTTTTAGAGACTTTTGGATGTGTCTTTGGACATATGTAGCATCAAATTGTCATAAATGTGATTGATATGCCCAAGACACACCGTTAGGAAACCACACAAAGAATTTGAGTCAGTTCCGAATCGATGCATCGCTGGGTGTTTCAAGCACCATAGTGTATTTGCACCAATTCTTTATTCATTCAATATCAATACAAAACTAACTTGTCGTACTTTGGTTGAAGGGTCTTTTTTAATATTATTTACTTTACTTATTAACGGACACTTTGCTATAAAAAGGTTAATAAAATATACAAGAATCTAGAATAAAAAACAATAACACAAACACAAAATTCAAAAAGCCAACGATAGTCCTCTTGCAGTATTCAACCACCTTTTCTTCGGTTTTGGCACTACTAGGGGTGAATCTCGTACAAAAAGCCGCCAATGGCCAAAATATAATCTATAACTATTAAATCTATCATCTGTTCGGAAAAAAACTCGAGTTTGCTCGGAGAAGACTCGGTGATGACACGGGGGCGATTCCGAAATAGTTTTAGAGAGTTTTGCATGTGTCATTGTACTTATGTGGCATCAAATGGTCTCAAATGTGATTTATATGCCCAGGTCACACCTTTAGGAAGCCCCACAAAGAATTTGAGCCAATTTCGAGTCGGAGCTTCGCTGGGTGTTTCGAGCACCATAGTGTCGTTGCACCAATTCTTTAATTATTCAATATCAATACAAAACTAACTCATCGTACGTTGATTGAAGGGTTTCTATTAATATTATTTACTTTATTTCTTAATAGACGCTTTGCTATAGAAAGCTCAATAAAAAATACAAGAATCTAGAAGAAAAAACAATAAGACAAACACAAAATTCAAAAAGGGAACCAGAGTGCTCTTGCATTATTCATCAACCTTTTCTTCGATTTTGCCATTTTTTGGGTCAACCTCGTTCAAAGGGCCGCCAATGGCCAAAATATGATTTCTAACTATTAAATCTATCATTTGCCCAGAAAAAACTCGAGTTTGCTCGGAGAAGACTCGCTCATGACACGGAGGCGATTCCGAGATAGTTTTAGAGGGTTTTGCGTGTGTGTTTGGACATATATGGCATCAAATTGTCTCAAATGTGATTGATATGCCCAAGAAACATCGTTAGGAAGCCCCACAAAGAATTTGAGCCAATTCCGAGACGGTGCTTCGCTGGGTGTTTCGACCACCATAGTGTTCTTGCAACAATTCTTTAATCATTCAATATCAATACAAAACTAACTCGTCGTACTTTGGTTGAAGGGTTTCTTTTAATATTATTTACTTTATTTCTTAACGGACACTTTTCTATAGAAAGCTCAATAAAAAAAATACAAGAAGAATCTAGAAGAAAAAACAATTACACAAACACAAAATTCAAAAAGGCAACCATAGTCCTCTTGCATTATTCGTCCACCTTTTCTTCGGTTTTGGCACTACTTAGGGTGAAGCTGGTTCAAAGGGCCGCCAATGGCCAAAATATGATTTCCAACTATCAACTCAATCATTTGCTCTGTAAAAACTCGAGTTTGCTCGGACAAAACTCGGTGATGACACGAGGGCGATTCCGAGCTAGTTTTAGAGAGTTTTGCATGTGTCTTTGGACATATGTGGCTTCAAATGGTCTCAAATGTGATTGATAGGCCAAAGACACATTGTTCGAAAACCCCATATAGAATTTGAGCCAATTCCAAGTCAGTGCTTCGCTGGGTGTTTCGAGGACTATATTGTCTTTGCACCAATTCTTTTTTCATTCAATATCAATACAAAACTAACTCGTCGTACTTTGGTTGAAGGGGTTTCTTTTAATATTATTTACTTTATTTCTTAACGGACACTTAGCTATAGAGAGCTCCATAAAAAATACAAGAATCTAGAAGAAAAAACAATAACACAAACACAAAATTCAAAAAGGCAACCATAGTCCTCTTGCATTATTCAACCACCTTTTCTTCGGTTTTGGCACTACTTAGGGTGAAGCTCGTACAAATGGCCGCCAATGGCCAAAATATGATTTCTAACTATTAAATCTATCATTTGCTTCGAAAAAACTCGAGTTTGCTCGGAGAAGACTCGCTGATGACACGAAGGCGATTCCGAGCTAGTTTTAGAGAGTTTTGTATTTGTCTTTGGACATATATGGCATCAAATTGTCTCAAATGTGATTGATATGCCCAAGAAACAACGTTAGGAAGCCCCACAAAGAATTTGAGCCAATTCCGAGTCGGTGCTTCGCTGGGTGTTTGGAGCACCATAGTGTATTTGCACCAAATTTTTATTCATTCAATATCAATACAAAACTAATTTGTCGTACTTTGGTTAAAGGGTCTCTTTTAATATTATTTACTTTACTTCTTAACAGACACTTTGCTATAGAAATCTCAATAAAAAATACAAGAATCTTGAAGAAAAAAACAATAACACAAACACAAAATTCAAAAAGGCAGCAATAGTCCTCTTGCAGTATTCAACCACCTTTTCTTCGGCTTTGGCACTACGTGGGGTGAAGCTCGTACAAATGGCCACCAATAGATAAAATATGATTTCTAACTATTAAATCTATCATTTGCTTAGAAAAAATTGGAGTTTGCTCGGAGAAAACTCGCTGATGACACGGAGGCGATTACGAGCTAGTATTAGAGAGTTTTGCGTGTGTCTTTGGACATATACGGCATCAAATAGTCTCAAATGTGATTGATATGCCCAAGAAACACCGTTAGGAAGCCCCACAAAGAATTTGAGCCAATTCCGAGTCGTTGCTTCGTTGGGTGTTTTGAGCACCATAGTCTCTTTGCAACAATTCTTTAATCATTCAATGTCAATACAAAACTAACTCGTCGTACTTTGGTTGAAGGGTTTCTTTTAATATTATTTACTTTATTTCTTAACGGACACTTTGATATAGAAAGCTTAATAAAATATACAAGAATCTAGAAGAAAAAACAATAACACAAACACAAAATTCAAAAAGCCAACGATAGTCCTCTAGCAGTATTCAACTACCTTTTCTTCGGTTTTGGCACTACTTGGGGTGAAACTCGTACAAAGGGCCGCCAATGGCCAAAATATAATCTATAACTATTAAATCTATCATTTGTTCTGAAAAAACTCAAGTTTGCTCGGAGAAGACCCGGTGATGACACGGGGGCGATTCCGAGATAGTTTTAGAGAGTTTTGCATGTGTCATTGGACTTATGTGGCATCAAATGGTCTCAAATGTGATTTATATGCCCAGGTCACACCGTTAGGAAACCCCACAAAGAATTTGAGCCAATTTCGAGTCGGAGCTTCGCTGGGTGTTTCGAGCACCATAGTGTCTTTGCAACAATTCTTTAATCATTCAATATCATGACAAAACTAACTCGTCGAACTTTGGTTGAAGGGTTTGTTTTAATATTATTTACTTTATTTCTTAACAGACACTTTGCTATATATAGCTGAATAAAAAAATACAAGAATCTAGAAGAAAAAACAATTACACAAACACAAAATTCAAAAAGCCAACCATTGTCCTCTTGCAGTATTCAACCACCTTTTCTTCGGTTTTGGCACTACTTGGGGTGAAACTCGTACAAAGGGCCGCCAATGGCGAAAATACTATTCCTAAGTATTAAATCTATCATTTGCTCAGAAAAAACTTGAGTTTGCTCGGAGAAGACTCGGTGATGACGGGGGCGATTCTGAGCTAGTTTTAGAGACTTTTGGATGTGTCTTTGGACATATGTAGCATCAAATTGTCATAAATGTGATTGATATGCCCAAGACACACCGTTAGGAAACCACACAAAGAATTTGAGTCAGTTCCGAATCGATGCATCGCTGGGTGTTTCAAGCACCATAGTGTATTTGCACCAATTCTTTATTCATTCAATATCAATACAAAACTAACTTGTCGTACTTTGGTTGAAGGGTCTTTTTTAATATTATTTACTTTACTTATTAACGGACACTTTGCTATAAAAAGGTTAATAAAATATACAAGAATCTAGAATAAAAAACAATAACACAAACACAAAATTCAAAAAGCCAACGATAGTCCTCTTGCAGTATTCAACCACCTTTTCTTCGGTTTTGGCACTACTAGGGGTGAATCTCGTACAAAAAGCCGCCAATGGCCAAAATATAATCTATAACTATTAAATCTATCATCTGTTCGGAAAAAAACTCGAGTTTGCTCGGAGAAGACTCGGTGATGACACGGGGGCGATTCCGAAATAGTTTTAGAGAGTTTTGCATGTGTCATTGTACTTATGTGGCATCAAATGGTCTCAAATGTGATTTATATGCCCAGGTCACACCTTTAGGAAGCCCCACAAAGAATTTGAGCCAATTTCGAGTCGGAGCTTCGCTGGGTGTTTCGAGCACCATAGTGTCGTTGCACCAATTCTTTAATTATTCAATATCAATACAAAACTAACTCATCGTACGTTGATTGAAGGGTTTCTATTAATATTATTTACTTTATTTCTTAATAGACGCTTTGCTATAGAAAGCTCAATAAAAAATACAAGAATCTAGAAGAAAAAACAATAAGACAAACACAAAATTCAAAAAGGGAACCAGAGTGCTCTTGCATTATTCATCAACCTTTTCTTCGATTTTGCCATTTTTTGGGTCAACCTCGTTCAAAGGGCCGCCAATGGCCAAAATATGATTTCTAACTATTAAATCTATCATTTGCCCAGAAAAAACTCGAGTTTGCTCGGAGAAGACTCGCTCATGACACGGAGGCGATTCCGAGATAGTTTTAGAGGGTTTTGCGTGTGTGTTTGGACATATATGGCATCAAATTGTCTCAAATGTGATTGATATGCCCAAGAAACATCGTTAGGAAGCCCCACAAAGAATTTGAGCCAATTCCGAGACGGTGCTTCGCTGGGTGTTTCGACCACCATAGTGTTCTTGCAACAATTCTTTAATCATTCAATATCAATACAAAACTAACTCGTCGTACTTTGGTTGAAGGGTTTCTTTTAATATTATTTACTTTATTTCTTAACGGACACTTTTCTATAGAAAGCTCAATAAAAAAAATACAAGAAGAATCTAGAAGAAAAAACAATTACACAAACACAAAATTCAAAAAGGCAACCATAGTCCTCTTGCATTATTCGTCCACCTTTTCTTCGGTTTTGGCACTACTTAGGGTGAAGCTGGTTCAAAGGGCCGCCAATGGCCAAAATATGATTTCCAACTATCAACTCAATCATTTGCTCTGTAAAAACTCGAGTTTGCTCGGACAAAACTCGGTGATGACACGAGGGCGATTCCGAGCTAGTTTTAGAGAGTTTTGCATGTGTCTTTGGACATATGTGGCTTCAAATGGTCTCAAATGTGATTGATAGGCCAAAGACACATTGTTCGAAAACCCCATATAGAATTTGAGCCAATTCCAAGTCAGTGCTTCGCTGGGTGTTTCGAGGACTATATTGTCTTTGCACCAATTCTTTTTTCATTCAATATCAATACAAAACTAACTCGTCGTACTTTGGTTGAAGGGGTTTCTTTTAATATTATTTACTTTATTTCTTAACGGACACTTAGCTATAGAGAGCTCCATAAAAAATACAAGAATCTAGAAGAAAAAACAATAACACAAACACAAAATTCAAAAAGGCAACCATAGTCCTCTTGCATTATTCAACCACCTTTTCTTCGGTTTTGGCACTACTTAGGGTGAAGCTCGTACAAATGGCCGCCAATGGCCAAAATATGATTTCTAACTATTAAATCTATCATTTGCTTCGAAAAAACTCGAGTTTGCTCGGAGAAGACTCGCTGATGACACGAAGGCGATTCCGAGCTAGTTTTAGAGAGTTTTGTATTTGTCTTTGGACATATATGGCATCAAATTGTCTCAAATGTGATTGATATGCCCAAGAAACAACGTTAGGAAGCCCCACAAAAAATTTGAGCCAATTCCGAGTCGGTGCTTCGCTGGGTGTTTGGAGCACCATAGTGTATTTGCACCAAATTTTTATTCATTCAATATCAATACAAAAATAATTTGTCGTACTTTGGTTGAAGGGTCTCTTTTAATATTATTTACTTTACTTCTTAACAGACACTTTGCTATAGAAATCTCAATAAAAAATACAAGAATCTTGAAGAAAAAAACAATAACACAAACACAAAATTCAAAAAGGCAACAATATTCCTCTTGCAGTATTCAACCACCTTTTCTTCGGCTTTGGCACTACGTGGGGTGAAGCTCGTACAAATGGCCACCAATAGATAAAATATGATTTCTAACTATTAAATCTATCATTTGCTTAGAAAAAATTGGGGTTTGCTCGGAGAAAACTCGCTGATGACACGGAGGCGATTACGAGCTAGTATTAGAGAGTTTTGCGTGTGTCTTTGGACATATACGGCATCAAATTGTCTCAAATGTGATTGATATGCCCAAGAAACACCGTTAGGAAGCCCCACAAAGAATTTGAGCCAATTCCGAGTCGTTGCTTCGCTGGGTGTTTTGAGCACCATAATCTCTTTGCAACAATTCTTTAATCATTCAATGTCAATACAAAACTAACTCGTCGTACTTTGGTTGAAGGGTTTCTTTTAATATTATTTACTTTATTTCTTAACGGACACTTTGATATAGAAAGCTTAATAAAATATACAAGAATCTAGAAGAAAAAACAATAACACAAACACAAAATTCAAAAAGCCAACGATAGTCCTCTAGCAGTATTCAACTACCTTTTCTTCGGTTTTGGCACTACTTGGGGTGAAACTCGTACAAAGGGCCGCCAATGGCCAAAATATAATCTATAACTATTAAATCTATCATTTGTTCTGAAAAAACTCAAGTTTGCTCGGAGAAGACCCGGTGATGACACGGGTGCGATTCCGAAATAGTTTTAGAGAGTTTTGCATGTGTCATTGGACTTATGTGGCATCAAATGGTCTCAAATGTGATTTATATGCCCAGGTCACACCGTTAGGAAACCCCACAAAGAATTTGAGCCAATTTCGAGTCGGAGCTTCGCTGGGTGTTTCGAGCACCATAGTGTCTTTGCAACAATTCTTTAATCATTCAATATCATGACAAAACTAACTCGTCGAACTTTGGTTGAAGGGTTTGTTTTAATATTATTTACTTTATTTCTTAACAGACACTTTGCTATATATAGCTCAATAAAAAATATAAGAATCTAGAAGAAAAAACAATTACACAAACACAAAATTCAAAAAGCCAACCATAGTCCTCTTGCAGTATTCAACCACCTTTTCTTCGGTTTTGGCACTACTTGGGGTGAAACTCGTACAAAGGGCCGCCAATGGCGAAAATACTATTTCTAAGTATTAAATCTATCATTTGCTCAGAAAAAACTTGAGTTTGCTCGGAGAAGACTCGGTGATGACGGGGGCGATTCTGAGCTAGTTTTAGAGACTTTTGGATGTGTCTTTGGACATATGTAGCATCAAATTGTCATAAATGTGATTGATATGCCCAAGACACACCGTTAGGAAACCACACAAAGAATTTGAGCCAGTTCCGAATCGATGCATCGCTGGGTGTTTCAAGCACCATAGTGTATTTGCACCAATTCTTTATTCATTCAATATCAATACAAAACTAACTTATCGTACTTTGGTTGAAGGGTCTTTTTTAATATTATTTACTTTACTTATTAACGGACACTTTGCTATAAAAAGGTTAATAAAATATACAAGAATCTAGAATAAAAAACAATAACACAAACACAAAATTCAAAAAGCCAACGATAGTCCTCTTGCAGTATTCAACCACCTTTTCTTCGGTTTTGGCACTACTAGGGGTGAATCTCGTACAAAAAGCCGCCAATGGCCAAAATATAATCTATAACTATTAAATCTATCATTTGTTCGGAAAAAAACTCGAGTTTGCTCGGAGAAGACTCGGTGATGACACGGGGGCGATTCCGAAATAGTTTTAGAGAGTTTTGCATGTGTCATTGTACTTATGTGGCATCAAATGGTCTCAAATGTGATTTATATGCCCAGGTCACACCTTTAGGAAGCCCCACAAAGAATTTGAGCCAATTTCGAGTCGGAGTTTCGCTGGGTGTTTCGAGCACCATAGTGTCGTTGCACCAATTCTTTAATTATTCAATATCAATACAAAACTAACTCATCGTACGTTGGTTGAAGGGTTTCTTTTAATATTATTTACTTTATTTCTTAACGGACACTTTTCTATAGAAAGCTCAATAAAAAAATACAAGAATCTAGAAGAAAAAACAATTACACAAACACAAAATTCAAAAAGGCAACCATAGTCCTCTTGCATTATTCATCCACCTTTTCTTCGGTTTTGGCACTACTTAGGGTGAAGCTGGTTCAAAGGGCCGCCAATGGCCAAAATATGATTTCCAACTATTAACTCAATCATTTGCTCTGTAAAAACTCGAGTTTGCTCGGACAAAACTCGGTGATGACACGAGGGCGATTCCGAGCTAGTTTTAGAGAGTTTTGCATGTGTCTTTGGACATATGTGGCATCAAATGGTCTCAAATGTGATTGATAGGCCAAAGACACATTGTTCGAAAACCCCATATAGAATTTGAGCCAATTCCAAGTCAGTGCTTCGCTGGGTGTTTCGAGCACTATATTGTCTTTGCACCAATTCTTTTTTCATTCAATATCAATACAAAACTAACTCGTCGTACTTTGGTTGAAGGGCTTTCTTTTAATATTATTTACTTTATTTCTTAACGGACACTTAGCTATAGAGAGCTCCATAAAAAATACAAGAATCTTGAAGAAAAAACAATAACACAAACACAAAATTCAAAAAGGCAACCATAGTCCTCTTGCATTATTCAACCACCTTTTCTTCGGTTTTGGCACTACTTAGGGTGAAGCTCGTACAAATGGCCGCCAATGGCCAAAATATGATTTCTAACTATTAAATCTATCATTTGCTTCGAAAAAACTCGAGTTTGCTCGGAGAAGACTCGCTGATGACACGGAGGCGATTCCGAGCTAGTTTTAGAGAGTTTTGTATGTGTCTTTGGACATATATGGCATCAAATTGTCTCAAATGTGATTGATATGCCCAAGAAACAACGTTAGGAAGCCCCAGAAAGAATTTGAGCCAATTCCGAGTCGGTGCTTCGCTGGGTGTTTGGAGCACCATAGTGTATTTGCACCAAATTTTTATTCATTCAATATCAATACAAAACTAATTTGTCGTACTTTGGTTGAAGGGTCTATTTTAATATTATTTACTTTACTTCTTAACAGACACTTTGCTATAGAAATCTCAATAAAAAATACAAGAATCTTGAAGAAAAAAACAATAACACAAACACAAAATTCAAAAAGGCAACCATAGTCCTCTTGCATTATTCATCCACCTTTTCTTCGGTTTTGGCACTACTTAGGGTGAAGCTGGTTCAAAGGGCCGCCAATGGCCAAAATATGATTTCCAACTATTAACTCAATCATTTGCTCTGTAAAAACTCGAGTTTGCTCGGACAAAACTCGGTGATGACACGAGGGCGATTCCGAGCTAGTTTTAGAGAGTTTTGCATGTGTCTTTGGACATATGTGGCATCAAATGGTCTCAAATGTGATTGATAGGCCAAAGACACACTGTTCGAAAACCCTATATAGAATTTGAGCCAATTCCAAGTCAGTGCTTCGCTGGGTGTTTCGAGCACTATATTGTCTTTGCACCAATTCTTTTTTCATTCAATATTAATACAAAACTAACTCGTCGTACTTTGGTTGAAGGGGTTTCTTTTAATTTATTTACTTTATTTCTTAACGGACACTTAGCTATAGAAAGCTCAATAAAAAATACAAAAATGTAGAGGAAAAAACAATAACACAAACACAAAATACAAAAAGGCAATCATAGTCCTCTTGCAGTATTCAAACACCTCTTCTTCAGTTTTGGCACTACTTGGGGTGAAGCTCGTACAAATGGCCGCCAATGGCCAAAATATGATTTCTAACAATTAAATCTATCATTTGCTCGGAAGAAACTTGAGTTTGCTCGGTGAAAACACGCTGATGACATAGAGGCGATTCCGAGGTACTTTTAGAGAGTTTTGCGTGTGTGTTTGGACATATATGGCATCAAATTGTCTCAAATGTGATTGATATGCCCAAGAAACACCGTTAGGAAGCCCCACAAAGAATTTGAACCAATTCTGAGACGGTGCTTCGCTGGGTGTTTCGACCACCATAGTGTCTTTGCAACAATTCTTTAATCATTCAATATCAATACAAAACTAACTCGTCGTACTTTGGTTGAAGGGTTTCTTTTAATATTATTTACTTTATTTCTTGAAGGACACCTTTCTATAGAAAGCTCAATAAAAAAAATACAAGAATCTAGAAGAAAAAAAAAAACAATTACACAAACACAAAATTCAAAAGGGCAACCATAGTCCTCTTGAGTTAATCATCCACCTTTTCTTCAGTTTTGGCAATACTTGGGGTGAAACTCGTACAAAGGGCCGCCAATGGCAAAAATACTACTTCTAACTATTAAATCTATCATTTGCTCAGCAAAAACTCGAGTTTGCTCGGAGAAGACTCGGTGATGACACGAGGGCGATTCTTAGCTAGTTTTAGAGAGTTTTGGATGTGTCTTTGGACATATGTGGCCTCAAATTGTCATTAATGTGATTGATATGCCCAAAACACACACCGTTAGGAAACCCCACAAAGAATTTAATCCAATTCCGAATCGATGCTTCGCTGGGTGTTTCGAGAACTATACTGTATTTGCACCAATTCTTTATTCATTCAATATCAATACAAAACTAACTCGTCGTACTATGGTTGAAGGGTTTCTTTTAATATTATTTACTTTATTTCTTAACGGACGCTTTGCTATAGAAAGCTCAAAAAAAAAATACAAGAATCTAGAAGAAAAAACAATAACACAAACACAAAATTCAAAAAGGCAACCGGAGTCGTCATGCATTATTCTTCCACCTTTTCTTCGGTTTTGCCATTTCTTGGGGTAAAGCTCGTTTAAAGGGCCGCCAATGGCCAAAATATGATTTCGAACTATTAACTCAATCATTTGCTCGGAAAAAACTCGAGTTTGCTCGGAGAAGACTCGGTGATGACACGGCGGCGATTCCGAGCTACTTTTAGAGAGTTTTGCATGTGTCTTTGGACATATGTGGCATCAAATGGTCTCAAATGTGATTGATATGCCCAAGACACACCGTTCGGAAGCCTCAGATTGAATTTGAGCCAATTCTTAGTCGGTGCTTCGCTGGGCGTTTCGAGCACCATATTGTCTTTCATCCAATTCTTTATTCATTCAATCCCAATACAAAACTAACTTGTTGTACTTTGGTTGAAGGGTCTCTATTAATATAATATACTTTATTTCTTAACGGACACTTTTCTATAGAAAGCTCCATAAAAAATACAAGAATCTTGAAGAAAAAACAATAACACAAACAGAAATTTCAAAAAGGCAACTATAGTTCTCTTGCAGTATTCAACCACCTTTTGTTCGGTTTTGGCACTACTTGGGGTGAAACTCGTACAAAGGGCCGCCAATGGCAAAAATATAATTTATAACTATTAAATTATCATTTGTTCGGAAAAAACTAGAGTTTGCTAGGAGAAGTCTCGGTGATGACACGGGGGCGATTCCGAGCTAGATTTAAAGAGTTTTGCATGTGTCTTTGGACTTATGTGGCATCAAATGGTCTCAAATGTGATTGATATGCCCAAGACACACCGTTCGGAAGCCTCACATTGAATTTGAGCCAATTCCGAGTCGGTGCTTCGCTGGGAGTTTCGAGCACCATAGTGTCTTTGCACCAATTCTTCAATTATTCAATATCAATACAAAACTAAATCGTCGTACTTTGGTTGAAGGGTTTCTTTTAATATTATTTACTTTATTTCTTAATGGATGCTTTGCTATACAAAGCTCAATAAAAAATAGAAGAATCTAGAAGAAAAAACAATAACACAAACACAAAATTCAAAAAGGCAACCATAGTCCTCTTGCATTATTCATCCACCTTTTCTTCGGTTTTGCCACTTCTCGAGGTAAAGCTCGTTCAAAGGGCTGCCAATGGCCAAAATATGATTTCTAACTGTTAACTCTATCATTTGCTCGGAAAAAACTCGAGTTTAATCGGAGAAGACTCCGTGATGACACGACGGCGATTCCGAACTACTTTTAGAGAGTTTTGCATGTGTCTTTGGACTTATGTGGCATCAAATTGTCCCAAATGTGATTGATATGCCCAAGACACACCGTTCGGATGCCTCACATTGAATATGAGCCAATTTCGAGTCGGTGCTTCGCTGGGTGTTTCGAGCACCATATTGTCTTTCAACCAATTCTTTATTCATTCAATCTCAATACAAAACTAACTTGTCGTACTTTGGTTGAAGGGTCTCTATTAATATAATTTACTTGATTTCTTAACGGACACTTTGCTATAGAAAGCTCAATAAAAAATACAAGAATCTAGAAGAAAAAACAATAACACAAACAGAAAATTCAAAAAGGCAACCATAGTTCTCTTGCAGTATTTAACCACCTTTTCTTCGGTTTTGGCACTACTTGGGGTGAAACTCGTACAAAGGGCCGCCATTGGCCAATATATGATTTATAACTATTAAATCTTTCATTTGCTCGGAGAAAAATCGAGTTGGCTCGGAGAAGACTCGGTGATGACACGGGGGCGATTCTGACCTAGTTTTAGATAGTTTTGCATGTGTCTTTGCAAATATATGGCATCAAATGGTCTAAAATGTGATTGATATGCCCAAGACACACCGTTAGGAAACCCCACATTGAATTTGAGCCAATTCCGAATCGGTGCTTCGCTGGGTGTTTAGAGCACCATATTGTCTTTCATCCAATTCTTTATTCATTAAATATCAATAAAAAAGTAACTTGTCGTACTTTGGTTGAAGGGTCTCTATTAATATAATTTACTTTATTTCTTAACAGACACTTTGCTATAGAAAGCTCCATAAAAAATACAAGAATCTAGGAAAAAAAACAATAACACAAACAGAAAATTCAAAACGGCAACCATAGTTCTCTTGCAGTATTTAACCACCTTTTCTTCGGTTTTGGTACTACTTGGGGTGAAACTCGTACAAAGGGCCGCCAATGGCCAATATATGATTTATAACTATTAAATCTTTCATTTGCTCGGAGAAAAATCGAGTTGGCTCGGAGAAGACTCGGTGATGACACGGGGGCGATTCTGACTTAGTTTTAGATAGTTGCATGTGTCTTTGGACATATATTTCATCAAATGGTCTAAAATGTGATTGATATGCCCAAGACACACCGTTAGGAAACCCCACATTGAATTTGAGCCAATTCCGAATCGGTGCTTCGCTGGGTGTTTCGAGCACCATATTGTCTTTCATCCAATTCTTTATTCATTAAATATCAATACAAAACTAACTTGTCGTACTTTGGTTGAAGGGTTTCTGTTAATATTATTTACTTTATTTCTTAACGGACACTTTGCTATAGAAAGCTCAATAAAAAAATACAAGAATCTTGAAAAAAAAACAATAACACAAACACAAAATTCAAAAAGGCAACCATAGTCCTCCTGCATTATTCATCCACCTTTTCTTCGGTTTTGCCACTTCTCGAGGTAAAGCTCGTTCAAAGGGCTGCCAAAGGCCAAAATAAGATTTCTAACTGTTAACTTTATCATTTGCTCGGAAAAAACTCGAGTTTGGTCGGAGAAGACTCGGTGATGACACGGGGGCGATTCCGAGCTAGTTTTAGAGAGTTTTGCATGTGTCTTTGGACATATATGGCATCAAATGGTCTTAAATGTGATTGATATGCTCAAGACACACCGTTAGGAAACCCCACATTGAATTTGAGCCAATTCCGAATCGGTGCTTCGCTGGGTGTTTAGAGCACCATATTGTCTTTCATCCAATTCTTTATTCATTCAATCTCAATAAAAAAGTAACTGGTCGTACTTTGGTTGAAGGGTCTCTATTAATATAATTTACTTTATTTCTTAACGGACACTTTGCTATAGAAAGCTCCATAAAAAATACAAGAATCTAGAAGAAAAAACAATAACACAAACTGAAAATTCAAAAAGGCAACCATAGTCCTCTTGCAGTATTTAACCACCTTTTCTTCGGTTTTGGCACTACTTGGGGTGAAACTCGTACAAAGGGCCGCCAATGGCCAATATATGATTTATAACTATTAAATCTTTCATTTGCTCGGAGAAAAATCGAGTTGGCTCGGAGAAGACTCGGTGATGACACGGGGGCGATTCTGACCTAGTTTTAGATAGTTTTGCATGTGTCTTTGGACATATATTGCATCAAATGGTCAAAAATGTGATTGATATGCCCAAGACACACCGTTAGGAAACCCCACATTGAATTTGAGCCAATTCCGAATCGGTGCTTCGCTGGGTGTTTAGAGCACCATATTGTCTTTCATCCAATTCTTTATTCATTAAATATCAATACAAAAGTAACTTGTCGTACTTTGGTTGAAGGGTCTCTATTAATATAATTTACTTTATTTCTTAACAGACACTTTGCTATAGAAAGCTCTATAAAAAATACAAGAATCTAGAAGAAAAAACAATAACACAAATAGAAAATTCAAAAAGGCAACCATAGTCCTCTTGTAGTATTTAACCACCTTTTCTTCGATTTTGGCACTACTTGGGGTGAAACTCATACAAAGGGCCGCCAATGGCCAATATATGATTTATAACTATTAAATCTTTCATTTGCTCGGAGAAAAATCGAGTTGTCTCGGAGAAGACTCGGTGATGACACGGGGGCGATTCCGAGCTAGTTTTAGAGAGTTTTGCATGTGTCTTTGGACATATATGGCATCAAATGGTCTTAAATGTGATTGATATGCTCAAGACACACCGTTAGGAAACCCCACATTGAATTTGAGCCAATTCCGAATCGGTGCTTCGCTGGGTGTTTAGAGCACCATATTGTCTTTCATCCAATTCTTTATTCATTAAATATCAATACAAAAGTAACTTGTTGTACTTTGGTTGAAGGGTCTCTATTAATATAATTTACTTTATTTCTTAACAGACACTTTGCTATAGAAAGCTCCATAAAAAATACAAGAATCTAGAAGAAATAACAATAACACAAACAGAAAATTCAAAAAGGCAACCATAGTCCTCTTGCAGTAATTAACCACCTTTTCTTCGGTTTTGGCACTACTTGGGGTGAAACTCGTACAAAGGGCCGCCAATGGCCAATATATGATTTATAACTATTAAATCTTTCATTTGCTCGGAGAAAAATCGAGTTGGCTCGGAGAAGACTCGGTGATGACACGGGGGCGATTCTGACCTAGTTTTAGATAGTTTTGCATGTGTCTTTGGACATATATTGCATCAAATGGTCTAAAATGTGATTGATATGCCCAAGACACATCGTTAGGAAACCCCACAATGAATTTGAGCCAATTCCGAATCGGTGCTTCGCTGGGTGTTTCGAGCACCATATTGTCTTTCATCCAATTCTTTATTCATTAAATATCAATACAAAACTAACTTGTCATACTTTGGTTGAAGGGTTTCTGTTAATATTATTTACTTTATTTCTTAACGGACACTTTGTTATAGAAAGCTCAATAAAAAATACAAGAATCTAGAAGAAAAAATAATAACACAAACACAAAAATAAAAAAGGCAACCATAGTCCTCTTGCATTATTCATCCACCTTTTCTTCGGTTTTGAAACTTCTCGAGGTAAAGCTCGTTCAAAGGGCTGCCAATGGCCAAAATAAGATTTCTAAGTGTTAACTTTATCATTTGCTCCGAAAAAACTCGAGTTTGGTCGGAGAAGACTCCTTAATGACACGACGGCGATTCTGAGCTACTTATAGAGAGTTTTGCATGTGTCTTTGGACATATGTGGCATCAAATAGTCTCAAATGTGATTGATATGCCCAAGACACACCGTTCGGAAGCCTCAAATTGAATTTGAGCCAATTTCGAGTCGGTGCTTCGCGGGGTGTTTCGAGCAGCATATTGTCTTTCAACCAATTCTTTATTCATTCAATCTCAATACAAAACTAACTTGTCGCACTTTGGCTGAAGGTCTCTATTAATATAATTTACTTGATTTTTTAACAGACACTTTGCTATAGAAAGCTCTATAAAAAATACAAGAATCTAGAAGAAAAAACAATAACACAAACAGAAAATTCAAAAAGGCAACCATAGTCCTCTTGCAGTATTTAACCACCTTTTCTTCGGTTTTGGCACTACGTGGGGTGAAACTCATACAAAGGGCCGCCAATGGCCAACATATGATTTATAACTATTAAATCTTTCATTTGCTCGGAGAAAAATCGAGTTGGCTCGGAGAAGACTCGGTGATGACACGGGGGCGATTCTGACCTAGTTTTAGATAGTTTTGCATGTGTCTTTGGACATATATGGCATCAAATGGCCTAAAATGTGATTGATATGCCCAAGACACACCGTTAGGAAACCCCACATTGAATTTGAGCCAATTCCGAATCGGTGCTTCGCTGGGTGTTTCGAGCACCATATTGTTTTTCATCCAATTCTTTATTCATTAAATATCAATACAAAAGTAACTTGTCGTACTTTGGTTGAAGGGTCTCTATTAATATAATTTACTTTATTTCTTAACGGACACTTTGCTATAGAAAGCTCCATAAAAAATACAAGAATCTAGAAGAAAAAACAATAACACAAACAGAAAATTCAAAAAGGCAACCATAGTCCTTTTGCAGTATTTAACCACCTTTTCTTCAGTTTTGGCACTACTTGGGGTGAAACTCGTACAAAGGGCCGCCAATGGCCAATATATGATTTATAACTATTAAATCTTTCATTTGCTCGGAGAAAAATCGAGTTGGCTCGGAGAAGACTCGGTGATGACACGGGGGCGATTCTGACCTAGTTTTAGATAGTTTTGCATGTGTCTTTGGACATATATTGCATCAAATGGTCAAAAATGTGATTGATATGCCCAAGACACACCGTTAGGAAACCCCACATTGAATTTGAGCCAATTCCGAATCGGTGCTTCGCTGGGTGTTTAGAGCACCATATTGTCTTTCATCCAATTCTTTATTCATTAAATATCAATACAAAAGTAACTTGTCGTACTTTGGTTGAAGGGTTTCTGTTAATATTATTTACTTTATTTCTTAACGGACACTTTGCTATAGAAAGCTCAATAAAAAAATACAAGAATCTTGAAAAAAAAACAATAACACAAACACAAAATTCAAAAAGGCAACCATAGTCCTCCTGCATTATTCATCCACCTTTTCTTCGGTTTTGCCACTTCTCGAGGTAAAGCTCGTTCAAAGGGCTGCCAATGGCCAAAATAAGATTTCTAACTGTTAACTTTATCATTTGCTCGGAAAAAACTCGAGTTTGGTCGGAGAAGACTCGGTGATGACACGGGGGCGATTCCGAGCTAGTTTTAGAGAGTTTTGCATGTGTCTTTGGACATATATGGCATCAAATGGTCTTAAATGTGATTGATATGCTCAAGACACACCGTTAGGAAACCCCACATTGAATTTGAGCCAATTCCGAATCGGTGCTTCGCTGGGTGTTTAGAGCACCATATTGTCTTTCATCCAATTCTTTATTCATTCAATCTCAATACAAAAGTAACTGGTCGTACTTTGGTTGAAGGGTCTCTATTAATATAATTTACTTTATTTCTTAACGGACACTTTGCTATAGAAAGCTCCATAAAAAATACAAGAATCTAGAAGAAAAAACAATAACACAAACTGAAAATTCAAAAAGGCAACCATAGTCCTCTTGCAGTATTTAACCACCTTTTCTTCGGTTTTGGCACTACTTGGGGTGAAACTCGTACAAAGGGCCGCCAATGGCCAATATATGATTTATAACTATTAAATCTTTCATTTGCTCGGAGAAAAATCGAGTTGGCTCGGAGAAGACTCGGTGATGACACGGGGGCGATTCCGAGCTAGTTTTAGAGAGTTTTGCATGTGTCTTTGGACATATATGGCATCAAATGGTCTTAAATGTGATTGATATGCTCAAGACACACCGTTAGGAAACCCCACATTGAATTTGAGCCAATTCCGAATCGGTGCTTCGCTGGGTGTTTAGAGCACCATATTGTCTTTCATCCAATTCTTTATTCATTCAATCTCAATACAAAAGTAACTCGTCGTACTTTGGTTGAAGGGTCTCTATTAATATAATTTACTTTATTTCTTAACAGACACTTTGCTATAGAAAGCTCTATAAAAAATACAAGAATCTAGAAGAAAAAACAATAACACAAATAGAAAATTCAAAAAGGCAACCATAGTCCTCTTGCAGTATTTAACCACCTTTTCTTCGATTTTGGCACTACTTGGGGTGAAACTCATACAAAGGGCCGCCAATGGCCAATATATGATTTATAACTATTAAATCTTTCATTTGCTCGGAGAAAAATCGAGTTGGCTCGGAGAAGACTCGGTGATGACACGGGGGCGATTCCGAGCTAGTTTTAGAGAGTTTTGCATGTGTCTTTGGACATATATGGCATCAAATGGTCTTAAATGTGATTGATATGCTCAAGACACACCGTTAGGAAACCCCACATTGAATTTGAGCCAATTCCGAATCGGTGCTTCGCTGGGTGTTTAGAGCACCCTATTGTCTTTTATCCAATTCTTTATTCATTAAATATCAATACAAAAGTAACTTGTTGTACTTTGGTTGAAGGGTCTCTATTAATATAATTTACTTTATTTCTTAACAGACACTTTGCTATAGAAAGCTCCATAAAAAATACAAGAATCTAGAAGAAATAACAATAACACAAACAGAAAATTCAGAAAGGCAACCATAGTCCTCTTGCAGTAATTAACCACCTTTTCTTCGGTTTTGGCACTACTTGGGGTGAAACTCGTACAAAGGGCCGCCAATGGCCAATATATGATTTATAACTATTAAATCTTTCATTTGCTCGGAGAAAAATCGAGTTGGCTCGGAGAAGACTCGGTGATGACACGGGGGCGATTCTGACCTAGTTTTAGATAGTTTTGCATGTGTCTTTGGACATATATTGCATCAAATGGTCTAAAATGTGATTGATATGCCCAAGACACATCGTTAGGAAACCCCACATTGAATTTGAGCCAATTCCGAATCGGTGCTTCGCTGGGTGTTTCGAGCACCATATTGTCTTTCATCCAATTCTTTATTCATTAAATATCAATACAAAACTAACTTGTCATACTTTGGTTGAAGGGTTTCTGTTAATATTATTTACTTTATTTCTTAACGGACACTTTGCTATAGAAAGCTCAATAAAAAATACAAGAATCTAGAAGAAAAAATAATAACACAAACACAAAAATAAAAAAGGCAACCATAGTCCTCTTGCATTATTCATCCACCTTTTCTTCGGTTTTGAAACTTCTCGAGGTAAAGCTCGTTCAAAGGGCTGCCAATGGCCAAAATAAGATTTCTAACTGTTAACTTTATCATTTGCTCCGAAAAAACTCGAGTTTGGTCGGAGAAGACTCCTTAATGACACGGGGGCGATTCCGAGCTAGTTTTAGAGAGTTTTGCATGTGTCTTTGGACATATATGGCATCAAATGGTCTTAAATGTGATTGATATGCTCAAGACACACCGTTAGGAAACCCCACATTGAATTTGAGCCAATTCCGAATCGGTGCTTCGCTGGGTGTTTAGAGCACCATATTGTCTTTCATCCAATTCTTTATTCATTCAATCTCAATACAAAACTAACTTGTCGTACTTTGGTTGAAGGGTCTCTATTAATATAATTTACTTTATTTCTTAACGGACACATTGCTATAGAAAGCTCCATAAAAAATACAAGAATCTAGAAGAAAAAACAATAACACAAACAGAAAATTCAAAAAGGCAACCATAGTCCTCTTGCAGTATTTAACCACCTTTTCTTCGGTTTTGGCACTACTTGGGGTGAAACTCGTACAAAGGGCCGCCAATGGCCAATATATGATTTATAACTATTAAATCTTTCATTTAATTTGCTCGGAGAAAAATCGAGTTGGCTCGGAGAAGACTCGGTGATGACACGGGGGTGATTCTGACCTAGTTTTAGATAATTTTGCATGTGTCTTTGGACATATATTGCATCAAATGGTCAAAAATGTGATTGATATGCCCAAGACACACCGTTAGGAAACCCCACATTGAATTTGAGCCAATTCCGAATCGGTGCTTCGCTGGGTGTTTAGAGCACCATATTGTCTTTCATCCAATTCTTTATTCATTAAATATCAATACAAAAGTAACTTGTCGTACTTTGGTTGAAGGGTCTCTATTAATATAATTTACTTTATTTCTTAACAGACACTTTGCTATAGAAAGCTCCATAAAAAATACAAGAATCTAGAAGAAAAAACAATAACACAAATAGAAAATTCAAAAAGGCAACCATAGTCCTCTTGCAGTATTTAACCACCTTTTCTTCGATTTTGGCACTACTTGGGGTGAAACTCATACAAAGGGCCGCCAATGGCCAATATATGATTTATAACTATTAAATCTTTCATTTGCTCGGAGAAAAATCGAGTTGGCTCGGAGAAGACTCGGTGATGACACGGGGGCGATTCCGAGCTAGTTTTAGAGAGTTTTGCATGTGTCTTTGGACATATATGGCATCAAATGGTCTTAAATGTGATTGATATGCTCAAGACACACCGTTAGGAAACCCCACATTGAATTTGAGCCAATTCCGAATCGGTGCTTCGCTGGGTGTTTAGAGCACCATATTGTCTTTCATCCAATTCTTTATTCATTCAATCTCAATACAAAACTAACTTGTCGTACTTTGGTTGAAGGGTCTCTATTAATATAATTTACTTTATTTCTTAACGGACACATTGCTATAGAAAGCTCTATAAAAAATACAAGAATCTAGAAGAAAAAACAATAACACAAACAGAAAATTCAAAAAGGCAACCATAGTCCTCTTGAAGTATTTAACCACCTTTTCTTCGGTTTTGGCCCTACTTGGGGTGAAACTCGTACAAAGGGCCGCCAATGGCCAATATATGATTTATAACTATTAAATCTTTCATTTGCTCGGAGAAAAATCGAGTTGGCTCGGAGAAGACTCGGTGATGACACGGGGGCGATTCCGAGCTAGTTTTAGAGAGTTTTGCATGTGTCTTTGGACATATATTGCATCAAATGGTCTTAAATGTGATTGATATGCCCAAGACACACCGTTAGGAAACCCCACAATGAATTTGAGCCAATTCCGAATCGGTGCTTCGCTGGGTGTTTAGAGCACCATATTGTCTTTCATCCAATTCTTTATTCATTAAATATCAATACAAAAGTAACTTGTTGTACTTTGGTTGAAGGGTCTCTATTAATATAATTTACTTTATTTCTTAACAGACACTTTGCTATAGAAAGCTCCATAAAAAATACAAGAATCTAGAAGAAAAAACAATAACACAAACAGAAAATTCAAAAAGGCAACCATAGTCCTCTTGCAGTAATTAACCACCTTTTCTTCGGTTTTGGCACTACTTGGGGTGAAACTCGTACAAAGGGCCGCCAATGGCCAATATATGATTTATAACTATTAAATCTTTCATTTGCTCGGAGAAAAATCGAGTTGGCTCGGAGAAGACTCGGTGATGACACGGGGGCGATTCTGACCTAGTTTTAGATAGTTTTGCATGTGTCTTTGGACATATATTGCATCAAATGGTCTAAAATGTGATTGATATGCCCAAGACACACCGTTAGGAAACCCCACATTGAATTTGAGCCAATTCCGAATCGGTGCTTCGCTGGGTGTTTCGAGCACCATATTGTCTTTCATCCAATTCTTTATTCATTAAATATCAATACAAAACTAGCTTGTCATACTTTGGTTGAAGGGTTTCTGTTAATATTATTTACTTTATTTCTTAACGGACACTTTGCTATAGAAAGCTCAATAAAAAATACAAGAATCTAGAAGAAAAAATAATAACACAAACACAAAAATAAAAAAGGCAACCATAGTCCTCTTGCATTATTCATCCACCTTTTCTTCGGTTTTGAAACTTCTCGAGGTAAAGCTCGTTCAAAGGGCTGCCAATGGCCAAAATAAGATTTCTAATTGTTAACTTTATCATTTGCTCCGAAAAAACTCGAGTTTGGTCGGAGAAGACTCCGTGATGACACGACGGCGATTCCGAGCTACTTATAGAGAGTTTTGCATGTGTCTTTGGACATATGTGGCATCAAATAGTCTCAAATGTGATTGATATGCCCAAGACACACCGTTCGGAAGCCTCAAATTGAATTTGAGCCAGATTCGAGTCGGTGCTTCGCGGGGTGTTTCGAGCAGCATATTGTCTTTCAACCAATTCTTTATTCATTCAATCTCAATACAAAACTAACATGTCGCACTTTGGCTGAAGGGTCTCTATTAATATAATTTACTTGATTTTTTAACGGACACTTTACTATAGAAAGCTCTATAAAAAATACAAGAATCTAGAAGAAAAAACAATAACACAAACAGAAAATTCAAAAAGGCAACCATAGTCCTCTTGCAGTATTTAACCACCTTTGGCACTACGTGGGGTGAAACTCATACAAAGGGCCGCCAATGGCCAATATATGATTTATAACTATTAAATCTTTCATTTGCTCGGAGAAAAATCGAGTTGGCTCGGAGAAGACTCGGTGATGACACGGGGGCGATTCTGACCTAGTTTTAGATAGTTTTGCATGTGTCTTTGGACATATATGGCATCAAATGGCCTAAAATGTGATTGATATGCCCAAGACACACCGTTAGGAAACCCCACATTGAATTTGAGCCAATTCCGAATCGGTGCTTCGCTGGGTGTTTCGAGCACCATATTGTTTTTCATCCAATTCTTTATTCATTAAATATCAATACAAAAGTAACTTGTCGTACTTTGGTTGAAGGGTCTCTATTAATATAATTTACTTTATTTCTGAACGGACACTTTGCTATAGAAAGCTCCATAAAAAATACAAGAATCTAGAAGAAAAAACAATAACACAAACAGAAAATTCAAAAAGGCAACCATAGTCCTTTTGCAGTATTTAACCACCTTTTCTTCGGTTTTGGCACTACTTGGGGTGAAACTCGTACAAAGGGCCGCCAATGGCCAATATATGATTTATAACTATTAAATCTTTCATTTGCTCGGAGAAAAATCGAGTTGGCTCGGAAAAGACTCGGTGATGACACGGGGGCGATTCCGAGCTAGTTTTAGAGAGTTTTGCATGTGTCTTTGGACATATATGGCATCAAATGGTCTTAAATGTGATTGATATGCTCAAGACACACCGTTACAAAACCCCACATTGAATTTGAGCCAATTCCGAATCGGTGCTTCGCTGGGTGTTTAGAGCACCATATTGTCTTTCATCCAATTCTTTATTCATTCAATCTCAATACAAAACTAACTTGTCGTACTTTGGTTGAAGGGTCTCTATTAATATAATTTACTTTATTTCTTAACGGACACTTTGCTATAGAAAGCTCCATAAAAAATACAAGAATCTAGAAGAAAAAACAATAACACAAACAGAAAATTCAAAAAGGCAACCATAGTCCTCTTGCAGTATTTAACTACCTTTTCTTCGGTTTTGGCACTACTTGGGGTGAAACTCGTACAAAGGGCCGCCAATGGCCAATATATGATTTATAACTATTAAATCTTTCATTTGCTCGGAGAAAAATCGAGTTGGCTCGGAGAAGACTCGGTGATGACACGGGGGCGATTCCGAGCTAGTTTTAGATAGTTTTGCATGTGTCTTTGGACATATATGGCATCAAATGGTCTTAAATGTGATTGATATGCTCAAGACACACCGTTAGGAAACCCCACATTGAATTTGAGCCAATTCCGAATCGGTGCTTCGCTGGGTGTTTAGAGCACCATATTGTCTTTCATCCAATTCTTTATTCATTCAATCTCAATACAAAACTAACTTGTCGTACTTTGGTTGAAGGGTCTCTATTAATATAATTTACTTTATTTCTTAACGGACACATTGCTATAGAAAGCTCCATAAAAAATACAAGAATCTAGAAGAAAAAACAATAACACAAACAGAAAATTCAAAAAGGCAACCATAGTCCTCTTGCAGTATTTAACCACCTTTTCTTCGGTTTTGGCACTACTTGGGGTGAAACTCGTACAAAGGGCCGCCAATGGCCAATATATGATTTATAACTATTAAATCTTTCATTTAATTTGCTCGGAGAAAAATCGAGTTGGCTCGGAGAAGACTCGGTGATGACACGGGGGCGATTCTGACCTAGTTTTAGATAGTTTTGCATGTGTCTTTGGACATATATTGCATCAAATGGTCAAAAATGTGATTGATATGCCCAAGACACACCGTTAGGAAACCCCACATTGAATTTGAGCCAATTCCGAATCGGTGCTTCGCTGGGTGTTTAGAGCACCATATTGTCTTTCATCCAATTCTTTATTCATTAAATATCAATACAAAAGTAACTTGTCGTACTTTGGTTGAAGGGTCTCTATTAATATAATTTACTTTATTTCTTAACAGACACTTTGCTATAGAAAGCTCCATAAAAAATACAAGAATCTAGAAGAAAAAACAATAACACAAATAGAAAATTCAAAAAGGCAACCATAGTGCTCTTGCAGTATTTAACCACCTTTTCTTCGATTTTGGCACTACTTGGGGTGAAACTCATACAAAGGGCCGCCAATGGCCAATATATGATTTATAACTATTAAATCTTTCATTTGCTCGGAGAAAAATCGAGTTGGCTCGGAGAAGACTCGGTGATGACACGGGGGCGATTCCGAGCTAGTTTTAGAGAGTTTTGCATGTGTCTTTGGACATATATGGCATCAAATGGTCTTAAATGTGATTGATATGCTCAAGACACACCGTTAGGAAACCCCACATTGAATTTGAGCCAATTCCGAATCGGTGCTTCGCTGGGTGTTTAGAGCACCATATTGTCTTTCATCCAATTCTTTATTCATTCAATCTCAATACAAAACTAACTTGTCGTACTTTGGTTGAAGGGTCTCTATTAATATAATTTACTTTATTTCTTAACGGACACATTGCTATAGAAAGCTCCATAAAAAATACAAGAATCTAGAAGAAAAAACAATAACACAAACAGAAAATTCAAAAAGGCAACCATAGTCCTCTTGCAGTATTTAACCACCTTTTCTTCGGTTTTGGCCCTACTTGGGGTGAAACTCGTACAAAGGGCCGCCAATGGCCAATATATGATTTATAACTATTAAATCTTTCATTTGCTCGGAGAAAAATCGAGTTGGCTCGGAGAAGACTCGATGATGACACGGGGGCGATTCCGAGCTAGTTTTAGATAGTTTTGCATGTGTCTTTGGACATATATGGCATCAAATGGTCTTAAATGTGATTGATATGCTCAAGACACACCGTTAGGAAACCCCACATTGAATTTGAGCCAATTCCGAATCGGTGCTTCGCTGGGTGTTTAGAGCACCATATTGTCTTTCATCCAATTCTTTATTCATTCAATCTCAATACAAAACTAACTTGTCGTACTTTGGTTGAAGGGTCTCTATTAATATAATTTACTTTATTTCTTAACGGACACATTGCTATAGAAAGCTCCATAAAAAATACAAGAATCTAGAAGAAAAAACAATAACACAAACAGAAAATTCAAAAAGGCAACCATAGTCCTCTTGCAGTATTTAACCACCTTTTCTTCGATTTTGGCCCTACTTGGGGTGAAACTCGTACAAAGGGCCGCCAATGGCCAATATATGATTTATAACTATTAAATCTTTCATTTGCTCGGAGAAAAATCGAGTTGGCTCGGAGAAGACTCGGTGATGACACGGGGGCGATTCCGAGCTAGTTTTAGATAGTTTTGCATGTGTCTTTGGACATATATGGCATCAAATGGTCTTAAATGTGATTGATATGCTCAAGACACACCGTTACAAAACCCCACATTGAATTTGAGCCAATTCCGAATCGGTGCTTCGCTGGGTGTTTAGAGCACCATATTGTCTTTCATCCAATTCTTTATTCATTCAATCTCAATACAAAACTAACTTGTCGTACTTTGGTTGAAGGGTCTCTATTAATATAATTTACTTTATTTCTTAACGGACACATTGCTATAGAAAGCTCCATAAAAAATACAAGAATCTAGAAGAAAAAACAATAACACAAACAGAAAATTCAAAAAGGCAACCATAGTCCTCTTGCAGTATTTAACCACCTTTTCTTCGATTTTGGCCCTACTTGGGGTGAAACTCGTACAAAGGGCCGCCAATGGCCAATATATGATTTATAACTATTAAATCTTTCATTTGCTCGGAGAAAAATCGAGTTGGCTCGGAGAAGACTCGGTGATGACACGGGGGCGATTCCGAGCTAGTTTTAGATAGTTTTGCATGTGTCTTTGGACATATATGGCATCAAATGGTCTTAAATGTGATTGATATGCTCAAGACACACCGTTACAAAACCCCACATTGAATTTGAGCCAATTCCGAATCGGTGCTTCGCTGGGTGTTTAGAGCACCATATTGTCTTTCATCCAATTCTTTATTCATTCAATCTCAATACAAAACTAACTTGTCGTACTTTGGTTGAAGGGTCTCTATTAATATAATTTACTTTATTTCTTAACGGACACTTTGCTATAGAAAGCTCCATAAAAAATACAAGAATCTAGAAGAAAAAACAATAACACAAACAGAAAATTCAAAAAGGCAACCATAGTCCTTTTGCCGTATTTAACCACCTTTTCTTCGGTTTTGGCACTACTTGGGGTGAAACTCGTACAAAGGGCCGCCAATGGCCAATATATGATTTATAACTATTAAATCTTTCATTTGCTCGGAGAAAAATCGAGTTGGCTCGGAAAAGACTCGGTGATGACACGGGGGCGATTCCGAGCTAGTTTTAGAGAGTTTTGCATGTGTCTTTGGACATATATGGCATCAAATGGTCTTAAATGTGATTGATATGCTCAAGACACACCGTTACAAAACCCCACATTGAATTTGAGCCAATTCCGAATCGGTGCTTCGCTGGGTGTTTAGAGCACCATATTGTCTTTCATCCAATTCTTTATTCATTCAATCTCAATACAAAACTAACTTGTCGTACTTTGGTTGAAGGGTCTCTATTAATATAATTTACTTTATTTCTTAACGGACACTTTGCTATAGAAAGCTCCATAAAAAATACAAGAATCTAGAAGAAAAAACAATAACACAAACAGAAAATTCAAAAAGGCAACCATAGTCCTCTTGCAGTATTTAACTACCTTTTCTTCGGTTTTGGCACTACTTGGGGTGAAACTCGTACAAAGGGCCGCCAATGGCCAATATATGATTTATAACTATTAAATCTTTCATTTGCTCGGAGAAAAATCGAGTTGGCTCGGAGAAGACTCGGTGATGACACGGGGGCGATTCCGAGCTAGTTTTAGATAGTTTTGCATGTGTCTTTGGACATATATGGCATCAAATGGTCTTAAATGTGATTGATATGCTCAAGACACACCGTTAGGAAACCCCACATTGAATTTGAGCCAATGCCGAATCGGTGCTTCGCTGGGTGTTTAGAGCACCATATTGTCTTTCATCCAATTCTTTATTCATTCAATCTCAATACAAAACTAACTTGTCGTACTTTGGTTGAAGGGTCTCTATTAATATAATTTACTTTATTTCTTAACGGACACATTGCTATAGAAAGCTCCATAAAAAATACAAGAATCTAGAAGAAAAAACAATAACACAAACAGAAAATTCAAAAAGGCAACCATAGTCCTCTTGCAGTATTTAACCACCTTTTCTTCGGTTTTGGCACTACTTGGGGTGAAACTCGTACAAAGGGCCGCCAATGGCCAATATATGATTTATAACTATTAAATCTTTCATTTAATTTGCTCGGAGAAAAATCGAGTTGGCTCGGAGAAGACTCGGTGATGACACGGGGGCGATTCTGACCTAGTTTTAGATAGTTTTGCATGTGTCTTTGGACATATATTGCATCAAATGGTCAAAAATGTGATTGATATGCCCAAGACACACCGTTAGGAAACCCCACATTGAATTTGAGCCAATTCCGAATCGGTGCTTCGCTGGGTGTTTAGAGCACCATATTGTCTTTCATCCAATTCTTTATTCATTAAATATCAATACAAAAGTAACTTGTCGTACTTTGGTTGAAGGGTCTCTATTAATATAATTTACTTTATTTCTTAACAGACACTTTGCTATAGAAAGCTCCATAAAAAATACAAGAATCTAGAAGAAAAAACAATAACACAAATAGAAAATTCAAAAAGGCAACCATAGTGCTCTTGCAGTGTGCTCTTGCAGTATTTAACCACCTTTTCTTCGATTTTGGCACTACTTGGGGTGAAACTCATACAAAGGGCCGCCAATGGCCAATATATGATTTATAACTATTAAATCTTTCATTTGCTCGGAGAAAAATCGAGTTGGCTCGGAGAAGACTCGGTGATGACACGGGGGCGATTCCGAGCTAGTTTTAGAGAGTTTTGCATGTGTCTTTGGACATATATGGCATCAAATGGTCTTAAATGTGATTGATATGCTCAAGACACACCGTTAGGAAACCCCACATTGAATTTGAGCCAATTCCGAATCGGTGCTTCGCTGGGTGTTTAGAGCACCATATTGTCTTTCATCCAATTCTTTATTCATTCAATCTCAATACAAAACTAACTTGTCGTACTTTGGTTGAAGGGTCTCTATTAATATAATTTACTTTATTTCTTAACGGACACATTGCTATAGAAAGCTCCATAAAAAATACAAGAATCTAGAAGAAAAAACAATAACACAAACAGAAAATTCAAAAAGGCAACCATAGTCCTCTTGCAGTATTTAACCACCTTTTCTTCGGTTTTGGCCCTACTTGGGGTGAAACTCGTACAAAGGGCCGCCAATGGCCAATATATGATTTATAACTATTAAATCTTTCATTTGCTCGGAGAAAAATCGAGTTGGCTCGGAGAAGACTCGGTGATGACACGGGGGCGATTCCGAGCTAGTTTTAGATAGTTTTGCATGTGTCTTTGGACATATATGGCATCAAATGGTCTTAAATGTGATTGATATGCTCAAGACACACCGTTAGGAAACCCCACATTGAATTTGAGCCAATTCCGAATCGGTGCTTCGCTGGGTGTTTAGAGCACCATATTGTCTTTCATCCAATTCTTTATTCATTCAATCTCAATACAAAACTAACTTGTCGTACTTTGGTTGAAGGGTCTCTATTAATATAATTTACTTTATTTCTTAACGGACACATTTTTATAGAAAGCTCCATAAAAAATACAAGAATCTAGAAGAAAAAACAATAACACAAACAGAAAATTCAAAAAGGCAACCATAGTCCTCTTGCAGTATTTAACCACCTTTTCTTCGATTTTGGCCCTACTTGGGGTGAAACTCGTACAAAGGGCCGCCAATGGCCAATATATGATTTATAACTATTAAATCTTTCATTTGCTCGGAGAAAAATCGAGTTGGCTCGGAGAAGACTCGGTGATGACACGGGGGCGATTCCGAGCTAGTTTTAGATAGTTTTGCATGTGTCTTTGGACATATATGGCATCAAATGGTCTTAAATGTGATTGATATGCTCAAGACACACCGTTAGGAAACCCCACATTGAATTTGAGCCAATTCCGAATCGGTGCTTCGCTGGGTGTTTAGAGCACCATATTGTCTTTCATCCAATTCTTTATTCATTAAATATCAATACAAAAGTAACTTGTCGTACTTTGGTTGAAGGGTCTCTATTAATATAATTTACTTTATTTCTTAACAGACACTTTGCTATAGAAAGCTCCATAAAAAATACAAGAATCTAGAAGAAAAAACAATAACACAAATAGAAAATTCAAAAAGGCAACCATAGTCCTCTTGCAGTATTTAACCACCTTTTCTTCGATTTTGGCACTACTTGGGGTGAAACTCATACAAAGGGCCGCCAATGGCCAATATATGATTTATAACTATTAAATCTTTCATTTGCTCGGAGAAAAATCGAGTTGGCTCGGAGAAGACTCGGTGATGACACGGGGGCGATTCCGAGCTAGTTTTAGAGAGTTTTGCATGTGTCTTTGGACATATATGGCATCAAATGGTCTTAAATGTGATTGATATGCTCAAGACACACCGTTAGGAAACCCCACATTGAATTTGAGCCAATTCCGAATCGGTGCTTCGCTGGGTGTTTAGAGCACCATATTGTCTTTCATCCAATTCTTTATTCATTCAATCTTAATACAAAAGTAACTTGTCGTACTTTGGTTGAAGGGTCTCTATTAATATAATTTACTTTATTTCTTAACGGACACATTGCTATAGAAAGCTCCATAAAAAATACAAGAATCTAGAAGAAAAAACAATAACACAAATAGAAAATTCAAAAAGGCAACCATAGTCCTCTTGCAGTATTTAACCACCTTTTCTTCGGTTTTGGCACTACTTGGGGTGAAACTCGTACAAAGGGCCGCCAATGGCCAATATATGATTTATAACTATTAAATCTTTCATTTGCTCGGAGAAAAATCGAGTTGGCTCGGAGAAGACTCGGTGATGACACGGGGGCGATTCCGAGCTAGTTTTAGAGAGTTTTGCATGTGTCTTTGGACATATATTGCATCAAATGGTCTTAAATGTGATTGATATGCCCAAGACATACCGTTAGGAAACCCCACATTGAATTTGAGCCAATTCCGAATCGGTGCTTCGCTGGGTGTTTAGAGCACCATATTGTCTTTCATCCAATTCTTTATTCATTAAATATCTATACAAAAGTAACTTGTTGTACTTTGGTTGAAGGGTCTCTATTAGTATAATTTACTTTATTTCTTAACAGACACTTTGCTATAGAAAGTTCCATAAAAAATACAAGAATCTAGAAGAAAAAACAAAACAAACAGAAAATTCAAAAAGGCAACCATAGTCCTCTTGCAGTAATTAACCACCTTTTCTTCGGTTTTGGCACTACTTGGGGTGAAACTCGTACAAAGGGCCGCCAATGGCCAATATATGATTTATAACTATTAAATCTTTCATTTGCTCGGAGAAAAATCGAGTTGGCTCGGAGAAGACTCGGTGATGACACGGGGGCTATTCTGACCTAGTTTTAGATAGTTTTGCATGTGTCTTTGGACATATATTGCATCAAATGGTCTAAAATGTGATTGATATGCCCAAGACACACCGTTAGGAAACCCCACATTGAATTTGAGCCAATTCCGAATCGGTGCTTCGCTGGGTGTTTCTAGCACCATATTGTCTTTCATCCAATTCTTTATTCATTAAATATCAATACAAAACTAACTTGTCGTACTTTGGTTGAAGGGTTTCTGTTAATATTATTTACTTTATTTCTTAACGGACACTTTGCTATAGAAAGCTCAATAAAAAAATACAAGAATCTTGAAGAAAAAATAATAACACAAACACAAAAATCAAAAAGGCAACCATAGTCCTCTTGCATTATTCATCCACCTTTTCTTCGGTTTTGAAACTTCTCAAGGTAAAGCTCGTTCAAAGGGCTGCCAATGGCCAAAATAAGATTTCTAACTGTTAACTTTATCATTTGCTCCGAAAAAACTCGAGTTTGGTCGGAGAAGACTCCATGATGACACGACGGCGATTCCGAGCTACTTATAGAGAGTTTTGCATGTGTCTTTGGACATATGTGGCATCAAATAGTCTCAAATGTGATTGATATGCCCAAGACACACCGTTCGGAAGCCTCAAATTGAATTTGAGCCAATTTCGAGTCGGTGCTTCGCGGGGTGTTTCGAGCACCATATTGTCTTTCAACCAATTATTTATTCATTCAATCTCAATACAAAACTAACTTGTCGTACTTTGGCTGAAGGGTCTCTATTAATATAATTTACTTGATTTTTTCACGGACACTTTGCTATAGAAAGCTCTATAAAAAATACAAGAATCTAGAAGAAAAAACAATTACACAAACAGAAAATTCAAAAAGGCAACCATAGTCCTCTTGCAGTATTTAACCACCTTTTCTTCGGTTTTGGCACTACGTGGGGTGAAACTCATACAAAGGGCCGCCAATGGCCAATATATGATTTATAACTATTAAATCTTTCATTTGCTCGGAGAAAAATCGAGTTGGCTCGGAGAAGACTCGGTGATGACACGGGGGCGATTCTGACCTAGTTTTAGATAGTTTTGCATGCGTCTTTGGACATATATTGCATCAAATGGTCTAAAATGTGATTGATATGCCCAAGACACACCGTTAGGAAACCCCACATTGAATTTGAGCCAATTCCGAATCGGTGCTTCGCTGGGTGTTTCGAGCACCATATTGTCTTTCATCCAATTCTTTATTCATTAAATATCAATACAAAACTAACTTGTCGTACTTTGGTTGAAGGGTTTCTGTTAATATTATTTACTTTATTTCTTAACGGACACTTTGCTATAGAAAGCTCAATAAAAAAATACAAGAATGTAGAAGAAAAAATAATAACACAAACACAAAAATCAAAAAGGCAACCATAGTCCTCTTGCATTATTCATCCACCTTTTCTTCGGTTTTGAAACTTCTCGAGGTAAAGCTCGTTCAAAGGGCTGCCAATGGCCAAAATAAGATTTCTAACTGTTAACTTTATCATTTGCTCCGAAAAAACTCGAGTTTGGTCGGAGAAGACTCCGTGATGACACGACGGCGATTCCGAGCTACTTATAGAGAGTTTTGCATGTGTCTTTGGACATATGTGGCATCAAATAGTCTCAAATGTGATTGATATGCCCAAGACACACCGTTCGGAAGCCTCAAATTGAATTTGAGCCAATTTCGAGTCGGTGCTTCGTGGGGTGTTTCGAGCACCATATTGTCTTTCAACCAATTCTTTATTCATTCAATCTCAATACAAAACTAACTTGTCGTACTTTGGCTGAAGGGTCTCTATTAATATAATTTACTTGATTTTTTAACGGACACTTTGCTATAGAAAGCTCTATAATATAAAAAATACAAGAATCTAGAAGAAAAAACAATAAGACAAACAGAAAATTCAAAAAGGCAACCATAGTCCTCTTGCAGTATTTAACCACCTTTTCTTCGGTTTTGGCACTACGTGGGGTGAAACTCATACAAAGGGCCGCCAATGGCCAATATATGATTTATAACTATTAAATCTTTCATTTGCTCGGAGAAAAATCGAGTTGGCTCGGAGAAGACTCGGTGATGACACGGGGGCGATTCTGACTTAGTTTTAGATAGTTTTGCATGTGTCTTTGGACATATATGACATCAAATGGTCTAAAATGTGATTGATATGCCCAAGACACACCGTTAGGAAACCCCACATTGAATTTGAGCCAATTTCGAATCGGTGCTTCGCTGGGTGTTTCGAGCACCATATTGTTTTTCATCCAATTCTTTATTCATTAAATATCAATACAAAAGTAACTTGTCGTACTTTGGTTGAAGGGTCTCTATTAATATAATTTACTTTATTTCTTAACGGACACTTTGCTATAGAAAGCTCCATAAAAAATACAAGAATCTAGAAGAAAAAACAATAACACAAACAGAAAATTCAAAAAGGCAACCATAGTCCTCTTGCAGTATTTAACCACCTTTTCTTCGGTTTTGGCACTACTTGGGGTGAAACTCGTACAAAGGGCCGCCAATGGCCAATATATGATTTATAACTATTAAATCTTTCATTTGCTCGGAGAAAAATCGAGTTGGCTCGGAGAAGACTCGGTGATGACTCGGGGGCGATTCCGAGCTAGTTTTAGAGAGTTTTGCATGTGTCTTTGGACATATATGGCATCAAATGATCTTAAATGTGATTGATATGCTCAAGACACACCGTTAGGAAACCCCACATTGAATTTGAGCCAATTCCGAATCGGTGCTTTGCTGGGTGTTTAGAGCACCATATTGTCTTTCATCCAATTCTTTATTCATTCAATCTCAATACAAAACTAACTTGTCGTACTTTGGTTGAAGGGTCTCTATTAATATAATTTACTTTATTTCTTAACGGACACATTGCTATAGAAAGCTCCATAAAAAATACAAGAATCTAGAAGAAAAAACAATAACACAAACAGAAAATTCAAAAAGGCAACCATAGTCCTCTTGCAGTATTTAACCACCTTTTCTTCGGTTTTGGCACTACTTGGGGTGAAACTCGTACAAAGGGCCGCCAATAGCCAATATATGATTTATAACTATTAAATCTTTCATTTGCTCGGAGAAAAATCGAGTTGGCTCGGAGAAGACTCGGTGATGACACGGGGGCGATTCCGAGCTAGTTTTAGAGAGTTTTGCATGTGTCTTTGGACATATATGGCATCAAATGGTCTTAAATGTGATTGATATGCTCAAGACACACCGTTAGGAAACCCCACATTGAATTTGAGCCAATTCCGAATCGGTGCTTCGCTGGGTGTTTAGAGCACCATATTGTCTTTCATCCAATTCTTTATTCATTCAATCTCAATACAAAACTAACTTGTCGTAGTTTGGTTGAAGGGTCTCTATTAATATAATTTACTTTATTTCTTAACGGACACTTTGCTATAGAAAGCTCCATAAAAAATACAAGAATCTAGAAGAAAAAACAATAACACAAACAGAAAATTCAAAAAGGCAACCATAGTCCTCTTGCAGTATTTAACCACCTTTTCTTCGGTTTTGGCACTACTTGGGGTGAAACTCGTACAAAGGGCTGCCAATGGCCAATATATGATATATAACTATTAAATCTTTCATTTGCTCGGAGAAAAATCGAGTTGGCTCGGAGAAGACTCGGTGATGACACGGGGGCGATTCCGAGCTAGTTTTAGAGAGTTTTGCATGTGTCTTTGGACATATATGGCATCAAATGGTCTTAAATGTGATTGATATGCTCAAGACACACCGTTAGGAAACCCCACATTGAATTTGAGCCAATTCCGAATCGGTGCTTCGCTGGGTGTTTAGACCACCATATTGTCTTTCATCCAATTCTTTATTCATTCAATCTTAATACAAAAGTAACTTGTCGTACTTTGGTTGAAGGGTCTCTATTAATATAATTTACTTTATTTCTTAACGGACACATTGCTATAGAAAGCTCCATAAAAAATACAAGAATCTAGAAGAAAAAACAATAACACAAACAGAAAATTCAAAAAGGCAACCATAGTCCTCTTGCAGTATTTAACCACCTTTTCTTCGGTTTTGGCACTACTTGGGGTGAAACTCGTACAAAGGGCCGCCAATGGCCAATATATGATTTATAACTATTAAATCTTTCATTTGCTCGGAGAAAAATCGAGTTGGCTCGGAGAAGACTCGGTGATGACACGGGGGCGATTCCGAGCTAGTTTTAGAGAGTTTTGCATGTGTCTTTGGACATATATTGCATCAAATGGTCTTAAATGTGATTGATATGCCCAAGACACACCGTTAGGAAACCCCACATTGAATTTGAGCCAATTCCGAATCGGTGCTTCGCTGGGTGTTTAGAGCACCATATTGTCTTTCATCCAATTCTTTATTCATTAAATATCAATACAAAAGTAACTTGTTGTACTTTGGTTGAAGGGTCTCTATTAATATAATTTACTTTATTTCTTAACAGACACTTTGCTATAGAAAGCTCCATAAAAAATACAAGAATCTAGAAGAAAAAACAATAACACAAACAGAAAATTCAAAAAGGCAACCATAGTCCTCTTGCAGTAATTAACCACCTTTTCTTCGGTTTTGGCACTACTTGGGGTGAAACTCGTACAAAGGGCCGCCAATGGCCAATATATGATTTATAACTATTAAATCTTTCATTTGCTCGGAGAAAAATCGAGTTGGCTCGGAGAAGACTCGGTGATGACACGGGGGCTATTCTGACCTAGTTTTAGATAGTTTTGCATGTGTCTTTGGACATATATTGCATCAAATGGTCTAAAATGTGATTGATATGCCCAAGACACACCGTTAGGAAACCCCACATTGAATTTGAGCCAATTCCGAATCGGTGTTTCGCTGGGTGTTTCTAGCACCATATTGTCTTTCATCCAATTCTTTATTCATTAAATATCAATACAAAACTAACTTGTCGTACTTTGGTTGAAGGGTTTCTGTTAATATTATTTACTTTATTTCTTAACGGACACTTTGCTATAGAAAGCTCAATAAAAAAATACAAGAATCTTGAAGAAAAAATAATAACACAAACACAAAAATCAAAAAGGCAACCATAGTCCTATTGCATTATTCATCCACCTTTTCTTCGGTTTTGAAACTTCTCAAGGTAAAGCTCGTTCAAAGGGCTGCCAATGGCCAAAATAAGATTTCTAACTGTTAACTTTATCATTTGCTCCGAAAAAACTCGAGTTTGGTCGGAGAAGACTCCGTGATGACACGACGGCGATTCCGAGCTACTTATAGAGAGTTTTGCATGTGTCTTTGGACATATGTGGCATCAAATAGTCTCAAATGTGATTGATATGCCCAAGACACACCGTTCGGAAGCCTCAAATTGAATTTGAGCCAATTTCGAGTCGGTGCTTCGTGGGGTGTTTCGAGCACCATATTGTCTTTCAACCAATTCTTTATTCATTCAATCTCAATACAAAACTAACTTGTCGTACTTTGGCTGAAGGGTCTCTATTAATATAATTTACTTGATTTTTTAACGGACACTTTGCTATAGAAAGCTCTATAATATAAAAAATACAAGAATCTAGAAGAAAAAACAATAAGACAAACAGAAAATTCAAAAAGGCAACCATAGTCCTCTTGCAGTATTTAACCACCTTTTCTTCGGTTTTGGCACTACGTGGGGTGAAACTCATACAAAGGGCCGCCAATGGCCAATATATGATTTATAACTATTAAATCTTTCATTTGCTCGGAGAAAAATCGAGTTGGCTCGGAGAAGACTCGGTGATGACACGGGGGCGATTCTGACCTAGTTTTAGATAGTTTTGCATGTGTCTTTGGACATATATGGCATCAAATGGTCTAAAATGTGATTGATATGCCCAAGACACACCGTTAGGAAACCCCACATTGAATTTGAGCCAATTTCGAATCGGTGCTTCGCTGGGTGTTTCGAGCACCATATTGTTTTTCATCCAATTCTTTATTCATTAAATATCAATACAAAAGTAACTTGTCGTACTTTGGTTGAAGGGTCTCTATTAATATAATTTACTTTATTTCTTAACGGACACTTTGCTATAGAAAGCTCCATAAAAAATACAAGAATCTAGAAGAAAAAACAATAACACAAACAGAAAATTCAAAAAGGCAACCATAGTCCTCTTGCAGTATTTAACCACCTTTTCTTCGGTTTTGGCACTACTTGGGGTGAAACTCGTACAAAGGGCCGCCAATGGCCAATATATGATTTATAACTATTAAATCTTTCATTTGCTCGGAGAAAAATCGAGTTGGCTCGGAGAAGACTCGGTGATGACTCGGGGGCGATTCCGAGCTAGTTTTAGAGAGTTTTGCATGTGTCTTTGGACATATATGGCATCAAATGATCTTAAATGTGATTGATATGCTCAAGACACACCGTTAGGAAACCCCACATTGAATTTGAGCCAATTCCGAATCGGTGCTTTGCTGGGTGTTTAGAGCACCATATTGTCTTTCATCCAATTCTTTATTCATTCAATCTCAATACAAAACTAACTTGTCGTACTTTGGTTGAAGGGTCTCTATTAATATAATTTACTTTATTTCTTAAGGGACACATTGCTATAGAAAGCTCCATAAAAAATACAAGAATCTAGAAGAAAAAACAATAACACAAACAGAAAATTCAAAAAGGCAACCATAGTCCTCTTGTAGTATTTAACCACCTTTTCTTCGGTTTTGGCACTACTTGGGGTGAAACTCGTACAAAGGGCCGCCAATAGCCAATATATGATTTATAACTATTAAATCTTTCATTTGCTCGGAGAAAAATCGAGTTGGCTCGGAGAAGACTCGGTGATGACACGGGGGCGATTCCGAGCTAGTTTTAGAGAGTTTTGCATGTGTCTTTGGACATATATGGCATCAAATGGTCTTAAATGTGATTGATATGCTCAAGACACACCGTTAGGAAACCCCACATTGAATTTGAGCCAATTCCGAATCGGTGCTTCGCTGGGTGTTTAGAGCACCATATTGTCTTTCATCCAATTCTTTATTCATTCAATCTCAATACAAAACTAACTTGTCGTAGTTTGGTTGAAGGGTCTCTATTAATATAATTTACTTTATTTCTTAACGGACACTTTGCTATAGAAAGCTCCATAAAAAATACAAGAATCTAGAAGAAAAAACAATAACACAAACAGAAAATTCAAAAAGGCAACCATAGTCCTCTTCCAGTATTTAACCACCTTTTCTTCGGTTTTGGCACTACTTGGGGTGAAACTCGTACAAAGGGCTGCCAATGGCCAATATATGATATATAACTATTAAATCTTTCATTTGCTCGGAGAAAAATCGAGTTGGCTCGGAGAAGACTCGGTGATGACACGGGGGCGATTCCGAGCTAGTTTTAGAGAGTTTTGCATGTGTCTTTGGACATATATGGCATCAAATGGTCTTAAATGTGATTGATATGCTCAAGACACACCGTTAGGAAACCCCACATTGAATTTGAGCCAATTCCGAATCGGTGCTTCGCTGGGTGTTTAGAGCACCATATTGTCTTTCATCCAATTCTTTATTCATTCAATCTTAATACAAAAGTAACTTGTCGTACTTTGGTTGAAGGGTCTCTATTAATATAATTTACTTTATTTCTTAACGGACACATTGCTATAGAAAGCTCCATAAAAAATACAAGAATCTAGAAGAAAAAACAATAACACAAACAGAAAATTCAAAAAGGCAACCATAGTCCTCTTGCAGTATTTAACCACCTTTTCTTCGGTTTTGGCACTACTTGGGGTGAAACTCGTACAAAGGGCCGCCAATGGCCAATATATGATTTATAACTATTAAATCTTTCATTTGCTCGGAGAAAAATCGAGTTGGCTCGGAAAAGACTCGGTGATGACACGGGGGCGATTCCGAGCTAGTTTTAGAGAGTTTTGCATGTGTCTTTGGACATATATTGCATCAAATGGTCTTAAATGTGATTGATATGCCCAAGACACACCGTTAGGAAACCCCACATTGAATTTGAGCCAATTCCGAATCGGTGCTTCGCTGGGTGTTTAGAGCACCATATTGTCTTTCATCCAATTCTTTATTCATTAAATATCAATACAAAAGTAACTTGTTGTACTTTGGTTGAAGGGTCTCTATTAATATAATTTACTTTATTTCTTAACAGACACTTTGCTATAGAAAGCTCCATAAAAAATACAAGAATCTAGAAGAAAAAACAATAACACAAACAGAAAATTCAAAAAGGCAACCATAGTCCTCTTGCAGTAATTAACCACCTTTTCTTCGGTTTTGGCACTACTTGGGGTGAAACTCGTACAAAGGGCCGCCAATGGCCAATATATGATTTATAACTATTAAATCTTTCATTTGCTCGGAGAAAAATCGAGTTGGCTCGGAGAAGACTCGGTGATGACACGGGGGCTATTCTGACCTAGTTTTAGATAGTTTTGCATGTGTCTTTGGACATATATTGCATCAAATGGTCTAAAATGTGATTGATATGCCCAAGACACACCGTTAGGAAACCCCACATTGAATTTGAGCCAATTCCGAATCGGTGTTTCGCTGGGTGTTTCTAGCACCATATTGTCTTTCATCCAATTCTTTATTCATTAAATATCAATACAAAACTAACTTGTCGTACTTTGGTTGAAGGGTTTCTGTTAATATTATTTACTTTATTTCTTAACGGACACTTTGCTATAGAAAGCTCAATAAAAAAATACAAGAATCTTGAAGAAAAAATAATAACACAAACACAAAAATCAAAAAGGCAACCATAGTCCTCTTGCATTATTCATCCACCTTTTCTTCGGTTTTGAAACTTCTCAAGGTAAAGCTCGTTCAAAGGGCTGCCAATGGCCAAAATAAGATTTCTAACTGTTAACTTTATCATTTGCTCCGAAAAAACTCGAGTTTGGTCGGAGAAGACTCCGTGATGACACGACGGCGATTCCGAGCTACTTATAGAGAGTTTTGCATGTGTCTTTGGACATATGTGGCATCAAATAGTCTCAAATGTGATTGATATGCCCAAGACACACCGTTCGGAAGCCTCAAATTGAATTTGAGCCAATTTCGAGTCGGTGCTTCGTGGGGTGTTTCGAGCACCATATTGTCTTTCAACCAATTCTTTATTCATTCAATCTCAATACAAAACTAACTTGTCGTACTTTGGCTGAAGGGTCTCTATTAATATAATTTACTTGATTTTTTAACGGACACTTTGCTATAGAAAGCTCTATAATATAAAAAATACAAGAATCTAGAAGAAAAAACAATAAGACAAACAGAAAATTCAAAAAGGCAACCATAGTCCTCTTGCAGTATTTAACCACCTTTTCTTCGGTTTTGGCACTACGTGGGGTGAAACTCATACAAAGGGCCGCCAATGGCCAATATATGATTTATAACTATTAAATCTTTCATTTGCTCGGAGAAAAATCGAGTTGGCTCGGAGAAGACTCGGTGATGACACGGGGGCGATTCTGACCTAGTTTTAGATAGTTTTGCATGTGTCTTTGGACATATATGGCATCAAATGGTCTAAAATGTGATTGATATGCCCAAGACACACCGTTAGGAAACCCCACATTGAATTTGAGCCAATTTCGAATCGGTGCTTCGCTGGGTGTTTCGAGCACCATATTGTTTTTCATCCAATTCTTTATTCATTAAATATCAATACAAAAGTAACTTGTCGTACTTTGGTTGAAGGGTCTCTATTAATATAATTTACTTTATTTCTTAACGGACACTTTGCTATAGAAAGCTCCATAAAAAAATACAAGAATCTAGAAGAAAAAACAATAACACAAACAGAAAATTCAAAAAGGCAACCATAGTCCTCTTGCAGTATTTAACCACCTTTTCTTCGGTTTTGGCACTACTTGGGGTGAAACTCGTACAAAGGGCCACCAATGGCCAATATATGATTTATAACTATTAAATCTTTCATTTGCTCGGAGAAAAATCGAGTTGGCTCGGAGAAGACTCGGTGATGACTCGGGGGCGATTCCGAGCTAGTTTTAGAGAGTTTTGCATGTGTCTTTGGACATATATGGCATCAAATGGTCTTAAATGTGATTGATATGCTCAAGACACACCGTTAGGAAACCCCACATTGAATTTGAGCCAATTCCGAATCGGTGCTTTGCTGGGTCTTTAGAGCACCATATTGTCTTTCATCCAATTCTTTATTCATTCAATCTCAATACAAAACTAACTTGTCGTACTTTGGTTGAAGGGTTTCTATTAATATAATTTACTTTATTTCTTAACGGACACATTGCTATAGAAAGCTCCATAAAAAATACAAGAATCTAGAAGAAAAAACAATAACACAAACAGAAAATTCAAAAAGGCAACCATAGTCCTCTTGCAGTATTTAACCACCTTTTCTTCGGTTTTGGCACTACTTGGGGTGAAACTCGTACAAAGGGCCGCCAATAGCCAATATATGATTTATAACTATTAAATCTTTCATTTGCTCGGAGAAAAATCGAGTTGGCTCGGAGAAGACTCGGTGATGACACGGGGGCGATTCCGAGCTAGTTTTAGAGAGTTTTGCATGTGTCTTTGGACATATATGGCATCAAATGGTCTTAAATGTGATTGATATGCTCAAGACACACCGTTAGGAAACCCCACATTGAATTTGAGCCAATTCCGAATCGGTGCTTCGCTGGGTGTTTAGAGCACCATATTGTCTTTCATCCAATTCTTTATTCATTCAATCTCAATGCAAAACTAACTTGTCGTAGTTTGGTTGAAGGGTCTCTATTAATATAATTTACTTTATTTCTTAACGGACACTTTGCTATAGAAAGCTCCATAAAAAATACAAGAATCTAGAAGAAAAAACAATAACACAAACAGAAAATTCAAAAAGGCAACCATAGTCCTCTTGCAGTATTTAACCAGCTTTTCTTCGGTTTTGGCACTACTTGGGGTGAAACTCGTACAAAGGGCTGCCAATGGCCAATATATGATATATAACTATTAAATCTTTCATTTGCTCGGAGAAAAATCGAGTTGGCTCGGAGAAGACTCGGTGATGACACGGGGGCGATTCCGAGCTAGTTTTAGAGAGTTTTGCATGTGTCTTTGGACATATATGGCATCAAATGGTCTTAAATGTGATTGATATGCTCAAGACACACCATTAGGAAACCCCACATTGAATTTGAGCCAATTCCGAATCGGTGCTTCGCTGGGTGTTTAGAGCACCATATTGTCTTTCATCCAATTCTTTATTCATTCAATCTCAATACAAAACTAACTTGTCGTAGTTTGGTTGAAGGGTCTCTATTAATATAATTTACTTTATTTCTTAACGGACACTTTGCTATAGAAAGCTCCATAAAAAATACAAGAATCTAGAAGAAAAAACAATAACACAAACAGAAAATTCAAAAAGGCAACCATAGTCCTCTTGCAGTATTTAACCACCTTTTCTTCGGTTTTGGCACTACTTGGGGTGAAACTCGTACAAAGGGCCGCCAATGGCCAATATATGATTTATAACTATTAAATCTTTCATTTGCTCGGAGAAAAATCGAGTTGGCTCGGAGAAGACTCGGTGATGACACGGGGGCGATTCCGAGCTAGTTTTAGAGAGTTTTGCATGTGTCTTTGGACATATATGGCATCAAATGGTCTTAAATGTGATTGATATGCTCAAGACACACCGTTAGGAAACCCCACATTGAATTTGAGCCAATTCCGAATCGGTGCTTCGCTGGGTGTTTAGAGCACCATATTGTCTTTCATCCAATTCTTTATTCATTCAATCTCAATACAAAACTAACTTGTCGTACTATGGTTGAAGGGTCTCTATTAATATAATTTACTTTATTTCTTAACGGACACATTGCTATAGAAAGCTCCATAAAAAATACAAGAATCTAGAAGAAAAACAATAACACAAACAGAAAATTCAAAAAGGCAACCATAGTCCTCTTGCAGTATTTAACCACCTTTTCTTCGGTTTTGGAACTACTTGGGGTGAAACTCGTACAAAGGGCCGCCAATGGCCAATATATGATTTATAACTATTAAATCTTTCATTTGCTCGGAGAAAAATCGAGTTGGCTCGGAGAAGACTCAGTGATGACACGGGGGCGATTCCGAGCTAGTTTTAGAGAGTTTTGCATGTGTCTTTGGACATATATTGCATCAAATGGTCAAAAATGTGATTGATATGCCCAAGACACACCGTTAGGAAACTCCACATTGAATTTGAGCCAATTCCGGATCGGTGCTTCGCTGGGTGTTTCGAGCACCATATTGTCTTTCATCCAATTCTTTATTCATTAAATATCAATACAAAAGTAACTTGTCGTACTTTGGTTGAAGGGTCTCTATTAATATAATTTACTTTATTTCTTTACGGACACTTTGCTATAGAAAGCTCCATAAAAAATACAAGAATCTAGAAGAAAAAACAATAACACAAACAGAAAATTAAAAAAGGCAACCATAGTCCTCTTGCAGTATTTAACCACCTTTTCTTCGGTTTTGGCACTACTTGGGGTGAAACTCGTACAAAGGGCCGCCAATGGCCAATATATGATTTATAACTATTAAATCTTTCATTTGCTCGGAGAAAAATCGAGTTGGCTCGGAGAAGACTCGGTGATGACACGGGGGCGATTCCGAGCTAGTTTTAGAGAGTTTTGCATGTGTCTTTGGACATATATGGCATCAAATGGTCTTAAATGTGATTGATATGCTCAAGACACACCGTTAGGAAACCCCACATTGAATTTGAGCCAATTCCGAATCGGTGCTTCGCTGGGTGTTTAGAGCACCATATTGTCTTTCATCCAATTCTTTATTCATTCAATCTCAATGCAAAACTAACTTGTCGTAGTTTGGTTGAAGGGTCTCTATTAATATAATTTACTTTATTTCTTAACGGACACTTTGCTATAGAAAGCTCCATAAAAAATACAAGAATCTAGAAGAAAAAACAATAACACAAACAGAAAATTCAAAAAGGCAACCATAGTCCTCTTGCAGTATTTAACCAGCTTTTCTTCGGTTTTGGCACTACTTGGGGTGAAACTCGTACAAAGGGCTGCCAATGGCCAATATATGATATATAACTATTAAATCTTTCATTTGCTCGGAGAAAAATCGAGTTGGCTCGGAGAAGACTCGGTGATGACACGGGGGCGATTCCGAGCTAGTTTTAGAGAGTTTTGCATGTGTCTTTGGACATATATGGCATCAAATGGTCTTAAATGTGATTGATATGCTCAAGACACACCATTAGGAAACCCCACATTGAATTTGAGCCAATTCCGAATCGGTGCTTCGCTGGGTGTTTAGAGCACCATATTGTCTTTCATCCAATTCTTTATTCATTCAATCTCAATACAAAACTAACTTGTCGTAGTTTGGTTGAAGGGTCTCTATTAATATAATTTACTTTATTTCTTAACGGACACTTTGCTATAGAAAGCTCCATAAAAAATACAAGAATCTAGAAGAAAAAACAATAACACAAACAGAAAATTCAAAAAGGCAACCATAGTCCTCTTGCAGTATTTAACCACCTTTTCTTCGGTTTTGGCACTACTTGGGGTGAAACTCGTACAAAGGGCCGCCAATGGCCAATATATGATTTATAACTATTAAATCTTTCATTTGCTCGGAGAAAAATCGAGTTGGCTCGGAGAAGACTCGGTGATGACACGGGGGCGATTCCGAGCTAGTTTTAGAGAGTTTTGCATGTGTCTTTGGACATATATGGCATCAAATGGTCTTAAATGTGATTGATATGCTCAAGACACACCGTTAGGAAACCCCACATTGAATTTGAGCCAATTCCGAATCGGTGCTTCGCTGGGTGTTTAGAGCACCATATTGTCTTTCATCCAATTCTTTATTCATTCAATCTCAATACAAAACTAACTTGTCGTACTATGGTTGAAGGGTCTCTATTAATATAATTTACTTTATTTCTTAACGGACACATTGCTATAGAAAGCTCCATAAAAAATACAAGAATCTAGAAGAAAAACAATAACACAAACAGAAAATTCAAAAAGGCAACCATAGTCCTCTTGCAGTATTTAACCACCTTTTCTTCGGTTTTGGAACTACTTGGGGTGAAACTCGTACAAAGGGCCGCCAATGGCCAATATATGATTTATAACTATTAAATCTTTCATTTGCTCGGAGAAAAATCGAGTTGGCTCGGAGAAGACTCAGTGATGACACGGGGGCGATTCCGAGCTAGTTTTAGAGAGTTTTGCATGTGTCTTTGGACATATATTGCATCAAATGGTCAAAAATGTGATTGATATGCCCAAGACACACCGTTAGGAAACTCCACATTGAATTTGAGCCAATTCCGGATCGGTGCTTCGCTGGGTGTTTCGAGCACCATATTGTCTTTCATCCAATTCTTTATTCATTAAATATCAATACAAAAGTAACTTGTCGTACTTTGGTTGAAGGGTCTCTATTAATATAATTTACTTTATTTCTTTACGGACACTTTGCTATAGAAAGCTCCATAAAAAATACAAGAATCTAGAAGAAAAAACAATAACACAAACAGAAAATTAAAAAAGGCAACCATAGTCCTCTTGCAGTATTTAACCACCTTTTCTTCGGTTTTGGCACTACTTGGGGTGAAACTCGTACAAAGGGCCGCCAATGGCCAATATATGATTTATAACTATTAAATCTTTCATTTGCTCGGAGAAAAATCGAGTTGGCTCGGAGAAGACTCGGTGATGACACGGGGGCGATTCCGAGCTAGTTTTAGAGAGTTTTGCATGTGTCTTTGGACATATATGGCATCAAATGGTCTTAAATGTGATTGATATGCTCAAGACACACCGTTAGGAAACCCCACATTGAATTTGAGCCAATTCCGAATCGGTGCTTCGCTGGGTGTTTAGAGCACCATATTGTCTTTCATCCAATTCTTTATTCATTACGTAGCAATACAAAACTAACTTGTCGTACTTTGGTTGAAGGGTCTCTATTAATATAATTTACTTTATTTCTTAACGGACACTTTGCTATAGAAAGCTCCATAAAAAATACAAGAATCTAGAAGAAAAAACAATAACACAAACAGAAAATTCAAAAAGGCAACCATAGTCCTCTTGCAGTATTTAACCACCTTTTCTTCGGTTTTGGCACTACTTGGGGTGAAACTCGTACAAAGGGCTGCCAATGGCCAATATATGATATATAACTATTAAATCTTTCATTTGCTCGGAGAAAAATCGAGTTGGCTCGGAGAAGACTCGGTGATGACACGGGGGCGATTCCGAGCTAGTTTTAGAGAGTTTTGCATGTGTCTTTGGACATATATGGCATCAAATGGTCTTAAATGTGATTGATATGCTCAAGACACATCGTGAGGAAACCCCACATTGAATTTGAGCCAATTCCGAATCGGTGCTTCGCTGGGTGTTTAGAGCACCATATTGTCTTTCATCCAATTCTTTATTCATTCAATCTCAATACAAAACTAACTTGTCGTACTTTGGTTGAAGGGTCTCTATTAATATAATTTACTTTAATTCTTAACGGACACTTTGCTATAGAAAGCTCCATAAAAAATACAAGAATCTAGAAGAAAAAACAATAACACAAACAGAAAATTCAATAAGGCAACCATAGTCCTCTTGCAGTATTTAACCACCTTTTCTTCGGTTTTGGCACTACTTGGGGTGAAACTCGTACAAAGGGCCGCCAATGGCCAATATATGATTTATAACTATTAAATCTTTCATTTGCTCGGAGAAAAATCGAGTTGGCTCGGAGAAGACTCGGTGATGACACAAGGGCGATTCCGAGCTAGTTTTAGAGAGTTTTGCATGTGTCTTTGGACATATATGGCATCAAATGGTCTTAAATGTGATTGATATGCTCAAGACAAACCGTTAGGAAACCCCACATTGAATTTGAGCCAATTCCGAATCGGTGCTTCGCTGGGTGTTTAGAGCACCATATTGTCTTTCATCCAATTCTTTTATTCATTCAATCTCAATACAAAACTAACTTGTCGTACTTTGGTTGAAGGGTCTCTATTAATATAATTTACTTTATTTCTTAACGGACACTTTGCTATAGAAAGCTCCATAAAAAATACAAGAATCTAGAAGAAAAAACAATAACACAAACAGAAAATTCAAAAAGGCAACCATAGTCCTCTTGCAGTATTTAACCACCTTTTCTTCGGTTTTGGCACTACTTGGGGTGAAACTCGTACAAAGGGCCGCCAATGGCCAATATATGATTTATAACTATTAAATCTTTCATTTGCTCGGAGAAAAATCGAGTTGGCTCGGAGAAGACTCGGTGATGACACGGGGGCGATTCCGAGCTAGTTTTAGAGAGTTTTGCATGTGTCTTTGGACATATATGGCATCAAATAGTCTTAAATGTGATTGATATGCTCAAGACACACCGTTAGGAAACCCCACATTGAATTTGAGCCAATTCCGAATCGGTGCTTTGCTGGGTGTTTAGAGCACCATATTGTCTTTCATCCAATTCTTTATTCATTCAATCTCAATACAAAACTAACTTGTCGTACTTTGGTTGAAGGGTCTCTATTAATATAATTTACTTTATTTCTTAACGGACACATTGCTATAGAAAGCTCCATAAAAAATACAAGAATCTAGAAGAAAAGTTAATGAAACAAATGCAGCAAGAGATCAATGCTTTGAAAGTCCAAGTTAATGAAATTCAAAATTATCTTCAAAGTCTTCAAATTAGAGATCTTGAAATACAAACAAGATTAACTAATTTAGAAGGCACATCTTCAATTCTTTTACCTAATGATTCTAACGAAGAAAAGGAAGCTGACGGTTTTCTTAAAAGCATAGAAAGTATAAGTTTTCAAAAATGGTATTCTATTGTTACCTTCCAAGTAGGAGATTTCCAGGCTAATGTCTTAGCATTAATAGATAGTGGCGCAGATCAAAACTGCATAAGAAAAGGTAAAGTACCACTCAAATTTTGTACAAAAACGAAAACTCAACTTTATGGTGCTAATGGTAGTCCATTAAATATTAATTTTAAAATTTCAAAAGCTAAAATCATAAATAATGATTATAGCTTCAAAAATACTTTTGTAGTAGTTGAAGATATCAAAGATGACCTGATTTTAGGAACTCCGTTCCTAACTCAAATTTATCCGTTCAGTGTAAATGATGACGGTTTACACACGGATGTTTTGGAAAGAAGAATATCCTTTAAATTCATAAGTCCTATGAAACAAAGGGATATTACTCTTCTCCAATCTTCAACAGTTTTTCAAACTATAAATACTATTGAACAAAAGAAAAGTTTAATAAGCCAACTTAAGGAAGAAGTTTCTTATACAAAGATTGAAGAAAAACTTCAAACCCCTGTTATGCAGAAACAGATTTTTGATTTAGAGAAAAATTTCAAAACCAAAGTTTGTGCTGACATTCCCAATGCTTTTTGGGAAAGGAAGAAACATGTTGTAACTCTTCCTTATGTCAAAGATTTTTCTGAAAAATTTATTCCTACCAAAGCTCGTCCTATTCAAATGAACTCTGAAAACTTAGAAATTTGCAAAAAGGAAATTCAAACTCTTTTAGATAAGAAACTCATAAGGCCCTCCAAGTCACCTTGGAGTTGTGCAGCTTTTTATGTCATGAATAATGCTGAAAAAGAAAGAGGAGTGCCTCGTTTGGTAATAAATTATAAACCTTTAAACAAGGTTTTACAATGGATTAGATATCCAATACCGAATAAACGAGATCTTCTCAAGCGTCTTTACAATGCAAAGGTATTTTCAAAATTCGACATGAAGTCAGGATTTTGGCAAATACAGGTCGCAGAGGAAGACAGATATAAAACTGCTTTTACAGTCCCGTTTGGTCATTACGAATGGAACGTAATGCCCTTCGGTTTAAAAAATGCTCCTTCCGAATTTCAAAATATTATGAACGAAATTCTCAATCCTTTCTCTACATTTTCGATTGTTTATATTGATGATGTTTTGATTTTCTCTCAAAGTATTGAACAGCATTTCAAACATCTCCAAACATTTCTTTTTACCATAGAGAAAAATGGTTTGGTTGTCTCTGCCCCAAAAATGAAGCTTTTTCAAACTAAAATCAGATTTTTGGGACACGAAGTTTTCAAAGGAACGATCAAGCCTATAGCAAGAGCTATAGATTTTGCTGACCGCTTCCCAGATCAAATAAAGGATAAAACCCAACTTCAAAGGTTTTTAGGATGTCTCAATTATGTTTCAGACTTTTTCCCAAACCTTAGAAGTTTATGTAAACCTTTATTTCAGAGACTTAGGAAAAGTCCCCCTGCATGGTCTGATGTCCATACCAGTGTAGTCAAAAGTCTCAAAAAAAGGTCAGGTCTTTACCATGCCTCGTCATTCCTGATCCCAATGCATTCATGATAGTAGAAACTGATGCTTCTAATATAGGTTATGGAGGCATCCTTAAACAAAAATGGCAAAACATTGACTGTCTAGTTAGATTTCATTCTGGAGTCTGGACCGGTCCTCAAACGAATTATTCAACCATCAAAAAAGAAATTTTGTCCATTGTTTTATGTATTTCAAAATTCCAAGATGATTTATACAACAAAAAATTTCTATTGCGAATTGATTGCAAATCTGCAAAAGAAGTTTTAGAAAAAGATGTTCAAAACATTGTTTCAAAACAGATTTTTGCAAGATGGCAGGCAATACTGTCAGTTTTTGACTTTGATATTGAATATATTAAAGGAGAACAAAATTCTCTTCCTGATTTCCTAACAAGAGAATTTTTGCAGAAATAAGATGTCAAACATGGGGAAAGCCACAGCTAAGCATGAAGGATACCAATCCTCTGATGACTATGAAATGCACATTCAAGTCACCAAGCCTTCTACTTCCAAACCAGCCCTCTCAAACACCCAAGGTATTCAAATTAAAACTTCGAACCAATTCATACCTTTATCCTCAAATTTTCCTTCACTGCCTTATAGCCAAGCAGTCAAAAACCAGTCAAATATCCCAAAAGCCCAAAAACAACAACAAATTCAAAATAATACCTCATCGTATAACTTTGACAAACCAGCTATAGAATCACTGTGCCTCACAAATTTCAAACAATCACCTTCCATTCAAGAATTCAGGAAAAATACCTATAAAACCTTTCCTTCAAATCTTCATTGGTTTTCAGACAATATCTCAAAAACCCAACGATTCTATGAATTTATTTTGGTTGATTCAGGATCTGCAGAAATCAAACATGACAGATCAACCAAAGGTGAAATCATCTACTCAAAGCTGATTATCAAAAGGGTTATTCATTCGGATGAATGGGTTGAACCCCATGCTGAGAAAGAATTTTCAAAAAGATTCATCCCGCAAACTTATTCATATACTGATTACAAATTAGCATGGTCAAGAGCTCTTCTTCTTCGAGACTTTGACCATTCTTGGTTCATTACTTTCAGTTCAACATTCGACAAAAATGTCCCAATCTGGTTCTTCAATTGGTGGTATTATTTTGGTCCTACCCAGGACATTTACCCCAACTCTTGCCAGAAGGGTTTCGAAACATTCATCGTCAATACCAAGGGCGAATTATTTCAAAAACCACTCTCATTCCATGCTGAATTCAAACTACCCTGGATCCTTTGTTGGAGCTATTCACTTCAACAGGTCCTTCCAGCTCCCTATCCATTATCTCTGGTTAGGGTATTCAAAATCAAATGGTGGAACAAATTCATGATCGAGTTATGTTCCCCTGAAAACGTTCAAACCTTCTTATCCACAGGAAAGAAACTCCAGTGGGATATAAACAAATTCAATCAAAGCGTTTCGTCCTCCAAGCCCAAATCTCCACCTGCACCAAAATCTAAACGTGGGGAGAAACTATTCCAATAGATGATCAATGACCCGACTATTCGTCAGCAGTTGATCCAAGCTATCAAAACACAGCAATCTGAAGACGCGGATTCTTCCGCATCCAGTACTTCGGATTTCTCTTTAGAGTCACCAGATCCATATTAGGGATTTATTCAAAAAAAAAAAAAAAAAAATGTCTATATCTTATGAAGAAGTCTGTGTATATACGTCTATTTCGCGCCTGTAATTTAAGATTTGTAAGTCAATAACATTGAGTCTGTAAAATGAATACGTATACGTACTAAAATACGTATACTACTATTCAAACTTTTACTATTCATACGCCTCTAGAAGTTCAAGAAAAGACGCAACCTCAAAAGTCAAAAGTTTTCGAATCTTATCAAGATGTCGGGACAGCTGGTTCCTTTCCGCAAAAGGCCAGGACAGCTGTTGTTCCAGCAATTCAAAAGCAACGGTTCACATGAATCTGCCAATAACACTTCAACAACGCAAAAGCTCGTCATCATCAAAAGCCTCTGCAAACTGCCTATTTAAGGAGTCGTCTCCAGCATTCATAAGAATCAAGTTTTTACGAAGTATTTCCTTAGAAGCAGAATTGCCTTAAGCAATCTAGCTCACAAAACTCACAAAATCCATAATTATTTGTAATCTTCATCAGTACTCAGTAAGTACTTATTCAAATTTTGTACTCGTTCATATATAAATCAAAAGGTTTTTTATTCAACCGATTTCTTCTTTAATCTGTTTTCATTCCGCACTCTGATTCCCCCCTGGGCTCCCGTTTGGTATCAGAGCCATTAATTTGGTTCATCCACATAAGTGTGTGCATACCCTGTTTAAGTGTTGGTAAGGTGTTTGGTCAGCCTTGGAAGTCCGTTGGTAAGCCTGGTCAAAGGTGTTCCCGGTAAGGTGGTCCCATCGTTCCCATTTGCATGGTGTCTGCATTCATAAGTGTGTCTTAAATCATTTTTATGGCAAACTGGTTTCGAAGGGCGTTCCAAGTTGGAACAAGTAAAGATATGTCAACAGTTCAAAGTAATGAAATTAGTGTTCCTGTTGATTTTTCAAACTGGGATATTCCTAAAGAAAATCCCACAGAAATTTACAAAATCGGTTCTTTTGATTTCAAAACCGCTTTTTCTGTTAGAACTCATGAAGAAACTCGGAGCATTCAATACACGACTGAAACGTTAAACTTGTTATCTCACACAAGCTTAAAAAGAATATATTCAAAGGAAATATAGATTTATTCATTTTGGATTAGTACAAGTAGCAATCAAGCCCCTGGTTTACAAAGGGATTGATTTACCAATCTTTATGGCTCTTAGAGATAACCGTCTCAAACAATATAAAGATTCGCTACTTGCAGTAATTCAAACTAACGTTTGTAATGGTCCTGTTTATTTCAACTGTATTCCAGACTTCTCGGTCGATCTTCATGACCCTTTAATTCAAGACTCCTTGATCCTTGATATTCATGTTCTAGACAATAAATTTAAAGAGTTATCAAGGAACTTCGCAATCGTCTTTAGAATTTATTTTAAGCTCATGTCCTCGACTGTCAATCCAAAGTTCATTCATGAACCATCCTCCAAAGAAGAAACAATCTTCTTAGAAGTCCATTCTAAGGATAACAAAACAAAGTCCTTAGTAACTACTGCCAAAGCTCTCCCCTGGAATAAAATCTCTATTCCAGAAGTTCTTCAAATCCCAAAAGAGTTACCTACTCCAAATATGGTCAAAAAAGATTTACATGAAATAGAAGAAGATGATCACAAGGTTCTCTTAAGATTCGACTCCTTTAGAGAATCATCCTCTACGTCTACTTCTTTTCATAGTATCCCCACAAGAAAATCATGTTCAAATATTCCCAGCTCAAACACCGAACATTCCGATTTATTTTACAAAGTCCACTTCAAATCCCCAATTCCGGAGTATGAAGCTACTTCATCTCCTCCTCAATCTCCAACCTTGTCAGATTTCAACTCCATCAAAACAATTACTTCAGAAAAGAAATTTGAAATAGATAAGGAGTTCCTTCGAAAAGATCTTCTTTCTGCAGAAAATTGTCAAAACCGAAAATGGTTTTTCCAATTTCCAGAAGAGGTGAGAGATCAAATTCGAGAATATTGGTATGCTGATATGAAAGAATTAGCAATTAATATTCCGCTTTTCACTTGGTTTTCCCTTCATTGTTCAAGAAATGGGATCCAGAATCCTTATGAACAATTTTTCATCCAAGTTCAAACACAACTCACACAAAAATGGAGTCTAAATGATGGTAGAACCGTCAATTCTACCCATCCTCCTCCCTCAGCTTTTACCTTTTCCATAGCTGGTTCTACGCTTGAAGCATCTCCTTTCAAATTAGGTAGAACTGAGCAACTCAAAGAGTCAGTAATTGTTGAAGACATCGTCAAAGTCTATCAACAAAACAACTACACCAATCAAATCCTCCAAACAATTGCAAACCAAACAAATCATATCTCCACTAAATTGGATTCCAAATCCTCTGTAGAAATGATAAAATCCAGCCAAATTCCAGAGTCAAGATTTCCAAAAGAAATAACCTCTCAACCACTCTTCAAACCTCAAAGTCTCCCTTATACAATTACAAAAAGAACTGATCAGATACTGGCTGAATCTTCATCTTCCAGACTCAGCAAAGATAGTACTGATCTTCTACACAAAATTTCCAAAAGTCTTGATAATCTCTCTTCAAAACAAATACAAGTCATAAAGAAAAATGATTCTTATGACTCTGACTCTACTGAGTCTTCTGAGCCAAAACACGATATAGAAGCTATAGAACATCAATTTCAAGAATCCAATGATCTTAATAAAATTAGATCATCCTGGAGAAATTCCTCTACCAGAAATTATTATCCCAGACCTACTCCTCCTGATCTTCAATATGAAGAAAGGTCTAAATTTAAAGCTAAAGATTACAGCCCAGATTCTCTCCATGAATGGAATATAGATGGAAAATCTGAATACGAAATCCTGAATACTCTACAAGAAATGGGTATGGCTGTAGCCGCCTACAAAACCCGGGTAAATGATGAGAAGGTCGCTTTCAATTTCCTTATCTCTGGCTTTACAAGCCAACTAAAATCCTGGTGGGATAATTCTCTTACCCTCCAAGAACAGTTATCCATCTACAATCATACGATGGAAATTGAAGATGACAACAGAAATACAGTCGAAATATCCGATTGCACGAGCCATCTCATTCTCACTATTGCTATGTATTTCGTGGGAAATCCACGAGAAGAACTTTCAGCTCAAAAAATCATCCTTACTAATCTGCGATGTCCTACTCTAAGTGACTATCGTTGGTACAAGGATACCTTCCTTACTTATGTTCTTAGAAGACCAGATTGTAATGAATCTTTCTGGAAAGAAAAATTCATTTCTGGACTTCCTAATCTTTTTGCTCAACGAATTTTTCGAAAAATCAAAGAAACTTGCGGTACTGAGGATGTCCAGTATCGGGAAATTACTTATGGTCAGCTTTTCGCTTTTGTCAAAAACCAGGGCCTCTCGCTCTGCGAAGAGTTAAAACTTCAGATGAAATACAATAATGAGAAAAAGATGTCTAGAAGAGAACTTGGCTGCTTTTGCGAAGCTTTTGGTCTTGAGAAAATCCAAGCCCCCTCTTCCAACTACAGAAAACAAAACAAACGACTCAAAAAATTCCGTTCTAATCCTAAACCCTTTTCTCAAACTCCACCTTCATACTACAAAAGGCGTCATTCTCACAAAAGAAAGAAGTTTTCCAAAACCAATCCAAAAGAAATTATCTGCTATAAGTGTGGCAAGCCGGGTCAAAAAGCAGATAAGTGTTTCACAAAGCAAAAGATCAAAGAGTTATTTCAAGTTGATTCTGCTCTTTGCAACAAGATCTCAAAACTTCTTCATCCTCTTCTGAAGGTGACGATATAGCCCAAATACAAAGCTCTTCCGATTCTGAAGTTTACAATTCAGAGTCTTCTTCTCCCATTCAAAGAATCAATGTTCTTACTGATAATAAGGATAGTAAGGAATTTCTCTTTGACTTAATAGACAAAGTGGAAAATCCTGAAATCAAGAAAGATGCGTTACACTTTGGTTGAAGGGTCTCTATTAATATAATTTACTTTATTTCTTAACAGACACTTTGCTATAGAAAGCTCCATAAAAAATACAAGAATCTAGAAGAAAAAACAATAACACAAATAGAAAATTCAAAAAGGCAACCATAGTCCTCTTGCAGTATTTAACCACCTTTTCTTCGGTTTTGGCACTACTTGGGGTGAAACTCGTACAAAGGGCCGCCAATGGCCAATATATGATTTATAACTATTGAATCTTTCATTTGCTCGGAGAAAAATCGAGTTGGCTCGGAGAAGACTCGGTGATGACACGGGGGCGATTCCGAGCTAGTTTTAGATAGTTTTGCATGTGTCTTTGGACATATATTGCATCAAATGGTCAAAAATGTGATTGATATGCCCAAGACACACCGTTAGGAAACCCCACATTGAATTTGAGCCAATTCCGAATCGGTGCTTCGCTGGGTGTTTAGAGCACCATATTGTCTTTCATCCAATTCTTTATTCATTCAATCTCAATACAAAACTAACTTGTCGTACTTTGGTTGAAGGGTCTCTATTAATATAATTTACTTTATTTCTTAACGGACACATTGCTATAGAAAGCTCCATAAAAAATACAAGAATCTAGAAGAAAAAACAATAACACAAACAGAAAATTCAAAAAGGCAACCATAGTCCTCTTGCAGTATTTAACCACCTTTTCTTCGGTTTTGGCACTACTTGGGGTGAAACTCGTACAAAGGGCCGCCAATGGCCAATATATGATTTATAACTATTAAATCTTTCATTTGCTCGGAGAAAAATCGAGTTGGCTCGGAGAAGACTCGGTGATGACACGGGGGCGATTCCGAGCTAGTTTTAGAGAGTTTTGCATGTGTCTTTGGACATATATGGCATCAAATGGTCTTAAATGTTATTGATATGCTCAAGACACACCGTTAGGAAACCCCACATTGAATTTGAGCCAATTCCGAATCGGTGCTTCGCTGGGTGTTTAGAGCACCATATTGTCTTTCATCCAATTCTTTATTCATTACGTAGCAATACAAAACTAACTTGTCGTACTTTGGTTGAAGGGTCTCTATTAATATAATTTACTTTATTTCTTAACAGACACTTTGCTATATAAAGCTCCATAAAAAATACAAGAATCTAGAAGAAAAAACAATAACACAAATAGAAAATTCAAAAAGGCAACCATAGTCCTCTTGCAGTATTTAACCACCTTTTCTTCGGTTTTGGCACTACTTGGGGTGAAACTCGTACAAAGGGCCGCCAATGGCCAATATATGATTTATAACTATTAAATCTTTCATTTGCTCGGAGAAAAATCGAGTTGGCTCGGAGAAGACTCGGTGATGACACGGGGGCGATTCCGAGCTAGTTGTAGAGAGTTTTGCATGTGTCTTTGGACATATATGGCATCAAATAGTCTTAAATGTGATTGATATGCTCAAGACACACCGTTAGGAAACCCCACATTGAATTTGAGCCAATTCCGAATCGGTGCTTCGCTGGGTGTTTAGAGCACCATATTGTCTTTCATCCAATTCTTTATTCATTCAATCTCAATACAAAACTAACTTGTCGTACTTTGGTTGAAGGGCCTCTATTAATATAATTTACTTTATTTCTTAACGGACACATTGCTATAGAAAGCTCCATAAAAAATACAAGAATCTAGAAGAAAAAACAATAACACAAACAGAAAATTCAAAAAGGCAACCATAGTCCTCTTGCAGTATTTAACCACCTTTTCTTCGGTTTTGGCACTACTTGGGGTGAAACTCGTACAAAGGGCCGCCAATGGCCAATATATGATTTATAACTATTAAATCTTTCATTTGCTCGGAGAAAAATCGAGTTGGCTCGGAGAAGACTCGGTGATGACACGGGGGCGATTCCGAGCTAGTTTTAGAGAGTTTTGCATGTGTCTTTGGACATATATGGCATCAAATGGTCTTAAATGTGATTGATATGCTCAAGACACACCGTTAGGAAACCCCACATTGAATTTGAGCCAATTCTGAATCGGTGCTTCGCTGGGTGTTTAGAGCACCATATTGTCTTTCATCCAATTCTTTATTCATTAAATAGCAATACAAAACTAACTTGTCGTACTTTAGTTGAAGGGTCTCTATTAATATAATTTACTTTATTTCTTAACAGACACTTTGCTATAGAAAGCTCCATAAAAAATACAAGAATCTAGAAGAAAAAACAATAACACAAATAGAAAATTCAAAAAGGCAACCATAGTCCTCTTGCAGTATTTAACCACCTTTTCTTCGGTTTTGGCACTACTTGGGGTGAAACTCGTACAAAGGGCCGCCAATGGCCAATATATGATTTATAACTATTAAATCTTTCATTTGCTCGGAGAAAAATCGAGTTGGCTCGGAGAAGACTCGGTGATGACACGGGGGCGATTCCGAGCTAGTTGTAGAGAGTTTTGCATGTGTCTTTGGACATATATGGCATCAAATAGACTTAAATGTGATTGATATGCTCAAGACACACCGTTAGGAAACGCCAAATTGAATTTGAGCCAATTCCGAATCGGTGCTTCGCTGGGTGTTTAGAGCACCATATTGTCTTTCATCCAATTCTTTATTCATTCAATCTCAATACAAAACTAACTTGTCGTACTTTGGTTGAAGGGTCTCTATTAATATAATTTACTTTATTTCTTAACGGACACATTGCTATAGAAAGCTCCATAAAAAAAACAAGAATCTAGAAGAAAAAACAATAACACAAATAGAAAATTCAAAAAGGCAACCATAGTCCTCTTGCAGTATTTAAGCACCTTTTCTTCGGTTTTGGCACTACTTGGGGTGAAACTCGTACAAAGAGCCGCCAATGGCCAATATATGACTTATAACTATTAAATCTTTCATTTGCTCGGAGAAAAATCGAGTTGGCTCGGAGAAGACTCGGTGATGACACGGGGGCGATTCTGACCTAGTTTTAGATAGTTTTGCATGTGTCTTTGGACATATATTGCATCAAATGGTCAAAAATGTGATTTATATGCCCAAGACACACCGTTAGGAAACCCCACATTAAATTTGAGCCAATTCCGAATCGGTGCTTCGCTGGGTGTTTCGAGCACCATATTGTCTTTCATCCAATTCTTTATTCATTAAATATCAATACAAAAGTAACTTGTCGTACTTTGGTTGAAGGGTCTCTATTAATATAATTTACTTTATTTCTTAACGGACACTTTGCTATAGAAAGCTCCATAAAAAATACAAGAATCTAGAAGAAAAAACAATAACACAAACAGAAAATTCAAAAAGGCAACCATAGTCCTCTTGCAGTATTTAACCACCTTTTCTTCGGTTTTGGCACTACTTGGGGTGAAACTCGTACAAAGGGCCGCCAATGGCCAATATATGATTTATAACTACTAAATCTTTCATTTGCTCGTAGAAAAATCGAGTTGGCTCGGAGAAGACTCAGTGATGACACGGGGGCGATTCCGAGCTAGTTTTAGAGAGTTTTGCATGTGTCTTTGGACATATATTGCATCAAATGGTCTAAAATGTGATTGATATGCTCAAGACACACCGTTAGGAAACCCCACATTGAATTTGAGCTAATTCCGAATCGGTGCTTCGCTGGGTGTTTCGAGCACCATATTGTCTTTCATCCAATTCTTTATTCATTAAATATCAATACAAAAGTAACTTGTCGTACTTTGGTTGAAGGGTCTCTATTAATATAATTTACTTTATTTCTTAACGGACACTTTGCTATAGAAAGCTCCATAAAAAATACAAGAATCTAGAAAAAAAAACAATAACACAAACAGAAAATTCAAAAAGGCAACCATAGTCCTCTTGCAGTATTTAACCACCTTTTCTTCGGTTTTGGCACTACTTGGGGTGAAACTCGTACAAACCGCCGCCAATGGCCAATATATGATTTATAACTATTAAATCTTTCATTTGCTCGGAGAAAAATCGAGTTGGCTCGGAGAAGACTCGGTGATGACACGGGGGCGATTCCGAGCTAGTTTTAGAGAGTTTTGCATGTGTCTTTGGACATATATGGCATCAAATGGTCTTAAATGTGATTGATATGCTCAAGACACACCGTTAGGAAACCCCACATTGAATTTGAGCCAATTCTGAATCGGTGCATCGCTGGGTGTTTAGAGCACCATATTGTCTTTCATCCAATTCTTTATTCATTAAATAGCAATACAAAACTAACTTGTCGTACTTTGGTTGAAGGGTCTCTATTAATGTAATTTACTTTATTTCTTAACAGACACTTTGCTATAGAAAGCTCCATAAAAAAATACAAGAATCTAGAAGAAAAAACAATAACACAAATAGAAAATTCAAAAAGGCAACCATAGTCCTCTTGCAGTATTTAACCACCTTTTCTGTGGTTTTGGCACTACTTGGGGTGAAACTCGTACAAAGGGCCGCCAATGGCCAATATATGATTTATAACTATTAAATCTTTCATTTGCTCGGAGAAAAATCGAGTTGGCTCAGAGAAGACTCGGTGATGACACGGGGGCGATTCCGAGCTAGTTTTAGAGAGTTTTGCATGTGTCTTTGGACATATATGGCATCAAATAGTCTTAAATGTGATTGATATGCTCAAGACACACCGTTAGGAAACCCCACATTGAATTTGAGCCAATTCCGAATCGGTGCTTCGCTGGGTGTTTAGAGCACCATATTGTCTTTCGTCCAATTCTTTATTCATTCAATCTCAATACAAAACTAACTTGTCGTACTTTGGTTGAAGGGTCTCTATTAATATAATTTACTTTATTTCTTAACGGACACATTGCTATAGAAAGCTCCATAAAAAATACAAGAATCTAGAAGAAAAAACAATAACACAAACAGAAAATTCAAAAAGGCAACCATAGTCCTCTTGCAGTATTTAACCACCTTTTCTTCGGTTTTGGCACTACTTGGGGTGAAACTCGTACAAAGGGCCGCCAATGGCCAATATATGATTTATAACTATTAAAACTTTCATTTGCTCGGAGAAAAATCGAGTTGGCTCGGAGAAGACTCGGTGATGACACGGGGGCGATTCTAACCTAGTTTTAGATAGTTTTGCATGTGTCTTTGGACATATATTGCATCAAATGGTCAAAAATGTGATCGATATGCCCAAGACACACCGTTAGGAAACCCCACATTGAATTTGAGCCAATTCCGAATCGGTGCTTCGCTGGGTGTTTAGAGCACCATATTGTCTTTCATCCAATTCTTTATTCATTAAATAGCAATACAAAACTAACTTGTCGTACTTTGGTTGAAGGGTCTCTATTAATATAATTTACTTTATTTCTTAACAGACACTTTGCTATAGAAAGCTCCATAAAAAATACAAGAATCTAGAAGAAAAAACAATAACACAAACAGAAAATTCAAAAAGGCAACCATAGTCCTCTTGCAGTATTTAACCACCTTTTCTTCGGTTTTGGCACTACTTGGGGTGAAACTCGTACAAAGGGCCGCCAATGGCCAATATATGATTTATAACTATTAAATCTTTCATTTGCTCGGAGAAAAATCGAGTTGGCTCGGAGAAGACTCAGTGATGACACGGGGGCGATTCCGAGCTAATTTTAGAGAGTTTTGCATGTGTCTTTGGACATATATTGCATCAAATGGTCTAAAATGTGATTGATATGCTCAAGACACACCGTTAGGAAACCCCACATTGAATTTGAGCCAATTCCGAATCGGTGCTTTGTTGGGTGTTTAGAGCACCATATTGTCTTTCATGCAATTCGTTATTCATTAAATATTAATACAAAAGTAACTTGTCGTACTTTGGTTGAAGGGGCTCTATTAATATAATTTACTTTATTTCTTAACAGACACTTTGCTATAGAAAGCTCCATAAAAAATACAAGAATCTAGAAGAAAAAACAATAACACAAATAGAAAATTCAAAAAGGCAACCATAGTCCTCTTGCAGTATTTAAGCACCTTTTCTTCGGTTTTGGCACTACTTGGGGTGAAACTCGTACAAAGAGCCGCCAATGGCCAATATATGACTTATAACTATTAAATCTTTCATTTGCTCGGAGAAAAATCGAGTTGGCTCGGAGAAGACTCGGTGATGACACGGGGGCGATTCTGACCTAGTTTTAGATAGTTTTGCATGTGTCTTTGGACATATATTGCATCAAATGGTCAAAAATGTGATTTATATGCCCAAGACACACCGTTAGGAAACCCCACATTAAATTTGAGCCAATTCCGAATCGGTGCTTCGCTGGGTGTTTCGAGCACCATATTGTCTTTCATCCAATTCTTTATTCATTAAATATCAATACAAAAGTAACTTGTCGTACTTTGGTTGAAGGGTCTCTATTAATATAATTTACTTTATTTCTTAACGGACACTTTGCTATAGAAAGCTCCATAAAAAATACAAGAATCTAGAAGAAAAAACAATAACACAAACAGAAAATTCAAAAAGGCAACCATAGTCCTCTTGCAGTATTTAACCACCTTTTTTTCGGTTTTGGCACTACTTGGGGTGAAACTCGTACAAAGGGCCGCCAATGGCCAATATATGATTTATAACTACTAAATCTTTCATTTGCTCGTAGAAAAATCGAGTTGGCTCGGAGAAGACTCAGTGATGACACGGGGGCGATTCCGAGCTAGTTTTAGAGAGTTTTGCATGTGTCTTTGGACATATATTGCATCAAATGGTCTAAAATGTGATTGATATGTTCAAGACACACCGTTAGGAAACCCCACATTGTATTTGAGCCAATTCCGAATCGGTGCTTCGCTGGGTGTTTCGAGCACCATATTGTCTTTCATCCAATTCTTTATTCATTAAATATCAATACAAAAGTAACTTGTCGTACTTTGGTTGAAGGGTCTCTATTAATATAATTTACTTTATTTCTTAACGGACACTTTGCTATAGAAAGCTCCATAAAAAATACAAGAATCTAGAAGAAAAAACAATAACACAAACAGAAAATTCAAAAAGGCAACCATAGTCCTCTTGCAGTATTTAACCACCTTTTCTTCGGTTTTGGCACTACTTGGGGTGAAACTCGTACAAACCGCCGCCAATGGCCAATATATGATTTATAACTATTAAATCTTTCATTTGCTCGGAGAAAAATCGAGTTGGCTCGGAGAAGACTCGGTGATGACACGGGGGCGATTCCGAGCTAGTTTTAGAGAGTTTTGCATGTGTCTTTGGACATATATGGCATCAAATGGTCTTAAATGTGATTGATATGCTCAAGACACACCGTTAGGAAACCCCACATTGAATTTGAGCCAATTCTGAATCGGTGCATCGCTGGGTGTTTAGAGCACCATATTGTCTTTCATCCAATTCTTTATTCATTAAATAGCAATACAAAACTAACTTGTCGTACTTTGGTTGAAGGGTCTCTATTAATATAATTTACTTTATTTCTTAACAGACACTTTGCTATAGAAAGCTCCATAAAAAAATACAAGAATCTAGAAGAAAAAACAATAACACAAATAGAAAATTCAAAAAGGCAACCATAGTCCTCTTGCAGTATTTAACCACCTTTTCTGTGGTTTTGGCACTACTTGGGGTGAAACTCGTACAAAGGGCCGCCAATGGCCAATATATGATTTATAACTATTAAATCTTTCATTTGCTCGGAGAAAAATCGAGTTGGCTCAGAGAAGACTCGGTGATGACACGGGGGCGATTCCGAGCTAGTTTTAGAGAGTTTTGCATGTGTCTTTGGACATATATGGCATCAAATAGTCTTAAATGTGATTGATATGCTCAAGACACACCGTTAGGAAACCCCACATTGAATTTGAGCCAATTCCGAATCGGTGCTTCGCTGGGTGTTTAGAGCACCATATTGTCTTTCGTCCAATTCTTTATTCATTCAATCTCAATACAAAACTAACTTGTCGTACTTTGGTTGAAGGGTCTCTATTAATATAATTTACTTTATTTCTTAACGGACACATTGCTATAGAAAGCTCCATAAAAAATACAAGAATCTAGAAGAAAAAACAATAACACAAACAGAAAATTCAAAAAGGCAACCATAGTCCTCTTGCAGTATTTAACCACCTTTTCTTCGGTTTTGGCACTACTTGGGGTGAAACTCGTACAAAGGGCCGCCAATGGCCAATATATGATTTATAACTATTAAAACTTTCATTTGCTCGGAGAAAAATCGAGTTGGCTCGGAGAAGACTCGGTGATGACACGGGGGCGATTCTAACCTAGTTTTAGATAGTTTTGCATGTGTCTTTGGACATATATTGCATCAAATGGTCAAAAATGTGATCGATATGCCCAAGACACACCGTTAGGAAACCCCACATTGAATTTGAGCCAATTCCGAATCGGTGCTTCGCTGGGTGTTTAGAGCACCATATTGTCTTTCATCCAATTCTTTATTCATTAAATAGCAATACAAAACTAACTTGTCGTACTTTGGTTGAAGGGTCTCTATTAATATAATTTACTTTATTTCTTAACAGACACTTTGCTATAGAAAGCTCCATAAAAAATACAAGAATCTAGAAGAAAAAACAATAACACAAACAGAAAATTCAAAAAGGCAACCATAGTCCTCTTGCAGTATTTAACCACCTTTTCTTCGGTTTTGGCACTACTTGGGGTGAAACTCGTACAAAGGGCCGCCAATGGCCAATATATGATTTATAACTATTAAATCTTTCATTTGCTCGGAGAAAAATCGAGTTGGCTCGGAGAAGACTCAGTGATGACACGGGGGCGATTCCGAGCTAATTTTAGAGAGTTTTGCATGTGTCTTTGGACATATATTGCATCAAATGGTCTAAAATGTGATTGATATGCTCAAGACACACCGTTAGGAAACCCCACATTGAATTTGAGCCAATTCCGAATCGGTGCTTTGTTGGGTGTTTAGAGCACCATATTGTCTTTCATGCAATTCTTTATTCATTAAATATTAATACAAAAGTAACTTGTCGTACTTTGGTTGAAGGGGCTCTATTAATATAATTTACTTTATTTCTTAACAGACACTTTGCTATAGAAAGCTCCATAAAAAATACAAGAATCTAGAAGAAAAAACAATAACACAAATAGAAAATTCAAAAAGGCAACCATAGTCCTCTTGCAGTATTTAAGCACCTTTTCTTCGGTTTTGGCACTACTTGGGGTGAAACTCGTACAAAGAGCCGCCAATGGCCAATATATGACTTATAACTATTAAATCTTTCATTTGCTCGGAGAAAAATCGAGTTGGCTCGGAGAAGACTCGGTGATGACACGGGGGCGATTCTGACCTAGTTTTAGATAGTTTTGCATGTGTCTTTGGACATATATTGCATCAAATGGTCAAAAATGTGATTTATATGCCCAAGACACACCGTTAGGAAACCCCACATTAAATTTGAGCCAATTCCGAATCGGTGCTTCGCTGGGTGTTTCGAGCACCATATTGTCTTTCATCCAATTCTTTATTCATTAAATATCAATACAAAAGTAACTTGTCGTACTTTGGTTGAAGGGTCTCTATTAATATAATTTACTTTATTTCTTAACGGACACTTTGCTATAGAAAGCTCCATAAAAAATACAAGAATCTAGAAGAAAAAACAATAACACAAACAGAAAATTCAAAAAGGCAACCATAGTCCTCTTGCAGTATTTAACCACCTTTTCTTCGGTTTTGGCACTACTTGGGGTGAAACTCGTACAAAGGGCCGCCAATGGCCAATATATGATTTATAACTACTAAATCTTTCATTTGCTCGTAGAAAAATCGAGTTGGCTCGGAGAAGACTCAGTGATGACACGGGGGCGATTCCGAGCTAGTTTTAGAGAGTTTTGCATGTGTCTTTGGACATATATTGCATCAAATGGTCTAAAATGTGATTGATATGCTCAAGACACACCGTTAGGAAACCCCACATTGAATTTGAGCCAATTCCGAATCGGTGCTTCGCTGGGTGTTTCGAGCACCATATTGTCTTTCATCCAATTCTTTATTCATTAAATATCAATACAAAAGTAACTTGTCGTACTTTGGTTGAAGGGTCTCTATTAATATAATTTACTTTATTTCTTAACGGACACTTTGCTATAGAAAGCTCCATAAAAAATACAAGAATCTAGAAGAAAAAACAATAACACAAACAGAAAATTCAAAAAGGCAACCATAGTCCTCTTGCAGTATTTAACCACCTTTTCTTCGGTTTTGGCACTACTTGGGGTGAAACTCGTACAAACCGCCGCCAATGGCCAATATATGATTTATAACTATTAAATCTTTCATTTGCTCGGAGAAAAATCGAGTTGGCTCGGAGAAGACTCGGTGATGACACGGGGGCGATTCCGAGCTAGTTTTAGAGAGTTTTGCATGTGTCTTTGGACATATATGGCATCAAATGGTCTTAAATGTGATTGATATGCTCAAGACACACCGTTAGGAAACCCCACATTGAATTTGAGCCAATTCTGAATCGGTGCATCGCTGGGTGTTTAGAGCACCATATTGTCTTTCATCCAATTCTTTATTCATTAAATAGCAATACAAAACTAACTTGTCGTACTTTGGTTGAAGGGTCTCTATTAATATAATTTACTTTATTTCTTAACAGACACTTTGCTATAGAAAGCTCCATAAAAAAATACAAGAATCTAGAAGAAAAAACAATAACACAAATAGAAAATTCAAAAAGGCAACCATAGTCCTCTTGCAGTATTTAACCACCTTTTCTGTGGTTTTGGCACTACTTGGGGTGAAACTCGTACAAAGGGCCGCCAATGGCCAATATATGATTTATAACTATTAAATCTTTCATTTGCTCGGAGAAAAATCGAGTTGGCTCAGAGAAGACTCGGTGATGACACGGGGGCGATTCCGAGCTAGTTTTAGAGAGTTTTGCATGTGTCTTTGGACATATATGGCATCAAATAGTCTTAAATGTGATTGATATGCTCAAGACACACCGTTAGGAAACCCCACATTGAATTTGAGCCAATTCCGAATCGGTGCTTCGCTGGGTGTTTAGAGCACCATATTGTCTTTCGTCCAATTCTTTATTCATTCAATCTCAATACAAAACTAACTTGTCGTACTTTGGTTGAAGGGTCTCTATTAATATAATTTACTTTATTTTTTAACGGACACATTGCTATAGAAAGCTCCATAAAAAATACAAGAATCTAGAAGAAAAAACAATAACACAAACAGAAAATTCAAAAAGGCAACCATAGTCCTCTTGCAGTATTTAACCACCTTTTCTTCGGTTTTGGCACTACTTGGGGTGAAACTCGTACAAAGGGCCGCCAATGGCCAATATATGATTTATAACTATTAAAACTTTCATTTGCTCGGAGAAAAATCGAGTTGGCTCGGAGAAGACTCGGTGATGACACGGGGGCGATTCTAACCTAGTTTTAGATAGTTTTGCATGTGTCTTTGGACATATATTGCATCAAATGGTCAAAAATGTGATCGATATGCCCAAGACACACCGTTAGGAAACCCCACATTGAATTTGAGCCAATTCCGAATCGGTGCTTCGCTGGGTGTTTAGAGCACCATATTGTCTTTCATCCAATTCTTTATTCATTAAATAGCAATACAAAACTAACTTGTCGTACTTTGGTTGAAGGGTCTCTATTAATATAATTTACTTTATTTCTTAACAGACACTTTGCTATAGAAAGCTCCATAAAAAATACAAGAATCTAGAAGAAAAAACAATAACACAAACAGAAAATTCAAAAAGGCAACCATAGTCCTCTTGCAATATTTAACCACCTTTTCTTCGGTTTTGGCACTACTTGGGGTGAAACTCGTACAAAGGGCCGCCAATGGCCAATATATGATTTATAACTATTAAATCTTTCATTTGCTCGGAGAAAAATCGAGTTGGCTCGGAGAAGACTCAGTGATGACACGGGGGCGATTCCGAGCTAATTTTAGAGAGTTTTGCATGTGTCTTTGGACATATATTGCATCAAATGGTCTAAAATGTGATTGATATGCTCAAGACACACCGTTAGGAAATCCCACATTGAATTTGAGCCAATTCCGAATCGGTGCTTTGTTGGGTGTTTAGAGCACCATATTGTCTTTCATGCAATTCTTTATTCATTAAATATTAATACAAAAGTAACTTGTCGTACTTTGGTTGAAGGGTCTCTATTAATATAATTTACTTTATTTCTTAACAGACACTTTGCTATAGAAAGCTCCATAAAAAAATACAAGAATCTAGAAGAAAAAACAATAACACAAATAGAAAATTCAAAAAGGCAACCATAGTCCTCTTGCAGTATTTAAGCACCTTTTCTTCGGTTTTGGCACTACTTGGGGTGAAACTCGTTCAAAGAGCCGCCAATGGCCAATATATGACTTATAACTATTAAATCTTTCATTTGCTCGGAGAAAAATCGAGTTGGCTCGGAGAAGACTCGGTGATGACACGGGGGCGATTCTGACCTAGTTTTAGATAGTTTTGCATGTGTCTTTGGACATATATTGCATCAAATGGTCAAAAATGTGATTTATATGCCCAAGACACACCGTTAGGAAACCCCACATTGAATTTGAGCCAATTCCGAATCGGTGCTTCGCTGGGTGTTTCGAGCACCATATTGTCTTTCATCCAATTCTTTATTCATTAAATATCAATACAAAAGTAACTTGTCGTACTTTGGTTGAAGGGTCTCTATTAATATAATTTACTTTATTTCTTAACGGACACTTTGCTATAGAAAGCTCCATAAAAAATACAAGAATCTAGAAGAAAAAACAATAACACAAACAGAAAATTCAAAAAGGCAACCATAGTCCTCTTGCAGTATTTAACCACCTTTTCTTCGGTTTTGGCACTACTTGGCGTGAAACTCGTACAAAGGGCCGCCAATGGCCAATATATGATTTATAACTACTAAATCTTTCATTTGCTCGTAGAAAAATCGAGTTGGCTCGGAGAAGACTCAGTGATGACACGGGGGCGATTCCGAGCTAGTTTTAGAGAGTTTTGCATGTGTCTTTGGACATATATTGCATCAAATGGTCTAAAATGTGATTGATATGCTCAAGACACACCGTTAGGAAACCCCACATTGAATTTGAGCCAATTCCGAATCGGTGCTTCGCTGGGTGTTTCGAGCACCATATTGTCTTTCATCCAATTCTTTATTCATTAAATATCAATACAAAAGTAACTTGTCGTACTTTGGTTGAAGGGTCTCTATTAATATAATTTACTTTATTTCTTAACGGACACTTTGCTATAGAAAGCTCCATAAAAAATACAAGAATCTAGAAGAAAAAACAATAACACAAACAGAAAATTCAAAAAGGCAACCATAGTCCTCTTGCAGTATTTAACCACCTTTTCTTCGGTTTTGGCACTACTTGGGGTGAAACTCGTACAAACGGCCGCCAATGGCCAATATATGATTTATAACTATTAAATCTTTCATTTTCTCGGAGAAAAATCGAGTTGGCTCGGAGAAGACTCGGTGATGACACGGGGGCGATTCCGAGCTAGTTTTAGAGAGTTTTGCATGTGTCTTTGGACATATATGGCATCAAATGGTCTTAAATGTGATTGATATGCTCAAGACACACCGTTAGGAAACCCCACATTGAATTTGAGCCAATTCCGAATCGGTGCATCGCTGGGTGTTTAGAGCACCATATTGTCTTTCATCCAATTCTTTATTCATTAAATAGCAATACAAAACTAACTTGTCGTACTTTGGTTTAAGGGTCTCTATTAATATAATTTACTTTATTTCTTAACAGACACTTTGCTATAGAAAGCTTCATAAAAAAATACAAGAATCTAGAAGAAAAAACAATAACACAAATAGAAAATTCAAAAAGGCAACCATAGTCCTCTTGCAGTATTTAACCACCTTTTCTTTGGTTTTGGCACTACTTGGGGTGAAACTCGTACAAAGGGCCGCCAATGGCCAATATATGATTTATAACTATTAAATCTTTCATTTGCTCGGAGAAAAATCGAGTTGGCTCAGAGAAGACTTGGTGATGACACGGGGGTGATTCCGAGCTATTTTTAGAGAGTTTTGCATGTGTCTTTGGACATATATGGCATCAAATAGTCTTAAATGTGATTGATATGCTCAAGACACACCGTTAGGAAACCCCACATTGAATTTGAACCAATTCCGAATCGGTGCTTCGCTGGGTGTTTAGAGCACCATATTGTCTTTCGTCCAATTCTTTATTCATTCAATCTCAATACAAAACTAACTTGTCGTACTTTGGTTGAAGGGTCTCTATTAATATAATTTACTTTATTTCTTAACGGACACATTGCTATAGAAAGCTCCATAAAAAATACAAGAATCTAGAAGAAAAAACAATAACACAAACAGAAAATTCAAAAAGGCAACCATAGTCCTCTTGCAGTATTTAACCACCTTTTCTTCGGTTTTGGCACTACTTGGGGTGAAACTCGTACAAAGGGCCGCCAATGGCCAATATATGATTTATAACTATTAAAACTTTCATTTGCTCGGAGAAAAATCGAGTTGGCTCGGAGAAGACTCGGTGATGACACGGGGGCGATTCTAACCTAGTTTTAGATAGTTTTGCATGTGTCTTTGGACATATATTGCATCAAATGGTCAAAAATGTGATCGATATGCCCAAGACACACCGTTAGGAAACCCCACATTGAATTTGAGCCAATTCCGAATCGGTGCTTCGCTGGGTGTTTAGAGCACCATATTGTCTTTCATCCAATTCTTTATTCATTAAATAGCAATACAAAACTAACTTGTCGTACTTTGGTTGAAGGGTCTCTATTAATATAATTTACTTTATTTCTTAACAGACACTTTGCTATAGAAAGCTCCATAAAAAATACAAGAATCTAGAAGAAAAAACAATAACACAAACAGAAAATTCAAAAAGGCAACCATAGTCCTCTTGCAGTATTTAACCACCTTTTCTTCGGTTTTGGCACTACTTGGGGTGAGACTCGTACAAAGGGCCGCCAATGGCCAATATATGATTTATAACTATTAAATCTTTCATTTGCTCGGAGAAAAATCGAGTTGGCTCGGAGAAGACTCAGTGATGACACGGGGGCGATTCCGAGCTAATTTTAGAGAGTTTTGCAAGTGTCTTTGGACATATATTGCATCAAATGGTCTAAAATGTGATTGATATGCTCAAGACACACCGTTAGGAAACCCCACATTGAATTTGAGCCAATTCCGAATCGGTGCTTCGCTGGGTGTTTCGAGCACCATATTGTCTTTCATCCAATTCTTTATTCATTAAATATCAATACAAAAGTAACTTGTCGTACTTTGGTTGAAGGGTCTCTATTAATATAATTTACTTTATTTCTTAACGGACACTTTGCTATAGAAAGCTCCATAAAAAATACAAGAATTTAGAAGAAAAAACAATAACACAAATAGAAAATTCAAAAAGGCAACCATAGTCCTCTTGCAGTATTTAAGCACCTTTTCTTCGGTTTTGGCACTACTTGGGGTGAAACTCGTACAAAGAGCCGCCAATGGCCAATATATGACTTATAACTATTAAATCTTTCATTTGCTCGGAGAAAAATCGAGTTGGCTCGGAGAAGACTCGGTGATGACACGGGGGCGATTCTGACCTAGTTTTAGATAGTTTTGCATGTGTCTTTGGACATATATTGCATCAAATGGTCAAAAATGTGATTTATATGCCCAAGACACACCGTTAGGAAACCCCACATTGAATTTGAGCCAATTCCGAATCGGTGCTTCGCTGGGTGTTTCGAGCACCATATTGTCTTTCATCCAATTCTTTATTCATTAAATATCAATACAAAGGTAACTTGTCGTACTTTGGTTGAAGGGTCTCTATTAATATAATTTACTTTATTTCTTAACGGACACTTTGCTATAGAAAGCTCCATAAAAAATACAAGAATCTAGAAGAAAAAACAATAACACAAACAAAAAATTCAAAAAGGCAACCATAGTCCTCTTGCAGTATTTAACCACCTTTTCTTCAGTTTTGGCACTACTTGGGGTGAAACTCGTACAAAGGGCCGCCAATGGCCAATATATGATTTATAACTACATTAAATCTTTCATTTGCTCGGAGAAAAATCGAGTTGGCTCGGAGAAGACTCGGTGATGACACGGGGGCGATTCTGACCTAGTTTTAGATAGTTTTGCATGTGTCTTTGGACATATATTGCATCAAATGGTCAAAAATGTGATTTATATGCCCAAGACACACCGTTAGGAAACCCCACATTGAATTTGAGCCAATTCCGAATCGGTGCTTCGCTGGGTGTTTCGAGCACCATATTGTCTTTCATCCAATTCTTTATTCATTAAATATCAATACAAAAGTAACTTGTCGTACTTTGGTTGAAGGGTCTCTATTAATATAATTTACTTTATTTCTTAACGGACACTTTGCTATAGAAAGCTCCATAAAAAATACAAGAATCTAGAAGAAAAAACAATAACACAAACAGAAAATTCAAAAAGGCAACCATAGTCCTCTTGCAGTATTTAACCACCTTTTCTTCAGTTTTGGCACTACTTGGGGTGAAACTCGTACAAAGGGCCGCCAATGGCCAATATATGATTTATAACTACTAAATCTTTCATTTGCTCGTAGAAAAATCGAGTTGGCTCGGAGAAGACTCAGTGATGACACGGGGGCGATTCCGAGCTAGTTTTAGAGAGTTTTGCATGTGTCTTTGGACATATATTGCATCAAATGGTCTAAAATGTGATTGATATGCGCAAGACACACCGTTAGGAAACCCCACATTGAATTTGAGCCAATTCCGAATCGGTGCTTCGCTGGGTGTTTCGAGCACCATATTGTCTTTCATCCAATTCTTTATTCATTAAATATCAATACAAAAGTAACTTGTCGTACTTTGGTTGAAGGGTCTCTATTAATATAATTTACTTTATTTCTTAACGGACACTTTGCTATAGAAAGCTCCATAAAAAATACAAGAATCTAGAAGAAAAAACAATAACACAAACAGAAAATTCAAAAAGGCAACCATAGTCCTCTTGCAGTATTTAACCACCTTTTCTTCGGTTTTGGCACTACTTGGGGTGAAACTCGTACAAAGGGCCGCCAATGGCCAATATATGATTTATAACTACTAAATCTTTCATTTGCTCGTAGAAAAATCGAGTTGGCTCGGAGAAGACTCAGTGATGACACGGGGGCGATTCCGAGCTAGTTTTAGAGAGTTTTGCATGTGTCTTTGGACATATATTGCATCAAATGGTCTAAAATGTGATTGATATGCTCAAGACACACCGTTAGGAAACCCCACATTGAATTTGAGCAAATTCCGAATCGGTGCTTCGCTGGGTGTTTAGAGCACCATATTGTCTTTCATCCAATTCTTTATTCATTAAATAGCAATACAAAACTAACTTGTCGTACTTTGGTTTAAGGGTCTCTATTAATATAATTTACTTTATTTCTTAACAGACACTTTGCTATAGAAAGCTCCATAAAAAAATACAAGAATCTAGAAGAAAAAACAATAACACAAATAGAAAATTCAAAAAGGCAACCATAGTCCTCTTGCAGTATTTAACCACCTTTTCTTTGGTTTTGGCACTACTTGGGGTGAAACTCGTACAAAGGGCCGCCAATGGCCAATATATGATTTATAACTATTAAATCTTTCATTTGCTCGGAGAAAAATCGAGTTGGCTCAGAGAAGACTTGGTGATGACACGGGGGTGATTCCGAGCTATTTTTAGAGAGTTTTGCATGTGTCTTTGGACATATATGGCATCAAATAGTCTTAAATGTGATTGATATGCTCAAGACACACCGTTAGGAAACCCCACATTGAATTTGAACCAATTCCGAATCGGTGCTTCGCTGGGTGTTTAGAGCACCATATTGTCTTTCGTCCAATTCTTTATTCATTCAATCTCAATACAAAACTAACTTGTCGTACTTTGGTTGAAGGGTCTCTATTAATATAATTTACTTTATTTCTTAACGGACACATTGCTATAGAAAGCTCCATAAAAAATACAAGAATCTAGAAGAAAAAACAATAACACAAACAGAAAATTCAAAAAGGCAACCATAGTCCTCTTGCAGTATTTAACCACCTTTTCTTCGGTTTTGGCACTACTTGGGGTGAAACTCGTACAAAGGGCCGCCAATGGCCAATATATGATTTATAACTATTAAAACTTTCATTTGCTCGGAGAAAAATCGAGTTGGCTCGGAGAAGACTCGGTGATGACACGGGGGCGATTCTAACCTAGTTTTAGATAGTTTTGCATGTGTCTTTGGACATATATTGCATCAAATGGTCAAAAATGTGATCGATATGCCCAAGACACACCGTTAGGAAACCCCACATTGAATTTGAGCCAATTCCGAATCGGTGCTTCGCTGGGTGTTTAGAGCACCATATTGTCTTTCATCCAATTCTTTATTCATTAAATAGCAATACAAAACTAACTTGTCGTACTTTGGTTGAAGGGTCTCTATTAATATAATTTACTTTATTTCTTAACAGACACTTTGCTATAGAAAGCTCCATAAAAAATACAAGAATCTAGAAGAAAAAACAATAACACAAACAGAAAATTCAAAAAGGCAACCATAGTCCTCTTGCAGTATTTAACCACCTTTTCTTCGGTTTTGGCACTACTTGGGGTGAGACTCGTACAAAGGGCCGCCAATGGCCAATATATGATTTATAACTATTAAATCTTTCATTTGCTCGGAGAAAAATCGAGTTGGCTCGGAGAAGACTCAGTGATGACACGGGGGCGATTCCGAGCTAATTTTAGAGAGTTTTGCAAGTGTCTTTGGACATATATTGCATCAAATGGTCTAAAATGTGATTGATATGCTCAAGACACACCGTTAGGAAACCCCACATTGAATTTGAGCCAATTCCGAATCGGTGCTTCGCTGGGTGTTTCGAGCACCATATTGTCTTTCATCCAATTCTTTATTCATTAAATATCAATACAAAAGTAACTTGTCGTACTTTGGTTGAAGGGTCTCTATTAATATAATTTACTTTATTTCTTAACGGACACTTTGCTATAGAAAGCTCCATAAAAAATACAAGAATCTAGAAGAAAAAACAATAACACAAACAGAAAATTCAAAAAGGCAACCATAGTCCTCTTGCAGTATTTAACCACCTTTTCTTCGGTTTTGGCACTACTTGGGGTGAAACTCGTACAAAGGGCCGCCAATGGCCAATATATGATTTATAACTACTAAATCTTTCATTTGCTCGTAGAAAAATCGAGTTGGCTCGGAGAAGACTCAGTGATGACACGGGGGCGATTCCGAGCTAGTTTTAGAGAGTTTTGCATGTGTCTTTGGACATATATTGCATCAAATGGTCTAAAATGTGATTGATATGCTCAAGACACACCGTTAGGAAACCCCACATTGAATTTGAGCAAATTCCGAATCGGTGCTTCGCTGGGTGTTTAGAGCACCATATTGTCTTTCATCCAATTCTTTATTCATTAAATAGCAATACAAAACTAACTTGTCGTACTTTGGTTTAAGGGTCTCTATTAATATAATTTACTTTATTTCTTAACAGACACTTTGCTATAGAAAGCTCCATAAAAAAATACAAGAATCTAGAAGAAAAAACAATAACACAAATAGAAAATTCAAAAAGGCAACCATAGTCCTCTTGCAGTATTTAACCACCTTTTCTTTGGTTTTGGCACTACTTGGGGTGAAACTCGTACAAAGGGCCGCCAATGGCCAATATATGATTTATAACTATTAAATCTTTCATTTGCTCGGAGAAAAATCGAGTTGGCTCAGAGAAGACTTGGTGATGACACGGGGGTGATTCCGAGCTATTTTTAGAGAGTTTTGCATGTGTCTTTGGACATATATGGCATCAAATAGTCTTAAATGTGATTGATATGCTCAAGACACACCGTTAGGAAACCCCACATTGAATTTGAACCAATTCCGAATCGGTGCTTCGCTGGGTGTTTAGAGCACCATATTGTCTTTCGTCCAATTCTTTATTCATTCAATCTCAATACAAAACTAACTTGTCGTACTTTGGTTGAAGGGTCTCTATTAATATAATTTACTTTATTTCTTAACGGACACATTGCTATAGAAAGCTCCATAAAAAATACAAGAATCTAGAAGAAAAAACAATAACACAAACAGAAAATTCAAAAAGGCAACCATAGTCCTCTTGCAGTATTTAACCACCTTTTCTTCGGTTTTGGCACTACTTGGGGTGAAACTCGTACAAAGGGCCGCCAATGGCCAATATATGATTTATAACTATTAAAACTTTCATTTGCTCGGAGAAAAATCGAGTTGGCTCGGAGAAGACTCGGTGATGACACGGGGGCGATTCTAACCTAGTTTTAGATAGTTTTGCATGTGTCTTTGGACATATATTGCATCAAATGGTCAAAAATGTGATCGATATGCCCAAGACACACCGTTAGGAAACCCCACATTGAATTTGAGCCAATTCCGAATCGGTGCTTCGCTGGGTGTTTAGAGCACCATATTGTCTTTCATCCAATTCTTTATTCATTAAATAGCAATACAAAACTAACTTGTCGTACTTTGGTTGAAGGGTCTCTATTAATATAATTTACTTTATTTCTTAACAGACACTTTGCTATAGAAAGCTCCATAAAAAATACAAGAATCTAGAAGAAAAAACAATAACACAAACAGAAAATTCAAAAAGGCAACCATAGTCCTCTTGCAGTATTTAACCACCTTTTCTTCGGTTTTGGCACTACTTGGGGTGAGACTCGTACAAAGGGCCGCCAATGGCCAATATATGATTTATAACTATTAAATCTTTCATTTGCTCGGAGAAAAATCGAGTTGGCTCGGAGAAGACTCAGTGATGACACGGGGGCGATTCCGAGCTAATTTTAGAGAGTTTTGCAAGTGTCTTTGGACATATATTGCATCAAATGGTCTAAAATGTGATTGATATGCTCAAGACACACCGTTAGGAAACCCCACATTGAATTTGAGCCAATTCCGAATCGGTGCTTCGCTGGGTGTTTCGAGCACCATATTGTCTTTCATCCAATTCTTTATTCATTAAATATCAATACAAAAGTAACTTGTCGTACTTTGGTTGAAGGGTCTCTATTAATATAATTTACTTTATTTCTTAACGGACACTTTGCTATAGAAAGCTCCATAAAAAATACAAGAATTTAGAAGAAAAAACAATAACACAAATAGAAAATTCAAAAAGGCAACCATAGTCCTCTTGCAGTATTTAAGCACCTTTTCTTCGGTTTTGGCACTACTTGGGGTGAAACTCGTACAAAGAGCCGCCAATGGCCAATATATGACTTATAACTATTAAATCTTTCATTTGCTCGGAGAAAAATCGAGTTGGCTCGGAGAAGACTCGGTGATGACACGGGGGCGATTCTGACCTAGTTTTAGATAGTTTTGCATGTGTCTTTGGACATATATTGCATCAAATGGTCAAAAATGTGATTTATATGCCCAAGACACACCGTTAGGAAACCCCACATTGAATTTGAGCCAATTCCGAATCGGTGCTTCGCTGGGTGTTTCGAGCACCATATTGTCTTTCATCCAATTCTTTATTCATTAAATATCAATACAAAGGTAACTTGTCGTACTTTGGTTGAAGGGTCTCTATTAATATAATTTACTTTATTTCTTAACGGACACTTTGCTATAGAAAGCTCCATAAAAAATACAAGAATCTAGAAGAAAAAACAATAACACAAACAAAAAATTCAAAAAGGCAACCATAGTCCTCTTGCAGTATTTAACCACCTTTTCTTCAGTTTTGGCACTACTTGGGGTGAAACTCGTACAAAGGGCCGCCAATGGCCAATATATGATTTATAACTACATTAAATCTTTCATTTGCTCGGAGAAAAATCGAGTTGGCTCGGAGAAGACTCGGTGATGACACGGGGGCGATTCTGACCTAGTTTTAGATAGTTTTGCATGTGTCTTTGGACATATATTGCATCAAATGGTCAAAAATGTGATTTATATGCCCAAGACACACCGTTAGGAAACCCCACATTGAATTTGAGCCAATTCCGAATCGGTGCTTCGCTGGGTGTTTCGAGCACCATATTGTCTTTCATCCAATTCTTTATTCATTAAATATCAATACAAAAGTAACTTGTCGTACTTTGGTTGAAGGGTCTCTATTAATATAATTTACTTTATTTCTTAACGGACACTTTGCTATAGAAAGCTCCATAAAAAATACAAGAATCTAGAAGAAAAAACAATAACACAAACAGAAAATTCAAAAAGGCAACCATAGTCCTCTTGCAGTATTTAACCACCTTTTCTTCAGTTTTGGCACTACTTGGGGTGAAACTCGTACAAAGGGCCGCCAATGGCCAATATATGATTTATAACTACTAAATCTTTCATTTGCTCGTAGAAAAATCGAGTTGGCTCGGAGAAGACTCAGTGATGACACGGGGGCGATTCCGAGCTAGTTTTAGAGAGTTTTGCATGTGTCTTTGGACATATATTGCATCAAATGGTCTAAAATGTGATTGATATGCGCAAGACACACCGTTAGGAAACCCCACATTGAATTTGAGCCAATTCCGAATCGGTGCTTCGCTGGGTGTTTCGAGCACCATATTGTCTTTCATCCAATTCTTTATTCATTAAATATCAATACAAAAGTAACTTGTCGTACTTTGGTTGAAGGGTCTCTATTAATATAATTTACTTTATTTCTTAACGGACACTTTGCTATAGAAAGCTCCATAAAAAATACAAGAATCTAGAAGAAAAAACAATAACACAAACAGAAAATTCAAAAAGGCAACCATAGTCCTCTTGCAGTATTTAACCACCTTTTCTTCGGTTTTGGCACTACTTGGGGTGAAACTCGTACAAAGGGCCGCCAATGGCCAATATATGATTTATAACTACTAAATCTTTCATTTGCTCGTAGAAAAATCGAGTTGGCTCGGAGAAGACTCAGTGATGACACGGGGGCGATTCCGAGCTAGTTTTAGAGAGTTTTGCATGTGTCTTTGGACATATATTGCATCAAATGGTCTAAAATGTGATTGATATGCTCAAGACACACCGTTAGGAAACCCCACATTGAATTTGAGCAAATTCCGAATCGGTGCTTCGCTGGGTGTTTCGAGCACCATATTGTCTTTCATCCAATTCTTTATTCATTAAATATCAATACAAAAGTAACTTGTCGTACTTTGGTTGAAGGGTCTCTATTAATATAATTTACTTTATTTCTTAACGGACACTTTGCTATAGAAAGCTCCATAAAAAATACAAGAATCTAGAAGAAAAAACAATAACACAAACAGAAAATTCAAAAAGGCAACCATAGTCCTCTTGCAGTATTTAACCACCTTTTCTTCGGTTTTGGCACTACTTGGGGTGAAACTCGTACAAAGGGCCGCCAATGGCCAATATATGATTTATAACTATTAAATCTTTCATTTGCTCGTAGAAAAATCGAGTTGGCTCGGAGAAGACTTAGTGATGACACGGGGGCGGTTCCGAGCTAGTTTTAGAGAGTTTTGCATGTGTCTTTGGACATATATTGCATCAAATGGTCTAAAATGTGATTGATATGCCCAAGACACACCGTTAGGAAACCCCACATTGAATTTGAGCCAATTCCGAATCGGTGCATTGCTGGGTGTTTAGAGCATCATATTGTCTTTCATCCAATTCTTTATTCATTAAATATCAATACAAAAGTAACTTGTCGTACTTTGGTTGAAGGGTCTCTATTAATATAATTTACTTTATTTCTTAACGGACACTTTGCTATAGAAAGCTCCATAAAAAATACAAGAATCTAGAAGAAAAAACAATAACACAAACAGAAAATTCAAAAAGGCAACCATAGTCCTCTTGCAGTATTTAACCACCTTTTCTTCGGTTTTGGCACTACTTGGGGTGAAACTCGTACAAACCGCCGCCAATGGCCAATATATGATTTATAACTATTAAATCTTTCATTTGCTCGGAGAAAAATCGAGTTGGCTCGGAGAAGACTCGGTGATGACACGGGGGCGATTCCGAGCTAGTTTTAGAGAGTTTTGCATGTGTCTTTGGACATATATGGCATCAAATGGTCTTAAATGTGATTGATATGCTCAAGACACACCGTTAGGAAACCCCACATTGAATTTGAGCCAATTCTGAATCGGTGCATCGCTGGGTGTTTAGAGCACCATATTGTCTTTCATCCAATTCTTTATTCATTAAATAGCAATACAAAACTAACTTGTCGTACTTTGGTTGAAGGGTCTCTATTAATATAATTTACTTTATTTCTTAACAGACACTTTGCTATAGAAAGCTCCATAAAAAAATACAAGAATCTAGAAGAAAAAACAATAACACAAATAGAAAATTCAAAAAGGCAACCATAGTCCTCTTGCAGTATTTAACCACCTTTTCTGTGGTTTTGGCACTACTTGGGGTGAAACTCGTACAAAGGGCCGCCAATGGCCAATATATGATTTATAACTATTAAATCTTTCATTTGCTCGGAGAAAAATCGAGTTGGCTCAGAGAAGACTCGGTGATGACACGGGGGCGATTCCGAGCTAGTTTTAGAGAGTTTTGCATGTGTCTTTGGACATATATGGCATCAAATAGTCTTAAATGTGATTGATATGCTCAAGACACACCGTTAGGAAACCCCACATTGAATTTGAGCCAATTCCGAATCGGTGCTTCGCTGGGTGTTTAGAGCACCATATTGTCTTTCGTCCAATTCTTTATTCATTCAATCTCAATACAAAACTAACTTGTCGTACTTTGGTTGAAGGGTCTCTATTAATATAATTTACTTTATTTTTTAACGGACACATTGCTATAGAAAGCTCCATAAAAAATACAAGAATCTAGAAGAAAAAACAATAACACAAACAGAAAATTCAAAAAGGCAACCATAGTCCTCTTGCAGTATTTAACCACCTTTTCTTCGGTTTTGGCACTACTTGGGGTGAAACTCGTACAAAGGGCCGCCAATGGCCAATATATGATTTATAACTATTAAAACTTTCATTTGCTCGGAGAAAAATCGAGTTGGCTCGGAGAAGACTCGGTGATGACACGGGGGCGATTCTAACCTAGTTTTAGATAGTTTTGCATGTGTCTTTGGACATATATTGCATCAAATGGTCAAAAATGTGATCGATATGCCCAAGACACACCGTTAGGAAACCCCACATTGAATTTGATCCAATTCCGAATCGGTGCTTCGCTGGGTGTTTAGAGCACCATATTGTCTTTCATCCAATTCTTTATTCATTAAATAGCAATACAAAACTAACTTGTCGTACTTTGGTTGAAGGGTCTCTATTAATATAATTTACTTTATTTCTTAACAGACACTTTGCTATAGAAAGCTCCATAAAAAATACAAGAATCTAGAAGAAAAAACAATAACACAAACAGAAAATTCAAAAAGGCAACCATAGTCCTCTTGCAATATTTAACCACCTTTTCTTCGGTTTTGGCACTACTTGGGGTGAAACTCGTACAAAGGGCCGCCAATGGCCAATATATGATTTATAACTATTAAATCTTTCATTTGCTCGGAGAAAAATCGAGTTGGCTCGGAGAAGACTCAGTGATGACACGGGGGCGATTCCGAGCTAATTTTAGAGAGTTTTGCATGTGTCTTTGGACATATATTGCATCAAATGGTCTAAAATGTGATTGATATGCTCAAGACACACCGTTAGGAAATCCCACATTGAATTTGAGCCAATTCCGAATCGGTGCTTTGTTGGGTGTTTAGAGCACCATATTGTCTTTCATGCAATTCTTTATTCATTAAATATTAATACAAAAGTAACTTGTCGTACTTTGGTTGAAGGGTCTCTATTAATATAATTTACTTTATTTCTTAACAGACACTTTGCTATAGAAAGCTCCATAAAAAAATACAAGAATCTAGAAGAAAAAACAATAACACAAATAGAAAATTCAAAAAGGCAACCATAGTCCTCTTGCAGTATTTAAGCACCTTTTCTTCGGTTTTGGCACTACTTGGGGTGAAACTCGTTCAAAGAGCCGCCAATGGCCAATATATGACTTATAACTATTAAATCTTTCATTTGCTCGGAGAAAAATCGAGTTGGCTCGGAGAAGACTCGGTGATGACACGGGGGCGATTCTGACCTAGTTTTAGATAGTTTTGCATGTGTCTTTGGACATATATTGCATCAAATGGTCAAAAATGTGATTTATATGCCCAAGACACACCGTTAGGAAACCCCACATTGAATTTGAGCCAATTCCGAATCGGTGCTTCGCTGGGTGTTTCGAGCACCATATTGTCTTTCATCCAATTCTTTATTCATTAAATATCAATACAAAAGTAACTTGTCGTACTTTGGTTGAAGGGTCTCTATTAATATAATTTACTTTATTTCTTAACGGACACTTTGCTATAGAAAGCTCCATAAAAAATACAAGAATCTAGAAGAAAAAACAATAACACAAACAGAAAATTCAAAAAGGCAACCATAGTCCTCTTGCAGTATTTAACCACCTTTTCTTCGGTTTTGGCACTACTTGGCGTGAAACTCGTACAAAGGGCCGCCAATGGCCAATATATGATTTATAACTACTAAATCTTTCATTTGCTCGTAGAAAAATCGAGTTGGCTCGGAGAAGACTCAGTGATGACACGGGGGCGATTCCGAGCTAGTTTTAGAGAGTTTTGCATGTGTCTTTGGACATATATTGCATCAAATGGTCTAAAATGTGATTGATATGCTCAAGACACACCGTTAGGAAACCCCACATTGAATTTGAGCCAATTCCGAATCGGTGCTTCGCTGGGTGTTTCGAGCACCATATTGTCTTTCATCCAATTCTTTATTCATTAAATATCAATACAAAAGTAACTTGTCGTACTTTGGTTGAAGGGTCTCTATTAATATAATTTACTTTATTTCTTAACGGACACTTTGCTATAGAAAGCTCCATAAAAAATACAAGAATCTAGAAGAAAAAACAATAACACAAACAGAAAATTCAAAAAGGCAACCATAGTCCTCTTGCAGTATTTAACCACCTTTTCTTCGGTTTTGGCACTACTTGGGGTGAAACTCGTACAAACGGCCGCCAATGGCCAATATATGATTTATAACTATTAAATCTTTCATTTTCTCAGAGAAAAATCGAGTTGGCTCGGAGAAGACTCGGTGATGACACGGGGGCGATTCCGAGCTAGTTTTAGAGAGTTTTGCATGTGTCTTTGGACATATATGGCATCAAATGGTCTTAAATGTGATTGATATGCTCAAGACACACCGTTAGGAAACCCCACATTGAATTTGAGCCAATTCCGAATCGGTGCATCGCTGGGTGTTTAGAGCACCATATTGTCTTTCATCCAATTCTTTATTCATTAAATAGCAATACAAAACTAACTTGTCGTACTTTGGTTTAAGGGTCTCTATTAATATAATTTACTTTATTTCTTAACAGACACTTTGCTATAGAAAGCTCCATAAAAAAATACAAGAATCTAGAAGAAAAAACAATAACACAAATAGAAAATTCAAAAAGGCAACCATAGTCCTCTTGCAGTATTTAACCACCTTTTCTTTGGTTTTGGCACTACTTGGGGTGAAACTCGTACAAAGGGCCGCCAATGGCCAATATATGATTTATAACTATTAAATCTTTCATTTGCTCGGAGAAAAATCGAGTTGGCTCAGAGAAGACTTGGTGATGACACGGGGGTGATTCCGAGCTATTTTTAGAGAGTTTTGCATGTGTCTTTGGACATATATGGCATCAAATAGTCTTAAATGTGATTGATATGCTCAAGACACACCGTTAGGAAACCCCACATTGAATTTGAACCAATTCCGAATCGGTGCTTCGCTGGGTGTTTAGAGCACCATATTGTCTTTCGTCCAATTCTTTATTCATTCAATCTCAATACAAAACTAACTTGTCGTACTTTGGTTGAAGGGTCTCTATTAATATAATTTACTTTATTTCTTAACGGACACATTGCTATAGAAAGCTCCATAAAAAATACAAGAATCTAGAAGAAAAAACAATAACACAAACAGAAAATTCAAAAAGGCAACCATAGTCCTCTTGCAGTATTTAACCACCTTTTCTTCGGTTTTGGCACTACTTGGGGTGAAACTCGTACAAAGGGCCGCCAATGGCCAATATATGATTTATAACTATTAAAACTTTCATTTGCTCGGAGAAAAATCGAGTTGGCTCGGAGAAGACTCGGTGATGACACGGGGGCGATTCTAACCTAGTTTTAGATAGTTTTGCATGTGTCTTTGGACATATATTGCATCAAATGGTCAAAAATGTGATCGATATGCCCAAGACACACCGTTAGGAAACCCCACATTGAATTTGAGCCAATTCCGAATCGGTGCTTCGCTGGGTGTTTAGAGCACCATATTGTCTTTCATCCAATTCTTTATTCATTAAATAGCAATACAAAACTAACTTGTCGTACTTTGGTTGAAGGGTCTCTATTAATATAATTTACTTTATTTCTTAACAGACACTTTGCTATAGAAAGCTCCATAAAAAATACAAGAATCTAGAAGAAAAAACAATAACACAAATAGAAAATTCAAAAAGGCAACCATAGTCCTCTTGCAGTATTTAAGCACCTTTTCTTCGGTTTTGGCACTACTTGGGGTGAAACTCGTTCAAAGAGCCGCCAATGGCCAATATATGACTTATAACTATTAAATCTTTCATTTGCTCGGAGAAAAATCGAGTTGGCTCGGAGAAGACTCGGTGATGACACGGGGGCGATTCTGACCTAGTTTTAGATAGTTTTGCATGTGTCTTTGGACATATATTGCATCAAATGGTCAAAAATGTGATTTATATGCCCAAGACACACCGTTAGGAAACCCCACATTGAATTTGAGCCAATTCCGAATCGGTGCTTCGCTGGGTGTTTCGAGCACCATATTGTCTTTCATCCAATTCTTTATTCATTAAATATCAATACAAAAGTAACTTGTCGTACTTTGGTTGAAGGGTCTCTATTAATATAATTTACTTTATTTCTTAACGGACACTTTGCTATAGAAAGCTCCATAAAAAATACAAGAATCTAGAAGAAAAAACAATAACACAAACAGAAAATTCAAAAAGGCAACCATAGTCCTCTTGCAGTATTTAACCACCTTTTCTTCGGTTTTGGCACTACTTGGCGTGAAACTCGTACAAAGGGCCGCCAATGGCCAATATATGATTTATAACTACTAAATCTTTCATTTGCTCGTAGAAAAATCGAGTTGGCTCGGAGAAGACTCAGTGATGACACGGGGGCGATTCCGAGCTAGTTTTAGAGAGTTTTGCATGTGTCTTTGGACATATATTGCATCAAATGGTCTAAAATGTGATTGATATGCTCAAGACACACCGTTAGGAAACCCCACATTGAATTTGAGCCAATTCCGAATCGGTGCTTCGCTGGGTGTTTCGAGCACCATATTGTCTTTCATCCAATTCTTTATTCATTAAATATCAATACAAAAGTAACTTGTCGTACTTTGGTTGAAGGGTCTCTATTAATATAATTTACTTTATTTCTTAACGGACACTTTGCTATAGAAAGCTCCATAAAAAATACAAGAATCTAGAAGAAAAAACAATAACACAAACAGAAAATTCAAAAAGGCAACCATAGTCCTCTTGCAGTATTTAACCACCTTTTCTTCGGTTTTGGCACTACTTGGGGTGAAACTCGTACAAACGGCCGCCAATGGCCAATATATGATTTATAACTATTAAATCTTTCATTTTCTCAGAGAAAAATCGAGTTGGCTCGGAGAAGACTCGGTGATGACACGGGGGCGATTCCGAGCTAGTTTTAGAGAGTTTTGCATGTGTCTTTGGACATATATGGCATCAAATGGTCTTAAATGTGATTGATATGCTCAAGACACACCGTTAGGAAACCCCACATTGAATTTGAGCCAATTCCGAATCGGTGCATCGCTGGGTGTTTAGAGCACCATATTGTCTTTCATCCAATTCTTTATTCATTAAATAGCAATACAAAACTAACTTGTCGTACTTTGGTTTAAGGGTCTCTATTAATATAATTTACTTTATTTCTTAACAGACACTTTGCTATAGAAAGCTCCATAAAAAAATACAAGAATCTAGAAGAAAAAACAATAACACAAATAGAAAATTCAAAAAGGCAACCATAGTCCTCTTGCAGTATTTAACCACCTTTTCTTTGGTTTTGGCACTACTTGGGGTGAAACTCGTACAAAGGGCCGCCAATGGCCAATATATGATTTATAACTATTAAATCTTTCATTTGCTCGGAGAAAAATCGAGTTGGCTCAGAGAAGACTTGGTGATGACACGGGGGTGATTCCGAGCTATTTTTAGAGAGTTTTGCATGTGTCTTTGGACATATATGGCATCAAATAGTCTTAAATGTGATTGATATGCTCAAGACACACCGTTAGGAAACCCCACATTGAATTTGAACCAATTCCGAATCGGTGCTTCGCTGGGTGTTTAGAGCACCATATTGTCTTTCGTCCAATTCTTTATTCATTCAATCTCAATACAAAACTAACTTGTCGTACTTTGGTTGAAGGGTCTCTATTAATATAATTTACTTTATTTCTTAACGGACACATTGCTATAGAAAGCTCCATAAAAAATACAAGAATCTAGAAGAAAAAACAATAACACAAACAGAAAATTCAAAAAGGCAACCATAGTCCTCTTGCAGTATTTAACCACCTTTTCTTCGGTTTTGGCACTACTTGGGGTGAAACTCGTACAAAGGGCCGCCAATGGCCAATATATGATTTATAACTATTAAAACTTTCATTTGCTCGGAGAAAAATCGAGTTGGCTCGGAGAAGACTCGGTGATGACACGGGGGCGATTCTAACCTAGTTTTAGATAGTTTTGCATGTGTCTTTGGACATATATTGCATCAAATGGTCAAAAATGTGATCGATATGCCCAAGACACACCGTTAGGAAACCCCACATTGAATTTGAGCCAATTCCGAATCGGTGCTTCGCTGGGTGTTTAGAGCACCATATTGTCTTTCATCCAATTCTTTATTCATTAAATAGCAATACAAAACTAACTTGTCGTACTTTGGTTGAAGGGTCTCTATTAATATAATTTACTTTATTTCTTAACAGACACTTTGCTATAGAAAGCTCCATAAAAAATACAAGAATCTAGAAGAAAAAACAATAACACAAACAGAAAATTCAAAAAGGCAACCATAGTCCTCTTGCAGTATTTAACCACCTTTTCTTCGGTTTTGGCACTACTTGGGGTGAGACTCGTACAAAGGGCCGCCAATGGCCAATATATGATTTATAACTATTAAATCTTTCATTTGCTCGGAGAAAAATCGAGTTGGCTCGGAGAAGACTCAGTGATGACACGGGGGCGATTCCGAGCTAATTTTAGAGAGTTTTGCAAGTGTCTTTGGACATATATTGCATCAAATGGTCTAAAATGTGATTGATATGCTCAAGACACACCGTTAGGAAACCCCACATTGAATTTGAGCCAATTCCGAATCGGTGCTTCGCTGGGTGTTTCGAGCACCATATTGTCTTTCATCCAATTCTTTATTCATTAAATATCAATACAAAAGTAACTTGTCGTACTTTGGTTGAAGGGTCTCTATTAATATAATTTACTTTATTTCTTAACGGACACTTTGCTATAGAAAGCTCCATAAAAAATACAAGAATTTAGAAGAAAAAACAATAACACAAATAGAAAATTCAAAAAGGCAACCATAGTCCTCTTGCAGTATTTAAGCACCTTTTCTTCGGTTTTGGCACTACTTGGGGTGAAACTCGTACAAAGAGCCGCCAATGGCCAATATATGACTTATAACTATTAAATCTTTCATTTGCTCGGAGAAAAATCGAGTTGGCTCGGAGAAGACTCGGTGATGACACGGGGGCGATTCTGACCTAGTTTTAGATAGTTTTGCATGTGTCTTTGGACATATATTGCATCAAATGGTCAAAAATGTGATTTATATGCCCAAGACACACCGTTAGGAAACCCCACATTGAATTTGAGCCAATTCCGAATCGGTGCTTCGCTGGGTGTTTCGAGCACCATATTGTCTTTCATCCAATTCTTTATTCATTAAATATCAATACAAAGGTAACTTGTCGTACTTTGGTTGAAGGGTCTCTATTAATATAATTTACTTTATTTCTTAACGGACACTTTGCTATAGAAAGCTCCATAAAAAATACAAGAATCTAGAAGAAAAAACAATAACACAAACAAAAAATTCAAAAAGGCAACCATAGTCCTCTTGCAGTATTTAACCACCTTTTCTTCAGTTTTGGCACTACTTGGGGTGAAACTCGTACAAAGGGCCGCCAATGGCCAATATATGATTTATAACTACATTAAATCTTTCATTTGCTCGGAGAAAAATCGAGTTGGCTCGGAGAAGACTCGGTGATGACACGGGGGCGATTCTGACCTAGTTTTAGATAGTTTTGCATGTGTCTTTGGACATATATTGCATCAAATGGTCAAAATTGTGATTTATATGCCCAAGACACACCGTTAGGAAACCCCACATTGAATTTGAGCCAATTCCGAATCGGTGCTTCGCTGGGTGTTTCGAGCACCATATTGTCTTTCATCCAATTCTTTATTCATTAAATATCAATACAAAAGTAACTTGTCGTACTTTGGTTGAAGGGTCTCTATTAATATAATTTACTTTATTTCTTAACGGACACTTTGCTATAGAAAGCTCCATAAAAAATACAAGAATCTAGAAGAAAAAACAATAACACAAACAGAAAATTCAAAAAGGCAACCATAGTCCTCTTGCAGTATTTAACCACCTTTTCTTCAGTTTTGGCACTACTTGGGGTGAAACTCGTACAAAGGGCCGCCAATGGCCAATATATGATTTATAACTACTAAATCTTTCATTTGCTCGTAGAAAAATCGAGTTGGCTCGGAGAAGACTCAGTGATGACACGGGGGCGATTCCGAGCTAGTTTTAGAGAGTTTTGCATGTGTCTTTGGACATATATTGCATCAAATGGTCTAAAATGTGATTGATATGCGCAAGACACACCGTTAGGAAACCCCACATTGAATTTGAGCCAATTCCGAATCGGTGCTTCGCTGGGTGTTTCGAGCACCATATTGTCTTTCATCCAATTCTTTATTCATTAAATATCAATACAAAAGTAACTTGTCGTACTTTGGTTGAAGGGTCTCTATTAATATAATTTACTTTATTTCTTAACGGACACTTTGCTATAGAAAGCTCCATAAAAAATACAAGAATCTAGAAGAAAAAACAATAACACAAACAGAAAATTCAAAAAGGCAACCATAGTCCTCTTGCAGTATTTAACCACCTTTTCTTCGGTTTTGGCACTACTTGGGGTGAAACTCGTACAAAGGGCCGCCAATGGCCAATATATGATTTATAACTACTAAATCTTTCATTTGCTCGTAGAAAAATCGAGTTGGCTCGGAGAAGACTCAGTGATGACACGGGGGCGATTCCGAGCTAGTTTTAGAGAGTTTTGCATGTGTCTTTGGACATATATTGCATCAAATGGTCTAAAATGTGATTGATATGCTCAAGACACACCGTTAGGAAACCCCACATTGAATTTGAGCAAATTCCGAATCGGTGCTTCGCTGGGTGTTTCGAGCACCATATTGTCTTTCATCCAATTCTTTATTCATTAAATATCAATACAAAAGTAACTTGTCGTACTTTGGTTGAAGGGTCTCTATTAATATAATTTACTTTATTTCTTAACGGACACTTTGCTATAGAAAGCTCCATAAAAAATACAAGAATCTAGAAGAAAAAACAATAACACAAACAGAAAATTCAAAAAGGCAACCATAGTCCTCTTGCAGTATTTAACCACCTTTTCTTCGGTTTTGGCACTACTTGGGGTGAAACTCGTACAAAGGGCCGCCAATGGCCAATATATGATTTATAACTATTAAATCTTTCATTTGCTCGTAGAAAAATCGAGTTGGCTCGGAGAAGACTTAGTGATGACACGGGGGCGGTTCCGAGCTAGTTTTAGAGAGTTTTGCATGTGTCTTTGGACATATATTGCATCAAATGGTCTAAAATGTGATTGATATGCCCAAGACACACCGTTAGGAAACCCCACATTGAATTTGAGCCAATTCCGAATCGGTGCATTGCTGGGTGTTTAGAGCATCATATTGTCTTTCATCCAATTCTTTATTAATTAAATATCAATACAAAAGTAACTTGTCGTACTTTGGTTGAAGGGTCTCTATTAATATAATTTACTTTATTTCTTAACAGACACTTTGCTATAGAAAGCTCCATAAAAAAATACAAGAATCTAGAAGAAAAAACAATAACACAAATAGAAAATTCAAAAAGGCAACCATAGTCCTCTTGCAGTATTTAACCACCTTTTCTTTGGTTTTGGCACTACTTGGGGTGAAACTCGTACAAAGGGCCGCCAATGGCCATTATATGATTTATAACTATTAAATCTTTCATTTGCTCGGAGAAAAATCGAGTTGGCTCAGAGAAGACTCGGTGATGACACGGGGGCGATTCCGAGCTAGTTTTAGAGAGTTTTGCATGTGTCTTTGGACATATATGGCATCAAATAGTCTTAAATGTGATTGATATGCTCAAGACACACCGTTAGGAAACCCCACATTGAATTTGAGCCAATTCCGAATCGGTGCTTCGCTGGGTGTTTAGAGCACCATATTGTCTTTCGTCCAATTCTTTATTCATTCAATCTCAATACAAAACTAACTTGTCGTACTTTGGTTGAAGGGTCTCTATTAATATAATTTACTTTATTTCTTAACGGACACATTGCTATAGAAAGCTCCATAAAAAATACAAGAATCTAGAAGAAAAAACAATAACACAAACAGAAAATTCAAAAAGGCAACCATAGTCCTCTTGCAGTATTTAACCACCTTTTCTTCGGTTTTGGCACTACTTGGGGTGAAACTCGTACAAAGGGCCGCCAATGGCCAATATATGATTTATAACTATTAAAACTTTCATTTGCTCGGAGAAAAATCGAGTTGGCTCGGAGAAGACTCGGTGATGACACGGGGGCGATTCTAACCTAGTTTTAGATAGTTTTGCATGTGTCTTTGGACATATATTGCATCAAATGGTCAAAAATGTGATCGATATGCCCAAGACACACCGTTAGGAAACCCCACATTGAATTTGAGCCAATTCCGAATCGGTGCTTCGCTGGGTGTTTAGAGCACCATATTGTCTTTCATCCAATTCTTTATTCATTAAATAGCAATACAAAACTAACTTGTCGTACTTTGGTTGAAGGGTCTCTATTAATATAATTTACTTTATTTCTTAACAGACACTTTGCTATAGAAAGCTCCATAAAAAATACAAGAATCTAGAAGAAAAAACAATAACACAAACAGAAAATTCAAAAAGGCAACCATAGTCCTCTTGTAGTATTTAACCACCTTTTCTTCGGTTTTGGCACTACTTGGGGTGAAACTCGTACAAAGGGCCGCCAATGGCCAATATATGATTTATAAATATTAAATCTTTCATTTGCTCGGAGAAAAATCGAGTTGGCTCAGAGAAGACTCGGTGATGACACGGGGGCGATTCCGAGCTAATTTTAGAGAGTTTTGTATGTGTCTTTGGACATATATGGCATCAAATGGTCTAAAATGTGATTGATATGCCCAAGACACACCGTTAGGAAACCCCACATTTAATTTGAGCCAATTCCGAATCGGTGCTTCGCTGGGTGTTTCGAGCACCATATTGTCTTTCATCCAATTCTTTATTCATTAAATATCAATACAAAATTAACTTGTCGTACTTTGGTTGAAGGGTTTCTGTTAATATTATTTACTTTATTTCTTAACGGACACTTTGCTATAGAAAGCTCAATAAAAAAATACAAGAATCTAGAAGAAAAAATAATAACACAAACATAAAATTCAAAAAGGCAACCATAGGACTCTTGCATTATTCATCCACCATTTCTTCGGTTTTGCCACTTCTCGAAGTAAAGCTCGTTCAAAGGGCTGCCAATGGCTAAAATAAGATTTCTAACTGTTAACTCTATCATTTGCTCGGAAAAAACTCGGGTTTGGTCGGAGAAGACTCCGTGATGACACGGGGGCGATTCCGAGCTACTTTTAGAGAGTTTTGCATGTGTCTTTGGACATATGTGGCATCAAATAGTCTCAAATGTGATTGATATGCCCAAGACACACCTTTCGGAAGCCTCACATTGAATTTGAGCCAATTTCGAGTCGGTGCTTCGCTGGGTGTTTCGAGCACCATATTGTCTTTCAACCAATTCTTTATTCATTCAATCTCAATACAAAACTAACTTGTCGTACTTTGGTTGAAGGGTCTCTATTAATATAATTTACTTTATTTCTTAACGGACACTTTGCTATAGAAAGCTCCATAAAAAATACAAGAATCTTGAAGAAAAAACAATAACACAAACAGAAAATTCAAAAAGGCAACCATAGTCCTCTTGCAGTATTTAACCACCTTTTCTTCGGTTTTGGCACTACTTGGGGTGAAACTCGTACAAAGGGCCGCCAATGGCCAATATATGATTTATAACTATTAAATCTTTCATTTGCTCGGAGAAAAATCGAGTTGGCTCGGAGAAGACTCGGTGATGACACGGGGGCGATTCCGAGCTACTTTTAGATAGTTTTGCATGTGTCTTTGGACATATATGGCATCAAATGATCTAAAATGTGATTGATATGCCCAAGACACACCGTTAGGAAACCTCACATTGAATTTGAGCCAATTTCGAATCGGTGCTTCGCTGGGTGTTTCGAGCACCATATTGTCTTTCAACCAATTCTTTATTCATTCAATCTCAATACAAAACTAACTTGTCGTACTTTGGTTGAAGGGTCTCTATTAATATAATTTACTTGATTTCTTAACGGACACTTTGCTATAGAAAGCTCCATTAAAAATACAAGAATCTAGAAGAAAAAACAATAACACAAACAGAAAATTCAAAAAGGCAACCATAGTCCTCTTGCAGTATTTAACCACCTTTTCTTCGGTTTTGGCACTACTTGGGGTGAAACTCGTACAAAGGGCCGCCAATGGCCAATATATGATTTATAACTATTAAAACTTTCATTTGCTCGGAGAAAAATCGAGTTGGCTCGGAGAAGACTCGGTGATGACACGGGGGCGATTCTAACCTAGTTTTAGATAGTTTTGCATGTGTCTTTGGACATATATTGCATCAAATGGTCAAAAATGTGATCGATATGCCCAAGACACACCGTTAGGAAACCCCACATTGAATTTGAGCCAATTCCGAATCGGTGCTTCGCTGGGTGTTTAGAGCACCATATTGTCTTTCATCCAATTCTTTATTCATTAAATAGCAATACAAAACTAACTTGTCGTACTTTGGTTGAAGGGTCTCTATTAATATAATTTACTTTATTTCTTAACAGACACTTTGCTATAGAAAGCTCCATAAAAAATACAAGAATCTAGAAGAAAAAACAATAACACAAACAGAAAATTCAAAAAGGCAACCATAGTCCTCTTGTAGTATTTAACCACCTTTTCTTCGGTTTTGGCACTACTTGGGGTGAAACTCGTACAAAGGGCCGCCAATGGCCAATATATGATTTATAAATATTAAATCTTTCATTTGCTCGGAGAAAAATCGAGTTGGCTCAGAGAAGACTCGGTGATGACACGGGGGCGATTCCGAGCTAATTTTAGAGAGTTTTGCATGTGTCTTTGGACATATATGGCATCAAATGGTCTTAAATGTGATTGATATGCTCAAGACACACCGTTAGGAAACCCCACATTGAATTTGAGCCAATTCCGAATCGGTGCTTCGCTGGGTGTTTCGAGCACCATATTGTCTTTCATCCAATTCTTTATTCATTAAATATCAATACAAAACTAACTTGTCGTACTTTGGTTGAAGGGTTTCTGTTAATATTATTTACTTTATTTCTTAACGGACACTTTGCTATAGAAAGCTCAATAAAAAATACAAGAATCTAGAAGAAAAAACAATAACACAAACACAATATTCAAAAAGGCAACCATAGTCCTCTTGCATTATTCATCCACCATTTCTTCGGTTTTGCCACTTCTCGATGTAAAGCTCGTTCAAAGGGCTGCCAATGGCCAAAATAAGATTTCTAACTGTTAACTCCATCATTTGCTCGGAAAAAACTCGAGTTTGGTCGGAGAAGACTCCGTGATGACACGACGGCGATTCCGAGCTACTTTAGAGAGTTTTGCATATGTCTTTGGACATATGTGGCATCAAATAGTCTCAAATGTGATTGATATGCCCAAGACACACCGTTCGGAAGCCTCACATTGAATTTGAGCCAATTTCGAGTCGGTGCTTCGCTGGGTGTTTCGAGCACCATATTGTCTTTCAACCAATTCTTTATTCATTCAATCTCAATACAAAACTAACTTATCGTACTTTGGCTGAAGGGTCTCTATTAATATAATTTAGTTGATTTCTTAACGGACACTTTGCTATAGAAAGCTCCATAAAAAATACAAGAATCTAGAAGAAAAAACAATAACACAAACAGAAAATTCAAAAAGGCAACCATAGTCCTCTTGTAGTATTTAACCACCTTTTCTTCGGTTTTGGCACTACTTGGGGTGAAACTCGTACAAAGGGCCGCCAATGACCAATATATGATTTATAACTATTAAATCTTTCATTTGCTCGGAGAAAAATCGAGTTGGCTCGGAGAAGACTCGGTGATGACACGGGGGCGATTCCGAGCTAGTTTTAGAGAGTTTTGCATGTGTCTTTGGACATATATGGCATCAAATGGTCTTAAATGTGATTGATATGCTCAAGACACACCGTTAGGAAACCCCACATTGAATTTGAGCCAATTCCGAATCGGTGCTTCGCTGGGTGTTTCGAGCACCATATTGTCTTTCATCCAATTCTTTATTCATTAAATATCAATACAAAACTAACTTGTCGTACTTTGGTTGAAGGGTTTCTGTTAATATTATTTACTTTATTTCTTAACGGACACTTTGCTATAGAAAGCTCAATAAAAAAATACAAGAATCTAGAAGAAAAAATAATAACACAAACACAAAATTCAAAAAGGCAACCATAGTCCTCATGCATTATTCATCCACCATTTCTTCGGTTTTGCCACTTCTCGAGGTAAAGCTCGTTCAAAGGGCTGCCAATGGCCAAAATAAGATTTCTAACTGTTAACTCTATCATTTGCTCGGAAAAAACTCGACTTTGGTCGGAGAAGACTCCGTGATGACACGACGGCGATTCCGAGCTACTTTTAGAGAGTTTTGCATGTGTCTTTGGAAATATGTGGCATCAAATAGTCTCAAATGTGATTGATATGCCCAAGACACACCGTTCGGAAGCCTCACATTGAATTTGAGCCAATTTCGAATCGGTGCTTCGCTGGGTGTTTCGAGCACCATATTGTCTTTCAACCAATTCTTTATTCATTCAATCTCAATACAAAACTAACTTGTCGTACTTTGGTTGAAGGGTCTCTATTAATATAATTTACTTGATTTCTTAACGGACACTTTGCTATAGAAAGCTCCATAAAAAATACAAGAATCTAGAAGAAAAAACAATAACACAAACAGAAAATTCAAAAAGGCAACCTTAGTCCTCTTGCAGTATTTAACCACCTTTTCTTCGGTTTTGGCACTACTTGGGGTGAAACTCGTACAAAGGGCCGCCAATGGCCAATATATGATTAATAACTATTAAATCTTTCATTTGCTCGGAGAAAAATCGAGTTGGCTCGGAGAAGCCTCGGTGATGACACGGGGGCGATTCTGACCTAGTTTTAGATAGTTTTGCATGTGTCTTTGGACATATATGGCATCAAATGGTCTAAAATGTGATTGATATGCCCAAGACACACCGTTAGGAAACCCCACATTGAATTTGAGCCAATTCCGAATCGGTGCTTCGCTGGGTGTTTCGAGCACCATATTGTCTTTCATCCAATTCTTTATTCATTAAATATCAATACAAAACTAACTTGTCGTACTTTGGTTGAAGGGTTTCTGTTAATATTATTTACTTTATTTCTTAACTGACACTTTGCTATAGAAAGCTCAATAAAAAAATACAAGAATCTAGAAGAAAAAATAATAACACAAACACAAAATTCAAAAAGGCAACCATAGTCCTCATGCATTATTCATCCACCATTTCTTCGGTTTTGCCACTTCTCGAGGTAAAGCTCGTTCAAAGGGCTGCCAATGGCCAAAATAAGATTTCTAACTGTTAACTCTATCATTTGCTCGGAAAAAACTCGACTTTGGTCGGAGAAGACTCCGTGATGACACGACGGCGATTCCGAGCTACTTTTAGAGAGTTTTGCATGTGTCTTTGGAAATATGTGGCATCAAATAGTCTCAAATGTGATTGATATGCCCAAGACACACCGTTCGGAAGCCTCACATTGAATTTGAGCCAATTTCGAGTCGGTGCTTCGCTGGGTGTTTCGAGCACCATATTGTCTTTCAACCAATTCTTTATTCATTCAATCTCAATACAAAACTAACTTGTCGTACTTTGGTTGAAGGGTCTCTATTAATATAATTTACTTGATTTCTTAACGGACACTTTGCTATAGAAAGCTCCATAAAAAATACAAGAATCTAGAAGAAAAAACAATAACACAAACAGAAAATTCAAAAAGGCAACCATAGTCCTCTTGCAGTATTTAACCACCTTTTCTTCGGTTTTGGCACTACTTGGGGTGAAACTCGTACAAAAGGCCGCCAATTGCCAATATATGATTTATAACTATTAAATCTTTCATTTGCTCGGAGAAAAATCGAGTTGGCTCGGAGAAGATTCGGTGATGACACGGGGGCGATTCTGACCTAGTTTTAGATAGTTTTGCATGTATCTTTGGACATATATGGCATCAAATGGTCTAAAATGTGATTGATATGCCCAAGACACACCGTTAGGAAACCCCACATTGAATTTGGGCCAATTCCGAATCGGTGCTTCGCTGGGTGTTTCGAGCACCATATTGTCTTTCATCCAATTCTTTATTCATTAAATATCAATACAAAACTAACTTGTCGTACTTTGGTTGAAGGGTCTCTATTAATATAATTTACTTTATTTCTTAACGGACACTTTGCTATAGAAAGCTCCATAAAAAATACAAGAATCTAGAAGAAAAAACAATAACACAAACAGAAAATTCAAAAAGGCAACCATAGTCCTCTTGCAATATTTAACCACCTTTTCTTCGGTTTTGGCACTACTTGGGGTGAAACTCGTACAAAAGGCCGCCAATTGCCAATATATGATTTATAACTATTAAGTCTTTCATTTGCTCGGAGAAAAATGGAGTTGGCTCGGAGAAGATTCGGTGATGACACTGGGGCGATTCCGACCTAGTTTTAGATAGTTTTGCATGTGTCTTTGGACATATATGGCATCAAATGGTCTAAAATGTGATTGATATGCCCAAGACACACCGTTAGGAAACCCCACATTGAATTTGAGCCAATTCCGAATCGGTGCTTCGCTGGGTGTTTAGAGCACCATATTGTCTTTCATCGAATTCTTTATTCATTCAATCTCAGTACAAAACTAACTTGTCGTATTTTGGTTGAAGGGTCTCTATTAATATAATTTACTTTATTTAATAACGGACACTTTGATATAGAAAGCTCTATAAAAAAATACAAGAATCTAGAAGAAAAAACAATAACACAAACCCAAAATTCAAAATGGCAACCATAGTCCTCTTGCATTATTCATCCACCATTTCTTCGGTTTTGCCACTTCTCGAGGTAAAGCTCGTACAAAGGGCTGCCAATGGCCAATATATGATTTATAACTATTAAATCTTTCATTTGCTCGGAGAAAAATCGATTTGGCTCGGAGAAGACTCCGTGATGACACGACGGCGATTCCGAGCTACTTTTAGAGAGTTTTGCATGTGTCTTTGGACATATGTGGCATCAAATAGTCTCAAATGTGATTGATATGCCCAAGACACACCGTTCGGAAGCCTCACATTGAATTTGAGCCAATTTCGGGTCGGTGCTTCGCTGGGTGTTTCGAGCACCATATTGTCTTTCAACCAATTCTTTATTCATTTAATCTCAATACAAAACTAACTTGTCGTACTTTGGTTGAAGGGTCTCTATTAATATAATTTACTTGATTTCTTAACGGACACTTTGCTATAGAAAGCTCCATAAAAAATACAAGAATCTAGAAGAAAAAACAATAACACAAACAGAAAATTCAAAAAGGCAACCATAGTCCTCTTGCAGTATTTAACCACCTTTTCTTCGGTTTTGGCACTACTTGGGGTGAAACTCGTACAAAGGGCTACCAATGGCCAATATATGATTTATAACTATTAAATCTTTCATTTGCTCGGAGAAAAATCGAGTTGGCTCGGAGAAGATTCGGTGATGACACGGGGGCGATTCTGACCTAGTTTTAGATAGTTTTGCATGTATCTTTGGACATATATGGCATCAAATGGTCTAAAATGTGATTGATATGCCCAAGACACACCGTTAGGAAACCCCACATTGAATTTGGGCCAATTCCGAATCGGTGCTTCGCTGGGTGTTTCGAGCACCATATTGTCTTTCATCCAATTCTTTATTCATTAAATATCAATACAAAACTAACTTGTCGTACTTTGGTTGAAGGGTCTCTATTAATATAATTTACTTTATTTCTTAACGGACACTTTGCTATAGAAAGCTCCATAAAAAATACAAGAATCTAGAAGAAAAAACAATAACACAAACAGAAAATTCAAAAAGGCAACCATAGTCCTCTTGCAGTATTTAACCACCTTTTCTTTGGTTTTGGCACTACTTGGGGTGAAACTCGTACAAAAGGCCGCCAATTGCCAATATATGATTTATAACTATTAAATCTTTCATTTGCTCGGAGAAAAATGGAGTTGGCTCGGAGAAGATTCGGTGATGACACTGGGGCGATTCCGACCTAGTTTTAGATAGTTTTGCATGTGTCTTTGGACATATATGGCATCAAATGGTCTAAAATGTGATTGATATGCCCAAGACACACCGTTAGGAAACCCCACATTGAATTTGAGCCAATTCCGAATCGGTGCTTCGCTGGGTGTTTCGAGCACCATATTGTCTTTCATCCAATTCTTTATTCATTAAATATCAATACAAAACTAACTTGTCGTACTTTGGTTGAAGGGTCTCTATTAATATAATTTACTTTATTTCTTAACGGACACTTTGCTATAGAAAGCTCAATAAAAAAATACAAGAATCTAGAAGAAAACACAATAACACAAACCCAAAATTCAAAAAGGCAACCATAGTCCTCTTGCATTATTCATCCACCATTTCTTCGGTTTTCCCACTTCTCGAGGTAAAGCTCGTACAAAGGGCTGCCAATGGCCAATATATGATTTATAACTATTAAATCTTTCATTTGCTCGGAGAAAAATCGATTTGGCTCGGAGAAGACTCCGTGATGACACGACGGCGATTCCGAGCTACTTTTAGAGAGTTTTGCATGTGTCTTTGGACATATGTGGCATCAAATAGTCTCAAATGTGATTGATATGTCCAAGACACACCGTTCGGAAGCCTCACATTGAATTTGAGCCAATTTCGAATCGGTGCTTCGCTGGGTGTTTCGAGCACCATATTGTCTTTCAACCAATTCTTTATTCATTCAATCTCAATACAAAACTAACTTGTCGTACTTTGGTTGAAGGGTCTCTATTAATATAATTTACTTGATTTCTTAGCGGACACTTTGCTATAGAAAGCTCCATAAAAAATACAAGAATCTAGAAGAAAAAACAATAACACAAACAGAAAATTCAAAAAGGCAACCTTAGTCCTCTTGCAGTATTTAACCACCTTTTCTTCGGTTTTGGCACTACTTGGGGTGAAACTCGTACAAAGGGCCGCCAATGGCCAATATATGATTAATAACTATTAAATCTTTCATTTGCTCGGAGAAAAATCGAGTTGGCTCGGAGAAGACTCGGTGATGACACGGGGGCGATTCTGACCTAGTTTTAGATAGTTTTGCATGTGTCTTTGGACATATATGGCATCAAATGGTCTAAAATGTGATTGATATGCCCAAGACACACCGTTAGGAAACCCCACATTGAATTTGAGCCAATTCCGAATCGGTGCTTCGCTGGGTGTTTCGAGCACCATATTGTCTTTCATCCAATTCTTTATTCATTAAATATCAATACAAAACTAACTTGTCGTACTTTGGTTGAAGGGTTTCTTTTAATATTATTTACTTTATTTCTTAACGGACACTTTGCTATAGAAAGCTCAATAAAAAAATACAAGAATCTAGAAGAAAAAATAATAACACAAACACAAAATTCAAAAAGGCAACCATAGTCCTCATGCATTATTCATCCACCATTTCTTCGGTTTTGCCACTTCTCGAGGTAAAGCTCGTTCAAAGGGCTGCCAATGGCCAAAATAAGATTTCTAACTGTTAACTCTATCATTTGCTCGGAAAAAACTCGACTTTGGTCGGAGAAGACTCCGTGATGACACGACGGCGATTCCGAGCTACTTTTAGAGAGTTTTGCATGTGTCTTTGGACATATGTGGCATCAAATAGTCTCAAATGTGATTGATATGCCCAAGACACACCGTTCGGAAGCCTCACATTGAATTTGAGCCAATTTCGAGTCGGTGCTTCGCTGGGTGTTTCGAGCACCATATTGTCTTTCAACCAATTCTTTATTCATTCAATCTCAATACAAAACTAACTTGTCGTACTTTGGTTGAAGGGTCTCTATTAATATTATTTACTTGATTTCTTAACGGACACTTTGCTATAGAAAGCTCCATAAAAAATACAAGAATCTAGAAGAAAAAACAATAACACAAACAGAAAATTCAAAAAGGCAACCATAGTCCTCTTGTAGTATTTAACCACCTTTTCTTCAGTTTTGGCACTACTTGGGGTGAAACTCGTACAAAGGGCTGCCAATGGCCAATATATGATTTATAACTATTAAATCTTTCATTTGCTCGGAGAAAAATCGAGTTGGCTCGGAGAAGATTCGGTGATGACACGGGGGCGATTCCGACCTAGTTTTAGATAGTTTTGCATGTGTCTTTGGACATATATGGCATCAAATGGTCTAAAATGTGATTGATATGCCCAAGACACACCGTTAGGAAACCCCACATTGAATTTGAGCCAATTCCGAATCGGTGCTTCGCTGGGTGTTTCGAGCACCATATTGTCTTTCATCCAATTCTTTATTCATTAAATATCAATACAAAACTAACTTGTCGTACTTTGGTTGAAGGGTCTCTATTAATATAATTTACTTTATTTCTTAACGGACACTTTGCTATAGAAAGCTCAATAAAAAAATACAAGAATCTAGAAGAAAACACAATAACACAAACCCAAAATTCAAAAAGGCAACCATAGTCCTCTTGCATTATTCATCCACCATTTCTTCGGTTTTGCCACTTCTCGAGGTAAAGCTCGTACAAAGGGCTGCAAATGGCCAATATATGATTTATAACTATTAAATCTTTCATTTGCTCGGAGAAAAATCGATTTGGCTCGGAGAAGACTCCGTGATGACACGACGGCGATTCCGAGCTACTTTTAGAGAGTTTTGCATGTGTCTTTGGACATATGTGGCATCAAATAGTCTCAAATGTGATTGATATGTCCAAGACACACCGTTCGGAAGCCTCACATTGAATTTGAGCCAATTTCGAATCGGTGCTTCGCTGGGTGTTTCGAGCACCATATTGTCTTTCAACCAATTCTTTATTCATTCAATCTCAATACAAAACTAACTTGTCGTACTTTGGTTGAAGGGTCTCTATTAATATAATTTACTTGATTTCTTAGCGGACACTTTGCTATAGAAAGCTCCATAAAAAATACAAGAATCTAGAAGAAAAAACAATAACACAAACAGAAAATTCAAAAAGGCAACCTTAGTCCTCTTGCAGTATTTAACCACCTTTTCTTCGGTTTTGGCACTACTTGGGGTGAAACTCGTACAAAGGGCCGCCAATGGCCAATATATGATTAATAACTATTAAATCTTTCATTTGCTCGGAGAAAAATCGAGTTGGCTCGGAGAAGACTCGGTGATGACACGGGGGCGATTCTGACCTAGTTTTAGATAGTTTTGCATGTGTCTTTGGACATATATGGCATCAAATGGTCTAAAATGTGATTGATATGCCCAAGACACACCGTTAGGAAACCCCACATTGAATTTGAGCCAATTCCGAATCGGTGCTTCGCTGGGTGTTTCGAGCACCATATTGTCTTTCATCCAATTCTTTATTCATTAAATATCAATACAAAACTAACTTGTCGTACTTTGGTTGAAGGGTTTCTTTTAATATTATTTACTTTATTTCTTAACGGACACTTTGCTATAGAAAGCTCAATAAAAAAATACAAGAATCTAGAAGAAAAAATAATAACACAAACACAAAATTCAAAAAGGCAACCATAGTCCTCATGCATTATTCATCCACCATTTCTTCGGTTTTGCCACTTCTCGAGGTAAAGCTCGTTCAAAGGGCTGCCAATGGCCAAAATAAGATTTCTAACTGTTAACTCTATCATTTGCTCGGAAAAAACTCGACTTTGGTCGGAGAAGACTCCGTGATGACACGACGGCGATTCCGAGCTACTTTTAGAGAGTTTTGCATGTGTCTTTGGACATATGTGGCATCAAATAGTCTCAAATGTGATTGATATGCCCAAGACACACCGTTCGGAAGCCTCACATTGAATTTGAGCCAATTTCGAGTCGGTGCTTCGCTGGGTGTTTCGAGCACCATATTGTCTTTCAACCAATTCTTTATTCATTCAATCTCAATACAAAACTAACTTGTCGTACTTTGGTTGAAGGGTCTCTATTAATATTATTTACTTGATTTCTTAACGGACACTTTGCTATAGAAAGCTCCATAAAAAATACAAGAATCTAGAAGAAAAAACAATAACACAAACAGAAAATTCAAAAAGGCAACCATAGTCCTCTTGTAGTATTTAACCACCTTTTCTTCAGTTTTGGCACTACTTGGGGTGAAACTCGTACAAAGGGCTGCCAATGGCCAATATATGATTTATAACTATTAAATCTTTCATTTGCTCGGAGAAAAATCGAGTTGGCTCGGAGAAGATTCGGTGATGACACGGGGGCGATTCCGACCTAGTTTTAGATAGTTTTGCATGTGTCTTTGGACATATATGGCATCAAATGGTCTAAAATGTGATTGATATGCCCAAGACACACCGTTAGGAAACCCCACATTGAATTTGAGCCAATTCCGAATCGGTGCTTCGCTGGGTGTTTCGAGCACCATATTGTCTTTCATCCAATTCTTTATTCATTAAATATCAATACAAAACTAACTTGTCGTACTTTGGTTGAAGGGTCTCTATTAATATAATTTACTTTATTTCTTAACGGACACTTTGCTATAGAAAGCTCAATAAAAAAATACAAGAATCTAGAAGAAAACACAATAACACAAACCCAAAATTCAAAAAGGCAACCATAGTCCTCTTGCATTATTCATCCACCATTTCTTCGGTTTTGCCACTTCTCGAGGTAAAGCTCGTACAAAGGGCTGCAAATGGCCAATATATGATTTATAACTATTAAATCTTTCATTTGCTCGGAGAAAAATCGATTTGGCTCGGAGAAGACTCCGTGATGACACGACGGCGATTCCGAGCTACTTTTAGAGAGTTTTGCATGTGTCTTTGGACATATGTGGCATCAAATAGTCTCAAATGTGATTGATATGTCCAAGACACACCGTTCGGAAGCCTCACATTGAATTTGAGCCAATTTCGAATCGGTGCTTCGCTGGGTGTTTCGAGCACCATATTGTCTTTCAACCAATTCTTTATTCATTCAATCTCAATACAAAACTAACTTGTCGTACTTTGGTTGAAGGGTCTCTATTAATATAATTTACTTGATTTCTTAGCGGACACTTTGCTATAGAAAGCTCCATAAAAAATACAAGAATCTAGAAGAAAAAACAATAACACAAACAGAAAATTCAAAAAGGCAACCTTAGTCCTCTTGCAGTATTTAACCACCTTTTCTTCGGTTTTGGCACTACTTGGGGTGAAACTCGTACAAAGGGCCGCCAATGGCCAATATATGATTAATAACTATTAAATCTTTCATTTGCTCGGAGAAAAATCGAGTTGGCTCGGAGAAGACTCGGTGATGACACGGGGGCGATTCTGACCTAGTTTTAGATAGTTTTGCATGTGTCTTTGGACATATATGGCATCAAATGGTCTAAAATGTGATTGATATGCCCAAGACACACCGTTAGGAAACCCCACATTGAATTTGAGCCAATTCCGAATCGGTGCTTCGCTGGGTGTTTCGAGCACCATATTGTCTTTCATCCAATTCTTTATTCATTAAATATCAATACAAAACTAACTTGTCGTACTTTGGTTGAAGGGTTTCTTTTAATATTATTTACTTTATTTCTTAACGGACACTTTGCTATAGAAAGCTCAATAAAAAAATACAAGAATCTAGAAGAAAAAATAATAACACAAACACAAAATTCAAAAAGGCAACCATAGTCCTCATGCATTATTCATCCACCATTTCTTCGGTTTTGCCACTTCTCGAGGTAAAGCTCGTTCAAAGGGCTGCCAATGGCCAAAATAAGATTTCTAACTGTTAACTCTATCATTTGCTCGGAAAAAACTCGACTTTGGTCGGAGAAGACTCCGTGATGACACGACGGCGATTCCGAGCTACTTTTAGAGAGTTTTGCATGTGTCTTTGGACATATGTGGCATCAAATAGTCTCAAATGTGATTGATATGCCCAAGACACACCGTTCGGAAGCCTCACATTGAATTTGAGCCAATTTCGAGTCGGTGCTTCGCTGGGTGTTTCGAGCACCATATTGTCTTTCAACCAATTCTTTATTCATTCAATCTCAATACAAAACTAACTTGTCGTACTTTGGTTGAAGGGTCTCTATTAATATTATTTACTTGATTTCTTAACGGACACTTTGCTATAGAAAGCTCCATAAAAAATACAAGAATCTAGAAGAAAAAACAATAACACAAACAGAAAATTCAAAAAGGCAACCATAGTCCTCTTGTAGTATTTAACCACCTTTTCTTCAGTTTTGGCACTACTTGGGGTGAAACTCGTACAAAGGGCTGCCAATGGCCAATATATGATTTATAACTATTAAATCTTTCATTTGCTCGGAGAAAAATCGAGTTGGCTCGGAGAAGATTCGGTGATGACACGGGGGCGATTCCGACCTAGTTTTAGATAGTTTTGCATGTGTCTTTGGACATATATGGCATCAAATGGTCTAAAATGTGATTGATATGCCCAAGACACACCGTTAGGAAACCCCACATTGAATTTGAGCCAATTCCGAATCGGTGCTTCGCTGGGTGTTTCGAGCACCATATTGTCTTTCATCCAATTCTTTATTCATTAAATATCAATACAAAACTAACTTGTCGTACTTTGGTTGAAGGGTCTCTATTAATATAATTTACTTTATTTCTTAACGGACACTTTGCTATAGAAAGCTCAATAAAAAAATACAAGAATCTAGAAGAAAACACAATAACACAAACCCAAAATTCAAAAAGGCAACCATAGTCCTCTTGCATTATTCATCCACCATTTCTTCGGTTTTGCCACTTCTCGAGGTAAAGCTCGTACAAAGGGCTGCAAATGGCCAATATATGATTTATAACTATTAAATCTTTCATTTGCTCGGAGAAAAATCGATTTGGCTCGGAGAAGACTCCGTGATGACACAACGGCGATTCCGAGCTACTTTTAGAGAGTTTTGCATGTGTCTTTGGACATATGTGGCATCAAATAGTCTCAAATGTGATTGATATGTCCAAGACACACCGTTCGGAAGCCTCACATTGAATTTGAGCCAATTTCGAATCGGTGCTTCGCTGGGTGTTTCGAGCACCATATTGTCTTTCAACCAATTCTTTATTCATTCAATCTCAATACAAAACTAACTTGTCGTACTTTGGTTGAAGGGTCTCTATTAATATAATTTACTTGATTTCTTAGCGGACACTTTGCTATAGAAAGCTCCATAAAAAATACAAGCATCTAGAAGAAAAAACAATAACACAAACAGAAAATTCAAAAAGGCAACCTTAGTCCTCTTGCAGTATTTAACCACCTTTTCTTCGGTTTTGGCACTACTTGGGGTGAAACTCGTACAAAGGGCCGCCAATGGCCAATATATGATTAATAACTATTAAATCTTTCATTTGCTCGGAGAAAAATCGAGTTGGCTCGGAGAAGACTCGGTGATGACACGGGGGCGATTCTGACCTAGTTTTAGATAGTTTTGCATGTGTCTTTGGACATATATGGCATCAAATGGTCTAAAATGTGATTGATATGCCCAAGACACACCGTTAGGAAACCCCACATTGAATTTGAGCCAATTCCGAATCGGTGCTTCGCTGGGTGTTTCGAGCACCATATTGTCTTTCATCCAATTCTTTATTCATTAAATATCAATACAAAACTAACTTGTCGTACTTTGGTTGAAGGGTTTCTTTTAATATTATTTACTTTATTTCTTAACGGACACTTTGCTATAGAAAGCTCAATAAAAAAATACAAGAATCTAGAAGAAAAAATAATAACACAAACACAAAATTCAAAAAGGCAACCATAGTCCTCATGCATTATTCATCCACCATTTCTTCGGTTTTGCCACTTCTCGAGGTAAAGCTCGTTCAAAGGGCTGCCAATGGCCAAAATAAGATTTCTAACTGTTAACTCTATCATTTGCTCGGAAAAAACTCGACTTTGGTCGGAGAAGACTCCGTGATGACACGACGGCGATTCCGAGCTACTTTTAGAGAGTTTTGCATGTGTCTTTGGACATATGTGGCATCAAATAGTCTCAAATGTGATTGATATGCCCAAGACACACCGTTCGGAAGCCTCACATTGAATTTGAGCCAATTTCGAGTCGGTGCTTCGCTGGGTGTTTCGAGCACCATATTGTCTTTCAACCAATTCTTTATTCATTCAATCTCAATACAAAACTAACTTGTCGTACTTTGGTTGAAGGGTCTCTATTAATATTATTTACTTGATTTCTTAACGGACACTTTGCTATAGAAAGCTCCATAAAAAATACAAGAATCTAGAAGAAAAAACAATAACACAAACAGAAAATTCAAAAAGGCAACCATAGTCCTCTTGTAGTATTTAACCACCTTTTCTTCAGTTTTGGCACTACTTGGGGTGAAACTCGTACAAAGGGCTGCCAATGGCCAATATATGATTTATAACTATTAAATCTTTCATTTGCTCGGAGAAAAATCGAGTTGGCTCGGAGAAGATTCGGTGATGACACGGGGGCGATTCTGACCTAGTTTTAGATAGTTTTGCATGTGTCTTTGGACATATATGGCATCAAATGGTCTAAAATGTGATTGATATGCCCAAGACACACCGTTAGGAAACCCCACATTGAATTTGAGCCAATTCCGAATCGGTGCTTCGCTGGGTGTTTCGAGCACCATATTGTCTTTCATCCAATTCTTTATTCATTAAATATCAATACAAAACTAACTTGTCGTACTTTGGTTGAAGGGTCTCTATTAATATAATTTACTTTATTTCTTAACGGACACTTTGCTATAGAAAGCTCAATAAAAAAATACAAGAATCTAGAAGAAAACACAATAACACAAACCCAAAATTCAAAAAGGCAACCATAGTCCTCTTGCATTATTCATCCACCATTTCTTCGGTTTTGCCACTTCTCGAGGTAAAGCTCGTACAAAGGGCTGCCAATGGCCAATATATGATTTATAACTATTAAATCTTTCATTTGCTCGGAGAAAAATCGATTTGGCTCGGAGAAGACTCCGTGATGACACGACGGCGATTCCGAGCTACTTTTAGAGAGTTTTGCATGTGTCTTTGGACATATGTGGCATCAAATAGTCTCAAATGTGATTGATATGTCCAAGACACACCGTTCGGAAGCCTCACATTGAATTTGAGCCAATTTCGAATCGGTGCTTCGCTGGGTGTTTCGAGCACCATATTGTCTTTCAACCAATTCTTTATTCATTCAATCTCAATACAAAACTAACTTGTCGTACTTTGGTTGAAGGGTCTCTATTAATATAATTTACTTGATTTCTTAGCGGACACTTTGCTATAGAAAGCTCCATAAAAAATACAAGAATCTAGAAGAAAAAACAATAACACAAACAGAAAATTCAAAAAGGCAACCTTAGTCCTCTTGCAGTATTTAACCACCTTTTCTTCGGTTTTGGCACTACTTGGGGTGAAACTCGTACAAAGGGCCGCCAATGGCCAATATATGATTAATAACTATTAAATCTTTCATTTGCTCGGAGAAAAATCGAGTTGGCTCGGAGAAGACTCGGTGATGACACGGGGGCGATTCTGACCTAGTTTTAGATAGTTTTGCATGTGTCTTTGGACATATATGGCATCAAATGGTCTAAAATGTGATTGATATGCCCAAGACACACCGTTAGGAAACCCCACATTGAATTTGAGCCAATTCCGAATCGGTGCTTCGCTGGGTGTTTCGAGCACCATGTTGTCTTTCATCCAATTCTTTATTCATTAAATATCAATACAAAACTAACTTGTCGTACTTTGGTTGAAGGGTTTCTTTTAATATTATTTACTTTATTTCTTAACGGACACTTTGCTATAGAAAGCTCAATAAAAAAATACAAGAATCTAGAAGAAAAAATAATAACACAAACACAAAATTCAAAAAGGCAACCATAGTCCTCATGCATTATTCATCCACCATTTCTTCGGTTTTGCCACTTCTCGAGGTAAAGCTCGTTCAAAGGGCTGCCAATGGCCAAAATAAGATTTCTAACTGTTAACTCTATCATTTGCTCGGAAAAAACTCGACTTTGGTCGGAGTAGACTCCGTGATGACACGACGGCGATTCCGAGCTACTTTTAGAGAGTTTTGCATGTGTCTTTGGACATATGTGGCATCAAATAGTCTCAAATGTGATTGATATGCCCAAGACACACCGTTCGGAAGCCTCACATTGAATTTGAGCCAATTTCGAGTCGGTGCTTCGCTGGGTGTTTCGAGCACCATATTGTCTTTCAACCAATTCTTTATTCATTCAATCTCAATACAAAACTAACTTGTCGTACTTTGGTTGAAGGGTCTCTATTAATATTATTTACTTGATTTCTTAACGGACACTTTGCTATAGAAAGCTCCATAAAAAATACAAGAATCTAGAAGAAAAAACAATAACACAAACAGAAAATTCAAAAAGGCAACCATAGTCCTCTTGTAGTATTTAACCACCTTTTCTTCAGTTTTGGCACTACTTGGGGTGAAACTCGTACAAAGGGCTGCCAATGGCCAATATATGATTTATAACTATTAAATCTTTCATTTGCTCGGAGAAAAATCGAGTTGGCTCGGAGAAGATTCGGTGATGACACGGGGGCGATTCTGACCTAGTTTTAGATAGTTTTGCATGTGTCTTTGGACATATATGGCATCAAATGGTCTAAAATGTGATTGATATGCCCAAGACACACCGTTAGGAAACCCCACATTGAATTTGAGCCAATTCCGAATCGGTGCTTCGCTGGGTGTTTCGAGCACCATATTGTCTTTCATCCAATTCTTTATTCATTAAATATCAATACAAAACTAACTTGTCGTACTTTGGTTGAAGGGTCTCTATTAATATAATTTACTTTATTTCTTAACGGACACTTTGCTATAGAAAGCTCAATAAAAAAATACAAGAATCTAGAAGAAAACACAATAACACAAACCCAAAATTCAAAAAGGCAACCATAGTCCTCTTGCATTATTCATCCACCATTTCTTCGGTTTTGCCACTTCTCGAGGTAAAGCTCGTACAAAGGGCTGCCAATGGCCAATATATGATTTATAACTATTAAATCTTTCATTTGCTCGGAGAAAAATCGATTTGGCTCGGAGAAGACTCCGTGATGACACGACGGCGATTCCGAGCTACTTTTAGAGAGTTTTGCATGTGTCTTTGGACATATGTGGCATCAAATAGTCTCAAATGTGATTGATATGTCCAAGACACACCGTTCGGAAGCCTCACATTGAATTTGAGCCAATTTCGAATCGGTGCTTCGCTGGGTGTTTCGAGCACCATATTGTCTTTCAACCAATTCTTTATTCATTCAATCTCAATACAAAACTAACTTGTCGTACTTTGGTTGAAGGGTCTCTATTAATATAATTTACTTGATTTCTTAGCGGACACTTTGCTATAGAAAGCTCCATAAAAAATACAAGAATCTAGAAGAAAAAACAATAACACAAACAGAAAATTCAAAAAGGCAACCTTAGTCCTCTTGCAGTATTTAACCACCTTTTCTTCGGTTTTGGCACTACTTGGGGTGAAACTCGTACAAAGGGCCGCCAATGGCCAATATATGATTAATAACTATTAAATCTTTCATTTGCTCGGAGAAAAATCGAGTTGGCTCGGAGAAGACTCGGTGATGACACGGGGGCGATTCTGACCTAGTTTTAGATAGTTTTGCATGTGTCTTTGGACATATATGGCATCAAATGGTCTAAAATGTGATTGATATGCCCAAGACACACCGTTAGGAAACCCCACATTGAATTTGAGCCAATTCCGAATCGGTGCTTCGCTGGGTGTTTCGAGCACCATATTGTCTTTCATCCAATTCTTTATTCATTAAATATCAATACAAAACTAACTTGTCGTACTTTGGTTGAAGGGTTTCTTTTAATATTATTTACTTTATTTCTTAACGGACACTTTGCTATAGAAAGCTCAATAAAAAAATACAAGAATCTAGAAGAAAAAATAATAACACAAACACAAAATTCAAAAAGGCAACCATAGTCCTCATGCATTATTCATCCACCATTTCTTCGGTTTTGCCACTTCTCGAGGTAAAGCTCGTTCAAAGGGCTGCCAATGGCCAAAATAAGATTTCTAACTGTTAACTCTATCATTTGCTCGGAAAAAACTCGACTTTGGTCGGAGAAGACTCCGTGATGACACGACGGCGATTCCGAGCTACTTTTAGAGAGTTTTGCATGTGTCTTTGGACATATGTGGCATCAAATAGTCTCAAATGTGATTGATATGCCCAAGACACACCGTTCGGAAGCCTCACATTGAATTTGAGCCAATTTCGAGTCGGTGCTTCGCTGGGTGTTTCGAGCACCATATTGTCTTTCAACCAATTCTTTATTCATTCAATCTCAATACAAAACTAACTTGTCGTACTTTGGTTGAAGGGTCTCTATTAATATTATTTACTTGATTTCTTAACGGACACTTTGCTATAGAAAGCTCCATAAAAAATACAAGAATCTAGAAGAAAAAACAATAACACAAACAGAAAATTCAAAAAGGCAACCATAGTCCTCTTGTAGTATTTAACCACCTTTTCTTCAGTTTTGGCACTACTTGGGGTGAAACTCGTACAAAGGGCTGCCAATGGCCAATATATGATTTATAACTATTAAATCTTTCATTTGCTCGGAGAAAAATCGAGTTGGCTCGGAGAAGATTCGGTGATGACACGGGGGCGATTCTGACCTAGTTTTAGATAGTTTTGCATGTGTCTTTGGACATATATGGCATCAAATGGTCTAAAATGTGATTGATATGCCCAAGACACACCGTTAGGAAACCCCACATTGAATTTGAGCTAATTCCGAATCGGTGCTTCGCTGGGTGTTTCGAGCACCATATTGTCTTTCATCCAATTCTTTATTCATTAAATATCAATACAAAACTAACTTGTCGTACTTTGGTTGAAGGGTCTCTATTAATATAATTTACTTTATTTCTTAACGGACACTTTGCTATAGAAAGCTCAATAAAAAAATACAAGAATCTAGAAGAAAACACAATAACACAAACCCAAAATTCAAAAAGGCAACCATAGTCCTCTTGCATTATTCATCCACCATTTCTTCGGTTTTGCCACTTCTCGAGGTAAAGCTCGTACAAAGGGCTGCCAATGGCCAATATATGATTTATAACTATTAAATCTTTCATTTGCTCGGAGAAAAATCGATTTGGCTCGGAGAAGACTCCGTGATGACACGACGGCGATTCCGAGCTACTTTTAGAGAGTTTTGCATGTGTCTTTGGACATATGTGGCATCAAATAGTCTCAAATGTGATTGATATGTCCAAGACACACCGTTCGGAAGCCTCACATTGAATTTGAGCCAATTTCGAATCGGTGCTTCGCTGGGTGTTTCGAGCACCATATTGTCTTTCAACCAATTCTTTATTCATTCAATCTCAATACAAAACTAACTTGTCGTACTTTGGTTGAAGGGTCTCTATTAATATAATTTACTTGATTTCTTAGCGGACACTTTGCTATAGAAAGCTCCATAAAAAATACAAGAATCTAGAAGAAAAAACAATAACACAAACAGAAAATTCAAAAAGGCAACCTTAGCCCTCTTGCAGTATTTAACCACCTTTTCTTCGGTTTTGGCACTACTTGGGGTGAAACTCGTACAAAGGGCCGCCAATGGCCAATATATGATTAATAACTATTAAATCTTTCATTTGCTCGGAGAAAAATCGAGTTGGCTCGGAGAAGACTCGGTGATGACACGGGGGCGATTCTGACCTAGTTTTAGATAGTTTTGCATGTGTCTTTGGACATATATGGCATCAAATGGTCTAAAATGTGATTGATATGCCCAAGACACACCGTTAGGAAACCCCACATTGAATTTGAGCCAATTCCGAATCGGTGCTTCGCTGGGTGTTTCGAGCACCATATTGTCTTTCATCCAATTCTTTATTCATTAAATATCAATACAAAACTAACTTGTCGTACTTTGGTTGAAGGGTTTCTTTTAATATTATTTACTTTATTTCTTAACGGACACTTTGCTATAGAAAGCTCAATAAAAAAATACAAGAATCTAGAAGAAAAAATAATAACACAAACACAAAATTCAAAAAGGCAACCATAGTCCTCATGCATTATTCATCCACCATTTCTTCGGTTTTGCCACTTCTCGAGGTAAAGCTCGTTCAAAGGGCTGCCAATGGCCAAAATAAGATTTCTAACTGTTAACTCAATCATTTGCTCGGAAAAAACTCGACTTTGGTCGGAGAAGACTCCGTGATGACACGACGGCGATTCCGAGCTACTTTTAGAGAGTTTTGCATGTGTCTTTGGACATATGTGGCATCAAATAGTCTCAAATGTGATTGATATCCCCAAGACACACCGTTCGGAAGCCTCACATTGAATTTGAGCCAATTTCGAGTCGGTGCTTCGCTGGGTGTTTCGAGCACCATATTGTCTTTCAACCAATTCTTTATTCATTCAATCTCAATACAAAACTAACTTGTCGTACTTTGGTTGAAGGGTCTCTATTAATATTATTTACTTGATTTCTTAACGGACACTTTGCTATAGAAAGCTCCATAAAAAATACAAGAATCTAGAAGAAAAAACAATAACACAAACAGAAAATTCAAAAAGGCAACCATAGTCCTCTTGTAGTATTTAACCACCTTTTCTTCAGTTTTGGCACTACTTGGGGTGAAACTCGTACAAAGGGCTGCCAATGGCCAATATATGATTTATAACTATTAAATCTTTCATTTGCTCGGAGAAAAATCGAGTTGGCTCGGAGAAGATTCGGTGATGACACGGGGGCGATTCTGACCTAGTTTTAGATAGTTTTGCATGTGTCTTTGGACATATATGCCATCAAATGGTCTAAAATGTGATTGATATGCCCAAGACACACCGTTAGGAAACCCCACATTGAATTTGAGCTAATTCCGAATCGGTGCTTCGCTGGGTGTTTCGAGCACCATATTGTCTTTCATCCAATTCTTTATTCATTAAATATCAATACAAAACTAACTTGTCGTACTTTGGTTGAAGGGTCTCTATTAATATAATTTACTTTATTTCTTAACGGACACTTTGCTATAGAAAGCTCAATAAAAAAATACAAGAATCTAGAAGAAAACACAATAACACAAACCCAAAATTCAAAAAGGCAACCATAGTCCTCTTGCATTATTCATCCACCATTTCTTCGGTTTTGCCACTTCTCGAGGTAAAGCTCGTACAAAGGGCTGCCAATGGCCAATATATGATTTATAACTATTAAATCTTTCATTTGCTCGGAGAAAAATCGATTTGGCTCGGAGAAGACTCCGTGATGACACGACGGCGATTCCGAGCTACTTTTAGAGAGTTTTGCATGTGTCTTTGGACATATGTGGCATCAAATAGTCTCAAATGTGATTGATATGTCCAAGACACACCGTTCGGAAGCCTCACATTGAATTTGAGCCAATTTCGAATCGGTGCTTCGCTGGGTGTTTCGAGCACCATATTGTCTTTCAACCAATTCTTTATTCATTCAATCTCAATACAAAACTAACTTGTCGTACTTTGGTTGAAGGGTCTCTATTAATATAATTTACTTGATTTCTTAGCGGACACTTTGGTATAGAAAGCTCCATAAAAAATACAAGAATCTAGAAGAAAAAACAATAACACAAACAGAAAATTCAAAAAGGCAACCATAGTCCTCTTGTAGTATTTAACCACCTTTTCTTCAGTTTTGGCACTACTTGGGGTGAAACTCGTACAAAGGGCTGCCAATGGCCAATATATGATTTATAACTATTAAATCTTTCATTTGCTCGGAGAAAAATGGAGTTGGCTCGGAGAAGATTCGGTGATGACACGGGGGCGATTCTGACCTAGTTTTAGATAGTTTTGCATGTGTCTTTGGACATATATGGCATCAAATGGTCTAAAATGTGATTGATATGCCCAAGACACACCGTTAGGAAACCCCACATTGAATTTGGGCCAATTCCGAATCGGTGCTTCGCTGGGTGTTTCGAGCACCATATTGTCTTTCATCCAATTCTTTATTCATTAAATATCAATACAAAACTAACTTGTCGTACTTTGGTTGAAGGGTCTCTATAAATATAATTTACTTTATTTCTTAACGGACACTTTGCTATATAAAGCTCCATAAAAAATACAAGAATCTAGAAGAAAAAACAATAACACAAACAGAAAATTCAAAAAGGCAACCATAGTTCTCTTGCAGTATTTAACCACCTTTTCTTCGGTTTTGGCACTACTTGGGGTGAAACTCGTACAAAAGGCCGCCAATTGCCAATATATGATTTATAACTATTAAATCTTTCATTTGCTCGGAGAAAAATGGAGTTGGCTCAGAGAAGATTCGGTGATGACACGTGGGCGATTCCGACCTAGTTTTAGATAGTTTTGCATGTGTCTTTGGACATATATGGCATCAAATGGTCTAAAATGTGATTGATATGCCCAAGACACACCGTTAGGAAACCCCACATTGAATTTGAGCCAATTCCGAATCGGTGCTTCGCTGGGTGTTTAGAGCACCATATTGTCTTTCATCCAATTCTTTATTCATTCAATCTCAGTACAAAACTAACTTGTCGTATTTTGGTTGAAGGGTCTCTATTAATATAATTTACTTTATTTATTAACGGACACTTTGATATAGAAAGCTCAATAAAAAAATACAAGAATGTAGAAGAAAAAACAATAACACAAACCCAAAATTCAAAAAGGCAACCATAGTCCTCTTGCATTATTCATCCACCATTTCTTCGGTTTTGCCACTTCTCGAGGTAAAGCTCGTACAAAGGGCTGCCAATTGCCAATATATGATTTATAACTATTAAATCCTTCATTTGCTCGGAGAAAAATCGATTTGGCTCGGAGAAGACTCCGTGATGACACGACGGCGATTCCGAGCTACTTTTAGAGAGTTTTGCATGTGTCTTTGGACATATGTGGCATCAAATAGTCTCAAATGTGATTGATATGCCCAAGACACACCGTTCGGAAGCCTCACATTGAATTTGAGCCAATTTCGAGTCGGTGCTTCGCTGGGTGTTTCGAGCACCATATTGTCTTTCAACCAATTCTTTATTCATTCAATCTCAATACAAAACTAACTTGTCGTACTTTGGTTGAAGGGTCTCTATTAATATAATTTACTTGATTTCTTAACGGACACTTTGCTATAGAAAGCTCCATAAAAAATACAAGAATCTAGAAGAAAAAACAATAACACAAACAGAAAATTCAAAAAGGCAACCATAGTCCTCTTGTAGTATTTAACCACCTTTTCTTCAGTTTTGGCACTACTTGGGGTGAAACTCGTACAAAGGGCTGCCAATGGCCAATATATGATTTATAACTATTAAATCTTTCATTTGCTCGGAGAAAAATCGAGTTGGCTCGGAGAAGATTCGGTGATGACACGGGGGCGATTCTGACCTAGTTTTAGATAGTTTTGCATGTGTCTTTGGACATATATGGCATCAAATGGTCTAAAATGTGATTGATATGCCCAAGACACACCGTTAGGAAACCCCACATTGAATTTGGGCCAATTCCGAATCGGTGCTTCGCTGGGTGTTTCGAGCACCATATTGTCTTTCATCCAATTCTTTATTCATTAAATATCAATACAAAACTAACTTGTCGTACTTTGGTTGAAGGGTCTCTATAAATATAATTTACTTTATTTCTTAACGGACACTTTGCTATATAAAGCTCCATAAAAAATACAAGAATCTAGAAGAAAAAACAATAACACAAACAGAAAATTCAAAAAGGCAACCATAGTCCTCTTGCAGTATTTAACCACCTTTTCTTCGGTTTTGGCACTACTTGGGGTGAAACTCGTACAAAAGGCCGCCAATTGCCAATATATGATTTATAACTATTAAATCTTTCATTTGCTCGGAGAAAAATGGAGTTGGCTCGGAGAAGATTCGGTGATGACACGTGGGCGATTCCGACCTAGTTTTAGATAGTTTTGCATGTGTCTTTGGACATATATGGCATCAAATGGTCTAAAATGTGATTGATATGCCCAAGACACACCGTTAGGAAACCCCACATTGAATTTGAGCCAATTACGAATCGGTGCTTCGCTGGGTGTTTCGAGCACCATATTTCTCTCATCCAATTCTTTATTCATTAAATATCAATACAAAACTAACTTGTCGTACTTTGGTTGAAGGGTCTCTATTAATATAATTTACTTTATTTCTTAACGGACACTTTGCTATAGAAAGCTCAATAAAAAAATACAAGAATCTAGAAGAAAAAACAATAACACAAACCCAAAATTCAAAAGGGCAACCATAGTCCTCTTGCATTATTCATCCACCATTTCTTCGGTTTTGCCACTTCTCGAGGTAAAGCTCGTACAAAGGGCTGCCAATGGCCAATATATGATTTATAACTATTAAATCTTTCATTTGCTCGGAGAAAAATCGATTTGGCTCGGAGAAGACTCCGTGATGACACGACGGCGATTCCGAGCTACTTTTAGAGAGTTTTGCATGTGTCTTTGGACATATGTGGCATCAAATAGTCTCAAATGTGATTGATATGCCCAAGACACACCGTTCGGAAGCCTCACATTGAATTTGAGCCAATTTCGAGTCGGTGCTTCGCTGGGTGTTTCGAGCACCATATTGTCTTTCAACCAATTCTTTATTCATTCAATCTCAATACAAAACTAACTTGTCGTACTTTGGTTGAAGGGTCTCTATTAATATAATTTACTTGATTTCTTAACGGACACTTAGCTATAGAAAGCTCCATAAAAAATACAAGAATCTAGAAGAAAAAACAATAACACAAACAGAATATTCAAAAAGCCAACCATAGTCCTCTTGTAGTATTTAACCACCTTTTCTTCGGTTTTGGCACTACTTGGGGTGAAACTCGTACAAAGGGCTGCCAATGGCCAATATATGATTTATAACTATTAAATCTTTCATTTGCTCGGAGAAAAATCGAGTTGGCTCGGAGAAGATTCGGTGATGACACGGGGGCGATTCTGACCTAGTTTTAGATAGTTTTGCATGTGTCTTTGGACATATATGGCATCAAATGGTCTAAAATGTGATTGATATGCCCAAGACACACCGTTAGGAAACGCCACATTGAATTTGAGCCAATTCCGAATCGGTGCTTCGCTGGGTGTTTAGAGCACCATATTGTCTTTCATCCAATTCTTTATTCATTCAATCTCAGTACAAAACTAACTTGTCGTATTTTGGTTGAAGGGTCTCTATTAATATAATTTACTTTATTTGTTAACGGACACTTTGATATAGAAAGCTCAATAAAAAAATACAAGAATCTAGAAGAAAAAACAATAACACAAACCCAAAATTCAAAAAGGCAACCATAGTCCTCTTGCATTATTCATCTACCATTTCTTCGGTTTTGCCACTTCTCGAGGTAAAGCTCGTACAAAGGGCTGCCAATGGCCAATATATGATTTATAACTATTAAATCTTTCATTTGCTCGGAGAAAAATCGATTTGGCTCGGAGAAGACTCCGTGATGACACGACGGCGATTCCGAGCTACTTTTAGAGAGTTTTGCATGTGTCTTTGGACATATGTGGCATCAAATAGTCTCAAATGTGATTGATATGCCCAAGACACACCGTTCGGAAGCCTCACATTGAATTTGAGCCAATTTCGAGTCGGTGCTTCGCTGGGTGTTTCGAGCACCATATTGTCTTTCAACCAATTCTTTATTCATTCAATCTCAATACAAAACTAACTTGTCGTACTTTGGTTGAAGGGTCTCTATTAATATAATTTACTTGATTTCTTAACGGACACTTTGCTATAGAAAGCTCCATAAAAAATACAAGAATCTAGAAGAAAAAACAATAACACAAACAGAAAATTCAAAAAGGCAACCATAGTCCTCTTGTAGTATTTAACCACCTTTTCTTCGGTTTTGGCACTACTTGGGGTGAAACTCGTACAAAGGGCTGCCAATGGCCAATATATGATTTATAACTATTAAATCTTTCATTTGCTCGGAGAAAAATCGAGTTGGCTCGGAGAAGATTCGGTGATGACACGGGGGCGATTCTGACCTAGTTTTAGATAGTTTTGCATGTGTCTTTGGACATATATGGCATCAAATGGTCTAAAATGTGATTGATATGCCCAAGACACACCGTTAGGAAACCCCACATTGAATTTGGGCCAATTCCGAATCGGTGCTTCGCTGGGTGTTTCGAGCACCATATTGTCTTTCATCCAATTCTTTATTCATTAAATATCAATACAAAACTAACTTTTCGTACTTTGGTTGAAGGGTCTCTATAAATATAATTTACTTTATTTCTTAACGGACACTTTGCTATATAAAGCTCCATAAAAAATACAAGAATCTAGAAGAAAAAACAATAACACAAACAGAAAATTCAAAAAGGCAACCATAGTCCTCTTGCAGTATTTAACCACCTTTTCTTCGGTTTTGGCACTACTTGGGGTGAAACTCGTACAAAAGGCCGCCAATTGCCAATATATGATTTATAACTATTAAATCTTTCATTTGCTCGGAGAAAAATGGAGTTGGCTCGGAGAAGATTCGGTGATGACACGTGGGCGATTCCGACCTAGTTTTAGATAGTTTTGCATGTGTCTTTGGACATATATGGCATCAAATGGTCTAAAATGTGATTGATATGCCCAAGACACACCGTTAGGAAACCCCACATTGAATTTGAGCCAATTCCGAATCGGTGCTTCGCTGGGTGTTTCGAGCACCATATTGTCTCTCATCCAATTCTTTATTCATTAAATATCAATACAAAACTAACTTGTCGTACTTTGGTTGAAGGGTCTCTATTAATATAATTTACTTTATTTCTTAACGGACACTTTGCTATAGAAAGCTCAATAAAAAAATACAAGAATCTAGAAGAAAAAACAATAACACAAACCCAAAATTCAAAAAGGCAACCATAGTCCTCTTGCATTATTCATCCACCATTTCTTCGGTTTTGCCACTTCTCGAGGTAAACCTCGTACAAAGGGCCGCCAATGGCCAATATATGATTTATAACTATTAAATCTTTCATTTGCTCGGAGAAAAATCGATTTGGCTCGGAGAAGACTCCGTGATGACACGACGGCGATTCCGAGCTACTTTTAGAGAGTTTTGCATGTGTCTTTGGACATATGTGGCATCAAATAGTCTCAAATGTGATTGATATGCCCAAGACACACCGTTCGGAAGCCTCACATTGAATTTGAGCCAATTTCGAGTCGGTGCTTCGCTGGGTGTTTCGAGCACCATATTGTCTTTCAACCAATTCTTTATTCATTCAATCTCAATACAAAACTAACTTGTCGTACTTTGGTTGAAGGGTCTCTATTAATATAATTTACTTGATTTCTTAACGGACACTTTGCTATAGAAAGCTCCATAAAAAATACAAGAATCTAGAAGAAAAAACAATAACACAAACATAAAATTCAAAAAGCCAACCATAGTCCTCTTGTAGTATTTAACCACCTTTTCTTCGGTTTTGGCACTACTTGGGGTGAAACTCGTACAAAGGGCTGCCAATGGCCAATATATGATTTATAACTATTAAATCTTTCATTTGCTCGGAGAAAAATCGAGTTGGCTCGGAGAAGATTCGGTGATGACACGGGGGCGATTCTGACCTAGTTTTAGATAGTTTTGCATGTGTCTTTGGACATATATGGCATCAAATGGTCTAAAATGTGATTGATATGCCCAAGACACACCGTTAGGAAACCCCACATTGAATTTGTGCCAATTCCGAATCGGTGCTTCGCTGGGTGTTTCGAGCACCATATTGTCTTTCATCCAATTCTTTATTCATTAAATATCAATACAAAACTAACTTGTCGTACTTTGGTTGAAGGGTCTCTATTAATATAATTTACTTTATTTCTTAACGGACACTTTGCTATAGAAAGCTCCATAAAAAATACAAGAATCTAGAAGAAAAAACAATAACACAAACAGAAAATTCAAAAAGGCAACCATAGTCCTCTTGCAGTATTTAACCACCTTTTCTTCGATTTTGGCACTACTTGGGGTGAAACTCGTACAAAAGGCCGCCAATTGCCAATATATGATTTATAACTATTAAATCTTTCCTTTGCTCGGAGAAAAATGGAGTTGGCTCGGAGAAGATTCGGTGATGACACGGGGGCGATTCCGACCTAGTTTTAGATAGTTTTGCATGTGTCTTTGGACATATATGGCATCAAATGGTCTAAAATGTGATTGATATGCCCAAGACACACCGTTAGGAAACCCCACATTGAATTTGAGCCAATTCCGAATCGGTGCTTCGCTGGGTGTTTCGAGCACCATATTGTCTTTCATCCAATTCTTTATTCATTAAATATCAATACAAAACTAACTTGTCGTACTTTGGTTGAAGGGTCTCTATTAATATAATTTACTTTATTTCTTAACGGACACTTTGCTATAGAAAGCTCCATAAAAAATACAAGAATCTAGAAGAAAAAACAATAACACAAACAGAAAATTCAAAAAGGCAACCATAGTCCTCTTGCAGTATTTAACCACCTTTTCTTCGGTTTTGGCACTACTTGGGGTGAATCTCGTACAAAGGGCCGCCAATTACCAATTTATGATTTATAACTATTAAATCTTTCATTTGCTCGGAGAAAAATCGAGTTGGCTCGGAGAAGATTCGGTGATGACACGGGGGTGATTCCGACCTAGTTTTAGATAGTTTTGCATGTGTCTTTGGACAAAAATGGCATCAAATGGTCTAAAATGTGATTGATATGCCAAAGACACATCGTTAGGAAACCCCACATTGAATTTGAGCCAATTCCGAATCGGTGCTTCGCTGGGTGTTTCGAGCACCCTATTGTCTTTCATCTAATTCTTTATTCATTAAATATGAATACAAAACTAACTTGTCGTACTTTGGTTGAAGAGTTTATGTTAATATTATTTACTTTATTTCTTAACGGACACTTTGCTATAGAAAGCTCAATAAACAAATACAAGAATCTAGAAGAAAAAACAATAACACAAACACAAAATTCAAAAAGGCAACCATAGTCCCCTTGCATTATTCATCCACCTTTTCTTCGGTTTTGCCACTTGTCGAGGTAAAGCTCGTTCAAAGGGCTGCCAATGGCCAAAATATGATTTCTAACTGTTAACTCTATCATTTGCTCGGAAAATACTCGAGTTTGGTCGGAGAAGACTCCATGATGACACGTCGGCGATTCCGAACTACTTTTAGAGAGTTTTGCATGTGTCTTTGGACATATGTGGCATCAAATAGTCTCAAATGTGATTGATATGCCAAAGACACACCGTTCGGAAGCCTCACATTGAATTTGAGCCAATTTCGAGTCGGTGCTTCGCTGGGTGTTTCGAGCACCATATTGTCTTTCAACCAATTCTTTATTCATTCAATCTCAATACAAGACTAACTTGTCGTACTTTGGTTGAAGGGTCTCTGTTAATATAATTTACTTTATTTCTTAACGGACACTTTGATGTAGAAAGCTCCATAAAAAATACAAGAATCTAGAAGAAAAAACAATAACACAAACAGAAAATTCAAAAAGCCAACCATAGTCCTCTTGTAGTATTCAAGCACCTTTTCTTCGGTTTTGGCACTACTTGGGGTGAAACTCGAACAAAGGGCCGCCAATGGCAAAAATATAATTTATAACTATTAAATTATCATTTGTTCAGAAAAAACTCGAGTTTGCTCGGAGAAGACTCGGTGATGACACGGGGGCGATTCCGAGCTAGTTTTAAAGAGTTTTGCATGTGTATTTGGACTTATGTGGCATCAAATGGTCTCAAATGTGATTGATATGCCCAAGACACACCTTTCGGAAGCCTCACATTGAATTTGAGCCAATTCCGAGTCGGTGCTTCGCTGGGTGTTTCGAGCACCATAGTGTCTTTGCACCAATTCTTCAATTATTCAATATCAATACAAAACTAAATCGTCGTACTTTGGTTGAAGGGTTTCTTTTAATATTATTTACTTTATTTCTTAACGGACGCTTTGATATAGAATGCTCAATAAAAAATAGAAGAATCTAGAAGGAAAAACAATAACACAAACACAAAATTCAAAAAGGCAACCATAGTCCTCTTCCATTATTCATCCACCTTTTCTTCGGTTTTGCCACTTCTCGAGGTAAAGCTCGTTCAAAGGGCAGCCAATGGCCAAAATATGATTTCTAACTGTTAACCCTATCATTTGCTCGGAAAAAACTCGAGTTTGGTCGGAGAAGACTCCGTGATGACACGACGGCGATTCCGAGCAACTTTTTGAGAGTTTTGCATGTGTCTTTGGACATATGTGGCATCAAATAGTCTCAAATGTGATTGATATGCCCAAGACACACCGTTCGGAAGCCTCACATTGAATTTGAGCCACCTTCGAGTCGGTGCTTCGCTGGGTGTTTCGAGCACCATATTGTCTTTCATCCAATTCTTTATTCATTAAATATCAATACAAAACTAACTTGTCGTACTTTGGTTGAAGGGTCTCTATTAATATAATTTACTTTATTTCTTAACGGACACTTTGCTATAGAAAGCTCAATAAAAAAATACAAGAATCTAGAAGAAAAAACAATAACACAAACACAAAATTCAAAAAGGCAACCATAGTCCTCTTACATTATTCATCCACCATTTCTTCGGTTTTGCCACTTCTCGAGGTAAAGCTCGTACAAAGGGCTGCCAATGGCCAATATATGATTTATAACTATTAAATCTTTCATTTGCTCGGAGAAAAATCGATTTGGTTCGGAGAAGACTCCGTGATGACACGACGGCGATTCCGAGCTACTTTTAGAGAGTTTTGCATGTGTCTTTGGACATATGTGGCATTAAATAGTCTCAAATGTGATTGATATGCCCAAGACACACCGTTCGGAAGCCTCACATTGAATTTGAGCCAATTTCGAGTCGGTGCTTCGCTGGGTGTTTCGAGCACCATATTGTCTTTCAACCAATTCTTTATTCATTCAATATCAATACAAAACTAACTTGTCGTACTTTGGTTGAAGGGTCTCTATTAATATAATTTACTTTATTTCTTAACGGACACTTTGCTATAGAAAGCTCAATAAAAAAATACAAGAATCTAGAAGAAAAAACAATAACACAAACACAAAATTCAAAAAGGCAACCATAGTCCTCTTACATTATTCATCCACCATTTCTTCGGTTTTGCCACTTCTCGAGGTAAAGCTCGTACAAAGGGCTGCCAATGGCCAATATATGATTTATAACTATTAAATCTTTCATTTGCTCGGAGAAAAATCGATTTGGTTCGGAGAAGACTCCGTGATGACACGACGGCGATTCCGAGCTACTTTTAGAGAGTTTTGCATGTGTCTTTGGACATATGTGGCATTAAATAGTCTCAAATGTGATTGATATGCCCAAGACACACCGTTCGGAAGCCTCACATTGAATTTGAGCCAATTTCGAGTCGGTGCTTCGCTGGGTGTTTCGAGCACCATATTGTCTTTCAACCAATTCTTTATTCATTCAATATCAATACAAAACTAACTTGTCGTACTTTGGTTGAAGGGTCTCTATTAATATAATTTACTTTATTTCTTCACGGACACTTTGCTATAGAAAGCTCCATAAAAAATACAAGAATCTAGAAGAAAAAACAATAACACAAACAGAAAATTCAAAAACGCAACCATAGTCCTCTTGCAGTATTTAACCACCTTTTCTTCGGTTTTGGCACTACTTGGGGTGAAACTCGTACAAAGGGCCGCCAATGGCCAATATATGATTTATAACTATTAAATCTTTCATTTGCTCGGAGAAAAATGGAGTTGGCTCGGAGAAGACTCGGTGATGACACGGGGGCGATTCTGACCTAGTTTTAGATAGTTTTGCATGTGTCTTTGGACATATATGGCATCAAATGGTCTAAAATGTGATTGATATGCCCAAGACACACCGTTAGGAAACCCCACATTGAATTTGAGCCAATTCCGAATCGGTGCTTCACTGGGTGTTTCGAGCACCATATTGTCTTTCATCCAATTCTTTATTCATTAAATATCAATACAAAACTAACTTGTCGTACTTTGGTTGAAGGGTCTCTATTAATATAATTTACTTTATTTATTAACGGACACTTTGCTATAGAAAGCTCCATAAAACATACAAAAATCTAGAAAAAAAAACAATAACACAAACAGAAAATTCAATAAGGCAACCATAGTCCTCTTGCAGTATTTAACCACCTTTTCTTCGGTTTTGGCACCACTTGGGGTGAAACTCGTATAAAGGGCCGCCAATGGCCAATATATGATTTATAACTATTAAATCTTTCATTTGCTCGGAGAAAAATCGAGTTGGCTCGGAGAAGAGTCGGTGATGACACGGGGGCGATTCTGACCTAGTTTTAGATAGTTATTGCATGTGTCTTTGGACATATATGGCATCAAATGGTCTAAAATGTGATTGATATGCCCAAGACACACCGTTAGGAAACCCCACATTGAATTTGAGCCAATTCCGAATCGGTGCTTCGCTGGGTGTTTCGAGCACTATATTGTCTTTCATCCAATTCTTTATTCATTAAATATCAATACAAAACTAACTTGTCGTACTTTGGTTGAAGGGTCTCTATTAATATAATTTACTTTATTTCTTAACGGACACTTTGCTATAGAAAGCTCCATAAAAAATACAAGAATCTAGAAGAAAAAACAATAACACAAACAGAAAATTCAAAAAGGCAACCATAGTCCTCTTCCAGTATTTAACCACCTTTTCTTCGGTTTTGGCACTACTTGGGGTGAATCTCGTACAAAGGGCCGCCAATTACCAATTTATGATTTATAACTATTAAATCTTTCATTTGCTCGGAGAAAAATCGAGTTGGCTCGGAGAAGATTCGGTGATGACACGGGGGTGATTCCGACCTAGTTTTAGATAGTTTTGCATGTGTCTTTGGACAAAAATGGCATCAAATGGTCTAAAATGTGATTGATATGCCAAAGACACATCGTTAGGAAACCCCACATTGAATTTGAGCCAATTCCGAATCGGTGCTTCGCTGGGTGTTTCGAGCACCCTATTGTCTTTCATCTAATTCTTTATTCATTAAATATGAATACAAAACTAACTTGTCGTACTTTGGTTGAAGAGTTTATGTTAATATTATTTACTTTATTTCTTAACGGACACTTTGCTATAGAAAGCTCAATAAACAAATACAAGAATCTAGAAGAAAAAACAATAACACAAACACAAAATTCAAAAAGGCAACCATAGTCCCCTTGCATTATTCATCCACCTTTTCTTCGGTTTTGCCACTTCTCGAGGTAAAGCTCGTTAAAAGGGCTGCCAATGGCCAAAATATGATTTCTAACTGTTAACTCTATCATTTGCTCGGAAAATACTCGAGTTTGGTCGGAGAAGACTCCATGATGACACGTCGGCGATTCCGAACTACTTTTAGAGAGTTCTGCATGTGTCTTTGGACATATGTGGCATCAAATAGTCTCAAATGTGATTGATATGCCAAAGACACACCGTTCGGAAGCCTCACATTGAATTTGAGCCAATTTCGAGTCGGTGCTTCGCTGGGTGTTTCGAGCACCATATTGTCTTTCAACCAATTCTTTATTCATTCAATCTCAATACAAGACTAACTTGTCGTACTTTGGTTGAAGGGTCTCTGTTAATATAATTTACTTTATTTCTTAACGGACACTTTGATGTAGAAAGCTCCATAAAAAATACAAGAATCTAGAAGAAAAAACAATAACACAAACAGAAAATTCAAAAAGCCAACCATAGTCCTCTTGTAGTATTCAAGCACCTTTTCTTCGGTTTTGGCACTACTTGGGGTGAAACTCGAACAAAGGGCCGCGAATGGCAAAAATATAATTTATAACTATTAAATTATCATTTGTTCGGAAAAAACTCGAGTTTGCTCGGAGAAGACTCGGTGATGACACGGGGGCGATTCCGAGCTAGTTTTAAAGAGTTTTGCATGTGTCTTTGGACTTATGTGGCATCAAATGGTCTCAAATGTGATTGATATGCCCAAGACACACCTTTCGGAAGCCTCACATTGAATTTGAGCCAATTCCGAGTCGGTGCTTCGCTGGGTGTTTCGAGCACCATAGTGTCTTTGCACCAATTCTTCAATTATTCAATATCAATACAAAACTAAATCGTCGTACTTTGGTTGAAGGGTTTCTTTTAATATTATTTACTTTATTTCTTAACGGACGCTTTGATATAGAATGCTCAATAAAAAATAGAAGAATCTAGAAGGAAAAACAATAACACAAACACAAAATTCAAAAAGGCAACCATAGTCCTCTTCCATTATTCATCCACCTTTTCTTCGGTTTTGCCACTTCTCGAGGTAAAGCTCGTTCAAAGGGCAGCCAATGGCCAAAATATGATTTCTAACTGTTAACCCTATCATTTGCTCGGAAAAAACTCGAGTTTGGTCGGAGAAGACTCCGTGATGTAACGACGGCGATTCCGAGCAACTTTTTGAGAGTTTTGCATGTGTCTTTGGACATATGTGGCATCAAATAGTCTCAAATGTGATTGATATGCCCAAGACACACCGTTCGGAAGCCTCACATTGAATTTGAGCCAATTTCGAGTCGGTGCTTCGCTGGGTGTTTCGAGCACCATATTGTCTTTCATCCAATTCTTTATTCATTAAATATCAATACAAAAGTAACTTGTCGTATTTTGGTTGAAGGGTCTCTATTAATATAATTTACTTGATTTCTTAACAGACACTTTGCTATAGAAAGCTCCATAAAAAATACAAGAATCTAGAAGAAAAAACAATAACACAAACAGAAAATTCAAAAAGGCAACCATAGTCCCTTTGCAGTATTTAACCACCTTTTCTACGGTTTTGACACTACTTTGGGTGAAACTCGTACAAAGGGCCGCCAATGGCCAATATATGATTTACAACTATTAAATCTTTCATTTGCTCGGAGAAAAATCGAGTTGGCTCGGAGAAGACTCGGTGATGACACGGGGGCGAACCTGACCTCGTTTTAGATAGTTTTGCATGTGTCTTTGGACATATATGACATCAAATGGTCTAAAATGTGATTGATACGCCCAAGACACACCGTTAGGAAACCCCACATTGAATTTGAGCCAATTCCGAATCGGTGCTTCGCTGGGTGTTTGAGCACCATATTGTCTTTCATCCAATTCTTTATTCATTAAATATCAATACAAAACTAACTTGTCGTATTTTGGTTGAAGGGTCTCTATTAATATAATTTACTTGATTTCTTAACGGACACTTTGCTATATAAGCTTCATAAAAAATACAAGAATCTAGAAGAAAAAACAATAACACAAACAAAAAATTCAAAAAGGCAACCATAGTCCTCTTGCAGTATTTAACCACCTTTTCTTCGGTTTTGGCACCACTTGGGATGAAACTCGTACAAAGGGCCGCCAATGGCCAATATATGATTTATAAGTATTAAATCTTTCATTTGCCCGGAGAAAAATCGAGTTGGCTCGGAGAAGAGTCGGTGATGACCTGGGGGCGATTCTGACCTAGTTTTAGATAGTTATTGCATGTGTCTTTGGACATATATGGCATCAAATGGTCTAAAATGTGATTGATATGCCCAAGACACACCGTTAGGAAACCCCACATTGAATTTGAGCCAATTCCGAATCGGTGCTTCGCTGGGTGTTTCGAGCACCATATTGTATTTCATCCAATTCTTTATTCATTAAATATCAATACAAAACTAACTTGTCGTACTTTGGTTGAAGGGTCTCTATTAATATAATTTACTTTATTTCTTAACGGACACTTTGCTATAGAAAGCTCCATAAAAAATACAAGAATCTCGAAGAAAAAACAATAACACAAACAGAAAATTCAAAAAGGCAACCATAGTCCTCTTGCAGTATTTAACCACCTTTTCTTCGGTTTTGGCACGACTTGGGGTGAAACTCGTTCAAAGGGCCGCCAATTAAGAATTTATGATTTATAACTATTAAATCTTTCATTTGCTCGGAGAAAAATCGAGTTGGCTCGGAGAAGATTCGGTGATGACACGGGGGCGATTCCGACCTAGTTTTTGATAGTTTTGCATGTGTCTTTGGACATATATGGCATCAAATGGTCTAAAATGTGATTGATATGCCAAGGACACATCGTTAGGAAACCCCACATTGCATTTGAGCCAATTCCGAATCGGTGCTTCGCTGGGTGTTTCGAGCACCCTATTGTCTTTCATCCAATTCTTTATTCATTCAATCTCAATACAAGACTAACTTGTGGAAAATACTCGAGTTTGGTCGGAGAAGACTCCATGATGACACGTCGGCGATTCCGAACTACTTTTAGAGAGTTTTGCATGTGTCTTTGGACATATGTGGCATCAAATAGTCTCAAATGTGATTGATATGCCAAAGACACACCGTTCGGAAGCCTCACATTGAATTTGAGCCAATTTCGAGTCGGTGCTTCGCTGGGTGTTTCGAGCACCATATTGTCTTTCAACCAATTCTTTATTCATTCAATCTCAATACAAGACTAACTTGTCGTACTTTGGTTGAAGGGTCTCTGTTAATATAATTTACTTTATTTCTTAACGGACACTTTGATGTAGAAAGCTCCATAAAAAATACAAGAATCTAGAAGAAAAAACAATAACACAAACAGAAAATTCAAAAAGCCAACCGTAGTCCTCTTGTAGTATTCAAGCACCTTTTCTTCGGTTTTGGCACTACTTGGGGTGAAACTCGAACAAAGGGCCGCCAATGGCCAAAATATAATTTATAACTATTAAATTATCATTTGTTCGGAAAAAACTCGAGTTTGCTCGGAGAAGACTCGGTGATGACACGGGGGCGATTCCGAGATAGTTTTAAAGAGTTTTGCATGTGTCTTTGGACTTCTGTGGCATCAAATGGTCTCAAATGTGATTGATATGCCCAAGACACACCTTTCGGAAGCCTCACATTGAATTTGAGCCAATTCCGAGTCGGTGCTTCGCTGGGTGTTTCGAGCACCATAGTGTCTTTGCACCAATTCTTCAATTATTCAATATCAATACAAAACTAAATCGTCGTACTTTGGTTGAAGGGTTTCTTTTAATATTATTTACTTTATTTCTTAACGGACGCTTTGCTATAGAAAGCTCAATAAAAAATAGAAGAATCTAGAAGAAAAAACAATAACACAAACAGAAAATTCAAAAAGGCAACCATAGTCCCTTTGCAGTATTTAACCACCTTTTCTACGGTTTTGACACTACTTTGGGTGAAACTCGTACAAAGGGCCGCCAATGGCCAATATATGATTTATAACTATTAAATCTTTCATTTGCTCGGAGAAAAATCGAGTTGGCTCGGAGAAGACTCGGTGATGACACGGGGGCGAACCTGACCTCGTTTTAGATAGTTTTGCATGTGTCTTTGGACATATATGACATCAAATGGTCTAAAATGTGATTGATACGCCCAAGACACACCGTTAGGAAACCCCACATTGAATTTGAGCCAATTCCGAATCGGTGCTTCGCTGGGTGTTTGAGCACCATATTGTCTTTCATCCAATTCTTTATTCATTAAATATCAATACAAAACTAACTTGTCGTATTTTGGTTGAAGGGTCTCTATTAATATAATTTACTTGATTTCTTAACGGACACTATGCTATATAAGCTTCATAAAAAATACAAGAATCTAGAAGAAAAAACAATAACACAAACAGAAAATTCAAAAAGGCAACCATAGTCCTCTTGCAGTATTTAACCACCTTTTCTTCGGTTTTGGCACCACTTGGGATGAAACTCGTACAAAGGGCCGCCAATGGCCAATATATGATTTATAAGTATTAAATCTTTCATTTGCTCGGAGAAAAATCGAGTTGGCTCGGAGAAGAGTCGGTGATGACCTGGGGGCGATTCTGACCTAGTTTTAGATAGTTATTGCATGTGTCTTTGGACATATATGGCATCAAATGGTCTAAAATGTGATTGATATGCCCAAGACACACCGTTAGGAAACCCCACATTGAATTTGAGCCAATTCCGAATCGGTGCTTCGCTGGGTGTTTCGAGCACCATATTGTATTTCATCCAATTCTTTATTCATTAAATATCAATACAAAACTAACTTGTCGTACTTTGGTTGAAGGGTCTCTATTAATATAATTTACTTTATTTCTTAACGGACACTTTGCTATAGAAAGCTCCATAAAAAATACAAGAATCTCGAAGAAAAAACAATAACACAAACAGAAAATTCAAAAAGGCAACCATAGTCCTCGTGCAGTATTTAACCACCTTTTCTTCGGTTTTGGCACTACTTGGGGTGAAACTCGTTCAAAGGGCCGCCAATTAAGAATTTATGATTTATAACTATTAAATCTTTCATTTGCTCGGAGAAAAATCGAGTTGGCTCGGAGAAGATTCGGTGATGACACGGGGGCGATTCCGACCTAGTTTTTGATAGTTTTGCATGTGTCTTTGGACATATATGGCATCAAATGGTCTAAAATGTGATTGATATGCCAAGGACACATCGTTAGGAAACCCCACATTGCATTTGAGCCAATTCCGAATCGGTGCTTCGCTGGGTGTTTCGAGCACCCTATTGTCTTTCATCCAATTCTTTATTCATTCAATCTCAATACAAGACTAACTTGTGGAAAATACTCGAGTTTGGTCGGAGAAGACTCCATGATGACACGTCGGCGATTCCGAACTACTTTTAGAGAGTTTTGCATGTGTCTTTGGACATATGTGGCATCAAATAGTCTCAAATGTGATTGATATGCCAAAGACACACCGTTCGGAAGCCTCACATTGAATTTGAGCCAATTTCGAGTCGGTGCTTCGCTGGGTGTTTCGAGCACCATATTGTCTTTCAACCAATTCTTTATTCATTCAATCTCAATACAAGACTAACTTGTCGTACTTTGGTTGAAGGGTCTCTGTTAATATAATTTACTTTATTTCTTAACGGACACTTTGATGTAGAAAGCTCCATAAAAAATACAAGAATCTAGAAGAAAAAACAATAACACAAACAGAAAATTCAAAAAGCCAACCGTAGTCCTCTTGTAGTATTCAAGCACCTTTTCTTCGGTTTTGGCACTACTTGGGGTGAAACTCGAACAAAGGGCCGCCAATGGCAAAAATATAATTTATAACTATTAAATTATCATTTGTTCGGAAAAAACTCGAGTTTGCTCGGAGAAGACTCGGTGATGACACGGGGGCGATTCCGAGATAGTTTTAAAGAGTTTTGCATGTGTCTTTGGACTTCTGTGGCATCAAATGGTCTCAAATGTGATTGATATGCCCAAGACACACCTTTCGGAAGCCTCACATTGAATTTGAGCCAATTCCGAGTCGGTGCTTCGCTGGGTGTTTCGAGCACCATAGTGTCTTTGCACCAATTCTTCAATTATTCAATATCAATACAAAACTAAATCGTCGTACTTTGGTTGAAGGGTTTCTTTTAATATTATTTACTTTATTTCTTAACGGACGCTTTGCTATAGAAAGCTCAATAAAAAATAGAAGAATCTAGAAGAAAAAACAATAACACAAACAGAAAATTCAAAAAGGCAACCATAGTCCCTTTGCAGTATTTAACCACCTTTTCTACGGTTTTGACACTACTTTGGGTGAAACTCGTACAAAGGGCCGCCAATGGCCAATATATGATTTATAACTATTAAATCTTTCATTTGCTCGGAGAAAAATCGAGTTTTCTCGGAGAAGACTCGGTGATGACACGGGGGCGAACCTGACCTCGTTTTAGATAGTTTTGCATGTGTCTTTGGACATATATGACATCAAATGGTCTAAAATGTGATTGATACGCCCAAGACACACCGTTAGGAAACCCCACATTGAATTTGAGCCAATTCCGAATCGGTGCTTCGCTGGGTGTTTGAGCACCATATTGTCTTTCATCCAATTCTTTATTCATTAAATATCAATACAAAACTAACTTGTCGTATTTTGGTTGAAGGGTCTCTATTAATATAATTTACTTGATTTCTTAACGGACACTTTGCTATATAAGCTTCATAAAAAATACAAGAATCTAGAAGAAAAAACAATAACACAAACAGAAAATTCAAAAAGGCAACCATAGTCCTCTTGCAGTATTTAACCACCTTTTCTTCGGTTTTGGCACCACTTGGGATGAAACTCGTACAAAGGGCCGCCAATGGCCAATATATGATTTATAAGTATTAAATCTTTCATTTGCTCGGAGAAAAATCGAGTTGGCTCGGAGAAGAGTCGGTGATGACCTGGGGGCGATTCTGACCTAGTTTTAGATAGTTATTGCATGTGTCTTTGGACATATATGGCATCAAATGGTCTAAAATGTGATTGATATGCCCAAGACACACCGTTAGGAAACCCCACATTGAATTTGAGCCAATTCCGAATCGGTGCTTCGCTGGGTGTTTCGAGCACCATATTGTATTTCATCCAATTCTTTATTCATTAAATATCAATACAAAACTAACTTGTCGTACTTTGGTTGAAGGGTCTCTATTAATATAATTTACTTTATTTCTTAACGGACACTTTGCTATAGAAAGCTCCATAAAAAATACAAGAATCTCGAAGAAAAAACAATAACACAAACAGAAAATTCAAAAAGGCAACCATAGTCCTCTTGCAGTATTTAACCACCTTTTCTTCGGTTTTGGCACTACTTGGGGTGAAACTCGTTCAAAGGGCCGCCAATTAAGAATTTATGATTTATAACTATTAAATCTTTCATTTGCTCGGAGAAAAATCGAGTTGGCTCGGAGAAGATTCGGTGATGACACGGGGGCGATTCCGACCTAGTTTTTGATAGTTTTGCATGTGTCTTTGGACATATATGGCATCAAATGGTCTAAAATGTGATTGATATGCCAAGGACACATCGTTAGGAAACCCCACATTGCATTTGAGCCAATTCCGAATCGGTGCTTCGCTGGGTGTTTCGAGCACCCTATTGTCTTTCATCCAATTCTTTATTCATTCAATCTCAATACAAGACTAACTTGTGGAAAATACTCGAGTTTGGTCGGAGAAGACTCCATGATGACACGTCGGCGATTCCGAACTACTTTTAGAGAGTTTTGCATGTGTCTTTGGACATATGTGGCATCAAATAGTCTCAAATGTGATTGATATGCCAAAGACACACCGTTCGGAAGCCTCACATTGAATTTGAGCCAATTTCGAGTCGGTGCTTCGCTGGGTGTTTCGAGCACCATATTGTCTTTCAACCAATTCTTTATTCATTCAATCTCAATACAAGACTAACTTGTCGTACTTTGGTTGAAGGGTCTCTGTTAATATAATTTACTTTATTTCTTAACGGACACTTTGATGTAGAAAGCTCCATAAAAAATACAAGAATCTAGAAGAAAAAACAATAACACAAACAGAAAATTCAAAAAGCCAACCGTAGTCCTCTTGTAGTATTCAAGCACCTTTTCTTCGGTTTTGGCACTACTTGGGGTGAAACTCGAACAAAGGGCCGCCAATGGCAAAAATATAATTTATAACTATTAAATTATCATTTGTTCGGAAAAAACTCGAGTTTGCTCGGAGAAGACTCGGTGATGACACGGGGGCGATTCCGAGATAGTTTTAAAGAGTTTTGCATGTGTCTTTGGACTTCTGTGGCATCAAATGGTCTCAAATGTGATTGATATGCCCAAGACACACCTTTCGGAAGCCTCACATTGAATTTGAGCCAATTCCGAGTCGGTGCTTCGCTGGGTGTTTCGAGCACCATAGTGTCTTTGCACCAATTGTTCAATTATTCAATATCAATACAAAACTAAATCGTCGTACTTTGGTTGAAGGGTTTCTTTTAATATTATTTACTTTATTTCTTAACGGACGCTTTGCTATAGAAAGCTCAATAAAAAATAGAAGAATCTAGAAGAAAAAACAATAACACAAACAGAAAATTCAAAAAGGCAACCATAGTCCCTTTGCAGTATTTAACCACCTTTTCTACGGTTTTGACACTACTTTGGGTGAAACTCGTACAAAGGGCCGCCAATGGCCAATATATGATTTATAACTATTAAATCTTTCATTTGCTCGGAGAAAAATCGAGTTGGCTCGGAGAAGACTCGGTGATGACACGGGGGCGAACCTGACCTCGTTTTAGATAGTTTTGCATGTGTCTTTGGACATATATGACATCAAATGGTCTAAAATGTGATTGATACGCCCAAGACACACCGTTAGGAAACCCCACATTGAATTTGAGCCAATTCCGAATCGGTGCTTCGCTGGGTGTTTGAGCACCATATTGTCTTTCATCCAATTCTTTATTCATTAAATATCAATACAAAACTAACTTGTCGTATTTTGGTTGAAGGGTCTCTATTAATATAATTTACTTGATTTCTTAACGGACACTTTGCTATATAAGCTTCATAAAAAATACAAGAATCTAGAAGAAAAAACAATAACACAAACAGAAAATTCAAAAAGGCAACCATAGTCCTCTTGCAGTATTTAACCACCTTTTCTTCGGTTTTGGCACCACTTGGGATGAAACTCGTACAAAGGGCCGCCAATGGCCAATATATGATTTATAAGTATTAAATCTTTCATTTGCTCGGAGAAAAATCGAGTTGGCTCGGAGAAGAGTCGGTGATGACCTGGGGGCGATTCTGACCTAGTTTTAGATAGTTATTGCATGTGTCTTTGGACATATATGGCATCAAATGGTCTAAAATGTGATTGATATGCCCAAGACACACCGTTAGGAAACCCCACATTGAATTTGAGCCAATTCCGAATCGGTGCTTCGCTGGGTGTTTCGAGCACCATATTGTATTTCATCCAATTCTTTATTCATTAAATATCAATACAAAACTAACTTGTCGTACTTTGGTTGAAGGGTCTCTATTAATATAATTTACTTTATTTCTTAACGGACACTTTGCTATAGAAAGCTCCATAAAAAATACAAGAATCTCGAAGAAAAAACAATAACACAAACAGAAAATTCAAAAAGGCAACCATAGTCCTCTTGCAGTATTTAACCACCTTTTCTTCGGTTTTGGCACTACTTGGGGTGAAACTCGTTCAAAGGGCCGCCAATTAAGAATTTATGATTTATAACTATTAAATCTTTCATTTGCTCGGAGAAAAATCGAGTTGGCTCGGAGAAGATTCGGTGATGACACGGGGGCGATTCCGACCTAGTTTTTCATAGTTTTGCATGTGTCTTTGGACATATATGGCATCAAATGGTCTAAAATGTGATTGATATGCCAAGGACACATCGTTAGGAAACCCCACATTGCATTTGAGCCAATTCCGAATCGGTGCTTCGCTGGGTGTTTCGAGCACCCTATTGTCTTTCATCCAATTCTTTATTCATTCAATCTCAATACAAGACTAACTTGTGGAAAATACTCGAGTTTGGTCGGAGAAGACTCCATGATGACACGTCGGCGATTCCGAACTACTTTTAGAGAGTTTTGCATGTGTCTTTGGACATATGTGGCATCAAATAGTCTCAAATGTGATTGATATGCCAAAGACACACCGTTCGGAAGCCTCACATTGAATTTGAGCCAATTTCGAGTCGGTGCTTCGCTGGGTGTTTCGAGCACCATATTGTCTTTCAACCAATTCTTTATTCATTCAATCTCAATACAAGACTAACTTGTCGTACTTTGGTTGAAGGGTCTCTGTTAATATAATTTACTTTATTTCTTAACGGACACTTTGATGTAGAAAGCTCCATAAAAAATACAAGAATCTAGAAGAAAAAACAATAACACAAACAGAAAATTCAAAAAGCCAACCATAGTCCTCTTGTAGTATTCAAGCACCTTTTCTTCGGTTTTGGCACTACTTGGGGTGAAACTCGAACAAAGGGCCGCCAATGGCAAAAATATAATTTATAACTATTAAATTATCATTTGTTCGGAAAAAACTCGAGTTTGCTCGGAGAAGACTCGGTGATGACACGGGGGCGATTCCGAGATAGTTTTAAAGAGTTTTGCATGTGTCTTTGGACTTCTGTGGCATCAAATGGTCTCAAATGTGATTGATATGCCCAAGACACACCTTTCGGAAGCCTCACATTGAATTTGAGCCAATTCCGAGTCGGTGCTTCGCTGGGTGTTTCAAGCACCATAGTGTCTTTGCACCAATTCTTCAATTATTCAATATCAATACAAAACTAAATCGTCGTACTTTGGTTGAAGGGTTTCTTTTAATATTATTTACTTTATTTCTTAACGGACGCTTTGCTATAGAAAGCTCAATAAAAAATAGAAAAATCTAGAAGAAAAAACAATAACACAAACACAAAATTCAAAAAGGCAACCATAGTCCTCTTCCATTATTCATCCACCTTTTCTTCGGTTTTGCCACTTCTCGAGGTAAAGCTCGTTCAAAGGGCTGCCAATGGCCAAAATATGATTTCTAACTGTTAACTCTATCATTTGCTCGGAAAAAACTCGAGTTTGGTCGGAGAAGACTCCGTCATGACACGACGGCGATTCCGAGCAACTTTTTGAGAGTTTTGCATGTGTCTTTGGACATATGTGGCATCAAATAGTCTCAAATGTGATTGATATGCCCAAGACACACCGTTCGGAAGCCTCACATTGAATTTGAACCAATTTCGAGTCGGTGCTTCGCTGGTTCTTTCGAGCACCATATTGTCTTTCATCCAATTCTTTATTCATTAAATATCAATACAAAACTAACTTGTCGTATTTCTGTTGAAGGGTCTCTATTAATATAATTTACTTGATTTCTTAACGGACACTTTGCTATATAAGCTTCATAAAAAATACAAGAATCTAGAAGAAAAAACAATAACACAAACAGAAAATTCAAAAAGGCAACCATAGTCCCTTTGCAGTATTTAACCACCTTTTCTTCGGTTTTGGCACTACTTTGGGTGAAACTCGTACAAAGGGCCGCCAATGGCCAATTTATGATTTATAACTATTAAATCTTTCATTTGCTCGGAGAAAAATCGAGTTGGCTCGGAGAAGACTCGGTGATGACTCGGGGGCGAACCTGACCTCGTTTTAGATAGTTTTGCATGTGTCTTTGGACATATATGACATCAAATGGTCTAAAATGTGATTGATACGCCCAAGACACACCGTTAGGAAACCCCACATTGAATTTGAGCCAATTCCGAATCGGTGCTTCGCTGGGTGTTTTGAGCACCATATTGTCTTTCATCCAATTCTTTATTCATTAAATATCAATACAAAACTAACTTGTCGTATTTTGGTTGAAGGGTCTCTATTAATATAATTTACTTGATTTCTTAACGGACACTTTGCTATATAAGCTTCATAAAAAATACAAGAATCTAGAAGAAAAAACAATAACACAAACAGAAAATTCAAAAAGGCAACCATAGTCCTCTTGCAGTATTTAACCACCTTTTCTTCGGTTTTGGCACCACTTGTGGTGAAACTCGTACAAAGGGCCGCCAATGGACAATATATGATTTATAACTATTAAATCTTTCATTTGCTCGGAGAAAAATCGAGTTGGCTCGGAGAAGAGTCGGTGATGACCTGGGGGCGATTCTGACCTAGTTTTAGATAGTTATTGCATGTGTCTTTGGACATATATGGCATCAAATGGTCTAAAATGTGATTGATATGCCCAAGACACACCGTTAGGAAACCCCACATTGAATTTGAGCCAATTCCGAATCGGTGCTTCGCTGGGTGTTTCGAGCACCATATTGTCTTTCATCCAATTCTTTATTCATTAAATATCAATACAAAACTAACTTGTCGTACTTTGGTTGAAGGGTCTCTATTAATATAATTTACTTTATTTATTAACGGACACTTTGCTATAGAAAGCTCCATAAAAAATACAAGAATCTAGAAGAAAAAACAATAACACAAACAGAAAATTCAAAAAGGCAACCATAGTCCTCTTGCAGTATTTAACCACCTTTTCTTCGGTTTTGGCACTAATTGGGGTGAAACTCGTACAAAGGGCCGCCAATTAAGAATTTATGATTTATAACTATTAAATCTTTCATTTGCTCGGAGAAAAATCGAGTTGGCTCGGAGAAGATTCGGTGATGACACGGGGGCGATTCCGACCTAGTTTTTGATAGTTTTGCATGTGTCTTTGGACATATATGGCATCAAATGGTCTAAAATGTGATTGATATGCCAAAGACACATCGTTAGGAAACCCCACATTGAATTTGAGCCAATTCCGAATCGGTGCTTCGCTGGGTGTTTCGAGCACCCTATTGTCTTTCATCCAATTCTTTATTCATTAAATATGAATACAAAACTAACTTGTCGTACTTTGGTTGAAGGGTCTCTGTTAATATAATTTACTTTATTTCTTAACGGACACTTTGATGTAGAAAGCTCCATAAAAAATACAAGAATCTAGAAGAAAAAACAATAACACAAACAGAAAATTCAAAAAGCCAACCATAGTCCTCTTGTAGTATTCAAGCACCTTTTCTTCGGTTTTGGCACTACATGGGGTGAAACTCGAACAAAGGGCCGCCAATGGCAAAAATATAATTTATAACTACTAAATTATCATTTGTTCGGAAAAAACTCGAATTTGCTCGGAGAAGACTCGGTGATGACACGGGGGCGATTCTGAGCTAGTTTTAAAGAGTTTTGCATGTGTCTTTGGACATATGTATCATCAAATAGTCTCAAATGTGATTGGTATGCCCAAGACACACCGTTCGGAATCCTCACATTGAATTTGAGCCAATTCCGAGTCGGTGCTTCGCTGGGTGTTTCGAGCACCATATTGTCTTTCAACCAATTCTTTATTCATTCAATCTCAATACAAAACTAACTTGTCGTACTTTGGTTGAAGAATCTCTATTAATATAATTTACTTCTTTTCTTAACGGACACTTTGCTATAGAAAGCTCCATAAAAGATTCAAGAATCTAGAAGAAAAAACAATAACACAAACATAAATTTCAAAAAGGCAACCATAGTCCTCTTGCAGTATTCAACCACCTTTTCTTCGGTTTTGGCACTACTTGGGGTGAAACTCGTACAAAGGGCCGCCAATGGCCAATATATGATTTATAATTATTAAATCTATAATTTGCCCGGAGAAAGATCGAGTTGGCTCGGAGTAGACTCGGTGATGACACGGGGGCGATTTTGACCTAGTTTTAGATAGTTTTGCATGTGTCTTTGGACATATGTGGCATCAAATGGTCTAAAATGTAATTGATATGCCCAAGACACACCTTTCGGAAGCCTCACATTGAATTTGAGCCAATTCCGACTGGGTGCTTCGCTGGGTGTTTCGAGCACCATAGTGTCTTTGCACCAATTATTCAATTATTCAATATCAATACAAAACTAACTCGTCGTACTTTGGTTGAAGGGTTTCTTTTAATATTATTTACTTTATTTCTTAACGGACGCTTTGCTACAGAAAGCTCAATAAAAAATACAAGAATCTAGAAGAACAAAAAATAACACAAACACAAAATTCAAAAACGCAACCATAATCCTCTTGCATTATTCATCCACCGTTTCTTCGGTTTTGCCACTTCTCGAGGTAAAGCTCGTTCAAAGGGCTGACAATGGCCAAAATATGATTTCTAACTGTTAACTTTATCATTTGCTCGGAAAAAACTTGAGTTTGGTCGGAGCAGACTTCGTGATGACACGGTGGCGATTCCGAATTACTTTTAGAGATTTTTGCATGTGTCTTTGGACATATGTGGCATCAAATAGTCTCAAATGTGATTGATATGCCCAAGACACACCGTTCGGAAGCCTCACATTGAATTTGAGCTAATTCCGAGTCGATGGTTTGCTGGGTGTTTCGAGCACCATATTGTCTTTCAACCAATTTTTTATTCATTCAATCTCAATACAAAACTAACTTGTCGTACTATGGTTGAAGGGTCTCCATTAATATAATTTACTTTAATTCTTAACGGATACTTTGCTATAGAAAGCTTCATAAGAAATACAAGAATCTAGAAGAGAAAACAATAACACAAACAGATAATTCAAAAAGGCAACCATAGTTCTCTTGTAGTACTCAACCACCTTTTATTCGGTTTTGGCACTACTTGGGGTGAAACTCGTTCAAAGGGCCGGCAATGGCAAAAATATAATTTATAACTATTGAATTATCATTTCTTCGGAAAAAACTCGAGTTTGCTCGGAGAAGACTCGGTGATGACACGGGGGCGATTCCGAGCTAGTTTTAAAGAGTTTTCCATGTGTCTTTGGACTTATGTGGCATCAAATGGTCTCAAATGTGATTGATATGCCCAAGACACACCGTTAGGAAACCCCACAAAGAATTTGAGCCGATTCCGAATCGGTGCTTCGCTGGGTGTTTCGAGCACCATAGTATATTTGCACCAATTCTTTATTCATTCCATATCAATACAAAACTAACTTATCGTATTTTGGTTGAAGGGTCTCTTTTAATTTTATTTACTTTACTTCTTAACGGACACTTTGTTATTGAAAGCTCAATAAAATATACAAGAATGTAGAAGAAAAAAAAAAACACAAACACAAAATTCAAAAAGCCAAGCATAGTCCTCTTGTACTATTCAACCACCTTTTCTTCGGTTTTGGCACTACTTTGGGTGAAACTCGTACAAAGGGCCGCCAATGGAAAAAATATAATTCATAACTATTAAATTATCATTTGTTCGGAAAAAACTCGAGTTTGCTCGGAGAAGACTCATTGAAGACACGGGGGCGATTCCGAGCTAGTTTTAAAGAGTTTTGCATGTGTCTTTGGATTTATGTGGCATCAAATGGTCTCAAATGTGATTGATATGCCCAAGACACACCGTTCGGAAGCCTCACATTGAATTTGAGCCAATTCTGAGTCGGTGCTTCGCTGGGTTTTTCGAGCACCATAGTGTCTTTGCACCAATTCTTCAATTATTCAATATCAATACAAAACTAACTCGTCATACTTTGGTTGAAGGGTTTCTTTTAATATTATTTAATTTATTTCTTAACGGACGCTTTGCTGTAGAAAGCTCAATAAAAAATACAAGAATCTAGAAGAAAAAAAAATAACACAAACACAAAATTCAAAAAGGCAACCACTGTCCTCTTGCATTATTCATCCACCTTTTCTTCGGTTTTGCCACTTCTCGAGGTAAAGCTCGTTCAAAGGGCTGCCAATGGCCAAAATATGATTTCCAACTGTTAACTCTATTATTTGCTCAGAAAAAACTAGAGTTTGGTCGGAGAAGAATCCGTGATGACACGGCGGCGATTCCGAGCTACTTTTAGAGAGTTCTGAATGTGTCTTTGGACATATGTGGCATCAAATCGTCTCAAATGTGATTGATATGCCCAAGACACACCGTTCGGAAGCCTTACATTGAATTTGAGCCAATTCTGAGTCGGTGCTTCGCTGGGTGTTTCGAGCACCATATTGTCTTTCAACAAATTCTTTATTCATTCAATCTCAATACAAAAGTAACTTGTCGTACTTTGGTTGAAGGGTCTCTATTAATATAATTTACTTTATTTATTAACGGACACTTTGCAATAGAAAGTTACATAAAAAATACAAGAATCTTGAAGGAAAAACAATAACACAAACAGAAAATTTAAAACGGCAACCAGAGTCCTCTTGTAGTATTCAACCACCTTTTCTTCGGTTTTGGCACTACTTGGGGTGAAACTCGTACAACGGGCCGCCAATGGCAAAAATATAATTTATAACTATTAAATTATCATTTCTTCGGAAAAAACTCGAGTTTGCTCGGAGAAGACTCGGTGATGACACGGGGGCGATTCCGAGCTAGTTTTAAAGAGTTTTGCATGTGTCTATGGACTTATGTGGCATCAAATGGTCTCAAATGTGATTGATATGCCCAAGACACACCGTTCGGAAGCCTTACATTGAATTTCACCCAATCCGAGATGGTGCTTCGCGGCGTGTTTCGAGCACCATAGTGTCTTTGCTTCAATTCTTCAATTGTTCAATATCAATACAAAACTAACTCGTCGTACTTTGGTTGAAGGGTTTCTTTTAATATTATTTACTTTATTTCTTGACGGACGCTTTGGTATAGAAAGCTCAATAAAAAATACAAGAATCTAGAAGAAAAAACCATAACACAAACACAAAATTCAAAAAGGCAACCATAGTCCTTTTGCATTATTCATCCACCTTTTCTTCGGTTTTGCCACTTCTCGAGGTAAAGCTCGTTCAAAGGGCTGCCAATGGCCAAAATATGATTTCTAATTGTTAACTCTATCATTTGCTGGGAAAAAACTCGAGTTTGGTCGGAGAAGAATCCGCGATGACACGGCGGCGATTCCGAGCTACTTTTAGAGAGTTCTGAATGTGTCTTTGGACAAATGTGGCATCAAATATTCTCAAATGTGATTGATATGCCCAAGACACACCGTTCGGAAGCCTCACATTGAATTTGAGCCAATTCCGAGTCGATGGTTCGATAGGTGTTTCGAGCACCATAGTCTTTCAACCAATTCTTTATTCATTCAATGTAACACCCCCAAATTTCCTTTCCTTTTCAAAAACATTTTATCGAGAATCAAAACACAAATTAGGAAATTCAGAGGTGTCACTCCGCACTCGAGTCAAAGACCCGAATGCAAGGAGATTTCAAAAGCCACAATATAATTGTCTAATGGTCTAAAATAGTCTATTACAACCCATTAATTAAAATTACAACAATCCAAAATATGAATTATGAAATAGTCTATGTCTAATAACTACTAGTCTAATTATTGAATCCAACTAATTCTAGTGAGTCGTCGTTCCCGTATGCATCAATCACTCCAAACCTGTGGTGGATTTAAAGCACAAAAACCACAGTTGAAAAAGTCAGTGAAATTGAGTAAGCTAACACCTCAACGTGTAGAAAACCAAAACTCTTACCTTGATTTTGAAAACGTTTTTAGTTTTTTTTTCGAAAACACACTTAGCACATAAACATATAATCATCCAATCATAATTCCAAACCAGTAGTTAAGAGTCATATATCAGAATCCACCATTCAATTCATCACATACTCATAGTATAAGAAACATTCCATAATCCACAATTCCTAGTTAACAATCCACATTCCATAATCCATCGAACATTAATTTGATAATGAGTAAGAAGTTATAAGTCACAATTCATAGTCCACAATCCATAATCCATAATCCATAATCCATAATCCATAATCCTTATTATTTAGAAATGAACTGAATATTTTGCCAATTCATCCTATCAACCATAATCCATAATCCCTAATCCAAGACAACTAGACCTTAAGTGTGCACACCCCCTACTGGGTGTTTTTAACCCAAGTAGAGTAGACTAGAGCCTAACCCTCTTAAAGACCGATGCGGTGGGGTAATTAATAGGAGTCGATGCGACTCAAACATTTGAATAGGAGTTCTTTTGACTCAAGCAAATAAATAGGAGCTCTTTTGGCTCGAATAAATAATTAGGAGTTCTTTTGCTCCGTCTAAGTAACCAATATCTTATCTAGAGAGAGTTGATGATCACAGTTCATATAAAACGATACCAAACCAACATCACAATATAAATTGGCTATGCGCCCACAAACCAAACCAAATCAACCAATTCAATATACATTTAATCTTACCATTCAAAATAACATATTTGTCACAAGTCATGCCATATACCAATATCAATACAATAAATCAACCAAATCAAAATACAACAATCGTATAAACTGAACCGTTCTCCACCTATCATGACACTATGTTTTCATCCAATCACACCATTCACATCTAGCACATAAGTTTGAAAGGTTTTTATAAGTTTAAGAAGGGTTGAGCATGCTAGCTTACCTTATCAAGCAAACGGAAACTCAATAGCACAACAATCACTAGTACTCTTCGTCTACGAACTCAAGCTCTACAATTATACAAACAACATTCTCAAATTAACACTCAATCTTTCTCAACCAACCAACCAACTATATTTCTATATGTTAGTATATATGATCCTATATGCAATGCATGATTATGACAATACCAAATCCAAAACAACAATTACCAATTATTCAATAATTATAATTCTATTTCAATAATTATCCAATAAAACTCAATTAACACCAAAATTATTATAAAAATTCACAAAGGCCTAAAATTAGTTTAAAACAGAATCTAACTTATAAAAATTAACCCTTAATTATTATAATTTAATTATAAAATTATTATACTAATTTATATTATGTTTTATTAATTAAAAACAATGTTTTATTACATAAAATCCCAAAAATTCGAATTAAATTATATAAATCATGAAAATCAGTTTATAATTTGTTAAATTATCAGAATGTCTAAATATTAATTATCATAATTAATTTGGACTAATTAACCTAAATTAGAAACAATTAACCAAATTTTCCCCAATTTGCAATTTTTACAACTTTGAACAAAACCCAATTTAAATCTCAAACTAAATTCAAGAACCCTAACAATTAGATAGTAAGCATACCCAATTCAAGATTTCGATATCAATTGAACAAATTCGACAATTAATCTAATAAATCCCCAAATTCGAAATTAATCAAAATCAACTTAAAACAACCATCAAGATCAATTCTTTATGCATAAAACTAACTCTAATCGATTACCCACTAATCATAACATCTATTAGCACCAATTAAACACAAATTAAAGCATCAAAATCAACGCAAGAATCATGATTTTGAAGAAACGCGAAAACAGGGGAAGCTTGGCGTGACTCACGGTGAGGAGAGAGAAAAGAGGAACAGTGGGAAAGTGGTCGAACAGACGACGTGAACCAGCGGCGGTGTGGCAGCAGAAACCCGAGCTAGACGACGCTCATGCGTGCTTGGCGTGCGGCGAAGAAGAGAGGGCGGGGAAGACGTGCGGCGAGCAGGGGTGAGAAAACAGAGGAGCTCTGTTTTTATAGGGGGAGCGTCGGATTTTCTATTTTTTTTTTTTCCCTTTTTTTTTCTCTTCTTTTTCTGATTTTCTTTTTCCTCTTTCCTTTTGTTTGGGTTGGTTGTTTGATGTTTGGGCCAATATGGTAGTGGGTTAGTTTATTTTGTAGTAATTAGAGATGGTCCAAGTAGAAATAAAAACCCAAATAGAAATCCAAATTTAAAACCCAATCCCGAACTTATTTTCGAAAACGACTCACGAAACAACAATTAAATCCATTCTTCGCTGTAATAAGTTAATTACTAATACTAAAATATTATTATAAAAATATACCGAAATTTCGGGATATTACATTCAATCTCAATACAAAACTAACTTGTCGTCCTTTGGTTGAAGGGTCTCCATTAATATTATTTACTTTATTTCTTAACGGACGCTTTGCTATAGAAAGCTCAATAGAAAATACAAGAATCTAGAAGAAAAAACAATAAACCAAACACAAAATTCAAAAATGCAACCATAGTTCTCTTGCATTATTCATCCACCTTTTCTTCGGTTTTGCCACTTCTCGAGGTAAAGCTCGTTCAAAGGGCTGCCAAGGGCAAAATATGATTTCTAACAGTTAACTCTTTCATTTGCTCGGAAAAAACTCGAGTTTGGTCGGAGAAGACTCCGTGATGACAAGGCGGCAATTCCGAGTTACTTTTAGAGAGTTTTCATGTGTCTTTGGACATATGTGGGATCAAATCGTCTCAAATGTGATTGATATGCCCAAGACACACAGTTCGGAAGCCTCACATTGAATTTGAGCCAATTCCGAGTCGGTGTTTCGCTGGGTGTTTCGAGCACCATAGTGTCTTTGCACCAATTCTTCAATTATTCAATATCAATACAAAACTAACTCGTCGTACTTTGGTTGAAGGGTTTCTTCTAATATTATTTACTTTATTTCTTAACGGACGCTTTGCTATAGAAAGCTCAATAAAAAATACAAGAATCTAGAAGAAAAAACAATAACACAAACACAAAATTCAAAAAGGCAACCATAGTCCTCTTGCATTATTCATCCACGCACCTTTTCTTCAATTTTGCCACTTCTCGAGGTAAAGCTCGTTCAAAGGGCTGCAAATGGCCAAAATATGATTTCTAACAGTTAACTCTATCATTTGCTCGGAAAAAACTCGAGTTTGGTCGGAGATGACTCCGTGATGACCCGGCGGCGATTCCGAGGTACTTTTAGAGAGTTTTGCATGTGTCTTTGGACATATGTGGCATCAAATCGTCTCAAATGTGATTGATATTCCCAAGCCACACCGTTCGGAAGCCTCACATTGAATTTGAGCCAATTTCGAGTCGGTGCTTCGCTGGGTGTTTCGAGCACCATATTGTCTTTCATCCAATTCTTTATTCATTAAATATCAATACAAAACTAACTTGTCGTATTTTGGTTGAAGGGTCTCTATTAATATAATTTAATTGATTTCTTAACAGACACTTTGCTATAGAAAGCTCCATAAAAAATACAATAATCTAGAAGAAAAAACTATAACACAAACAGAAAATTCAAAAAGGCAACCATAGTCCTCTTGCAGTATTCAACCACCTTTTCTTCGGTTTTGGCACTACATGGGGTGAAACTCGTACAAATGGCCGCCAATGGCCAATATATGATTTATAACTATTAAATATATCATTTGCTCGGAGAAAAATCGAGTTTGCTCGGAGAAGACTCGGTGATGACACGGGGGCGATTCTGAGCTAGTTTTAGATAGTTTTGCTTGTGTCTTTGGACATATATGTCATCAAATGGTCTAAAATGTGATTGTTATGCCCAAGACACAACGTTAGGAAACCCCACAAAGAATTTGAGCCAATTCCGAATCGGTGCTTCGATGGGTGTTTCGAGCACCATAGTGTATATGCACCTATTCTTTATTCATACAAAACTAACTTTTCGTATTTTGGTTGAAGGGTCTCTTTTAATTTTATTTACTTTACTTCTTAACTGACACTTTGTTATAGAAAGCTCAATAAAATATACAAGAATCTAGAAGAAAAAACAATAACACAAACATAAAATTCAAAAAGCCAACCATAATCCTCTTGTAGTATTCAACCACCTTTTCTTCGGTTTTGGCACTACTTGGGGTGAAACTCATACAAAGGGCCGCTAATGGCAAAAATATAATTTATAACTATTAAATTATCATTTGTTCGGAAAAAACTCGAGTTCGCTCGTAGAAGACTCGGTGATGACACGGGGGCGATTCCGAGCTAGTTTAAAAGAGTTTTGCATGTGTCTTTGGACTTATGTGGCATCAAATGGTCTCAAATGTGATTGATATGCCCAAGACACACCGTTCGGAAGCCTCACATTGAATTTGAGCCAATTCCGAGTCGGTGATTCGCTGGGTGTTTCGAGCACCATAGTGTCTTTGCACCAATTCTTCAAATATTCAATATCAATACAAAACTAACTCGTCGTACTTTGGTTGAAGGGTTTCTTTTAATATTATTTACTTTATTTCTTAACGGACGCTTTGCTATAGAAAGCTCAATAAAAAATACAAGAATCTAGAAGAAAAAACAATAACACAAACACAAAATTCAAAAAGGCAACCATAGTCCTCTTGCATTATTCATCCACCTTTTCTTCGGTTTTGCCACTTCTCGAGGTAAAGCTCGTTCAAAGGGCTGCCAAGGGCAAAATATGATTTCTAACAGTTAACTCTTTCATTTGCTCGGAAAAAACTCGAGTTTGGTCGGAGAAGACTCCGTGATGACAAGGCGGCAATTCCGAGTTACTTTTAGAGAGTTTTCATGTGTCTTTGGACATATGTGGGATCAAATCGTCTCAAATGTGATTGATATGCCCAAGACACACAGTTCGGAAGCCTCACATTGAATTTGAGCCAATTCCGAGTCGGTGTTTCGCTGGGTGTTTCGAGCACCATAGTGTCTTTGCACCAATTCTTCAATTATTCAATATCAATACAAAACTAACTCGTCGTACTTTGGTTGAAGGGTTTCTTCTAATATTATTTACTTTATTTCTTAACGGACGCTTTGCTATAGAAAGCTCAATAAAAAATACAAGAATCTAGAAGAAAAAACAATAACACAAACACAAAATTCAAAAAGGCAACCATAGTCCTCTTGCATTATTCATCCACGCACCTTTTCTTCAATTTTGCCACTTCTCGAGGTAAAGCTCGTTCAAAGGGCTGCAAATGGCCAAAATATGATTTCTAACAGTTAACTCTATCATTTGCTCGGAAAAAACTCGAGTTTGGTCGGAGATGACTCCGTGATGACCCGGCGGCGATTCCGAGGTACTTTTAGAGAGTTTTGCATGTGTCTTTGGACATATGTGGCATCAAATCGTCTCAAATGTGATTGATATTCCCAAGCCACACCGTTCGGAAGCCTCACATTGAATTTGAGCCAATTTCGAGTCGGTGCTTCGCTGGGTGTTTCGAGCACCATATTGTCTTTCATCCAATTCTTTATTCATTAAATATCAATACAAAACTAACTTGTCGTATTTTGGTTGAAGGGTCTCTATTAATATAATTTAATTGATTTCTTAACAGACACTTTGCTATAGAAAGCTCCATAAAAAATACAATAATCTAGAAGAAAAAACTATAACACAAACAGAAAATTCAAAAAGGCAACCATAGTCCTCTTGCAGTATTCAACCACCTTTTCTTCGGTTTTGGCACTACATGGGGTGAAACTCGTACAAATGGCCGCCAATGGCCAATATATGATTTATAACTATTAAATATATCATTTGCTCGGAGAAAAATCGAGTTTGCTCGGAGAAGACTCGGTGATGACACGGGGGCGATTCTGAGCTAGTTTTAGATAGTTTTGCTTGTGTCTTTGGACATATATGTCATCAAATGGTCTAAAATGTGATTGTTATGCCCAAGACACAACGTTAGGAAACCCCACAAAGAATTTGAGCCAATTCCGAATCGGTGCTTCGATGGGTGTTTCGAGCACCATAGTGTATATGCACCTATTCTTTATTCATACAAAACTAACTTTTCGTATTTTGGTTGAAGGGTCTCTTTTAATTTTATTTACTTTACTTCTTAACTGACACTTTGTTATAGAAAGCTCAATAAAATATACAAGAATCTAGAAGAAAAAACAATAACACAAACATAAAATTCAAAAAGCCAACCATAATCCTCTTGTAGTATTCAACCACCTTTTCTTCGGTTTTGGCACTACTTGGGGTGAAACTCATACAAAGGGCCGCTAATGGCAAAAATATAATTTATAACTATTAAATTATCATTTGTTCGGAAAAAACTCGAGTTCGCTCGTAGAAGACTCGGTGATGACACGGGGGCGATTCCGAGCTAGTTTAAAAGAGTTTTGCATGTGTCTTTGGACTTATGTGGCATCAAATGGTCTCAAATGTGATTGATATGCCCAAGACACACCGTTCGGAAGCCTCACATTGAATTTGAGCCAATTCCGAGTCGGTGATTCGCTGGGTGTTTCGAGCACCATAGTGTCTTTGCACCAATTCTTCAAATATTCAATATCAATACAAAACTAACTCGTCGTACTTTGGTTGAAGGGTTTCTTTTAATATTATTTACTTTATTTCTTAACGGACGCTTTGCTATAGAAAGCTCAATAAAAAATACAAGAATCTAGAAGAAAAAACAATAACACAAACACAAAATTCAAAAAGGCAACCATAGTCCTCTTGCATTATTCATCCACCTTTTCTTCGGTTTTGCCACTTCTCGAGGTAAAGCTCGTTCAAAGGGCTGCCAAGGGCAAAATATGATTTCTAACAGTTAACTCTTTCATTTGCTCGGAAAAAACTCGAGTTTGGTCGGAGAAGACTCCGTGATGACAAGGCGGCAATTCCGAGTTACTTTTAGAGAGTTTTCATGTGTCTTTGGACATATGTGGGATCAAATCGTCTCAAATGTGATTGATATGCCCAAGACACACAGTTCGGAAGCCTCACATTGAATTTGAGCCAATTCCGAGTCGGTGTTTCGCTGGGTGTTTCGAGCACCATAGTGTCTTTGCACCAATTCTTCAATTATTCAATATCAATACAAAACTAACTCGTCGTACTTTGGTTGAAGGGTTTCTTCTAATATTATTTACTTTATTTCTTAACGGACGCTTTGCTATAGAAAGCTCAATAAAAAATACAAGAATCTAGAAGAAAAAACAATAACACAAACACAAAATTCAAAAAGGCAACCATAGTCCTCTTGCATTATTCATCCACGCACCTTTTCTTCAATTTTGCCACTTCTCGAGGTAAAGCTCGTTCAAAGGGCTGCAAATGGCCAAAATATGATTTCTAACAGTTAACTCTATCATTTGCTCGGAAAAAACTCGAGTTTGGTCGGAGATGACTCCGTGATGACCCGGCGGCGATTCCGAGGTACTTTTAGAGAGTTTTGCATGTGTCTTTGGACATATGTGGCATCAAATGGTCTCAAATGTGATTGATATGCCCAAGACACACTGTTCGGAAGCCTCACATTGAATTTGAGCCAATTCCGAGTCGGTGCTTCGCTGAGTGTTTCGAGCACCATAGTGTGTGTGCACCAATTCTTCAATTATTCAATATCAATACAAAACTAACTCGTCGTACTTTGGTTGAAGGTTTTCTTTTAATATTATTAACTTTATTTCTTAACGGACGCTTTGCTATAGAAAGCTCAATAAAAAATACAAGAATCTAGAAGAAAAAACAATAACACAAACACAAAATTCAAAAAGGCAACCATAGTCCTCTTGCATTATTCATCCACCTTTTCTTCGGTGTTGCCACTTCTCGAGGTAAAGCTTGTTCAAAGGGCTGCCAATGGCCAAAATATGATTTCTAACTGTTAACTCTATCATTTGCTCGGGAAAAAAACACGTGTTTGGTCGGAGAAGACTCCGTGATGACACGGCGGCGATTCCGAGCTACTTTTAGAGAGTTCTGAATGTGTCTTTGGATATATGTGGCATCAAATCGTCTCAAATGTGATTGATATGCGCAAGACACACCGTTCGGAAGCCTCACATTGAATTTGAGCCAATTCCGAGTCGGTGCTTCGCTGGGTGTTTCGAGCACCATAGTGTCTTTGCACCAATTCTTCAATTATTCAATATCAATACAAAACTAACTCGTCGTACTTTGGTTGAAGGGTTTCTTTTAATTTTATTTCTTAACGGACGCTTTGCTATAGAAAGCTTATTAAAAAATATAAGAATCTAGAAGAAAAAACAATAACACAAACACAAAATTCAAAAAGGCAACCATAGTCCTCTTGCATTATTCATCCACCTTTTCTTCGGTTTTGCCACTTCTCGAGGTAAAGCTTGTTCAAAGGGCTGCCAATGGCCAAAATATGATTTCTAACTGTTAACTCTATCATTTGCTCGGAAAAAACACGTGTTTGGTCGGAGAAGACTCCGTGATGACACGGCGGCGATTCCGATCTACTTTTAGAGAGTTCTGAATGTGTCTTTGTACATATGTGGCATCAAATCGTCTCAAATGTGATTGATATGCCCAAGACACACCGTTCAGAAGCCTCACATTGAATTTGAGCCAATTCTGAGTCGGTGCTTCGCTGAGTGTTTCGAGCACCATATTGTGTTTGCACCAATTCTTCAATTATTCAGTATCAATACAAAACTAACTCGTCGTACTTTGGTTGAAGGGTTTCTTTTAATATTATTTACTTTATTTCTTAACGGACGCTTTGCTATCACTACGCCAAATAATACATAAGGCACCGGGTGTAAAACAAAATAGACACCGGTTGCAACCGGTGTCTGGACTGCCGGTGTCTTATGTTAAGACACCGGTTATTCTGAAAATAACCGGTGTCAAATATATATCCTGAAAGTCAACACTGGTATACATATGACACCGGTTTTGTGTAAAACCGGTGTCATATGTTGTTGTTATTTTTTTTTATTTTTTTTCTCTGGTGGACATTTGACACCGGTTTTTGTAAAAACCGGTGTCATATATTGTTTTTTTTTTTTTTTTTTCAGTTGGGCTTTAGACACCGGTTTTTTTAAATAACCGGTGTCATATGTTGTTCTTTTTTTTGTTTTTTTTTCCTTCCAGTAGGACATTTGACACCGGTTGTTAAAAAAACCGGTGTCATAGGGTAGACTTTTTTTTTTTTAGTTTGCTTGCTTCTGCTTCTGCCAGGGAATTGGCGACTACAACAATTAGTCGCCAATTCCCACATTACAAATAAACGTACATTACGATTATGCCGTTTCAACGACACCAATTCCCAAAACCTCGACTACAAGAAACCAAGTCGATTCTTTGCTATACAACAATGGAGCTTCAAATTCACTCTATATATAATAAGCATCCATCCAATCTCAATTACTCCATCCACAACATTTCTCCAAAATACAACAATGGAGATCTTTTGCTTTTCCTAGTTTCTAATTTCCTAACTAAAATTTACTAACATTTCTAACTTAATGAGAATCTAAGTGTTTCAAGAAATCAATGTAGATTTGAGCACTTACAAGCAAAACTCGCTAGGTAGTTAGAGATCATCATCGTCTCCTTCTTCATCTCCATCCACAAAGACATATGTAGCCCAAAGATCTCTTATTTCATCCACTTGTTCATTCGTAAATTGCTTGCATCCCTTCACAACATACTAAAACGACAAATTGATGAATTTAGATATCCAAAACTTAAACATTTATAACTTACTATAGGGTGATAGATATATGTTTTGATATTTACCGTAATTGGAATAGTTGTGGCTTTATTTTGGATTATCTCGAACATGTAACGACAAATATAATATCCACAATCGTTACTTCCTAAGGGTTGACGGGGACACTACAAAACAAAATAAAAAATAAATAAGCCCAAATTCGAACGCATAAATAGGATATGAAAAGTATAGTTAATAAACACAAAAAATTCAAACGTACCATTATAGTATGCCATCTCATAAGCGTCGACTTCATATTCAACTTGTTTAGGGGATCCAAAGTCATGATCCTCGTTACGGCGCTAGTTAAATAACATGGTATTCCAATATAATTAAAAGATATAATTAAATAACAGTGGAGTTTAAAGAACAATGGAGTTTAAAAATATATAATATATACATACTCTTGTATTAGATTACGAAGAAATTCGGGTGGTTTCTTACTCCCTCTGGATGGATCTAACCAATACCCCGTTCCTGACGGTGGATGAATCACAGCTAACATCCAATGTGAACTACAAATTATCAAAATAATATAAGTTATGAAATATAAAATAAAAAAATCATCTAGAATTTGTAAAACTAGTTACCTCTCATTATAAGGTGCGAAAAATATCTTTTGCCCGTGTGCACATGTTGTACAAGCAAACGCACTAAAAATATAATTCGCACGATCATCCTCATCATCAACCGGTGTTATAGGTGACAAAAATGCCGGGCATAAAAAACCATACAAACCATCTACACGTGTCCTTTCACAGAACTTTTTCAAATACCTATGACAAAAAACCACAAAAAGAAAGTGTCACATGAATCCATTTACCAATATATATGAGTATCTAAACTAATTATTATTTTTCTTAAACAAATGTATAAAAAGTGACTTACAAGATAAATGCCGTAATGTGAGTAGATTGAATTTGCCATTGATAACACCATTGCTCCATCTCTTCTGGTGTCACAAACAAGTCTTGCATATTATGAAGCACATGATCGGGTACATGCAAAATTTTTCCCTCATCTCCGGTTTTCTTCATGCTTCGAGCTTTCTTACAAAGCCACTTCATCAACACAGTTCTTCTCATATTCATTTTATCTTCCGGTGTTATGAATTCCGAAGAGGATGTTGAAATGGAAGTAGGTGTCGAATTGTTGATTGGTGGTGTGTTTTTCTTATTCGTAGAGTTATCCGTTTCATTCTAAATGATCAAACAAAATAAAACACTTGTTAGAATTTAAATATAAATTAAAGATAATATAAGAATTTCAATAATGAAGTATAAATTACCGTATCAGACAATATATATATGAAAGGAGAAGGCCACAACACATAACCACCAAGGGCCGAAGAGAGAAAACAAGCTTCCGGGGTTGGAACTGGCAATTCGGCATTTGGCACCAAATCTTTAGAGATACTCACTCTACTATAACCGGGATGTACGATGTTATTGTGTAGAGTAAGTACCTCCGAAGCGCCTGACACATACACTTCTCCTAAAGCTACCATCTCTTGTGAATTGCTAGGAAGTGACATTTGACACTTATGCCAACCCTGCATTATTTATAAAGTAATGTAAATTGTTGGTGCAACTATCACAATTAGAAAATATCATTCATTTGAGATAAAGTATGTTGAATTGATTAATAAAGTAAAGTAATATAACAATTATATTAGATACCTGAACCGGCCCTTCACACGTATCTTGAATTGATGAGATCGACGTTTGAGGGATATTACGAGCTTGTCTCGGAGATGAATGGGAAACAGGAGGCTCACGATCATCATTTAAACTCACTTCTTTTCCCTTTCTTAGAACATTAGAATCCTTAGACACTCTATCCTCTTCATTGTTTTCTATTGCTTGCGAATCGTTACTCATCATCGCACTCATCAATTCTTTCATATCAGCTTGACTCGGAGTTTCTCCGGCTACGAAATTGCAAAGTATTTGACTCATCTTGAACATTTGGGATTGCATTGTTCGCACCGTATTCTCTAACTTTACCTCGGACATCTTTTTCGTGGATCTACCAAAAACATTTGACAAATTGCTCATGTTGGTTACACCACGAACACGACCCGGGTGCTCCTCTTTGCCGATTGCACGAGACAATATATCATCTCGATCTTGGGGAACAAACTTTCCTTCTTTCACGGCTTCTTCCAACTCACCCTAAGTGACAATAACAATTTAATTAGAATTAATATGTGAAACGATTTTAAAATAAGTACAATTTCTACCCTTAAAAAAAATAACTTACAATTTCTTTCACCACTTCCTCGTCATACTCGGACATTGCCCCTTTCTTGGATTTATGACCTCTCAACCAAGTCACATGACGTGGTACTTCTTTGATTTGCAACCCTTTAGTGGCATATTCCTCAATCTATTACATTTTTGTGTTAGTAAAAATAAACGATTACTAATTTGTTAATAATAACGGAAAAAATAAAAAAGGTGTATATTTACTTACAATTTCTTCGTTGATCCCAATATATCCTTTCCGAGAGCCAAAGTATTTAGTCTTCTTTTTTGCAGCATTTTCTTTACCATCTTTGCTAAGCGACTAGTTACCGTGAAAAAAACAAACAAAAATTAGAATATTCATTAAAGCTAAGATTTCAATAAAATTATAAAATTATATGTAAACTTACAAGAAACTTTTGATCTTTCAAATGATATTCAATGAAAGCATCCCATTGCTCTTGTGTGATTTGTGGATACTTTCCCGGTGGCTTCGTTACAAGTTCCCTTTCCTTGGTCTTCTTGTCAATTACATACATATACTTAAGATGAAGTTTGGTCTTCCAATTTCTCCATCTTTCACCGGCTATCTTCAACACCCAACGTCCTCTACGTTCGGGAGGAACATAAAATGCACCCTTGCAAAACACACAAAAAAAAAAACAAAAAACACATTAAAAAAAAAAAAATAAGAATTTAGATAACTTTTATAGACAAGACATATGAAATAAATTGAATATTATATCTAACCTCAATATCGTGTAAGACACGTTCTCTTGTGGCTTCGTCAAGCTTCTTCCACTCTCTCAAAGTAATAGGCACATGTGCACGTGCGATTGCGCCTATCCAACTACTAAACTTTTGGCGATGTTCGCCAATCGGATTTAACAACCCGTCCGTACTCCATTGTAGCTGAAAAGGAGAACCATCTTGTAATGCTTTTGCACAAGCGCGTAGTAAAGTTTGACCTCTTTCATGATCGGAATCGGAATCGGAATTATCACTAGGCTTTCTTCTTCTTCGAGTCGACATTATCCAACCTATATTCACAAAATATAAACATGATTATAAGTATTAAAAGACATAAGAGAAAGCTAAATAAAATAAAATAACTATAATAAGTCTAAGTAAATAATAAACATAAGTAACACAAATAAGATAAAGAGGAGTTTGTGCAATTAATGAAAATTATAATTACGTAAATGTAAAACCAAAATTTCCCAACTAGTTAGAGAACTTACGTTAGTCCTAGAACGTTTTTTTGTTACATTTGCATCATCTTCCACCCAAACTCCCTCATCATGATCATCTCTAACATATGATAAGGAGTTATCATCATTCTCTATCACTTGGACACATGCATTCGGAGCACCCAAACCTTCTAAAATCTCATCTTCAACATAATAATCAAACTCATGTCTAGGTCGAGCGGATAAAACAATAGACCATTTCTTATCCAAAGGGTCATTGACATAAAAAACTTGTTTTGCTTGGCTTGCGAACATGAACGGATCATCTTTATGCCCAACTTTATCAAAGTTTACCAAAGTGAAATCCAACTCATCTCTTCTAACACCATTGTTGTTGTCAACCCACTTGCATTTAAAAACGGGAATTCGAACAGTTTGGTAATATAATTCCCAAATCTCTTCAATTTGCCCATAATAAATCATTTTTTCTTCCCTTGGTTTCTTATCTTTAGCACTTGCAAAATGAATAGAAGTGGCCTCAACAGAAACTCCACTATTTTGCATAGTGCTTCTTGAATCTTGTTCTTTGGTGTAGAACGTATATCCACCGATGGCATATCCACTATAAGAGGAAATTTGTAAAGATGGACCAAAAGACATAATTCTCACATAATCAGGGAACTTATTAATGGGTTGACTTACAACTTGGTTCTTCAACCAAGAGCCAAATCTCTTCTTGTTCTCATTCTCAATCCACATGTCACTCTTATTTCTATGAAGATTTCTCAAATGCTTTTTATGCTCATCAATGTAAGAATCGACAACTTTATCATTGTGAAGAACATATGAGTGAACTGAATTCATTTTTTCGGCATTGAGTTGGATAATCTTGTGGCCCCTAACTCCTTTGCCTTCCATTTTGTCGACATGACGTGGCTTTGGAAGACCAACACGCTCATCATCAGAGAGAAATTCATAACAAAAAGAAAGAGCTTCTTCTATGATATAACGCTCGGCAATACAACCTTCTGGATGAGATCTATTAGTCACATAGTCTTTATAGATTTTCATGCATCTTTCATATGGATATTGATATCTCAAAAAGATTGGTCCGCATTCTTTAATCTCTCTTACCAAATGGACCGGCAAATGTATCATGATATCAAAAAAGGAAACAGGAAAATACATCTCTAACTGACATAATGTGAAAATAATCCCTTCCTCCAAATTGTCCAACTCAGTCGGATCAATCTCCTTGGTACAAATGACATTAAAGAATAAACACACCTTTGTAAGTGCAAATCGTACCTTTTTTGGTAAAATGGAACGAATAGCCACGGGCAAAAGTTGTTGCATGAGTATATGAGAATCATGAGATTTCAATCCAACAAGTTTCAAATCCTTCATCGACACACGATTGCTAATATTTGAAGAATAACCTTCCGGGACCTTTATCCCCTTGAGACACTCACAAAATTGTTTTTTCTCATTTTTAGAGAGAGTGTGAGCAGCGGGAGGTAAACGAGTTTGTGAACCCACTTTTTGCGGTAACAACTCTTTTCTGACTTTACACTTTTCAAACATATCTTCTCTTCCTTTCAAAGTGTCCTTTGTCTTGCTCGGAATATCCAACAATGTGTTAACAATAGCATCACAAAAATTTTTCTCTATATGCATGAGATCAAGAGAATGTCTAACGGTCAAATCTTTCCAATAAGGAAGATCAAAAAATATAGATCGTTTCTTATAACCCTGGGATGAAAGTTTCGACCCATTTTTCCCGTATGTGATTTTCAAATGCTTGACTTTCTCATACACTTGGGCACCCGTCAAAACAATTGGACGCTCACGCATTTCCACTTGTCCATTGAAAGCTTTTCGTTGTCTACGATAAGGGTGATTGTATGGCAAAAATCTACGATGATCAAGATAAACATTCTTGTGAGATCTATTAAGATAGAGATTAGTTGCATCTTCTTCACATATCGGACATGCATTGTCCCCTTTTACACTATATCCGGACAAGTTGCCATAAACGGGAAAATCTTGGCTAGTGTTGAACAACATAGCACGTAAGTTGAATTTACGACCCACATGAGCATCAAACACTTGTACTCCTTCATCCCACAATAATTTTAAATCATCAAGAAGGGGAGCCAAATAAACATCTATGTCGTTACCCGGTTGCTTTGGGCCAGAAATCAACAAAGAAAGCATCATGTACTTTCTCTTCATGCATAATTTCGGGGGCAAATTATAAGTAATCAGTATAACGGGCCATGTACTATGTGCACTACTCATATTCCCGAATGGGTTCATTCCATCAGTAGATAATGCAAGTCGCAAATTTCTATAATCCTTGCTAAAATCATGGTATTTTGCATCAAAAAATTTCCATTGAGCAGCATCAGCCGGATGTCTCAACTTACCATCATGAACTCTATCGACACCAGATTTGTGCCATGTCATCAATTTCGCATCCTCTGGATTGGCAAAGAGTCTCCTCAATCTTGGTATAATGGGAAAATACCACAAAACCTTAGCCGGAACACCATTCTTATTCTCCTTATATCGAGAGGCATTGCAAGTAGGACAAACAACATCATCTTCATAATCTTTGCGATACAATATACAATCATTTGGACAAGCATGAATCTTTTGATACCCTAGACCCATTGAAGCTAACATTTTTTTGGCTTCATAAGTCCGAGTAGGGAGAGAATTACCACTTGGTAACATATCATTCAACAACTCTAACAAACTTGTAAAACTCTTGTCACTCCAACCATTTGCCGCCTTTAAATTATACAACTTTAGAACGGCGGACAATCTAGTATACTTTTTGCAATTTTCATACAACTCATCTTCACTTTCATTCAACAAGTTCTCCATCATATTCGGGTCATCACCACTTACATCTACATCAATTTCATCGTCATTCGGATCATTATTCTCCTCTTCTCCACTAGCCTCTCCACTAGTGGCATCGATATTCTCGACATCATCATCCTCACCAATATATTCTTCAACACTCTCTCCAATATAGTCATCATCATCCTCTCCAATATCTTGTTGGACAAATTCTCTATTACTTTGACTCTCCATGCTCAAGTCATGTGTTGCCTCCCCATGAAAAATCCATTTTGTATAAGTTGAAGCAAAAGCGCTCTTAGCCAAATGAATTTTTACCGTATCAAGAGAGTGAAATCTCATATTATAACAATTACAACACGGACACCGCATACACTTTAAGTCTTCACAATTTTTCTCGGCGAAATTTATAAACTTTTGAATCCCCTCCTCATAATCACGGTCTCCTTGATTTGACATTGTTATCCATTTTCGATCCATGTCTATATAAACCAAAATTAGTAACCAATTATCCTAAGCTCAACCTAAAAAAAGTAAACACCTAAACATAACTAATTAAAACTACCAATTCAATAATCTAAATTTTATTGTTTTAATCAAACTAAACTCACTATTAGAATTATTAACCAATTAGTCTAAATTCAACCTAAAAAAAATCAAACATAAAAAAACGGTCAAATGTATAGCCGGTGTCTTTGTCCACTAATCTATAATGCTTTAATTTTGTTTTGATACCACTAAACGCACTACTATCATACTATATTCATAATACCTAAACAAAACATTATTATAGATAAGACAACGGTCAAATGTATAACCGGTGTCTTTGTCCACTACAATCTAAAGTTGTACTCTATTCTACTCAACGAACGTACGACATTTCACTAACTAACACATAATTCCATTCAACTAACGACAATTCACTAACTAACACATCAAAAAACAATAGCGGCGACACAGAGCGAAGAATTCATTATTTTGGCGATTAAACATTCAATTTTGGAGAACAATAATTGAACGAAAAAACAAAAATATACAAAATTGAATGAAAAAACAGTAATTGGCGACAAACCTAATTGAATGAAAGAGACACCAAAACACGCGGCGAGCGGCGACAACGGAGGGGCGGCACAATAGCGGCGGCGACACAGAGTGGCGAGCACCGAGCAACGCCTGGCGAGGGCTGAACAACGAGCGGCGAAGGCGAACAACGAGCGGCGAGGGGCGAGGGGCGAGCGGCGACAACGGAGAAAGAACGGCGACGGCGAATTCAAATTTTCTTTTTCTGGGTTTCGGGTTTTTGGGGGTTATAGGTTTTTTTTAGAATGGCAAATGACAAAGGCAAAATACCCTTTTCTGGGGTACCATAAGACACCGGTTATTCTTAAAACCGGTGTCTTATGTCCTTATTTTTTTTTTTTTTTTTCGGTAGATATATGACACCGGTTATTCTCAAAACCGGTGTCTTATGTCCTTTTTTTTTTTTTTTTTATATTTTTTTTTTTCGTGTTATAAGATAAAGTTTTAATGTTTTTTTCGCTGTGGGAGAAAATGATCCTCCCCTGGGTAACATATGACACCAGTTATACTTGAAACCGGTGTCTTATGTTCAACTTTTTTTTTTTTTTTTTTTTTTTTTTTTTTTTTTTTTTTAAGCTAAGTGAGGAATTGCGCTTAAATACTATTTTCTGGGGTAACATATGACACCGGTTATACTCAAAACCGGTGTCTTATGTCCAACTTTTTTTATTTTTATTTTTTTTAAGCTAAGTGAGGAATTGCGCTTAAATACCCTTTTCTGGGGTAACATATGACACCGGTTATACTTAAAACCGGTGTCTTATGTCCAACTTTTTTTTTTATTATTTTTAGCTAAGTTAGGAATTGCGCGCAAATAGACTGGGGAAACATTTGACACCGGTTGATTGAAAACCGGTGTCGTATGTTTTTCAGACACCGGTTCTAAGCCTACCGGTGTCATATGTACCGGTGTTAAATGTCATTTTTGGCGTAGTTATAGAAAGCTCAATAGAAAATACAAGAATCTAGAAGAAAAAACAATAACACAAACACAAAATTCAAAAAGGCAACCATAGTCCTCTTGCATTATTCATCCACCTTTTCTTCGGTTTTGCCACTTTCGAGGTAAAGCTCGTTCAAAGGGCTGCCAATGGCCAAAATATGATTTCTAACTGTTAACTCTATCATTCACTCGGAAAAAACACGAGTTTGGTCGGAGAAGACTCCGTGATGACACGACGGCGATTCCGAGCTACTTTTAGAGAGTTCTGAATGTGTCTTTGGACATATGTGGCATGAAATGGTCTCAAATGTGATTGATATCCCAATACACACCGTTAAGAAACCCCACAAAGAATTTGAGCCAATTCCGAATCGGTGCTTTGCTGGGTGTTTCAAGCACCATAATGTATTTGCACCAATTCTTTATTCATTCAATATCAATACAAAACTAACTTATCGTATTTTGGTTGAAGGGTCTCTTTTAATTATATTTACTTTACTTCTTAACGGACACTTTGTTATAGAAAGCTCAATAAAATAAACAAGAATCTAGAAGAAAAAACAATAACAAAAACACAAAATTCAAAAAGCCAACCATAGTCCTGTTGTAGTATTCAACCACATTTTCTTCGGTTTTGGCACTACTTGGGGTGAAACTCGTACAAAGGGCCGCCAATGGCCAATATATGATTTATAACTATTAAATCTACCATTTGCTCGGAGAAAAATCGAGTTGGCTCGGAGAAGACTCGGTGATGACACGGGGGCGATTCCGAGCTAGTTTTAAAGAGTTTTGCATGTGTCATTGGACTTATGTGGCATCAAATGGTCTCAAATGTGATTGATATGCCCAAGACACACCGTTCGAAAGCCTCACATTGAATTTGAGCCAATTCCGAGTCGGTGCTTCGCTGAGTGTTTCGAGCACCATAGTGTGTTTGCACCAATTCTTCAATTATTCAATATCAATACAAAACTAACTCGTCGTACTTTGGTTGAAGGGTTTCTTTTAATATTATTTACTTTATTTCTTAACGGACGCTTTGCTATAGAAAGCTCAATAGAAAATACAAGAATCTAGAAGAAAAAACAATAACACAAACACAAAATTCAAAAAGGCAACCATGGTCCTTGTGCATTATTTATCCACCTTTTCTTCGGTTTTGCCACTTCTCGAGGTAAAGCTCGTTCAAAGGGCTGCCAATGGCCAAAATATGATTTCTAACTGTTAACTCTATCATTTGCTCGGAAAAAACTCGAGTTTTGTTGGAGAACACTCCGTGATGACACGACGGCGATTCCGAGCTACTTTTAGAGAGTTTTGCATGTGTCGTTGGACATATGTGGCATCAAATGGTCTCAAATGTGATTGATATGCCCAAGACACACCGTTCGGAAGCCTCACATTGAATTTGAGCCAATTCCGAGTCGGTGCTTCGCTGGGTGTTTCGAGCACTATAGTGTCTTTGCACCAATTCTTCAATTATTCAATATCAATACAAAACTAACTCGTCGTACATTGGTTGAAGGGTTTCTTTGAATATTATTTACATTATTTCTTAACGGACGCTTTGCTATAGAAAGCACAACAAAAAATACAAGAATCTAGAAGAAAAAACAATAACACAAACACAAAATTCAAAAAGGCAACCATGGTCCTTGTGCATTATTCATCCACCTTTTCATCGGTTTTGCCACTTCTCGAGGTAAAGCTCGTTCAAAGGGCTGCCAATGGCCAAAATATGATTTATAACTGTTAACTCTATCATTTGCTCGGAAAAAACTCGAGTTTGGTCGGAGAAGACTCCGTGATGACACGGCGGCGATTCCGAGCTAGTTTTAGATTGTTTGGCATGTGTCTTTGGACTTATGTGGCATTAAATGGTCTCAAATGTGATTGATATGCCCAAGACACACCGTTCGAAAGCCTCACATTGAATTTGAGCCAATTCCGAGTCGGTGCATCGCTGGGTGTTTCGAGCACCATAGTGTCTTTGCACCAATTCTTCAATTACTCAATATCAATACAAAACTAACTCGTCGTACTTTGGTTGAAGGGTTTCTTTTAATATTATTTACTTTATTTCTTAACGGACGCTTTGCTATAGAAAGCTCAATAAAAAATACAAGAATCTAGAAGAAAAAACAATAACACAAACACAAAATTCAAAAAGGCAACCATAGTCCTCTTGCATTATTCATCCACCTTTTCTTCGGTTTTGCCACTTCTCGAGGTAAAGCTCGTTCAAAGGGCTGCCAATGGCCAAATTATGATTTCTAACTGTTAACTCTATCATTTGCTCGGAAAAAACTCGATTTTTGTCGGAGAAGATTCCGTGATGACACGGCGGCGATTCCGAGCTACTTTTAGAGAGTTCTGCGTGTGTCTTTGGACATATGTGGCATCAAATGGTCTCAAATGTGTTTGATATGCCCAAGACACACCGTTCGGAAGCCTCACATTGAATTTGAGCCAATTCCGAGTCGGTGCTTCGCTGGGTGTTTCGAGCACCATAGTGTCTTTGCACCAATTCTTCAATTATTCAATATCAATACAAAACTAACTCGTCGTACTTTGGTTGAAGGGTTTCTTTTAATATTATTTACTTTATTTCTTAACGGATGCCTTGCTATAGAAAGCTCAATAAAAAATACAAGAATCTAGAAGAAAAAAAAATAACACAAACACAAAATTTAAAAAGGCAACCATAGTCCTCTTGCATTATTCATCCACCTTTTCTTCGGTTTTGCCACTTCTCGAGGTAAAGCTCGTTCAAAGGGCTGCCAATGGCCAAATTATGATTTCTAACTGTTAACTCTATCATTTGCTCGGAAAAAACTCGAGTTTTGTCGGAGAAGATTCCGTGATGACACGGCGGCGATTCCGAGCTACTTTTAAAGAGTTCTGCGTGTGTCTTTGGACATATGTGGCATCAAATGGTCTCAAATGTGTTTGATATGCCCAAGACACACCGTTCGGAAGCCTCACATTGAATTTGAGCCAATTTCGAGTCGGTGCTTCGCTGGGTGTTTTGAGCACCATATTTTCTTTCAACCAATTCTTTATTCATTCAATCTCAATACAAAACTAACTTGTCGTACGTTTGTTGAAGGGTCTCTATTAATATAATTTACTTTATTTCTTAACGGACACTTTGCTATAGAAAGCTCCATAAAAAATACAAAAATCTAGAAGAAAAAACAATAACACAAACAGAAAATTCAAAAAGGCAACCATAGTCCTCTTGCAGTATTCAACCACCTTTTCTTCGGTTTTGGCACTACATGGGGTGAAACTCGTACAAATGGCCGCCAATGGCCAATATATGATTTATAACTATTAAATATATTATTTGCTCGGAGAAAAATCGAGTTTGCTCGGAGACGACTCGGTGATAACACGGGGGCGATTCTGAGCTAGTTTTAGATAGTTTTGCATTTGTCTTTGGACATATATGTCATCAAATGGTCTAAAATGTGATTGTTATGCCCAAGACACAACGTTAGGAAACCCCACAAAGAATTTGAGCCACTTCCGAATCGGTGTTTCGATGGGTGTTTCGAGCACCATAGTGTATTTGCCCCTATTCTTTATTCATTCAATATCAATACAAAACTAACTTATCGTATTTTGGTTGAAGGATCTCTTTTAATTTTATTTACTTTACTTCTTAATGGACACTTTGTTATAGAAAGCTCATTAAAATATACAAGAATCTAGAAGAAAAAACAATAACACAAACATAAAATTCAAAAAGCCAACCATAGTCCTCTTGTTCTATTCAACCACCTTTTCTTCGGTTTTGGCACTACTTGGGGTGAAACTCGTACAAAGGGCCGCCAATGGCAAAAATATAATTTATAACTATTAAATTATCATTTGTTCGGAAAAAACTCGAGTTCGCTCGTAGAAGACACGGTGATGATACGGGGGCGATTCCGAGCTAGTTTAAAATAGTTTTGCATGTGTCTTTGGACTTATGTGGCATCAAATGGTCTCAAATGTGATTGATATGCCCAAGACACACCGTTCGGAAGCCTCACATTGAATTTGAGCCAATTCCGAGTCGGTGCTTCGCTGGGTGTTTTGAGCACCATATTTTCTTTCAACCAATTCTTTATTCATTCAATCTCAATACAAAACTAACTTGTCGTACGTTGGTTGAAGGGTCTCTATTAATATAATTTATTTTATTTCCTAACGGACACTTTGCTGTAGAAAGCTCCATAAAAAATACAAGAATCTAGAAGAAAAAACAATAACACAAACAGAAAATTCAAAAAGGCAACCATAGTCCTCTTGCAGTATTCAACCACCTTTTTTTCGTTTTTGGCACTACATGGGGTGAAACTCGTACAAATGGCCGTCAATGGCCAATATATGATTTATAACTATTAAATATATCATTTGCTCGGAGAAAAATCGAGTTTGCTCGGAGACGACTCGGTGATAACACGGGGGCGATTCTGAGCTAGTTTTAGATAGTTTTGCATGTGTCTTTGGACATATATGTCATCAAATGGTCTAAAATGTGATTGTTATGCCCAAGACACAACGTTAGGAAACCCCACAAAGAATTTGAGCCAATTCCGAATCGGTGCTTCGATGGGTGTTTCGAGCACCATAGTGTATTTGCCCCTATTCTTTATTCATTCAATATCAATACAAAACTAACTTATCGTATTTTGGTTGAAGGGTCTCTTTTAATTTTATTTACTTTACTTCTTAACGGACACTTTGTTAAAGAAAGCTCATTAAAATATACAAGAATCTAGAAGAAAAAACAATAACACAAACATAAAATTCAAAAAGCCAACCATAGTCCTCTTGTTGTATTCAACCACCTTTTCTTTGGTTTTGGCACTACTTGGGGTGAAACTCGTAGAAGGGCCGCCAATGGCAAAAATATAATTTATAACTATTAAATTATCATTTGTTCGGAAAAAACTCGAGTTCGCTCGTAGAAGACACGGTGATGACACGGGGGCGATTCCGAGCTAGTTTAAAATAGTTTTGCATGTGTCTTTGGACTTATGTGGCATCAAATGGTCTCAAATGTGATTAATATGCCCAAGACACACCGTTCGGAAGCCTCACATTGAATGTGAGCCAATTCCGAGTCGGTGCTTCGCTGGGTGTTTCGAGCACCATAGTGTGTTTGCACCAATTCTTCAATTATTCAATATCAATACAAAACTAACTCGTCGTACTTTGGTTGAAGGGTTTCTTTTAATATTATTTACTTTATTTCTTAACGGACGCTTTGCTATAGAAAGCTCAATAAAAAATACAAGAATCTAGAAGAAAAAACAATAACACAAACACAAAATTCAAAAAGGCAACCATAGTCCTCTTGCATTATTCATCCACCTTTTCTTCGGTTTTGCCACTTCTCTAGGTAAAGCTCGTTCAAAGGGCTGCCAATGGCCAAATTATGATTTCTAACTGTTAACTCTATCATTTGCTCGGAAAAAACTCGAGTTTTGTCGGAGAAGATTCCGTGATGACACGGCGGCGATTCCGAGCTACTTTTAGAGAGTTCTGCGTGTGTCTTTGGACATATGTGGCATCAAATGGTCTCAAATGTGTTTGATATGCCCAAGACACACCGTTCGGAAGCCTCACATTGAATTTGAGCCAATTTCGAGTCGGTGTTTCGCTGGATGTTTCGAGCACCATAGTGTCTTTGCACCAATTCTTCAATTACTCAATATCAATACAAAACTAACTCGTCGTACTTTGGTTGAAGGGTTTCTTTTAATATTATTTACTTTATTTCTTAACGGACGCTTTGCTATAGAAAGCTCAATAAAAAATACAAGAATCTAGAAGAAAAAACAATAACACAAACACAAAATTCAAAAAGGCAACCATAGTCCTCTTGCATTATTCATCCACCTTTTCTTCGGTTTTGCCACTTCTCGAGGTAAAGCTCGTTCAAAGGGCTTCCAATGGCCAAAATATGATTTCTAACTGTTAACTCTATCATTCGCTCGGAAAAAACACGAGTTTGGTCGGAGAAGAGTCCGTGATGACACGGCGGCGATTCCGAGCTACTTTTAGAGAGTTCTGAATGTGTCTTTGGACATATGTGGCATCAAATCGTCTCAAATGTGATTGATATTCCCAAGCCACACCGTTCGGAAGCCTCACATTGAATTTGAGCCAATTCCGAGTCGGTGCTTCGCTGAGTGTTTTTAGCACCATAGTGTGTTTGCACCAATTCTTCAATTATTCAATATCAATACAAAACTAACTCGTCGTACTTTGGTTGAAGGGTTTCTTTTAATATTATTTTCTTTATTTCTTAACGGACGCTTTGCTATAGAAAGCTCAATAGAAAATACAAGAATCTAGAAGAAAAAAAACAATAACACAAACACAAAATTCAAAAATGCAACCATAGTTCTCTTGCATTATTCATCCACCTTTTCTTCGGTTTTGCCACTTCTCGAGGTAAAGCTCGTTCAAAGGGCTGCCAATGGCCAAAATATGATTTCTAACTGTTAACTCTATCATTCGCTCGGAAAAAAACTCGAGTTTGGTCGGAGAAGACTCCGTGATGACACGGCGGCAATTCCGAGTTACTTTTAAAGTATTTTCATGTGTCTTTGGACATATGTGGGATCAAATCGTCTCAAATGTGATTGATATGCCCAAGACACACCGTTCGGAAGCCTCACATTGAATTTGAGCCAATTTCGAGTCGGTGTTTCGCTGGATGTTTCGAGCACCATAGTGTCTTTGCACCAATTCTTCAATTACTCAATATCAATACAAAACTAACTCGTCGTACTTTGGTTGAAGGGTTTCTTTTAATATTATTTACTTTATTTCTTAACGGACGCTTTGCTATAGAAAGCTCAATAAAAAATACAAGAATCTAGAAGAAAAAACAATAACACAAACACAAAATTCAAAAAGGCAACCATAGTCCTCTTGCATTATTCATCCACCTTTTCTTCGGTTTTGCCACTTCTCGAGGTAAAGCTCGTTCAAAGGGCTTCCAATGGCCAAAATATGATTTCTAACTGTTAACTCTATCATTCGCTCGGAAAAAACACGAGTTTGGTCGGAGAAGAGTCCGTGATGACACGGCGGCGATTCCGAGCTACTTTTAGAGAGTTCTGAATGTGTCTTTGGACATATGTGGCATCAAATCGTCTCAAATGTGATTGATATTCCCAAGCCACACCGTTCGGAAGCCTCACATTGAATTTGAGCCAATTCTGAGTCGGTGCTTCGCTGGGTGTTTTGAGCACCATATTTTCTTTCAACCAATTCTTTATTCATTCAATCTCTATACAAAACTAACTTGTCGTACGTTGGTGAAGGGTCTCTATTAATATAATTTACTTTCTATCTTAACAGACACTTTGCTATAGAAAGCTCCATAAAAAATACAAGAATCTAGAAGAAAAAACAATAACACAAACAGAAAATTCAAAAAGGCAACCATAGTCCTCTTGTAGTATTCAACCACCTTTTCTTCGGTTTTGGCACTACATGGGGTGAAAATCGTACAAATGGCCGCCAATGGCCAATATATGATTTATAACTATTAAATATATCATTTGCTCGGAGAAAAATCGAGTTTGGTCGGAGAAGACTCGGTGATGACACGGGGGCGATTCTGAGCTAGTTTTAGATAGTTTTGCATGTGTCTTTGGACATATATGTCATCAAATGGTCTAAAATGTGATTGTTATGCCCAAGACACAACATTAGGAAACCCCACAAAGAATTTGAGCCAATTCCGAATCGGTGCTTCGATGGGTGTTTCGAGCACCATAGTGTATATGCACCTATTCTTTATTCATACAAAACTAACTGTTTGTATTTTGGTTGAAGGGTCTCTTTTAATTTTATTTACTTTACTTCTTAACTGACACTTTGTTATAGAAAGCTCAATAATATATACAAGAATCTAGAAGAAAAAACAATAACACAAACATAAAATTCAAAAAGCCAACCATAATCCCCTTGTAGTATTCAACCACCTTTTCTTCGGTTTTGGCACTACTTGGGGTGAAACTCATACAAAGGGCCGCCAATGGCAAAAATATAATTTATAACTATTAAATTATCATTTGTTCGGAAAAAACTCGAGTTCGCACGTAGAAGACTCGGTGATGACACGGGGGCGATTCCAAGCTAGTTTAAAAGAGTTTTGCATGTGTCTTTGGACTTATGTGGCATCAAATGGTCTCAAATGTGATTGATATGCCCAAGACACACCGTTCGGAAGCCTCACATTGAATTTGAGCCAATTACGAGTCGGTGCTTCGCTGGGTGTTTCGAGCACCATAGTGTCTTTGCACCAATTCTTCAATTATTCAATATCAATACAAAACTAACTCGTCGTACTTTGGTTGAAGGGTTTCTTTTAATATAATTTACTTTATTTCTTAATGGACGCTTTGCTATAGAAAGCTCAATAAAAAATACAAGAATCTAGAAGAAAAAACAATAACACAAACACAAAATTCAAAAAGGCAACCATAGTCCTCTTGCATTATTCATCCACGCACCTTTTCTTCAATTATGCCACTTCTCGAGGTAAAGCTCGTTCAAAGGGCTGCAAATGGCCAAAATATGATTTCTAACAGTTAACTCTATCATTTGCTCGGAAAAAACTCGAGTTTGGTCGGAGAAGACTCCGTGATGACACGGCGGCGATTCCAAGGTACTCTTAGAGAGTTTTGCATGTGTCTTTGGACATATGTGGCATCAAATGGTCTCAAATGTGATTGATATGCCCAAGACACACTGTTCGGAAGCCTCACATTGAATTTGAGCCAATTCCGAGTCGGTGCTTCGCTGAGTGTTTCGAACACCATAGTGTGTTTGCACCAATTCTTCAATTATTCAATATCAATACAAAACTAACTCGTCGTACTTTGGTTGAAGGTTTTCTTTTAATATTATTTACTTTATTTCTTAACGGACGCTTTGCTATAGAAAGCTCAATAAAAAATACAAGAATCTAGAAGAAAAAACAATAACACAAACACAAAATTCAAAAAGGCAACCATAGTCCTCTTGCATTATTCATCCACCTTTTCTTCGGTTTTGCCACTTCTCGAGGTAAAGCTTGTTCAAAGGGCTTCCAATGGCCAAAATATGATTTCTAACTGTTAACTCTATCATTCGCTCGGAAAAAACATGAGTTTGGTCGGAGAAGAGTCCGTGATGACACGGCGGCGATTCCGAGCTACTTTTAGAGAGTTCTGAATGTGTCTTTGGACATATGTGGCATCAAATTGTCTCAAATGTGATTGATATTCCCAAGCCACACCGTTCGGAAGCCTCACCTTGAATTTGAGCCAATTCCGAGTCGGTGCTTCGCTGGGTGTTTTGAGCACCATATTTTATTTCAACCAATTCTTTATTCATTCAATCTCTATACAAAACTAACTTGTCGTACGTTGGTGAAGGGTCTCTATTAATATAATTTACTTTCTATCTTAACAGACACTTTGCTATAGAAAGCTCCATAAAAAATACAAGAATCTAGAAGAAAAAACAATAACACAAACAGAAAATTCAAAAAGGCAACCATAGTCCTCTTGCAGTATTCAACCACCTTTTCTTCGGTTTTGGCACTACATGGGGTGAAACTCGTACAAATGGCCGCCAATGGCCAATATATGATTTATAACTATTAAATATATCATTTGCTCGGAGAAAAATCGAGTTTGGTCGGAGAAGACTCGGTGATGACACGGGGGCGATTCTGAGCTAGTTTTAGATAGTTTTGCATGTGTCTTTGGACATATATGTCATCAAATGGTCTAAAATGTGATTGTTATGCCCAAGACACAACGTTAGGAAACCCCACAAAGAATTTGAGCCAATTCCGAATCGGTGCTTCGATGGGTGTTTCGAGCACCATAGTGTATATGCACCTATTCTTTATTCATACAAAACTAACTTTTCGTATTTTGGTTGAAGGGTCTCTTTTAATTTTATTTACTTTACTTCTTAACTGACACTTTGTTATAGAAAGCTCAATAATATATACAAGAATCTAGAAGAAAAAACAATAACACAAACATAAAATTCAAAAAGCCAACCATAATCCCCTTGTAGTATTCAACCACCTTTTCTTCGGTTTTGGCACTACTTGGGGTGAAACTCATACAAAGGGCCGCCAATGGCAAAAATATAATTTATAACTATTAAATTATCATTTGTTCGGAAAAAACTCGAGTTCGCACGTAGAAGACTCGGTGATGACACGGGGGCGATTCCAAGCTAGTTTAAAAGAGTTTTGCATGTGTCTTTGGACTTATGTGGCATCAAATGGTCTCAAATGTGATTGATATGCCCAAGACACACCGTTCGGAAGCCTCACATTGAATTTGAGCCAATTACGAGTCGGTGCTTCGCTGGGTGTTTCGAGCACCATAGTGTCTTTGCACCAATTCTTCAATTATTCAATATCAATACAAAACTAACTCGTCGTACTTTGGTTGAAGGGTTTCTTTTAATATAATTTACTTTATTTCTTAATGGACGCTTTGCTATAGAAAGCTCAATAAAAAATACAAGAATCTAGAAGAAAAAACAATAACACAAACACAAAATTCAAAAAGGCAACCATAGTCCTCTTGCATTATTCATCCACGCACCTTTTCTTCAATTATGCCACTTCTCGAGGTAAAGCTCGTTCAAAGGGCTGCAAATGGCCAAAATATGATTTCTAACAGTTAACTCTATCATTTGCTCGGAAAAAACTCGAGTTTGGTCGGAGAAGACTCCGTGATGACACGGCGGCGATTCCAAGGTACTCTTAGAGAGTTTTGCATGTGTCTTTGGACATATGTGGCATCAAATGGTCTCAAATGTGATTGATATGCCCAAAACACACTGTTCGGAAGCCTCACATTGAATTTGAGCCAATTCCGAGTCGGTGCTTCGCTGAGTGTTTCGAACACCATAGTGTGTTTGCACCAATTCTTCAATTATTCAATATCAATACAAAACTAACTCGTCGTACTTTGGTTGAAGGTTTTCTTTTAATATTATTTACTTTATTTCTTAACGGACGCTTTGCTATAGAAAGCTCAATAAAAAATACAAGAATCTAGAAGAAAAAACAATAACACAAACACAAAATTCAAAAAGGCAACCATAGTCCTCTTGCATTATTCATCCACCTTTTCTTCGGTTTTGCCACTTCTCGAGGTAAAGCTTGTTCAAAGGGCTTCCAATGGCCAAAATATGATTTCTAACTGTTAACTCTATCATTCGCTCGGAAAAAACACGAGTTTGGTCGGAGAAGAGTCCGTGATGACACGGCGGCAATTCCGAGTTACTTTTAAAGTATTTTCATGTGTCTTTGGACATATGTGGGATCAAATCGTCTCAAATGTGATTGATATGCCCAAGACACACCGTTCGGAAGCCTCACATTGAATTTGAGCCAATTTCGAGTCGGTGTTTCGCTGGATGTTTCGAGCACCATAGTGTCTTTGCACCAATTCTTCAATTACTCAATATCAATACAAAACTAACTCGTCGTACTTTGGTTGAAGGGTTTCTTTTAATATTATTTACTTTATTTCTTAACGGACGCTTTGCTATAGAAAGCTCAATAAAAAATACAAGAATCTAGAAGAAAAAACAATAACACAAACACAAAATTCAAAAAGGCAACCATAGTCCTCTTGCATTATTCATCCACCTTTTCTTCGGTTTTGCCACTTCTCGAGGTAAAGCTCGTTCAAAGGGCTTCCAATGGCCAAAATATGATTTCTAACTGTTAACTCTATCATTCGCTCGGAAAAAACACGAGTTTGGTCGGAGAAGAGTCCGTGATGACACGGCGGCGATTCCGAGCTACTTTTAGAGAGTTCTGAATGTGTCTTTGGACATATGTGGCATCAAATCGTCTCAAATGTGATTGATATTCCCAAGCCACACCGTTCGGAAGCCTCACATTGAATTTGAGCCAATTCTGAGTCGGTGCTTCGCTGGGTGTTTTGAGCACCATATTTTCTTTCAACCAATTCTTTATTCATTCAATCTCTATACAAAACTAACTTGTCGTACGTTGGTGAAGGGTCTCTATTAATATAATTTACTTTCTATCTTAACAGACACTTTGCTATAGAAAGCTCCATAAAAAATACAAGAATCTAGAAGAAAAAACAATAACACAAACAGAAAATTCAAAAAGGCAACCATAGTCCTCTTGTAGTATTCAACCACCTTTTCTTCGGTTTTGGCACTACATGGGGTGAAAATCGTACAAATGGCCGCCAATGGCCAATATATGATTTATAACTATTAAATATATCATTTGCTCGGAGAAAAATCGAGTTTGGTCGGAGAAGACTCGGTGATGACACGGGGGCGATTCTGAGCTAGTTTTAGATAGTTTTGCATGTGTCTTTGGACATATATGTCATCAAATGGTCTAAAATGTGATTGTTATGCCCAAGACACAACATTAGGAAACCCCACAAAGAATTTGAGCCAATTCCGAATCGGTGCTTCGATGGGTGTTTCGAGCACCATAGTGTATATGCACCTATTCTTTATTCATACAAAACTAACTGTTTGTATTTTGGTTGAAGGGTCTCTTTTAATTTTATTTACTTTACTTCTTAACTGACACTTTGTTATAGAAAGCTCAATAATATATACAAGAATCTAGAAGAAAAAACAATAACACAAACATAAAATTCAAAAAGCCAACCATAATCCCCTTGTAGTATTCAACCACCTTTTCTTCGGTTTTGGCACTACTTGGGGTGAAACTCATACAAAGGGCCGCCAATGGCAAAAATATAATTTATAACTATTAAATTATCATTTGTTCGGAAAAAACTCGAGTTCGCACGTAGAAGACTCGGTGATGACACGGGGGCGATTCCAAGCTAGTTTAAAAGAGTTTTGCATGTGTCTTTGGACTTATGTGGCATCAAATGGTCTCAAATGTGATTGATATGCCCAAGACACACCGTTCGGAAGCCTCACATTGAATTTGAGCCAATTACGAGTCGGTGCTTCGCTGGGTGTTTCGAGCACCATTGTGTCTTTGCACCAATTCTTCAATTATTCAATATCAATACAAAACTAACTCGTCGTACTTTGGTTGAAGGGTTTCTTTTAATATAATTTACTTTATTTCTTAATGGACGCTTTGCTATAGAAAGCTCAATAAAAAATACAAGAATCTAGAAGAAAAAACAATAACACAAACACAAAATTCAAAAAGGCAACCATAGTCCTCTTGCATTATTCATCCACGCACCTTTTCTTCAATTATGCCACTTCTCGAGGTAAAGCTCGTTCAAAGGGCTGCAAATGGCCAAAATATGATTTCTAACAGTTAACTCTATCATTTGCTCGGAAAAAACTCGAGTTTGGTCGGAGAAGACTCCGTGATGACACGGCGGCGATTCCAAGGTACTCTTAGAGAGTTTTGCATGTGTCTTTGGACATATGTGGCATCAAATGGTCTCAAATGTGATTGATATGCCCAAGACACACTGTTCGGAAGCCTCACATTGAATTTGAGCCAATTCCGAGTCGGTGCTTCGCTGAGTGTTTCGAACACCATAGTGTGTTTGCACCAATTCTTCAATTATTCAATATCAATACAAAACTAACTCGTCGTACTTTGGTTGAAGGTTTTCTTTTAATATTATTTACTTTATTTCTTAACGGACGCTTTGCTATAGAAAGCTCAATAAAAAATACAAGAATCTAGAAGAAAAAACAATAACACAAACACAAAATTCAAAAAGGCAACCATAGTCCTCTTGCATTATTCATCCACCTTTTCTTCGGTTTTGCCACTTCTCGAGGTAAAGCTTGTTCAAAGGGCTTCCAATGGCCAAAATATGATTTCTAACTGTTAACTCTATCATTCGCTCGGAAAAAACATGAGTTTGGTCGGAGAAGAGTCCGTGATGACACGGCGGCGATTCCGAGCTACTTTTAGAGAGTTCTGAATGTGTCTTTGGACATATGTGGCATCAAATTGTCTCAAATGTGATTGATATTCCCAAGCCACACCGTTCGGAAGCCTCACCTTGAATTTGAGCCAATTCCGAGTCGGTGCTTCGCTGGGTGTTTTGAGCACCATATTTTATTTCAACCAATTCTTTATTCATTCAATCTCTATACAAAACTAACTTGTCGTACGTTGGTGAAGGGTCTCTATTAATATAATTTACTTTCTATCTTAACAGACACTTTGCTATAGAAAGCTCCATAAAAAATACAAGAATCTAGAAGAAAAAACAATAACACAAACAGAAAATTCAAAAAGGCAACCATAGTCCTCTTGCAGTATTCAACCACCTTTTCTTCGGTTTTGGCACTACATGGGGTGAAACTCGTACAAATGGCCGCCAATGGCCAATATATGATTTATAACTATTAAATATATCATTTGCTCGGAGAAAAATCGAGTTTGGTCGGAGAAGACTCGGTGATGACACGGGGGCGATTCTGAGCTAGTTTTAGATAGTTTTGCATGTGTCTTTGGACATATATGTCATCAAATGGTCTAAAATGTGATTGTTATGCCCAAGACACAACGTTAGGAAACCCCACAAAGAATTTGAGCCAATTCCGAATCGGTGCTTCGATGGGTGTTTCGAGCACCATAGTGTATATGCACCTATTCTTTATTCATACAAAACTAACTTTTCGTATTTTGGTTGAAGGGTCTCTTTTAATTTTATTTACTTTACTTCTTAACTGACACTTTGTTATAGAAAGCTCAATAATATATACAAGAATCTAGAAGAAAAAACAATAACACAAACATAAAATTCAAAAAGCCAACCATAATCCCCTTGTAGTATTCAACCACCTTTTCTTCGGTTTTGGCACTACTTGGGGTGAAACTCATACAAAGGGCCGCCAATGGCAAAAATATAATTTATAACTATTAAATTATCATTTGTTCGGAAAAAACTCGAGTTCGCACGTAGAAGACTCGGTGATGACACGGGGGCGATTCCAAGCTAGTTTAAAAGAGTTTTGCATGTGTCTTTGGACTTATGTGGCATCAAATGGTCTCAAATGTGATTGATATGCCCAAGACACACCGTTCGGAAGCCTCACATTGAATTTGAGCCAATTACGAGTCGGTGCTTCGCTGGGTGTTTCGAGCACCATAGTGTCTTTGCACCAATTCTTCAATTATTCAATATCAATACAAAACTAACTCGTCGTACTTTGGTTGAAGGGTTTCTTTTAATATAATTTACTTTATTTCTTAATGGACGCTTTGCTATAGAAAGCTCAATAAAAAATACAAGAATCTAGAAGAAAAAACAATAACACAAACACAAAATTCAAAAAGGCAACCATAGTCCTCTTGCATTATTCATCCACGCACCTTTTCTTCAATTATGCCACTTCTCGAGGTAAAGCTCGTTCAAAGGGCTGCAAATGGCCAAAATATGATTTCTAACAGTTAACTCTATCATTTGCTCGGAAAAAACTCGAGTTTGGTCGGAGAAGACTCCGTGATGACACGGCGGCGATTCCAAGGTACTCTTAGAGAGTTTTGCATGTGTCTTTGGACATATGTGGCATCAAATGGTCTCAAATGTGATTGATATGCCCAAAACACACTGTTCGGAAGCCTCACATTGAATTTGAGCCAATTCCGAGTCGGTGCTTCGCTGAGTGTTTCGAACACCATAGTGTGTTTGCACCAATTCTTCAATTATTCAATATCAATACAAAACTAACTCGTCGTACTTTGGTTGAAGGTTTTCTTTTAATATTATTTACTTTATTTCTTAACGGACGCTTTGCTATAGAAAGCTCAATAAAAAATACAAGAATCTAGAAGAAAAAACAATAACACAAACACAAAATTCAAAAAGGCAACCATAGTCCTCTTGCATTATTCATCCACCTTTTCTTCGGTTTTGCCACTTCTCGAGGTAAAGCTTGTTCAAAGGGCTTCCAATGGCCAAAATATGATTTCTAACTGTTAACTCTATCATTCGCTCGGAAAAAACACGAGTTTGGTCGGAGAAGAGTCCGTGATGACACGGCGGCGATTCCGAGCTACTTTTAGAGAGTTCTGAATGTGTCTTTGGACATATGTGGCATCAAATTGTCTCAAATGTGATTGATATTCCCAAGCCACACCGTTCGGAAGCCTCACCTTGAATTTGAGCCAATTCCGAGTCGGTGCTTCGCTGGGTGTTTTGAGCACCATATTTTATTTCAACCAATTCTTTATTCATTCAATCTCTATACAAAACTAACTTGTCGTACGTTGGTGAAGGGTCTCTATTAATATAATTTACTTTCTATCTTAACAGACACTTTGCTATAGAAAGCTCCATAAAAAATACAAGAATCTAGAAGAAAAAACAATAACACAAACAGAAAATTCAAAAAGGCAACCATAGTCCTCTTGCAGTATTCAACCACCTTTTCTTCGGTTTTGGCACTACATGGGGTGAAACTCGTACAAATGGCCGCCAATGGCCAATATATGATTTATAACTATTAAATATATCATTTGCTCGGAGAAAAATCGAGTTTGGTCGGAGAAGACTCGGTGATGACACGGGGGCGATTCTGAGCTAGTTTTAGATAGTTTTGCATGTGTCTTTGGACATATATGTCATCAAATGGTCTAAAATGTGATTGTTATGCCCAAGACACAACGTTAGGAAACCCCACAAAGAATTTGAGCCAATTCCGAATCGGTGCTTCGATGGGTGTTTCGAGCACCATAGTGTATATGCACCTATTCTTTATTCATACAAAACTAACTTTTCGTATTTTGGTTGAAGGGTCTCTTTTAATTTTATTTACTTTACTTCTTAACTGACACTTTGTTATAGAAAGCTCAATAAAATATACAAGAATCTAGAAGAAAAAACAATAACACAAACATAAATTTCAAAAAGCCAACCATAATCCCCTTGTAGTATTCAACCACCTTTTCTTCGGTTTTGGCACTACTTGGGGTGAAACTCATACAAAGGGCCGCCAATGGCAAAAATATAATTTATAACTATTAAATTATCATTTGTTCGGAAAAAACTCGAGTTCGCTGGTAGAAGACTCGGTGATGACACGGGGGCGATTCCGAGCTAGTTTAAAAGAGTTTTGCATGTGTCTTTGGACTTATGTGGCATCAAATGGTCTCAAATGTGATTGATATGCCCAAGACACACTGTTCGGAAGCCTCACATTGAATTTGAGCCAATTCCGAGTCGGTGCTTCGCTGAGTGTTTCGAGCACCATAGTGTGTTTGCACCAATTCTTCAATTATTCAATATCAATACAAAACTAACTCGTCGTACTTTGGTTGAAGGTTTTCTTTTAATATTATTTACTTTATTTCTTAACGGACGCTTTGCTATAGAAAGCTCAATAAAAAATACAAGAATCTAGAAGAAAAAACAATAACACAAACACAAAATTCAAAAAGGCAACCATAGTCCTCTTGCATTATTCATCCACCTTTTCTTCGGTTTTGCCACTTCTCGAGGTAAAGCTTGTTTAAAGGGCTGCCAATGGCCAAAATATGATTTCTAACTGTTAACTCTATCATTTGCTCGGAAAAAACACGTGTTTGGTCGGAGAAGACTCCGTGATGACACGGCGGCGATTCCGAGCTACTTTTAGAGAGTTCTGAATGTGTCTTTGGACATATGTGGCATCAAGTCGTCTCAAATGTGATTGATATGCCCAAGACACACCGTTCAGAAGCCTCACATTGAATTTGAGCCAATTCCGAGTCGGTGTTTCGCTGGGTGTTTCGAGCACCATAGTGTGTTTGCACCATTTCTTCAATTATTCAATATCAATACAAAACTAACTCGTCGTACTTTGGTTGAAGGTTTTCTTTTAATATTATTTACTTTATTTCTTAACGGACGCTTTGCTATAGAAATCTCAATAAAAAATACAAGAATCTAGAAGAAAAAACAATAACACAAACACAAAATTCAAAAAGGCAACCATAGTCCTCTTGCATTATTCATCCACCTTTTCTTCGGTTTTGCCACTTCTCGAGGTAAAGCTTGTTCAAAGGGCTGCCAATGGCCAAAATAAGATTTCTAACTGTTAACTCTATCATTTGCTCGGGAAAAAAACACGTGTTTGGTCGGAGAAGACTCCGTGATAACACGGCGGCGATTCCGAGCTACTTTTAGAGAGTTCTGAATGTGTCTTTGGATATATGTGGCATCAAATCGTCTCAAATGTGATTGATATGCCCAAGACACACCGTTCGGAAGCCTCACATTGAATTTGAGCCAATTCCGAGTCGGTGCTTCGCTGGGTGTTTCGAGCACCATAGTGTCTTTGCACCAATTCTTCAATTATTCAATATCAATTCAAAACTAACTCGTCGTACTTTGGTTGAAGGGTTTCTTTTAATATTATTTACTTTATTTCTTAACGGACGCTTTGCTATAGAAAGCTCAATAAAAAATACAAGAATCTAGAAGAAAAAACAATAACACAAACACAAAATTCAAAAAGGCAACCATAGTCCTCTTGCATTATTCATCCACCTTTTCTTTGGTTTTGCCACTTCTCGAGGTAAAGCTTGTTCAAAGGGCTGCCAATGGCCAAAATATGATTTCTAACTGTTAACTCTATCATTTGCTCGGAAAAAACACGTTTTTGGTCGGAGAAGACTCCGTGATGACACGGCGGCGATTCCGAGCTACTTTTAGAGAGTTCTGAATGTGTCTTTGGACATATGTGGCATCAAATCGTCTCAAATGTGATTGATATGCCCAAGACACACCGTTCAGAAGCCTCACATTGAATTTGAGCCAATTCCGAGTAGGTGTTTCGCTGGGTGTTTCGAGCACCATAGTGTCTTTGCACCAATTCTTCAATTATTCAATATCAATACAAAACTAACTCGTCGTACTTTGGTTGAAGGTTTTCTTTTAATATTATTTACTTTATTTCTTAACGGACGCTTTGCTATAGAAAGCTCAATAAAAAATACAAGAATCTAGAAGAAAAAACAATAACACAAACACAAAATTCAAAAAGGCAACCATAGTCCTCTTGCATTATTCATCCACCTTTTCTTCGGTTTTGCCACTTCTCGAGGTAAAGCTCGTTCAAAGGGCTGCCAATGGCCAAAATATGATTTCTAACAGTTAACTCTATCATTTGCTCGGAAAAAACTCGAGTTTGGTCGGAGAAGACTCCGTGATGACACGGCGGCGATTCCGAGTTACTTTTAGAGAGTTTTGCATTTGTCTTTGGACATATGTGGCATCAAATGGTCTCAAATGTGATTGATATGCCCAAGACACACCGTTCGGAAGCCTCACATTGAATTTGAGCCAATTCCGAGTCGGTACTTCGCTGAGTGTTTCGAGCACCATAGTGTGTTTGCACCAATTCTTCAATTATTCAATATCAATACAAAACTAACTCGTCGTACTTTGGTTGAAGGGTTTCTTTTAATATTATTTACTTTATTTCTTAACGGACGCTTTGCTATAGAAAGCTCAATAGAAAATACAAGAATCTAGAAGAAAAAACAATAACACAAACACCAAATTCAAAAAGGCAACCATAGTCCTCTTGCATTATTCATCCACCTTTTCTTCGGTTTTGCCACTTCTCGAGGTAAAGCTTGTTCAAAGGGCTGCCAATGGCCAAAATAAGATTTGTAACTGTTAACTCTATCATTTGCTCGGGAAAAAAACACTTGTTTGGTCGGAGAAGACTCCGTGATGACACGGCGGCGATTCCGAGCTACTTTTAGAGAGTTCTGAATGTGTCTTTGGATATATGTGGCATCAAATCGTCTCAAATGTGATTGATATGCCCAAGACACACCGTTCGGAAGCCTCACATTGAATTTGAGCCAATTCCGAGTCGGTGCTTCGCTGGGTGTTTCGAGCACCATATTTTCTTTCAACCAATTCTTTATTCATTCAATGTCAATACAAAACTAACTCGTCGTACTTTGGTTGAAGGGTTTCTTTTAATATTATTTACTTTATTTCTTAACGGACGCTTTGCTATAGAAAGCTCAATAAAAAATACAAGAATCTAGAAGAAAAAACAATAACACAAACACAAAATTCAAAAAGGCAACCATAGTCCTCTTGCATTATTCATCCACCTTTTCTTTGGTTTTGCCACTTCTCGAGGTAAAGCTTGTTCAAAGGGCTGCCAATGGCCAAAATATGATTTCTAACTGTTAACTCTATCATTTGCTCGGAAAAAACACGTTTTTGGTCGGAGAAGACTCCGTGATGACACGGCGGCGATTCCGAGCTACTTTTAGAGAGTTCTGAATGTGTCTTTGGACATACGTGGCATCAAATCGTCTCAAATGTGATTGATATGCCCAAGACACACCGTTCAGAAGCCTCACATTGAATTTGAGCCAATTCCGAGTAGGTGTTTCGCTGGGTGTTTCGAGCACCATAGTGTCTTTGCACCAATTCTTCAATTATTCAATATCAATACAAAACTAACTCGTCGTACTTTGGTTGAAGGTTTTCTTTTAATATTATTTACTTTATTTCTTAACGGACGCTTTGCTATAGAAAGCTCAATAAAAAATACAAGAATCTAGAAGAAAAAACAATAACACAAACACAAAATTCAAAAAGGCAACCATAGTCCTCTTGCATTATTCATCCACCTTTTCTTCGGTTTTGCCACTTCTCGAGGTAAAGCTCGTTCAAAGGGCTGCCAATGGCCAAAATATGATTTCTAACAGTTAACTCTATCATTTGCTCGGAAAAAACTCGAGTTTGGTCGGAGAAGACTCCGTGATGACACGGCGGCGATTCCGAGTTACTTTTAGAGAGTTTTGCATTTGTCTTTGGACATATGTGGCATCAAATGGTCTCAAATGTGATTGATATGCCCAAGACACACCGTTCGGAAGCCTCACATTGAATTTGAACCAATTCCGAGTCGGTACTTCGCTGAGTGTTTCGAGCACCATAGTGTGTTTGCACCAATTCTTCAATTATTCAATATCAATACAAAACTAACTCGTCGTACTTTGGTTGAAGGGTTTCTTTTAATATTATTTACTTTATTTCTTAACGGACGCTTTGCTATAGAAAGCTCAATAGAAAATACAAGAATCTAGAAGAAAAAACAATAACACAAACACCAAATTCAAAAAGGCAACCATAGTCCTCTTGCATTATTCATCCACCTTTTCTTCGGTTTTGCCACTTCTCGAGGTAAAGCTTGTTCAAAGGGCTGCCAATGGCCAAAATAAGATTTGTAACTGTTAACTCTATCATTTGCTCGGGAAAAAAACACTTGTTTGGTCGGAGAAGACTCCGTGATGACACGGCGGCGATTCCGAGCTACTTTTAGAGAGTTCTGAATGTGTCTTTGGATATATGTGGCATCAAATCGTCTCAAATGTGATTGATATGCCCAAGACACACCGTTCGGAAGCCTCACATTGAATTTGAGCCAATTCCGAGTCGGTGCTTCGCTGGGTGTTTCGAGCACCATATTTTCTTTCAACCAATTCTTTATTCATTCAATGTCAATACAAAACTAACTCGTCGTACTTTGGTTGAAGGGTTTCTTTTAATATTATTTACTTTATTTCTTAACGGACGCTTTGCTATAGAAAGCTCAATAAAAAATACAAGAATCTAGAAGAAAAAACAATAACACAAACACAAAATTCAAAAAGGCAACCATAGTCCTCTTGCATTATTCATCCACCTTTTCTTTGGTTTTGCCACTTCTCGAGGTAAAGCTTGTTCAAAGGGCTGCCAATGGCCAAAATATGATTTCTAACTGTTAACTCTATCATTTGCTCGGAAAAAACACGTTTTTGGTCGGAGAAGACTCCGTGATGACACGGCGGCGATTCCGAGCTACTTTTAGAGAGTTCTGAATGTGTCTTTGGACATACGTGGCATCAAATCGTCTCAAATGTGATTGATATGCCCAAGACACACCGTTCAGAAGCCTCACATTGAATTTGAGCCAATTCCGAGTAGGTGTTTCGCTGGGTGTTTCGAGCACCATAGTGTCTTTGCACCAATTCTTCAATTATTCAATATCAATACAAAACTAACTCGTCGTACTTTGGTTGAAGGTTTTCTTTTAATATTATTTACTTTATTTCTTAACGGACGCTTTGCTATAGAAAGCTCAATAAAAAATACAAGAATCTAGAAGAAAAAACAATAACACAAACACAAAATTCAAAAAGGCAACCATAGTCCTCTTGCATTATTCATCCACCTTTTCTTCGGTTTTGCCACTTCTCGAGGTAAAGCTCGTTCAAAGGGCTGCCAATGGCCAAAATATGATTTCTAACAGTTAACTCTATCATTTGCTCGGAAAAAACTCGAGTTTGGTCGGAGAAGACTCCGTGATGACACGGCGGCGATTCCGAGTTACTTTTAGAGAGTTTTGCATTTGTCTTTGGACATATGTGGCATCAAATGGTCTCAAATGTGATTGATATGCCCAAGACACACCGTTCGGAAGCCTCACATTGAATTTGAGCCAATTCCGAGTCGGTGCTTCGCTGAGTGTTTCGAGCACCATAGTGTGTTTGCACCAATTCTTCAATTATTCAATATCAATACAAAACTAACTCGTCGTACTTTGGTTGAAGGGTTTCTTTTAATATTATTTACTTTATTTCTTAACGGACGCTTTGCTATAGAAAGCTCAATAGAAAATACAAGAATCTAGAAGAAAAAACAATAACACAAACACCAAATTCAAAAAGGCAACCATAGTCCTCATGCATTATTCATCCACCTTTTCTTCGGTTTTGCCACTTCTCGAGGTAAAGCTTGTTCAAAGGGCTGCCAATGGCCAAAATAAGATTTCTAACTGTTAACTATATCATTTGCTCGGGAAAAAAACACGTGTTTGGTCGGAGAAGACTCCGTGATGACACGGCGGCGATTCCGAGCTACTTTTAGAGAGTTCTGAATGTGTCTTTGGATATATGTTGCATCAAATCGTCTCAAATGTGATTGATATGCCCAGGACACACCGTTCGGAAGCCTCACATTGAATTTGAGCCAATTCCGAGTCGGTGCTACGTTGGGTGTTTCGAGCACCATATTTTCTTTCAACCAATTCTTTATTCATTCAATGTCAATACAAAACTAACTTATCGTACGTTGGTGAAGGGTCTCTATTAATATAATTTACTTTATTTCTTAACGGATACTTTGCTATAGAAAGCTCCATAAAAAATACAAGAATCTAGAAGAAAAAAACAATAACACAAACAGAAAATTCAAAAAGGCAACCATAGTCCTCTTGCAGTATTCAACCACCTTTTCTTCGGTTTTGGCACTACATGGGGTGAAACTCGTACAAATGGCCGCCAATGGCCAATATATGATATATAACTATTAAATATATCATTTGCTCGGAGAAAAATCAAGTTTGCTCGGAGAAGACTCGGTGATGACACGGGGGCGATTCTGAGCTAGTTTTAGATAGTTTTGCATGTGTCTTTGGACATATATGTCATCAAATGGTCTAAAATGTGATTGTTATGCCCAAGACACAACGTTAGGAAACCCCACAAAGAATTTGAGCCAATTCCGAATCGGTGCTTCGATGGGTGTTTCGAGCACCATAGTATTTGCACCTATTCTTTATTCATTCAATATCAATACAAAACTAACTTATCGTACTTTGGTTGAAGGGTCTCTATTAATATAATTTACTTTACTTCTTAACGGACACTTTGCTATAGAAAGGTCCATAAAAAATACAAGAATCTAGAAGAAAAAACAATAACACAAACACAAAATTCAAAAAGGCAACCATAGTCCTCTAGCATTATTCATACAACTTTTCTTCGGTTTTGCCACTTCTCGAGGTAAAGCTTGTTCAAAGGGCTGCCAATGGCCAAAATATGATTTCTAACTGTTAACTCTATCATTTGCTCGGGAAAAAAACACGTGTTTGGTCGGAGAAGACTCCGTGATGACACGTGGGCGATTCCGAGCTAGTTTTAAAGAGTTTTGCATGTGTCGTTGGACTTATGTGGCATCAAATGGTCTCAAATGTGATTGATATGCCCAAGACACACCGTTCGGAAGCCTCACATTGAATTTGAGCCAATTCCGAGTCGGTGCTTCGCTGGGTGTTTCGAGCACCATAGTGTCTTTGCACCAATTCTTCAATTATTCAATATCAATACAAAACTAACTCGTCGTACTTTGGTTGAAGGTTTTCTTTTAATATTATTTACTTTATTTCTTAACGGACGCTTTGCTATAGAAAGCTCAATAAAAAATACAAGAATCTAGAAGAAAAAACAATAACACAAACACAAAATTCAAAAAGGCAACCATAGTCCTCTTGTATTATTCATCCACGCACCTTTTCTTCAATTTTGCCACTTCTCGAGGTAAAGCTCGATCAAAGGGCTGCAAATGGAAAAAATATGATTTCTAACAGTTAACTCTATCATTTGCTCGGAAAAAACTCGAGTTTGGTCAGAGAAGACTCCGTGATGACACGGCGGCGATTCCGAGCTACTTTTAGAGAGTTTTGCATGTGTCTTTGGACATATGTGGCATCAAATGGTCTCAAATGTGATTGATATGCCCAAGACACACTGTTCGGAAGCCTCACATTGAATTTGAGCCAATTCCGAGTCGGTGCTTCGCTGAGTGTTTCGAGCACCATAGTGTGTTTGCACCAATTCTTCAATTATTCAATATCAATACAAAACTAACTCGTCGTACTTTGGTTGAAGGTTTTCTTTTAATATTATTTACTTTATTTCTTAACGGACGCTTTGCTATAGAAAGCTCAATAAAAAATACAAGAATCTAGAAGAAAAAACAATAACACAAACACAAAATTCAAAAAGGCAACCATAGTCCTCTTGCATTATTCATCCACCTTTTCTTCGGTTTTGCCACTTCTCGAGGTAAAGCTTGTTCAAAGGGCTGCCAATGGCCAAAATATGATTTCTAACTGTTAACTCTATCATTTGCTCGGAAAAAACACGTTTTTGGTCGGAGAAGACTCCGTGATGACACGGCGGCGATTCCGAGCTACTTTTAGAGAGTTCTGAATGTGTCTTTGGACATATGTGGCATCAAATCGTCTCAAATGTGATTGATATGCCCAAGACACACCGTTCAGAAGCCTCACATTGAATTTGAGCCAATTCCGAGTCGGTGCTTCGCTGGGTGTTTCGAGCACCATAGTGTCTTTGCACCAATTCATCAATTATTCAATATCAATACAAAACTAACTCGTCGTACTTTGGTTGAAGGGTTTCTTCTAATATTATTTACTTTATTTCTTAACGGACGCTTTGCTATAGAAAGCTCAATAAAAAATACAAGAATCTAGAAGAAAAAACAATAACACAAACACAAAATTCTAAAAGGCAACCATAGTCCTCTTGCATTATTCATCCACGCACCTTTTCTTCAATTTTGCCAATTCTCGAGGTAAAGCTCGTTCAAAGGGCAGCAAATGGCCAAAATATGATTTCTAACAGTTAACTCTATCATTTGCTCGGAAAAAAATCGAGTTTGGTCGGAGAAGACTCCGTGATGACACGGCGGCGATTCCGAGCTACTTTTAGAGAGTTTTGCATGTGTCTTTGGACATATGTGGCATCAAATGGTCTAAAATGTGATTGATATGCCCAAGAGACACTGTTCGGAAGCCTCACATTGAATTTGAGCCAATTCCGAGTCGGTGCTTCGCTGAGTGTTTCGAGCACCATAGTGTGTTTGCACCAATTCTTCAATTATTCAATATCAATACAAAACTAACTCGTCGTACTTTGGTTGAAGGTTTTCTTTTAATATTATTTACTTTATTTCTTAACGGACGCTTTGCTATAGAAAGCTCAATAAAAAATACAAGAATCTAGAAGAAAAAACAATAACACACACACAAAATTCAAAAAGGCAACCATAGTCCTCTTGCATTATTCATCCACCTTTTCTTCGGTTTTGCCACTTCTCGAGGTAAAGCTTGTTTAAAGGGCTGCCAATGGCCAAAATATGATTTCTAACTGTTAACGCTATCATTTGCTCGGAAAAAACACGTGTTTGGTCGGAGAAGACTCCGTGATGACACGGCGGCGATTCCGAGCTACTTTTAGAGAGTTCTGAATGTGTCTTTGGACATATGTGGCATCAAGTCGTCTCAAATGTGATTGATATGCCCAAGACACACCGTTCAGAAGCCTCACATTGAATTTGAGCCAATTCCGAGTCGGTGTTTCGCTGGGTGTTTCGAGCACCATAGTGTGTTTGCACCATTTCTTCAATTATTCAATATCAATACAAAACTAACTCGTCGTACTTTGGTTGAAGGTTTTCTTTTAATATTATTTACTTTATTTCTTAACGGACGCTTTGCTATAGAAAGCTCAATAAAAAATACAAGAATCTAGAAGAAAAAACAATAACACAAACACAAAATTCAAAAAGGCAACCATAGTCCTCTTGCATTATTCATCCACCTTTTCTTCGGTTTTGCCACTTCTCGAGGTAAAGCTTGTTCAAAGGGCTGCCAATGGCCAAAATAAGATTTCTAACTGTTAACTCTATCATTTGCTCGGGAAAAAAACACGTGTTTGGTCGGAGAAGACTCCGTGATGACACGGCGGCGATTCCGAGCTACTTTTAGAGAGTTCTGAATGTGTCTTTGGATATATGGGGCATCAAATCGTCTTAAATGTGATTGATATGCCCAAGACACACCGTTCGTAAGCCTCACATTGAATTTGAGCCAATTACGAGTCGGTGTTTCGCTGGGTGTTTCGAGCACCATAGTGTCTTTGCACCAATTCTTCAATTATTCAATATCAATACAAAACTAACTCGTCGTACTTTGGTTGAAGGGTTTCTTTTAATATTATCTACTTTATTTCTTAACGGACGCTTTGCTATAGAAAGCTCAATAAAAAATACAAGAATCTAGAAGAAAAAACAATAACACAAACACAAAATTCAAAAAGGCAACCATAGTCCTCTTGTATTATTCATCCACGCACCTTTTCTTCAATTTTGCCACTTCTCGAGGTAAAGCTCGATCAAAGGGCTGCAAATGGAAAAAATATGATTTCTAACAGTTAACTCTATCATTTGCTCGGAAAAAACTCGAGTTTGGTCAGAGAAGACTCCGTGATGACACGGCGGCGATTCCGAGCTACTTTTAGAGAGTTTTGCATGTGTCTTTGGACATATGTGGCATCAAATGGTCTCAAATGTGATTGATATGCCCAAGACACACTGTTCGGAAGCCTCACATTGAATTTGAGCCAATTCCGAGTCGGTGCTTCGCTGAGTGTTTCGAGCACCATAGTGTGTTTGCACCAATTCTTCAATTATTCAATATCAATACAAAACTAACTCGTCGTACTTTGGTTGAAGGTTTTCTTTTAATATTATTTACTTTATTTCTTAACGGACGCTTTGCTATAGAAAGCTCAATAAAAAATACAAGAATCTAGAAGAAAAAACAATAACACAAACACAAAATTCAAAAAGGCAACCATAGTCCTCTTGCATTATTCATCCACCTTTTCTTCGGTTTTGCCACTTCTCGAGGTAAAGCTTGTTCAAAGGGCTGCCAATGGCCAAAATATGATTTCTAACTGTTAACTCTATCATTTGCTCGGAAAAAACACGTTTTTGGTCGGAGAAGACTCCGTGATGACACGGCGGCGATTCCGAGCTACTTTTAGAGAGTTCTGAATGTGTCTTTGGACATATGTGGCATCAAATCGTCTCAAATGTGATTGATATGCCCAAGACACACCGTTCAGAAGCCTCACATTGAATTTGAGCCAATTCCGAGTCGGTGCTTCGCTGGGTGTTTCGAGCACCATAGTGTCTTTGCACCAATTCATCAATTATTCAATATCAATACAAAACTAACTCGTCGTACTTTGGTTGAAGGGTTTCTTCTAATATTATTTACTTTATTTCTTAACGGACGCTTTGCTATAGAAAGCTCAATAAAAAATACAAGAATCTAGAAGAAAAAACAATAACACAAACACAAAATTCTAAAAGGCAACCATAGTCCTCTTGCATTATTCATCCACGCACCTTTTCTTCAATTTTGCCAATTCTCGAGGTAAAGCTCGTTCAAAGGGCAGCAAATGGCCAAAATATGATTTCTAACAGTTAACTCTATCATTTGCTCGGAAAAAAATCGAGTTTGGTCGGAGAAGACTCCGTGATGACACGGCGGCGATTCCGAGGTACTTTTAGAGAGTTTTGCATGTGTCTTTGGACATATGTGGCATCAAATGGTCTAAAATGTGATTGATATGCCCAAGAGACACTGTTCGGAAGCCTCACATTGAATTTGAGCCAATTCCGAGTCGGTGCTTCGCTGAGTGTTTCGAGCACCATAGTGTGTTTGCACCAATTCTTCAATTATTCAATATCAATACAAAACTAACTCGTCGTACTTTGGTTGAAGGTTTTCTTTTAATATTATTTACTTTATTTCTTAACGGACGCTTTGCTATAGAAAGCTCAATAAAAAATACAAGAATCTAGAAGAAAAAACAATAACACAAACACAAAATTCAAAAAGGCAACCATAGTCCTCTTGCATTATTCATCCACCTTTTCTTCGGTTTTGCCACTTCTCGAGGTAAAGCTTGTTTAAAGGGCTGCCAATGGCCAAAATATGATTTCTAACTGTTAACGCTATCATTTGCTCGGAAAAAACACGTGTTTGGTCGGAGAAGACTCCGTGATGACACGGCGGCGATTCCGAGCTACTTTTAGAGAGTTCTGAATGTGTCTTTGGACATATGTGGCATCAAGTCGTCTCAAATGTGATTGATATGCCCAAGACACACCGTTCAGAAGCCTCACATTGAATTTGAGCCAATTCCGAGTCGGTGTTTCGCTGGGTGTTTCGAGCACCATAGTGTGTTTGCACCATTTCTTCAATTATTCAATATCAATACAAAACTAACTCGTCGTACTTTGGTTGAAGGTTTTCTTTTAATATTATTTACTTTATTTCTTAACGGACGCTTTGCTATAGAAAGCTCAATAAAAAATACAAGAATCTAGAAGAAAAAACAATAACACAAACACAAAATTCAAAAAGGCAACCATAGTCCTCTTGCATTATTCATCCACCTTTTCTTCGGTTTTGCCACTTCTCGAGGTAAAGCTTGTTCAAAGGGCTGCCAATGGCCAAAATAAGATTTCTAACTGTTAACTCTATCATTTGCTCAGGAAAAAAACACGTGTTTGGTCGGAGAAGACTCCGTGATGACACGGCGGCGATTCCGAGCTACTTTTAGAGAGTTCTGAATGTGTCTTTGGATATATGGGGCATCAAATCGTCTTAAATGTGATTGATATGCCCAAGACACACCGTTCGTAAGCCTCACATTGAATTTGAGCCAATTACGAGTCGGTGTTTCGCTGGGTGTTTCGAGCACCATAGTGTCTTTGCACCAATTCTTCAATTATTCAATATCAATACAAAACTAACTCGTCGTACTTTGGTTGAAGGGTTTCTTTTAATATTATCTACTTTATTTCTTAACGGACGCTTTGCTATAGAAAGCTCAATAAAAAATACAAGAATCTAGAAGAAAAAACAATAACACAAACACAAAATTCAAAAAGGCAACCATAGTCCTCTTGCATTATTCATCCACCTTTTCTTTGGTTTTGCCACTTCTCGAGGTAAAGCTTGTTCAAAGGGCTGCCAATGGCCAAAATATGATTTCTAACTGTTAACTCTATCATTTGCTCGGAAAAAACACGTTTTTGGTCGGAGAAGACTCCGTGATGACACGGCGGCGATTCCGAGCTACTTTTAGAGAGTTCTGAATGTGTCTTTGGAAATATGTGGCATCAAATCGTCTCAAATGTGATTGATATGCCCAAGACACACCGTTCAGAAGCCTCACATTGAATTTGAGCCAATTCCGAGTAGGTGTTTCGCTGGGTGTTTCGAGCACCATGGTGTCTTTGCACCAATTCTTCAATTATTCAATATCAATACAAAACTAACTCGTCGTACTTTGGTTGAAGGTTTTCTTTTAATATTATTTACTTTATTTCTTAACGGACGCTTTGCTATAGAAAGCTCAATAAAAAATACAAGAATCTAGAAGAAAAAACAATAACACAAACACAAAATTCAAAAAGGCAACCATAGTCCTCTTGTATTATTCATCCACGCACCTTTTCTTCAATTTTGCCACTTCTCGAGGTAAAGCTCGATCAAAGGGCTGCAAATGGAAAAAATATGATTTCTAACAGTTAACTCTATCATTTGCTCGGAAAAAACTCGAGTTTGGTCAGAGAAGACTCCGTGATGACACGGCGGCGATTCCGAGCTACTTTTAGAGAGTTTTGCATGTGTCTTTGGACATATGTGGCATCAAATGGTCTCAAATGTGATTGATATGCCCAAGACACACTGTTCGGAAGCCTCACATTGAATTTGAGCCAATTCCGAGTCGGTGCTTCGCTGAGTGTTTCGAGCACCATAGTGTGTTTGCACCAATTCTTCAATTATTCAATATCAATACAAAACTAACTCGTCGTACTTTGGTTGAAGGTTTTCTTTTAATATTATTTACTTTATTTCTTAACGGACGCTTTGCTATAGAAAGCTCAATAAAAAATACAAGAATCTAGAAGAAAAAACAATAACACAAACACAAAATTCAAAAAGGCAACCATAGTCCTCTTGCATTATTCATCCACCTTTTCTTCGGTTTTGCCACTTCTCGAGGTAAAGCTTGTTCAAAGGGCTGCCAATGGCCAAAATATGATTTCTAACTGTTAACTCTATCATTTGCTCGGAAAAAACACGTTTTTGGTCGGAGAAGACTCCGTGATGACACGGCGGCGATTCCGAGCTACTTTTAGAGAGTTCTGAATGTGTCTTTGGACATATGTGGCATCAAATCGTCTCAAATGTGATTGATATGCCCAAGACACACCGTTCAGAAGCCTCACATTGAATTTGAGCCAATTCCGAGTCGGTGCTTCGCTGGGTGTTTCGAGCACCATAGTGTCTTTGCACCAATTCATCAATTATTCAATATCAATACAAAACTAACTCGTCGTACTTTGGTTGAAGGGTTTCTTCTAATATTATTTACTTTATTTCTTAACGGACGCTTTGCTATAGAAAGCTCAATAAAAAATACAAGAATCTAGAAGAAAAAACAATAACACAAACACAAAATTCTAAAAGGCAACCATAGTCCTCTTGCATTATTCATCCACGCACCTTTTCTTCAATTTTGCCAATTCTCGAGGTAAAGCTCGTTCAAAGGGCAGCAAATGGCCAAAATATGATTTCTAACAGTTAACTCTATCATTTGCTCGGAAAAAAATCGAGTTTGGTCGGAGAAGACTCCGTGATGACACGGCGGCGATTCCGAGGTACTTTTAGAGAGTTTTGCATGTGTCTTTGGACATATGTGGCATCAAATGGTCTAAAATGTGATTGATATGCCCAAGAGACACTGTTCGGAAGCCTCACATTGAATTTGAGCCAATTTCGAGTCGGTGCTTCGCTGAGTGTTTCGAGCACCATAGTGTGTTTGCACCAATTCTTCAATTATTCAATATCAATACAAAACTAACTCGTCGTACTTTGGTTGAAGGTTTTCTTTTAATATTATTTACTTTATTTCTTAACGGACGCTTTGCTATAGAAAGCTCAATAAAAAATACAAGAATCTAGAAGAAAAAACAATAACACAAACACAAAATTCAAAAAGGCAACCATAGTCCTCTTGCATTATTCATCCACCTTTTCTTCGGTTTTGCCACTTCTCGAGGTAAAGCTTGTTTAAAGGGCTGCCAATGGCCAAAATATGATTTCTAACTGTTAACGCTATCATTTGCTCGGAAAAAACACGTGTTTGGTCGGAGAAGACTCCGTGATGACACGGCGGCGATTCCGAGCTACTTTTAGAGAGTTCTGAATGTGTCTTTGGACATATGTGGCATCAAGTCGTCTCAAATGTGATTGATATGCCCAAGACACACCGTTCAGAAGCCTCACATTGAATTTGAGCCAATTCCGAGTCGGTGTTTCGCTGGGTGTTTCGAGCACCATAGTGTGTTTGCACCATTTCTTCAATTATTCAATATCAATACAAAACTAACTCGTCGTACTTTGGTTGAAGGTTTTCTTTTAATATTATTTACTTTATTTCTTAACGGACGCTTTGCTATAGAAAGCTCAATAAAAAATACAAGAATCTAGAAGAAAAAACAATAACACAAACACAAAATTCAAAAAGGCAACCATAGTCCTCTTGCATTATTCATCCACCTTTTCTTCGGTTTTGCCACTTCTCGAGGTAAAGCTTGTTCAAAGGGCTGCCAATGGCCAAAATAAGATTTCTAACTGTTAACTCTATCATTTGCTCGGGAAAAAAACACGTGTTTGGTCGGAGAAGACTCCGTGATGACACGGCGGCGATTCCGAGCTACTTTTAGAGAGTTCTGAATGTGTCTTTGGACATATGTGGCATCAAATCGTCTCAAATGTGATTGATATGCCCAAGACACACCGTTCGGAAGCCTCACATTGAATTTGAGCCAATTCCGAGTCGGTGCTTCGTTGGGTGTTTCGAGCACCATATTTTCTTTCAACCAATTCTTTATTCATTCAATGTCAATACAAAACTAACTTATCGTACGTTGGTGAAGGGTCTCTATTAATATAATTTACTTTATTTCTTAACGGATACTTTGCTATAGAAAGCTCCATAAAAAATACAAGAATCTAGAAGAAAAAAACAATAACACAAACAGAAAATTCAAAAAGGCAACCATAGTCCTCTTGCAGTATTCAACCACCTTTTCTTCGGTTTTGGCACTACATGGGGTGAAACTCGTACAAATGGCCGCCAATGGCCAATATATGATATATAACTATTAAATATATCATTTGCTCGGAGAAAAATCGAGTTTGCTCGGAGAAGACTCGGTGATGACACGGGGGCGATTCTGAGCTAGTTTTAGATAGTTTTGCATGTGTCTTTGGACATATATGTCATCAAATGGTCTAAAATGTGATTGTTATGCCCAAGACACAACGTTAGGAAACCCCACAAAGAATTTGAGCCAATTCCGAATCGGTGCTTCGATGGGTGTTTCGAGCACCATAGTATTTGCACCTATTCTTTATTCATTCAATATCAATACAAAACTAACTTATCGTACTTTGGTTGAAGGGTCTCTATTAATATAATTTACTTTACTTCTTAACGGACACTTTGCTATAGAAAGGTCCATAAAAAATACAAGAATCTAGAAGAAAAAACAATAACACAAACACAAAATTCAAAAAGGCAACCATAGTCCTCTAGCATTATTCATACAACTTTTCTTCGGTTTTGCCACTTCTCGAGGTAAAGCTTGTTCAAAGGGCTGCCAATGGCCAAAATATGATTTCTAACTGTTAACTCTATCATTTGCTCGGGAAAAAAACACGTGTTTTGTCGGAGAAGACTCCGTGATGACACGGCGGCGATTCCGAGCTACTTTTAGAGAGTTCTGAATGTGTCTTTGGATATATGTGGCATCAAATCGTCTCAAATGTGATTGATATGCCCAAGACACACCGTTCGGAAGCCTCACATTGAATTTGAGCCAATTCCGAGTCGGTGCTTCACTGGGTGTTTCGAGCACCATAGTGTCTTTGCACCAATTCTTCAATTATTCAATATCAATACAAAACTAACTCGTCGTACTTTGGTTGAAGGGTTTCTTTTAATATTATTTACTTTATTTCTTAACGGACGCTTTGCTATAGAAAGCTCAATAAAAAATACAAGAATCTAGAAGAAAAAACAATAACACAAACACAAAATTCAAAAAAGCAACCATAGTCCTCTTGCATTATTCATCCACCTTTTCTTTGGTTTTGCCACTTCTCGAGGTAAAGCTTGTTCAAAGGGCTGCCAATGGCCAAAATATGATTTCTAACTGTTAACTCTATCATTTGCTCGGAAAAAACACGTTTTTGGTCGGAGAAGACTCCGTGATGACACGGCGGCGATTCCGAGCTACTTTTAGAGAGTTCTGAATGTGTCTTTGGACATATGTGGCATCAAATCGTCTCAAATGTGATTGATATGCCCAAGACACACCGTTCAGAAGCCTCACATTGAATTTGAGCCAATTCCGAGTAGGTGTTTTGCTGGGTGTTTCGAGCACCATAGTGTCTTTGCACCAATTCTTCAATTATTCAATATCAATACAAAACTAACTCGTCGTACTTTGGTTGAAGGTTTTCTTTTAATATTATTTACTTTATTTCTTAACGGACGCTTTGCTATAGAAAGCTCAATAAAAAATACAAGAATCTAGAAGAAAAAACAATAACACAAACACAAAATTCAAAAAGGCAACCATAGTCCTCTTGCATTATTCATCCACCTTTTCTTCAGTTTTGCCACTTCTCGAGGTAAAGCTTGTTCAAAGGGCTGCCAATGGCCAAAATATGATTTCTAACTGTTAACTCTATCATTTGCTCGGGAAAAAAACACGTGTTTGGTCGGAGAAGACTCCGTGATGACACGGCGGCGATTCCGAACTACTTTTAGAGAGTTCTGAATGTGTCTTTGGATATATGTGGCATCAAATCGTCTCAAATGTGATTGATATGCCCAAGACACACCGTTCAGAAGCCTCACATTGAATTTGAGCCAATTCCGAGTCGGTGCTTCGCTGGGTGTTTCGAGCACCATAGTGTCTTTGCACCAATTCATCAATTATTCAATATCAATACAAAACTAACTCGTCGTACTTTGGTTGAAGGGTTTCTTCTAATATTATTTACTTTATTTCTTAACGGACGCTTTGCTATAGAAAGCTCAATAAAAAATACAAGAATCTAGAAGAAAAAACAATAACACAAACACAAAATTCAAAAAGGCAACCATAGTCCTCTTGCATTATTCATCCACGCACCTTTTCTTCAATTTTGCCAATTCTCGAGGTAAAGCTCGTTCAAAGGGCAGCAAATGGCCAAAATATGATTTCTAACAGTTAACTCTATCATTTGCTCGGAAAAAACTCGAGTTTGGTCGGAGAAGACTCCGTGATGACACGGCGGCGATTCCGAGGTACTTTTAGAGAGTTTTGCATGTGTCTTTGGACATATGTGGCATCAAATGGTCTAAAATGTGATTGATATGCCCAAGACACACTGTTCGGAAGCCTCACATTGAATTTGAGCCAATTCCGAGTCGGTGCTTCGCTGAGTGTTTCGAGCACCATAGTGTGTTTGCACCAATTCTTCAATTATTCAATATCAATACAAAACTAACTCGTCGTACTTTGGTTGAAGGTTTTCTTTTAATATTATTTACTTTATTTCTTAACGGACGCTTTGCTATAGAAAGCTCAATAAAAAATACAAGAATCTAGAAGAAAAAACAATAACACAAACACAAAATTCAAAAAGGCAACCATAGTCCTCTTGCATTATTCATCCACCTTTTCTTCGGTTTTGCCACTTCTCGAGGTAAAGCTTGTTCAAAGGGCTGCCAATGGCCAAAATATGATTTCTAACTGTTAACTCTATCATTTGCTCGGAAAAAACACGTTTTTGGTCGGAGAAGACTCCGTGATGACACGGCGGCGATTCCGAGCTACTTTTAGAGAGTTCTGAATGTGTCTTTGGACATATGTGGCATCAAGTCGTCTCAAATGTGATTGATATGCCCAAGACACACCGTTCAGAAGCCTCACATTGAATTTGAGCCAATTCCGAGTCGGTGTTTCGCTGGGTGTTTCGAGCACCATAGTGTGTTTGCACCATTTCTTCAATTATTCAATATCAATACAAAACTAACTCGTCGTACTTTGGTTGAAGGTTTTCTTTTAATATTATTTACTTTATTTCTTAACGGACGCTTTGCTATAGAAAGCTCAATAAAAAATACAAGAATCTAGAAGAAAAAACAATAACACAAACACAAAATTCAAAAAGGCAACCATAGTCCTCTTGCATTATTCATCCACCTTTTCTTCGGTTTTGCCACTTCTCGAGGTAAAGCTTGTTCAAAGGGCTGCCAATGGCCAAAATAAGATTTCTAACTGTTAACTCTATCATTTGCTCGGGAAAAAAACACGTGTTTGGTCGGAGAAGACTCCGTGATGACACGGCGGCGATTCCGAGCTACTTTTAGAGAGTTCTGAATGTGTCTTTGGATATATGGGGCATCAAATCGTCTCAAATGTGATTGATATGCCCAAGACACACCGTTCGGAAGCCTCACATTGAATTTGAGCCAATTACGAGTCGGTGTTTCGCTGGGTGTTTCGAGCACCATAGTGTCTTTGCACCAATTCTTCAATTATTCAATATCAATACAAAACTAACTCGTCGTACTTTGGTTGAAGGGTTTTTTTTTATATTATTTACTTTATTTCTTAACGGACGCTTTGCTATAGAAAGCTCAATAAAAAATACAAGAATCTAGAAGAAAAAACAATAACACAAACACAAAATTCAAAAAGGCAACCATAGTCCTCTTGCATTATTCATCCACCTTTTCTTTGGTTTTGCCACTTCTCGAGGTAAAGCTTGTTCAAAGGGCTGCCAATGGCCAAAATATGATTTCTAACTGTTAACTCTATCATTTGCTCGGAAAAAACACGTGTTTGGTCGGAGAAGACTCCGTGATGACACGTGGGCGATTCCGAGCTAGTTTTAAAGAGTTTTGCATGTGTCGTTGGACTTATGTGGCATCAAATGGTCTCAAATGTGATTGATATGCCCAAGACACACCGTTCGGAAGCCTCACATTGAATTTGAGCCAATTCCGAGTCGGTGCTTCGCTGGGTGTTTCGAGCACTATAGTGTCTTTGCACCAATTCTTCAATTATTCAATATCAATACAAAACTAACTCGTCGTACATTGGTTGAAGGGTTTCTTTTAATATTATTTACTTTATTTCTTAACGGACGCTTTGCTATAGAAAGCTCAATAGAAAATACAAGAATCTAGAAGAAAAAACAATAACACAAACACCAAATTCAAAAAGGCAACCATAGTCCTCTTGCATTATTCATCCACCTTTTCTTCGGTTTTGCCACTTTCGAGGTAAAGCTCGTTCAAAGGGCTGCCAATGGCCAAAATATGATTTCTAACTGTTAACTCTATCATTCACTCGGAAAAAACACGAGTTTGGTCGGAGAAGACTCCGTGATGACACGGCGGCGATTCCGAGCTACTTTTAGAGAGTTCTGAATGTGTCTTTGGACATATGTGGCATCAAATCGTCTCAAATGTGATTGATATGCCCAAGACACACCGTTCGGAAGCCTCACATTGAATTTGAGCCAATTCCGAGTCGGTGCTTCGTTGGGTGTTTCGAGCACCATATTTTCTTTCAACCAATTCTTTATTCATTCAATGTCAATACAAAACTAACTTATCGTACGTTGGTGAAGGGTCTCTATTAATATAATTTACTTTATTTCTTAACGGATACTTTGCTATAGAAAGCTCCATAAAAAATACAAGAATCTAGAAGAAAAAAACAATAACACAAACAGAAAATTCAAAAAGGCAACCATAGTCCTCTTGCAGTATTCAACCACCTTTTCTTCGGTTTTGGCACTACATGGGGTGAAACTCGTACAAATGGCCGCCAATGGCCAATATATGATATATAACTATTAAATATATCATTTGCTCGGAGAAAAATCAAGTTTGCTCGGAGAAGACTCGGTGATGACACTGGGGCGATTCTGAGCTAGTTTTAGATAGTTTTGCATGTGTCTTTGGACATATATGTCATCAAATGGTCTAAAATGTGATTGTTATGCCCAAGACACAACGTTAGGAAACCCCACAAAGAATTTGAGCCAATTCCGAATCGGTGCTTCGATGGGTGTTTCGAGCACCATAGTATTTGCACCTATTCTTTATTCATTCAATATCAATACAAAACTAACTTATCGTACTTTGGTTGAAGGGTCTCTATTAATATAATTTACTTTATTTCTTAACGGACACTTTGCTATAGAAAGCTCCATAAAAAATACAAGAATCTAGAAGAAAAAACAATAACACAAACACAAAATTCAAAAAGGCAACCATAGTCCTCTAGCATTATTCATACAACTTTTCTTCGGTTTTGCCACTTCTCGAGGTAAAGCTTGTTCAAAGGGCTGCCAATGGCCAAAATATGATTTCTAACTGTTAACTCTATCATTTGCTCGGAAAAAACACGTGTTTGGTCGGAGAAGATTCCGTGATGACACGTGGGCGATTCCGAGCTAGTTTTAAAGAGTTTTGCATGTGTCGTTGGACTTATGTGGCATCAAATGGTCTCAAATGTGATTGATATGCCCAAGACACACCGTTCGGAAGCCTCACATTGAATTTGAGCCAATTCCGAGTCGGTGCTTCGTTGGGTGTTTCGAGCACTATAGTGTCTTTGCACCAATTCTTCAATTATTCAATATCAATACAAAACTAACTCGTCGTACATTGGTTGAAGGGTTTCTTTTAATATTATTTACTTTATTTCTTAACGGACGCTTTGCTATAGAAAGCTCAACAAAAAATACAAGAATCTCGAAGAAAAAACAATAACACAAACACAAAATTCAAATAGGCAATCATGGTCCTCTTGCATTATTCATCCACCTTTTCTTCGGTTTTGCCACTTCTCCAGGTAAAGCTTGTTCAAAGGGCTGCCAATGGCCAAAATATGATTTCTAACTGTTAACTCTATCATTTGCTCGGAAAAAACTCGAGTTTGGTTGGAGAAGACTCCGTGATGACACGACGGCGATTCCGAGCTACTTTTAGAGAGTTTTGCATGTGTCTTTGGACATATGTGGCATCAAATGGGCTCAAATGTGATTGATATGCCCAAGGCACACCGTTCGGAAGCCTCACATTGAATTTGAGCCAATTCCGAGTCGGTGCTTCGCCGTGTGTTTCGAGCACTATAGTGTCTTTGCACAAATTCTTCAATTATTCAATATCAATACAAAACTAACTCGTCGTGCATTGGTTGAAGGGTTTCTTTGAATATTATTTACATTATTTCTTAACGGACGCTTTGCTATAGAAAGCTCAACAAAAAATACAAGAATCTAGAAGAAAAAACAATAACACAAACACAAAATTCAAATAGGCAATCATGGTCCTCTTGCATTATTCATCCACCTTTTCTTCGGTTTTGCCACTTCTCCAGGTAAAGCTCGTTCAAAGGGCTGCCAATGGCCAAAATATGATTTCTAACTGTTAACTCTATCATTTGCTCGGAAAAAACACGAGTTTGGTCGGAGAAGACTCCGTGATGACACGGCGGCGATTCCGAGCTACTTTTAGAGAGTTCTGAATGTGTCTTTGGACATATGTGGCATCAAATCGTCTCAAATGTGATTGATATGCCCAAGACACACCGTTCGGAAGCCTCACATTGAATTTGAGCCAATTCCGAGTCGGTGCTTCGTTGGGTGTTTCGAGCACCATATTTTCTTTCAACCAATTCTTTATTCATTCAATGTCAATACAAAACTAACTTATCGTACGTTGGTGAAGGGTCTCTATTAATATAATTTACTTTATTTCTTAACGGATACTTTGCTATAGAAAGCTCCATAAAAAATACAAGAATCTAGAAGAAAAAAACAATAACACAAACAGAAAATTCAAAAAGGCAACCATAGTCCTCTTGCAGTATTCAACCACCTTTTCTTCGGTTTTGGCACTACATGGGGTGAAACTCGTACAAATGGCCGCCAATGGCCAATATATGATATATAACTATTAAATATATCATTTGCTCGGAGAAAAATCAAGTTTGCTCGGAGAAGACTCGGTGATGACACTGGGGCGATTCTGAGCTAGTTTTAGATAGTTTTGCATGTGTCTTTGGACATATATGTCATCAAATGGTCTAAAATGTGATTGTTATGCCCAAGACACAACGTTAGGAAACCCCACAAAGAATTTGAGCCAATTCCGAATCGGTGCTTCGATGGGTGTTTCGAGCACCATAGTATTTGCACCTATTCTTTATTCATTCAATATCAATACAAAACTAACTTATCGTACTTTGGTTGAAGGGTCTCTATTAATATAATTTACTTTATTTCTTAACGGACACTTTGCTATAGAAAGCTCCATAAAAAATACAAGAATCTAGAAGAAAAAACAATACCACAAACACAAAATTCAAAAAGGCAACCATAGTCCTCTAGCATTATTCATACAACTTTTCTTCGGTTTTGCCACTTCTCGAGGTAAAGCTTGTTCAAAGGGCTGCCAATGGCCAAAATATGATTTCTAACTGTTAACTCTATCATTTGCTCGGAAAAAACACGTGTTTGGTCGGAGAAGATTCCGTGATGACACGTGGGCGATTCCGAGCTAGTTTTAAAGAGTTTTGCATGTGTCGTTGGACTTATGTGGCATCAAATGGTCTCAAATGTGATTGATATGCCCAAGACACACCGTTCGGAAGCCTCACATTGAATTTGAGCCAATTCCGAGTCGGTGCTTCGCTGGGTGTTTCGAGCACTATAGTGTCTTTGCACCAATTCTTCAATTATTCAATATCAATACAAAACTAACTCGTCGTACATTGGTTGAAGGGTTTCTTTTAATATTATTTACTTTATTTCTTAACGGACGCTTTGCTATAGAAAGCTCAACAAAAAATACAAGAATCTCGAAGAAAAAACAATAACACAAACACAAAATTCAAATAGGCAATCATGGTCCTCTTGCATTATTCATCCACCTTTTCTTCGGTTTTGCCACTTCTCGAGGTAAAGCTTGTTCAAAGGGCTGCCAATGGCCAAAATATGATTTCTAACTGTTAACTCTATCATTTGCTCGGAAAAAACTCGAGTTTGGTTGGAGAAGACTCCGTGATGACACGACGGCGATTCCGAGCTACTTTTAGAGAGTTTTGCATGTGTCTTTGGACATATGTGGCATCAAATGGGCTCAAATGTGATTGATATGCCCAAGGCACACCGTTCGGAAGCCTCACATTGAATTTGAGCCAATTCCGAGTCGGTGCTTCGCCGTGTGTTTCGAGCACTATAGTGTCTTTGCACAAATTCTTCAATTATTCAATATCAATACAAAACTAACTCGTCGTGCATTGGTTGAAGGGTTTCTTTGAATATTATTTACATTATTTCTTAACGGACGCTTTGCTATAGAAAGCTCAACAAAAAATACAAGAATCTAGAAGAAAAAACAATAACACAAACACAAAATTCAAATAGGCAATCATGGTCCTCTTGCATTATTCATCCACCTTTTCTTCGGTTTTGCCACTTCTCCAGGTAAAGCTCGTTCAAAGGGCTGCCAATGGCCAAAATATGATTTCTAACTGTTAACTCTATCATTTGCTCGGAAAAAACTCGAGTTTGGTCGGAGAAGACTCCGTGATGACACGGCGGCGATTCCGAGCTACTTTTAGAGAGTTCTGAATGTGTCTTTGGATATATGTGTCATCAAATCGTCTCAAATGTGATTGATATGCCCAAGACACACCGTTCGGAAGCCTCACATTGAATTTGAGCCAATTCCGAGTCGGTGCTTCGCTGGGTGTTTCGAGCACCATAGTGACTTTGCACCAATTCTTCAATTATTCAATATCAATACAAAACTAACTCGTCGTACTTTGGTTGAAGGGTTTCTTTTAATATTATTTACTTTATTTCTTAACGGACGCTTTGCTATAGAAAGCTCAATAAAAAATACAAGAATCTAGAAGAAAAAACAATAACACAAACACAAAATTCAAAAAGGCAACCATAGTCCTCTTGCATTATTCATCCACCTTTTCTTTGGTTTTGCCACTTCTCGAGGTAAAGCTTGTTCAAAGGGCTGCCAATGGCCAAAATATGACTTCTAACTGTTAACTCTATCATTTGCTCGGAAAAAACACGTTTTTGGTCGGAGAAGACTCCGTGATGACACGGCGGCGATTCCGAGCTACTTTTAGAGAGTTTTGCATTTGTCTTTGGACATATGTGGCATCAAATGGTCTCAAATGTGATTGATATGCCCAAGACACACCGTTCGGAAGCCTCACATTGAATTTGAGCCAATTCCGAGTCGGTGCTTCGCTGGGTGTTTCGAGCACCATAGTGTCTTTGCACCAATTCTTCAATTATTCAATATCAATACAAAACTAACTCGTCGTACTTTGGTTGAAGGTTTTCTTTTAATATTATTTACTTTATTTCTTAACGGACGCTTTGCTATAGAAAGCTCAATAAAAAATACAAGAATCTAGAAGAAAAAACAATAACACAAACACAAAATTCAAAAAGGCAACCATAGTCCTCTTGCATTATTCATCCACCTTTTCTTCGGTTTTGCCACTTCTCGAGGTAAAGCTTGTTCAAAGGGCTGCCAATGGCCAAAATAAGATTTCTAACTGTTAACTCTATCATTTGCTCGGGAAAAAAACACGTATTTGGTCGGAGAAGACTCCGTGATGACACGGCGGCGATTCCGAACTACTTTTAGAGAGTTCTGAATGTGTCTTTGGATATATGTGGCATCAAATCGTCTCAAATGTGATTGATATGCCCAAGACACACCGTTCGGAATCCTCACATTGAATTTGAGCCAATTCCGAGTCGGTGCTTCGCTGGGTGTTTCGAGCACCATAGTGTCTTTGCACCAATTCTTCAATTATTCAATATCAATACAAAACTAACTCGTCGTACTTTGGTTGAAGGTTTTCTTTTAATGTTATTTACTTTATTTCTTAACGGACGCTTTGTTATAGAAAGCTCAATAAAAAATACAAGAATCTAGAAGAAAAAACAATAACACAAACACAAAATTCAAAAAGGCAACCATAGTCCTCTTGCATTATTCATCCACCTTTTCTTCGGTTTTGCCACTTTCGAGGTAAAGCTCGTTCAAAGGGCTGCCAATGGCCAAAATATGATTTCTAACTTTTAGCTCTATCATTCACTCGGAAAAAACACGAGTTTGGTCGGAGAAGACTCCGTGATGACACGGCGGCGATTCCGAGCTACTTTTAGAGAGTTCTGAATGTGTCTTTGGACATATGTGGCATCAAATCGTCTCAAATGTGATTGATATGCCCAAGACACACCGTTCGGAAGCCTCACATTGAATTTGGGCCAATTCCGAGTCGGTGCTTCGCTGGGTGTTTCGAGCACCATAGTGTCTTTGCACCAATTCTTCAATTATTCAATATCAATACAAAACTAACTCGTCGTACTTTGGTTGAAGGTTTTCTTTTAATATTATTTACTTTATTTCTTAACGGACGCTTTGCTATAGAAAGCTCAATAAAAAATACAAGAATCTAGAAGAAAAAACAATAACACAAACACAAAATTCAAAAAGGCAACCATAGTCCTCTTGCATTATTCATCCACCTTTTCTTCGGTTTTGCCACTTTCGAGGTAAAGCTCGTTCAAAGGGCTGCCAATGGCCAAAATATGATTTCTAACTGTTAACTCTATCATTCACTCGAAAAAAACACGAGTTTGGTCGGAGAAGACTCCGTGATGACACGGCGGCGATTCCGAGCTACTTTTAGAGAGTTCTGAATGTGTCTTTGGACATATGTGGCATCAAATCGTCTCAAATGTGATTGATATGCCCAAGACACACCGTTCGGAAGCCTCACATTGAATTTGAGCCAATTCCGAGTCGGTGCTTCGTTGGGTGTTTCGAGCACCATATTTTCTTTCAACCAATTCTTTATTCATTCAATGTCAATACAAAACTAACTTATCGTACATTGGTGAAGGGTCTCTATTAATATAATTTACTTTAATTCTTAACGGATACTTTGCTATAGAAAGCTCCATAAAAAATACAAGAATCTAGAAGAAAAAAACAATAACACAAACAGAAAATTCAAAAAGGCAACCATAGTCCTCTTGCAGTATTCAACCACCTTTTCTTCGGTTTTGGCACTACATGGGGTGAAACTCGTACAAATGGCCGCCAATGGCCAATATATGATATATAACTATTAAATATATCATTTGCTCGGAGAAAAATCGAGTTTGCTCGGAGAAGACTCGGTGATGACACGGGGGCGATTCTGAGCTAGTTTTAGATAGTTTTGCATGTGTCTTTGGACATATATGTCATCAAATGTTCTAAAATGTGATTGTTATGCCCAAGACACAACGTTAGGAAACCCCACAAAGAATTTGAGCCAATTCCGAATCGGTGCTTCGATGGGTGTTTCGAGCACCATAGTATTTGCACCTATTCTTTATTCATTCAATATCAATACAAAACTAACTTATCGTACTTTGGTTGAAGGGTCTCTATTAATATACTTTACTTTATTTCTTAACGGACACTTTGCTATAGAAAGCTCCATAAAAAATACAAGAATCTAGAAGAAAAAACAATAACACAAACACAAAATTCAAAAAGGCAACCATAGTCCTCTAGCATTATACATACAACTTTTCTTCGGTTTTGCCACTTCTCGAGGTAAAGCTTGTTCAAAGGGCTGCCAATGGCCAAAATATGATTTCTAACTGTTAACTCTATCATTTGCTCGGGAAAAAAACACGTGTTTGGTCGGAGAAGACTCCGTGATGACACGGCGGCGATTCCGAGCTACTTTTAGAGAGTTCTGAATGTGTCTTTGGATATATGTGGCATCAAATCGTCTCAAATGTGATTGATATGCCCAAGACACACCGTTCGGAAGCCTCACATTGAATTTGGGCCAATTCCGAGTCGGTGCTTCGCTGGGTGTTTCGAGCACCATAGTGTCTTTGCACCAATTCTTCAATTATTCAATATCAATACAAAACTAACTTATCGTACTTTGGTTGAAGGGTTTCTTTTAATACTATTTACTTTATTTCTTAAAGGACGCTTTGCTATAGAAAGCTCAATAAAAAATACAAGAATCTAGAAGAAAAAACAATAACACAAACACAAAATTCAAAAAGGCAACCATAGTCCTCTTGCATTATTCATCCACCTTTTCTTTGGTTTTGCCACTTCTCGAGGTAAAGCTTGTTCAAAGGGCTGCCAATGGCCAAAATATGATTTCTAACTGTTAACTCTATCATTTGCTCGGAAAAAACACGTTTTTGGTCGGAGAAGACTCCGTGATGACACGGCGGCGATTCCGAGCTACTTTTAGAGAGTTCTGAATGTGTCTTTGGACATATGTGGCATCAAATCGTCTCAAATGTGATTGATATGCCCAAGACACACCGTTCAGAAGCCTCACATTGAATTTGAGCCAATTCCGAGTAGGTGTTTCGCTGGGTGTTTCGAGCACCATAGTGTCTTTGCACCAATTCTTCAATTATTCAATATCAATACAAAACTAACTCGTCGTACTTTGGTTGAAGGTTTTCTTTTAATATTATTTACTTTATTTCTTAACGGACGCTTTGCTATAGAAAGCTCAATAAAAAATACAAGAATCTAGAAGAAAAAACAATAACACAAACACAAAATTCAAAAAGGCAACCATAGTCCTCTTGCATTATTCATCCACCTTTTCTTCGGTTTTGCCACTTCTCGAGGTAAAGCTTGTTCAAAGGGCTGCCAATGGCCAAAATAAGATTTCTAACTGTTAACTCTATCATTTGCTCGGGACAAAAAACACGTGTTTGGTCGGAGAAGACTCCGTGATGACACGGCGGCGATTCCGAGCTACTTTTAGAGAGTTCTGAATGTGTCTTTGGATATATGTGGCATCAAATCGTCTCAAATGTGATTGATATGACCAAGACACACCGTTCGGAATCCTCACATTGAATTTGAGCCAATTCCGAGTCGGTGCTTCGCTGGGTGTTTCGAGCACCATAGTGTCTTTGCACCAATTCTTCAATTATTCAATATCAATACAAAACTAACTCGTCGTACTTTGGTTGAAGGTTTTCTTTTAATATTATTTACTTTATTTCTTAACGGACGCTTTGCTATAGAAAGCTCAATAAAAAATACAAGAATCTAGAAGAAAAAACAATAACACAAACACAAAATTCAAAAAGGCAACCATAGTCCTCTTGCATTATTCATCCACCTTTTCTTCGGTTTTGCCACTTTCGAGGTAAAGCTCGTTCAAAGGGCTGCCAATGGCCAAAATATGATTTCTAACTGTTAACTCTATCATTCACTCGGAAAAAACACGAGTTTGGTCGGAGAAGACTCCGTGATGACACGGCGGCGATTCCGAGCTACTTTTAGAGAGTTCTGAATGTGTCTTTGGACATATGTGGCATCAAATCGTCTCAAATGTGATTGATATGCCCAAGACACACCGTTCGGAAGCCTCACATTGAATTTGAGCCAATTCCGAGTCGGTGCTTCGTTGGGTGTTTCGAGCACCATATTTTCTTTCAACCAATTCTTTATTCATTCAATGTCAATACAAAACTAACTTATCGTACGTTGGTGAAGGGTCTCTATTAATATAATTTACTTTAATTCTTAACGGATACTTTGCTATAGAAAGCTCCATAAAAAATACAAGAATCTAGAAGAAAAAAACAATAACACAAACAGAAAATTCAAAAAGGCAACCATAGTCCTCTTGCAGTATTCAACCACCTTTTCTTCGGTTTTGGCACTACATGGGGTGAAACTCGTACAAATGGCCGCCAATGGCCAATATATGATATATAACTATTAAATATATCATTTGCTCGGAGAAAAATCGAGTTTGCTCGGAGAAGACTCGGTGATGACACGGGGGCGATTCTGAGCTAGTTTTAGATAGTTTTGCATGTGTCTTTGGACATATATGTCATCAAATGGTCTAAAATGTGATTGTTATGCCCAAGACACAACGTTAGGAAACCCCACAAAGAATTTGAGCCAATTCCGAATCGGTGCTTCGATGGGTGTTTCGAGCACCATAGTATTTGCACCTATTCTTTATTCATTCAATATCAATACAAAACTAACTTATCGTACTTTGGTTGAAGGGTCTCTATTAATATAATTTACTTTATTTCTTAACGGACACTTTGCTATAGAAAGCTCCATAAAAAATACAAGAATCTAGAAGAAAAAACAATAACACAAACACAAAATTCAAAAAGGCAACCATAGTCCTCTAGCATTATTCATACAACTTTTCTTCGGTTTTGCCACTTCTCGAGGTAAAGCTTGTTCAAAGGGCTGCCAATGGCCAAAATATGATTTCTAACTGTTAACTCTATCATTTGCTCGGGAAAAAAACACGTGTTTGGTCGGAGAAGACTCCGTGATGACACGGCGGCGATTCCGAGCTACTTTTAGAGAGTTCTGAATGTGTCTTTGGATATATGTGGCATCAAATCGTCTCAAATGTGATTGATATGCCCAAGACACACCGTTCGGAAGCCTCACATTGAATTTGAGCCAATTCCGAGTCGGTGCTTCGCTGGGTGTTTCGAGCACCATAGTGTCTTTGCACCAATTCTTCAATTATTCAATATCAATACAAAACTAACTCGTCGTACTTTGGTTGAAGGGTTTCTTTTAATACTATTTACTTTATTTCTTAACGGACGCTTTGCTATAGAAAGCTCAATAAAAAATACAAGAATCTAGAAGAAAAAACAATAACACAAACACAAAATTCAAAAAGGCAACCATAGTCCTCTTGCATTATTCATCCACCTTTTCTTTGGTTTTGCCACTTCTCGAGGTAAAGCTTGTTCAAAGGGCTGCCAATGGCCAAAATATGATTTCTAACTGTTAACTCTATCATTTGCTCGGAAAAAACACGTTTTTGGTCGGAGAAGACTCCGTGATGACACGGCGGCGATTCCGAGCTACTTTTAGAGAGTTTTGCATTTGTCTTTGGACATATGTGGCATCAAATGGTCTCAAATGTGATTGATATGCCCAAGACACACCGTTCGGAAGCCTCACATTGAATTTGAGCCAATTCCGAGTCGGTGCTTCGCTGGGTGTTTCGAGCACCATAGTGTCTTTGCACCAATTCTTCAATTATTCTATATCAATACAAAACTAACTCGTCGTACTTTGGTTGAAGGGTTTCTTTTAATACTATTTACTTTATTTCTTAAAGGACGCTTTGCTATAGAAAGCTCAATAAAAAATACAAGAATCTAGAAGAAAAAACAATAACACAAACACAAAATTCAAAAAGGCAACCATAGTCCTCTTGCATTATTCATCCACCTTTTCTTTGGTTTTGCCACTTCTCGAGGTAAAGCTTGTTCAAAGGGCTGCCAATGGCCAAAATATGATTTCTAACTGTTAACTCTATCATTTGCTCGGGAAAAAAACACGTGTTTGGTCGGAGAAGACTCCGTGATGACACGGCGGCGATTCCGAGCTACTTTTAGAGAGTTCTGAATGTGTCTTTGGATATATGTGGCATCAAATCGTCTCAAATGTGATTGATATGCCCAAGACACACCGTTCGGAAGCCTCACATTGAATTTGAGCCAATTCCGAGTCGGTGCTTCGCTGGGTGTTTCGAGCACCATAGTGTCTTTGCACCAATTCTTCAATTATTCAATATCAATACAAAACTAACTTATCGTACTTTGGTTGAAGGGTTTCTTTTAATACTATTTACTTTATTTCTTAAAGGACGCTTTGCTATAGAAAGCTCAATAAAAAATACAAGAATCTAGAAGAAAAAACAATAACACAAACACAAAATTCAAAAAGGCAACCATAGTCCTCTTGCATTATTCATCCACCTTTTCTTTGGTTTTGCCACTTCTCGAGGTAAAGCTTGTTCAAAGGGCTGCCAATGGCCAAAATATGATTTCTAACTGTTAACTCTATCATTTGCTCGGAAAAAACACGTTTTTGGTCGGAGAAGACTCCGTGATGACACGGCGGCGATTCCGAGCTACTTTTAGAGAGTTCTGAATGTGTCTTTGGACATATGTGGCATCAAATCGTCTCAAATGTGATTGATATGCCCAAGACACACCGTTCAGAAGCCTCACATTGAATTTGAGCCAATTCCGAGTAGGTGTTTCGCTGGGTGTTTCGAGCACCATAGTGTCTTTGCACCAATTCTTCAATTATTCAATATCAATACAAAACTAACTCGTCGTACTTTGGTTGAAGGTTTTCTTTTAATATTATTTACTTTATTTCTTAACGGACGCTTTGCTATAGAAAGCTCAATAAAAAATACAAGAATCTAGAAGAAAAAACAATAACACAAACACAAAATTCAAAAAGGCAACCATAGTCCTCTTTCATTATTCATCCACCTTTTCTTCGGTTTTGCCACTTCTCGAGGTAAAGCTTGTTCAAAGGGCTGCCAATGGCCAAAATAAGATTTCTAACTGTTAACTCTATCATTTGCTCGGGACAAAAAACACGTGTTTGGTCGGAGAAGACTCCGTGATGACACGGCGGCGATTCCGAGCTACTTTTAGAGAGTTCTGAATGTGTCTTTGGATATATGTGGCATCAAATCGTCTCAAATGTGATTGATATGCCCAAGACACACCGTTCGGAATCCTCACATTGAATTTGAGCCAATTCCGAGTCGGTGCTTCGCTGGGTGTTTCGAGCACCATAGTGTCTTTGCACCAATTCTTCAATTATTCAATATCAATACAAAACTAACTCGTCGTACTTTGGTTGAAGGTTTTCTTTTAATATTATTTACTTTATTTCTTAACGGACGCTTTGCTATAGAAAGCTCAATAAAAAATACAAGAATCTAGAAGAAAAAACAATAACACAAACACAAAATTCAAAAAGGCAACCATAGTCCTCTTGCATTATTCATCCACCTTTTCTTCGGTTTTGCCACTTTCGAGGTAAAGCTCGTTCAAAGGGCTGCCAATGGCCAAAATATGATTTCTAACTGTTAACTCTATCATTCACTCGGAAAAAACACGAGTTTGGTCGGAGAAGACTCCGTGATGACACGGCGGCGATTCCGAGCTACTTTTAGAGAGTTCTGAATGTGTCTTTGGACATATGTGGCATCAAATCGTCTCAAATGTGATTGATATGCCCAAGACACACCGTTCGGAAGCCTCACATTGAATTTGAGCCAATTCCGAGTCGGTGCTTCGTTGGGTGTTTCGAGCACCATATTTTCTTTCAACCAATTCTTTATTCATTCAATGTCAATACAAAACTAACTTATCGTACGTTGGTGAAGGGTCTCTATTAATATAATTTACTTTAATTCTTAACGGATACTTTGCTATAGAAAGCTCCATAAAAAATACAAGAATCTAGAAGAAAAAAACAATAACACAAACAGAAAATTCAAAAAGGCAACCATAGTCCTCTTGCAGTATTCAACCACCTTTTCTTCGGTTTTGGCACTACATGGGGTGAAACTCGTACAAATGGCCGCCAATGGCCAATATATGATATATAACTATTAAATATATCATTTGCTCGGAGAAAAATCGAGTTTGCTCGGAGAAGACTCGGTGATGACACGGGGGCGATTCTGAGCTAGTTTTAGATAGTTTTGCATGTGTCTTTGGACATATATGTCATCAAATGGTCTAAAATGTGATTGTTATGCCCAAGACACAACGTTAGGAAACCCCACAAAGAATTTGAGCCAATTCCGAATCGGTGCTTCGATGGGTGTTTCGAGCACCATAGTATTTGCACCTATTCTTTATTCATTCAATATCAATACAAAACTAACTTATCGTACTTTGGTTGAAGGGTCTCTATTAATATAATTTACTTTATTTCTTAACGGACACTTTGCTATAGAAAGCTCCATAAAAAATACAAGAATCTAGAAGAAAAAACAATAACACAAACACAAAATTCAAAAAGGCAACCATAGTCCTCTAGCATTATTCATACAACTTTTCTTCGGTTTTGCCACTTCTCGAGGTAAAGCTTGTTCAAAGGGCTGCCAATGGCCAAAATATGATTTCTAACTGTTAACTCTATCATTTGCTCGGGAAAAAAACACGTGTTTGGTCGGAGAAGACTCCGTGATGACACGGCGGCGATTCCGAGCTACTTTTAGAGAGTTCTGAATGTGTCTTTGGATATATGTGGCATCAAATCGTCTCAAATGTGATTGATATGCCCAAGACACACCGTTCAGAAGCCTCACATTGAATTTGAGCCAATTCCGAGTAGGTGTTTCGCTGGGTGTTTCGAGCACCATAGTGTCTTTGCACCAATTCTTCAATTATTCAATATCAATACAAAACTAACTCGTCGTACTTTGGTTGAAGGTTTTCTTTTAATATTATTTACTTTATTTCTTAACGGACGCTTTGCTATAGAAAGCTCAATAAAAAATACAAGAATCTAGAAGAAAAAACAATAACACAAACACAAAATTCAAAAAGGCAACCATAGTCCTCTTGCATTATTCATCCACCTTTTCTTCGGTTTTGCCACTTCTCGAGGTAAAGCTTGTTCAAAGGGCTGCCAATGGCCAAAATAAGATTTCTAACTGTTAACTCTATCATTTGCTCGGGACAAAAAACACGTGTTTGGTCGGAGAAGACTCCGTGATGACACGGCGGCGATTCCGAGCTACTTTTAGAGAGTTCTGAATGTGTCTTTGGATATATGTGGCATCAAATCGTCTCAAATGTGATTGATATGCCCAAGACACACCGTTCGGAATCCTCACATTGAATTTGAGCCAATTCCGAGTCGGTGCTTCGCTGGGTGTTTCGAGCACCATAGTGTCTTTGCACCAATTCTTCAATTATTCAATATCAATACAAAACTAACTCGTCGTACTTTGGTTGAAGGTTTTCTTTTAATATTATTTACTTTATTTCTTAACGGACGCTTTGCTATAGAAAGCTCAATAAAAAATACAAGAATCTAGAAGAAAAAACAATAACACAAACACAAAATTCAAAAAGGCAACCATAGTCCTCTTGCATTATTCATCCACCTTTTCTTCGGTTTTGCCACTTTCGAGGTAAAGCTCGTTCAAAGGGCTGCCAATGGCCAAAATATGATTTCTAACTGTTAACTCTATCATTCACTCGGAAAAAACACGAGTTTGGTCGGAGAAGACTCCGTGATGACACGGCGGCGATTCCGAGCTACTTTTAGAGAGTTCTGAATGTGTCTTTGGACATATGTGGCATCAAATCGTCTCAAATGTGATTGATATGCCCAAGACACACCGTTCGGAAGCCTCACATTGAATTTGAGCCAATTCCGAGTCGGTGCTTCGTTGGGTGTTTCGAGCACCATATTTTCTTTCAACCAATTCTTTATTCATTCAATGTCAATACAAAACTAACTTATCGTACGTTGGTGAAGGGTCTCTATTAATATAATTTACTTTAATTCTTAACGGATACTTTGCTATAGAAAGCTCCATAAAAAATACAAGAATCTAGAAGAAAAAAACAATAACACAAACAGAAAATTCAAAAAGGCAACCATAGTCCTCTTGCAGTATTCAACCACCTTTTCTTCGGTTTTGGCACTACATGGGGTGAAACTCGTACAAATGGCCGCCAATGGCCAATATATGATATATAACTATTAAATATATCATTTGCTCGGAGAAAAATCGAGTTTGCTCGGAGAAGACTCGGTGATGACACGGGGGCGATTCTGAGCTAGTTTTAGATAGTTTTGCATGTGTCTTTGGACATATATGTCATCAAATGGTCTAAAATGTGATTGTTATGCCCAAGACACAACGTTAGGAAACCCCACAAAGAATTTGAGCCAATTCCGAATCGGTGCTTCGATGGGTGTTTCGAGCACCATAGTATTTGCACCTATTCTTTATTCATTCAATATCAATACAAAACTAACTTATCGTACTTTGGTTGAAGGGTCTCTATTAATATAATTTACTTTATTTCTTAACGGACACTTTGCTATAGAAAGCTCCATAAAAAATACAAGAATCTAGAAGAAAAAACAATAACACAAACACAAAATTCAAAAAGGCAACCATAGTCCTCTAGCATTATTCATACAACTTTTCTTCGGTTTTGCCACTTCTCGAGGTAAAGCTTGTTCAAAGGGCTGCCAATGGCCAAAATATGATTTCTAACTGTTAACTCTATCATTTGCTCGGGAAAAAAACACGTGTTTGGTCGGAGAAGACTCCGTGATGACACGGCGGCGATTCCGAGCTACTTTTAGAGAGTTCTGAATGTGTCTTTGGATATATGTGGCATCAAATCGTCTCAAATGTGATTGATATGCCCAAGACACACCGTTCGGAAGCCTCACATTGAATTTGAGCCAATTCCGAGTCGGTGCTTCGCTGGGTGTTTCGAGCACCATAGTGTCTTTGCACCAATTCTTCAATTATTCAATATCAATACAAAACTAACTCGTCGTACTTTGGTTGAAGGGTTTCTTTTAATACTATTTACTTTATTTCTTAACGGACGCTTTGCTATAGAAAGCTCAATAAAAAATACAAGAATCTAGAAGAAAAAACAATAACACAAACACAAAATTCAAAAAGGCAACCATAGTCCTCTTGCATTATTCATCCACCTTTTCTTTGGTTTTGCCACTTCTCGAGGTAAAGCTTGTTCAAAGGGCTGCCAATGGCCAAAATATGATTTCTAACTGTTAACTCTATCATTTGCTCGGAAAAAACACTTTTTTGGTCGGAGAAGACTCCGTGATGACACGGCGGCGATTCCGAGCTACTTTTAGAGAGTTTTGCATTTGTCTTTGGACATATGTGGCATCAAATGGTCTCAAATGTGATTGATATGCCCAAGACACACCGTTCGGAAGCCTCACATTGAATTTGAGCCAATTCCGAGTCGGTGCTTCGCTGGGTGTTTCGAGCACCATAGTGTCTTTGCACCAATTCTTCAATTATTCAATATCAATACAAAACTAACTCGTCGTACTTTGGTTGAAGGGTTTCTTTTAATACTATTTACTTTATTTCTTAAAGGACGCTTTGCTATAGAAAGCTCAATAAAAAATACAAGAATCTAGAAGAAAAAACAATAACACAAACACAAAATTCAAAAAGGCAACCATAGTCCTCTTGCATTATTCATCCACCTTTTCTTTGGTTTTGCCACTTCTCGAGGTAAAGCTTGTTCAAAGGGCTGCCAATGGCCAAAATATGATTTCTAACTGTTAACTCTATCATTTGCTCGGAAAAAACACGTTTTTGGTCGGAGAAGACTCCGTGATGACACGGCGGCGATTCCGAGCTACTTTTAGAGAGTTCTGAATGTGTCTTTGGACATATGTGGCATCAAATCGTCTCAAATGTGATTGATATGCCCAAGACACACCGTTCGGAATCCTCACATTGAATTTGAGCCAATTCCGAGTCGGTGCTTCGCTGGGTGTTTCGAGCACCATAGTGTCTTTGCACCAATTCTTCAATTATTCAATATCAATACAAAACTAACTCGTCGTACTTTGGTTGAAGGTTTTCTTTTAATATTATTTACTTTATTTCTTAACGGACGCTTTGCTATAGAAAGCTCAATAAAAAATACAAGAATCTAGAAGAAAAAACAATAACACAAACACAAAATTCAAAAAGGCAACCATAGTCCTCTTGCATTATTCATCCACCTTTTCGTCTGTTTTGCCACTTTCGAGGTAAAGCTCGTTCAAAGGGCTGCCAATGGCCAAAATATGATTTCTAACTGTTAACTCTATCATTCACTCGGAAAAAACACGAGTTTGGTCGGAGAAGACTCCGTGATGACACGGCGGCGATTCCGAGCTACTTTTAGAGAGTTCTGAATGTGTCTTTGGACATATGTGGCATCAAATCGTCTCAAATGTGATTGATATGCCCAAGACACACCGTTCGGAAGCCTTACATTGAATTTGAGCCAATTCCGAGTCGGTGCTTCGTTGGGTGTTTCGAGCACCATATTTTCTTTCAACCAATTCTTTATTCATTCAATGTCAATACAAAACTAACTTATCGTACGTTGGTGAAGGGTCTCTATTAATATAATTTACTTTAATTCTTAACGGATACTTTGCTATAGAAAGCTCCATAAAAAATACAAGAATCTAGAAGAAAAAAACAATAACACAAACAGAAAATTCAAAAAGGCAACCATAGTCCTCTTGCAGTATTCAACCACCTTTTCTTCGGTTTTGGCACTACATGGGGTGAAACTCGTACAAATGGCCGCCAATGGCCAATATATGATATATAACTATTAAATATATCATTTGCTCGGAGAAAAATCGAGTTTGCTCGGAGAAGACTCGGTGATGACACGGGGGCGATTCTGAGCTAGTTTTAGATAGTTTTGCATGTGTCTTTGGACATATATGTCATCAAATGGTCTAAAATGTGATTGTTATGCCCAAGACACAACGTTAGGAAACCCCACAAAGAATTTGAGCCAATTCCGAATCGGTGCTTCGATGGGTGTTTCGAGCACCATAGTATTTGCACCTATTCTTTATTCATTCAATATCAATACAAAACTAACTTATCGTACTTTGGTTGAAGGGTCTCTATTAATATAATTTACTTTATTTCTTAACGGACACTTTGCTATAGAAAGCTCCATAAAAAATACAAGAATCTAGAAGAAAAAACAATAACACAAACACAAAATTCAAAAAGGCAACCATAGTCCTCTAGCATTATTCATACAACTTTTCTTCGGTTTTGCCACTTCTCGAGGTAAAGCTTGTTCAAAGGGCTGCCAATGGCCAAAATATGATTTCTAACTGTTAACTCTATCATTTGCTCGGGAAAAAAACACGTGTTTGGTCGGAGAAGACTCCATGATGACACGGCGGCGATTCCGAGCTACTTTTAGAGAGTTCTGAATGTGTCTTTGGATATATGTGGCATCAAATCGTCTCAAATGTGATTGATATGCCCAAGACACACCGTTCGGAAGCCTCACATTGAATTTGAGCCAATTCCGAGTCGGTGCTTCGCTGGGTGTTTCGAGCACCATAGTGTCTTTGGACCAATTCTTCAATTATTCAATATCAATACAAAACTAACTCGTCGTACTTTGGTTGAAGGGTTTCTTTTAATACTATTTACTTTATTTCTTAACGGACGCTTTGCTATAGAAAGCTCAATAAAAAATACAAGAATCTAGAAGAAAAAACAATAACACAAACACAAAATTCAAAAAGGCAACCATAGTCCTCTTGCATTATTCATCCACCTTTTCTTTGGTTTTGCCACTTCTCGAGGTAAAGCTTGTTCAAAGGGCTGCCAATGGCCAAAATATGATTTCTAACTGTTAACTCTATCATTTGCTCGGAAAAAACACGTTTTTGGTCGGAGAAGACTCCGTGATGACACGGCGGCGATTCCGAGCTACTTTTAGAGAGTTCTGAATGTGTCTTTGGACATATGTGGCATCAAATCGTCTCAAATGTGATTGATATGCCCAAGACACACCGTTCAGAAGCCTCACATTGAATTTGAGCCAATTCCGAGTAGGTGTTTCGCTGGGTGTTTCGAGCACCATAGTGTCTTTGCACCAATTCTTCAATTATTCAATATCAATACAAAACTAACTCGTCGTACTTTGGTTGAAGGTTTTCTTTTAATATTATTTACTTTATTTCTTAACGGACGCTTTGCTATAGAAAGCTCAATAAAAAATACAAGAATCTAGAAGAAAAAACAATAACACAAACACAAAATTCAAAAAGGCAACCATAGTCCTCTTGCATTATTCATCCACCTTTTCTTCGGTTTTGCCACTTCTCGAGGTAAAGCTTGTTCAAAGGGCTGCCAATGGCCAAAATAAGATTTCTAACTGTTAACTCTATCATTTGCTCGGGAAAAAAACACGTGTTTGGTCGGAGAAGACTCCGTGATGACACGGCGGCGATTCCGAGCTACTTTTAGAGAGTTCTGAATGTGTCTTTGGATATATGTGGCATCAAATCGTCTCAAATGTGATTGATATGCCCAAGACACACCGTTCGGAATCCTCACATTGAATTTGAGCCAATTCCGAGTCGGTGCTTCGCTGGGTGTTTCGAGCACCATAGTGTCTTTGCACCAATTCTTCAATTATTCAATATCAATACAAAACTAACTCGTCGTACTTTGGTTGAAGGTTTTCTTTTAATATTATATATTTTATTTCTTAACGGACGCTTTGCTATAGAAAGCTCAATAAAAAATACAAGAATCTAGAAGAAAAAACAATAACACAAACACAAAATTCAAAAAGGCAACCATAGTCCTCTTGCATTATTCATCCACCTTTTCTTCGGTTTTGCCACTTTCGAGGTAAAGCTCGTTCAAAGGGCTGCCAATGGCCAAAATATGATTTCTAACTGTTAACTCTATCATTCACTCGGAAAAAACACGAGTTTGGTCGGAGAAGACTCCGTGATGACACGGCGGCGATTCCGAGCTACTTTTAGAGAGTTCTGAATGTGTCTTGGGACAAATGTGGCATCAAATCGTCTCAAATGTGATTGATATGCCCAAGACACACCGTTCGGAAGCCTCACATTGAATTTGAGCCAATTCCGAGTCGGTGCTTCGTTGGGTGTTTCGAGCACCATATTTTCTTTCAACCAATTCTTTATTCATTCAATGTCAATACAAAACTAACTTATCGTACGTTGGTGAAGGGTCTCTATTAATATAATTTATTTTATTTCTTAACAGATACTTTGCTATCGAAAGCTCCATAAAAAATACAAGAATCTAGAAGAAAAAAACAATAACACAAACAGAAAATTCAAAAAGGCAACCATAGTCCTCTTGCAGTATTCAACCACCTTTTCTTCGGTTTTGGCACTACATGGGGTGAAACTCGTACAAATGGCCGCCAATGGCCAATATATGATATATAACTATTAAATATATCATTTGCTCGGAGAAAAATCGAGTTTGCTCGGAGAAGACTCGGTGATGACACGGGGGCGATTCTGAGCTAGTTTTAGATAGTTTTGCATGTGTCTTTGGACATATATGTCATCAAATGGTCTAAAATGTGATTGTTATGCCCAAGACACAACGTTAGGAAACCCCACAAAGAATTTGAGCCAATTCCGAATCGGTGCTTCGATGGGTGTTTCGAGCACCATAGTATTTGCACCTATTCTTTATTCATTCAATATCAATACAAAACTAACTTATCGTACTTTGGTTGAAGGGTCTCTATTAATATAATTTACTTTATTTCTTAACGGACACTTTGCTATAGAAAGCTCCATAAAAAATACAAGAATCTAGAAGAAAAAACAATAACACAAACACAAAATTCAAAAAGGCAACCATAGTCCTCTAGCATTATTCATACAACTTTTCTTCGGTTTTGCCACTTCTCGAGGTAAAGCTTGTTCAAAGGGCTGCCAATGGCCAAAATTTGATTTCTAACTGTTAACTCTATCATTTGCTCGGGAAAAAAACACGTGTTTGGTCGGAGAAGACTCCGTGATGACACGGCTGCGATTCCGAGCTACTTTTAGAGAGTTCTGAATGTGTCTTTGGATATATGTGGCATCAAATCGTCTCAAATGTGATTGATATGCCCAAGACACACCGTTCGGAAGCCTCACATTGAATTTGAGCCAATTCCGAGTCGGTGCTTCGCTGGGTGTTTCGAGCACCATAGTGTCTTTGCACCAATTCTTCAATTATTCAATATCAATACAAAACTAACTTGTCGTACTTTGGTTGAAGGGTTTCTTTTAATATTATTTACTTTATTTCTTAACGGACGCTTTGCTATAGAAAGCTCAATAAAAAATACAAGAATCTAGAAGAAAAAACAATAACACAAACACAAAATTCAAAAAGGCAACCATAGTCCTCTTGCATTATTCATCCACCTTTTCTTTGGTTTTGCCACTTCTCGAGGTAAAGCTTGTTCAAAGGGCTGCCAATGGCCAAAATATGATTTCTAACTGTTAACTCTATCATTTGCTCGGAAAAAACACGTTTTTGGTCGGAGAAGACTCCGTGATGACACGGCGGCGATTCCGAGCTACTTTTAGAGAGTTTTGCATTTGTCTTTGGACATATGTGGCATCAAATGGTCTCAAATGTGATTGATATGCCCAAGACACACCGTTCGGAAGCCTCACATTGAATTTGAGCCAATTCCGAGTCGGTGCTTCGCTGGGTGTTTCGAGCACCATAGTGTGTTTGCACCAATTCTTCAATTATTCAATATCAATACAAAACTAACTCGTCGTACTTTGGTTGAAGGTTTTCTTTTAATATTATTTACTTTATTTCTTAACGGACGCTTTGCTATAGAAAGCTCAATAAAAAATACAAGAATCTAGAAGAAAAAACAATAACACAAACACAAAATTCAAAAAGGCAACCATAGTCCTCTTGCATTATTCATCCACCTTTTCTTCGGTTTTGCCACTTTCGAGGTAAAGCTCGTTCAAAGGGCTGCCAATGGCCAAAATATGATTTCTAACTGTTAACTCTATCATTCACTCGGAAAAAACACGAGTTTGGTCGGAGAAGACTCCGTGATGACACGGCGGCGATTCCGAGCTACTTTTAGAGAGTTCTGAATGTGTCTTTGGACATATGTGGCATCAAATCGTCTCAAATGTGATTGATATGCCCAAGACACACCGTTCGGAAGCCTCACCTTGAATTTGAGCCAATTCCGAGTCGGTGCTTCGTTGGGTGTTTCGAGCACCATATTTTCTTTCAACCAATTCTTTATTCATTCAATGTCAATACAAAACTAACTTATCGTACGTTGGTGAAGGGTCTCTATTAATATAATTTACTTTATTTCTTAACGGATACTTTGCTATAGAAAGCTCCATAAAAAATACAAGAATCTAGAAGAAAAAAACAATAACACAAACAGAAAATTCAAAAAGGCAACCATAGTCCTCTTGCAGTATTCAACCACATTTTCTTCGGTTTTGGCACTACATGGGGTGAAACTCGTACAAATGGCCGCCAATGGCCAATATATGATATATAACTATTAAATATATCATTTGCTCGGAGAAAAATCGAGTTTGCTCGGAGAAGACTCGGTGATGACACGGGGCGATTCTGAGCTAGTTTTAGATAGTTTTGCATGTGTCTTTGGACATATATGTCATCAAATGGTCTAAAATGTGATTGTTATGCCCAAGACACAACGTTAGGAAACCCCACAAAGAATTTGAGCCAATTCCGAATCAATGCTTCGATGGGTGTTTCGAGCACCATAGTATTTGCACCTATTCTTTATTCATTCAATATCAATACAAAACTAACTTATCGTACTTTGGTTGAAGGGTCTCTATTAATATAATTTACTTTATTTCTTAACGGACACTTTGCTATAGAAAGCTCCATAAAAAATACAAGAATCTAGAAGAAAAAACAATAACACAAACACAAAATTCAAAAAGGCAACCATAGTCCTCTAGCATTATTCATACAACTTTTCTTCGGTTTTGCCACTTCTCGAGGTAAAGCTTGTTCAAAGGGCTGCCAATGGCCAAAATATGATTTCTAACTGTTAACTCTATCATTTGCTCGGGAAAAAAACACGTGTTTGGTCGGAGAAGACTCTGTGATGACACGGCGGCGATTCCGAGCTACTTTTAGAGAGTTCTGAATGTGTCTTTGGATATATGTGGCATCAAATCGTCTCAAATGTGATTGATATGCCCAAGACACACCGTTCGGAAGCCTCACATTGAATTTGAGCCAATTCTGAGTCGGTGCTTCGCTGGGTGTTTCGAGCACCATAGTGTCTTTGCACCAATTCTTCAATTATTCAATATCAATACAAAACTAACTCGTCGTACTTTGGTTGAAGGGTTTCTTTTAATACTATTTACTTTATTTCTTAACGGACGCTTTGCTATAGAAAGCTCAATAAAAAATACAAGAATCTAGAAGAAAAAACAATAACACAAACACAAAATTCAAAAAAGGCAACCATAGTCCTCTTGCATTATTCATCCACCTTTTCTTTGGTTTTGCCACTTCTCGAGGTAAAGCTTGTTCAAAGGGCTGCCAATGGCCAAAATATGATTTCTAACTGTTAACTCTATCATTTGCTCGGAAAAAACACGTTTTTGGTCGGAGAAGACTCCGTGATGACACGGCGGCGATTCCGAGCTACTTTTAGAGAGTTCTGAATGTGTCTTTGGACATATGTGGCATCAAATCGTCTCAAATGTGATTGATATGCCCAAGACACACCGTTCAGAAGCCTCACATAGAATTTGAGCCAATTCCGAGTAGGTGTTTCGCTGGGTGTTTCGAGCACCATAGTGTCTTTGCACCAATTCTTCAATTATTCAATATCAATACAAAACTAACTCGTCGTACTTTGGTTGAAGGTTTTCTTTTAATATTATTTACTTTATTTCTTAACGGACGCTTTGCTATAGAAAGCTCAATAAAAAATACAAGAATCTAGAAGAAAAAACAATAACACAAACACAAAATTCAAAAAGGCAACCATAGTCCTCTTGCATTATTCATCCACCTTTTCTTCGGTTTTGCCACTTCTCGAGGTAAACCTCGTTCAAAGGGCTGCCAATGGCCAAAATATGATTTCTAACAGTTAACTCTATCATTTGCTCGGAAAAAACTCGAGTTTGGTCGGAGAAGACTCCGTGATGACACGGCGGCGATTCCGAGTTACTTTTAGAGAGTTTTGCATTTGTCTTTGGACATATGTGGCATCAAATGGTCTCAAATGTGATTGATATGCCCAAGACACACCGTTCGGAAGCCTCACATTGAATTTGAGCCAACTCCGAGTCGGTGCTTCGCTGAGTGTTTCGAGCACCATAGTGTGTTTGCACCAATTCTTCAATTATTCAATATCAATACAAAACTAACTCGTCGTACTTTGGTTGAAGGGTTTCTTTTAATATTATTTACTTTATTTCTTAACGGACGCTTTGCTATAGAAAGCTCAATAGAAAATACAAGAATCTAGAAGAAAAAACGATAACACAAACACCAAATTCAAAAAGGCAACCATAGTCCTCTTGCATTATTCATCCACCGTTTCTTCGGTTTTGCCACTTTCGAGGTAAAGCTCGTTCAAAGGGCTGCCAATGGCCAAAATATGATTTCTAACTGTTAACTCTGTCATTCACTCGGAAAAAACACGAGTTTGGTCGGAGAAGACTCCGTGATGACACGGCGGCGATTCCGAGCTACTTTTAGAGAGTTCTGAATGTGTCTTTGGACATATGTGGCATCAAATCGTCTCAAATGTGATTGATATGCCCAAGACACACCGTTCGGAAGCCTCACATTGAATTTGAGCCATTCCGAGTCGGTGCTTCGTTGGGTGTTTCGAGCACCATATTTTCTTTCAACCAATTCTTTATTCATTCAATGTCAATACAAAACTAACTTATCGTACGTTGGTGAAGGGTCTCTATTAATATAATTTACTTTATTTCTTAACGGATACTTTGCTATAGAAAGCTCCATAAAAAATACAAGAATCTAGAAGAAAAAAACAATAACACAAACAGAAAATTCAAAAAGGCAACCATAGTCCTCTTGCAGTATTCAACCACCTTTTCTTCGGTTTTGGCACTACATGGGGTGAAACTCGTACAAATGGCCGCCAATGGCCAATATATGATATATAACTATTAAATATATCATTTGCTCGGAGAAAAATCGAGTTTGCTCGGAGAAGACTCGGTGATGACACGGGGCGATTCTGAGCTAGTTTTAGATAGTTTTGCATGTGTCTTTGGACATATATGTCATCAAATGGTCTAAAATGTGATTGTTATGCCCAAGACACAACGTTAGGAAACCCCACAAAGAATTTGAGCCAATTCCGAATCAATGCTTCGATGGGTGTTTCGAGCACCATAGTATTTGCACCTATTCTTTATTCATTCAATATCAATACAAAACTAACTTATCGTACTTTGGTTGAAGGGTCTCTATTAATATAATTTACTTTATTTCTTAACGGACACTTTGCTATAGAAAGCTCCATAAAAAATACAAGAATCTAGAAGAAAAAACAATAACACAAACACAAAATTCAAAAAGGCAACCATAGTCCTCTAGCATTATTCATACAACTTTTCTTCGGTTTTGCCACTTCTCGAGGTAAAGCTTGTTCAAAGGGCTGCCAATGGCCAAAATATGATTTCTAACTGTTAACTCTATCATTTGCTCGGGAAAAAAACACGTGTTTGGTCGGAGAAGACTCTGTGATGACACGGCGGCGATTCCGAGCTACTTTTAGAGAGTTCTGAATGTGTCTTTGGATATATGTGGCATCAAATCGTCTCAAATGTGATTGATATGCCCAAGACACACCGTTCGGAAGCCTCACATTGAATTTGAGCCAATTCCGAGTCGGTGCTTCGCTGGGTGTTTCGAGCACCATAGTGTCTTTGCACCAATTCTTCAATTATTCAATATCAATACAAAACTAACTCGTCGTACTTTGGTTGAAGGGTTTCTTTTAATACTATTTACTTTATTTCTTAACGGACGCTTTGCTATAGAAAGCTCAATAAAAAATACAAGAATCTAGAAGAAAAAACAATAACACAAACACAAAATTCAAAAAGGCAACCATAGTCCTCTTGCATTATTCATCCACCTTTTCTTTGGTTTTGCCACTTCTCGAGGTAAAGCTTGTTCAAAGGGCTGCCAATGGCCAAAATATGATTTCTAACTGTTAACTCTATCATTTGCTCGGAAAAAACACGTTTTTGGTCGGAGAAGACTCCGTGATGACACGGCGGCGATTCCGAGCTACTTTTAGAGAGTTCTGAATGTGTCTTTGGACATATGTGGCATCAAATCGTCTCAAATGTGATTGATATGCCCAAGACACACCGTTCAGAAGCCTCACATAGAATTTGAGCCAATTCCGAGTAGGTGTTTCGCTGGGTGTTTCGAGCACCATAGTGTCTTTGCACCAATTCTTCAATTATTCAATATCAATACAAAACTAACTCGTCGTACTTTGGTTGAAGGTTTTCTTTTAATATTATTTACTTTATTTCTTAACGGACGCTTTGCTATAGAAAGCTCAATAAAAAATACAAGAATCTAGAAGAAAAAACAATAACACAAACACAAAATTCAAAAAGGCAACCATAGTCCTCTTGCATTATTCATCCACCTTTTCTTCGGTTTTGCCACTTCTCGAGGTAAACCTCGTTCAAAGGGCTGCCAATGGCCAAAATATGATTTCTAACAGTTAACTCTATCATTTGCTCGGAAAAAACTCGAGTTTGGTCGGAGAAGACTCCGTGATGACACGGCGGCGATTCCGAGTTACTTTTAGAGAGTTTTGCATTTGTCTTTGGACATATGTGGCATCAAATGGTCTCAAATGTGATTGATATGCCCAAGACACACCGTTCGGAAGCCTCACATTGAATTTGAGCCAATTCCGAGTCGGTGCTTCGCTGAGTGTTTCGAGCACCATAGTGTGTTTGCACCAATTCTTCAATTATTCAATATCAATACAAAACTAACTCGTCGTACTTTGGTTGAAGGGTTTCTTTTAATATTATTTACTTTATTTCTTAACGGACGCTTTGCTATAGAAAGCTCAATAGAAAATACAAGAATCTAGAAGAAAAAACGATAACACAAACACCAAATTCAAAAAGGCAACCATAGTCCTCTTGCATTATTCATCCACCGTTTCTTCGGTTTTGCCACTTTCGAGGTAAAGCTCGTTCAAAGGGCTGCCAATGGCCAAAATATGATTTCTAACTGTTAACTCTGTCATTCACTCGGAAAAAACACGAGTTTGGTCGGAGAAGACTCCGTGATGACACGGCGGCGATTCCGAGCTACTTTTAGAGAGTTCTGAATGTGTCTTTGGACATATGTGGCATCAAATCGTCTCAAATGTGATTGATATGCCCAAGACACACCGTTCGGAAGCCTCACATTGAATTTGAGCCATTCCGAGTCGGTGCTTCGTTGGGTGTTTCGAGCACCATATTTTCTTTCAACCAATTCTTTATTCATTCAATGTCAATACAAAACTAACTTATCGTACGTTGGTGAAGGGTCTCTATTAATATAATTTACTTTATTTCTTAACGGATACTTTGCTATAGAAAGCTCCATAAAAAATACAAGAATCTAAAAGAAAAAAACAATAACACAAACAGAAAATTCAAAAAGGCAACCATAGTCCTCTTGCAGTATTCAACCACCTTTTCTTCGGTTTTGGCACTACATGGGGTGAAACTCGTACAAATGGCCGCCAATGGCCAATATATGATATATAACTATTAAATATATCATTTGCTCGGAGAAAAATCGAGTTTGCTCGGAGAAGACTCGGTGATGACACGGGGCGATTCTGAGCTAGTTTTAGATAGTTTTGCATGTGTCTTTGGACATATATGTCATCAAATGGTCTAAAATGTGATTGTTATGCCCAAGACACAACGTTAGGAAACCCCACAAAGAATTTGAGCCAATTCCGAATCAATGCTTCGATGGGTGTTTCGAGCACCATAGTATTTGCACCTATTCTTTATTCATTCAATATCAATACAAAACTAACTTATCGTACTTTGGTTGAAGGGTCTCTATTAATATAATTTACTTTATTTCTTAACGGACACTTTGCTATAGAAAGCTCCATAAAAAATACAAGAATCTAGAAGAAAAAACAATAACACAAACACAAAATTCAAAAAGGCAACCATAGTCCTCTAGCATTATTCATACAACTTTTCTTCGGTTTTGCCACTTCTCGAGGTAAAGCTTGTTCAAAGGGCTGCCAATGGCCAAAATATGATTTCTAACTGTTAACTCTATCATTTGCTCGGGAAAAAAACACGTGTTTGGTCGGAGAAGACTCTGTGATGACACGGTGGCGATTCCGAGCTACTTTTAGAGAGTTCTGAATGTGTCTTTGGATATATGTGGCATCAAATCGTCTCAAATGTGATTGATATGCCCAAGACACACCGTTCGGAAGCCTCACATTGAATTTGAGCCAATTCCGAGTCGGTGCTTCGCTGGGTGTTTCGAGCACCATAGTGTCTTTGCACCAATTCTTCAATTATTCAATATCAATACAAAACTAACTCGTCGTACTTTGGTTGAAGGGTTTCTTTTAATACTATTTACTTTATTTCTTAACGGACGCTTTGCTATAGAAAGCTCAATAAAAAATACAAGAATCTAGAAGAAAAAACAATAACACAAACACAAAATTCAAAAAGGCAACCATAGTCCTCTTGCATTATTCATCCACCTTTTCTTTGGTTTTGCCACTTCTCGAGGTAAAGCTTGTTCAAAGGGCTGCCAATGGCCAAAATATGATTTCTAACTGTTAACTCTATCATTTGCTCGGAAAAAACACGTTTTTGGTCGGAGAAGACTCCGTGATGACACGGCGGCGATTCCGAGCTACTTTTAGAGAGTTCTGAATGTGTCTTTGGACATATGTGGCATCAAATCGTCTCAAATGTGATTGATATGCCCAAGACACACCGTTCAGAAGCCTCACATAGAATTTGAGCCAATTCCGAGTAGGTGTTTCGCTGGGTGTTTCGAGCACCATAGTGTCTTTGCACCAATTCTTCAATTATTCAATATCAATACAAAACTAACTCGTCGTACTTTGGTTGAAGGTTTTCTTTTAATATTATTTACTTTATTTCTTAACGGACGCTTTGCTATAGAAAGCTCAATAAAAAATACAAGAATCTAGAAGAAAAAACAATAACACAAACACAAAATTCAAAAAGGCAACCATAGTCCTCTTGCATTATTCATCCACCTTTTCTTCGGTTTTGCCACTTCTCGAGGTAAACCTCGTTCAAAGGGCTGCCAATGGAAAAAATATGATTTCTAACAGTTAACTCTATCATTTGCTCGGAAAAAACTCGAGTTTGGTCGGAGAAGACTCCGTGATGACACGGCGGCGATTCCGAGTTACTTTTAGAGAGTTTTGCATTTGTCTTTGGACATATGTGGCATCAAATGGTCTCAAATGTGATTGATATGCCCAAGACACACCGTTCGGAAGCCTCACATTGAATTTGAGCCAATTCCGAGTCGGTGCTTCGCTGAGTGTTTCGAGCACCATAGTGTGTTTGCACCAATTCTTCAATTATTCAATATCAATACAAAACTAACTCGTCGTACTTTGGTTGAAGGGTTTCTTTTAATATTATTTACTTTATTTCTTAACGGACGCTTTGCTATAGAAAGCTCAATAGAAAATACAAGAATCTAGAAGAAAAAACGATAACACAAACACCAAATTCAAAAAGGCAACCATAGTCCTCTTGCATTATTCATCCACCGTTTCTTCGGTTTTGCCACTTTCGAGGTAAAGCTCGTTCAAAGGGCTGCCAATGGCCAAAATATGATTTCTAACTGTTAACTCTGTCATTCACTCGGAAAAAACACGAGTTTGGTCGGAGAAGACTCCGTGATGACACGGCGGCGATTCCGAGCTACTTTTAGAGAGTTCTGAATGTGTCTTTGGACATATGTGGCATCAAATCGTCTCAAATGTGATTGATATGCCCAAGACACACCGTTCGGAAGCCTCACATTGAATTTGAGCCATTCCGAGTCGGTGCTTCGTTGGGTGTTTCGAGCACCATATTTTCTTTCAACCAATTCTTTATTCATTCAATGTCAATACAAAACTAACTTATCGTACGTTGGTGAAGGGTCTCTATTAATATAATTTACTTTATTTCTTAACGGATACTTTGCTATAGAAAGCTCCATAAAAAATACAAGAATCTAGAAGAAAAAAACAATAACACAAACAGAAAATTCAAAAAGGCAACCATAGTCCTCTTGCAGTATTCAACCACCTTTTCTTCGGTTTTGGCACTACATGGGGTGAAACTCGTACAAATGGCCGCCAATGGCCAATATATGATATATAACTATTAAATATATCATTTGCTCGGAGAAAAATCGAGTTTGCTCGGAGAAGACTCGGTGATGACACGGGGGCGATTCTGAGCTAGTTTTAGATAGTTTTGCATGTGTCTTTGGACATATATGTCATCAAATGGTCTAAAATGTGATTGTTATGCCCAAGCCACAACGTTAGGAAACCCCACAAAGAATTTGAGCCAATTCCGAATCGGTGCTTCGATGGGTGTTTCGAGCACCATAGTATTTGCACCTATTCTTTATTCATTCAATATCAATACAAAACTAACTTATCATACTTTGGTTGAAGGGTCTCTATTAATATAATTTACTTTATTTCTTAACGGACACTTTGCTATAGAAAGCTCCATAAAAAATACAAGAATCTAGAAGAAAAAACAATAACACAAACACAAAATTCAAAAAGGCAACCATAGTCCTCTAGCATTATTCATACAACTTTTCTTCGGTTTTGCCACTTCTCGAGGTAAAGCTTGTTCAAAGGGCTGCCAATGGCCAAAATATGATTTCTAACTGTTAACTCTATCATTTGCTCGGAAAAAACACGTGTTTGGTCGGAGAAGACTCCGTGATGACACGTGGGCGATTCCGAGCTAGTTTTAAAGAGTTTTGCATGTGTCTTTGGACTTATGTGGCATCAAATGGTCTCAAATGTGATTGATATGCCCAAGACACACCGTTCGGAAGCCTCACATTGAATTTGAGCCAATTCCGAGTCGGTGCTTCACTGGGTGTTTCGAGCACTATAGTGTCTTTGCACCAATTCTTCAATTATTCAATATCAATACAAAACTAACTCGTCGTACATTGGTTGAAGGGTTTCTTTTAATATTATTTACTTTATTTCTTAACGGACGCTTTGCTATAGAAAGCTCAACAAAAAATACAAGAATCTCGAAGAAAAAACAATAACACAAACACAAAATTCAAATAGGCAACCATGGTCCTCTTGCATTATTCATCCACCTTTTCTTCGGTTTTGCCACTTCTCCAGGTAAAGCTCGTTCAAAGGGCTGCCAATGGCCAAAATATGATTTCTAACTGTTAACTATATCATTTGCTCGGAAAAAACTCGAGTTTGGTTGGAGAAGACTCCGTGATGACACGACGGCGATTCCGAGCTACTTTTAGAGAGTTTTGCATGTGTCTTTGGACATATGTGGCATCAAATGGACTCAAATGTGATTGATATGCCCAAGGCACACCGTTCGGAAGCCTCACATTGAATTTGAGCCAATTCCGAGTCGGTGCTTCGCCGTGTGTTTCGAGCACTATAGTGTCTTTGCACAAATTCTTCAATTATTCAATATCAATACAAAACTAAGTCGTCGTGCATTGGTTGAAGGGTTTCTTTGAATATTATTTACATTATTTCTTAACGGACGCTTTGCTATAGAAAGCTCAACAAAAAACACAAGAATCTAGAAGAAAAAACAATAACACAAACACAAAATTCAAAAAGGCAACCATGGTCCTTGTGCATTATTCATCCACCTTTTCATCGGTTTTGCCACTTCTCGAGGTAAAGCTCGTTCAAAGGGCTGCCAATGGCCAAAATATGATTTCTAACTGTTAACTCTATCATTTGCTCGGAAAAAACTCGAGTTTGGTTGGAGAACACTCCGTGATGACACGGCGGCGATTCCGAGCTACTTTTAGAGAGTTTTGCATGTGTCGTTGGACATATGTGGCATCAAATGGTCACAAATGTGATTGATATGCCCAAGACACACCGTTCGGAAGCCTCACATTGAATTTGAGCCAATTCCAAGTCGGTGCTTCACTGGGTGTTTCGAGCACCATATTGTCTTTCTACAAATTCTTTATTCATTCAATCTCAATACAACACTAACTTGTCGTACTTTGATTGAAGGGTCTCTATTAATATTATTTACTTTATTTGATGACGGACACTTTGCTATAGAAAGCTCCATAAAAAATACAAGAATCTAGAAGAAAAAACAATAACACAAACACAAAATTCAAAAAGGCAACCATAGTCCTCTAGCATTATTCATACAACTTTTCTTCGGTTTTGCCACTTCTCGAGGTAAAGCTTGTTCAAAGGGCTGCCAATGGCCAAAATATGATTTCTAACTGTTAACTCTATCATTTGCTCGGGAAAAAAACACGTGTTTGGTCGGAGAAGACTCTGTGATGACACGGCGGCGATTCCGAGCTACTTTTAGAGAGTTCTGAATGTGTCTTTGGATATATGTGGCATCAAATCGTCTCAAATGTGATTGATATGCCCAAGACACACCGTTCGGAAGCCTCACATTGAATTTGAGCCAATTCCGAGTCGGTGCTTCGCTGGGTGTTTCGAGCACCATAGTGTCTTTGCACCAATTCTTCAATTATTCAATATCAATACAAAACTAACTCGTCGTACTTTGGTTGAAGGGTTTCTTTTAATACTATTTACTTTATTTCTTAACGGACGCTTTGCTATAGAAAGCTCAATAAAAAATACAAGAATCTAGAAGAAAAAACAATAACACAAACACAAAATTCAAAAAGGCAACCATAGTCCTCTTGCATTATTCATCCACCTTTTCTTTGGTTTTGCCACTTCTCGAGGTAAAGCTTGTTCAAAGGGCTGCCAATGGCCAAAATATGATTTCTAACTGTTAACTCTATCATTTGCTCGGAAAAAACACGTTTTTGGTCGGAGAAGACTCCGTGATGACACGGCGGCGATTCCGAGCTACTTTTAGAGAGTTCTGAATGTGTCTTTGGACATATGTGGCATCAAATCGTCTCAAATGTGATTGATATGCCCAAGACACACCGTTCAGAAGCCTCACATAGAATTTGAGCCAATTCCGAGTAGGTGTTTCGCTGGGTGTTTCGAGCACCATAGTGTCTTTGCACCAATTCTTCAATTATTCAATATCAATACAAAACTAACTCGTCGTACTTTGGTTGAAGGTTTTCTTTTAATATTATTTACTTTATTTCTTAACGGACGCTTTGCTATAGAAAGCTCAATAAAAAATACAAGAATCTAGAAGAAAAAACAATAACACAAACACAAAATTCAAAAAGGCAACCATAGTCCTCTTGCATTATTCATCCACCTTTTCTTCGGTTTTGCCACTTCTCGAGGTAAACCTCGTTCAAAGGGCTGCCAATGGCCAAAATATGATTTCTAACAGTTAACTCTATCATTTGCTCGGAAAAAACTCGAGTTTGGTCGGAGAAGACTCCGTGATGACACGGCGGCGATTCCGAGTTACTTTTAGAGAGTTTTGCATTTGTCTTTGGACATATGTGGCATCAAATGGTCTCAAATGTGATTGATATGCCCAAGACACACCGTTCGGAAGCCTCACATTGAATTTGAGCCAATTCCGAGTCGGTGCTTCGCTGAGTGTTTCGAGCACCATAGTGTGTTTGCACCAATTCTTCAATTATTCAATATCAATACAAAACTAACTCGTCGTACTTTGGTTGAAGGGTTTCTTTTAATATTATTTACTTTATTTCTTAACGGACGCTTTGCTATAGAAAGCTCAATAGAAAATACAAGAATCTAGAAGAAAAAACGATAACACAAACACCAAATTCAAAAAGGCAACCATAGTCCTCTTGCATTATTCATCCACCGTTTCTTCGGTTTTGCCACTTTCGAGGTAAAGCTCGTTCAAAGGGCTGCCAATGGCCAAAATATGATTTCTAACTGTTAACTCTGTCATTCACTCGGAAAAAACACGAGTTTGGTCGGAGAAGACTCCGTGATGACACGGCGGCGATTCCGAGCTACTTTTAGAGAGTTCTGAATGTGTCTTTGGACATATGTGGCATCAAATCGTCTCAAATGTGATTGATATGCCCAAGACACACCGTTCGGAAGCCTCACATTGAATTTGAGCCATTCCGAGTCGGTGCTTCGTTGGGTGTTTCGAGCACCATATTTTCTTTCAACCAATTCTTTATTCATTCAATGTCAATACAAAACTAACTTATCGTACGTTGGTGAAGGGTCTCTATTAATATAATTTACTTTATTTCTTAACGGATACTTTGCTATAGAAAGCTCCATAAAAAATACAAGAATCTAAAAGAAAAAAACAATAACACAAACAGAAAATTCAAAAAGGCAACCATAGTCCTCTTGCAGTATTCAACCACCTTTTCTTCGGTTTTGGCACTACATGGGGTGAAACTCGTACAAATGGCCGCCAATGGCCAATATATGATATATAACTATTAAATATATCATTTGCTCGGAGAAAAATCGAGTTTGCTCGGAGAAGACTCGGTGATGACACGGGGCGATTCTGAGCTAGTTTTAGATAGTTTTGCATGTGTCTTTGGACATATATGTCATCAAATGGTCTAAAATGTGATTGTTATGCCCAAGACACAACGTTAGGAAACCCCACAAAGAATTTGAGCCAATTCCGAATCAATGCTTCGATGGGTGTTTCGAGCACCATAGTATTTGCACCTATTCTTTATTCATTCAATATCAATACAAAACTAACTTATCGTACTTTGGTTGAAGGGTCTCTATTAATATAATTTACTTTATTTCTTAACGGACACTTTGCTATAGAAAGCTCCATAAAAAATACAAGAATCTAGAAGAAAAAACAATAACACAAACACAAAATTCAAAAAGGCAACCATAGTCCTCTAGCATTATTCATACAACTTTTCTTCGGTTTTGCCACTTCTCGAGGTAAAGCTTGTTCAAAGGGCTGCCAATGGCCAAAATATGATTTCTAACTGTTAACTCTATCATTTGCTCGGGAAAAAAACACGTGTTTGGTCGGAGAAGACTCTGTGATGACACGGTGGCGATTCCGAGCTACTTTTAGAGAGTTCTGAATGTGTCTTTGGATATATGTGGCATCAAATCGTCTCAAATGTGATTGATATGCCCAAGACACACCGTTCGGAAGCCTCACATTGAATTTGAGCCAATTCCGAGTCGGTGCTTCGCTGGGTGTTTCGAGCACCATAGTGTCTTTGCACCAATTCTTCAATTATTCAATATCAATACAAAACTAACTCGTCGTACTTTGGTTGAAGGGTTTCTTTTAATACTATTTACTTTATTTCTTAACGGACGCTTTGCTATAGAAAGCTCAATAAAAAATACAAGAATCTAGAAGAAAAAACAATAACACAAACACAAAATTCAAAAAGGCAACCATAGTCCTCTTGCATTATTCATCCACCTTTTCTTTGGTTTTGCCACTTCTCGAGGTAAAGCTTGTTCAAAGGGCTGCCAATGGCCAAAATATGATTTCTAACTGTTAACTCTATCATTTGCTCGGAAAAAACACGTTTTTGGTCGGAGAAGACTCCGTGATGACACGGCGGCGATTCCGAGCTACTTTTAGAGAGTTCTGAATGTGTCTTTGGACATATGTGGCATCAAATCGTCTCAAATGTGATTGATATGCCCAAGACACACCGTTCAGAAGCCTCACATAGAATTTGAGCCAATTCCGAGTAGGTGTTTCGCTGGGTGTTTCGAGCACCATAGTGTCTTTGCACCAATTCTTCAATTATTCAATATCAATACAAAACTAACTCGTCGTACTTTGGTTGAAGGTTTTCTTTTAATATTATTTACTTTATTTCTTAACGGACGCTTTGCTATAGAAAGCTCAATAAAAAATACAAGAATCTAGAAGAAAAAACAATAACACAAACACAAAATTCAAAAAGGCAACCATAGTCCTCTTGCATTATTCATCCACCTTTTCTTCGGTTTTGCCACTTCTCGAGGTAAACCTCGTTCAAAGGGCTGCCAATGGCCAAAATATGATTTCTAACAGCTAACTCTATCATTTGCTCGGAAAAAACTCGAGTTTGGTCGGAGAAGACTCCGTGATGACACGGCGGCGATTCCGAGTTACTTTTAGAGAGTTTTGCATTTGTCTTTGGACATATGTGGCATCAAATGGTCTCAAATGTGATTGATATGCCCAAGACACACCGTTCGGAAGCCTCACATTGAATTTGAGCCAATTCCGAGTCGGTGCTTCGCTGAGTGTTTCGAGCACCATAGTGTGTTTGCACCAATTCTTCAATTATTCAATATCAATACAAAACTAACTCGTCGTACTTTGGTTGAAGGGTTTCTTTTAATATTATTTACTTTATTTCTTAACGGACGCTTTGCTATAGAAAGCTCAATAGAAAATACAAGAATCTAGAAGAAAAAACGATAACACAAACACCAAATTCAAAAAGGCAACCATAGTCCTCTTGCATTATTCATCCACCGTTTCTTCGGTTTTGCCACTTTCGAGGTAAAGCTCGTTCAAAGGGCTGCCAATGGCCAAAATATGATTTCTAACTGTTAACTCTGTCATTCACTCGGAAAAAACACGAGTTTGGTCGGAGAAGACTCCGTGATGACACGGCGGCGATTCCGAGCTACTTTTAGAGAGTTCTGAATGTGTCTTTGGACATATGTGGCATCAAATCGTCTCAAATGTGATTGATATGCCCAAGACACACCGTTCGGAAGCCTCACATTGAATTTGAGCCATTCCGAGTCGGTGCTTCGTTGGGTGTTTCGAGCACCATATTTTCTTTCAACCAATTCTTTATTCATTCAATGTCAATACAAAACTAACTTATCGTACGTTGGTGAAGGGTCTCTATTAATATAATTTACTTTATTTCTTAACGGATACTTTGCTATAGAAAGCTCCATAAAAAATACAAGAATCTAGAAGAAAAAAACAATAACACAAACAGAAAATTCAAAAAGGCAACCATAGTCCTCTTGCAGTATTCAACCACCTTTTCTTCGGTTTTGGCACTACATGGGGTGAAACTCGTACAAATGGCCGCCAATGGCCAATATATGATATATAACTATTAAATATATCATTTGCTCGGAGAAAAATCGAGTTTGCTCGGAGAAGACTCGGTGATGACACGGGGGCGATTCTGAGCTAGTTTTAGATAGTTTTGCATGTGTCTTTGGACATATATGTCATCAAATGGTCTAAAATGTGATTGTTATGCCCAAGCCACAACGTTAGGAAACCCCACAAAGAATTTGAGCCAATTCCGAATCGGTGCTTCGATGGGTGTTTCGAGCACCATAGTATTTGCACCTATTCTTTATTCATTCAATATCAATACAAAACTAACTTATCATACTTTGGTTGAAGGGTCTCTATTAATATAATTTACTTTATTTCTTAACGGACACTTTGCTATAGAAAGCTCCATAAAAAATACAAGAATCTAGAAGAAAAAACAATAACACAAACACAAAATTCAAAAAGGCAACCATAGTCCTCTAGCATTATTCATACAACTTTTCTTCGGTTTTGCCACTTCTCGAGGTAAAGCTTGTTCAAAGGGCTGCCAATGGCCAAAATATGATTTCTAACTGTTAACTCTATCATTTGCTCGGAAAAAACACGTGTTTGGTCGGAGAAGACTCCGTGATGACACGTGGGCGATTCCGAGCTAGTTTTAAAGAGTTTTGCATGTGTCTTTGGACTTATGTGGCATCAAATGGTCTCAAATGTGATTGATATGCCCAAGACACACCGTTCGGAAGCCTCACATTGAATTTGAGCCAATTCCGAGTCGGTGCTTCACTGGGTGTTTCGAGCACTATAGTGTCTTTGCACCAATTCTTCAATTATTCAATATCAATACAAAACTAACTCGTCGTACATTGGTTGAAGGGTTTCTTTTAATATTATTTACTTTATTTCTTAACGGACGCTTTGCTATAGAAAGCTCAACAAAAAATACAAGAATCTCGAAGAAAAAACAATAACACAAACACAAAATTCAAATAGGCAACCATGGTCCTCTTGCATTATTCATCCACCTTTTCTTCGGTTTTGCCACTTCTCCAGGTAAAGCTCGTTCAAAGGGCTGCCAATGGCCAAAATATGATTTCTAACTGTTAACTATATCATTTGCTCGGAAAAAACTCGAGTTTGGTTGGAGAAGACTCCGTGATGACACGACGGCGATTCCGAGCTACTTTTAGAGAGTTTTGCATGTGTCTTTGGACATATGTGGCATCAAATGGACTCAAATGTGATTGATATGCCCAAGGCACACCGTTCGGAAGCCTCACATTGAATTTGAGCCAATTCCGAGTCGGTGCTTCGCCGTGTGTTTCGAGCACTATAGTGTCTTTGCACAAATTCTTCAATTATTCAATATCAATACAAAACTAAGTCGTCGTGCATTGGTTGAAGGGTTTCTTTGAATATTATTTACATTATTTCTTAACGGACGCTTTGCTATAGAAAGCTCAACAAAAAACACAAGAATCTAGAAGAAAAAACAATAACACAAACACAAAATTCAAAAAGGCAACCATGGTCCTTGTGCATTATTCATCCACCTTTTCATCGGTTTTGCCACTTCTCGAGGTAAAGCTCGTTCAAAGGGCTGCCAATGGCCAAAATATGATTTCTAACTGTTAACTCTATCATTTGCTCGGAAAAAACTCGAGTTTGGTTGGAGAACACTCCGTGATGACACGGCGGCGATTCCGAGCTACTTTTAGAGAGTTTTGCATGTGTCGTTGGACATATGTGGCATCAAATGGTCACAAATGTGATTGATATGCCCAAGACACACCGTTCGGAAGCCTCACATTGAATTTGAGCCAATTCCAAGTCGGTGCTTCACTGGGTGTTTCGAGCACCATATTGTCTTTCTACAAATTCTTTATTCATTCAATCTCAATACAACACTAACTTGTCGTACTTTGATTGAAGGGTCTCTATTAATATTATTTACTTTATTTGATGACGGACACTTTGCTATAAAAAGCTCCATAAACAATACAAGAATCTAGAAGAAACAATAACACGAACAGAAAATTCAAAAAGGCAACCATAGTCCTCTTGCAGTATTCAACCACCTTTTCTTCGGTTTGGGCACTTCATGGGTTGAAACTCGTACAAAAGGCCGCCAATGGCCAATATATGATTTATAACTATTAAATCTATCATTTGCTCAGGGAAAACTCGAGTTGGCTCGCAGAATACTCGGTGATGACACGGGGGCGATTCTGAGCTAGTTTTAGATAGTTTTGCATGTGTCTTTGGACATATATGGCATCAAATGGTCTAAAATGTGATTGATATGCCCAAGACACACCGTTAAGAAACCCCACAAAGAATTTGAGCCAATTCCGAATCGGTGCTTTGCTGGGTGTTTCAAGCACCATAGTGTATTTGCACCAATTCTTTATTCATTCAATATCAATACAAAACTAACTTATCGTATTTTGGTTGAAGGGTCTCTTTTAATTATATTTACTTTACTTCTTAACGGACACTTTGTTATAGAAAGCTCAATAAAATAAACAAGAATCTAGAAGAAAAAACAATAACACAAACACAAAATTCAAAAAGCCAACCATAGTCCTGTTGTAGTATTCAACAATATTTTCTTCGGTTTTGGCACTACTTGGGGTGAAACTCGTACAAAGGGCCGCCAATGGCCAATATACGATTTATAACTATTAAATCTACCATTTGCTCGGAGAAAAATCGAGTTGGCTCGGAGAAAACTCGGTGATGACACGGGGGCGATTCCGAGCTAGTTTTAAAGAGTTTTGCATGTGTCTTTGGACTTATGTGGCATCAAATGGTCTCAAATGTGATTGATATGCCCAAGACACACCGTTCGGAAGCCTCACATTGAATTTGAGCCAATTCCGAGTCGGTGCTTCGCTGAGTGTTTCGAGCACCATAGTGTGTTTGCACCAATTCTTCAATTATTCAATATCAATACAAAACTAACTTGTCGTACTTTGGTTGAAGGGTTTCTTTTAATATTATTTACTTTATTTCTTAACGGACGCTTTGCTATAGAAAGCTCAATAGAAAATACAAGAATCTAGAAGAAAAAACAATAACACAAACACAAAATTCAAAAAGGCAACCATGGTCCTTGTGCATTATTTATCCACCTTTTCTTCGGTTTTGCCACTTCTCGAGGTAAAGCTCGTTCAAAGGGCTGCCAATGGCCAAAATATGATTTCTAACTGTTAACTCTATCATTTGCTCGGAAAAAACTCGAGTTTGGTTGGAGAACACTCCGTGATGACACGACGGCGATTCCGAGCCAATTTTAGAGAGTTTTGCATGTGTCGTTGGACATATGTGGCATCAAATGGTCTCAAATGTGATTGATATGCCCAAGACACACCGTTCGGAAGCCTCACATTGAATTTGAGCCAATTCCGAGTCGGTGCTTCGCTGGGTGTTTCGAGCACTATAGTGTCTTTGGACCAATTCTTCAATTATTCAATATCAGTACAAAACTAACTCGTCGTACATTGGTTGAAGGGTTTCTTTGAATATTATTTACATTATTTCTTAACGGACGCTTTGCTATAGAAAGCTCCATAAAAAATACAAGAATCTAGATGAAAAAACAATAACACAAACAGAAAATTCAAAAAGGCAACCATAGTCCTCTTGCAGTATTCAACCACCTTTTCTTCGGTTTTGGCACTTCTTGGGGTGAAACTCGTATAAAGCGCCACCAATGGCCAATATTTGATTTATAACTATTAAATCTATCATTTGCTCAGAGAAAACTCGAGTTGGCTCGGAGAAGACTCGGTGATGACACGGGGGCGATTCTGAGCTAGTTTTAGATAATTTTGCATGTGTCTTTGGATATATAAGGCATCAAATGGTCTAAAATATGATTGATATGCCCAAGACACACCGTTAGGAAACCCCACAAAGAATTTGAGCCAATTTCGAATCGGTGCTTCGCTGGGTGTTTCGAGCACCATAGTGTATTTGCACCAATCCTTTATTCATTCAATATCAATACAAAACTAACTTATCGTATTTTGGTTGAAGAGTCTCTTTTAATTTTATTTACTTTACTTCTTAACGGACACATTTATATAGGAAGCTCAATAAAATAAACAAGAATCTTGAAGAAAAAAGAATAACACAAACACAAAATTCAAAAAGCCAACCATAGTCTTGTTGTAGTATTCAACCACCTTTTCTACGGTTTTGGCACTACTTGGGGTGAAACTCGTACAAAGGGCCTCCAATGGCAAAAATATAATTTATAACTATTAAATTATCATTTGTTCGGAAAAAACTCGAGTTTGCTCGGAGAAGACTCGGTGATGACACGGGGGCAATTCCAAGCTCCGAGCTAGTTTTAAAGAGTTTTGCATGTGTCTTTGGACTTATGTGGCATCAAATGGTTCCAAATGTGATTGATATGCCCAAGACACACCGATCGGAAGCCTCACATTGAATTTGAGCCAATTCCGAGTCCGTGCTTTGCTGGGTGTTTCGAGCACCATATTGTCTTTCAACCAATTCTTTATTCATTCAATCTCAATACAAAACTAACTTGTCGTACTTTGGTTGAAGGGTCTCTATTAATATAATTTACTTTATTTCTTAACGGACACTTTGCTATACAAAGCTCCATAAAAAATACAAGAATCTAGAAGAAAAAAAAAATAACACAAACAGAAAATTCAAAAAGGCAACTATAGTCCTCTTGCAGTAATCAACCACCTTTTCTTCGGTTTTGACACTACTTGGGGTGAAACTCGTACAAAGGACCGCCAATTGCCAATATATGATTTATAACTATTAAATCTATCATTTGCTCGGAGAAAAATCGAGTTGGCTCGGAGAAGACTCGGTGATGACACGGGGGCGATTCTGAGCTAGTTTTAGATAGTTTTGCATGTGTCTTTGGACATATATGGCATCAAATGGCCTAAAATGTGATTGATATGCCCAAGACACACCGTTAGGAAACCCCACAAAGAATTTGAGCCAATTCCGAATCGGTGCTTCGCTGGGTGTTTCGAGCCCCATAGTGTATTTGCACCAATTCTTTATTCATTCAATATCAATACAAAACTAACTTATCGTATTTTGGTTGAAGGGTCTCTTTTAATTTTATTTACTTTACGTCTTAACGGACACTTTCTTATAGAAAGCTCAATAAAATAAACAAGAATCTAGAAGAAAAAACAATAACACAAACACAAAATTCAAAAAGCCAACCATAGTCTTGTTGTAGTATTCAACCACCTTTTCTTCGGTTTTGGCACTACTTGGGGTGAAACTCGAACAAAGGGCCGCCAATGGCAAAAATATAATTTATAACTATTAAATTATCATTTGTTCGGAAAAAACTCGAGTTTGCTCGGAGAAGACTCGGTGATGACACGGGGGCAATTCCAAGCTCCGAGCTAGTTTTAAAGAGTTTTGCATGTGTCTTTGGACTTATGTGGCATCAAATGGTCCCAAATATGATTGATATGCCCAAGACACACCGATCGGAAGCCTCACATTGAATTTGAGCCAATTCCGAGTCCGTGCTTTGCTGGGTGTTTCGAGCACCATATTGTCTTTCAACCAATTCTTTATTCATTCAATCTCAATACAAAACTAACTTGTCGTACTTTGGTTGAAGGGTCTCTATTAATATAATTTACTTTATTTCTTAACGGACACTTTGCTATAGAAAGCTCCATAAAAAATACAAGAATCTAGAAGAAAAAAACAATAACACAAACAGAAAATTCAAAAAGGCAACCATAGTCCTCTTGCAGTATTCAACCACCTTTTCTTCGGTTTTGGCACTACATGGGGTGAAACTCGTACAAATGGCCGCCAATGGCCAATATATGATATATAACTATTAAATATATCATTTGCTCGGAGAAAAATCGAGTTTGCTCGGAGAAGACTCGGTGATGACACGGGGGCGATTCTGAGCTAGTTTTAGATAGTTTTGCATGTGTCTTTGGACATATATGTCATCAAATGGTCTAAAATGTGATTGTTATGCCCAAGACACAACGTTAGGAAACCCCACAAAGAATTTGAGCCAATTCCGAATCGGTGCTTCGATGGGTGTTTCGAGCACCATAGTATTTGCACCTATTCTTTATTCATTCAATATCAATACAAAACAAACTTATCGTACTTTGGTTGAAGGGTCTCTATTAATATAATTTACTTTATTTCTTAACGGACACTTTGCTATAGAAAGCTCCATAAAAAATACAAGAATCTAGAAGAAAAAACAATAACACAAACACAAAATTCAAAAAGGCAACCATAGTCCTCTATCATTATTCATACAACTTTTCTTCGGTTTTGCCACTTCTCGAGGTAAAGCTTGTTCAAAGGGCTGCCAATGGCCAAAATATGATTTCTAACTGTTAACTCTATCATTTGCTCGGAAAAAACACGTGTTTGGTCGGAGAAGACTCCGTGATGACACGTGGGCGATTCCGAGCTAGTTTTAAAGTGTTTTGCATGTGTCTTTGGACTTATGTGGCATCAAATGGTCTCAAATGTGATTGATATGCCCAAGACACACCGTTCGGAAGCCTCACATTGAATTTGAGCCAATTCCGAGTCGGTGCTTCGCTGGGTGTTTCGAGCACTATAGTGTCTTTGCACCAATTCTTCAATTATTCAATATCAATACAAAACTAACTCGTCGTACATTGGTTGAAGGGTTTCTTTTAATATTATTTACTTTATTTCTTAACGGACGCTTTGCTATAGAAAGCTCAACAAAAAATACAAGAATCTCGAAGAAAAAACAATAACACAAACACAAAATTCAAATAGGCAACCATGGTCCTCTTGCATTATTCATCCACCTTTTCTTCGGTTTTGCCACTTCTCCAGGTAAAGCTCGTTCAAAGGGCTGCCAATGGCCAAAATATGATTTCTAACTGTTAACTCTATCATTTGCTCGGAAAAAACTCGAGTTTGGTTGGAGAAGACTCCGTGATGACACGACGGCGATTCCGAGCTACTTTTAGAGAGTTTTGCATGTGTCTTTGGACATATGTGGCATCAAATGGACTCAAATGTGATTGATATGCCCAAGGCACACCGTTCGGAAGCCTCACATTGAATTTGAGCCAATTCCGAGTCGGTGCTTCGCCGTGTGTTTCGAGCACTATAGTGTCTTTGCACAAATTCTTCAATTATTCAATATCAATACAAAACTAACTCGTCGTGCATTGGTTGAAGGGTTTCTTTGAATATTATTTACATTATTTCTTAACGGACGCTTTGCTATAGAAAGCTCAACAAAAAATACAAGAATCTAGAAGAAAAAACAATAACACAAACACAAAATTCAAAAAGGCAACCATGGTCCTTGTGTATTATTCATCCACCTTTTCTTCGGTTTTGCCACTTCTCGAGGTAAAGCTCGTTCAAAGGGCTGCCAATGGCCAAAATATGATTTCTAACTGTTAACTCTATCATTTGCTCGGAAAAAACTCGAGTTTGGTTGGAGAACACTCCGTGATGACACGGCGGCGATTCCGAGCTACTTTTAGAGAGTTTTGCATGTGTCGTTGGACATATGTGGCATCAAATGGTCACAAATGTGATTGATATGCCCAAGACACACCGTTCGGAAGCCTCACATTGAATTTGAGCCAATTCCAAGTCGGTGCTTCACTGGGTGTTTCGAGCACCATATTGTCTTTCTACAAATTCTTTATTCATTCAATCTCAATACAACACTAACTTGTCGTACTTTGGTTGAAGGGTCTCTATTAATATTATTTACTTTATTTGATGACGGACACTTTGCTATAGAAAGCTCCATAAACAATACAAGAATCTAGAAGAAACAATAACACGAACAGAAAATTCAAAAAGGCAACCATAGTCCTCTTGCAGTATTCAACCACCTTTTCTTCGGTTTGGGCACTTCATGGGTTGAAACTCGTACAAAAGGCCGCCAATGGCCAATATATGATTTATAACTATTAAATCTATCATTTGCTCAGGGAAAACTCGAGTTGGCTCGGAGAATACTCGGTGATGACACGGGGGCGATTCTGAGCTAGTTTTAGATAGTTTTGCATGTGTCTTTGGACATATATGGCATCAAATGGTCTAAAATGTGATTGATATGCCCAAGACACACCGTTAAGAAACCCCACAATGAATTTGAGCCAATTCCGAATCGGTGCTTTGCTGGGTGTTCCATGCACCATAGTGTATTTGCACCAATTCTTTATTCATTCAATATCAATACAAAACTAATTTATCGTATTTTGGTTGAAGGGTCTCTTTTAATTATATTTACTTTACTTCTTAACGGACACTTTGTTATAGAAAGCTCAATAAAATAAACAAGAATCTAGAAGAAAAAACAATAACAGAAACACAAAATTCAAAAAGCCAACCATAGTCCTGTTGTAGTATTCAACCACATTTTCTTCGGTTTTGGCACTACTTGGGGTGAAACTCGTACAAAGGGCCGCCAATGGCCAATATACGATTTATAACTATTAAATCTACCATTTGCTCGGAGAAAAATCGAGTTGGCTCGGAGAAAACTCGGTGATGACACGGGGGCGATTCCGAGCTAGTTTTAAAGAGTTTTGCATGTGTCTTTGGACTTATGTGGCATCAAATGGTCTCAAATGTGATTGATATGCCCAAGACACACCGTTCGGAAGCCTCACATTGAATTTGAGCCAATTCCGAGTCGGTGCTTCGCTGAGTGTTTCGAGCACCATAGTGTGTTAGCACCAATTCTTCAATTATTCAATATCAATACAAAACTAACTCGTCGTACTTTGGTTGAAGGGTTTCTTTTAATATTATTTACTTTATTTCTTAACGGACGCTTTGCTATAGAAAGCTCAATAGAAAATACAAGAATCTAGAAGAAAAAACAATAACACAAACACAAAATTCAAAAAGGCAACCATGGTCCTTGTGCATTATTTATCCACCTTTTCTTCGGTTTTGCCACTTCTCGAGGTAAAGCTCGTTCAAAGAGCTGCCAATGGCCAAAATATGATTTCTAACTGTTAACTCTATCATTTGCTCGGAAAAAACTCGAGTTTGGTTGGAGAACACTCCGTGATGACACGACGACGATTCCGAGCTACTTTTTGAGAGTTCTGCATGTGTCGTTGGACATATGTGGCATCAAATGGTCTCAAATGTGATTGATATGCCCAAGACACACCGTTCGGAAGCCTCACATTGAATTTGAGCCAATTCCGAGTCGGTGCTTCGCAGGGTGTTTCGAGCACTATAGTGTCTTTGGACCAATTCTTCAATTATTCAATATCAATACAAAACTAACTCGTCGTACATTGGTTGAAAGGTTTCTTTGAATATTATTTACATTATTTCTTAACGGTTGCTTTGCTATAGAAAGCTCCATAAAAAATACAAGAATCTAGATGAAAAAACAATAACACAAACAGAAAATACAAAAAGGCAACCATAGTCCTCTTGCAGTATTCAACCACCTTTTCTTCGGTTTTGGCACTTCTTGGGGTGAAACTCGTACAAAGGGCCGCCAATGGCCAATATATGATTTATAACTATTAAATCTATCATTTGCTCAGAGAAAACTCGAGTTGGCTCGGAGAAGACTCGGTGATGACACGGGGGCGATTCTGAGCTAGTTTTAGATAATTTTGCATGTGTCTTTGGATATATATGGCATCAAATGGTCTAAAATATGATTGATATGCCCAAGACACACCGTTAGGAAACCCCACAAAGAATTTGAGCCAATTTCGAATCGGTGCTTCGCTGGGTGTTTCGAGCACCATAGTGTATTTGCACCAATCCTTTATTCATTCAATATCAATACAAAACTAACTTATCGTATTTTGGTTGAAGAGTCTCTTTTAATTTTATTTACTTTACTTCTTAACGGACACATTGTTATAGGAAGCTCAATAAAATAAACAAGAATTTAGAAGAAAAAAGAATAACACAAACACAAAATTCAAAAAGCCAACCATAGTGTTGTTGTAGTATTCAACCACCTTTTCTTCGGTTTTGGCACTACTTGGGGTGACTCTCGTACAAAGGGCCGGCAATGGCAAAAATATAATTTATAATTATAAAATTATCATTTGTTCGGAAAAAACTCGAGTTTGCTCGGAGAAGACTCCGTGATGACACGGCGGCGATTCCGAGCTAGTTTTAAAGAGTTTTGCATGTGTCTTAGGACTTATGTGGCATCAAATGGTCTAAAATGTGATTGATATGCCCAAGACACACCGTTCGGAAGCTTCACATTGAATTTGAGCCAATTCCGAGTCCGTGCTTTGCCGGGTGTTTCGAGCACCATATTGTCTTTCAACCAATTCTTTATTCATTCAATCTCAATACAAAACTAACTTGTCGTACTTTGGTTGAAGGGTCTCTATTAATATAATTTACTTTATTTCTTAACGGACACTTTGCTATAGAAAGCTCCATAAAAAATACAAGAATCTAGAAGAAAAAAAAATAACACAAACAAAAAATTCAAAAAGGCAACCATAGTCCTCTTGCAGTAATCAACCACCTTTTCTTCGGTTTTGACACTACTTGGGGTGAAACTCGTACAAAGGACCGCCAATTGCCAATATATGATTTATAACTATTAAATCTATCATTTGCTCGGAGAAAAATCGAGTTGGCTCGGAGAAGACTCGGTGATGACACGGGGGCGATTCTGAGCTAGTTTTAGATAGTTTTGCATGTGTCTTTGGACATATATGGCATCAAATGGCCTAAAATGTGATTGATATGCCCAAGACACACCGTTAGGAAACCCCACAAAGAATTTGAGCCAATTCCGAATCGGTGCTTCGCTGGGTGTTTCGAGCCCCATAGTGTATTTGCACCAATTCTTTATTCATTCAATATCAATACAAAACTAACTTATCGTATTTTGGTTGAAGGGTGTCTATTAATATAATTTACTTTATTTCTTAACGGACACTTTGCTATAGAAAGCTCCATAAAAAATACAAGAATCTAAAAGAAAAAAAAATAACACAAACAGAAAAGTCAAAAAGGCAACCATAGTCCTCTTGCAGTATTCAACCACCTTTTCTTCGGTTTTGGCACTACTTGGGGTGAAACTCGTACAAAGGGCTGCCAATGGCGAATATATGATTTATTACTATTAAATCTATCATTTGCTCGGAGAAAAATCGAGTTGGCTCGGAGAAGACTCGGTGATGACACGGGGGCGATTCTAAGCTAGTTTTAGATAGTTTTGCATGTGTCTTTGGACATATATGGCATCAAATGGTCTAAAATGTGATTGATATACCCAAGACACACCGTAAGGAAACCCCACAAAGAATTTGAGCCAATTCCGAATCGGTGCTTCGCTGGGTGTTTCGAGCACCATAGTGTATTTGCACCAATTCTTTATTCGTTCAATATCAATACAAAACTAACTTATCGTATTTTGGTTGAAGGGTCTCTTTTAATTTTATTTACTTTACTTCTTAACGGACACTTTGTTATCGAAAGCTCAATAAAATAAACAAGAATCTAGAAGAAAAAAACAATAACACAAACACAAAATTCAAACAGCCAACCATAGTCCTCTTGTAGTATTCAACCACCTTTTCTTCGGTTTTGGCACTACTTGGGGTGAAACTCATACAAAGGGCCGCCAATGGCAAAAATATAATTCATAACTATTAAATTATCATTTGTTCGGAAAAAACTCGAGTTTGCTCGGAGAAGACTCGGTGATGACACAGGGGCGATTCCGAGCTAGTTTTAAATTGTTTTGCATGTGTCTTTGGACATATGTGGCATCAAATGGTCTCAAATGTGATTGATATGCCAAAGACACACCGTTCGGAAGTCTCACATTGAATTTGAGCCAATTCCGAGTCCGTGCTTTGCTGGGTGTTTCGAGCACCATATTGTCTTTCAACCAATTCTTTATTCATTCAATCTCAATACAAAACTAACTTGTCGTACTTTGGTTGAAGGGTCTCTATTAATATAATTTACTTTATTTCTTAACGGACACTTTGCTATAGAAAGCTCCATAAAAAATACAAGAATCTAGAAGAAAAAAAATAATACAAACAGAAAATTCAAAAAGGCAACCATAGTCCTCTTGCAGTAATCAACAACCTTTTCTTCGGTTTTGGCACTACTTGGGGTGAAACTCGTACAAAGGACCGCCAATTGCCAATATATGATTTATAACTATTAAATCTATCATTTGCTCGGAGAAAAATCGAGTTGGCTCGGAGAAGACTCGGTGATGACACGGGGGCGATTCTGAGCTAGTTTTAGATAGTTTTGCATGTGTCTTTGGACATATATGGCATCAAATGGCCTAAAATGTGATTGATATGCCCAAGACACACCGTTAGGAAACCCCACAAAGAATTTGAGCCAATTTCGAATCGGTGCTTCGCTGGGTGTTTCGAGCCCCATAGTGTATTTGCACCAATTCTTTATTCATTCAATATCAATACAAAACTAACTTATCGTATTTTGGTTGAAGGGTCTCTTTTAATTTTATTTACTTTACGTCTTAACGGACACTTTCTTATAGAAAGCTCAATAAAATAAACAAGAATCTAGAAGAAAAAATAATAACACAAATACAAAATTCAAAAAGCCAACCATAGTCCTCTTGTAGTATTCAACCACCTTTTCTTCGGTTTTGGCACTACTTGGGGTGACTCTCGTGCAAAGGGCCGCCAATGGCAAAAATATAATTTATAATTATTAAATTATCATTTGTTCGGAAAAAACTCGAGTTTGCTCGGAGAAGACTCGATGAGGACACGGGGGCAATTACGAGCTAGTTTCAAAGACTTTTGCGTGTCTCTTAGGACTTATGTGGCATCAAATGGTCTAAAATTCAAAAAGGCAACCATAGTCCTCTTGCTGTATTCAACCACCTTTTCTTTGGTTTTGGCACTACTTGGGGTGAAACTCGTACAAAGGGCTGCCAATGGCGAATATATGATTTATTACTATTAAATCTATCATTTGCTCGGAGAAAAATTGAGTTGGCTCGGAGAAGACTCGGTGATGACACGGGGGCGATTCTAAGCTAGTTTTAGATAGTTTTGCATGTGTCTTTGGACATATATGGCATCAAATGGTCTAAAATGTGATTGATATACCCAAGACACACCGTAAGGAAACCCCACAAAGAATTTGAGCCAATTCCGAATCGGTGCTTCGCTGGATGTTTCGAGCACCATAGTGTATTTGCACCAATTCTTTATTCATTCAATATCAATACAAAACTAACTTATCGTATTTTGGTTGAAGGGTCTCTTTTAATTTTATTTACTTTACTTCTTAACGGAAACTTTGTTATCGGAAGCTTAATAAAATAAACAAGAATCTAGAAGAAAAAACAATAACACAAACACAAAATGTAAAAAGCCAACCATAGTCCTCTTATAGTATTCAACCACCTTTTCTTCGATTTTGGCACTACTTGGGGTGAAACTCATACAAAGGGCCCCCAATGGAAAAAATATAATTCATAACTATTAAATTATCATTTGTTCGGAAAAAACTCGAGTTTGCTCGGAGAACACTCGGTGATGACACAGGGGCGATTCCGAGCTAGTTTTAAATTGTTTTGCATGTGTCTTTGGACATATGTGGCATCAAATGGTCTCAAATGTGATTGATATGCCCAAGACACACCGTTCGGAAGTCTCACATTGAATTTGAGCCAATTCCGAGTCGGTGCTTCGCTGGGTGTTTCGAGTACCACAGTTTGTTTGCACCAATTCTTCAACTATTCAATATCAATATAAAACTAACTCGTCGTATTTTGGTTGAAGGGTTTCTTTTAATATTATTTACTTTATTTCTTAACGGACGCTTTGCTATAGAAAGCTCAATAAAAAATACAAGAATCTATTAGAAAAAACAATAACCCAAACACAAAATTCAAAAACGACACCATAGTCCTCTTGCATTATTCATCCACCTTTTCTTCGGTTTTGCCACTTCTCAAGGTAAAGCTCGTTCAAAGGGCTGCCAATGGCCAAAATATGATTTGTAACTGTTAACTCTATCATTTGCAAGGAAAAAACTCGAGTTTGGTCGGAGAAGACACCGTGATGACACGGCGGCGATTCCGAGCTACTTTTAGAGAGTTTTGCATGTGTCTTTGGACATATGTGGCATCAAATGGTCTCAAATGTGATTGATATGCCCAAGACACACCGTTCGGAAGCCTCACATTGAATTTGAGCCAATTCCGAGTCGATGTTTCGCTGGGTGTTTCGAGCACCATATTGTCTTTCAACCAATTCTTTATTCATTCAATCTCAATACAAAACTAACTTGTCGTACTTTGGTTGAAGGGTCTCCATTAATATAATTTACTTTATTTCTTAACGGATATTTTGCTATAAAAAGCTCCATAAAAAATATAAGAATCTAGAAGAAAAAAAAATAACACAAACAGAAAATTCAAAAAGGCAACCATAGTCCTCTTGCAGTATTCAACCACCTTTTCTTCGGTTTTGGCACTACTTGGGGTGAAACTCGTACAAAGGGCTGCCAATGGCGAATATATGATTTATTACTATTAAATCTATCATTTGCTCGGAGAAAAATCGAGTTGGCTCGGAGAAGACTCGGTGATGACACGGGGGCGATTCTGAGCTAGTTTTAGATTATTTTGCATGTTTCTTTGGATATATATGGCATCAAATGGTCTAAAATATGATTGATATGCCCAAGACACACCGTTAGGAAACCCCACAAAGAATTTGAGCCAATTTCGAATCGGTGCTTTGCTGGGTGTTTCGAGCACCATAGTCTATTTGCACCAATTCTTTATTCATTCAATATCACTACAAAACTAACTCGTCGTACTTTGGTTGAAGGGTTTCTTTTAATATTATTTACTTTATTTCTTAACGGACGCTTTGCTATAGAAAGCTCAATAAAAAATACAAGAATCTAGAAGAAAAAAACAATAACACAAACACAAAATTCAAAAAGCCAACCATAGTCCTGTTGTAGTATTCAACCACCTTTTCTTCGGTTTTGGCACTACTTGGGGTGAAACTCGAACAAAGGGCCGCCAATGGCAAAAATATAATTTAAAACTATTAAATTATCATTTGTTCGGAAAAAACTGAAGTTTGCTCGTAGAAGACTCGGTGATGACACGGGGGCGATTCCGAGCTAGTTTTAAAGAGTTTTGCATGTGTCTTTGGACTTATGTGGCATCAAATGGTCTCAAATGTGATTGATATGCCCAAGACACACCGTTCGGAAGCCTCACATTGAATTTGAGCCAATTCCGAGTCGGTGCTTCGCTGGGTGTTTCGAGCACTATAGTGTCTTTGCACCAATTCTACAATTATTCAATATCAATACAAAACTAACTCGTCGTACTTTGGTTGAAGGGTTTCTTTTAATATTATATACTTTATTTCTTAACGGACGCTTTGCTATAGAAAGCTCAATAAAAAATACAAGAATCTAGAAGAAAAAACAATAACACAAACACAAAATTCAAAAAGGCAACCATAGTCCTCTTGCATTATTCATCCAACTTTTCTTCGGTTTTGCCACTTCTCGAGGTAAAGCTCTGTCAAAGGGCTGCCAATGGCCAAAATATGATTTCTAACTGTTAACTCTATCATTTGCTCGGAAAAAACCCGAGTTTGGTCGGAGAAGACTCCGTGATGACACGGCGGTGATTCCGAGATACTTTTAGAGAGTTCTGAATGTGTCTTTGGACATATGTGGCATCAAATTGTCTCAAATGTGATTGATATGCCCAAGACACACCGTTCGGAAGCCTCACATTGAATTTGAGCCAATTCCGAGTCGGTACTTCGCTGGGTGTTTCGAGCACCATATTGTCTTTTAACAAATTCTTTATTCATTCAATCTCAATACAAAACTAACTTGTCGTACTTTGGTTGAAGGGTCTCTATTAATATAATTTATTTTATTTCTTAACGGACACTTTGCTCTAGAAAGCTCCATAAAAAATACAAGAATCTAGAAGAAAAAACAATAACACAAACAGAAAATTCAAAAAGCCAACCATAGTCCTCTTGCAGTATTCAACCACCTTTTCTTCGGTTTTGGCACTACTTGGGGTGAAACTCGTACAAAGGGCCGCCAATGGCAAAAATATAATTTATAACTATTAAATTATCATTTGTTCGGAAAAAACTCGAGTTCGCTCGTAGAAGACTCGGTGATGACACGGGGGCGATTCTGAGCTAGTTTAAAAGAGTTTTGCATGTGTCTTTGGACTTATGTGGCATCAAATGGTCTCAAATGTGATTGATATGCCCAAGACACACCGTTCGGAAGCCGCACATTGAATTTGAGCCAATTCCGAGTCGGTGCTTCGCTGGGTGTTTCGAGCACCATAGTGTCTTTGCACCAATTCTTCAATTATTCAATATCAATACAAAATAACTCGTCGTACTTTGGTTGAAGGGTCTCTTTTAATATTATTTACTTTATTTCTTAACGGACGCTTTGCTATAGAAAGCCCAATAAAAAATACAAGAATCTAGAAGAAAAAACAATAACACAAACACAAAATTCAAAAAGGCAACCATAGTCCTCTTGCATTATTCATCCACCTTTTCTTCGGTTTTGCCACTTCTCGAGGTAAAGCTCGTTCAAAGGGCTGCCAATGGCCAAAATATGATTTCTAACAGTTAACTCTATCATTTGCTCGGAAAAAACTCGAGTTTGGTCGGAGAAGACTCCGTGATGACACGGCGGCGATTCCGAGTGACTTTTAGAGAGTTTTGCATGTGTCTTTGGACATATGTGGCATCAAATGGTCTCAAATGTGATTGATATGCCCAAGACACACCGTTCGGAAGCCTCACATTGAATTTGAGCCAATTCCGAGTTGGTGCTTCGATGAGTGTTTCGAGCACCATAGTGTGTTTGCACCAATTCTTCAATTATTCAATATCAATACAAAACTAACTCGTCTTACTTTAGTTGAAGGGTTTCTTTTAATATTATTTACTTTATTTCTTAACGGACGCTTTGCTATAGAAAGCTCAATAAAAAATATAAGAATCTAGAAGAAAAAACAATAACACAAACACAAAATTCAAAAAGCCAACCATAGTCCTCTTGCATTATTCATCCACCTTTTCTTCGGTTTTGCCACTTCTCGAGGTAAAGCTCGTTCAAAGGGCTGCCAATGGCCAAAATATGATTTCTAACTGTTAACTTTATCATTTGCTCAGAAAAAACACGAGTTTGGTCGGAGAAGACTCCGTGATGACACGACGGTGATTCCGAGCTACTTTTAGAGAGTTTTGAATGTGTCTTTGGACATATGTGGCATCAAATCGTCTCAAATGTGATTGTTATCCCCAAGACACACCGTTCGGAAGCCTCACATTGAATTTGAGCCAATTCCGAGTCGGTGCTTCGCTGGGTGTTTCGAGCACTATATTGTCTTTCAACCAATTCTTTATTCATTCAATCTCAATACAAAACTAACTTATCGTACTTTGGTTGAACGGTCTCTATTAATATAATTTATTTTATTTCTTAACGGACACTTTGTTATAGAAAGCTCCATAAAAAATACAAGAATCTAGAAGAAAAAACAATAACACAAACAGAAAATTCAAAAAGGCAACCATAGTCCTCTTGCATTATTCATCCACCTTTTCTTCGGTTTTGCCACTTCTCGAGGTAAAGCTCGTTCAAAGGGCTGCCAATGGCCAAAATATGATTTCTAACAGTTAACTCTATCATTTGCCCGGAAAAAACACGAGTTTGGTAGGAGAAGACTCCGTGATGACACGGCGGCGATTCCGAGCTACTTTTAGAGAGTTCTGAATGTCTCTTTGGACATATGTGGCATCAAATCGTCTCAAATGTGATTGATATGCCCAAGACACACCGTTCGGAAGCCTCACATTGAATTTGAGAAAATTTCGAGTCGTGCTTCGCTGAGCGTTTCGAGCACCATAGTATGTTTGCACCACTTCTTCAATTATTCAATATCAATACAAAACTAATTCGTCGTACTTTGGTTGAAGGGTTTCTTTTAATATTATTTACTTTATTTCTTAACGGACGCTTTGCTATAGAAAGCTCAATAAAAAATTCAAGAATCTAGAAGAAAAAACAATAACACAAACACAAAATTCAAAAAGGCAACCATAGTCCTCTTGCATTATTCATCCACCTTTTCTTCGGTTTTGCCACTTCTCGAGGTAAAGCTCGTTCAAAGGGCTGCCAATGGCCAAAATATGATTTCTAACTGTTAACTCTATCATTTCCTCGGAAAAAACACGAGTTTGGTCGGAGAAGACTCCGTGATGATACGGCGGCGATTCCGAGCTACTTTTAGAGAGTTCTGAATGTGTCTTTGGACATATGTGGCATCAAATCGTCTCAAATGTGATTGATATGCCCAAGACACACCGTTCGTAAGCCTCACATTGAATTTGAGCCAATTCCGAGTCGGTGCTTCGCTGGGTGTTTCGAGCACCGTATTGGCTTTCAACCAATTCTTTATTCATTCAATCTCAATACAAAACTAACTTGTCGTACTTTGGTTGAAGGGTCTCTATTAATATAATTTATTTTATTTCTTAACGGACACTTTGCTATAGAAAGCTCCATAAAAAATACAAGAATCTAGAAGAAAAAACAATAACACAAACAGAAAATTGAAAAAGGCAACCATAGTCCTCTTGCAGTATTCAACAACCTTTTCTTCGGTTTTGGCACTACTTGGGGTAAAACTCGTACAAAGCGCCGCCAATGGCAAAAATATAATTTTAGAGAGTTTTGCATGTGTCTTTGGACATATGTGACATCAAATGGTCTCAAATGTGATTGATATGCCCAAGACACACCGTCCGGAAGCCTCACATTTAATTTTAGCCAATTCCGAGTCGGTGCTTCGCTGGGTGTTTCGAGCACCATAGTGTCTTTGCACCAATTCTTCAATTATTCAATATCAATACAAAACTAACTCGTCGTACTTTGGTTGAAGGGTTTCTTTTAATATTATTTACTTTATTTCTTAACGGACGCTTTGCTATAGAAAGCTCAATAAAAAATACAAGAATCTAGAAGAAAAAAACAATAACACAAACACAAAATTCAAAAAGGCAACCATAGTCCTCTTGCATTATTCATCCACCTTTTCTTCGGTTTTGCCACTTCTCGAGGTAAAGCTCGTTCAAAGGGCTGCCAATGGCCAAAATATAATTTCTAACAGTTAACTCTATCATTTGCTCAGAAAAACCTCGAGTTTGGTCGGAGAAGACTCCGTGATGACACGGCGGCGATTCCGAGTTACATTTAGAGAGTTTTGCATGTGTCTTTGGACATATGTGGCATCAAATGGTCTCAAATGTGATTGATATGCCCAAGACACACCGTTCGGAAGCCTCACATTGAATTTGAGCCAATTCCGAGTCGGTGCTTCGCTGAGTGTTTCGAGCACCATAGTTTGTTTGCACCAATTCTTCAATTATTCAATATCAATACAAAACTAACTCGTAGTACTTTGGTTGAAGGGTTTCTTTTAATATTATTTACTTTATTTCTTAACGGACGCTTTGCTATAGAAAGCTCAATAAAAAAATACAAGAATCTAGAAGAAAAAACAATAACACAAACACAAAATTCAAAAAGGCAACCATAGTCCTCTTGCATTATTCATCCACCTTTTCTTCGGTTTTGCCACTTCTCGAGGTAAAGCTCGTTGAAATGGCTACCAATGGCCAAAATATGATTTCTAACTGTTAACTTTATCATTTGCTCGGAAAAAACACGAGTTTGGTCGGAGAAGACTCCGTGATGACACGACGGTGATTTTGAGCTACTTTTAGAGAGTTTTGAATGTGTCTTTGGACATATGTGGCATCAAATCATCTCAAATGTGATTGTTATGCCCAAGACACACCGTTCGGAAGCCTCACATTGAATTTGAGCCAATTCCGAGTCGGTGCTTCGCTGGGTGTTTCGAGCACCATATTGTCTTTCAACCAATTCTTTATTCATTCAATCTCAATACAAAACAAACTTATCGTACTTTGGTTGAACGGTCTCTATTAATATAATTTATTTTATTTCTTAACGGACACTTTGTTATAGAAAAAGCTCCATAAAAAATACAAGAATCTAGAAGAAAAAACAATAACACAAACAGAAAATTCAAAAAGGCAACCATAGTCCTCTTGTATTATTCATCCACCTTTTCTTCGGTTTTGCCACTTCTCGAGGTAAAGCTCGTTCAAAGGGCTGCCAATGGCCAAAATATGATTTCTAACAGTTAACTCTATCATTTGCCCGGAAAAAACACGAGTTTGGTAGGAGAAGACTCCGTGATGACACGGCGGCGATTCCGAGCTACTTTTAGAGAGTTCTGAATGTGTCTTTGGACATATGTGGCATCAAATCGTCTCAAATGTGATTGATATGCCCAAGACACACCATTCGGAAGCCTCACATTGAATTTGAGAAAATTCCGAGTCGGTGCTTCGCTGAGCGTTTCGAGCACCATAGTATGTTTGCACCACTTCTTCAATTATTCAATATCAATACAAAACTAATTCGTCATACTTTGGTTGAAGGGTTTCTTTTAATATTATTTATTTTATTTCTTAACGGACACTTTGTTATAGAAAGCTCCATAAAAAATACAAGAATCTAGAAGAAAAAACAATAACACAAACAGAAAATTCAAAAAGGCAACCATAGTCCTCTTGCATTATTCATCCACCTTTTCTTCGGTTTTGCCACTTCTCGAGGTAAAGCTCGTTCAAAGGGCTGCCAATGGCCAAAATATGATTTCTAACTGTTAACTCTATCATTTCCTCGGAAAAAACACGAGTTTGGTCGGAGAAGACTCCGTGATGACACGGCGGCGATTCCGAGCTACTTTTAGAGAGTTCTGAATGTGTCTTTGGACATATGTGGCATCAAATCGTCTCAAATGTGATTGATATGCCCAAGACACACCGTTCGTAAGCCTCACATTGAATTTGAGCCAATTCCGAGTCGGTGCTTCGCTGGGTGTTTCGAGCACCGTATTGGCTTTCAACCAATTCTTTATTCATTCAATCTCAATACAAAACTAACTTGTCGTACTTTGGTTGAAGGGTCTCTATTAAAATAATTTATTTTATTTCTTAACGGACACTTTGCTATAGAAAGCTCCATAAAAAATACAAGAATCTAGAAGAAAAAACAATAACACAAACAGAAAATTGAAAAAGGCAACCATAGTCCTCTTGCAGTATTCAACAACCTTTTCTTCGGTTTTGGCACTACTTGGGGTAAAACTCGTACAAAGCGCCGCCAATGGCAAAAATATAATTTTAGAGAGTTTTGCATGTGTCTTTGGACATATGTGGCATCAAATGGTCTCAAATGTGATTGATATGCCCAAGACACACCGTCCGGAAGCCTCACATTTAATTTTAGCCAATTACGAGTCGGTGCTTCGCTGGGTGTTTCGAGCACCATAGTGTCTTTGCACCAATTCTTCAATTATTCAATATCAATACAAAACTAACTCGTCGTACTTTGGTTGAAGGGTCTCTTTTAATATTATTTACTTTATTTCTTAACGGACGCTTTGCTATAGAAAGCTCAATAAAAAATACAAGAATCTAGAAGAAAAAAACAATAACACAAACACAAAATTCAAAAAGGCAACCATAGTCCTCTTGCATTATTCATCCACCTTTTCGTCGGTTTTGCCACTTCGCGAGGTAAAGCTCGTTCAAAGGGCTGCCAATGGCCAAAATATGATTTCTAACAGTTAACTCTATCATTTGCTCGGAAAAAACTCGAGTTTGGTCGGAGAAGTCTCCGTGATGACACGGCGGCGATTCCGAGTGACTTTTAGAGAGTTTTGCATGTGTCTTTGGACATATGTGGCATCAAATGGTCTCAAATGTGATTGATATGCCCAAGACACACCGTTCGGAAGCCTCACATTGAATTTGAGCCAATTCCGAGTTGGTGCTTCGATGAGTGTTTCGAGCACCATAGTGTGTTTGCACCAATTCTTCAATTATTCAATATCAATACAAAACTAACTCGTCTTACTTTGGTTGAAGGGTTTCTTTTAATATTATTTACTTTATTTCTTAACGGACGCTTTGCTATAGAAAGCTCAATAAAAAATATAAGAATCTAGAAGAAAAAACAATAACACAAACACAAAATTCAAAAAGCCAACCATAGTCCTCTTGCATTATTCATCCACCTTTTCTTCGGTTTTGCCACTTCTCGAGGTAAAGCTCGTTCAAAGGGCTGCCAATGGCCAAAATATGATTTCTAACTGTTAACTTTATCATTTGCTCGGAAAAAACACGAGTTTGGTCGGAGAAGACTCCGTGATGACACGACGGTGATTCCGAGCTACTTTTAGAGAGTTTTGAATGTGTCTTTAGACATATGTGGCATCAAATCGTCTCAAATGTGATTGTTATCCCCAAGACACACCGTTCGGAAGCCTCACATTGAATTTGAGCCAATTCCGAGTCGGTGCTTCGCTGGGTGTTTCGAGCACTATATTGTCTTTCAACCAATTCTTTATTCATTCAATCTCAATACAAAACTAACTTATCGTACTTTGGTTGAACGGTCTCTATTAATATAATTTATTTTATTTCTTAACGGACACTTTGTTATAGAAAGCTCCATAAAAAATACAAGAATCTAGAAGAAAAAACAATAACACAAACAGAAAATTCAAAAAGGCAACCATAGTCCTCTTGCATTATTCATCCACCTTTTCTTCGGTTTTGCCACTTCTCGAGGTAAAGCTCGTTCAAAGGGCTGCCAATGGCCAAAATATGATTTCTAACAGTTAACTCTATCATTTGCCCGGAAAAAACACGAGTTTGGTAGGAGAAGACTCCGTGATGACACGGCGGCGATTCCGAGCTACTTTTAGAGAGTTCTGAATGTCTCTTTGGACATATGTGGCATCAAATCGTCTCAAATGTGATTGATATGCCCAAGACACACCGTTCGGAAGCCTCACATTGAATTTGAGAAAATTTCGAGTCGTGCTTCGCTGAGCGTTTCGAGCACCATAGTATGTTTGCACCACTTCTTCAATTATTCAATATCAATACAAAACTAATTCGTCGTACTTTGGTTGAAGGGTTTCTTTTAATATTATTTATTTTATTTCTTAACGGACACTTTGTTATAGAAAGCTCCATAAAAAATACAAGAATCTAGAAGAAAAAACAATAACACAAACAGAAAATTCAAAAAGGCAACCATAGTCCTTTTGCATTATTCATCCACCTTTTCTTCGGTTTTGCCACTTCTCGAGGTAAAGCTCGTTCAAAGGGCTGCCAATGGCCAAAATATGATTTCTAACTGTTAACTCTATCATTTCCTCGGAAAAAACACGAGTTTGGTCGGAGAAGACTCCGTGATGACACGGCGGCGATTCCGAGCTACTTTTAGAGAGTTCTGAATGTGTTTTTGGACATATGTGGCATCAAATCGTCTCAAATGTGATTGATATGCCCAAGACACACCGTTCGTAAGCCTCACATTGAATTTGAGCCAATTCCGAGTCGGTGCTTCGCTGGGTGTTTCGAGCACCGTATTGGCTTTCAACCAATTCTTTATTCATTCAATCTCAATACAAAACTAACTTGTCGTACTTTGGTTGAAGGGTCTCTATTAATATTATTTATTTTATTTCTTAACGGACACTTTGCTATAGAAAGCTCCATAAAAAATACAAGAATCTAGAAGAAAAAACAATAACACAAACAGAAAATTGAAAAAGGCAACCATAGTCCTCTTGCAGTATTCAACAACCTTTTCTTCGGTTTTGGCACTACTTGGGGTAAAACTCGTACAAAGCGCCGCCAATGGCAAAAATATAATTTTAGAGAGTTTTGCATGTGTCTTTGGACATATGTGGCATCAAATGGTCTCAAATGTGATTGATATGCCCAAGACACACCGTCCGGAAGCCTCACATTTAATTTTAGCCAATTCCGAGTCGGTGCTTCGCTGGGTGTTTCGAGCACCATAGTGTCTTTGCACCAATTCTTCAATTATTCAATATCAATACAAAACTAACTCGTCGTACTTTGGTTGAAGGGTTTCTTTTAATATTATTTACTTTATTTCTTAACGGACGCTTTGCTATAGAAAGCTCAATAAAAAATACAAGAATCTAGAAGAAAAAAACAATAACACAAACACAAAATTCAAAAAGGCAACCATAGTCCTCTTGCATTATTCATCCACCTTTTCTTCGGTTTTGCCACTTCTCGAGGTAAAGCTCGTTCAAAGGGCTGCCAATGGCCAAAATATGATTTCTAACTGTTAACTCTATCATTTCCTCGGAAAAAACACGAGTTTGGTCGGAGAAGACTCCGTGATGACACGGCGGCGATTCCGAGCTACTTTTAGAGAGTTCTGAATGTGTTTTTGGACATATGTGGCATCAAATCGTCTCAAATGTGATTGATATGCCCAAGACACACCGTTCGTAAGCCTCACATTGAATTTGAGCCAATTCCGAGTCGGTGCTTCGCTGGGTGTTTCGAGCACCGTATTGGCTTTCAACCAATTCTTTATTCATTCAATCTCAATACAAAACTAACTTGTCGTACTTTGGTTGAAGGGTCTCTATTAATATTATTTATTTTATTTCTTAACGGACACTTTGATATAGAAAGCTCCATAAAAAATACAAGAATCTAGAAGAAAAAACAATAACACAAACAGAAAATTGAAAAAGGCAACCATAGTCCTCTTGCAGTATTCAACAACCTTTTCTTCGGTTTTGGCACTACTTGGGGTAAAACTCGTACAAAGCGCCGCCAATGGCAAAAATATAATTTTAGAGAGTTTTGCATGTGTCTTTGGACATATGTGGCATCAAATGGTCTCAAATGTGATTGATATGCCCAAGACACACCGTCCGGAAGCCTCACATTTAATTTTAGCCAATTCCGAGTCGGTGCTTCGCTGGGTGTTTCGAGCACCATAGTGTCTTTGCACCAATTCTTCAATTATTCAATATCAATACAAAACTAACTCGTCGTACTTTGGTTGAAGGGTTTCTTTTAATATTATTTACTTTATTTCTTAACGGACGCTTTGCTATAGAAAGCTCAATAAAAAATACAAGAATCTAGAAGAAAAAAACAATAACACAAACACAAAATTCAAAAAGGCAACCATAGTCCTCTTGCATTATTCATCCACCTTTTCTTCGGTTTTGCCACTTCTCGAGGTAAAGCTCGTTCAAAGGGCTGCCAATGGCCAAAATATAATTTCTAACAGTTAACTCTATCATTTGCTCAGAAAAACCTCGAGTTTGGTCGGAGAAGACTCCGTGATGACACGGCGGCGATTCCGAGCTACTTTTAGAGAGTTCTGAATGTGTCTTTGGACATATGTGGCATCAAATCGTCTCAAATGTGATTGATATGCCCAAGACACACCGTTCGTAAGCCTCACATTGAATTTGAGCCAATTCCGAGTCGGTGCTTCGCTGGGTGTTTCGAGCACCGTATTGGCTTTCAACCAATTCTTTATTCATTCAATCTCAATACAAAACTAACTTGTCGTACTTTGGTTGAAGGGTCTCTATTAATATAATTTATTTTATTTCTTAACGGACACTTTGCTATAGAAAGCTCCATAAAAAATACAAGAATCTAGAAGAAAAAACAATAACACAAACAGAAAATTTAAAAAGGCAACCATAGTCCTCTTGCAGTATTCAACAACCTTTTCTTCTGTTTTGGCACTACTTGGGGTAAAACTCGTACAAAGCGCCGCCAATGGCAAAAATATAATTTTAGAGAGTTTTGCATGTGTCTTTGGACATATGTGGCATCAAATCATCTCAAATGTGATTGTTATGCCCAAGACACACCGTTCGGAAGCCTCACATTGAATTTGAGCCAATTCCGAGTCGGTGCTTCGCTGGGTGTTTCGAGCACCATATTGTCTTTCAACCAATTCTTTATTCATTCAATCTCAATACAAAACAAACTTATCGTACTTTGGTTGAACGGTCTCTATTAATATAATTTATTTTATTTCTTAACGGACACTTTGTTATAGAAAGCTCCATAAAAAATACAAGAATCTAGAAGAAAAAACAATAACACAAACAGAAAATTCAAAAAGGCAACCATAGTCCTCTTGTATTATTCATCCACCTTTTCTTCGGTTTTGCCACTTCTCGAGGTAAAGCTCGTTCAAAGGGCTGCCAATGGCCAAAATATGATTTCTAACAGTTAACTCTATCATTTGCCCGGAAAAAACACGAGTTTGGTAGGAGAAGACTCCGTGATGACACGGCGGCGATTCCGAGCTACTTTTAGAGAGTTCTGAATGTGTCTTTGGACATATGTGGCATCAAATCGTCTCAAATGTGATTGATATGCCCAAGACACACCATTCGGAAGCCTCACATTGAATTTGAGAAAATTCCGAGTCGGTGCTTCGCTGAGCGTTTCGAGCACCATAGTATGTTTGCACCACTTCTTCAATTATTCAATATCAATACAAAACTAACTCGTCGTACTTTGGTTGAAGGGTTTCTTTTAATATTATTTATTTTATTTCTTAACGGACACTTTGTTATAGAAAGCTCCATAAAAAATACAAGAATCTAGAAGAAAAAACAATAACACAAACCGAAAATTCAAAAAGGCAACCATAGTCTTCTTGCATTATTCATCCACCTTTTCTTCGGTTTTGCCACTTCTCGAGGTAAAGCTCGTTCAAAGGGCTGCCAATGGCCAAAATATGATTTCTAACTGTTAACTCTATCATTTCCTTGGAAAAAACACGAGTTTGGTCGGAGAAGACTCCGTGATGACACGGCGGCGATTCCGAGCTACTTTTAGAGAGTTCTGAATGTGTCTTTGGACATATGTGGCATCAAATCGTCTCAAATGTGATTGATATGCCCAAGACACACCGTTCGTAAGCCTCACATTGAATTTGAGCCAATTCCGAGTCGGTGCTTCGCTGGGTGTTTCGAGCACCGTATTGGCTTTCAACCAATTCTTTATTCATTCAATCTCAATACAAAACTAACTTGTCGTACTTTGGTTGAAGGGTCTCTATTAATATAATTTATTTTATTTCTTAACGGACACTTTGCTATAGAAAGCTCCATAAAAAATACAAGAATCTAGAAGAAAAAACAATAACACAAACAGAAAATTTAAAAAGGCAACCATAGTCCTCTTGCAGTATTCAACAACCTTTTCTTCTGTTTTGGCACTACTTGGGGTAAAACTCGTACAAAGCGCCGCCAATGGCAAAAATATAATTTTAGAGAGTTTTGCATGTGTCTTTGGACATATGTGGCATCAAATCATCTCAAATGTGATTGTTATGCCCAAGACACACCGTTCGGAAGCCTCACATTGAATTTGAGCCAATTCCGAGTCGGTGCTTCGCTGGGTGTTTCGAGCACCATATTGTCTTTCAACCAATTCTTTATTCATTCAATCTCAATACAAAACAAACTTATCGTACTTTGGTTGAACGGTCTCTATTAATATAATTTATTTTATTTCTTAACGGACACTTTGTTATAGAAAGCTCCATAAAAAATACAAGAATCTAGAAGAAAAAACAATAACACAAACAGAAAATTCAAAAAGGCAACCATAGTCCTCTTGTATTATTCATCCACCTTTTCTTCGGTTTTGCCACTTCTCGAGGTAAAGCTCGTTCAAAGGGCTGCCAATGGCCAAAATATGATTTCTAACAGTTAACTCTATCATTTGCCCGGAAAAAACACGAGTTTGGTAGGAGAAGACTCCGTGATGACACGGCGGCGATTCCGAGCTACTTTTAGAGAGTTCTGAATGTGTCTTTGGACATATGTGGCATCAAATCGTCTCAAATGTGATTGATATGCCCAAGACACACCATTCGGAAGCCTCACATTGAATTTGAGAAAATTCCGAGTCGGTGCTTCGCTGAGCGTTTCGAGCACCATAGTATGTTTGCACCACTTCTTCAATTATTCAATATCAATACAAAACTAACTCGTCGTACTTTGGTTGAAGGGTTTCTTTTAATATTATTTATTTTATTTCTTAACGGACACTTTGTTATAGAAAGCTCCATAAAAAATACAAGAATCTAGAAGAAAAAACAATAACACAAACCGAAAATTCAAAAAGGCAACCATAGTCTTCTTGCATTATTCATCCACCTTTTCTTCGGTTTTGCCACTTCTCGAGGTAAAGCTCGTTCAAAGGGCTGCCAATGGCCAAAATATGATTTCTAACTGTTAACTCTATCATTTCCTTGGAAAAAACACGAGTTTGGTCGGAGAAGACTCCGTGATGACACGGCGGCGATTCCGAGCTACTTTTAGAGAGTTCTGAATGTGTCTTTGGACATATGTGGCATCAAATCGTCTCAAATGTGATTGATATGCCCAAGACACACCGTTCGTAAGCCTCACATTGAATTTGAGCCAATTCCGAGTCGGTGCTTCGCTGGGTGTTTCGAGCACCGTATTGGCTTTCAACCAATTCTTTATTCATTCAATCTCAATACAAAACTAACTTGTCGTACTTTGGTTGAAGGGTCTCTATTAATATAATTTATTTTATTTCTTAACGGACACTTTGCTATAGAAAGCTCCATAAAAAATACAAGAATCTAGAAGAAAAAACAATAACACAAACAGAAAATTGAAAAAGGCAACCATAGTCCTCTTGCAGTATTCAACAACCTTTTCTTCGGTTTTGGCACTACTTGGGGTAAAACTCGTACAAAGCGCCGCCAATGGCAAAAATATAATTTTAGAGAGTTTTGCATGTGTCTTTGGACATATGTGGCATCAAATCGTCTCAAATGTGATTGATATGCCCAAGACACACCGTTCGTAAGCCTCACATTGAATTTGAGCCAATTCCGAGTCGGTGCTTCGCTGGGTGTTTCGAGCACCGTATTGGCTTTCAACCAATTCTTTATTCATTCAATCTCAATACAAAACTAACTTGTCGTACTTTGGTTGAAGGGTCTCTATTAATATAATTTATTTTATTTCTTAACGGACACTTTGCTATAGAAAGCTCCATAAAAAATACAAGAATCTAGAAGAAAAAACAATAACACAAACAGAAAATTGAAAAAGGCAACCATAGTCCTCTTGCAGTATTCAACAACCTTTTCTTCGGTTTTGGCACTACTTGGGGTAAAACTCGTACAAAGCGCCGCCAATGGCAAAAATATAATTTTAGAGAGTTTTGCATGTGTCTTTGGACATATGTGGCATCAAATGGTCTCAAATGTGATTGATATGCCCAAGACACACCGTCCGGAAGCCTCACATTTAATTTTAGCCAATTCCGAGTCGGTGCTTCGCTGGGTGTTTCGAGCACCATAGTGTCTTTGCACCAATTCTTCAATTATTCAATATCAATACAAAACTAACTCGTCGTACTTTGGTTGAAGGGTCTCTTTTAATATTATTTACTTTATTTCTTAACGGACGCTTTGCTATAGAAAGCTCAATAAAAAATACAAGAATTTAGAAGAAAAAACAATAACACAAACACAAAATTCAAAAAGGCAACCATAGTCCTCTTGCATTATTCATCCACCTTTTCTTCGGTTTTGCCACTTCTCGAGGTAAACCTCGTTCAAAGGGCTGCCAATGGCCAAAATATGATTTCTAACAGTTAACTCTATCATTTGCTCGGAAAAAACTCGAGTTTGGTCGGAGAAGACTCCGTGATGACACGGCGGCGATTCCGAGTGACTTTTAGAGAGTTTTGCATGTGTCTTTGGACATATGTGGCATCAAATGGTCTCAAATATGATTGATATGCCCAAGACACACCGTTCGGAAGCCTCACATTGAATTTGAGCCAATTCCGAGTTGGTGCTTCGCTGAGTGTTTCGAGCACCATAGTGTGTTTGCACCAATTTTTCAATTATTCAATATCAATACAAAACTAACTCGTCTTACTTTGGTTGAAGGGTTTTTTTTAATATTATTTACTTTATTTCTTAACGGACGCTTTGCTATAGAAAGCTCAATAAAAAATACAAAAATCTAGAAGAAAAAACAATAACACAAACACAAAATTCAAAAAGGCAACCATAGTCCTCTTGCATTATTCATCCACCTTTTCTTCGGTTTTGCCACTTCTCGAGGTAAACCTCGTTCAAAGGGCTGCCAATGGCCAAAATATGATTTCTAACAGTTAACTCTATCATTTGCTCGGAAAAAACTCGATTTTGGTCGGAGAAGACTCCGTGATGACACGACGGTGATTCCGAGCTACTTTTAGAGAGTTTTGAATGTGTCTTTGGACATATGTGGCATCAAATCGTCTCAAATGTGATTGTTATGCCCAAGACACACCGTTCGGAAGCCTCACATTGAATTTGAGCCAATTCCGAGTCGGTGCTTCGCTGAGTGTTTCGAGCACCATAGTTTGTTTGCACCAATTATTCAATTATTCAATATCAATACAAAACTAACTCGTAGTACTTTGGTTGAAGGGTTTCTTTTAATATTATTTACTTTATTTCTTAACGGACGCTTTGCTATAGAAAGCTCAATAAAAAATACAAGAATCTAGAAGAAAAAACAATAACACAAACAGAAAATTCAAAAAGGCAACCATAGTCCTCTTGCATTATTCATCCACCTTTTCTTCGGTTTTGCCACTTCTCGAGGTAAAGCTCGTTCAAAGGGCTGCCAATGGCCAAAATATGATTTCAAACAGTTAACTCTAACATTTGCCCGGAAAAAACACGAGTTTGGTAGGAGAAGACTCCGTGATGACACGGCGGCGATTCCGAGCTACTTTTAGAGAGTTCTGAATGTGTCTTTGGACATATGTGGCATCAAATCGTCTCAAATGTGATTGATATGCCCAAGACACACCGTTCGGAAGCCTCACATTGAATTTGAGAAAATTCCGAGTCGGTGCTTCGCTGAGCGTTTCGAGCACCATAGTATGTTTGCACCACTTCTTCAATTATTCAATATCAATACAAAACTAATTCGTCGTACTTTGGTTGAAGGGTTTCTTTTAATATTATTTATTTTATTTCTTAACGGACACTTTGTTATAGAAAGCTCCATAAAAAATACAAGAATCTAGAAGAAAAAACAATAACACAAACAGAAAATTCAAAAAGGCAACCATAGTCCTCTTGCATTATTCATCCACCTTTTCTTCGGTTTTGCCACTTCTCGAGGTAAAGCTCGTTCAAAGGGCTGCCAATGGCCAAAATATGATTTCTAACTGTTAACTCTATCATTTCCTCGGAAAAAACACGAGTTTGGTCGGAGAAGACTCCGTGATGACACGGCGGCGATTCCGAGCTACTTTTAGAGAGTTCTGAATGTGTTTTTGGACATATGTGGCATCAAATCGTCTCAAATGTGATTGATATGCCCAAGACACACCGTTCGTAAGCCTCACATTGAATTTGAGCCAATTCCGAGTCGGTGCTTCGCTGGGTGTTTCGAGCACCGTATTGGCTTTCAACCAATTCTTTATTCATTCAATCTCAATACAAAACTAACTTGTCGTACTTTGGTTGAAGGGTCTCTATTAATATTATTTATTTTATTTCTTAACGGACACTTTGCTATAGAAAGCTCCATAAAAAATACAAGAATCTAGAAGAAAAAACAATAACACAAACAGAAAATTTAAAAAGGCAACCATAGTCCTCTTGCAGTATTCAACAACCTTTTCTTCTGTTTTGGCACTACTTGGGGTAAAACTCGTACAAAGCGCCGCCAATGGCAAAAATATAATTTTAGAGAGTTTTGCATGTGTCTTTGGACATATGTGGCATCAAATGGTCTCAAATGTGATTGATATGCCCAAGACACACCGTCCGGAAGCCTCACATTTAATTTTAGCCAATTCCGAGTCGGTGCTTCGCTGGGTGTTTCGAGCACCATAGTGTCTTTGCACCAATTCTTCAATTATTCAATATCAATACAAAACTAACTCGTCGTACTTTGTTTGAAGGGTTTCTTTTAATATTATTTACTTTATTTCTTAACGGACGCTTTGCTATAGAAAGCTCAATAAAAAATACAAGAATCTAGAAGAAAAAAACAATAACACAAACACAAAATTCAAAAAGGCAACCATAGTCCTCTTGCATTATTCATCCACCTTTTCTTCGGTTTTGCCACTTCTCGAGGTAAAGCTCGTTCAAAGGGCTGCCAATGGCCAAAATATGATTTCTAACAGTTAACTCTAACATTTGCCCGGAAAAAACACGAGTTTGGTAGGAGAAGACTCCGTGATGACACGGCGGCGATTCCGAGCTACTTTTAGAGAGTTCTGAATGTGTCTTTGGACATATGTGGCATCAAATCGTCTCAAATGTGATTGATATGCCCAAGACACACCGTTCGGAAGCCTCACATTGAATTTGAGCCAATTCCGAGTTGGTGCTTCGCTGAGTGTTTCGAGCACCATAGTGTGTTTGCACCAATTCTTCAATTATTCAATATCAATACAAAACTAACTCGTCGTACTTTGGTTGAAGGGTTTCTTTTAATATTATTTACTTTATTTCTTAACGAACGCTTTGCTGTAGAAAGCTCAATAAAAAATACAAGAATCTAGAAGATAAAACAATAACACAAACACAAAATTCAAAAAGGCAACCATAGTCCTCTTGCATTATTCATCCACCTTTTCTTCGGTTTTGCCACTTCTCGAGGTAAAGCTCGTTCAAAGGGCTGCCAATGGCCAAAATATGATTTCTAACTGTTAACTTTATCATTTGCTCGGAAAAAACACGAGTTTGGTCGGAGAAGACTCCGTGATGACACGGCGGTGATTCCGAGCTACTTTTAGAGAGTTTTGAATACTTTGGACATATGTGGCATCAAATCGTCTCAAATGTGATTGTTATGCCCAAGACACACCGTTCGTAAGCCTCACATTGAATTTGAGCCAATTCCGAGTCGGTGCTTCGCTGGGTGTTTCGAGCACCATATTGTCTTTCAACCAATTCTTTATTCATTCAATCTCAATACAAAACTAACTTATCGTACTTTGGTTGAAGGGTCTCTATTAATATAATTTATTTTATTTCTTAACGGACACTTTGTTATAGAAAGATCCATAAAAAATACAAGAATCTAGAAGAAAAAACAATAACACAAACAGAAAATTCAAAAAGGCAACCATAGTCCTCTTGCATTATTCATCCACCTTTTCTTCGGTTTTGCCACTTCTCGAGGTAAAGCTCGTTCAAAGGGCTGCCAATGGCCAAAATATGATTTCTAACAGTTAACTCTAACATTTGCCCGGAAAAAACACGAGTTTGGTAGGAGAAGACTCCGTGATGACACGGCGGCGATTCCGAGCTACTTTTAGAGAGTTCTGAATGTGTCTTTGGACATATGTGGCATCAAATCGTCTCAAATGTGATTGATATGCCAAAGACACACCGTTCGGAAGCCTCACATTGAATTTGAGCCAATTCCGAGTTGGTGCTTCGCTGAGTGTTTCGAGCACCATAGTGTGTTTGCACCAATTCTTCAATTATTCAATATCAATACAAAACTAACTCGTCGTACTTTGGTTGAAGGGTTTCTTTTAATATTATTTACTTTATTTCTTAACGAACGCTTTGCTGTAGAAAGCTCAATAAAAAATACAAGAATTTAGAAGATAAAACAATAACACAAACACAAAATTCAAAAAGGCAACCATAGTCCTCTTGCATTATTCATCCACCTTTTCTTCGGTTTTGCCACTTCTCGAGGTAAAGCTCGTTCAAAGGGCTGCCAATGGCCAAAATATGATTTCTAACTGTTAACTTTATCATTTGCTCGGAAAAAACACGAGTTTGGTCGGAGAAGACTCCGTGATGACACGGCGGTGATTCCGAGCTACTTTTAGAGAGTTTTGAATACTTTGGACATATGTGGCATCAAATCGTCTCAAATGTGATTGTTATGCCCAAGACACACCGTTCGGAAGCCTCACATTGAATTTGAGAAAATTCCGAGTCGGTGCTTCGCTGAGTGTTTCGAGCACCATAGTATGTTTGCACCACTTCTTCAATTATTCAATATCAATACAAAACTAATTCGTCGTACTTTGGTTGAAGGGTTACTTTTAATATTATTTATTTTATTTCTTAACGGACACTTTGTTATAGAAAGATCCATAAAAAATACAAGAATCTAGAAGAAAAAACAATAACACAAACAGAAAATTCAAAAAGGCAACCATAGTCCTCTTGCATTATTCATCCACCTTTTCTTCGGTTTTGCCACTTCTCGAGGTAAAGCTCGTTCAAAGGGCTGCCAATGGCCAAAATATGATTTCTAACAGTTAACTCTATCATTTGCCCGGAAAAAACACGAGTTTGGTCGGAGAAGACTCCGTGATGACACGACGGTGATTCCGAGCTACTTTTAGAGAGTTTTGAATGTGTCTTTGGACGTATGTGGCATCAAATCGTCTCAAATGTGATTGTTATGCCCAAGACACACCGTTCGTAAGCCTCACATTGAATTTCAGCCAATTCCGAGTCGGTGCTTCGCTGAGTGTTTCGAGCACCATAGTTTGTTTGCACCAATTCTTCAATTATTCAATATCAATACAAAACTAACTTGTAGTACTTTGGTTGAAGGGTTTCTTTTAATATTATTTACTTTATTTCTTAACGGACGCTTTGCTATAGAAAGCTCAATAAAAAATACAAGAATCTAGAAGAAAAAACAATAACACAAACAGAAAATTCAAAAAGGCAACCATAGTCCTCTTGCATTATTCATCCACCTTTTCTTCGGTTTTGCCACTTCTCGAGGTAAAGCTCGTTCAAAGGGCTGCCAATGGCCAAAATATGATTTCTAACAGTTAACTCTAACATTTGCCCGGAAAAAACACGAGTTTGGTAGGAGAAGACTCCGTGATGACACGGCGGCGATTCCGAGCTACTTTTAGAGAGTTCTGAATGTGTCTTTGGACATATGTGGCATCAAATCGTCTCAAATGTGATTGATATGCCCAAGACACACCGTTCGGAAGCCTCACATTGAATTTGAGAAAATTCCGAGTCGGTGCTTCGCTGAGCGTTTCGAGCACCATAGTATGTTTGCACCACTTCTTCAATTATTCAATATCAATACAAAACTAATTCGTCGTACTTTGGTTGAAGGGTTACTTTTAATATTATTTATTTTATTTCTTAACGGACACTTTGTTATAGAAAGCTCCATAAAAAATACAAGAATCTAGAAGAAAAAACAATAACACAAACAGAAAATTCAAAAAGGCAACCATAGTCCTCTTGCATTATTCATCCACCTTTTCTTCGGTTTTGCCACTTCTCGAGGTAAAGCTCGTTCAAAGGGCTGCCAATGGCCAAAATATGATTTCTAACTGTTAACTCTATCATTTCCTCGGAAAAAACACGAGTTTGGTCGGAGAAGACTCCGTGATGACACGGCGGCGATTTCGAGCTACTTTTAGAGAGTTCTGAATGTGTCTTTGGACATATGTGGCATCAAATCTTCTCAAATGTGATTGATATGCCCAAGACACACCGTTCGGAAGCCTCACATTGAATTTGAGCCAATTTCGAGTTGGTGCTTCGCTGAGTATTTCGAGCACCATAGTGTGTTTGCACCAATTCTTCAATTATTCAATATCAACACAAAACTAACTCGTCGTACTTTGGTTGAAGGGTTTCTTTTAATATTATTTACTTTATTTCTTAACGAACGCTTTGCTGTAGAAAGCTCAATAAAAAATACAAGAATCTAGAAGATAAAACAATAACACAAACACAAAATTCAAAAAGGCAACCATAGTCCTCTTGCATTATTCATCCACCTTTTCTTCGGTTTTGCCACTTCTCGAGGTAAAGCTCGTTCAAAGGGCTGCCAATGGCCAAAATATGATTTCTAACTGTTAACTTTATCATTTGCTCGGAAAAAACACGAGTTTGGTCGGAGAAGACTCCGTGATGACACGGCGGTGATTCCGAGCTACTTTTAGAGAGTTTTGAATACTTTGGACATATGTGGCATCAAATCGTCTCAAATGTGATTGTTATGCCCAAGACACACCGTTCGGAAGCCTCACATTGAATTTGAGAAAATTCCGAGTCGGTGCTTCGCTGAGTGTTTCGAGCACCATAGTATGTTTGCACCACTTCTTCAATTATTCAATATCAATACAAAACTAATTCGTCGTACTTTGGTTGAAGGGTTACTTTTAATATTATTTATTTTATTTCTTAACGGACACTTTGTTATAGAAAGATCCATAAAAAATACAAGAATCTAGAAGAAAAAACAATAACACAAACAGAAAATTCAAAAAGGCAACCATAGTCCTCTTGCATTATTCATCCACCTTTTCTTCGGTTTTGCCACTTCTCGAGGTAAAGCTCGTTCAAAGGGCTGCCAATGGCCAAAATATGATTTCTAACAGTTAACTCTATCATTTGCCCGGAAAAAACACGAGTTTGGTCGGAGAAGACTCCGTGATGACACGACGGTGATTCCGAGCTACTTTTAGAGAGTTTTGAATGTGTCTTTGGACGTATGTGGCATCAAATCGTCTCAAATGTGATTGTTATGCCCAAGACACACCGTTCGTAAGCCTCACATTGAATTTCAGCCAATTCCGAGTCGGTGCTTCGCTGAGTGTTTCGAGCACCATAGTTTGTTTGCACCAATTCTTCAATTATTCAATATCAATACAAAACTAACTTGTAGTACTTTGGTTGAAGGGTTTCTTTTAATATTATTTACTTTATTTCTTAACGGACGCTTTGCTATAGAAAGCTCAATAAAAAATACAAGAATCTAGAAGAAAAAACAATAACACAAACAGAAAATTCAAAAAGGCAACCATAGTCCTCTTGCATTATTCATCCACCTTTTCTTCGGTTTTGCCACTTCTCGAGGTAAAGCTCGTTCAAAGGGCTGCCAATGGCCAAAATATGATTTCTAACAGTTAACTCTAACATTTGCCCGGAAAAAACACGAGTTTGGTAGGAGAAGACTCCGTGATGACACGGCGGCGATTCCGAGCTACTTTTAGAGAGTTCTGAATGTGTCTTTGGACATATGTGGCATCAAATCGTCTCAAATGTGATTGATATGCCCAAGACACACCGTTCGGAAGCCTCACATTGAATTTGAGAAAATTCCGAGTCGGTGCTTCGCTGAGCGTTTCGAGCACCATAGTATGTTTGCACCACTTCTTCAATTATTCAATATCAATACAAAACTAATTCGTCGTACTTTGGTTGAAGGGTTACTTTTAATATTATTTATTTTATTTCTTAACGGACACTTTGTTATAGAAAGCTCCATAAAAAATACAAGAATCTAGAAGAAAAAACAATAACACAAACAGAAAATTCAAAAAGGCAACCATAGTCCTCTTGCATTATTCATCCACCTTTTCTTCGGTTTTGCCACTTCTCGAGGTAAAGCTCGTTCAAAGGGCTGCCAATGGCCAAAATATGATTTCTAACTGTTAACTCTATCATTTCCTCGGAAAAAACACGAGTTTGGTCGGAGAAGACTCCGTGATGACACGGCGGCGATTTCGAGCTACTTTTAGAGAGTTCTGAATGTGTCTTTGGACATATGTGGCATCAAATCTTCTCAAATGTGATTGATATGCCCAAGACACACCGTTCGGAAGCCTCACATTGAATTTGAGCCAATTTCGAGTTGGTGCTTCGCTGAGTATTTCGAGCACCATAGTGTGTTTGCACCAATTCTTCAATTATTCAATATCAACACAAAACTAACTCGTCGTACTTTGGTTGAAGGGTTTCTTTTAATATTATTTACTTTATTTCTTAACGAACGCTTTGCTGTAGAAAGCTCAATAAAAAATACAAGAATCTAGAAGATAAAACAATAACACAAACACAAAATTCAAAAAGGCAACCATAGTCCTCTTGCATTATTCATCCACCTTTTCTTCGGTTTTGCCACTTCTCGAGGTAAAGCTCGTTCAAAGGGCTTCCAATGGCCAAAATATGATTTCTAACTGTTAACTTTATCATTTGCTCGGAAAAAACACGAGTTTGGTCGGAGAAGACTCCGTGATGACACGGCGGTGATTCCGAGCTACTTTTAGAGAGTTTTGAATACTTTGGACATATGTGGCATCAAATCGTCTCAAATCTGATTGTTATGCCCAAGACACACCGTTCGGAAGCCTCACATTGAATTTGAGCCAATTCCGAGTCGGTGCTTCGCTGGGTGTTTCGAGCACCATATTGTCTTTCAACCAATTCTTTATTCATTCAATCTCAATACAAAACTAACTTATCGTACTTTGGTTGAAGGGTCTCTATTAATATAATTTATTTTATTTCTTAACGGACACTTTGTTATAGAAAGATCCATAAAAAATACAAGAATCTAGAAGAAAAAACAATAACACAAACAGAAAATTCAAAAAGGCAACCATAGTCCTCTTGCATTATTCATCCACCTTTTCTTCGGTTTTGCCACTTCTCGAGGTAAAGCTCGTTCAAAGGGCTGCCAATGGCCAAAATATCATTTCTAACTGTTAACTCTATCATTTCCTCGGAAAAAACACGAGTTTGGTCGGAGAAGACTCCGTGATGACACGGCGGCGATTTCGAGCTACTTTTAGAGAGTTCTGAATGTGTCTTTGGACATATGTGGCATCAAATCTTCTCAAATGTGATTGATATGCCCAAGACACACCGTTCGGAAGCCTCACATTGAATTTGAGCCAATTCCGAGTTGGTGCTTCGCTGAGTGTTTCGAGCACCATAGTGTGTTTGCACCAATTCTTCAATTATTCAATATCAATACAAAACTAACTCGTCGTACTTTGGTTGAAGGGTTTCTTTTAATATTATTTACTTTATTTCTTAACGAACGCTTTGCTGTAGAAAGCTCAATAAAAAATACAAGAATTTAGAAGATAAAACAATAACACAAACACAAAATTCAAAAAGGCAACCATAGTCCTCTTGCATTATTCATCCACCTTTTCTTCGGTTTTGCCACTTCTCGAGGTAAAGCTCGTTCAAAGGGCTGCCAATGGCCAAAATATGATTTCTAACTGTTAACTTTATCATTTGCTCGGAAAAAACACGAGTTTGGTCGGAGAAGACTCCGTGATGACACGGCGGTGATTCCGAGCTACTTTTAGAGAGTTTTGAATACTTTGGACATATGTGGCATCAAATCGTCTCAAATGTGATTGTTATGCCCAAGACACACCGTTCGGAAGCCTCACATTGAATTTGAGAAAATTCCGAGTCGGTGCTTCGCTGAGCGTTTCGAGCACCATAGTATGTTTGCACCACTTCTTCAATTATTCAATATCAATACAAAACTAATTCGTCGTACTTTGGTTGAAGGGTTACTTTTAATATTATTTATTTTATTTCTTAACGGACACTTTGTTATAGAAAGATCCATAAAAAATACAAGAATCTAGAAGAAAAAACAATAACACAAACAGAAAATTCAAAAAGGCAACCATAGTCCTCTTGCATTATTCATCCACCTTTTCTTCGGTTTTGCCACTTCTCGAGGTAAAGCTCGTTCAAAGGGCTGCCAATGGCCAAAATATGATTTCTAACAGTTAACTCTATCATTTGCCCGGAAAAAACACGAGTTTGGTCGGAGAAGACTCCGTGATGACACGACGGTGATTCCGAGCTACTTTTAGAGAGTTTTGAATGTGTCTTTGGACGTATGTGGCATCAAATCGTCTCAAATGTGATTGTTATGCCCAAGACACACCGTTCGTAAGCCTCACATTGAATTTCAGCCAATTCCGAGTCGGTGCTTCGCTGAGTGTTTCGAGCACCATAGTTTGTTTGCACCAATTCTTCAATTATTCAATATCAATACAAAACTAACTTGTAGTACTTTGGTTGAAGGGTTTCTTTTAATATTATTTACTTTATTTCTTAACGGACGCTTTGCTATAGAAAGCTCAATAAAAAATACAAGAATCTAGAAGAAAAAACAATAACACAAACAGAAAATTCAAAAAGGCAACCATAGTCCTCTTGCATTATTCATCCACCTTTTCTTCGGTTTTGCCACTTCTCGAGGTAAAGCTCGTTCAAAGGGCTGCCAATGGCCAAAATATGATTTCTAACAGTTAACTCTAACATTTGCCCGGAAAAAACACGAGTTTGGTAGGAGAAGACTCCGTGATGACACGGCGGCGATTCCGAGCTACTTTTAGAGAGTTCTGAATGTGTCTTTGGACATATGTGGCATCAAATCGTCTCAAATGTGATTGATATGCCCAAGACACACCGTTCGGAAGCCTCACATTGAATTTGAGAAAATTCCGAGTCGGTGCTTCGCTGAGCGTTTCGAGCACCATAGTATGTTTGCACCACTTCTTCAATTATTCAATATCAATACAAAACTAATTCGTCGTACTTTGGTTGAAGGGTTACTTTTAATATTATTTATTTTATTTCTTAACGGACACTTTGTTATAGAAAGCTCCATAAAAAATACAAGAATCTAGAAGAAAAAACAATAACACAAACAGAAAATTCAAAAAGGCAACCATAGTCCTCTTGCATTATTCATCCACCTTTTCTTCGGTTTTGCCACTTCTCGAGGTAAAGCTCGTTCAAAGGGCTGCCAATGGCCAAAATATGATTTCTAACTGTTAACTCTATCATTTCCTCGGAAAAAACACGAGTTTGGTCGGAGAAGACTCCGTGATGACACGGCGGCGATTTCGAGCTACTTTTAGAGAGTTCTGAATGTGTCTTTGGACATATGTGGCATCAAATCTTCTCAAATGTGATTGATATGCCCAAGACACACCGTTCGGAAGCCTCACATTGAATTTGAGCCAATTTCGAGTTGGTGCTTCGCTGAGTATTTCGAGCACCATAGTGTGTTTGCACCAATTCTTCAATTATTCAATATCAACACAAAACTAACTCGTCGTACTTTGGTTGAAGGGTTTCTTTTAATATTATTTACTTTATTTCTTAACGAACGCTTTGCTGTAGAAAGCTCAATAAAAAATACAAGAATCTAGAAGATAAAACAATAACACAAACACAAAATTCAAAAAGGCAACCATAGTCCTCTTGCATTATTCATCCACCTTTTCTTCGGTTTTGCCACTTCTCGAGGTAAAGCTCGTTCAAAGGGCTTCCAATGGCCAAAATATGATTTCTAACTGTTAACTTTATCATTTGCTCGGAAAAAACACGAGTTTGGTCGGAGAAGACTCCGTGATGACACGGCGGTGATTCCGAGCTACTTTTAGAGAGTTTTGAATACTTTGGACATATGTGGCATCAAATCGTCTCAAATCTGATTGTTATGCCCAAGACACACCGTTCGGAAGCCTCACATTGAATTTGAGCCAATTCCGAGTCGGTGCTTCGCTGGGTGTTTCGAGCACCATATTGTCTTTCAACCAATTCTTTATTCATTCAATCTCAATACAAAACTAACTTATCGTACTTTGGTTGAAGGGTCTCTATTAATATAATTTATTTTATTTCTTAACGGACACTTTGTTATAGAAAGATCCATAAAAAATACAAGAATCTAGAAGAAAAAACAATAACACAAACAGAAAATTCAAAAAGGCAACCATAGTCCTCTTGCATTATTCATCCACCTTTTCTTCGGTTTTGCCACTTCTCGAGGTAAAGCTCGTTCAAAGGGCTGCCAATGGCCAAAATATCATTTCTAACTGTTAACTCTATCATTTCCTCGGAAAAAACACGAGTTTGGTCGGAGAAGACTCCGTGATGACACGGCGGCGATTTCGAGCTACTTTTAGAGAGTTCTGAATGTGTCTTTGGACATATGTGGCATCAAATCTTCTCAAATGTGATTGATATGCCCAAGACACACCGTTCGGAAGCCTCACATTGAATTTGAGCCAATTCCGAGTTGGTGCTTCGCTGAGTATTTCGAGCACCATAGTGTGTTTGCACCAATTCTTCAATTATTCAATATCAATACAAAACTAACTCGTCGTACTTTGGTTGAAGGGTTTCTTTTAATATTATTTACTTTATTTCTTAACGAACGCTTTGCTGTAGAAAGCTCAATAAAAAATACAAGAATCTAGAAGATAAAACAATAACACAAACACAAAATTCAAAAAGGCAACCATAGTCCTCTTGCATTATTCATCCACCTTTTCTTCGGTTTTGCCACTTCTCGAGGTAAAGCTCGTTCAAAGGGCTGCCAATGGCCAAAATATGATTTCTAACTGTTAACTTTATCATTTGCTCGGAAAAAACACGAGTTTGGTCGGAGAAGACTCCGTGATGACACGACGGTGATTCCGAGCTACTTTTAGAGAGTTTTGAATACTTTGGACATATGTGGCATCAAATCGTCTCAAATGTGATTGTTATGCCCAAGACACACCGTTCGGAAGCCTCACATTGAATTTGAGCCAATTCCGAGTCGGTGCTTCGCTGGGTGTTTCGAGCACCATATTGTCTTTCAACCAATTCTTTATTCATTCAATCTCAATACAAAACTAACTTATCGTACTTTGGTTGAAGGGTCTCTATTAATATAATTTATTTTATTTCTTAACGGACACTTTGTTATAGAAAGATCCATAAAAAATACAAGAATCTAGAAGAAAAAACAATAACACAAACAGAAAATTCAAAAAGGCAACCATAGTCCTCTTGCATTATTCATCCACCTTTTCTTCGGTTTTGCCACTTCTCGAGGTAAAGCTCGTTCAAAGGGCTGCCAATGGCCAAAATATGATTTCTAACAGTTAACTCTATCATTTGCCCGGAAAAAACACGAGTTTGGTCGGAGAAGACTCCGTGATGACACGGCGGCGATTCCGAGCTACTTTTAGAGAGTTCTGTATGTGTCTTTGGACATATGTGGCATCAAATCGTCTCAAATGTGATTGATATGCCCAAGACACACCGTTCGGAAGCCTCACATTGAATTTGAGCCAATTCCGAGTCGGTGCTTCGCTAAGTGTTTCAAGCACCATAGTGTGTTTGCACCAATTCTTCAATTATTCAATATCAATACAAAACTAACTCGTCGTACTTTGGTTGAATGGTTTCTTTTAATATTATTTACTTTATTTCTTAACGAACGCTTTGCTGTAGAAAGCTCAATAAAAAATACAAGAATCTAGAAGATAAAACAATAACACAAACACAAAATTCAAAAAGGCAACCATAGTGCTCTTGCATTATTCATCCACCTTTTCTTCGGTTTTGCCACTTCTCGAGGTAAAGCTCGTTCAAAGGGCTTCCAATGGCCAAAATATGATTTCTAACAGTTAACTCTAACATTTGCCCGGAAAAAACACGAGTTTGGTAGGAGAAGACTCCGTGATGACACGGCGGCGATTCCGAGCTACTTTTAGAGAGTTCTGAATGTGTCTTTGAACATATGTGGCATCAAATCGTCTCAAATGTGATTGATATGCCCAAGACACACCGTTCGGAAGCCTCACATTGAATTTGAGCCAATTCCGAGTTGGTGCTTCGCTGAGTGTTTCGAGCACCATAGTGTGTTTGCACCAATTCTTCAATTATTCAATATCAATACAAAACTAACTCGTCGTACTTTGGTTGAAGGGTTTCTTTTAATATTATTTACTTTATTTCTTAACGAACGCTTTGCTGTAGAAAGCTCAATAAAAATACAAGAATCTAGAAGAAAAAAACAATAACACAAACACAAAATTCAAAAAGGCAACCATAGTCCTCTTGCATTATTCATCCACCTTTTCTTCGGTTTTGCCACTTCTCGAGGTAAAGCTCGTTCAAAGGGCTGCCAATGGCCAAAATATGATTTCTAACAGTTAACTCTATCATTTGCCCGGAAAAAACACGAGTTTGGTAGGAGAAGTCCGTGATGACACGGCGGCGATTCCGAGCTACTTTTAGAGAGTTCTGAATGTGTCTTTGGATATATGTGGCATCATATCGTCTCAAATGTGATTGATATGCCCAAGACACACCGTTCGGAAGCCTCACATTGAATTGGAGAAAATTCCGAGTCGGTGCTTCGCTGAGCGTTTCGAGCACCATAGTATGTTTGCACCACTTCTTCAATTATTCAATATCAATACAAAACTAATTCGTCGTACTTTGGTTGAAGGGTTTCTTTTAATATTATTTATTTTATTTCTTAACGGACACTTTGTTATAGAAAGCTCCATAAAAAATACAAGAATCTAGAAGAAAAAACAATAACACAAACAGAAAATTCAAAAAGGCAACCATAGTCCTCTTGCATTATTCATCCACCTTTTCTTCGGTTTTGCCACTTCTCGAGGTAAAGCTCGTTCAAAGGGCTGCCAATGGCCAAAATATGATTTCTAACTGTTAACTCTATCATTTCCTCGGAAAAAACACGAGTTTGGTCGGAGAAGACTCCGTGATGACACGGCGGTGATTCCGAGCTACTTTTAGAGAGTTCTGAATGTGTCTTTGGACATATGTGGCATCAAATCGTCTCAAATGTGATTGATATGCCCAAGACACACCGTTCGTAAGCCTCACATTGAATTTGAGCCAATTCCGAGTCGGTGCTTCGCTGGGTGTTTCGAGCACCGTATTGGCTTTCAACCATTTCTTTATTCATTCAATCTCATTACAAAACTAACTTGTCGTACTTTGGTTGAAGGGTCTCTATTAATATAAGTTATTTTATTTCTTAACGGACACTTTGCTATAGAAAGCTCCATAAAAAATACAAGAATCTAGAAGAAAAAACAATAACACAAACAGAAAATTGAAAAAGGCAACCATAATCCTCTTGCAGTATTCAACAACCTTTTCTTCGGTTTTGGCACTACTTGGGGTAAAACTCGTACAAAGTGCCGCCAATGGCAAAAATATAATTTTAGAGAGTTTTGCATGTGTCTTTGGACATATGTGGCATCAAATGGTCTCAAATGTGATTGATATGCCCAAGACACACCGTCCGGAAGCCTCACATTTAATTTTAGCCAATTCCGAGTCGGTGCTTCGCTGGGTGTTTCGAGCACCATAGTGTCTTTGCACCAATTCTTCAATTATTCAATATCAATACAAAACTAACTCGTCGTACTTTGGTTGAAGGGTTTCTTTTAATATTATTTACTTTATTTCTTAACGGACGCTTTGCTATAGAAAGCTCAATAAAAATACAAGAATCTAGAAGAAAAAAACAATAACACAAACACAAAATTCAAAAAGGCAACCATAGTCCTCTTACATTATTCATCCACCTTTTCTTCGGTTTTGCCACTTCTCGAGGTAAAGCTCGTTCAAAGGGCTGCCAATGGCCAAAATATAATTTCTAACAGTTAACTCTATCATTTGCTCAGAAAAACCTCGAGTTTGGTCGGAGAAGACTCCGTGATGACACGGCGGCGATTCCGAGTTACTTTTAGAGAGTTTTGCATGTGTCTTTGGACATATGTGGCATCAAATCGTCTCAAATGTGATTGATATGCCCAAGACACACCGTTCGGAAGCCTCACATTGAATTTGAGAAAATTCCGAGTCGGTGCTTCGCTTAGTGTTTCGAGCACCATAGTGTGTTGGCACCAATTCTTCAATTATTCAATATCAATACAAAACTAACTCGTCGTACTTTGGTTGAAGGGTTTCTTTTAATATTATTTATTTTATTTCTTAACGGACACTTTGCTATAGAAAGCTCCATAAAAAATACAAGAATCTAGAAGAAAAAATAATAACACAAACAGAAAATTCAAAAAGGCAACCATAGTCCTCTTGCATTATTCATCCACCTTTTCTTCGGTTTTGGCACTACTTGGGGTGAAACTCGTACAAAGAGCCGCCAATGGCAAAAATATAATTTATAACTATTAAATTATCATTTGTTCGAAAAAAACTCGAGTTCGCTCGTAGAAGACTCGGTGATGACACGGGGGCGATTCCGAGCTAGTTTAAAAGAGTTTTGCATGTGTCTTTGGACTTATGTGGCATCAAATGGTCTCAAATGTGATTGATATGCCCAAGACACACCGTTCGGAAACCGCACATTGAATTTGAGCCAATTCCGAGTCGGTGCTTCGCTGGGTGTTTCGAGCACCATAGTGTCTTAGCACCAATTCTTCAATTATTCAATATCAATACAAAACTAACTAGTCGTACTTTGGTTGAAGGGTTTCTCTTAATATTATTTACTTTATTTCTTAACGGACGCTTTGCTATAGAAAGCTCAATAAAAAATACAAGAATCTAGAAGAAAAAACAATAACACAAACACAAAATTCAAAAAGGCAACCATAGTCCTCTTGCATTATTCATCCACCTTTTCTTCGGTTTTGCCACTTCTCGAGGTAAAGCTCATTCAAAGGGCTGCCAATGGCCAAAATATGATTTTAATAGTTAAATCTATCATTTGCTCGGAAAAAACACGAGTTTGGTCGGAGAAGTCTCCGTGATGACACGGCGGCGATTCCGAGCTACTTTTAGAGAGTTCTGAATGTGTCTTTGAACATATGTGGCATCAAATCGTCTCAAATGTGATTGATATGCCCAAGACACACCGTTCGGAAGCCTCACATTGAATTTGAGCCAATTCCGAGTTGGTGCTTCGCTGAGTGTTTCGAGCACCATAGTGTGTTTGCACCAATTCTTCAATTATTCAATATCAATACAAAACTAACTCGTCGTACTTTGGTTGAAGGGTTTCTTTTAATATTATTTACTTTATTTCTTAACGAACGCTTTGCTGTAGAAAGCTCAATAAAAATACAAGAATCTAGAAGAAAAAAACAATAACACAAACACAAAATTCAAAAAGGCAACCATAGTCCTCTTGCATTATTCATCCACCTTTTCTTCGGTTTTGCCACTTCTCGAGGTAAAGCTCGTTCAAAGGGCTGCCAATGGCCAAAATATGATTTCTAACAGTTAACTCTATCATTTGCCCGGAAAAAACACGAGTTTGGTAGGAGAAGTCCGTGATGACACGGCGGCGATTCCGAGCTACTTTTAGAGAGTTCTGAATGTGTCTTTGGATATATGTGGCATCATATCGTCTCAAATGTGATTGATATGCCCAAGACACACCGTTCGGAAGCCTCACATTGAATTGGAGAAAATTCCGAGTCGGTGCTTCGCTGAGCGTTTCGAGCACCATAGTATGTTTGCACCACTTCTTCAATTATTCAATATCAATACAAAACTAATTCGTCGTACTTTGGTTGAAGGGTTTCTTTTAATATTATTTATTTTATTTCTTAACGGACACTTTGTTATAGAAAGCTCCATAAAAAATACAAGAATCTAGAAGAAAAAACAATAACACAAACAGAAAATTCAAAAAGGCAACCATAGTCCTCTTGCATTATTCATCCACCTTTTCTTCGGTTTTGCCACTTCTCGAGGTAAAGCTCGTTCAAAGGGCTGCCAATGGCCAAAATATGATTTCTAACTGTTAACTCTATCATTTCCTCGGAAAAAACACGAGTTTGGTCGGAGAAGACTCCGTGATGACACGGCGGCGATTTCGAGCTACTTTTAGAGAGTTCTGAATGTGTCTTTGGACATATGTGGCATCAAATCTTCTCAAATGTGATTGATATGCCCAAGACACACCGTTCGGAAGCCTCACATTGAATTTGAGCCAATTCCGAGTTGGTGCTTCGCTGAGTATTTCGAGCACCATAGTGTGTTTGCACCAATTCTTCAATTATTCAATATCAATACAAAACTAACTCGTCGTACTTTGGTTGAAGGGTTTCTTTTAATATTATTTACTTTATTTCTTAACGAACGCTTTGCTGTAGAAAGCTCAATAAAAAATACAAGAATCTAGAAGATAAAACAATAACACAAACACAAAATTCAAAAAGGCAACCATAGTCCTCTTGCATTATTCATCCACCTTTTCTTCGGTTTTGCCACTTCTCGAGGTAAAGCTCGTTCAAAGGGCTGCCAATGGCCAAAATATGATTTCTAACTGTTAACTTTATCATTTGCTCGGAAAAAACACGAGTTTGGTCGGAGAAGACTCCGTGATGACACGACGGTGATTCCGAGCTACTTTTAGAGAGTTTTGAATACTTTGGACATATGTGGCATCAAATCGTCTCAAATGTGATTGTTATGCCCAAGACACACCGTTCGGAAGCCTCACATTGAATTTGAGCCAATTCCGAGTCGGTGCTTCGCTGGGTGTTTCGAGCACCATATTGTCTTTCAACCAATTCTTTATTCATTCAATCTCAATACAAAACTAACTTATCGTACTTTGGTTGAAGGGTCTCTATTAATATAATTTATTTTATTTCTTAACGGACACTTTGTTATAGAAAGATCCATAAAAAATACAAGAATCTAGAAGAAAAAACAATAACACAAACAGAAAATTCAAAAAGGCAACCATAGTCCTCTTGCATTATTCATCCACCTTTTCTTCGGTTTTGCCACTTCTCGAGGTAAAGCTCGTTCAAAGGGCTGCCAATGGCCAAAATATGATTTCTAACAGTTAACTCTATCATTTGCCCGGAAAAAACACGAGTTTGGTCGGAGAAGACTCCGTGATGACACGGCGGCGATTCCGAGCTACTTTTAGAGAGTTCTGTATGTGTCTTTGGACATATGTGGCATCAAATCGTCTCAAATGTGATTGATATGCCCAAGACACACCGTTCGGAAGCCTCACATTGAATTTGAGCCAATTCCGAGTCGGTGCTTCGCTAAGTGTTTCAAGCACCATAGTGTGTTTGCACCAATTCTTCAATTATTCAATATCAATACAAAACTAACTCGTCGTACTTTGGTTGAATGGTTTCTTTTAATATTATTTACTTTATTTCTTAACGAACGCTTTGCTGTAGAAAGCTCAATAAAAAATACAAGAATCTAGAAGATAAAACAATAACACAAACACAAAATTCAAAAAGGCAACCATAGTGCTCTTGCATTATTCATCCACCTTTTCTTCGGTTTTGCCACTTCTCGAGGTAAAGCTCGTTCAAAGGGCTTCCAATGGCCAAAATATGATTTCTAACAGTTAACTCTAACATTTGCCCGGAAAAAACACGAGTTTGGTAGGAGAAGACTCCGTGATGACACGGCGGCGATTCCGAGCTACTTTTAGAGAGTTCTGAATGTGTCTTTGAACATATGTGGCATCAAATCGTCTCAAATGTGATTGATATGCCCAAGACACACCGTTCGGAAGCCTCACATTGAATTTGAGCCAATTCCGAGTTGGTGCTTCGCTGAGTGTTTCGAGCACCATAGTGTGTTTGCACCAATTCTTCAATTATTCAATATCAATACAAAACTAACTCGTCGTACTTTGGTTGAAGGGTTTCTTTTAATATTATTTACTTTATTTCTTAACGAACGCTTTGCTGTAGAAAGCTCAATAAAAATACAAGAATCTAGAAGAAAAAAACAATAACACAAACACAAAATTCAAAAAGGCAACCATAGTCCTCTTGCATTATTCATCCACCTTTTCTTCGGTTTTGCCACTTCTCGAGGTAAAGCTCGTTCAAAGGGCTGCCAATGGCCAAAATATGATTTCTAACAGTTAACTCTATCATTTGCCCGGAAAAAACACGAGTTTGGTAGGAGAAGTCCGTGATGACACGGCGGCGATTCCGAGCTACTTTTAGAGAGTTCTGAATGTGTCTTTGGATATATGTGGCATCATATCGTCTCAAATGTGATTGATATGCCCAAGACACACCGTTCGGAAGCCTCACATTGAATTGGAGAAAATTCCGAGTCGGTGCTTCGCTGAGCGTTTCGAGCACCATAGTATGTTTGCACCACTTCTTCAATTATTCAATATCAATACAAAACTAATTCGTCGTACTTTGGTTGAAGGGTTTCTTTTAATATTATTTATTTTATTTCTTAACGGACACTTTGTTATAGAAAGCTCCATAAAAAATACAAGAATCTAGAAGAAAAAACAATAACACAAACAGAAAATTCAAAAAGGCAACCATAGTCCTCTTGCATTATTCATCCACCTTTTCTTCGGTTTTGCCACTTCTCGAGGTAAAGCTCGTTCAAAGGGCTGCCAATGGCCAAAATATGATTTCTAACTGTTAACTCTATCATTTCCTCGGAAAAAACACGAGTTTGGTTGGAGAAGACTCCGTGATGACACGGCGGTGATTCCGAGCTACTTTTAGAGAGTTCTGAATGTGTCTTTGGACATATGTGGCATCAAATCGTCTCAAATGTGATTGATATGCCCAAGACACACCGTTCGTAAGCCTCACATTGAATTTGAGCCAATTCCGAGTCGGTGCTTCGCTGGGTGTTTCGAGCACCGTATTGGCTTTCAACCATTTCTTTATTCATTCAATCTCATTACAAAACTAACTTGTCGTACTTTGGTTGAAGGGTCTCTATTAATATAAGTTATTTTATTTCTTAACGGACACTTTGCTATAGAAAGCTCCATAAAAAATACAAGAATCTAGAAGAAAAAACAATAACACAAACAGAAAATTGAAAAAGGCAACCATAATCCTCTTGCAGTATTCAACAACCTTTTCTTCGGTTTTGGCACTACTTGGGGTAAAACTCGTACAAAGTGCCGCCAATGGCAAAAATATAATTTTAGAGAGTTTTGCATGTGTCTTTGGACATATGTGGCATCAAATGGTCTCAAATGTGATTGATATGCCCAAGACACACCGTCCGGAAGCCTCACATTTAATTTTAGCCAATTCCGAGTCGGTGCTTCGCTGGGTGTTTCGAGCACCATAGTGTCTTTGCACCAATTCTTCAATTATTCAATATCAATACAAAACTAACTCGTCGTACTTTGGTTGAAGGGTTTCTTTTAATATTATTTACTTTATTTCTTAACGGACGCTTTGCTATAGAAAGCTCAATAAAAATACAAGAATCTAGAAGAAAAAAACAATAACACAAACACAAAATTCAAAAAGGCAACCATAGTCCTCTTACATTATTCATCCACCTTTTCTTCGGTTTTGCCACTTCTCGAGGTAAAGCTCGTTCAAAGGGCTGCCAATGGCCAAAATATAATTTCTAACAGTTAACTCTATCATTTGCTCAGAAAAACCTCGAGTTTGGTCGGAGAAGACTCCGTGATGACACGGCGGCGATTCCGAGTTACTTTTAGAGAGTTTTGCATGTGTCTTTGGACATATGTGGCATCAAATCGTCTCAAATGTGATTGATATGCCCAAGACACACCGTTCGGAAGCCTCACATTGAATTTGAGAAAATTCCGAGTCGGTGCTTCGCTTAGTGTTTCGAGCACCATAGTGTGTTGGCACCAATTCTTCAATTATTCAATATCAATACAAAACTAACTCGTCGTACTTTGGTTGAAGGGTTTCTTTTAATATTATTTATTTTATTTCTTAACGGACTCTTTGCTATAGAAAGCTCCATAAAAAATACAAGAATCTAGAAGAAAAAATAATAACACAAACAGAAAATTCAAAAAGGCAACCATAGTCCTCTTGCATTATTCATCCACCTTTTCTTCGGTTTTGGCACTACTTGGGGTGAAACTCGTACAAAGAGCCGCCAATGGCAAAAATATAATTTATAACTATTAAATTATCATTTGTTCGAAAAAAACTCGAGTTCGCTCGTAGAAGACTCGGTGATGACACGGGGGCGATTCCGAGCTAGTTTAAAAGAGTTTTGCATGTGTCTTTGGACTTATGTGGCATCAAATGGTCTCAAATGTGATTGATATGCCCAAGACACACCGTTCGGAAACCGCACATTGAATTTGAGCCAATTCCGAGTCGGTGCTTCGCTGGGTGTTTCGAGCACCATAGTGTCTTAGCACCAATTCTTCAATTATTCAATATCAATACAAAACTAACTAGTCGTACTTTGGTTGAAGGGTTTCTCTTAATATTATTTACTTTATTTCTTAACGGACGCTTTGCTATAGAAAGCTCAATAAAAAATACAAGAATCTAGAAGAAAAAACAATAACACAAACACAAAATTCAAAAAGGCAACCATAGTCCTCTTGCATTATTCATCCACCTTTTCTTCGGTTTTGCCACTTCTCGAGGTAAAGCTCATTCAAAGGGCTGCCAATGGCCAAAATATGATTTTAATAGTTAAATCTATCATTTGCTCGGAAAAAACACGAGTTTGGTCGGAGAAGTCTCCGTGATGACACGGCGGCGATTCCGAGCTACTTTTAGAGAGTTCTAAATGTGTCTTTGGACATATGTGGCATCAAATCGTCTCAATTGTGACTGATATGCCCAAGACACACCGTTCGGAAGCCTCACATTGAATTTGAGCCAATTCCGAGTCGGTGCTTCGCTAAGTGCTTCAAGCACCATAGTGTGTTTGCACCAATTCTTCAATTATTCAATATCAATACAAAACTAACTCGTCGTACTTTGGTTGAATGGTTTCTTTTAATATTATTTACTTTATTTCTTAACGAACGCTTTGCTGTAGAAAGCTCAATAAAAAATACAAGAATCTAGAAGATAAAATAATAACACAAACACAAAATTCAAAAAGGCAACCATAGTCCTCTTGCATTATTCATCCACCTTTTCTTCGGTTTTGCCACTTCTCGAGGTAAAGCTCGTTCAAAGGGCTGCCAATGGCCAAAATTTGATTTCTAACTGTTAACTTTATCATTTGCTCGGAAAAAACACGAGTTTGGTCGGAGAAGACTCCGTGATGACACGGCGGTGATTCCGGGCTACTTTTAGAGAGTTTTGAATGTGTCTTTGGACATATGTGGCATCAAATCGTCTCAAATGTGATTGTTATGCCCAAGACACACCGTTCGGAAGCCTCACATTGAATTTGAGCCAATTCCGAGTCGGTGCTTCGCTGGGTGTTTCGAGCACCATATTGTCTTTCAACCAATTCTTTATTCATTCAATCTCAATACAAAACTAACTTATCGTACTTTGGTTGAAGGGTCTCTATTAATATAATTTATTTTATTTCTTAACGGACACTTTGTTATAGAAAGCTCCATAAAAAATACAAGAATCTAGAAGAAAAAACAATAACACAAACAGAAAATTCAAAAAGGCAACCATAGTCCTCTTGCATTATTCATCCACCTTTTCTTCGGTTTTGCCACTTCTCGAGGTAAAGCTCGTTCAAAGGGCTGCCAATGGCCAAAATATGATTTCAAACAGTTAACTCTATCATTTGCCCGGAAAAAACACGAGTTTGGTAGGAGAAGTCCGTGATGACACGGCGGCGATTCCGAGCTACTTTTACAGAGTTCTGAATGTGTCTTTGGATATATGTGGCATCAAATCGTCTCAAATGTGATTGATATGCCCAAGACACACCGTTCGGAAGCCTCACATTGAATTTGAGAAAATTCCGAGTCGGTGCTTCGCTGAGCGATTCGAGCACCATAGTATGTTTGCACCACTTCTTCAATTATTCAATATCAATACAAAACTAATTCGTCGTACTTTGGTTGAAGGGTTTCTTTTAATATTATTTATTTTATTTCTTAACGGACACTTTGTTATAGAAAGCTCCATAAAAAATACAAGAATCTAGAAGAAAAAACAATAACACAAACAGAAAATTCAAAAAGGCAACCATAGTCCTCTTGCATTATTCATCCACCTTTTCTTCGGTTTTGCCACTTCTCGAGGTAAAGCTCGTTCAAAGGGCTGCCAATGGCCAAAATATGATTTCTAACTGTTAACTCTATCATTTCCTCGGAAAAAACACGAGTTTGGTCGGAGAAGACTCCGTGATGACACGGCGGCGATTCCGAGCTACTTTTAGAGAGTTCTGAATGTGTCTTTGGACATATGTGGCATCAAATCGTCTCAAATGTGATTGATATGCCCAAGACACACCGTTCGTAAGCCTCACATTGAATTTGAGCCAATTCCGAGTCGGTGCTTCGCTGGGTGTTTCGAGCACCGTATTGGCTTTCAACCATTTCTTTATTCATTCAATCTCATTACAAAACTAACTTGTCGTACTTTGGTTGAAGGGTCTCTATTAATATAATTTATTTTATTTCTTAACGGACACTTTGCTATAGAAAGCTCCATAAAAAATACAAGAATCTAGAAGAAAAAACAATAACACAAACAGAAAATTGAAAAAGGCAACCATAGTCCTCTTGCAGTATTCAACAACCTTTTCTTCGGTTTTGGCACTACTTGGGGTAAAACTCGTACAAAGTGCCGCCAATGGCAAAAATATAATTTTAGAGAGTTTTGCATGTGTCTTTGGACATATGTGGCATCAAATGGTCTCAAATGTGATTGATATGCCCAAGACACACCGTCCGGAAGCCTCACATTTAATTTTAGCCAATTCCGAGTCGGTGCTTCGCTGGGTGTTTCGAGCACCATAGTGTCTTTGCACCAATTCTTCAATTATTCAATATCAATACAAAACTAACTCGTCGTACTTTGGTTGAAGGGTTTCTTTTAATATTATTTACTTTATTTCTTAACGGACGCTTTGCTATAGAAAGCTCAATAAAAATACAAGAATCTAGAAGAAAAAAACAATAACACAAACACAAAATTCAAAAAGGCAACCATAGTCCTCTTACATTATTCATCCACCTTTTCTTCGGTTTTGCCACTTCTCGAGGTAAAGCTCGTTCAAAGGGCTGCCAATGGCCAAAATATAATTTCTAACAGTTAACTCTATCATTTGCTCAGAAAAACCTCGAGTTTGGTCGGAGAAGACTCCGTGATGACACGGCGGCGATTCCGAGTTACTTTTAGAGAGTTTTGCATGTGTCTTTGGACATATGTGGCATCAAATCGTCTCAAATGTGATTGATATGCCCAAGACACACCGTTCGGAAGCCTCACATTGAATTTGAGCCAATTCCGAGTCGGTGCTTCGCTTAGTGTTTCGAGCACCATAGTGTGTTGGCACCAATTCTTCAATTATTCAATATCAATACAAAACTAACTCGTCGTACTTTGGTTGAAGGGTTTCTTTTAATATTATTTATTTTATTTCTTAACGGACACTTTGCTATAGAAAGCTCCATAAAAAATACAAGAATCTAGAAGAAAAAATAATAACACAAACAGAAAATTCAAAAAGGCAACCATAGTCCTCTTGCATTATTCATCCACCTTTTCTTCGGTTTTGGCACTACTTGGGGTGAAACTCGTACAAAGAGCCGCCAATGGCAAAAATATAATTTATAACTATTAAATTATCATTTGTTCGAAAAAAACTCGAGTTCGCTCGTAGAAGACTCGGTGATGACACGGGGGCGATTCCGAGCTAGTTTAAAAGAGTTTTGCATGTGTCTTTGGACTTATGTGGCATCAAATGGTCTCAAATGTGATTGATATGCCCAAGACACACCGTTCGGAAACCGCACATTGAATTTGAGCCAATTCCGAGTCGGTGCTTCGCTGGGTGTTTCGAGCACCAGTGTCTTAGCACCAATTCTTCAATTATTCAATATCAATACAAAACTAACTAGTCGTACTTTGGTTGAAGGGTTTCTTTTAATATTATTTACTTTATTTCTTAACGGACGCTTTGCTATAGAAAGCTCAATAAAAAATACAAGAATCTAGAAGAAAAAACAATAACACAAACACAAAATTCAAAAAGGCAACCATAGTCCTCTTGCATTATTCATCCACCTTTTCTTCGGTTTTGCCACTTCTCGAGGTAAAGCTCATTCAAAGGGCTGCCAATGGCCAAAATATGATTTTAACAGTTAAATCTATCATTTGCTCGAAAAAAACACGAGTTTGGTCGGAGAAGACTCCGTGATGACACGGCGGCGATTCCGAGCTACTTTTAGAGAGTTCTGAATGTGTCTTTGGACATATGTGGCATCAAATCGTCTCAATTGTGATTGATATGCCCAAGACACACCGTTCGGAAGCCTCACATTGAATTTGAGCCAATTCCGAGTCGGTGCTTCGCTAAGTGCTTCAAGCACCATAGTGTGTTTGCACCAATTCTTCAATTATTCAATATCAATACAAAACTAACTCGTCGTACTTTGGTTGAATGGTTTCTTTTAATATTATTTACTTTATTTCTTAACGAACGCTTTGCTGTAGAAAGCTCAATAAAAAATACAAGAATCTATAAGATAAAATAATAACACAAACACAAAATTCAAAAAGGCAACCATAGTGCTCTTGCATTATTCATCCACCTTTTCTTCGGTTTTGCCACTTCTCGAGGTAAAGCTCGTTCAAAGGGCTGCCAATGGCCAAAATTTGATTTCTAACTGTTAACTTTATCATTTGCTCGGAAAAAACACGAGTTTGGTCGGAGAAGACTCCGTGATGACACGGCGGTGATTCCGGGCTACTTTTAGAGAGTTTTGAATGTGTCTTTGGACATATGTGGCATCAAATCGTCTCAAATGTGATTGTTATGCCCAAGACACACCGTTCGGAAGCCTCACATTCAATTTGAGCCAATTCCGAGTCGGTGCTTCGCTGGGTGTTTTGAGCACCATATTGTCTTTCAACCAATTCTTTATTTATTCAATCTCAATAAAAAACTAACTTATCGTACTTTGGTTGAAGGGTCTCTATTAATATAATTTATTTTATTTCTTAACGGACACTTTGTTATAGAAAGTTCCATAAAAAATACAAGAATCTAGAAGAAAAAACAATAATACAAACAGAAAATTCAAAAAGGCAACCATAGTCCTCTTGCATTATTCATCCACCTTTTCTTCGGTTTTGCCACTTCTCGAGGTAAAGCTCGTTCAAAGGGCTGCCAATGGCCAAAATATGATTTCTAACAGTTAACTCTATCATTTGCCCGGAAAAAACACGAGTTTGGTAGGAGAAGTCCGTGATGACACGGCGGCGATTCCGAGCTACTTTTAGAGAGTTCTGAATGTGTCTTTGGATATATGTGGCATCAAATCGTCTCAAATGTGATTGATATGCCCAAGACACACCGTTCGGAAGCCTCACATTGAATTGGAGAAAATTCCGAGTCGGTGCTTCGCTGAGCGTTTCGAGCACCATAGTATGTTTGCACCACTTCTTCAATTATTCAATATCAATACAAAACTAATTCGTCGTACTTAGGTTGAAGGGTTTCTTTTAATATTATTTATTTTATTTCTTAACGGACACTTTGTTATAGAAAGCTCCATAAAAAATACAAGAATCTAGAAGAAAAAACAATAACACAAACAGAAAATTCAAAAAGGCAACCATAGTCCTCTTGCATTATTCATCCACCTTTTCTTCGGTTTTGCCACTTCTCGAGGTAAAGCTCGTTCAAAGGGCTGCCAATGGCCAAAATATAATTTCTAACAGTTAACTCTATCATTTGCTCAGAAAAACCTCGAGTTTGGTCGGAGAAGACTCCGTGATGACACGGCGGCGATTCCGAGTTACTTTTAGAGAGTTTTGCATGTGTCTTTGGACATATGTGGCATCAAATCGTCTCAAATGTGATTGATATGCCCAAGACACACCGTTCGGAAGCCTCACATTGAATTTGAGCCAATTCCGAGTCGGTGCTTCGCTTAGTGTTTCGAGCACCATAGTGTGTTGGCACCAATTTTTCAATTATTCAATATCAATACAAAACTAACTCGTCGTACTTTGGTTGAAGGGTTTCTTTTAATATTATTTATTTTATTTCTTAACGGACACTTTGCTATAGAAAGCTCCATAAAAAATACAAGAATCTAGAAGAAAAAATAATAACACAAACAGAAAATTCAAAAAGGCAACCATAGTCCTCTTGCATTATTCATCCACCTTTTCTTCGGTTTTGGCACTACTTGGGGTGAAACTCGTACAAAGAGCCGCCAATGGCAAAAATATAATTTATAACTATTAAATTATCATTTGTTCGAAAAAAACTCGAGTTCGCTCGTAGAAGACTCGGTGATGACACGGGGGCGATTCCGAGCTAGTTTAAAAGAGTTTTGCATGTGTCTTTGGACTTATGTGGCATCAAATGGTCTCAAATGTGATTGATATGCCCAAGACACACCGTTCGGAAACCGCACATTGAATTTGAGCCAATTCCGAGTCGGTGCTTCGCTGGGTGTTTCAAGCACCATAGTGTCTTAGCACCAATTCTTCAATTATTCAATATCAATACAAAACTAACTAGTCGTACTTTGGTTGAAGGGTTTCTTTTAATATTATTTACTTTATTTCTTAACGGACGCTTTGCTATAGAAAGCTCAATAAAAAATACAAGAATCTAGAAGAAAAAACAATAACACAAACACAAAATTCAAAAAGGCAACCATAGTCCTCTTGCATTATTCATCCACCTTTTCTTCGGTTTTGCCACTTCTCGAGGTAAAGCTCATTCAAAGGGCTGCCAATGGCCAAAATATGATTTTAACAGTTAAATCTATCATTTGCTCGGAAAAAACACGAGTTTGGTCGGAGAAGACTCCGTGATGACACGGCGGCGATTCCGAGCTACTTTTAGAGAGTTCTGAATGTGTCTTTGGACATATGTGGCATCAAATCGTCTCAATTGTGATTGATATGCCCAAGACACACCGTTCGGAAGCCTCACATTGAATTTGAGCCAATTCCGAGTCGGTGCTTCGCTAAGTGCTTCAAGCACCATAGTGTGTTTGCACCAATTCTTCAATTATTCAATATCAATACAAAACTAACTCGTCGTACTTTGGTTGAATGGTTTCTTTTAATATTATTTACTTTATTTCTTAACGAACGCTTTGCTGTAGAAAGCTCAATAAAAAATACAAGAATCTAGAAGATAAAATAATAACACAAACACAAAATTCAAAAAGGCAACCGTAGTCCTCTTGCATTATTCATCCACCTTTTCTTCGGTTTTGCCACTTCTCGAGGTAAAGCTCGTTCAAAGGGCTGCCAATGGCCAAAATTTGATTTCTAACTGTTAACTTTATCATTTGCTCGGAAAAAACACGAGTTTGGTCGGAGAAGACTCCGTGATGACACGGCGGTGATTCCGGGCTACTTTTAGAGAGTTTTGAATGTGTCTTTGAACATATGTGGCATCAAATCGTCTCAAATGTGATTGTTATGCCCAAGACACACCGTTCGGAAGCCTCATATTGAATTTGAGCCAATTCCGAGTCGGTGCTTCGCTGGGTGTTTCGAGCACCATATTGTCTTTCAACCAATTCTTTATTCATTCAATCTCAATACAAAACTAACTTATCGTACTTTGGTTGAAGGGTCTCTATTAATATAATTTATTTTATTTCTTAACGGACACTTTGTTATAGAAAGCTCCATAAAAAATACAAGAATCTAGAAGAAAAAACAATAACACAAACAGAAAATTCAAAAAGGCAACCATAGTCCTCTTGCATTATTCATCCAAGTTTTCTTCTGTTTTGCCACTTCTCGAGGTAAAGCTCGTTCAAAGGGCTGCCAATGGCCAAAATATGATTTCTAACAGTTAACTCTATCATTTGCCCGGAAAAAACACGAGTTTGGTAGGAGAAGTCCGTGATGACACGGCGGCGATTCCGAGCTACTTTTACAGAGTTCTGAATGTGTCTTTGGATATATGTGGCATCAAATCGTCTCAAATGTGATTGATATGCCCAAGACACACCGTTCGGAAGCCTCACATTGAATTTGAGAAAATTCCGAGTCGGTGCTTCGCTGAGCGTTTCGAGCACCATAGTATGTTTGCACCACTTCTTCAATTATTCAATATCAATACAAAACTAATTCGTCGTACTTTGGTTGAAGGGTTTCTTTAAATATTATTTATTTTATTTCTTAACGGACACTTTGTTATAGAAAGCTCCATAAAAAATACAAGAATCTAGAAGAAAAAACAATAACACAAACAGAAAATTCAAAAAGGCAACCATAGTCCTCTTGCATTATTCATCCACCTTTTCTTCGGTTTTGCCACTTCTCGAGGTAAAGCTCGTTCAAAGGGCTGCCAATGGCCAAAATATGATTTCTAACTGTTAACTCTATCATTTCCTCGGAAAAAACACGAGTTTGGTCGGAGAAGACTCCGTGATGACACGACGGTGATTCCGAGCTACTTTTAGAGAGTTCTGAATGTGTCTTTGGACATATGTGGCATCAAATCGTCTCAAATGTGATTGATATGCCCAAGACACACCGTTCGTAAGCCTCACATTGAATTTGAGCCAATTCCGAGTCGGTGCTTCGCTGGGTGTTTCGAGCACCGTATTGGCTTTCAACCATTTCTTTATTCATTCAATCTCAATACAAAACTAACTTGTCGTACTTTGGTTGAAGGGTCTCTATTAATATAATTTATTTTATTTCTTCACGGACACTTTGCTATAGAAAGCTCCATAAAAAATACAAGAATCTAGAAGAAAAAACAATAACACAAACAGAAAATTGAAAAAGGCAACCATATTTCTCTTGCAGTATTCAACAACCTTTTCTTCGGTTTTGGCACTACTTGGGGTAAAACTCGTACAAAGTGCCGCCAATGGCAAAAATATAATTTTAGAGAGTTTTGCATGTGTCTTTGGACATATGTGGCATCAAATGGTCTCAAATGTGATTGATATGCCCAAGACACACCGTCCGGAAGCCTCACATTTAATTTTAGCCAATTCCGAGTCGGTGCTTCGCTGGGTGTTTCGAGCACCATAGTGTCTTTGCACCAATTCTTCAATTATTCAATATCAATACAAAACTAACTCGTCGTACTTTGGTTGAAGGGTTTCTTTTAATATTATTTACTTTATTTCTTAACGGACGCTTTGCTATAGAAAGCTCGATAAAAAATACAAGAATCTAGAAGAAAAAAACAATAACACAAACACAAAATTCAAAAAGGCAACCATAGTCCTCTTACATTATTCATCCACCTTTTCTTCGGTTTTGCCACTTCTCGAGGTAAAGCTCGTTCAAAGGGCTGCCAATGGCCAAAATATAATTTCTAACAGTTAACTCTATCATTTGCTCAGAAAAACCTCGAGTTTGGTCGGAGAAGACTCCGTGATGATACGGCGGCGATTCCGAGTTACTTTTAGAGAGTTTTGCATGTGTCTTTGGACATATGTGGCATCAAATCGTCTCAAATGTGATTGATATGCCCAAGACACACCGTTCGGAAGCCTCACATTGAATTTGAGCCAATTCCGAGTCGGTGCTTCGCTTAGTGTTTCGAGCACCATAGTGTGTTGGCACCAATTCTTCAATTATTCAATATCAATACAAAACTAACTCGTCGTACTTTGGTTGAAGGGTTTCTTTTAATATTATTTATTTTATTTCTTAACGGACACTTTGCTATAGAAAGCTCCATAAAAAATACAAGAATCTAGAAGAAAAAATAATAACACAAACAGAAAATTCAAAAAGGCAACCATAGTCCTCTTGCATTATTCATCCACCTTTTCTTCGGTTTTGGCACTACTTGGGGTGAAACTCGTACAAAGAGCCGCCAATGGCAAAAATATAATTTATAACTATTAAATTATCATTTGTTCGAAAAAAACTCGAGTTCGCTCGTAGAAGACTCGGTGATGACACGGGGGCGATTCCGAGCTAGTTTAAAAGAGTTTTGCATGTGTCTTTGGACTTATGTGGCATCAAATGGTCTCAAATGTGATTGATATGCCCAAGACACACCGTTCGGAAACCGCACATTGAATTTGAGCCAATTCCGAGTCGGTGCTTCGGTGGGTGTTTCGAGCACCATAGTGTCTTAGCACCAATTCTTCAATTATTCAATATCAATACAAAACTAACTAGTCGTACTTTGGTTGAAGGGTTTCTTTTAATATTATTTACTTTATTTCTTAACGGACGCTTTGCTATAGAAAGCTCAATAAAAATACAAGAATCTAGAAGAAAAAAACATTAACACAAACACAAAATTCAAAAAGGCAACCATAGTCCTCTTACATTATTCATCCACCTTTTCTTCGGTTTTGCCACTTCTCGAGGTAAAGCTCGTTCAAAGGGCTGCCAATGGCCAAAATATGATTTCTAACTGTTAACTCTATCATTTCCTCGGAAAAAACACGAGTTTGGTCGGAGAAGACTCCGTGATGACACGGCGGTGATTCCGAGCTACTTTTAGAGAGTTCTGAATGTGTCTTTGGACATATGTGGCATCAAATCGTCTCAAATGTGATTGATATGCCCAAGACACACCGTTCGTAAGCCTCACATTGAATTTGAGCCAATTCCGAGTCGGTGATTCGCTGGGTGTTTCGAGCACCGTATTGGCTTTCAACCATTTCTTTATTCATTCAATCTCAATACAAAACTAACTTGTCGTACTTTGGTTGAAGGGTCTCTATTAATATAATTTATTTTATTTCTTAACGGACACTTTGCTATAGAAAGCTCCATAAAAAATACAAGAATCTAGAAGAAAAAACAATAACACAAACAGAAAATTGAAAAAGGCAACCATAGTTCTCTTGCAGTATTCAACAACCTTTTCTTCGGTTTTGGCACTACTTGGGGTAAAACTCGTACAAAGTGCCGCCAATGGCAAAAATATAATTTTAGAGAGTTTTGCATGTGTCTTTGGACATATGTGGCATCAAATGGTCTCAAATGTGATTGATATGCCCAAGACACACCGTCCGGAAGCCTCACATTTAATTTTAGCCAATTCCGAGTCGGTGCTTCGCTGGGTGTTTCGAGCACCATAGTGTCTTTGCACCAATTCTTCAATTATTCAATATCAATACAAAACTAACTCGTCGTACTTTGGTTGAAGGGTTTCTTTTAATATTATTTACTTTATTTCTTAACGGACGCTTTGCTATAGAAAGCTCGATAAAAAATACAAGAATCTAGAAGAAAAAAACAATAACACAAACACAAAATTCAAAAAGGCAACCATAGTCCTCTTACATTATTCATCCACCTTTTCTTCGGTTTTGCCACTTCTCGAGGTAAAGCTCGTTCAAAGGGCTGCCAATGGCCAAAATATAATTTCTAACAGTTAACTCTATCATTTGCTCAGAAAAACCTCGAGTTTGGTCGGAGAAGACTCCGTGATGATACGGCGGCGATTCCGAGTTACTTTTAGAGAGTTTTGCATGTGTCTTTGGACATATGTGGCATCAAATCGTCTCAAATGTGATTGATATGCCCAAGACACACCGTTCGGAAGCCTCACATTGAATTTGAGCCAATTCCGAGTCGGTGCTTCGCTTAGTGTTTCGAGCACCATAGTGTGTTGGCACCAATTCTTCAATTATTCAATATCAATACAAAACTAACTCGTCGTACTTTGGTTGAAGGGTTTCTTTTAATATTATTTATTTTATTTCTTAACGGACACTTTGCTATAGAAAGCTCCATAAAAAATACAAGAATCTAGAAGAAAAAATAATAACACAAACAGAAAATTCAAAAAGGCTACCATAGTCCTCTTGCATTATTCATCCACCTTTTCTTCGGTTTTGGCACTACTTGGGGTGAAACTCGTACAAAGAGCCGCCAATGGCAAAAATATAATTTATAACTATTAAATTATCATTTGTTCGAAAGAAACTCGAGTTCGCTCGTAGAAGACTCGATGATGACACGGGGGCGATTCCGAGCTAGTTTAAAAGAGTTTTGCATGTGTCTTTGGACTTATGTGGCATCAAATGGTCTCAAATGTGATTGATATGCCCAAGACACACTGTTCGGAAACCGCACATTGAATTTGGGCCAATTCCGAGTCGGTGCTTCGCTGGGTGTTTCGAGCACCATAGTGTCTTAGCACCAATTCTTCAATTATTCAATATCAATACAAAACTAACTAGTCGTACTTTGGTTGAAGGGTTTCTTTTAATATTATTTACTTTATTTCTTAACGGACGCTTTGCTATAGAAAGCTCAATAAAAAATACAAGAATCTAGAAGAAAAAACAATAACACAAACACAAAATTCAAAAAGGCAACCATAGTCCTCTTGCATTATTCATCCACCTTTTCTTCGGTTTTGCCACTTCTCGAGGTAAAGCTCGTTCAAAGGGCTGCCAATGGCCAAAATATGATTTTAACAGTTAAATTTATCATTTGCTCGGAAAAAACACGAGTTTGGTCAGAGAAGACTCCGTGATGACACGGCGGCGATTCCGAGCTACTTTTAGAGAGTTCTGAATGTGTCTTTGGACATATGTGGCATCAAATCGTCTCAATTGTGATTGATATGCCCAAGACACACCGTTCGGAAGCCTCACATTGAATTTGAGCCAATTCCGAGTCGGTGCTTCGCTGAGTGTTTCGAGCACCATAGTGTGTTTGCACCACTTCTTCAATTATTCAATATCAATACAAAACTAATTCGTCGTACTTTGGTTGAAGGGTTTCTTTTAATATTATTTACTTTATTTTTTAACGGACGCTTTGCTATAGAAAGCTCAATAAAAAATTCAAGAATCTAGAAGAAAAAAAAATAACACAAACACAAAATTCAAAAAGGCAACCATAGTCCTCTTGCATTATTCATCCACCTTTTCTTCGGTTTTGCCACTTCTCGAGGTAAAGCTCGTTCAAAGGGCTGTCAATGGCCAAAATATGATTTCTAACTGTTAACTCTATCATTTGCTCGGAAAAAACACGAGTTTGGTCGGAGAAGACTCCGTGATGACACGGCGGTGATTCCGAGCTACTTTTAGAGAGTTTTGAATGTGTCTTTGGACATATGTGGCATCAAATGGTCTCAAATGTGATTGATATGCCCAAGACACACCGTTCGGAAGCCTCACATTGAATTTGAGCCAATTCCGAGTTGGTGCTTCGCTGAGTGTTTCGAGCACCATAGTGTGTTTGCACCAATTCTTCAATTATTCAATATCAATACAAAACTAACTCGTCGTACTTTGGTTGAAGGGTTTCTTTTAATATTATTTACTTTATTTCTTAACGAACGCTTTGCTGTAGAAAGCTCAATAAAAAATACAAGAATCTAGAAGATAAAACAATAACACAAACACAAAATTCAAAAAGGCAACCATAGTCCTCTTGCATTATTCATCCACCTTTTCTTCGGTTTTGCCACTTCTCGAGGTAAAGCTCGTTCAAAGGGCTGCCAATGGCCAAAATATGATTTCTAACTGTTAACTTTATCATTTGCTCGGAAAAAACACGAGTTTGGTCGGAGAAGACTCCGTGATGACACGGCGGTGATTCCGAGCTACTTTTAGAGAGTTTTGAATACTTTGGACATATGTGGCATCAAATCGTCTCAAATGTGATTGTTATGCCCAAGACACACCGTTCGAAAGCCTCACATTGAATTTGAGCCAATTCCGAGTCGGTGCTTCGCTGGGTGTTTCGAGCACCATATTGTCTTTCAACCAATTCTTTATTCATTCAATCTCAATACAAAACTAACTTATCGTACTTTGGTTGAAGGGTCTCTATTAATATAATTTATTTTATTTCTTAACGGACACTTTGTTATAGAAAGATCCATAAAAAATACAAGAATCTAGAAGAAAAAACAATAACACAAACAGAAAATTCAAAAAGGCAACCATAGTCCTCTTGCATTATTCATCCACCTTTTCTTCGGTTTTGCCACTTCTCGAGGTAAAGCTCGTTCAAAGGGCTGCCAATGGCCAAAATATGATTTCTAACAGTTAACTCTATCATTTGCCCGAAAAAAACACGAGTTTGGTCGGAGAAGACTCCGTGATGACACGGCGGCGATTCCGAGCTACTTTTAGAGAGTTCTGTATGTGTCTTTGGACATATGTGGCATCAAATCATCTCAAATGTGATTGATATGCCCAAGACACACCGTTCGGAAGCCTCACATTGAATTTGAGCCAATTCCGAGTCGGTGCTTCGCTGGGTGTTTCGAGCACCATTGTGTCTTTGCACCAATTCTTCAATTATTTAATATCAATACAAAACTAACTCGTCGTACTTTGGTTGAAGGGTTTCTTTTAATATTATTTACTTTATTTCTTAACGGACGCTTTGCTCTAGAAAGCTCAATAAAAAATACAAGAATCTAGAAGAAAAAAACAATAACCCAAACACAAAATTCAAAAAGGCAACCATAGTCCTCTTGCATTATTCATCCACCTTTTCTTCGGTTTTGCCACTTCTCGAGGTAAAGCTCGTTCAAAGGGCTGCCAATGGCCAAAATATAATTTCTAACAGTTAACTCTATCATTTGCTCGGAAAAACCTCGAGTTTGGTCGGAGAAGACTCCGTGATGACACGGCGGCGATTCCGAGTTACTATTAGAGAGTTTTGCATGTGTCTTTGGACATATGTGGCATCAAATGGTCTCAAATGTGATTGATATGCCCAAGACACACCGTTCGGAAGCCTCACATTGAATTTGAGCCAATTCCGAGTCGGTGCTTCGCTGAGTGTTTCGAGCACCATAATGTGTTTGCACCAATTCTTCAATTATTTAATATCAATACAAAACTAACTCGTCGTACTTTGGTTGAAGGGTTTCTTTTAATATTATTTACTTTATTTCTTAACGGACGCTTTTCTATAGAAAGCTCAATAAAAAATAAAAGAATCTAGAAGAAAAAAACAATAACACAAACACAAAATTCAAAAAGGCAACCATAGTCCTCTTGCATTATTCATCCACCTTTTCTTCGGTTTTGCCACTTCTCGAGGTAAAGCTCATTCAAAGGGCTGCCAATGGCCAAAATATGATTTTAACAGTTAAATCTATCATTTGCTCGGAAAAAACATGAGTTTGGTCGGAGAAGACTCCGTGATGACACGGCGGCGATTCCGAGCTACTTTTAGAGAGTTCTGAATGTGTCTTTGGACATATGTGGCATCAAATCGTCTCAATTGTGATTGATATGCCCAAGACACACCGTTCGGAAGCCTCACATTGAATTTGAGCCAATTCCGAGTCGGTGCTTCGCTGAGTGTTTCGAGCACCATAGTGTGTTTGCACCACTTCTTCAATTATTCAATATCAATACAAAATAATTCGTCGTACTTTGGTTGAAGGGTTTCTTTTAATATTATTTACTTTATTTCTTAACGGACGCTTTGCTATAGAAAGCTCAATAAAAAATTCAAGAATCTAGAAGAAAAAAAAATAACACAAACACAAAATTCAAAAAGGCAACCATAGTCCTCTTGCATTATTCATCCACCTTTTCTTCGGTTTTGCCACTTCTCGAGGTAAAGCTCGTTCAAAGGGTTGTCAATGGCCAAAATATGATTTCTAACTGTTAACTCTATCATTTGCTCGGAAAAAACACGAGTTTGGTCGGAGAAGACTCCGTGATGACACGGCGGCGATTCCGAGCTACTTTTAGAGAGTTCTGAATGTGTCTTTGGACATATTTGGCATAAAATCGTCTCAAATGTGATTGATATGCCCAAGACACACCGTTCGGAAGCCTCACATTGAATTTGAGCCAATTCCGAGTCAGTGCTTTGCTGGGTGTTTCGAGCACCGTATTGTCTTTCAACCAATTCTTTATTCATTCAATCTCAATACAAAACTAACTTGTCGTACTTTGGTTGAAGGGTCTCTATTAATATAATTTATTTTATTTCTTAACGGACACTTTGCTATAGAAAGCTCCATAAAAAATACAAGAATCTAGAAGAAAAAACAATAACACAAACAGAAAATTCAAAAAGGCAACCATAGTCATCTTGCAGTATTCAACCACCTTTTCTTCGGTTGTGGCACTACTTGGTGTGAAACTCGTACAAAGCTCCGCCAATGGCAAAAATATAATTTTAGAGAGTTTTGCATGTGTCTTTGGACATATGCGGCATCAAATGGTCTCAAATGTGATTGATATGCCCATGACACACCGTCCGAAAGCCTCACATTTAATTTTAGCCAATTGCGAGTCGGTGCTTCGCTGGGTGTTTCGAGCACCATTGTCTTTGCAACAATTCTTCAATTATTTAATATAAATACAAAACTAACTCGTCGTACTTTGGTTGAAGGGTTTCTTTTAATATTATTTACTTTATTTCTTAACGGACGCTTTGCTATAGAAAGCTCAATAAAAAATACAAGAATCTAGAAGAAAAAAACAATAACCCAAACACAAAATTCAAAAAGGCAACCATAGTCCTCTTGCATTATTCATCCACCTTTTCTTCGGTTTTGCCACTTCTCGAGGTAAAGCTCGTTCAAAGGGCTGCCAATGGCCAAAATATAATTTCTAACAGTTAACTCTATCATTTGCATGAAAAAACTTCGAGTTTGGTCGGAGAAGACTCCGTGATGACACGGCGGCGATTCCGAGTTACTTTTAGAGAGTTTTGCATGTGTCTTTGGACATATGTGGCATTAAATCGTCTCAAATGTGATTGATATGCCCAAGACACACCGTTCGGAAGCCTCACATTGAATTTGAGCCAATTCCGAGTCGGTGCTTCGCTGAGTGTTTCGAGCACCATAGTGTGTTTGCACCAATTCTTCAATTATTCAATATCAATACAAAACTAACTCGTCGTACTTTGGTTGAAGGGTTTCTTTTAATATTATTTATTTTATTTCTTAACGGACGCTTTGCTATAGAAAGCTCCATAAAAAATACAAGAAAATTAGAAGAAAAAACAATAACACAAACAGAAAATTCAAAAAGGCAACCATAGTCCTCTTGCATTATTCATCCACCTTTTCTTCGGTTTTGGTACTACTTGGGGTGAAACTTGTACAAAGCGCCGCCAATGGCAAAAATATAATTTTAGAGAGTTTTGCATGTGTCTTTGGACATATGTGGCATCAAATGGTCTCAAATGTGATTGATATGCCCAAGACACACCGTCCGTAAGCCTCACATTTAATTTTAGCCAATTCCGAGTCGGTGCTTCGCTGGGTGTTTCGAGCACCATAGTGTTTGTGCACCAATTCTTCAATTATTCAATATCAATACAAAACTAACTCGTCGTACTTTGGTTGAAGGGTTTCTTTTAATATTATTTACTCTATTTCTTAACGGACGCTTTGCTATAGAAAGCTCAATAAAAAATACAAGAATCTAGAAGAAAAAACAATAACACAAACACAAAATTCAAAAAGGCAACCATAGTCCTCTTGCATTATTCATCCACCTTTTCTTCGGTTTTGCCACTTCTCGAGGTAAAGCTCGTTCAAAGGGCTGCCAATGGCCATAATATGATTTCTAACTGTTAACTCTAACATTTGCTCGGAAAAAACTCGAGTTTGGTCGGAGAAGACTCCGTGATGACACGGCGGCGATTCCGAGCTACTTTTTGAGAGTTTTGCATGTGTTTTTAAACATATGTGGCATCAAATCATCTCAAATGTGATTGATATGCCCAAGACACACTGTTTGGAAGCCTCACATTGAATTTGAGCTAATTCCGAGTCGGTGCTTCGTTGGGTGTTTCGAGCACTATAGTGTCTTTGCACTAATTCTTGAATTATTCAATATCAATACAAAATTAACTCGTCGTACATTGGTTGAAGGGTTTCTTTTAATATTATTTAGTTTATTTCTTAACGAACGCTTTGCTATAGAAAGCTCAATAAAAAATACAAGAATCTAGAAGAAAAAACAATAACACAAACACAAAATTCAAATAGGCAACCATGGTCCTCTTGCATTATTCATCCACCTTTTCTCCGGTTTTGCCACTTCTCGAGGTAAAGCTCGTTCAAAGGGCTGCCAATGGCCAAAATATGATTTCTAACTGTTAACTCTATCATTTGCTAGGAAAAAACTCGAGTTTGGTCTGAGAAGACTCCGTGATGACACGGCGGCGATTCCGAGTTACTTTTAGAGAGTTTTGCATGTGTCTTTGGACATATGTGGGCATCAAATGGTCTCAATTGTGATTGATATGCCCAATACACACCGTTCGGAAGCCTCACATTGAATTTGAGCCAATTCCGAGTCGGTGCTTCGCTGGGTGTTTCGAGCACTATAGTGTCTTTGCACCAATTCTTCAATTATTCAATATCAATACAAAACTAACTCGTCGTACATTGGTTGAAGGGTTTCTTTTAATATTATTTACTTTATTTCTTAACACGGACACTTTGATATAGAAAGCTCAATAAAAAATACAAGAATCTAGAAGAAAAAACAATAACACAAACACAAAATTCAAAAAGGCAACCGTAGTCCTCTTGCATTATTCATCCACCTTTTCTTCGGTTTTGCCACTTCTCGAGGTAAAGCTCGTTCAAAGGGCTGCCAATGGCCAAAATATGATTTCTAACAGTTAACTCTATCATTTGCTCGGAAAAAACACGAGTTTGGTCGGAGAAGACTCCGTGATGACACGGCGGCGTTTCCGAGCTACTTTTAGAGAGTTCTGAATGTGTCTTTGGACATATTTGGCATCAAATCGTCTCAAATGTGATTGATATGCCCAAGACACACCGTTCGAAAGCCTCACATTGAATTTGAGCCAATTCCGAGTCGGTGCTTCGCTGAGTGTTTCGAGCACCATAGTGTGTTTGCACCAATTCTTCAATTATTCAATATCAATACAAAACTAACTCGTCGTACTTTGGTTGAAGGGTTTCTTTTAATATTATTTACTTTATTTCTTAACGGACGCTTTGCTATAGAAAGCTCAATAAAAAATACAAGAATCTAGAAGAAAAAAGAATAACACGAACAGAAAATTTAAAAAGGCAACCATAGTCCTCTTGCATTATTGATCCACCTTTTCTTCGGTTTTGCCACTTCTCGAGGTAAAGCTCGTACAAAGGGCTGCCAATTGCCAAAATATGATTTCTAACTGTTAACTCTATCATTTGCTCGGAGAAAACTCGAGTTGGCTCGGAGAAGACTCGGTGATGACATGGGGGCGATTCCGAGCTAGTTTTAAAGAGTTTTGCATGTGTCTTTGGACTTATGTGGCATCAAATGGTCTCAAATGTGATTGATATGCCCAAGACACACCGTTCGGAAGCCTCGCATTGAATTTGAGCCAATTTTGAGTCCGTGCTTCGCTGGGTGTTTCGAGCACCATAATGTATTTGCACCAATTCTTTATTCATTCAATATCAATACAACACTAACTTATCGTATTTTGGTTGAAGGGTCTCTTTTAATTTTATTTACTTTACTTCTTAACGGACACTTTGTTATAGAAAGCTCAATAAAATAAACAAGAATCTAGAAGAAAAAACAATAACACAAACACAAAATTCAAAAAGCCAACCATAGTCCTTTTGTAGTATTCAACCACCTTTTCTTCGGTTTTGGCACTACTTGGGTTGAAACTCATACAAAGGGCCGCCAATGGCAAAAATATAATTCATAACTATTAAATTATCATTTGTTCGACAAAAACTCGAGTTTGCTCGGAGAAGACTCGGTGATGACACGGGGGCGATTCCGAGCTAGTTTTAAAGAGTTTTGCATGTGTCTTTGGACATATGTGGCATCAAATGGTCTCAAATGGGATTGATATGCCCAAGACACACCGTTCGGAAGTCTCACATTGAATTTGAGCCAATTCCGAGTCGGTGCTTCGCTGGGTGTTTCGAGCACCATAGTGTGTTTGCACCAATTCTTCAATTATTCAATATCAATATAAAACTAACTCGTCGTACTTTGGTTGAAGGGTTTCTTTTAATATTATTTACTTTATTTCTTAACGGACGCTTTGTTATAGAAAGCTCAATAAAAAATACAAGAATCTAGAAGAAAAAACAATAACACAAACACAAAATTCAAAAAGGCAACCATAGTCCTCTTGCATTATTCATCCACGTTTTCTTCGGTTTTGCCACTTCTCGAGGTAAAGCTCGTTCAAAGGGCTGCCAATGGCAAAAATATGATTTCTAAATGTTAACTCTATCATTTGCAAGGAAAAAACTCGAGTTTGGTCGGAGAAGACTCCGTGATGACACGGCGGCGATTCCGAGCTACTTTTAGAGAGTTTTGCATGTGTCTTTGGATATATGTGGCATCAAATGGTCTCAAATGTGATTGATATGCCCAAGACACACCGTTCGGAAGCCTCACATTGAATTTGAGCCAATTCCAAGTCGATGTTTCGCTGGGTGTTTCAAGAACCATAGTCTTTCAACCAATTCTTTATTCATTCAATCTCAATACAAAACTAACTTGTCGTACTTTGGTTGAAGGGTCTCCATTAATATAATTTACTTTATTTCTTAACGGATACTTTGCTATAGAAAGCTCCATACAAAATACAAGAATCTAGAAGAAAAAACAATAACACAAACAGAAAATTCAAAAAGGCAACCATAGTCCTCTTGCAGTATTCAACCACCTTTTCTTCGGTTTTGGCACTAGTTGGGGTGAAACTCGTACAAAGGGCCGCCAATGGCCAATATATGATTTATAACTATTAAATCTATCATTTCCTCGGAGAAAACTCGAGTTGGCTCGGAGAAGACTCGGTGATGACACGGGGGCGATTCTGAGCTAGTTTTAGATAGTTTTGCATGTGTCTTTGGACATATATGGCATCAAATGGTCTAAAATGTGATTGATATGCCCAAGACACACCGTTAGGAAACCCCACAAAGAATTTGAGCCAATTCCGAATCGGTGCTTCGCTGGGTGTTTCGAGCCCCATAGAGAGTGTTTGGGAACAAGGATTTGATTTTCAAATCCAAATTTGACACAAATCACATGTTTGGAAACTCGAGAATTTGAAAATTTGGATTTGTGTCAAATCCCTAGGAATTTGTATCAAATCCAATTAGGCCAAAAACAAATGACACCTCAAGAGGTGTCATTTTGAAATCTCACCCTCTCCAAACATTGAATTTATATTTGAATTCTACATTCTCAAATGAAGGATTTGAAATGATTACAAATTTCCAAATTCATGTTTCCAAACGCTACCATAGTGTATTTGCACCAATTCTTTATTCATTCAATATCAATACAAAACTAACTTGTCGTACTTGGGTTGAAGGGTCTCTATAAATATAATTTACTTTATTTCTTAACGGGCACTTTGCAATAGACAGCTCCATAAAAAATACAAGAATCTAGAAGAAAAAACAATAACACAAACAGAAAAGTCAAAAAGGCAACCATAGTCCTCTTGCAGTATTCAACCACCTTTTCTTCGGTTTTGGCACTACTTGGGGTGAAACTCGTACAAAGGGCTGCCAATAGCCAATATATGATTTATTACTATTAAATCTATCATTTGCTCGGAGAAAAATCGAGTTGGCTCGGAGAAGACTCGGTGATGACACGGGGGCGATTCTGAGCTAGTTTTAGATAGTTTTGCATGTGTCTTTGGACATATATGGCATCAAATGGTCTAAAATGTGATTGATATGCCCAAGACACACCGTTAGGAAACCCCACAAAGAATTTGAGCCAATTCCGAATCGGTGCTTCGCTGGGTGTTTCGAGCCCCATAGAGAGTGTTTGGGAACAAGGATTTGATTTTCAAATCCAAATTTGACACAAATCACATGTTTGGAAACTCGAGAATTTGAAAATTTGGATTTGTGTCAAATCCCTAGGAATTTGTATCAAATCCAATTAGGCCAAAAACAAATGACACCTCAAGAGGTGTCATTTTGAAATCTCACCCTCTCCAAACATTGAATTTATATTTGAATTCTACATTCTCAAATGAAGGATTTGAAATGATTACAAATTTCCAAATTCATGTTTCCAAACGCTACCATAGTGTATTTGCACCAATTCTTTATTCATTCAATATCAATACAAAACTAACTTGTCGTACTTGGGTTGAAGGGTCTCTATAAATATAATTTACTTTATTTCTTAACGGGCACTTTGCAATAGACAGCTCCATAAAAAATACAAGAATCTAGAAGAAAAAACAATAACACAAACAGAAAAGTCAAAAAGGCAACCATAGTCCTCTTGCAGTATTCAACCACCTTTTCTTCGGTTTTGGCACTACTTGGGGTGAAACTCGTACAAAGGGCTGCCAATAGCCAATATATGATTTATTACTATTAAATCTATCATTTGCTCGGAGAAAAATCGAGTTGGCTCGGAGAAGACTCGGTGATGACACGGGGGCGATTCTGAGCTAGTTTTAGATAGTTTTGCATGTGTCTTTGGACATATATGGCATCAAATGGTCTAAAATGTGATTGATATGCCCAAGACACGCCGTTAGGAAACCCCACAAAGAATTTGAGCCAATTCCGAATCGGTGCTTCGCTGGGTGTTTCGAGCCCCATAGAGAGTGTTTGGGAACAAGGATTTGATTTTCAAATCCAAATTTGACACAAATCACATGTTTGGAAACTCGAGAATTTGAAAATTTGGATTTGTGTCAAATCCCTAGGAATTTGTATCAAATCCAATTAGGCCAAAAACAAATGACACCTCAAGAGGTGTCATTTTGAAATCTCACCCTCTCCAAACATTGAATTTATATTTGAATTCTACATTCTCAAATGAAGGATTTGAAATGATTACAAATTTCCAAATTCATGTTTCCAAACGCTACCATAGTGTATTTGCACCAATTCTTTATTCATTCAATATCAATACAAAACTAACTTGTCGTACTTGGGTTGAAGGGTCTCTATAAATATAATTTACTTTATTTCTTAACGGGCACTTTGCAATAGACAGCTCCATAAAAAATACAAGAATCTAGAAGAAAAAACAATAACACAAACAGAAAAGTCAAAAAGGCAACCATAGTCCTCTTGCAGTATTCAACCACCTTTTCTTCGGTTTTGGCACTACTTGGGGTGAAACTCGTACAAAGGGCTGCCAATAGCCAATATATGATTTATTACTATTAAATCTATCATTTGCTCGGAGAAAAATCGAGTTGGCTCGGAGAAGACTCGGTGATGACACGAGGGCGATTCTGAGCTAGTTTTAGATAGTTTTGCATGTGTCTTTGGACATATATGGCATCAAATGGTCTAAAATGTGATTGATATGCCCAAGACACACCGTTAGGAAACCCCACAAAGAATTTGAGCCAATTCCGGATCGGTGCTTCGCTGGGTGTTTCGAGCACCATAGTGTATTTGCACCAATTGTTTATTCATTCAATATCAATACAAAACTAACTTGTCGTACTTTGGTTGAAGGGTCTCTATTAATACAATTTACTTTATTTCTTAACGGAAACTTTGCTATAGAAAGCTCCATAAAAAATACAAGAATCTAGAAGAAAAAAAAAATACACAAACAGAAAATTCAAAAAGGCAACCATAGTCCTCTTGCAGTATTCAACCACCTTTTCTTCGGTTTTGGCACTACTTGGGGTGAAACTCGTACAAAGGGCTGCAAATGGCCAATATATGATTTATAACTATTAAATCTATCATTTGCTCGGAGAAAAATCGAATTGGCTCGGAGAAGACTCGGTGATGACACGGGGGCGATTCTGAGCTAGTTTTAGATAGTTTTGCATGTGTCTTTGGACATATATGGCATCAAATGGTCTAAAATGTGATTGATATGCCCAAGACACAACGTTAGGAAACCCCACAAAAAATTTGAGCCAATTCCTAATCGGTGCTTCACTGGGTGTTTCGAGCCCCATAGTGTATTTGCACCAATTCTTTATTCATTCAATAATAATACAAAACTAACTTATCGTATTTTGGTAAAAGGGTCTCTTTTAATTTTATTTACTTTACTTCTTAACGGACACTTTGTTATAGAAACCTCAATAAAATAAACAAGAATCTAGAAGAAAAAACAATAACACAAGCAACAAATTCAAAAAGCCAACCATAGTCCTGTTGTAGTATTCAACCACCTTTTCTTCGGTTTTGGCACTAGTTGGAGTGACTCGTACAAAGGGCCGCCAATGGCAAAAATATAATTTAAAACTATTAAATTATCATTTGTTCGGAAAAAACTCGAGTTTGCTCGGAGAAGACTCGATGATTACACAGGAGCGATTCCGAGCTAGTTTTAAAGAGTTTTGCATATGTCTTTGGACTTATGTGGCATCAAATGGTCTCAAATGTGATTGATATGCCCAAGACACACCGTTCGGAAGCCTCACATTGAATTTGAGCCAATTCCGAGTCCGTGCTTCGCTGGGTGTTTCGAGCACCATATCGTCTTTCAACCAATTCTTTATTCATTCAATATCAATACAAATCTAACTTGTCGTACTTGGGTTGAAGGGTCTCTATTAATATAATTTATTTTATTTCTTAACGGACACTTTGCTATTGAAAGCTCCATAAAAAATACAAGAATCTAGAAGAAAAAAAAAATAACACAAACAGAAAAGTCAAAAAGGCAACCATAGTCCTCTTGCAGTATTCAACCACCTTTTCTTCGGTTTTGGCACTACTTGGGGTGAAACTCATACAAAGGGCTGCCAATGGCCAATATATGATTTATTACTATTAAATCTATCAATTGCTCGGAGAAAAATCGAGTTGGCTTGGAGAAGACTCGGTGATGACACGGGGGCGATTCTGAGCTAGTTTTAGATAGTTTTGCATGTGTCTTTGGACATATATGGCATCAAATGGTCTAAAATGTGATTAATATGCCCAAGACACACCGTTAGGAAACCCCACAAACAATTTGAGCCAATTCCGAATCGGTGCTTCGCATTGTGTTTCGAGCACCATAGTGTATTTGCACCAATTCTTTATTCATTCAATATCAATACAAAACTAACTTATCGTATTTTGGTTGAAGGGTCTCTTTTAATTTTATTTACTATACTTCTTAACGGACACTTTGTTATAGAAAGCTCAATAAAAAATACAAGAATCTAGAAGAAAAAACAATAACACAAACACAAAATTCAAAAAGGCAACCATAGTCCTCTTGAGTTATTCATCCACCTTTTCTTCGGTTTTGCCACTTATTGGGGTGAAGCTCGTTCAAAGGGCCGCCAATGGCCAAAATATAATTTCCAACTATTAACTCTACCATTTGCTGGGAAATAACTCGAGTTTGCTCGGAGAAGACTCGGTGATGACACGGGGGCGATTCCGAGCTACTTTTAGAGAGTTTTGGATGTATCTTTTGACATATGTGGCATCAAATTGTCTAAAATGTGATTGATATGCCCAAGACACACCGTTAGGAAGCCCCACAAAGAATTTGAGCCAATTCCGAATCGATGCTTCGCGGGGTATTTCGAGCACCATAGTGTATTTGCTGCAACTCTTTATTCATTCAATATCAATACAAAACTAACTTGTCGTACTTTGCTTGTAATTTCTCTTTTAATATTATTTATTTTACTTTTTAACGGACACTTTGCTATAGAAATCTCAATAAAAAATACAAGAATCTAGAAGAAAAAACAATAACACAAACACAAAATTCAAAAAGGCAACCATAGTCCTCTTGCAGTATTCAACCACTTTTTCTTTGGTTTTGGCACTACTTGCGGTGAAGCTCGTACAAATGGCCGTCAATGGCCAAAATATGATTTCTAAGTATTAAATCTATCATTTGCTTAAAAAAAAACTCGAGTTTGCTCGGAGAAGATTCGCTGATGACACGGACGCGATTCCGGGCTAGTTTTAGAAAGTTTTACGTGTGTCTTTGGACATACATGGCATCAAATTGTCTTAAATATGATTGAAATTCCAATGAAACACCGTTAAGAAGCCCCACATAAAATTTGAGCCAATTCCGAGTCGGTGATTCGCTGGGTGTTTCGAGCACCATTGTGTCTTTGCAACAATTCTTTAAGCATTCAATATCAATACAAAACTAACTCGTCGTACTTTGGTTGAAGGGTTTCTGTTAATATTATTTACATTATTTCTTAACGGACACTTTGCTATAGAAAGCTCAATAAAAAAATACAAGAATCTCGAAGAAAAAACAATTCAAAAAGGCAACCATACTCCTCTTGTTTTGGCACTACTTGGGGTGAAACTCGTACAAAGGGCCGACAATGGCCAAAATATAATTTATAACTATTAAATCTATCATTTGTTCGGAAAAAACTCGAATTTGCTCGGAGAAGACTGGATGATGACACGGGGGCGATTCCGAGATAGTTTTAGAGAGTTTTGCATGTGTCTTTGGACATATGTGGCATCAATTGGTCTCAAATGTGATTGATATGCCCAAGTCACACCGCTAGGAAGCCCCACAAAGAATTTCAGCCAATTTGGAGTCGGAGCTTCGCTTGGTGTTTCGAGCACCATAATGCATTTGCACCAATTCTTTATTCATTTAATGTCAATACAAAACTAACTTGTCGTACTTTGGTTGAAGTTTCTCTTTTAATATTATTTATTTTACTTCTTAACGGACAATTTGCTATAGAAATCTCAATAAAAAAAAACAAGAATCTAGAAGAAAAAACAATAACCAAAACACAAAATTCAAAAAGGCAACCATAGTCCTCTTGCAGTATTCAACCACTTTTTCTTTGGTTTTGGCACTACTTGCGGTGAAGCTCGTACAAATGGCCGTCAATGGCCAAAATATGATTTCAAAGTATTAAATCTATCATTTGCTCAAAAAAAACTCGAGTTTGCTCGGAGAAAGCTCGGTGATGACACGGGGGCGATTCCGAGCTAGTTTTTGAGAGTTTTGCATGTGTCTTTGGACATATGTGGCATCAAATGGTCTCAAATGTGATTGATATGCCCATGTCACACCGTTAGGAAGCCCCACAAAGAATTTCAGCCAATTTGGAGTCGGAGCTTCGCTTGGTGTTTCGAGCACCATAATGTATTTGCACCAATTCTTTATTCATTTAATGTCAATACAAAACTAACTTGTCGTACTTGGGTTCAAGGGTCTCATTAAATATTATTTACCCAACTTCTTAACGGACACTTTGTTATAGAAATCTCAACAAAAAATACAAGAATCTAGAAGAAAAACAATAACACAAACACAAAATTCAAAAAGGCAACCATAGTCCTCTTGCAGTATTCAACCACTTTTTCTTAAGTTTTGGCACTACTTGCGGTGAAGCTCGTACAAATGGCCGCCAATGGCCAAAATATGATTTCGAAGTATTAAATCTATCATTTGCTCAAAAAAAACTCGAGTTTGCTCGGAGAAAACTCGCTGATGACACGGAGGCGATTCCGGGATAGTTTTAGAAAGTTTTGCGTGTGTCTTTGGACATATATGGCATCAAATTGTCTCAAATGTGATTGATATGACCAAGTAACACCGTTAGGAAGCGCCACAAAGAATTTGAGCCAATACCGAGTCGGTGCTTCGCTGGGTGTTTCGAACACCATAGTCTCTTTGCAGCAATTCTTTTATCATTCAATATCAATACAAAACTAACTCGTCGTACTTTGGTTGAAGGGTTTCTTTTAATATTATTTACTTTATTTCTTAACGGACACTCTGCTATAGAAAGGTCAATAAGAAAATACAAGAATCTAGAAGAAAAAACAATTACACAAACACAAAATTAAAAAACGTCACCATAGTCCTCTTGAGTTATTCATCCACCGTTTGTTCGGTTTTGGCACTACTTGGGGTGAAACTCGTACAAAGGGCCGCCAATGGCCAAAATATGATGTCAAACTATTAAACCTATCATTCGCTCAAGAAAAACTCGAGTTTGCTCGGAGAAGACTCGCTGATGACACGGAGGCGATTCTGGGCTAGTTTTAGAAAGTTTTGCGTGTGTCTTTGGACATACATGGCATCAAATTGTCTTAAATATGATTGAAATTCCCATGAAACACCGTTAAGAAGCCCCACATAAAATTTGAGCCAATTCCGAGTCGGTGATTCGCTGGGTGTTTCGAGCACCATTGTGTCTTTGCAACAATTCTTTAATCATTCAATATCAATAAAAAACTAACTCATCGTACTTTGGTTGAAGGGTTTCTGTTAATATTATTTACATTATTTCTTAACGGACACTTTGCTATAGAAAGCTCAATAAAAAAATACAAGAATCTCGAAGAAAAAACAATTCAAAAAGGCAACCATACTCCTCTTGTTTTGGCACTACTTGGGGTGAAACTCGTACAAAGGGCCGCCAATGGCCAAAATATAATTTATAACTATTAAATCTGTCATTTGTTCGGAAAAAACTCGAATTTGCTCGGAGAAGACTCGGTGATGACACGGGGGCGATTCCGAGATAGTTTTAGAGAGTTTTGCATGTGTCTTTGGACATATGTGGCATCAATTGGTCTCAAATGTGATTGATATGCCCAAGTCACACCGCTAGGAAGCTCCACAAAGAATTTCAGCCAATTTGGAGTCGGAGCTTCGCTTGGTGTTTCGAGCACCATAATGCATTTGCACCAATTCTTTATTCATTTAATGTCAATACAAAACTAACTTGTCGTACTTTGGTTGAAGTTTCTCTTTTAATATTATTTATTTTACTTCTTAACGGACACTTTGCTATAGAAATCTCAATAAAAAATATAAGAATCTAGAAGAAAAAACAATAACACAAACACAAAATTCAAAAAGGCAACCATAGTCCTCTTGCAGTATTCAACCACTTTTTCTTTGGTTGTGGCACTACTTGCGGTGAAGCTCGTACAAATGGCCGCTAATGGGAAAAATATGATTTCTAAGTATTAAATCTATCATTTGCTGAAAAAAAAACTCGAGTTTGCTCGGAGAAAGCTCGGTGATGACACGGGGGCGATTCCGAGCTAGTTTTAGAGAGTTTTGCATGTGTCTTTGGACTTATGTGGCATCAAATGGTCTCAAATGTGATTGATATGCCCAAGTCACAATGTTAGGAAGCCCCACAAAGAATTTCAGCCAATTTGGAGTCGGAGCTTCGCTTGGTGTTTCGAGCACCATAATGTATTTGCACCAATTCTTTATTCATTTAATGTCAATACAAAACTAACTTGTCGTACTTGGGTTCAAGGGTCTCATTAAATATTATTTACCCAACTTCTTAACGGACACTTTGTTATAGAAATCTCAACAAAAAATACAAGAATCTAGAAGAAAAACAATAACACAAACAAAAAATTCAAAAAGGCAACCATAGTCCTCTTGCAGTATTCAACCACTTTTTCTTTGGTTTTGGCACAACTTGCGGTGAAGCTCGTACAAATGGCCGCCAATGGCCAAAATATGATTTCGAAGTATTAAATCTATCATTTGCTCGGAGAAAACTCGCTGATGACACGGAGGCGATTCCGGGATAGTTTTAGAAAGTTTTGCGTGTGTCTTTGGACATATATGGCATCAAATTGTCTCAAATGTGATTGATATGACCAAGTAACACCGTTAGAAAGCGCCACAAAGAATTTGAGCCAATACCGAGTCGGTGCTTCGCTGGGTGTTTCGAACACCATAGTCTCTTTGCAGCAATTCTTTTATCATTCAATATCAATACAAAACTAACTCGTCGTACTTTGGTTGAAGGGTTTCTGTTAATATTATTTACTTTATTTCTTAACGGACACTCTGCTATAGAAAGGTCAATAAGAAAATACAAGAATCTAGAAGAAAAAACAATTACACAAACACAAAATTAAAAAACGTCACCATAGTCCTCTTGAGTTATTCATCCACCGTTTGTTCGGTTTTGGCACTACTTGGGGTGAAACTCGTACAAAGGGCCGCCAATGGCCAAAATATGATGTCAAACTATTAAACCTATCATTCGCTCAAGAAAAACTCGAGTTTGCTCGGAGAAGACTCGCTGATGACACGGAGGCGATTCTGGGCTAGTTTTAGAAAGTTTTGCGTGTGTCTTTGGACATACATGGCATCAAATTGTCTTAAATATGATTGAAATTCCCATGAAACACCGTTAAGAAGCCCCACATAAAATTTGAGCCAATTCCGAGTCGGTGATTCGCTGGGTGTTTCGAGCACCATTGTGTCTTTGCAACAATTCTTTAATCATTCAATATCAATAAAAAACTAACTCGTCGTACTTTGGTTGAAGGGTTTCTGTTAATATTATTTACATTATTTCTTAACGGACACTTTGCTATAGAAAGCTCAATAAAAAAATACAAGAATCTCGAAGAAAAAACAATTCAAAAAGGCAACCATACTCCTCTTGTTTTGGCACTACTTGGGGTGAAACTCGTACAAAGGGCCGCCAATGGCCAAAATATAATTTATAACTATTAAATCTATCATTTGTTCGGAAAAAACTCGAATTTGCTCGGAGAAGACTCGGTGATGACACGGGGGCGATTCCGAGATAGTTTTAGAGAGTTTTGCATGTGTCTTTGGACATATGTGGCATCAATTGGTCTCAAATGTGATTGATATGCCCAAGTCACACCGCTAGGAAGCCCCACAAACAATTTCAGCCAATTTGGAGTCGGAGCTTCGCTTGTTGTTTCGAGCACCATAATGTATTTGCACCGATTCTTTATTCATTTAATGTCAATACAAAACTAACTTGTCGTACTTTGGTTGAAGTTTCTCTTTTAATATTATTTATTTTACTTCTTAACGGACACTTTGCTATAGAAATCTCAATAAAAAAATACAAGAATCTAGAAGAAAAAACAATAACACAAACACAAAATTCAAAAAGGCAACCATAGTCCTCTTGCAGTATTCAACCACTTTTTCTTTGGTTGTGGCACTACTTGCGGTGAAGCTCGTACAAATGGCCGCCAATGGCCAAAATATGATTTCTAAGTATTAAATCTATCATTTGCTGGAAAAAAAAACTCGAGTTTGCTCGGAGAAAGCTCGGTGATGACACGGGGGCGATTCCGAGCTAGTTTTAGAGAGTTTTGCATGTGTCTTTGGACTTATGTGGCATCAAATGGTCTCAAATGTGATTGATATGCCCAAGTCACACCGTTAGGAAGCCCCACAAAGAATTTCAGCCAATTTGGAGTCGGAGCTTCGCTTGGTGTTCCGAGCACCATAATGTATTTGCACCAATTCTTTATTCATTTAATGTCAATACAAAACTAACTTGTCGTACTTGGGTTCAAGGGTCTCATTAAATATTATTTACCCAACTTCTTAACGGACACTTTGTTATAGAAATCTCAACAAAAAATACAAGAATCTAGAAGAAAAACAATAACACAAACACAAAATTCAAAAAGGCAACCATAGTCCTCTTGCAGTATTCAACCACTTTTTCTTTGGTTTTGGCACTACTTGCGGTGAAGCTCGTACAAATGGCCGCCAATGGCCAAAATATGATTTCGAAGTATTAAATCTATCATTTGCTCGGAGAAAACTCGCTGATGACACGGAGGCGATTCCGGGATAGTTTTAGAAAGTTTTGCGTGTGTCTTTGGACATATATGGCATCAAATTGTCTCAAATGTGATTGATATGACCAAGTAACACCGTTAGGAAGCGCCACAAAGAATTTGAGCCAATACCGAGTCGGTGCTTCGCTGGGTGTTTCGAACACCATAGTGTCTTTGCAGCAATTCTTTTATCATTCAATATCAATACAAAACTAACTCGTCGTACTTTGGTTGAAGGGTTTCTTTTAATATTATTTACTTTATTTCTTAACGGACACTCTGCTATAGAAAGGTCAATAAGAAAATACAAGAATCTAGAAGAAAAAACAATTACACAAACACAAAATTAAAAAACGTCACCATAGTCCTCTTGAGTTATTCATCCACCGTTTGTTCGGTTTTGGCACTACTTGGGGTGAAACTCGTACAAAGGGCCGCCAATGGCCAAAATATGATTTCAAACTATTAAACCTATCATTCGCTCAAGAAAAACTCGAGTTTGCTCGGAGAAGACTCGCTGATGACACGGAGGCGATTCTGGGCTAGTTTTAGAAAGTTTTGCGTGTGTCTTTGGACATACATGGCATCAAATTGTCTTAAATATGATTGAAATTCCCATGAAACACCGTTAAGAAGCCCCACATAAAATTTGAGCCAATTCCGAGTCGGTGATTCGCTGGGTGTTTCGAGCACCATTGTGTCTTTGCAACAATTCTTTAATCATTCAATATCAATAAAAAACTAACTCGTCGTACTTTGGTTGAAGGGTTTCTGTTAATATTATTTACATTATTTCTTAACAGACACTTTGCTATAGAAAGCTCAATAAAAAAATACAAGAATCTCGAATAAAAAACAATTCAAAAAGGCAACCATACTCCTCTTGTTTTGGCACTACTTGGGGTGAAACTCGTACAAAGGGCCGCCAATGGCCAAAATATAATTTATAACTATTAAATCTATCATTTGTTCGGAAAAAACTCGAATTTGCTCGGAGAAGACTCGGTGATGACACGGGGGCGATTCCGAGATAGTTTTAGAGAGTTTTGCATGTGTCTTTGGACATATGTGGCATCAATTGGTCTCAAATGTGATTGATATGCCCAAGTCACACCGCTAGGAAGCCCCACAAACAATTTCAGCCAATTTGGAGTCGGAGCTTCGCTTGTTGTTTCGAGCACCATAATGTATTTGCACCAATTCTTTATTCATTTAATGTCAATACAAAAATAACTTGTCGTACTTTGGTTGAAGTTTCTCTTTTAATATTATTTATTTTACTTCTTAACGGACACTTTGCTATAGAAATCTCAATAAAAAAATACAAGAATCTAGAAGAAAAAACAATAACACAAACACAAAATTCAAAAAGGCAACCATAGTCCTCTTGCAGTATTCAACCACTTTTTCTTTGGTTGTGGCACTACTTGCGGTGAAGCTCGTACAAATGGCCGCCAATGGCCAAAATATGATTTCTAAGTATTAAATCTATCATTTGCTGGAAAAAAAAACTCGAGTTTGCTCGGAGAAAGCTCGGTGATGACACGGGGGCGATTCCGAGCTAGTTTTAGAGAGTTTTGCATGTGTCTTTGGACTTATGTGGCATCAAATGGTCTCAAATGTGATTGATATGCCCAAGTCACACCGTTAGGAAGCCCCACAAAGAATTTCAGCCAATTTGGAGTCGGAGCTTCGCTTGGTGTTCCGAGCACCATAATGTATTTGCACCAATTCTTTATTCATTTAATGTCAATACAAAACTAACTTGTCGTACTTGGGTTCAAGGGTCTCATTAAATATTATTTACCCAACTTCTTAACGGACACTTTGTTATAGAAATCTCAACAAAAAATACAAGAATCTAGAAGAAAAACAATAACACAAACACAAAATTCAAAAAGGCAACCATAGTCCTCTTGCAGTATTCAACCACTTTTTCTTTGGTTTTGGCACTACTTGCGGTGAAGCTCGTACAAATGGCCGCCAATGGCCAAAATATGATTTCGAAGTATTAAATCTATCATTTGCTCAAAAAAAACTCGAGTTTGCTCGGAGAAAACTCGCTGATGACACGGAGGCGATTCCGGGATAGTTTTAGAAAGTTTTGCGTGTGTCTTTGGACATATATGGCATCAAATTGTCTCAAATGTGATTGATATGACCAAGAAACACCGTTAGGAAGCGCCACAAAGAATTTGAGCCAATACCGAGTCGGTGCTTCTCTTGGTGTTTCGAGCACCATAGTGTCTTTGCAGCAATTCTTTTATCATTCAATATCAATACAAAACTAACTCGTCGTACTTTGGTTGAAGGGTTTCTTTTAATATTATTTACTTTATTTCTTAACGGACACTCTGCTATAGAAAGGTCAATAAGAAAATACAAGAATCTAGAAGAAAAAACAATTACACAAACACAAAATTAAAAAACGTCACCATAGTCCTCTTGAGTTATTCATCCACCGTTTGTTCGGTTTTGGCACTACTTTGGGTGAAACTCGTACAAAGGGCCGCCAATGGCCAAAATATGATTTCAAACTATTAAACCTATCATTCGCTCAAGAAAAACTCGAGTTTGCTAGGAGAAGACTCGCTGATGACACGGAGGCGATTCTGGGCTAGTTTTAGAAAGTTTTGCGTGTGTCTTTGGACATACATGGCATCAAATTGTCTTAAATATGATTGAAATTCCCATGAAACACCGTTAAGAAGCCCCACATAAAATTTGAGCCAATTCCGAGTCGGTGATTCGCTGGGTGTTTCGAGCACCATTGTGTCTTTGCAACAATTCTTTAAGCATTCAATATCAATACAAAACTAACTCGTCGTACTTTGGTTGAAGGGTTTCTGTTAATATTATTTACATTATTTCTTAACGGACAGTTTGCTATAGAAAGCTCAATAAAAAAATACAAGAATCTCGAAGAAAAAACAATTCAAAAAGGCAACCATACTCCTCTTGTTTTGGCACTACTTTGGGTGAAACTCGTACAAAGGGCCGCCAATGGCCAAAATTTAATTTATAACTATTAAATCTATCATTTGCTCGGAAAAAACTCGAATTTGCTCGGAGAAGACTCGGTGATGACACGGGGGCGATTCCGAGATAGTTTTAGAGAGTTTTGCATGTGTCTTTGGACATATGTGGCATCAATTGGTCTCAAATGTGATTGATATGCCCAAGTCACACCGCTAGGAAGCCCCACAAAGAATTTCAGCCAATTTGGAGTCGGAGCTTCGCTTGGTGTTTCGAGCACCACAATGCATTTGCACCAATTCTTTATTCATTTAATGTCAATACAAAACTAACTTGTCGTACTTTGGTTGAAGTTTCTCTTTTAATATTATTTATTTTACTTCTTAACGGACACTTTGCTATAGAAATCTCAATAAAAAATACAAGAATCTAGAAGAAAAAACAATAACACAAACACAAAATTCAAAAAGGCAACCATAGTCCTCTTGCAGTATTCAACCACTTTTTCTTTGGTTGTGGCACTACTTGCGGTGAAGCTCGTACAAATGGCCGCTAAACGGAAAAATATGATTTCTAAGTATTAAATCTATCATTTGCTGAAAAAAAAACTCGAGTTTGCTCGGAGAAAGCTCGGTGATGACACGGGGGCGATTCCGAGCTAGTTTTAGAGAGTTTTGCATGTGTCTTTGGACTTATGTGGCATCAAATGGTCTCAAATGTGATTGATATTCCCAAGTCACACCGTTAGGAAGCCCCACAAAGAATTTCAGCCAATTTGGAGTCGGAGCTTCGCTTGGTGTTTCGAGCACCATAATGTATTTGCACCAATTCTTTATTCATTTAATGTCAATACAAAACTAACTTGTCGTACTTGGGTTCAAGGGTCTCATTAAATATTATTTACCCAACTTCTTAACGGACACTTTGTTATAGAAATCTCAACAAAAAATACAAGAATCTAGAAGAAAGACAATAACACAAACACAAAATTCAAAAAGGCAACCATAGTCCTCTTGCAGTATTCAACCACTTTTTCTTTGGTTTTGGCACTACTTGCGGTGAAGCTCGTACAAATGGCCGCCAATGGCCAAAATATGATTTCGAAGTATTAAATCTATCATTTGCTCAAAAAAAACTCGAGTTTGCTCGAAGAAAACTCGCTGATGACACGGAGGCGATTCCGGGATAGTTTTAGAAAGTTTTGCGTGTGTCTTTGGACATATATGGCATCAAATTGTCTCAAATGTGATTGATATGACCAAGAAACACCGTTAGGAAGCGCCACAAAGAATTTGAGCCAATACCGAGTCGGTGCTTCTCTGGGTGTTTCGAGCACCATAGTGTCTTTGCAGCAATTCTTTTATCATTCAATATCAATACAAAACTAACTCGTCGTACTTTGGTTGAAGGGTTTCTTTTAATATTATTTACTTTATTTCTTAACGGACACTCTGCTATAGAAAGGTCAATAAGAAAATACAAGAATCTAGAAGAAAAAACAATTACACAAACACAAAATTAAAAAACGTCACCATAGTCCTCTTGAGTTATTCATCCACCGTTTGTTCGGTTTTGGCACTACTTGGGGTGAAACTCGTACAAAGGGCCGCCAATGGCCAAAATATGATTTCAAACTATTAAACCTATCATTCGCTCAAGAAAAACTCGAGTTTGCTCGGAGAAGACTCGCTGATGACACGGAGGCGATTCTGGGCTAGTTTTAGAAAGTTTTGCGTGTGTCTTTGGACATACATGGCATCAAATTGTCTTAAATATGATTGAAATTCCCATGAAACACCGTTAAGAAGCCCCACATAAAATTTGAGCCAATTCCGAGTCGGTGATTCGCTGGGTGTTTCGAGCACCATTGTGTCTTTGCAACAATTCTTTAATCATTCAATATCAATAAAAAACTAACTCGTCGTACTTTGGTTGAAGGGTTTCTGTTAATATTATTTACATTATTTCTTAACGGACACTTTGCTATAGAAAGCTCAATAAAAAAATACAAGAATCTCGAAGAAAAAACAATTCAAAAAGGCAACCATACTCCTCTTGTTTTGGCACTACTTGGGGTGAAACTCGTACAAAGGGCCGCCAATGGCCAAAATATAATTTATAACTATTAAATCTATCATTTGTTCGGAAAAAACTCGAATTTGCTCGGAGAAGACTCGGTGATGACACGGGGGCGATTCCGAGATAGTTTTAGAGAGTTTTGCATGTGTCTTTGGACATATGTGGCATCAATTGGTCTCAAATGTGATTGATATGCCCAAGTCACACCGCTAGGAAGCCCCACAAACAATTTCAGCCAATTTGGAGTCGGAGCTTCGCTTGTTGTTTCGAGCACCATAATGTATTTGCACCAATTCTTTATTCATTTAATGTCAATACAAAACTAACTTGTCGTACTTTGGTTGAAGTTTCTCTTTTAATATTATTTATTTTACTTCTTAACGGACACTTTGCTATAGAATTCTCAATAAAAAAATACAAGAATCTAGAAGAAAAAACAATAACACAAACACAAAATTCAAAAAGGCAACCATAGTCCTCTTGCAGTATTCAACCACTTTTTCTTTGGTTGTGGCACTACTTGCGGTGAAGCTCGTACAAATGGCCGCCAATGGCCAAAATATGATTTCTAAGTATTAAATCTATCATTTGCTGAAAAAAAAACTCGAGTTTGCTCGGAGAAAGCTCGGTGATGACACGGGGGCGATTCCGAGCTAGTTTTAGAGAGTTTTGCATGTGTCTTTGGACTTATGTGGCATCAAATGGTCTCAAATGTGATTGATATGCCCAAGTCACACCGTTAGGAAGCCCCACAAAGAATTTCAGCCAATTTGGAGTCGGAGCTTCGCTTGGTGTTCCGAGCACCATAATGTATTTGCACCAATTCTTTATTCATTTAATGTCAATACAAAACTAACTTGTCGTACTTGGGTTCAAGGGTCTCATTAAATATTATTTACCCAACTTCTTAACGGACACTTTGTTATAGAAATCTCAACAAAAAATACAAGAATCTAGAAGAAAAACAATAACACAAACACAAAATTCAAAAAGGCAACCATAGTCCTCTTGCAGTATTCAACCACTTTTTCTTTGGTTTTGGCACTACTTACGGTGAAGCTCGTACAAATGGCCGCCAATGGCCAAAATATGATTTCGAAGTATTAAATCTATCATTTGCTCAAAAAAAACTCGAGTTTGCTCGAAGAAAACTCGCTGATGACACGGAGGCGATTCCGGGATAGTTTTAGAAAGTTTTGCGTGTGTCTTTGGACATATATGGCATCAAATTGTCTCAAATGTGATTGATATGACCAAGAAACACCGTTAGGAAGCGCCACAAAGAATTTGAGCCAATACCGAGTCGGTGCTTCTCTGGGTGTTTCGAGCACCATAGTGTCTTTGCAGCAATTCTTTTATCATTCAATATCAATACAAAACTAACTCGTCGTACTTTGGTTGAAGGGTTTCTTTTAATATTATTTACTTTATTTCTTAACGGACACTCTGCTATAGAAAGGTCAATAAGAAAATACAAGAATCTAGAAGAAAAAACAATTACACAAACACAAAATTAAAAAACGTCACCATAGTCCTCTTGAGTTATTCATCCACCGTTTGTTCGGTTTTGGCACTACTTGGGGTGAAACTCGTACAAAGGGCCGCCAATGGCCAAAATATGATTTCAAACTATTAAACCTATCATTCGCTCAAGAAAAACTCGAGTTTGCTCGGAGAAGACTCGCTGATGACACGGAGGCGATTCTGGGCTAGTTTTAGAAAGTTTTGCGTGTGTCTTTGGACATACATGGCATCAAATTGTCTTAAATATGATTGAAATTCCCATGAAACACCGTTAAGAAGCCCCACATAAAATTTGAGCCAATTCCGAGTCGGTGATTCGCTGGGTGTTTCGAGCACCATTGTGTCTTTGCAACAATTCTTTAATCATTCAATATCAATAAAAAACTAACTCGTCGTACTTTGGTTGAAGGGTTTCTGTTAATATTATTTTCATTATTTTTTAACGGACACTTTGCTATAGAAAGCTCAATAAAAAAATACAAGAATCTCGAAGAAAAAACAATTCAAAAAGGCAACCATACTCCTCTTGTTTTGGCACTACTTGGGGTGAAACTCGTACAAAGGGCCGCCAATGGCCAAAATATAATTTATAACTATTAAATCTATCATTTGTTCGGAAAAAACTCGAATTTGCTCGGAGAAGACTCGGTGATGACACGGGGGCGATTCCGAGATAGTTTTAGAGAGTTTTGCATGTGTCTTTGGACATATGTGGCATCAATTGGTCTCAAATGTGATTGATATGCCCAAGTCACACCGCTAGGAAGCCCCACAAACAATTTCAGCCAATTTGGAGTCGGAGCTTCGCTTGTTGTTTCGAGCACCATAATGTATTTGCACCAATTCTTTATTCATTTAATGTCAATACAAAACTAACTTGTCGTACTTTGGTTGAAGTTTCTCTTTTAATATTATTTATTTTACTTCTTAACGGACACTTTGCTATAGAAATCTCAATAAAAAAATACAAGAATCTAGAAGAAAAAACAATAACACAAACACAAAATTCAAAAAGGCAACCATAGTCCTCTTGCAGTATTCAACCACTTTTTCTTTGGTTGTGGCACTACTTGCGGTGAAGCTCGTACAAATGGCCGCCAATGGCCAAAATATGATTTCTAAGTATTAAATCTATCATTTGCTGAAAAAAAAACTCGAGTTTGCTCGGAGAAAGCTCGGTGATGACACGGGTGCGATTCCGAGCTAGTTTTAGAGAGTTTTGCATGTGTCTTTGGACTTATGTGGCATCAAATGGTCTCAAATGTGATTGATATGCCCAAGTCACACCGTTAGGAAGCCCCACAAAGAATTTCAGCCAATTTGGAGTCGGAGCTTCGCTTGGTGTTCCGAGCACCATAATGTATTTGCACCAATTCTTTATTCATTTAATGTCAATACAAAACTAACTTGTCGTACTTGGGTTCAAGGGTCTCATTAAATATTATTTACCCAACTTCTTAACGGACACTTTGTTATAGAAATCTCAACAAAAAATACAAGAATCTAGAAGAAAAACATTAACACAAACACAAAATTCAAAAAGGCAACCATAGTCCTCTTGCAGTATTCAACCACTTTTTCTTTGGTTTTGGCACTACTTGCGGTGAAGCTCGTACAAATGGCCGCCAATGGCCAAAATATGATTTCGAAGTATTAAATCTATCATTTGCTCAAAAAAAACTCGAGTTTGCGCGGAGAAAACTCGCTGATGACACGGAGGCGATTCCGGGATAGTTTTAGAAAGTTTTGCGTGTGTCTTTGGACATATATGGCATCAAATTGTCTCAAATGTGATTGATATGACCAAGAAACACCGTTAGGAAGCGCCACAAAGAATTTGAGCCAATACCGAGTCGGTGCTTCTCTGGGTGTTTCGAGCACCATAGTGTCTTTGCAGCAATTCTTTTATCATTCAATATCAATACAAAACTAACTCGTCGTACTTTGGTTGAAGGGTTTCTTTTAATATTATTTACTTTATTTCTTAACGGACACTCTGCTATAGAAAGGTCAATAAGAAAATACAAGAATCTAGAAGAAAAAACAATTACACAAACACAAAATTAAAAAACGTCACCATAGTCCTCTTGAGTTATTCATCCACCGTTTGTTCGGTTTTGGCACTACTTGGGGTGAAACTCGTACAAAGGGCCGCCAATGGCCAAAATATGATTTCAAACTATTAAACCTATCATTCGCTCAAGAAAAACTCGAGTTTGCTCGGAGAAGACTCGCTGATGACACGGAGGCGATTCTGGGCTAGTTTTAGAAAGTTTTGCGTGTGTCTTTGGACATACATGGCATCAAATTGTCTTAAATATGATTGAAATTCCCATGAAACACCGTTAAGAAGCCCCACATAAAATTTGAGCCAATTCCGAGTCGGTGATTCGCTGGGTGTTTCGAGCACCATTGTGTCTTTGCAACAATTCTTTAATCATTCAATATCAATAAAAAACTAACTCGTCGTACTTTGGTTGAAGGGTTTCTGTTAATATTATTTTCATTATTTTTTAACGGACACTTTGCTATAGAAAGCTCAATAAAAAAATACAAGAATCTCGAAGAAAAAACAATTCAAAAAGGCAACCATACTCCTCTTGTTTTGGCACTACTTGGGGTGAAACTCGTACAAAGGGCCGCCAATGGCCAAAATATAATTTATAACTATTAAATCTATCATTTGTTCGGAAAAAACTCGAATTTGCTCGGAGAAGACTCGGTGATGACACGGGGGCGATTCCGAGATAGTTTTAGAGAGTTTTGCATGTGTCTTTGGACATATGTGGCATCAATTGGTCTCAAATGTGATTGATATGCCCAAGTCACACCGCTAGGAAGCCCCACAAACAATTTCAGCCAATTTGGAGTCGGAGCTTCGCTTGTTGTTTCGAGCACCATAATGTATTTGCACCAATTCTTTATTCATTTAATGTCAATACAAAACTAACTTGTCGTACTTTGGTTGAAGTTTCTCTTTTAATATTATTTATTTTACTTCTTAACGGACACTTTGCTATAGAAATCTCAATAAAAAAATACAAGAATCTAGAAGAAAAAACAATAACACAAACACAAAATTCAAAAAGGCAACCATAGTCCTCTTGCAGTATTCAACCACTTTTTCTTTGGTTGTGGCACTACTTGCGGTGAAGCTCGTACAAATGGCCGCCAATGGCCAAAATATGATTTCTAAGTATTAAATCTATCATTTGCTGAAAAAAAAACTCGAGTTTGCTCGGAGAAAGCTCGGTGATGACACGGGGGCGATTCCGAGCTAGTTTTAGAGAGTTTTGCATGTGTCTTTGGACTTATGTGGCATCAAATGGTCTCAAATGTGATTGATATGCCCAAGTCACACCGTTAGGAAGCCCCACAAAGAATTTCAGCCAATTTGGAGTCGGAGCTTCGCTTGGTGTTCCGAGCACCATAATGTATTTGCACCAATTCTTTATTCATTTAATGTCAATACAAAACTAACTTGTCGTACTTGGGTTCAAGGGTCTCATTAAATATTATTTACCCAACTTCTTAACGGACACTTTGTTATAGAAATCTCAACAAAAAATACAAGAATCTAGAAGAAAAACAATAACACAAACACAAAATTCAAAAAGGCAACCATAGTCCTCTTGCAGTATTCAACCACTTTTTCTTTGGTTTTGGCACTACTTGCGGTGAAGCTCGTACAAATGGCCGCCAATGGCCAAAATATGATTTCGATGTATTAAATCTATCATTTGCTCAAAAAAAACTCGAGTTTGCGCGGAGAAAACTCGCTGATGACACGGAGGCGATTCCGGGATAGTTTTAGAAAGTTTTGCGTGTGTCTTTGGACATATATGGCATCAAATTGTCTCAAATGTGATTGATATGACCAAGAAACACCGTTAGGAAGCGCCACAAAGAATTTGAGCCAATACCGAGTCGGTGCTTCTCTGGGTGTTTCGAGCACCATAGTGTCTTTGCAGCAATTCTTTTATCATTCAATATCAATACAAAACTAACTCGTCGTACTTTGGTTGAAGGGTTTCTTTTAATATTATTTACTTTATTTCTTAACGGACACTCTGCTATAGAAAGGTCAATAAGAAAATACAAGAATCTAGAAGAAAAAACAATTACACAAACACAAAATTAAAAAACGTCACCATAGTCCTCTTGAGTTATTCATCCACCGTTTGTTCGGTTTTGGCACTACTTTGGGTGAAACTCGTACAAAGGGCCGCCAATGGCCAAAATATGATTTCAAACTATTAAACCTATCATTCGCTCAAGAAAAACTCGAGTTTGCTAGGAGAAGACTCGCTGATGACACGGAGGCGATTCTGGGCTAGTTTTAGAAAGTTTTGCGTGTGTCTTTGGACATACATGGCATCAAATTGTCTTAAATATGATTGAAATTCCCATGAAACACCGTTAAGAAGCCCCACATAAAATTTGAGCCAATTCCGAGTCGGTGATTCGCTGGGTGTTTCGAGCACCATTGTGTCTTTGCAACAATTCTTTAAGCATTCAATATCAATACAAAACTAACTCGTCGTACTTTGGTTGAAGGGTTTCTGTTAATATTATTTACATTATTTCTTAACGGACACTTTGCTATAGAAAGCTCAATAAAAAAATACAAGAATCTCGAATAAAAAACAATTCAAAAAGGCAACCATACTCCTCTTGTTTTGGCACTACTTTGGGTGAAACTCGTACAAAGGGCCGCCAATGGCCAAAATTTAATTTATAACTATTAAATCTATCATTTGCTCGGAAAAAACTCGAATTTGCTCGGAGAAGACTCGGTGATGACACGGGGGCGATTCCGAGATAGTTTTAGAGAGTTTTGCATGTGTCTTTGGACATATGTGGCATCAATTGGTCTCAAATGTGATTGATATGCCCAAGTCACACCGCTAGGAAGCCCCACAAAGAATTTCAGCCAATTTGGAGTCGGAGCTTCGCTTGGTGTTTCGAGCACCACAATGCATTTGCACCAATTCTTTATTCATTTAATGTCAATACAAAACTAACTTGTCGTACTTTGGTTGAAGTTTCTCTTTTAATATTATTTATTTTACTTCTTAACGGACACTTTGCTATAGAAATCTCAATAAAAAATACAAGAATCTAGAAGAAAAAACAATAACACAAACACAAAATTCAAAAAGGCAACCATAGTCCTCTTGCAGTATTCAACCACTTTTTCTTTGGTTGTGGCACTACTTGCGGTGAAGCTCGTACAAATGGCCGCTAATGGGAAAAATATGATTTCTAAGTATTAAATCTATCATTTGCTGAAAAAAAAACTCGAGTTTGCTCGGAGAAAGCTCGGTGATGACACGGGGGCGATTCCGAGCTAGTTTTAGAGAGTTTTGCATGTGTCTTTGGACTTATGTGGCATCAAATGGTCTCAAATGTGATTGATATGCCCAAGTCACACCGTTAGGAAGCCCCACAAAGAATTTCAGCCAATTTGGAGTCGGAGCTTCGCTTGGTGTTTCGAGCACCATAATGTATTTGCACCAATTCTTTATTCATTTAATGTCAATAGAAAACTAACTTGTCGTACTTGGGTTCAAGGGTCTCATTAAATATTATTTACCCAACTTCTTAACGGACACTTTGTTATAGAAATCTCAACAAAAAAATACAAGAATCTAGAAGAAAAACAAAAACACAAACACAAAATTCAAAAAGGCAACCATAGTCCTCTTGCAGTATTCAACCACTTTTTCTTTGGTTTTGGCACTACTTTCGGTGAAGCTCGTACAAATGGCCGCCAATGGCCAAAATATGATTTCGAAGTATTAAATCTATCATTTGCTCAAAAAAAACTCGAGTTTGCTCGAAGAAAACTCGCTGATGACACGGAGGCGATTCCGGGATAGTTTTAGAAAGTTTTGCGTGTGTCTTTGGACATATATGGCATCAAATTGTCTCAAATGTGATTGATATGACCAAGTAACACCGTTAGGAAGCGCCACAAAGAATTTGAGCCAATACCGAGTCGGTGCTTCGCTGGGTGTTTCGAACACCATAGTGTCTTTGCAGCAATTCTTTTATCATTCAATATCAATACAAAACTAACTCGTCGTACTTTGGTTGAAGGGTTTCTTTTAATATTATTTACTTTATTTCTTAACGGACACTCTGCTATAGAAAGGTCAATAAGAAAATACAAGAATCTAGAAGAAAAAACAATTACACAAACACAAAATTAAAAAACGTCACCATAGTCCTCTTGAGTTATTCATCCACCGTTTGTTCGGTTTTGGCACTACTTGGGGTGAAACTCGTACAAAGGGCCGCCAATGGCCAAAATATGATTTCAAACTATTAAACCTATCATTCGCTCAAGAAAAACTCGAGTTTGCTCGGAGAAGACTCGCTGATGACACGGAGACGATTCCGGGCTAGTTTTAGAAAGGTTTACGTGTGTCTTTGGACATACATGGCATCAAATTGTCTTAAATATGATTGAAATTCCCATGAAACACCGTTAAGAAGCCCCACATAAAATTTGAGCCAATTCCGAGTCGGTGATTCGCTGGGTGTTTCGAGCACCATTGTGTCTTTGCAACAATTCTTTAATCATTCAATATCAATACAAAACTAACTCGTCGTACTTTGGTTGAAGGGTTTCTGTTAATATTATTTACATTATTTCTTAACGGACACTTTGCTATAGAAAGCTCAATAAAAAAATACAAGAATCTCGAAGAAAAAACAATTCAAAAAGGCAACCATACTCCTCTTGTTTTGGCACTACTTGGGGTGAAACTCGTACAAAGGGCCGCCAATGGCCAAAATATAATTTATAACTATTAAATCTATCATTTGTTCGGAAAAAACTCGAATTTGCTCGGAGAAGACTCGGTGATGACACGGGGGCGATTCCGAGATAGTTTTAGAGAGTTTTGCATGTGTCTTTGGACATATGTGGCATCAATTGGTCTCAAATGTGATTGATATGCCCAAGTCACACCGCTAGGAAGCCCCACAAAGAATTTCAGCCAATTTGGAGTCGGAGCTTCGCTTGGTGTTTCGAGCACCATAATGTATTTGCACCAATTCTTTATTCATTTAATGTCAATACAAAACTAACTTGTCGTACTTTGGTTGAAATTTCTCTTTTAATATTATTTATTTTACTTCTTAACGGACACTTTGCTATAGAAATCTCAATAAAAAATACAAGAATCTAGAAGAAAAAACAATAACACAAACACAAAATTCAAAAAGGCAACCATAGTCCTCTTGCAGTATTGAACCACTTTTTCTTTGGTTGTGGCACTACTTGCGGTGAATCTCGTACAAATGGCCGCCAATGGCCAAAATATGATTTCTAAGTATTAAATCTATCATTTGCTGAAAAAAAAACTCGAGTTTGCTCGGAGAAAGCTCGGTGATGACACGGGGGGCGATTCCGAGCTAGTTTTAGAGAGTTTTGCATGTGTCTTTGGACTTATGTGGCATCAAATGGTCTCAAATGTGATTGATATGCCCAAGTCACACCGTTAGGTATCCCCACAAAGAATTTCAGCCAATTTGGAGTCGGAGCTTCGCTTGGTGTTTCGAGCACCATATTGTATTTGCACCAATTCTTTATTCATTTAATGTCAATACAAAACTAACTTGTCGTACTTGGGTTCAAGGGTTTCTTTTAATATTATTTACTTTATTTCTTAACGGACACTTTGCTATTCAAACCTCAATAAAAAAATACAAGAATCTAGAAGAAAAAACAATTACACAAACACAAAATTCAAAAAGGCAACCATAGTCCTCTTGAGTTATTCATCCACCTTTTCTTCGGTTTTGCACTACTTGGGGTGGAACTCGTACAAAGGGCCGCCAATGGCCAAAATATAATTTATAACTATTAAATCTATCATTTGTTCGAAAAAAACTCGAGCTTGCTCGGAGAAGAGTCGGTGATGGCACGAGGACGATTCCGAGCTAGTTTTAGAGAGTTTTGCATGTGTCTTTGGACATATGTGGCATCAATTGGTCTCAAATGTGATTGATATGCCCAAGTCACACCGCTAGGAAGCCCCACAAAGAATTTCAGCCAATTTGGAGTCGGAGCTTCGCTTGGTGTTTCGAGCACCATAATGTATTTGCACCAATTCTTTATTCATTTAATGTCAATACAAAACTAACTTGTCGTACTTTGGTTGAAATTTCTCTTTTAATATTATTTATTTTACTTCTTAACGGACACTTTGCTATAGAAATCTCAATAAAAAATACAAGAATCTAGAAGAAAAAACAATAACACAAACACAAAATTCAAAAAGGCAACCATAGTCCTCTTGCAGTATTCAACCAATTTTTCTTTGGTTTTGGCACTACTTGCGGTGAAACTCGTACAAATGGCCACCAATGGCCAAAATATGATTTCTAACTATTAAATCTATCATTTCCTCAAAAAAAACTCGAGTTTGCTCGAAGAAGACTCGCTGATGACACGGAGGCGATTCCGAGATCGTTTTAGGGAGTTTTGCGTGTGTCTTTGGACATATATGGCATCAAATTGTCTCAAATGTGATTGTTATGCCCAAGAAACACTGTTAGGAAGCCCCACAAAGAATTTGAGCTGATTCCGAGTCGGTGATTCGCTAGGTGTTTCGAGCACCATATTGTCTTTGCAACAATTCTTTAATCGTTCAATATCAATACAAAACTAACTCGTCGTACTTTGGTTGAAGGGTTTCTTTTAATATTATTTACTTTATTTCTTAACGGACACTTTGCTATTCAAACCTCAATAAAAAAATACAAGAATCTAGAAGAAAAAACAATTACACAAACACAAAATTCAAAAAGGCAACCATAGTCCTCTTGAGTTATTCATCCACCTTTTCTTCGGTTTTGCACTACTTGGGGTGGAACTCGTACAAAGGGCCGCCAATGGCCAAAATATAATTTATAACTATTAAATCTATCATTTGTTCGAAAAAAACTCGAGCTTGCTCGGAGAAGAGTCGGTGATGGCACGAGGACGATTCCGAGCTAGTTTTAGAGAGTTTTGCATGTGTCTTTGGACATATGTGGCATCAAATGGTCTCAAATGTGATCGATTTGCCCAAGTCACACCGTTAGGAAGCCCCACAAAGAATTTCAGCCAATTTGGAGTCGGAGCTTCGCTTGGTGTTTCATGGACCATAGTGTATTTGCACCAATTCTTTATTCATTTAATGTCAATACAAAACTAACTTGTCGTACTTTGGTTGAAGGGTCTCATTTAATATTATTTACCTAACTTCTTAACGGACACTTTGCAATAGATAGCTTAATAAAAAAATACAAGAATCTAGAAGAAAAAACAATAACACAAACACAAAATTCAAAAAGGCAACCATAGTCCTCTTGCCTTATTCATCAACCTTTTCTTCGGTTTTGCCACTTTTTTGGGTGAAGCTCGTTCAAAAGGCCGCCAATGGCCAAAATATAATTTCTAACTATTAACTCTACCATGTGCTCGGAAAAACTCGAGTTTGCTCGGAGAAGACTCGGTGATGACATCGGGGCGATTTCGAGCTAGTTTTAGAGAGTTTTGGATGTATCTTGGACATATGTGGCATCAAATTGTCTAAAATGTGATTGATATGCCCAAGACACACCATTAGGAAGCCCCATAAAAAATTTGAGCCAATTCCGAATCGGTGCTTCGCTGGGTATTTCGAGCACCATAGTGTATTTGCACCAATTCTTTATTCATTCAATATCAATACAAAACTAACTTGTCGTACTTTGGTTGAAGGGTCTCTTTTAATATTATTTATTTTACTTCTTAACGGACACTTTGCTATAGAAATCTCAATAAAAAAATTGTAACAACCCTAAATTTTCGCTATCTTTAAATACAAAAATAATGGATTGTTATGCCGCCATTGACTACCAAGTCAACGGCAAGGCTAATTTAAAACAAACTTGATAAACAAGAAGAACAAATGACAGCGGAAGACTTCTAGCTGAATCTACAAATCGGAAATTAAACCAAAAGATAAACTACAAATCGTCCCGAATGCAAATATATGACGACTCATCAAAGTGTCGAACATGTAATGACACTTCAACCATACAATGCATCTCAATCTTCAAACCTGTCAACTGCGCCACCAAAAGGATGACACAGGCCCCAGAATAGGGTAGGGACACAACCCAAAACAAAGAACGTCAGCACTGGCTGAGTAAGAAAAGAGAGAGCAACAAAAGAAGGTAAGATACGCGCCTTAAAATGGCGCGTAGCTACAAATAACTGAGCAAAATACGCCAAGCGACGAATACAACGAAACACTGGACACGACTCGTGCACGAACTTCTCGTGCACGACTCGTGCTTAGTTCAGAAACTCATAGAGCAAAGGCAACAGTGGACACGACTCATGTGTCGGATTACACGAGTCGTGCAAAGGTCAGCCCGGGGCTGCCTAAAACGTAATTCGATTAGTCTTTCTTTCAATTCTTTTGTCAATAATATACGTTATTGAAGGGCCTCCGTGAGGTCCCTAAAGACAAGCCAAGGGTCCTACCCCAAGACTACCACATCTAGAGTTACATAGTAATGCAACCTAATGACTCGAGTGTGCACACCCCTCACTAGAGGGCCGGTAGGACGAAACCACCCCTAGGAGGAAGTCTATTAGGGGGTTCGGTAGCTGATCTCCGACCCACAATACAACCTTGATCAGAGGTTCAAACAAAAGCCACATCCTCGTGATGTGGTGACGGCTCCTATGTCCGTCCCTCTAGATGGGTTTCATTTATCATTTCGTTCTTTCGATATACTTTCGGTTTGTCATTTAAGTACATTATTTGTGCTTGCGCTTTTCGATTTATAAACGGCCGTAGCCGGAACAATAATATAGAATCAACAACAAGGGGTGGCATGGCCACATAAGATAGTATACATATGTACAAGTATGAATCTCAAGAATTATGTGCGAACAACAATGAGTAGCTAGGCAATAAGAGATGAACGAATGCCAAGGATCATGAGTTTGAACAATTCAAACATGCTCAACTTTAGAGGGTCAACGTTCTTACCTTAAACGCTAATCCATTTCTCCTTATTACTCTCACATCTTTTTTTTCCATAAACAATCATACCCTACTCCTTAAGCCATGAATCATAGTCTCCATCAAGCCTAATTACAAAGTACACAACCACAAATGACACTAATTGAGTAAGAACCCAAATCAGAGCAGTAGCAAAGAAATAGGCATAACTAACGTTTGAGAGATGTTTTGATTACCAAATTTGAGTACATCATAAAATATTATGTCAGAAACGTCTCTTCCAAATTTCGTCCACAAACTCCAAGCGGATCAACGGGAATCAATCTCACACTGAACCATAAACATGAATTAGGGTTTACCCACGAATTCGCATATAACTTTTGATACACAAATCTAAGTCTTACCAATTTTTGATATGTTGTCAAAATTAGAGTCAGGAACATCTCCATAAAATATCGTCCTAAAATACATTAGGTATCAACAGTAATCATCAAAATACCGAGTGACGGAACAGTTCTCGGGTAGATAGACACAGCTCCACTAAAATACCTACATAGAGAGCATCCGATGGAATCTTGGCATGATCTACATGTTCCTGGATTCGTATCGAAATCACGGTTCCAATGCCACCAACCATGTACTAATCAGAGATTGTATGTGAGAGTTGTGTTTGTTTGAAGTTGATGCAGTAGTGCTGAGCACTTATGCGGGTGGAGGCTACGAAAAGGAGAGAGAGGGAGAGGAGTGAGGCCAAACTATTATGAAAAGGAAGCAAGGGTTTTCTTTATTTTACATAAATGGGTATGTGGGTAGACTCGGGTTTGGGTTTAGCTAGTTAGGTGAGATGCGTGATCCACAAACCCGATCCAAATCCCCATGACTAATGAATCCACTTGTGTAATTCTATAATTAGAAATCCCATAATAATTCAATCGAATTCTAATAAAACCTTAATATAATCCTCAATTACATTATAAAACGTAACACCCTTAATTATTTAAGTTCCCAAAAATACGGGGTGTTACAAAAATACAAGAATGTAGAAGAAAAAACAATAACACAAACACAACATTCAAAAAGGCAACCATAGTCCTCTTGCAGTATTCAACCACTTTTTCTTTGGTTTTGGCACTACTTGCGGTGAAGCTCGTACAAATGACCGCCAATGGCCAAAATATGATTTCTAACTATTAAATATATCATTTGCTCAAAAAGAACTCGAGTTTGCTCGTAGAAGACTCGCTGATGACACGGAGGCGATTCCGAGATAGTTTTAGGGAGTTTTGCGTGTGTCTTTGGACATATATGGCATCAAATTGTCTCAAATGTGATTGATATGCCCAAGAAACACCGTTAGGAAGCCCCACAAAGAATTTGAGCTGATTCAGAGTCGGTGATTCGCTGGGTGCTTCGAGCACCATTGTGTCTTTGCAACAATTCTTTAATCGTTCAATATCAATACAAAACTAACTCGTCCTACTTTGGTTGAAGGGTTTGTTTTAATATTATTTACTTTATTTCTTAACGGACACTTTGCTATTCAAAGCTCAATAAAAAAAATACAAGAATCTAGAAGAAAAAACAATTACACAAACACAAAATTAAAAAAGGCAACCATAGTCCTCTTGAGTTATTCATCCACCTTTTCTTCGGTTTTTGTACTACTTGGGGTGGAACTCGTACAAAGGGCCGCCAATGGTTAAAATATAATTTATAACTCTTCAATCTATCATTTGTTCGGAAAAAACTCGAGTTTGTTCGGAGAAGACTCGGTGATGACACGGAGGCGATTCCGAGCTAGTTTTAGAGAGTTTTGCATTTGTCTTTGGACATACGTGGCATCAAATGGTCTCAAATGTGATTGATATGCCCAAGTCACGCCGTTAGGAAGCCCCACAAAGAATTTCAGCCAATTTGGAGTCGGAGCTTCGTTTGGTGTTTCGACAACCATAGTGTATTTGCACTGATTCTTTATTCATTTAATGTCAATACAAAACTAACTTGTCGTACTTTGGTTGAAGGGTCTCATTTAATATTATTTACCTAACTTCTTAACGGACACTTTCTATAGAAAGCTCAATAAAAAATACAAGAATCTAGAAGAAAAAACAAAAACACAAACACAAAATTCAAAAAGGCAACCATAGTCCTCTTGCCTTATTCATCAACATTTTCTTCGGTTTTGCCACTTCATGGGGTGAAGCTCGTTCAAAGGGCAGCCAATGGCCAAAATATAATTTCTAACTATTTACTTTACCATTTGCTTGGAAAAAACTCGAGTTTGCTCGGAGAAGACTCGGTGATGACACGGGGGCGATTCCGAGTTAGTTTTAGAGAGTTTTGGATGTATCTTTGGACATATGTGGCATCAAATTGTCTAAAATGTGATTGATATGCCCAAGAAACACCGTTAGGAAGCCCCACAAAAAATTTGAGCCAATTTCGAATTGGTGCTTCGTTGGGTATTTCGAGCACCATAGTGTATTTGCACCAATTCTTTATTCATTCAATATCAATACAAAACTAACTTGTCGTACTTTAGTTGAAGGGTCTCTTTTAATATTATTTATTTTACTTCTTTATGGACACTTTGCTATATAAATCTCAATGAAAAATACAAGAATCTAGAAGAAAAAAACAATAACAAACACAAAATTCAAAAAGGCAACCATAGTCCTCTTGCAGTATTCAACCACTTTTTCTTTGGTTTTGGCACTACTTGCGGTGAAACTTGTACAAATGGCCGCCTATGGCCAAAATATGATATCTAACTATTAAATATATCATTTGCTCAAAAAAAACTCGAGTTTGCTCGGAGAAGACTCGGTGATGACACGGAGGCGATTCCGAGATAGTTTTAGGGAGTTTTGCGTGTGTCTTTGGACATATATGGCATCAAATTGTCTCAAATATGATTGATATGCCCAAGAAACACCGTTAGGAAGCCCCACAAAGAATTTGAGCTGATTCCGAGTCGGTGATTCGCTGGGTGCTTCGAGCACCATTGTGTCTTTGCAACAATTCTTTAATCGTTCAATATCAATACAAAACTAACTCATCCTACTTTGGTTGAAGGGTTTCTTTTAATATTATTTACTTTATTTCTTAACGGACACTTTGCTATTCAAAGCTCAATAAAAAAATACAAGAATCTAGAAGAAAAAACAATTACACAAACACAAAATTAAAAAAGGCAACCATAGTCCTCTTGAGTTATTCATCCACCTTTTCTTCGGTTTTTGCACTACTTGGGGTGGAACTCGTACAAAGGGCCGCAAATGGCCAAAATATAATTTATAACCATTAAATCTATCATTTGTTCGGAAAAAACTCGAGTTTGCTCGGAGAAGACTCGGTGATGACACGGAGGCGATTCCGAGCTAGTTTTAGAGAGTTTTGAATGTGTCTTTGGACATATGTGGCATCAAATGATCTCAAATGTGATTGATATGCCTAAGTCACACCGTTAGGCAGCCCCACAAAGAATTTCAGCCAATTTGGAGTCGGAGCTTCACTTGGTGTTTCGAGAACCATAGTGTCTTTGCAACAATTCTTTAATCATTCAATATCAATACAAAACTAACTCGTCGTACTTTGGTTGAAGGGTTTCTTTTGATATTATTTACTTGATTTCTTAACGGACACTTTCCTATAGAAAGCTCAATAAAAAAATACAAGAATCTAGAAGCAAAAAAAAATTACACAAACATAAAATTCAAAAAGGCAACCATAGTCCTCTTGAGTTATTCATCCAACTTTTCTTCGGTTTTGGCAATACTTTGGGTGAAGCTCGTTCAAAGGGCCGCCAGTGGCCAAAATATAATTTCTATCTATTTACTTTACCATTTGTTCGGAAAAAACTCGAGTTTGCTCGGAGAAGAATCGTTGATGACACGGGGGCGATTCCGAGCTAGTTTTAGAGGGTTTTGGATGTATCTTTGGACATATGTGGCATCAAATTGTCTAAAATGTGATTGATATGCCCAAAACACACCGTTAGGAAGCCCCACAAAGAATTTGGCCAATTCCGAATCGGTGCTTCGCTGGGTATTTGGAGCACCATAGTGTATTTGCACCAATTCTTTATTCATTCAATACCAATGCAAAACTAACTTGTCGTTCTTTGGTTGAAGGGTCACTTTTATTATTATTTCTTTTACTTCTTAACGGACACTTTGCTATAGAAATCTCAATAAAAAATATAAGAATCTAGAAGAAAAAACAATAACACAAACACAAAATTCAAAAAGGCAACCATAATCCTCTTCCAGTATTCAACCACTTTTTCTTTGGTTTTGGCACTACTTGCGGTGAAGCTCGTACAAATGGCCGCCAATGGCCAAAATATGATTTCTAACTATTAAAGAGATATCATTTGCTCAAAAAAAAACTCGAGTTTGCTCGGAGAAGACTCGCTGATGACACGTAGGCTATTCCGACATAGTTTTAGGGAGTTTTGCGTGTGTCTTTGGACATATATGGCATCAAATTGTCTCAAATGTGATTGATATCCCCAAGAAACACAGTTAGGAAGCCCCACAAAGAATTTGAGCCAATTCTGAGTCGGTGCTTCACTGGGTGTTTCGAGCACCATAGTGTCTTTGCAACAATTCTTTAATCATTCAATATTAATACAAAACTAACTCGTCGTACTTTGGTTGAAGGGTTTCTTTTACTATTAATTACTTTATGTCTTAACGGACACTCTGCTATAGAAAGGTCAATAAAAAAAATACAAGAATCTAGAAGAAAAAACAATTATACAAACACAAAATTAAAAAAGGCAACCATAGTCCTCTTGAGTTATTCATCCACCTTTTGTTCGGTTTTGGCACTACTTGGGGTGAAACTCGTACAAAGGGCCGCCAATGGCCAAAATATAATTTATAACTATTAATTCTATCATTTGTTCGGAAAAAACTCGAGTTTGCTCGGAGAAGACTCGGTGATGACTCAGGGGCAATTCCGAGCTAGTTTTAGAGAGTTTTGCATGTGTCTTTGGACATATGTTGTAACACCCCCAAATTTCCTTTCTTTTTTAAAAACATTTTATCGCGAACCAAAATACCAATTAAGGAAATTCGGAGGTGTCACTCCGCATTCAAGTCAAAGACCCGAATGCAAGGAGATTTCGAAAGCCAGAATATAAATGTCTAATGGTCTAAAATAATCTATTATAATCCAATAATTAAATTACAACAATCCAAAATCCGAAATATGAAATACGAAATGGTCTAAGTATTATTAATGGTCTATTGCTTAAAGTTAAACTTTATTTGATTAAACTAATATCTAGTGAGTCGTCGTCCCTGCAATGCATCAAACACTCTAAACCTGTTGTGGATTTAAAACACAAAAATCACAGTTGAAAAAGTCAGTGAAATTGAGTAAAGTAACACCTCAACATGTAGAAAACCAAAACCCTTACCTTAATTTTGAAAACGTTTTAATTTTATTTTTGAAATCCACACTTAGCACGTTATCATATAAATTATCCATCGAGACAAATTACATCACCAAAATAGAAATATCATAGTAGCTCCAACAGGTGTATAATATTTCATTAATATAATCTAGTCCATTCTTTTATATCTTTAATGAGGAATCCATACCAAATTTATAAGTGGGATGAGCCGAATCTTTGCCAACTCATCCAAACCATACCATTATATACGTTGGTGAGCCGGTTCTTTGCCAACCCACCAAACCATACCATACAAGACTACTAGACCTTAAGTGTGTACACCCCCTATTAAGTATTGCTAACCCAATAGAATAGTACTAGAGCCAAACCCACTTAAAAACTGATGCGGTGAGGCAATAAAGTGGAGTCGATGTGACTCAAACCAATAAAGTGGAGTCGATGCGACTCAAACGATTAATTATCGTGTATCCTCATACTTTATTTATTTATTTTGTTTATAATATCGATCATTCACACAAGCTTACATTCCAACAATCATACAACCATTCATAATTCAGCCATATCAATATCAATTGCACACCCATTAATCATAATTCCAACAACATCTTTTGAATCATAAACCAGACAATATATTAATGCAATAATCCAATCCAATCAAATCAAAATATAAGAATCAAAGCAATAAATCGTTCGCCACCTAACATGATACTAGGTTTTCATCCAGCACACCAACCACTTAGCATATAATTTTGAAAGGTTTCTACAAGTTTAAGAAAGGTTGAGCATGCTAGCTTACCTTTTTAATGCACACAAGAACACGACAGCACAACGATCACTAGTATTCTTCGTCTACGAACTCGGGGGCTACAATATTACGATAAAAAATCCCAAATAAATACTAATTTCATCCAATCATTCATCTAATACTTATATTAATTATATTATATATGCAATGCCCATGACAATTTAAATCTAACCCAACAATTAACAATTAACCAACAGTTCTAATTCTAATTCAATAATTAGTTTCTAATACTGAAATAACACTCAATTTATTTTGAAAATTCCCAAAGACTTACAATTACTTTTAAAACAGAATCTAATTCATAAAACAAACTTTTAATTACTATAATTTATTTAGGATTTATTAATACAATTTATATTATGTTTTAATTATGAAAAACATGCTTTAAATTACATAAAATTATATAAAAACGAATTAAATCAATCTAAATCTGAAAATCAGATTATAATTCACTAAATCATCATAATTTCGAGTTATTGATCATTAAAATTAATTTGGGCTAATAAACTAATTAAGAAACAATTAACTAAATTTTCCCCCAAATTGCAATTCCTATAAACTTGAACAAAACCCCAATTAAATCTCAAACTAAATTCAAGAACCCTAATTAACATATTATAAACTTAATGAAGTCATAATTTACGAAACTAATTGAGCCTAATTCGAGCAATTAAACTAATTAACCCCAAATTCGTAATTAGTGAAAATCAACTCAAAACAATCATCAAAATCAATTCTTTATGCATAAAACTAACCAAAATCGATTACCCACTAACTACAACATCTATTAGAATCATTTAAACCCAATTTAAAGCCATAAAACGACTTGATAATCACGTTTTATTGAAGAACCGAAAACAGGGGAGAGAGAAGGACGTTACCCACGGCGCAAAACAGGAAGAAAGGAGGCTAGAGCGGTGGTCGGCTGGCGAGGGTAGCGACGGCGACGTCGGTCTGGGCAGGAGGAAAGGCAGGGGTGAGCTGGGTTCGGCGTGGAAAAATAGAGGAAAGGGGAAGGGGGTCGTGCGTGGAAAAACAGGGGAAGGGAAGGGGATTCTCTGTTTTTTTTAATGCTCGGATTTTCCTTTTTTTTCGTTTGTTTTTTTTTTCTTTTTTTTTTTTCTTTCGTTTTCTGTTCTTTCCTTTTTCTTTTTATTTTCTGATTCCTTTTTTTCTTTTTGTGTTGGGTTGGGGTGTGTTTGATGTTTGGGCCAATGTAGAGTTGGTTCGGGTTGATGTTGGTCCATTAGTTATGATTGACCCAATTTAGGAATAGAACCCAAATAGAAATTCCGATTTTAGAAACCATTTCCTAACTCATTTTGGAAAACGACTCATGAATAATATTTAAAACTCTTTTTTCATTTAGATAATCTAATTAAAAAACCTAAAATATTAATATAAAATACTTTAAAATTTCGGGATATTACATCCTTCCCCCCTTAAGAAAATGCTTCGTCCTCGAAGCGCAAAGTAACTTATATAACCAGACAACACATATCAACTCATATTATGCAAATGTATGAATGCAATGCATGCTTTAAAGTAAATGAACGGAGTTAGTATCACATTCTTCCCCCCTTAAAAGGGAGTTACGTCCTCGTAACTCTAGTTATACCTGATCAAAGAGGTGAGGGTATTTTTGTTTCATTTCATCCTCGGCTTCCCATGTAGCTTCTTCAGTTTGGTGGTTAGTCCACAACACTTTGACCAACTTGGTGACTTTGGTACGAGTATTCCTAGTTTTTGTGTCTAAGATTTTCACTGGATGTTCCTCATAGGTCAAAGATAGATCTAATTCGACTATTTCTAGTTCTAACACATGAGAAGGATGTAAAATGTATTTCTTGAGTTGTGACACATGGAAAACATTATGAACCCTATGAAGGTCTGAAGGAAGATCTAATCTATATGCCACCTTTCCAATTTTCTCTAAAATATCATAAGGACCAATGAACTTAGGACTTAGTTTCCCTTTCTGACCAAATCGCATAACCCCTTTTGTCGGTGAAACTTTCAAAAATGCTTTTTCTCCTATTTCGAATTCAATTGGTCGCCGTTTCTGATCTGCATATGAGTTCTGACGATCTTGAGCTGATTTCATTCTTTCTTGTATCAAACGAACTTGATTCATTGTATCTTCTATCATCTCTAGCCCTAGAACCACTGTCTCACTTATGTCGCTCCAACACAAGGGTGTCCTACATTTTCTACCATAAAGTGCTTCATATGGTGCCATCCCTATACCCGCATGGTAGCTATTATTGTAGGAGAATTCAATTAATGGCAATCTATCAATCCACGATCCTTGGTAATCCATCGCACATGCTCTCAACATATCCTCTAGTGTCTGAATCGTGCGCTCAGTCTGACCATCTGTAGCTGGGTGAAAAGCAGTGCTGAAGTTCAATTTAGTTCCCAAAGCTTTCTGAAATTCTTTCAAAAAATGAGCCAAGTAGTTAGGATCTCTATCAGACACAATCATACTAGGTACGCCATGATATCTCACAACATTGTTGATATAAGCATGCGCCCTTTGTTCCATGTTCCAGGTGTCTTTCATAGGGATAAATCGAGCAGTCTTAGTCAGTCTATCTACAACCACCCAAATTTGATTCATACCATTCTTTGTAACTGGCAATGCTGTCACGAAATCCATGGATATTGAATCCCATTTCCAAGTAGGCACATCTAATGGTTGTACTAGTCCTTCCATTCTTTTGTGTTCGAATTTTACAATCTGACAAGTAAGACACATAGAAACAAATTCTGCAACCACATTCTTCATCCTTGGCCACCAAAAGAACTTCTTTAAATCCTTATACAACTTATCACCCCAGGGTGAACTGAGTATTGGAGTATTATGTGCCTCAGTCATCAATCTCTCTTTCACATCACTACATCTCTGAGGTACACACCATCTACCTTTGAATCTAATACTACCATCACCAAAAATATGGAACTCATTAGTCAAACCACTCTCGATCTTCTTTCTGATTCTCTCCAACTTGACATCACCAGGTTGTCCTTGACGAATCTCATAAAACATATCCGAAGTGGCAGTCATACTAAACAAATGATTATCCAAAACCCCATGTTCTACCACCTCTAGATTCATCTTCTGAAACTCCATGCACAACTCATTAGGAACTACCCACATAGAGTTCAAGGTATGACTCGATTTCCTACTCAAAGCATCAGCAGCAATATTAGCCTTCCCTTCATGATACTGTATCTCCAAGTCGTAATCCTTAACTAGTTCTAGCCATCTCCTTTGTCTCATGTTTAGTTCTTTCTGTGTGAAGATATACTTAAGGCTTTTGTGGTCAGTGAAGATCTTACAAGTCGTGCCATATAAGTAATGTCTTCATATTTTCAACGCAAACACAACATCAGCTAATTCCAAGTCATGGGTGGGATAGTTTTCCTCATGAGGTTGTAGTTGTCTAGACGCATAAGCAATAACTTTCCCATTCTGCATCAACACACAACTCAAACCCTTTTTCGATGCATCACTATACACCTCAAATCGCTCAGATTCTGACGGTAAGGTCAAGACAGGTGTCGTAGTCAACAACTCTTTCAGTTTCTGAAATGCTTCCTCACAATGGTCATCCCACTCATACTTTGTAGTCTTCTTCATTAAATTAGTCAAGGGTCTAGCAATGGTCGAGAAATCCTACACAAACTTCCTATAGTAGCCAGCCAAACCTAAGAAACTCCTAATATCAGTAACTGTCTTAGGTGTAGGCCAATCTTTCACAGCTTCAATCTTTCCTGGATCAACATAAATTCCTTGACTACTAATGACATGTCCCAAGAAGGCTACCATATTAATCCAAAACTCACACTTAGACAGTTTCGCATATAATTTGTGATCCCTCAAAGTTTGTAAAACTAGTCTAAGATGTTTCTCATGTTCTTCCTTACCCTTCGAATATACCAAAATGTCATCAATGAAAACTACGACAACACGATCAAGGTAAGTTCTGAATATCCTATTCATCACATCCATGAATACAGCAGGAGCATTAGTCAATCCAAATGGCATAACCGTGAACTCATAATGACCATAACGTGTCTTAAAAGCAGTTTTAGGGATATCTTGTTCAGCGATCCTAAGTTGATAGTACCCAGATCGCAAGTCAATCTTAGAAAAAGTGTCAGCACCTCTTAACAGGTCAACCAAATCATCTATTCTCGGCAACGGATACTTGTTCTTAATGGTCACGTTATTCAGCTCTCGATAATCAATACATATGTGGCATCAAATGGTGTCAAATGTGATTGATATGCCCAAGTCACACCGTTAGGAAGCCCCACAAAAAATTTGAGCCAATTCCGAGTCGGAGCTTCGCTGGGTGTTTCGAGCACCATAGTGTCTTTGCATCAATTCTTTAAATATTCAATATCAATACAAAACTAACTCGTCGTACTTTGGTTGAAAGGTTTCTTTTAATATAATTTACTTTATTTCTTAACGGACGCTTTGCTATAAAAAGCTCAATAAAAAAAAATACAAGAATTTAGAAGAAAAAGCAATAACACAAACACAAAATTCAAAAGGCAACCATAGTCCTCTTGCATTATTCATCCACCTTTTCTTCAGTTTTGCCACTTCTTGGGGTGAAGCTCGTTCAAAGGGCCGCCAATGGCCAAAATATGATTTCTAACTATTAACTCTATCATTTGCTCGGAAAAAACTCGAGTTTGCTCGGAGAAGACTCGGTGATGACACGGGGGCGATTCTGAGCTAGTTTTAGAGAGTTTTGCGTGTGTCTTTGGACATATGTGGCATCAAATGATCTCAAATGTGATTGATATGCCCAAGACACACCGTTAGGAAGCCCCACAAAGAATTTGAGCCAATTCTAAGTCAGTGCTTCGCTGGGTGATTCGAGCACCATAGTGTACTTGTAACAATTCTTTAATCATTCAATATCAATTCAAAACTAACTCGTCGTACTTTGGTTGAAGGGTTTCTTTTAATATTATTTACTTTATTTCTTAACGGACACTTTGCTATAGAAAGCTCAATAAAAAATACAACCTAGAAGAAAACACAATAGCACAAACAGAAAATTCAAAATGGCAACTATAGTCCTCTTGAGTTATTCATCCACCTTTTCTTCGGTTTTGGCACTACTTTGGGTGAAACTCGTAGAAAGGCCGCCGAGGCGATTTCGAGATAGTTATAGACAGTTTTGCGTATGTGTTTGGACATATATGGCATCAAATTGTCCCAAATGTGATTTATATGCCCAAGAAACACTGTTAGGAAGCCCCGCAAAGAATTTGAACCAATTCCGAGTCGGTGCTTCGCTGGGTGTTTCGAGCACCATAGTGTCTTTGCAACAATTCTTTAATCATTCAATATCAATACAAAACTAACTCGTCGTACTTTGGTTGAAGGGTTTTTTTTTATATTATTTACTTGATTTCTTAACGGACACTTTCCTAAAGAAAGCTCAATAAAAAAATACAAGACAAACACAAAATTCAAAAAGGCAACCATAGTCCTCTTGAGTTATTCATCCACCTTTTCTTCAGTTTTGGCAATACTTTGGGTGAAACTCGTACAAAGGGCAAGCTTATTTTCGAATTCTAATGACACTAAGATGATTGTGTGTGTTAGGATTGTCATATAAATAAATCAAATGTCATTTCTATCCACAATCATTGCGCGTTATTCATACATTCAAATCAAACTTGTGAAACGTACTGTGCACGCTTCTATTCTTATTTTAAGCTTGTTTTCGAATTCTAATGACACTTGGATGATTGTGAGTGTTAGGATTGTCATATACGTAAACCAAATGTCATTTTTAACCACACAGATTGCGTGTTATTCATACATTCAAATCAAATTTGTGAATCGAATTGTGCATGCTTCTATTCTTCTTTTAAGCTTGTTTTGAATTCTAATGACACTAAGATGATTGTGTGTGTTAGGATTGTCTTATAAGTAAGAAAAACAAATGTCATTTCTAAACACTCTCATTGCGTGTTATTCATATATTCACTTCAAACTTGTGAAATGCACTATGCATGCTTCTATTCTTCTTTTACGCTTATTTTCGAATTCTAATGACACTAAAATGATTGTGAGTGTTAGGATTGTCATATACCTAAACCAAATGTCATTTTAACCACACTAATTGTGTGTTACTCATACATTCAATTTAAAGTTGTGAAACGAACTGTAGGTGGTTTTATTCTTCTTTTAAGCTTATTTTCGAATTCTAAGCTTATTTTCGAATTGTAATAACTCTAAGATGATTTTGTGTGTTAGGATTGTCGCATAAGTAAACCAAATGTCATTTTTAACCACACTCATTGCGTGTTATTCATACGTTCAAATCATACTTGTGAAACGAACTGTGCATGCTTCTATTATTCTTTTAAGCTTATTTTCGAATTCTAATGACACTTAGATGATTGTGAGTGTTAGGATTGTCATATACGTAAACCAAATGTCATTTTTAACCACACTCATTGCATGTTATTCATACATTCAATTCAAACTTGTGAAATGAACGCTACATGCTTCTATTTTTCTATTAAGCTTATTTTCGAATTATAATAACACTAAGATGATTTTGTGTGTAAGGATTGTCATATAATTAAACCAAATGTCATGTCTAATACGGTCTTTGCGTGTTATTCATATATTCAATTCGAACTTGTGCAACGAACTCTGCATGCTTCTATTCTTCTTTTAAGCTTATTTTCGAATTCTAACAACTCTAAGATGATTGTGTGTATTAGGATTGTCGTATAAGTAAACCAAATGTCATTTCTAACCACACTCATTGCGTGTTATTCAAACATTCAAATCAAACTTTTGAAACGAACTGTGTATGCCTCTATTCTTCAAGCATATTTTCTAATTCTAGTGACACTTAGATGATTGTGAGTGTTAGGATTGTCATATACGTAAACCAAATGTCATTTTTAACCACACTCATTGCGTGTTATTCATACATTCAATTCAAACTTGTGAAACGAACTGTGCATGCTTCTATTCTTCTTTTAAGCTTATTTTCGAATTCTAATGACACTAAGATGATTGTGTGTGTTAGGATTGTCATATAAGTAAACCAAATGCTATTTCTAAACATGCACATTACGTGTGATTCATACACTCAATTCGAACTTGTGAAACGAATTGTGCATGCTTCTATTCGTCTTTTAAGTTTATTTTTGAATTATAATAACTCTACGATGATTGTGTGTATTAGGATTGTCGTATAAAAAAACCAAATGTCATTGCTAACCATACTCATTGCATGTTATTCATACATTGAAATCAAACTTGTGAAACGAACTGTGCATGCTTCTATTCTTCTTTTAAGCTTATTTTCAAATTCTAATGACACTTAGATGATTGTGAGTGTTAGGACTGTCATATACATAAAACAAATGTCATTTTTAACCACACTGATTGCATGTTATTCATACATTCAAATCAAACTTGTGAAACGAATTGTGCATGCTTATATTCTTCTTTTAAGCTTATTTTCGAATTCTAATGACACTAAGATGATTGTGTGTGTTAGTATTGTCGCATAAGTAAACCAAATGTCATTTTTAACTACACTCATTCCGTGTTATTCATACGTTCAAATCAAAATTGTGAAACGAACCGTGCATGCTTCTATTCTTCTTATAAGCTTATTTTCGAATTCTAATGACACTTAGATGATTGTGAGTGTTAGGATTGTCATATACATAACCCAAATGTCATTTTTAACCACACTCCTTGCGTGTTATTCATACATCTAATTCAAACTTGTGAAATAAACTGTTCATGCTTCTATTTTTCTATTAAGCTTATTTTCGAATTCTAATGACAGTAAGATGATTTTGTGTGTTAGGATTGTCATATAATTAAACCAAATGTCATGTCTATGTGCAACGAACTCGGCATGCTTCTATTCTTCTTTTTTGCTTATTTTCGAATTCTAACAACTCTAAGATGATTGTGTGTATTAGGATTGTCGTATAAGTAAACCAAATGTCATTTCTAACCACATTCATTGCGTGTTATTCAAACATTCAAATCAAACTTTTGAAACGAACGGTGCATGCTTCTATTCTTCTTTTAACCATATTTTCGAATTCTAGTGACACTTAGATGATTGTGAGTGTTAGGATTGTCATATACGTAAACCAAATATCATTTTTAACCACACTCATTGCGTGTTATTCATACATTCAATTAAAACTTGTGAAACGAACTGTGCATGCTTCTATTCTTCGTTTATGCTTATTTTCGAATTCTAATGACACTAAGATGATTGTGTGTGTTAGGATTGTCATATAAGTAAACCAAATTTCATTTCTAAACATGGTCATTACGTGTTATTTATACATTCAATTCGAACTTGTGAAACGAACTGTGCATGCTTCTATTCGTCTTTTAAGTTTATTTTCGAATTCTAATAACTCTACGATGATTGTGTGTATTAGGATTGTCGTATTAAAAAACCATATGTCATTGCTAAACATACTCATTGCGTGTTATTCATACATTGAAATCAAACTTGTGAAACTAACTATGCATGCTTCTATTCTTATTTTAAGTTTATTTTCGAATTCTAATGACACTTAGATGATTGTGAATGTTAGGATTGTTATATACATAAAACAAATGTCATTTTTAACCACACTCATAGTCTATCTATGTCTGTATCGTCGTATCGTATGAAGAAGTCTGTGTATATACGCGCCTGTAATTTAAAGTTTGTAAGTCAATAACATTGAGTCTGTAACATGAATACGTATACGTACTAAAATACGTATACTACTATTCAAACTTTTACTATTCATACGCCTCTAGAAGTTCAAGAAAAGACGCAGCCTCAAAAGTCAAAAGTTTTCGAATCTTATCAAGATGTCGGGACAGCTGGTTCCTTTCCGCAAAAGGCCAGACAGCTGTTGTTCCAGCAATTCAAAAGCAACGGTTCACATGCATCTGCAAATAACATTTCGACAACGCCAAAGCTCATCATCATCAAAAGCCTCTGCAAACTGCCTATTTAAGGAGACGTCTTCAGCATTCATTAGAATCAAGTTTTTACGAAGTATTTCCTTAGAAGCAGAGTTGCCTTAAGCAATCTAGCTCACAAAACTCAAAAACTCCATAATTATTATTTGTAATCTTCATATCAAAGATCAGTACTCAGTAAGTACTTATTCAAATTTTGTACTCTTTCATATATAAATCAAAAGGTTTTTATTCAAACCGATTTTCAAACCGATTTCTTCTTTAATCTGTTTTCATTCCGCACTCTGATTCCCCCCTGGGCTCCCGTCTTGGTATCAGAGCCATTAATTTGGTTCATCCACATAAGTGTGTGCATACCCTGTTTAGGTGTTGGTAAGGTGTTTGGTCAGCCTTGGAAGTCCGTTGGTAAGCCTGGTCATAGGTGTTCCCGGTAAGGTGGTCCCATCGTTCCCATTTGCATGGTGTCTGCATTCATAAGTGTGTCTTAAATCATTTTTATGGCAAACTGGTTTCGAAGGGCGTTCCAAGTTGGAACAAGTAAAGATATGTCAACAGTTCAAAGTAATGAAATTAGTGTTCCTGTTGATTTTTCAAACTGGGATATTCCTAAAGAAAATCCCACAGAAATTTACAAAATCGGTTCTTTTGATTTCAAAACCGCTTTTTCTGTTAGAACTCATGAAGAAACTCGGAGCATTCAATACACGACTGAAACGTTAAACTTGTTATCTCACACAAGCTTAAAGGAATATATTCAAAAGAAATATAGATTTATTCATTTTGGATTAGTACAAGTAGCAATCAAGCCCCTGGTTCACAAAGGGATTGATTTACCAATCTTTATGGCTCTTAGAGATAACCGTCTCAAACAATATAAAGATTCGCTACTTGCAGTAATTCAAACTAACGTTTGTAATGGTCCTGTTTATTTCAACTGTTTTCCAGATTTCTCGGTCGATCTTCATGACCCTTTAATTCAAGATTCCTTGATCCTTGATATTCATGTTCTAGACAATAAATTTAAAGAGTTATCAAGGAACTTCGCAATCGTCTTTAGAATTTATTTCAAGCTCATGTCCTCGACTGTCAATCCAAGGTTCATTCATGAACCATCCTCCAAAGAAGAAACAATCTTCTTAGAAGTCCATTCTAAGGATAACAAAACAAAGTCCTTAGTAACTACTGCCAAAGCTCTCCCCTGGAATAAAATCTCTATTCCAGAAGTTCTTCAAATCCCAAAAGAGTTACCTACTCCAAATATGGTCAAAAAAGATTTACATGAAATAGAAGAAGATGATCACAAGGTTCTCTTAAGATTCGACTCCTTTAGAGAATCATCTTCTACGTCTACTTCTTTTCATAGTATCCCCGCAAGAAAATCCTGTTCAAATATTCCCAGCTCAAATACCGAACATTCCAATTTATTTTACAAAGTCCACTTCAAATCCCCAATTCCGGAGTATGAAGCAACTTCATCTCCTCCTCAATCTCCAACCTTGTCAGATTTCAACTCCATCAAAACAATTACTTCAGAAAAGAAATTTGAAATAGATAAGGAGTTCCTTCGCAAAGATCTTCTTTCTGAAGAAAATCGTCACAACCGAAAATGGTTTTTCCAATTTCCAGAAGAGGTGAGAGATCAAATTCGAGAATATTGGTATACTGATATGAAAGAATTAGCAATTAATATTCCGCTTTTCACTTGGTTTTCCCTTCATTGTTCAAGAAATGGGATCCAGAATCCTTATGAACAATCTTTCATCCAAGTTCAAACACAACTCACACAAAAATGGAGTCTAAATGATGGTAGAACCGTCAATTCTACCCATCCTCCTCCCTCAGCTTTTACCTTTTCCATAGCTGGTTCTACGCTTGAAGCATCCCCTTTCAAATTAGGTAGAACTGAGCAACTCAAAGAGTCAGTAATTGTTGAAAACATCGTCAAAGTCTATCAACAAAACAACTACACCAATCAAATCCTCGAAACAATTGCAAACCAAACAAATCATATCTCCACTAAATTGGATTCCAAATCCTCTTTAGAAATGATAAAATCCAGCCAAATTCCAGAGTCAAGATTTCCAAAAGAAATAACCTCTCAACCACTCTTCAAACCTCAAAGTCTCCCTTATACAATTACAAAAAGAACTGATCAGATACTGGCTGAATCTTCATCTTCCAGACTCAGCAAAGATAGTACTGATCTTCTACACAAAATTTCCAAAAGTCTTGATAGTCTCTCTTCAAAACAAATACAAGTCATAAAGAAAAATGATTCTTATGACTCTGACTCTACTGAGTCTTCTGAGCCAAAACACGATATAGAAGCTATAGAACATCAATTCCAAGAATCCAATGATCTTAATAAAATTAGATCATCCTGGAGAAATTCCTCTACCAGAAATTATTATCCCAGACCTACTCCTCCTGATCTTCAATATGAAGAAAGGTCTAAATTCAAAGCTAAGGATTACAGCCCAGATTCTCTCCATGAATGGAATATAGATGGAAAATCTGAGTACGAAATCCTGAATACTCTACAAGAAATGGGTATGGCTGTAGCCGCCTACAAAACCCGGGTAAATGATGAGAAGGTAGCTTTCAATTTCCTTATCTCTGGCTTTACAGGCCAACTAAAATCCTGGTGGGATAATTCTCTTACCCTCCAAGAACAGTTATCCATCTACAATCATACGATGGAAATTGAAGATGACAACAGAAATACAGTCGAAATATCCGATTGCACGAGCCATCTCATTCTCACCATTGCTATGTATTTCGTGGGAAATCCACGAGAAGAACTCTCAGCTCAAAAAATCATCCTTACTAATCTGCGATGTCCTACTCTAAGTGACTATCGTTGGTACAAGGATACCTTCCTTACTTATGTTCTTAGAAGACCAGATTGTAATGAATCTTTCTGGAAAGAAAAATTCATTTCTGGACTTCCTAATCTTTTTGCTCAACGAATTTTTCGAAAAATCAAAGAAACTTGCGGTACTGATGATGTTCAGTATCGGGAAATTACTTATGGTCAGCTTTTCGCTTTTATCAAAAACCAGGGCCTCTCGCTCTGCGAAGAATTAAAACTTCAGATGAAATACAATAATGAGAAAAAGATGTCTAGAAGAGAACTTGGCTGCTTTTGCGAAGCTTTTGGTCTTGAAAAAATCCAAGCCCCCTCTTCCAACTACAGAAAACAAAACAAACGACTCAAAAAATTCCGTTCTAATCCTAAACCCTTTTCTCAAACTCCACCTTCATACTACAAAAGGCGTCATTCCCACAAAAGAAAGAAGTTTTCCAAAACCAATCCAAAAGAAATTATCTGCTATAAGTGTGGCAAGCCTGGTCATAAAGCAGATAAGTGTTTCACGAAGCAAAAGATCAAAGAGTTATTTCACGATGATTCTGCTCTTTGCAACAAGATCTCAAAACTTCTTCTTCAAACTTCATCCTCTTCTGAAGGTGAAGATATAGCCCAAATACAAAGTTCTTCTGATTCTGAAGTTTACAATTCAGAGTCTTCTTCTCCCATTCAAAGAATCAATGTTCTTACTGATAATAAGGATAGTAAGGAATTTCTCTTTGACTTAATAGACAAAGTGGAAAATCCTGAAATTAAGAAAGATGCCTTACAAAGGCTTAAATCCTTAATTATCAAGGAACGAACAATTCCAAACACTGAACCCTTCAGTATTTCTAAACTCCTCAGCAAATGTCCAGAAAATTCTATAAAAGGCAAGTCCTTTATAGATTTAACCTCCTCTCCTACAAAACAAATGCAGCAAGAGATCAATGCTTTGAAAGTCCAAGTTAATGAAATTCAAAATTATCTTCAAAGTCTTCAAATTAGAGATCTTGAAATACAAACAAGATTAACTAATTTAGAAGGCACATCTTCAATTCCTTTACCTAATGATTCTAACGAAGAAAAGGAAGCTGACGGTTTTCTTAAAAGCATAGAAAGTATAAGTTTTCAAAAATGGTATTCTATTGTTACCTTCCAAGTAGGAGATTTCCAGGCTAATCTCTTAGCATTAATAGATAGTGGCGCAGATCAAAACTGCATAAGAAAAGATATAGTACCACTCAAATTTTGTACAAAAACGAAAACTCAACTTTATGGTGCTAATGGTAGTCCATTAAATATTAATTTTAAAATTTCAAAAGCTAAAATCATAAATAATGATTATAGCTTCAAAAATACTTTTGTAGTAGTTGAAGATATCAAAGATGACCTGATTTTGGGAACTCCGTTCCTAACTCAAATTTATCCGTTCAGTGTAAATGATGACGGTTTACACACGGATGTTTTGGGAAGAAGAATATCCTTTAAATTCATAAGTCCTATGAAGCAAAGGGATATTACTCTTCTCCAATCTTCAACAGTTTTTCAAACTATAAATACTATTGAACAAAAGAAAAATTTAATAAGCCAACTTAAGGAAGAAGTTTCTTATACAAAGATTGAAGAAAAACTTCAAACCCCTGTTATACAGAAACAGATTTTTGATTCAGAAAAAAAATTCAAAACCAAAGTTTGTGCTGACATTCCCAATGCTTTTTGGGAAAGGAAGAAACATGTTGTAACTCTTCCTTATGTCAAAGATTTTTCTGAAAAATTTATTCCTACCAAAGCTCGTCCTATTCAAATGAACTCTGAAAACTTAGAAATTTGCAAAAAGGAAATTCAAACTCTTTTAGATAAGAAACTCATAAGGCCCTCCAAGTCACCTTGGAGTTGTGCAGCTTTTTATGTCATGAATAATGCTGAAAAAGAAAGAGGAGTACCTCGTTTGGTAATAAATTATAAACCTTTAAACAAGGTTTTACAATGGATTAGATATCCAATACCGAATAAACGAGATCTTCTCAAGCGTCTTTACAATGCAAAGGTATTTTCAAAATTCGACATGAAGTCAGGATTTTGGCAGATACAGGTCGCAGAGGACGACAGATATAAAACTGCTTTTACAGTCCCGTTTGGTCATTACGAATGGAACGTAATGCCCTTCGGTTTAAAAAATGCTCCTTCCGAATTTCAAAATATTATGAACGAAATTCTCAATCCTTTCTCTACATTTTCGATTGTTTATATTGATGATGTTTTGATTTTCTCTCAAAGTATTGAACAGCATTTCAAACATCTCCAAACATTTCTTTTTACCATAGAGAAAAATGGTTTGGTTGTCTCTGCCCCAAAAATGAAGCTTTTTCAAACTAAAATCAGATTTTTGGGACACGAAGTTTTCAAAGGAACGATCAAGCCTATAGCAAGAGCTATAGATTTTGCTGACCGCTTCCCCGATCAAATAAAGGATAAAACCCAACTTCAAAGGTTTTTAGGATGTCTAAATTATGTTTCAGACTTTTTCCCAAACCTTAGAAGCTTATGTAAACCTTTATTTCAGAGACTTAGGAAAAGTCCCCCTGCATGGTCTGATGTCCATACCAGTGTCGTCAAAAGTCTCAAAGAAAAGGTCAGATCTTTACCATGTCTCGTCATTCCTGATCCCAATGCATTCATGATAGTAGAAACTGATGCTTCTAATATAGGTTATGGAGGCATCCTTAAACAAAAATGCCAAAACATTGAGTGTCTAGTTAGATTTCATTCTGGAGTCTGGACCGGTCCTCAAACGAATTATTCAACCATCAAAAAAGAAATTTTGTCAATTGTTTTATGTATTTCAAAATTCCAGGATGATTTATACAACAAAAAATTTCTATTGCGAATCGATTGCAAATCTGCAAAGGAAGTTTTAGAAAAAGATGTTCAAAACATTGTTTCAAAACAGATTTTTGCAAGATGGCAGGCAATACTGTCAGTTTTTGACTTTGATATTGAATATATTAAAGGAGAACAAAATTCTCTTCCTGATTTCCTAACAAGAGAATTTTTGCCGAAACAAGATGTCAAACAAGGGGAAAGCCACCGCTAAGCATGGAGGATACCAATCCTCTGATGACTATGAAATGCACATTCAAGTCACCGAGCCTTCTACTTCAAAACCAGCCCTCTCAAACACCCAAGGTATTCAAATTAAAACTTCGAACCAATTCATACCTTTATCCTCAAATTTTCCTTCACTGCCTTATAGTCAAGCAGTCAAAAACCAGTCAAATATCCCAAAAGCCCAAAAACAACAACAACAAATTCAAAATAATACCTCATCGTATTACTTTGACAAACCAGCTATAGAATCATTGTGCCTCACAAATTTCAAACAATCACCTTCCATTCAAGAATTCAGGAAAAATACCTATAAAACCTTTCCTTCAAATCTTCATTGGTTTTCAGACAATGTCTCAAAAACCCAACGATTCTATGAATTTATTTTGGTTGATTCAGGATCTGCAGAAATCAAACATGACAGATCAACCAAAGGTGAAATCATCTACTCAAAGCTGATTATCAAAAGGGTTATTCATTCGGCTGAATGGGTTGAACCCCATGCTGAGAAAGAATTTTCAAAAAGATTCATCCCGCAAACTTATTCATATACTGATTACAAATTAGCATGGTCAAGAGCTCTTCTTCTCCGAGACTTTGATCATTCTTGGTTCATTACTTTCAGTTCAACATTCGACAAAAATGTCCCAATCTGATTGAATTTGTTTATATCCCACTGGAGTTTCTTTCCTGTAGATAAGAAGGTTTGAACGTTTTCAGGGGAACATAACTCGATCATGAATTTGTTCCACCATTTGATTTTGAATACCCTAACCAGAGATAATGGATAGGGAGCTGGAAGGACCTGTTGAAGTGAATAGCTCCAACAAAGGATCCAGGGTAGTTTGAATTCAGCATGGAATGAGAGTGGTTTTTGAAATAATTCGCCCTTGGTATTGGCGATGAATGTTTCGAAACCCTTCTGGCAAGAGTTGGGGTAAATGTCCTGGGTAGGACCAAAATAATACCACCAGTTGAAGAACCAGATTGGGACATTTTTGTCGAATGTTGAACTGAAAGTAATGAACCAAGAATGATCAAAGTCTCGGAGAAGAAGAGCTCTTGACCATGCTAATTTGTAATCAGTATATGAATAAGTTTGCGGGATGAATCTTTTTGAAAATTCTTTCTCAGCATGGGGTTCAACCCATTCAGCCGAATGCATTGGGATCAAACTTGTGAAACGAACTGTGCATGTTTCTATTATTCTTTTAAGCTTATTTTCGAATTTTAATGACACTAAGATGATTGTGTGTGTTAGTATGGTCGTATAAGTAAACCAAATGTCATTTTTATCCACACTCATTGCGTGTTATTCATACGTTCAAATCAAACTTGTGAAATAAACTGTGCATGCTTCTATTTTTCTATTAAGCTTATTTTCGAATTCTAATGACACTAAGATGATTTTGTGTGTTAGGATTGTCATATAAGTAAACCAAATGTCATGTCTAAATATGCTCTTTGCGTGTTATTCATAGATTCAATTCGAACTTGTGGAACGAACTATGCATGTTTCTATTTTTCTTTTATGTTTATTTTCGAATTCTAACAACTCTAAGATAATTGTGTGTATTAGGATTGTCGTATATTGTGTGTGTTACGATTGTTTTATAAGTAAACCAAATGTCATTTCTAACCACACTCGTTGCGTGTTATTCAAACATTCAAATCAAACTTTTGAAACGAATTTTGTATGCTTCTATTCTTCTTTTAACACTACAACAATTCCCTTGTTTTCGTGACGCTTTAAGTGCGACACTTAAGCAAAGCGTCGACCCTTCCTCTTCTAAATTTCACCAAATTGAAAGTGAAAATTCACCCCGCCTCCCAAAATCTCTAAAAAAGTTGAAAACAAAACGAAAGTAATTCCCTCCGCGTGCGTGGGGGAAAAACACAAAAAATACAGCAAACCTAACTTCTCGCTTCTTTCTCTCACCTGGCCTCTCATTACTGCAATCAACTGCTCCAAAAAATCCAAAGCACCGATTCTCCATTGATTCTTCTTCTCTAATTTCTCAAACTCTAGTACGGTTGTCTAAATCGATCAGGTATTCAACTCCACAACTTACCCACAATCAGATGAATCTCCATTTCGTTAATTATGGATATCTCACTCGCTAAAATTCTCAATTGATTCAGAATTAATGATTTGGTCGATGTTCTTCTCAAAAAAGCGATAGACGAAGTGGTAGAGATCGATTTCTCGGCAACAACATTTTCTTTCTGATCATTTGCTTAAGGTATATCATTTTCTGCTTTCTTATTATTTGGTAAATTTGGGATTTTGGATTTCTGGGTACTTATTTGATTTTAGTGTTCAATCACGTATTTTGGTTTTGATTCCTGTTAGAATCGTATATCTATTTTGGGCAGTTTGTATCCGAATGGCTGATATTCATCATTTAGCATCTTTTTTGTGTGATCTGCTTATCCATATTGCGTATTAAATCATACGATCACTTTGTTGCTCCTCGAAAATTTGTTGCCGTGACTAATGTTCCATTAAATAAGCAAATTATGATAAGATTTGTGGTTGTTTTTGTTTCTTGTGTTTGTTATCGTTCCATGAAGAAGTCACCTTAGTAGCACAAGCATAGGGGGTAGCTTATTATTTGAGTGGTCTTCAAAACTCAAAAGAAAAAAACAGAATTTTCTTCTAAACGTATGATAACAATGGTGAGAATGAGTTTTTTTTTGTGTGAATTTTCAATGGTTTAAATGCAAAATAGAAAGGCATGAACTTAACAAGTAAATAAGCAACTTTCTGTTAATTTTCAATAGGCTCAATGATTTAGATCATTCAATCTGCAAGTGAGTAAGGGGTTTCACAAAGGAGATAGTTTTGCACATAGCAAACGTGTTCTTTCCTCATTTAATATAAACTACTGTTTATAATGACAGAACATTCTTGCATTCCTAGATTGATTGTCATCCTAGGATCTTTTCTCATCGTTCAGATGGCCACTGGTCCCAAACATAAAGCAATTAAAACGAAACTATTGCGGTTAGTCCAAAATCGAACTTGATTGCATCCTCATTTGCACAACTTCTGCTTTGCAGTCCTCATAACTTTCTGCTCACGACTAGTCATGCAGCCCATGACATACTAAATTAAACTTACAGATCTTAGGTTTAATCTAAAAAACGAACAACTCAAAAATTCATCATGGTTTGTGAGATATGGGCCTCTGATTGACATCAGGTCAGTCCCCTGTTCTACAGGTCACGCATTCTGCCACCCCAACTTTAAGCCTTTCTAAAATCTACACCACAGCTTCAATGGAAGCGTAAAAGGTGTCGTTAGAAAGCTAGAAAGATTATCTTTCTAACCATATAACAACCATAGCCATAGGCCTTCTATATCAAACGATATGAAGCTCCAAAGTTAGATAATAGTTGCTAAAAAGTTCCTAAAACATACTCTTACTAGACAGATTTCACTAAATGATATTATATTTTGCCTTAATTCCAACTCTATGATTTAAAGTCCTTTAACTTTCCAAAACGACATGAAACCTTGGAAAGTAATGTCATTTGCTTGGTCAAAGAACTTTTGCAATCTGATTGTGCGAAGTTGAACTTATGCACTTGTTTCTGACATGCTTCCTATGAACATCTAAAACATTTAGTTGAATATTTGTATTCTGAAAAAGTACAGGTATGTGCTTGTTTTTTTAAAGTATTAAAAGAGGGTTGTGATCAAACATATTGATCAGTAATAACTTCATTTTATGAATGTGTTCATGCAGAAATTTGCTACAAAGGGACAAGAGGCCCACGAATCTCAAAATCATGTTCATATAACTGGGGTTACGAGCTATGCCAATATCCGTGCTTATTTTGTATAAATTCTGGATGTTCATCAATGTTTTGAATGTAGATTTGGTTGAAGATATATGCTGAATATAGTTTGTTCTTATCATCACTGAACTACAGGTGGACAAGAATAAAAGAGAGCCAAGTCACTTGGAGATTATCAAGTTCACTCATCAAAAGAAAGATGGGACCTTTGTGGAAGACACACTAACTGAAAGTTTATTGGTAAGAACATAGATAGATGGTTGTTCTGATTTTCTTGTCAATTTGTAGGTTATATACCTTTCATTTTTTGTTTCTTGTGTAGAGATTGATGTTGAAGCTAATGTCGACACATACTTTGCTATGAATCCTTCTGATATCAAGCCACGTGCAGAGATCGAAAATGAAGCTTTTAATAAACTATTGTATGGAGGTGAAGTGCCTAAGCTACCTGTGGGTTATTGATATGGTGTTAAACAAAGTGACGTATTTGGGGTCCGTAATGCCCTAAAGAGAGAGGGATCAAAAGCGGCGACAAAGACACTTTAGCCATGCAAAACATCAAAAAGATTGTGGTTGAGACTGAGAAAAATAAAGATTTGCAAACAAAGTATGATGAAAATAATTACTTGTTGAACAAACTTCTGGACCTGCTCAGTACCGGAAAATCATCTGCCGAGCATTTAGACCTCGCATTACAGTCTTACAAATGCGCAATCCCCAGGTGCTCTTTCATTCTGTCTTCTCATTCTAGCCTTTAATGATCCCGATACGTATCTCCTTTTATTCATGCTGCTCGGCTATTTATTAGTGTAGTTATTTAATTATTGCGAGATATGGTGTAAAAGAATTCTGGCTGTTAGCTTTGTCACTGGTTTAGTAAGCTGATTCTGGAGATATTTTTGTTGGCTTGTATTTGTGCCATGATATATATGTACCAGCTGTGGATGGCTAGGAATAAGTTTCGGAATGAGAGTATGCATTTAACGCCTGGAAATTCTGTTGGACACTATTGTTCTAGGACACGGAATGTAAAGTCCAGTGAGCTAGCTTGGAATCCCATCAAATTGCATATACCAGCCCATAAATGCACGCTACTACACTCTGCTTCTTGATTCGGTTGTTACAATCTGTGTTGTTCGGTTGTGATGTTTTTATTGCGTCTAAGACATGTTTTGGTTAACTCTTTGATTTGCAGGTTTCAGATTGTGGATATGGTGGTCACGCTGAATTCGACTCAAAGAAGCAATCATTTTTCGACGGTCAAGGTGATTAATGGGCTTCCTCATAAAGCGTGTGGCTGGTTGTCGCTTTGAATTGCTATATGCATTGTGGCCGGATATCGTGTGCACTAGTGATGCAGGTTCAAAAAGATATAAGCCATTCAAATTTGAAACCCAAGATTTGAGGAGAAATCTAATTGAAGACATTATGAAAAACCGGGTTTGCGCATTTATATTCGAGAGCCTCTGAGAGGGCTCAAATGAAGTCCAGTAATTTCGTGCCATACCTTTCTGGAAACCTAAGAGATTAAAATAAATCTTGGTTTTGGAATTAACAGTAAAAGACTTCTCAATCAATTGCAGTTTATTTTTGAAACCAGACTAACTGCAGGGATTCATCAGAAAGCTCAGATTACAGGTCTGAACTTTGAAGGCTTATACCTTTTTCTAAAGATCATCAAATTGGGTGAAATTTATGTCTAAATTGAAGTTCAAGAATCAATGTTTCCAATGGCATAAATTAGAGCTCTATCAAATAAGTTTTGATATGTCTTCCAGCCCTTTCCACACTGGTGCGTCTCTGTTTTCAGCAGCAAACTTTCTTGTGGTCGAGGGTTCGAATCTAGGGTATTACTGAGTTGGGGCACGTATTAATTATGGGAGGACAATTAGTGATATCATTTACTCAAGGGAAGTCTTCTTACAAGCAAATGCAAGCAGCTCAAATAAATGATAACCAAGGGGATGAGAAAACCCTCAAGGGAGGGTTTGCCTTCTATAATACTCAAATTGAGATACTTGATGCAGCAGCCTTCTATGACTTATCCTTTGTCCATGCTCCAGCAATTATATCAATTAAGCAGCTCAATAAAGTGAAGATAATAAAAATGAAAAGAAGAAGGAAGAAGCAGCCAGCACAGCTCCTTATTCTGACGGAAATCAGTCCCTAGGAGAACAAAGATTATTTTGTTTTCTTTATTATATTTCCATAGCTTATTTTAATAGTATATTTATTTTATTGTATCAGCTCCTAGGATAGTTTAAACTCTATAAATAGCGTCTTATTTCCTTTGTAAAAATCAGAGTATGTGATATGAAAAAACCCTTTGAGTGGATTCTCAAAAACACTTTGGTTTCAGTAAGCTTTGTTTGGGAAAACAGAGTTAGGTGTTCCAACTTAGCTTGTGTGTGAGTGGTGTCTCTGTATCTCTCATTCAATCTAAGAATCCTCCCTAGATTGTGAGCTTGAGTGGTGTTTCTGTATCTCTAGCTAACCATCTACCTATCCTTTATTTTCTGTACCAATAAAACACTAAAAACACAAAAACATTACTGCATTTCACTCAGAAATTTTGTCATGGGTTATTGTAGGATTCGTTTGTCATATATTGTAACCGAATCTGCATCAATTAGTGAACTTGACAATTGAATTAGAAAATTCTAAGCTTTATTAGTTTATTTGTATTACAATTAGCTTCATAGAAATGAAGTTTTTTGTTCACTAAAGCGTACTTGGATCAATTTCATTTCTATATTAAGATTTGCTTATCGATATTATTTTATAAAATTGAGCTTTGTACATTTATGCATATATAAAGGTAGAAAAGAGTCGGACTGGACAAAACTAATTTGATGATTATTGACGCTTTTGCTTGTCAATTTTTTGTCACTGTATTCAGTGTAGATAGTAAAAATTGACACAATATGGTGTCAGAAATTACTGACACTATAAAGTGTCACAATTATCAATTGACACAAAAAAGTGTCGACAAATCTAACACACTAAAGCGTCGAAAAATTCTGACACCTCAAATATTGACGCTTTCCAGAAGCGTCGAAAAAATAATTATCGACGCTATAAAGCGTAGAAAAACCGCCTAAAAAACGTCGCCAAAACACGGAATTTGTAGTAGTGTAAGCATATTTTTGAATTCTAGTGACACTTACAAGATTGTGAGTGTTAGGGTTGTCATATACGTAAACCAAATGTCATTTTTAACCACACTCATTGCGTGTTATTCATACATTCAATTCCAACTTTTGAAACGAACTCTGAATGCTTCTATTCTTCTTTTAAGCTTATTTTCGAATTCTAATGACACTAAGATGATTGTGTGTGTTAGGATTGTCATATAAATAAACCAAATGTCATTTCTAAACATGCTCATTACGTGTTATTCATACATTTAATTCGAACTTGTGAAACAAACTGTGCATGCTACTATTCTTCTTTTAAGTTTATTTTCGAATTATAATAATTCTAAGATGATTGTGTGTGTTAAGATTGTCGCATAAGTAAACCAAATGTCATTTTTAACCATACTCATTGCGTGTTATTCATGCATTGAAATCAAATTTGTGAAACGAACTGTGCATGCTTCTATTCTTCTTATATGTTTATTTTCGAATTCTAATGACACTTAGATGATTGTGAGTGTTAAGATTGTCATCTACGTAAACCAAATGTCATTTTTAACCACACTCATTGCGTGTTATTCATACATTCAATTCAAATTTGTGAAATGAACTGTGCATGCTTCTACTTTTCTATTAAGCTTATTTTCGAATTCTAATAACACTAAGATGATTTTGTGCGTTAGGATTGTCATATAAGTAAACAAAATGTCATGTCTAAATACGCACTTTGCGTGTTATTCATAGATTCAATTCGAACTTGTGCAACGAACTGTGCATGCTACTATTCTTCTTTTAAACTTATTTTCGAATTCTAACAACTCTATGATGATTGTGTGTATTAGGATTGTCGTACAAGTAAACCAAATGTCATTTCTAAACACACTCATTGTGTGTTATTCAAACATTCAAATCAAACTTTTGAAACGAATTGTGCATGTTTCTATTCTTTTTTTAAGCATATTTTCGAATTATAGTGACACTTAGATGATGTGGGTGTTAGGATTGTCATATACGTAAACCAAATGTCGTTTTTAACCACACTCATTACGTATTATTCATACATTCAATTCAAACTTGTGAAACGAACTGTGCATGCTTCTATTCTTCTTTTAAGCTTATTTTCGAATTCTAATGACACTAAGGTGATTGTGTGTGTTAGGATTGTCATATAAGTAAACCAAATGTCATTTCTAGACATGCTCATTACGTGTTATTCATACACTCGATTCGAACTTGTGAAACGAGCTGTGCATGCTTCTATTTTTCTTTTAACTTTATTTTCGAATTCTAATAACTCTAAGATGATTGTGTGTATTAGGATTGTCGTATAAAAAAACCAAATGTCATTTCTAACCATACTCATTGCGTGGTATTCATACATTGAAATCAAACTTGTGAAACGAACTGTGCACGCTTTTATTCTTCTTTTTAGCTTATTTTCGAATTCTAATGACAATTAGATGATTGTGAGTGTTAGGATTGTCATATACATTAAACAAATGTCATTTTTAAACACACTCATTGCATGTTATTCATACATTCAAATCAAACTTGTAAAACGAACTCTGCATGCTTCTATTTTTCTTTTAAGCTTATTTTCGAATTCTAACGACACTAAGATGATTGTGTGTGTTAGGATTGTCTTATAAGTAAATCAAATGTCATTTCTAACCACATTCATTTCGTGTTATTCATACATTCAAATCAAACTTGTGAAACGAACTGTGCATGCTTCTATTATTCTTTTAAGCTTGTTTTCGAATTCTAATGACACTTAGATGATTGTGAGTCGTAGGATTGTCATATACGTAAACTAAATGTCATTTTTAACCAGACTCATTGCGTGTTATTCATACATTCAAATCAAATTTGTGAAACGAATTGTGCATGTTTCTATTCTTCTTTTAAGCTTATTTTCGAATTCTAATGACACTAAGTTGATTGTGTGTTTTAGGATTGTCATATAAGTAAAACAAAAGTCATTTCTAAACACTCTCATTGCGTGTTATTCATATATTCAATTCAAACTTGGGAAAAGAACTGTGCATGCTTCTATTTTTCTTTTACGCTTATTTTCGAATTCGAATGACACTAAAATGATTGTGAGTGTTAGGATTGTCATATACGTAAACCAAATGTCATATTAACCACACTAATTGCGTGTTACTCATACATTCAATTTAAACTTGTGAAACAAACTGTACCTGCTTTTCTTCTTCTTTTAATCTTATTTTCGAATTCTAAGCTTATTTTCGAATTATAATAACTCTAAGATGATTTTGTGTTTTACGATTGTCGCATAAGTAAACCAAATGTCATTTATAACCACACTCATTGCATGTTATTCATACATTCAAATCAAACTTGTGAAACGAACTGTGCATGCTTCTATTCTTGTTTTAAGCTTATTTTCGAATTCTAATGACACTAAGATGATTGTGTGTGTTAGGATTGTCTTATAAGTAAATCAAATGTCATTTCTAACCACATTCATTTCGTGTTATTCATACATTCAAATCAAACTTGTGAAACGAACTGTGCATGCTTCTATTATTCTTTTAAGCTTGTTTTCGAATTCTAATGACACTTAGATGATTGTGAGTCGTAGGATTGTCATATACGTAAACTAAATGTCATTTTTAACCAGACTCATTGCGTGTTATTCATACATTCAAATCAAATTTGTGAAACGAATTGTGCATGTTTCTATTCTTCTTTTAAGCTTATTTTCGAATTCTAATGACACTAAGTTGATTGTGTGTTTTAGGATTGTCATATAAGTAAAACAAAAGTCATTTCTAAACACTCTCATTGCGTGTTATTCATATATTCAATTCAAACTTGGGAAAAGAACTGTGCATGCTTCTATTTTTCTTTTACGCTTATTTTCGAATTCGAATGACACTAAAATGATTGTGAGTGTTAGGATTGTCATATACGTAAACCAAATGTCATATTAACCACACTAATTGCGTGTTACTCATACATTCAATTTAAACTTGTGAAACAAACTGTACCTGCTTTTCTTCTTCTTTTAATCTTATTTTCGAATTCTAAGCTTATTTTCGAATTATAATAACTCTAAGATGATTTTGTGTTTTACGATTGTCGCATAAGTAAACCAAATGTCATTTATAACCACACTCATTGCATGTTATTCATACATTCAAATCAAACTTGTGAAACGAACTGTGCATGCTTCTATTCTTGTTTTAAGCTTATTTTCGAATTCTAATGACACTAAGATGATTGTGTGTGTTAGGATTGTCTTATAAGTAAATCAAATGTCATTTCTAACCACATTCATTTCGTGTTATTCATACATTCAAATCAAACTTGTGAAACGAACTGTGCATGCTTCTATTATTCTTTTAAGCTTGTTTTCGAATTCTAATGACACTTAGATGATTGTGAGTCGTAGGATTGTCATATACGTAAACTAAATCTCATTTTTAACCAGACTCATCGCGTGTTATTCATACATTCAAATCAAATTTGTGAAACGAATTGTGCATGTTTCTATTCTTCTTTTAAGGTTATTTTCGAATTTTAATGACACTAAGATGATTGTGTGTGTTAGGATTGTCATATAAGTAAAAGAAATATCATTTCTAAATACTCTCATTGCGTGTTATTCATATAATCAATTCAAACTTGGGAAAAGAACTGTGCATGCTTCTATTTTTCTTTTACGCTTATTTTCGAATTCTAATGACACTAAAATGATTGTGAGTGTTAGGATTGTCATATACGTAAACCAAATGTCTTATTAACCACACTAATTGCGTGTTACTCATACATTCAATTTAAACTTGTGAAACAAACTGTACGTGCTTTTATTCTTCTTTTAAGCTTATTTTCGAATTCTAAGCTTATTTTCGAATTATAATAACTCTAAGATGATTGTGTGTGTTACGATTGTCGCATAAGTAAACCAAATGTCATTTTTAACCACACTCATTGCATGTTATTCATACATTCAAATCAAACTTGTGAAACGAACTGTGCATGCTTCTATTCTTCTTTTAAGCTTATTTTCGAATTTTAACGACACTAAGATGATTGTGTGTGTTAGGATTGTCTTATAAGTAAATCAAATGTCATTTCTAACCACATTCATTGCGTGTTATTCATACATTCAAATCAAACTTGTGAAACGAACTGTGCATACTTCTATTTTTCTTTTAAGCTTGTTTTTGAATTCTAATGACACTTAGATGATTGTGAGTGTTAAGATTGTCATATACATTAAACAAATGTCATTTTTAACCGCACTCATTGCATGTTATTCATACATTCAAATCAAACTTTTGAAACGAACTGTGCATGCTTCTATTCTTGTTTTAAGCTTATTTTCGAATTTTAATGACACTAAGATGATTGTGTGTGTTAGGATTGTCTTATAAGTAAATCAAATGTCATTTCTAACCACATTCATTTCGTGTTATTCATACATTCAAATCAAACTTGTGAAACGAACTGTGCATGCTTCTATTATTCTTTTAAGCTTGTTTTCGAATTCTAATGACACTTAGATGATTGTGAGTCGTAGGATTGTCATATACGTAAACTAAATGTCATTTTTAACCAGACTCATTGCGTGTTATTCATACATTCAAATCAAATTTGTGAAACGAATTGTGCATGTTTCTATTCTTCTTTTAAGGTTATTTTCGAATTTTAATGACACTAAGATGATTGTGTGTGTTAGGATTGTCATATAAGTAAAATAAATATCATTTCTAAATACTCTCATTGCGTGTTATTCATATAATCAATTCAAACTTGCGAAAAGAACTGTGCATGCTTCTATTTTTCTTTTACGCTTATTTTCGAAATCTAATGTCACTAAAATGATTGTGAGTGTTAGAATTGTCTTATACGTAAACCAAATGTCATATTAACCACACTAATTGCGTGTTACTCATACATTCAATTTAAACTTGTGAAACAAACTGTACGTGCTTTTATTCTTCTTTTAAGCTTATTTTCGAATTCTAAGCTTATTTTCGAATTATAATAACTCTAAGATGATTGTGTGTGTTACGATTGTCGCATAAGTAAACCAAATGTCATTTTTAACCACACTCATTGCATGTTATTCATACATTCAAATCAAACTTGTGAAACGAACTGTGCATGCTTCTATTCTTCTTTTAAGCTTATTTTTGAATTTTAACGACACTAAGATGATTGTGTGTGTTAGGATTGTCTTATAAGTAAATCAAATGTCATTTCTAACCACATTCATTGCGTGTTATTCATACATTCAAATCAAACTTGTGAAACGAACTGTGCATACTTCTATTTTTCTTTTAAGCTTGTTTTTGAATTCTAATGACACTTAGATGATTGTGAGTGTTAAGATTGTCATATACATTAAACAAATGTCATTTATAACCGCACTCATTGCATGTTATTCATACATTCAAATCAAACTTTTGAAACGAACTGTGCATGCTTCTATTCTTGTTTTAAGCTTATTTTCGAATTTTAATGACACTAAGATGATTGTGTGTGTTAGGATTGTCTTATAAGTAAATCAAATGTCATTTCTAACCACATTCATTTCGTGTTATTCATACATTCAAATCAAACTTGTGAAACGAACTGTGCATGCTTCTATTATTCTTTTAAGCTTGTTTTCGAATTCTAATGACACTTAGATGATTGTGAGTCGTAGGATTGTCATATACGTAAACTAAATGTCATTTTTAACCAGACTCATTGCGTGTTATTCATACATTCAAATCAAATTTGTGAAACGAATTGTGCATGTTTCTATTCTTCTTTTAAGGTTATTTTCGAATTTTAATGACACTAAGATGATTGTGTGTGTTAGGATTGTCATATAAGTAAAATAAATATCATTTCTAAATACTCTCATTGCGTGTTATTCATATAATCAATTCAAACTTGGGAAAAGAACTGTGCATGCTTCTATTTTTCTTTTACGCTTATTTTCGAAATCTAATGACACTAAAATGATTGTGAGTGTTAGAATTGTCTTATACGTAAACCAAATGTCATATTAACCACACTAATTGCGTGTTACTCATACATTCAATTTAAACTTGTGAAACAAATTGTACGTGCTTTTATTCTTCTTTTAAGCTTATTTTCGAATTCTAAGCTTATTTTCGAATTATAATAACTCTAAGATGATTGTGTGTGTTACGATTGTCGCATAAGTAAACCAAATGTCATTTTTAACCACACTCATTGCATGTTATTCATACATTCAAATCAAACTTGTGAAACGAACTGTGCATGCTTCTATTCTTCTTTTAAGCTTATTTTCGAATTTTAACGACACTAAGATGATTGTGTGTGTTAGGATTGTCTTATAAGTAAATCAAATGTCATTTTTAACCACATTCATTGCGTGTTATTCATACATTCAAATCAAACTTGTGAAACGAACTGTGCATACTTCTATTTTTCTTTTAAGCTTGTTTTCGAATTCTAATGACACTTAGATGATTGTGAGTGTTAAGATTGTCATATACATTAAACAAATGTCATTTTTAACCGCACTCATTGCATGTTATTCATATATTCAAATCAAACTTTTGAAACGAACTGTGCATGCTTCTATTCTTGTTTTAAGCTTATTTTCGAATTCTAATGACACTAAGATGATTGTGTGTGTTAGAATTGTCATATAAGTAAAACAAATGTCATTTCTAAACACTCTCATTGCGTGTTATTCATATATTCAATTCAAAGTTGTGAAACGAACTGTGCATGCTTCTGTTATTCTTTTACGCTTATTTTCAAATTCTAATGACACTAAAATGATTGTGAGTGTTAGGATTGTCATATACGTAAACCAAATGTTATTTTAACCACACTAATTGCGTGTTGCTCATACATTCAATTTAAACTTGTGAAACAAACTGTACGTGCTTTTATTCTTCTTTTAAGTTTATTTTCGAATTCTAAGCTTATTTTCGAATTATAATAACTCTAAGATGATTGTGTGTATTACGACTGTCGCATAAGTAAACCAAATGTCATTTTTAACCACACTCATTGCATGTTATTCATACATTCAAATCAAACTTGTGAAACGAACTGTGCATGCTTCTATTCTTCTTTTAAACTTATTTTCGAATTCTAACGACACTAAGATGATTGTGTGTGTTAGGATTGTCTTATAAGTAAATCAAATGTCATTTCTAACCACATTCATTGCATGTTATTCATATATTCAAATAAAACTTGTGAAACGAACTGTGCATACTTCTATTTTTTCCTTTAAGCTTGTTTTCGAATTCTAATGACACTTAGATGATTGTGAGTGTTAAGATTGTCATATAGATTAAACAAATGTCATTTTTAACCACACTCATTGCATGTTATTCATACATTCAAATCAAACTTGTGAAACGAACTGTGCATGCTTCTATTCTTGTTTTAAGCTTATTTTCGAATTCTAATGACACTAAGATGATTGTGTGTGTTAGGATTGTCTTATAAGTAAATCAAATGTCATTTCTAACCACCATCATTGCGTGTTATTTATACATTCAAATCAAACTTGTGAAATGAACTGTGCATGCTTCTATTCTTCTTTTAAGCTTGTTTTCGAATTCTAATGACACTTAGATGATTGTGAATCTTAGGATTGTCATATACGTGAATCAAATGTCATTTATAACCACACTCATTGCGTGTTATTCATTCATTCAAATCAAATTTGTGAAACGAACTGTGCATGTTTCTATTCTACTTTTAAGCTTATTTTTGAATTGTAATGACACTAAGATGATTGTGTGTGTTAGGATTGTCATATAAGTAAAACAAATGTCATTTCTAAACACTCTCATTGAGTGTAATTCATATATTCAATTCAAACTTGTGAAACGAACTGTGCATGCTTCTATTCCACTTCTACACTTATTTTCGAATTCTACTGACACTAAAATGATTGTGAGTGTTAGGATTGTCATATACGTAAACCAAATGTCATTTTAACCACACTAATTGCGTGTTACTCATACATTCAATTTAAACTTGTGAAATGAACTATACATGCTTTTATTCTTCTTTTAAGCTTATTTTCGAATTCTAAGCTTATTTTCGATCTATAATAACTCTAAGATGATTGCGTGTGTTACGATTGTCGCATTAGTAAACCAAATGTCATTTTTAACCACACTCATTGCATGTTATTCATAGATTCAAATCAAACTTGTGAAACGAACTGTGCATGCTTCTATTCTTCTTTTATACTTATTTTCAAATTCTAACGACACTAAGATGATTGTGTGTGTTAGGATTGTCTTATATGTAAACCAAATGTCATTTTTAACCACACTCATTGCGTGTTATTCATACGTTCAAATAAACTTGCGAAACGAATTGTGCATGCTTCTATTCTTCTTATAAGTTTATTTTGAATTCTAATGACACTTAGATGATTGTGAGTGTTAGGATTGTCATAAACGTAAACCAAATGTCATTTTTAACCACACTCTTTGCGTGTTAGTCATACATTCAATTCGAACTTGTGCAACGAACTGTGCATGCTTCTATTCTTCTTTTAAGATTATTTTCGAATTCTAACAACTCTAAGATGATTGTGTGTATTAGGATTGTCGTATAAGTAAACCAAATGTCATTTCTAAACACACTCATTGCGTGTTATTGAAACATTGAAATCAAACTTTTGAAACGAATTGTGCATGTTTCTATTCTTCTTTTAAGCATATTTTCGAATTCTAGTGACACTTAGATGATTGTGAGTGTTAGGATTGTCATATATGTAAACCAAATATCATTTTTAACCACACACATTGCGTGTTATTCATACATTCAATTCAAACTTGTGAAAAGAACTGTGCATGCTTCTATTCTTCTTTTAAGCTTATTTTCGAATTCTAATGACACTAAGGTGATTGTGTGTGTTAGGATTGTCATATAAGTAAACCAAATGCCATTTCTAAACATGCTCATTATGTGTTATTCGTACACTCGATTCGAACTTGTGAAAGGAACTGTGCATGCTTCTATTCTTCTTTTAAGTTTATTTTCGAATTCTTATAACCTCAAGATGATTGTGTGTATTAAGACTGTCGTATAAAAAAACCAAATGTCATTTCTAAACATATGTAACACCCCACAATTTTTGGGACTTTAATTAATTAGGGTGTTACGTTTATTAATCATTTTGAGGGAATTAATAAGAGTTACTTTGGGAATTTGGTGAATTGGGACTATTTTACCAATTGGGTAATTCTATTTTGGGAAGTTCTATAATTGGTTTATTGGACTTGGTTCGGGTTGGACCATTATTCACAGTCGTCTAGTAAAACCCAAACCCGATTCCTTTTTATATCTTATACGTACAACACAAAATAAGAAACCGTACCTTCTCCTCAATTTATTCGGCCTCCCTCCATCTCCTCTACATGTCTCTTTCGTTTTTCCTCCACCCGCAGAAAATTCCCAGCATCACTGTGACAACTTAAAACACACATAATTATCTCATACAATCTCTAATTGGAGCGTGGTTGGTGGCGTTAGAACCGTGATTTTGATACAAATTCGGGAACATGTAGATCGTGCCAAGATTCCATAGGATGCTACTTGTGGAGCTGTTTTAATGGAGCTGTGTCTATCTACCCGAGAATCTGTTCCGCCCCTCGGTATTTTAAGTATTCCCGTCGACTCCTAAGAAATTTGAGAACGATATTTTATGGAGATGTTCCTTACTCTAGAATTGACAATATATCAAAAATTGGTAAGATCTAGATCTTTGGATAAAAAGTTATATTATATTTCGTGGTTAACCTTAATTTGTGTTTATGGTTCAGTGTGAGATCGATTCCTGTTGATCCACTTAGAGTTTGTGGACAAAATTTGGAGGAAACGTTCCTGACATTACCCTTTATGTCATAATAAATTTTGGTGGTCATAAGATGTTGGAGGTAGGAGTTATCTATGTTTCAATACCACTGTCTTCTTTTAGATTCATGATATATTAGTTAATTTGTGAGATTATGGCTTATGATTATACCTTGTGAATTAGGGGATCATCGATTGAGTTTGTGATTGATTGGACGTCTAGATTGTGGATTCGAGGAGGTGTAGTTCATTGACTTGGTTATAAGAGTTTAATTTAAGAATTAGCGTTGAAAGGTAAGAACGTTTGATCATTCATCTTTGGACTATTCTATCCTCTCACTTGATTCACATGTTCACTTGCTCATTGTTCCTACGTTTGATTCATAACCATACACTTAATTCAATTTTCCTACGCTTGTTTCAATGTATATATATTCGTTCATAACCCGTTTGAGTTTGCTCGACCTCGGCCTCTCGGCTTCCTTACTCGGCCTCGGTCTTTTGTGATCCGAGCCTCTCGGCCATTCGGCCAGCCGGCTTCTCGGCCGAGTGGTATGCTTTTGTTGATCTTGGCTTGTGTTTTCGATTCTGTTGAATTATTGAATCCGGCTGTGGCCATTTATAAATTGTATTATCGAATAACGTACCATCAAATAATGAACATAAAACAGATGAAAGAAAATGACGATATGATTACCACCTAGAGTGAATGTGATGCGGCACGGACCGATCACTGTTTATACTCTGATCAAGGTACTGTTTCGGTCGGAGTAGCTACCGACTGCCTATTAGGCTTTCCTCCTAGAGGTACGCATCCTACTAGATCTCTAGCGAGGGGTGTGCACAATTTAAGTCTTTAGGAATCGTTTATATGTACTCTAGCTCGCGTCGGTTCGAGATTGTGGTGGTTGTGGGGTAGGAGCCCAGCCTTGTATTAACGTATGTAACGGGACCCTGCATTTTCGTTAGCGATATGATGGTTGTCGCATTGATCTTATGACTCTCTGTCTTTACTGATGTAACTTTCGTTTGTTATTTGTTAGCTACGCGCCTCAAGGCGCGTATCTTCTATTTATCTTGTGATTTGTGATATCTTACTCAGCCTGTATGCTGACGTTCTTTCTCTGGTTTGTTCCCTACCTTATTTCTGGGGCCTACGTCATCCTCGATGGCGTAGTTGACAGGTCTTGAAGTGGTTGCTTGCTAGTGAGGATGTCATGCATGCTGGGGACTTTTCATTTCGAACAAGTTGTATTTTGGATTTAAGTTTTGAGAACTGTAGTTTGGCAATTTAAGTCTTCCGCAGTTGTTTAGTTAATTAGCTATTTATTTATGTTAGTTTATTGATTTTAAGCCTAGCAATTGACGCAGTAGTCAATTGCGGCGTAACGACTCTTTATTTTCCAAATTTTATTTTAGCGAAAATTTAGGGTTGTTATAGTTGGTATCAGAGCCATTGGCTCTGGTTAGTTGAGTTTACAAAATGATTTCAAACCAAAAAAAAAAAAAGAAAATCCAAATGTTAGACGAATTTATTGTGGAAAATCCCATGCCATGCAATTGAAATCCAAGCAGACAAGCAAACACCTTCAAGACCTGCCAACTACGCCATCGGGAATGACGTAGGCCCCAGAATACGGTAGGGAACAAACCCAAACATAGAGAACGTCAGCACAGGCTGAGTAAGATAAAAGAGCAACAAAAAGGAATTAAGATACGCGCCTTAAAATGGCGCGTAGCTATAAATAACTGAACGAACTACGCCAAGCAATCAAGCCAACGAAGAACTGGGCACGACTCGTGTGCTTATAGCACGGGTCGTGTAGAGCGCGAACGGGGTGTTCATCAACACAATAATCTTATTTAGCATTCTTTATATAAATTATTGCGCAAGGGTCCTACCCCAAGCCGATCCCTCACTAGAGCATCGAGAACAAACGATCCTAAAGACCCGAGTGTGCACACCCCTCCTAGGGGGACGGTAGGACGCACAGTCCCTAAGAGGAAGTCATTTAGGAGACCGGTAGCTGATCTCCGGCCTAGCTACATATACCTTGATCAGAGGCTAATCGCTCTAGGTGGTTTAAACATCACAATATATGTATAGTTGTATATATTTAGATACATCTTTAATCCGTCTTAAGTACGTTATTCGCGCATAGTAGCTTGATTTATAAACGGCCAAAGCCGGAACAAGAATATCAATAGATGATCAACAAGATAGTCAATGTAGGGACTCAATAGATGGTCAAAATAGAGAATCGATATCAATAGTCAAAAGATAGTCAAAATAGAGGATATGAGCAATGAATCGAAACAAGGATGAACGTAAAAGATTACCATGATACGAAATGAAACTCAAGCTTATGAGGGTCAACGTTCTTACCTTCAACACTCAACAACACTAGCAATGAAATCAAAAGTCCATGAAAGGTACTTCCTCAAAATCACCACCTAAACAATTGTCAACCACAACGGAATTACTACAATTTACAAGGTAGTTAACCTCAAGTGGCTAACCATAATTATAACCCATACTCCACACATCCCACAAGACAACCCCAAAATAAATATGATCATAGGATAACCAAACGAACTCCAAATCGCACCAAACTTTCACCACACCTCCACCAACATGCTAACAACGGTTTCAATCATTTAAACCCTTAAAATATCAACAATAACACCCAAAATAAGGCAAAACCAAATCTGGACAGAGGCCATTTTACTCAATCAAACCATTATAAAACCTTCCCAAATCTATACTACATGTTACCCAATTCATTATAAGCCATCCCTCCAAATTTCGTGCGATTTCGACCACAAAATAATCATCAAATACACATAAACCCTAATTTCATAACTTCATAACCTCATGCTTTAAATTGCCAAACAATAATCATAACATCAACTACAAATCCTATAATCATATTCATGCTTTAATCCACAATTAAACATGAAATTACAAGAGCCCTAATATAAATTATGAAGAAGGAGAGATAATCTTACTACACTAGATTGTATAATCAAGCGGGTTCAAGAGAAATGTGGGCGTGGTGGTGGTGACGGCCGGCGGTGGTGCACGGCGGTGGACCGACGGTGGTGGTGGCTGCCGCTGCCTCTTCTCTCTTTTCTTCTCTCTTCTCTTCTCTGCTTCTCTCTTTCACGCTTACAATAGTAATAGGTAGGGCTTGGTTTTTTTTTTTTTTTTTTTTTTTTTTTTTTTTTTTTTTTTTTTTTTTTATCAATATAGTGTAGTGGTGGGAGTATTTGTAAGGGTATTTAGGTAAACTACCATAAAAACTAACCCAATTAGGAAACTCGTCCCAAGAATAAAAGTTAATCTCTTAAATAAGTCCTAAAACGTAACACCCTAATTGTATAAGAGTCCTAAAAATTACGGGCTGTTACAGACTTCCCTCCTTAAAACAAATCTCTGTCCCAAATATTTAAGTTCCTCCTCTAAGGTAACACAGACTTACGTATAACCACGCATTTCTCGATCGGTGTCCCACATCAAACTCTCAAACTTACTGATTTAGGCGGGGGTACACAAAGGTACACAAAGAGTAAGTAAGGTGAAGAGTAAGAATGTAAGGATATAGTAACATAAAAGGGAGAGTGCATCATCAATGCACTCCCACACAAGGAGTTGTGTTTAGGAAGAAATACATCATCAATGCATTTCTAAGATAGCGTGCACATTTATAAGTGAATTAAGCACATTTAGAAATTTGTTCGTCTGTTTTGCTGCTGATCCGGACATGACTCGTGCAACTGTGGACACGAGTCGTGGTTCCCAAAAAAAAAAAAAAAAAAAAAAAAAAATCGAAAATTCCGAAAAGTTAAACTCGGACGAGACGTATAGACGATAAACGTTTCTCTTGTATTTGTATCCCTGAGTCGGATTCCTAACATGACTTATTTGCTAGGTGAATAATTATTCGTTTATTGATTGATTTGTGCTAATTCATGCTTACATATGTCAAGATCTAGTATGAAATCTAATGGAATTGGTTACAACTGATTCAAACGATATTGCTTTATAGACAATGGTGCAAAACAACAGTCCTGATTTGACAGCTACCCTGGCTCAAATGGCACAACATCAGGAGGTAATGGTTCAGGCTGTGACCCGGATGGCCAACGCAGCGCAGAACAACGCTGGTAATAATGGGGGTAATGGAAACAACAATGGCCCGGGAAATAATAATGTTGGTAATGGAGAAAATGACGGGCTTTTGAACCTTGCTACATGATCTTGTTTTGGGGGTCACATGATCAAAGTGTTGGACGTCTGATAGACGAGGAGGAGCGATGCTTGAATACATCTTGAGTAATTATATGTATGGAGAATTTAATCCCAAAGGAACGGCAGACTGACTAGAGGAAGATCTAGCTCTAAGAGATAACATGTATCTTCTCGTAAGTACTTGACCTGGTTTGTAGTGTGAAGAAGGTGAAAGAAAAATGCATTAAGGATTTCTCGGCCATATAAATTGTTAGGGAAACTTACTCACTCATGGATATGACTTGGTATATAGTATAATAAATGGTTATAACTTTGGCATCAACTATAGGGTTAGATCGATATGTCGATTGTTTCTACACTAGTTGGGTGTCCATATGATGAAATTTTGGTACAATTTAAATAATTGGGGATCGAAATAAGAATTGTTTTGGGACTCATAGCACAAAGGTGCAAGTGTAAGAAGAAAACAACTATCCACTATGCTGCAACAATGAAATTTTGAGTTTGAAAGACTACTATACCATTTATGGGTAAACTGTTAGACATGTGAGTTATGCGTAAAAAGATTTCCTACCATCTTTGGACTTGATATCCTGAGTTGAATTAATAGGTCATAAGCTCGAGTAAAGGAAAATCGTTACATATCAAGGTATGGGATCAAATGAGGTGTCATCAGATGATAAAGTTGTAAGCCCATTCGAGATGTGGTAAGTGGTATGTGCGCATAAGGAAATGCTTTACGAATCGGGAAGTTGAGCTACATTCCGTGGTGTATGGCTATGAAATTTGGCTATGGAGAACGACTTGATCTTGAGGTAATCTATAAGATTTTGAAGTTTAACTTTGCAAGGTAAGGAAGCGAAGAGAATTATGGATTTGACATTGTGACGTGTCTATTGTGTGAATAAAGTGGGATAATTTATGAACAGGGGCCCTAATTCTGAATACAACCAGTTGGATAATTTATGGACAGTTCGACGTAATTTGACGCCTTGCGTGATTATGAGACGCTACAAATCGTTAATGAAGCTTATATATTATGCTCAGGTGACACCGCCCCTAAGGTAATTGTTAATCATAGTTGATTATGGATGAGCTAATGTGGAAATAGGGTGACATTAGAAACCATCGTTTTGTATAGTATTGGGTTGATAACGACAAAAGATGTGCAATGAACAAAGCGGAAGGGTAGTGTATGCATGGCGAATGAAAGACTAAGTCTTCTAAACAAGTTGCTAATGCCCTCTGGACTGTAGTGGCGGATCTTTATGAGGAAACCTTAAGTAACATCTATTCCGGTAGAAAATACTTTTGGGTTAAAGTTGTTAAGAATCTTAAATTATAGAGGTCTGGTCATTTGGTAAGTGGCTTCATACGAACGCACTGGAAAGTTGGCTTGGGTTGATAAAGTTTATTTTGTGAGCAAGATGGTCGAATGTAAACGCATCTTGGTATGTAGTAGCTCTGTGTGCCCCTTTTGAGACTCCAATACTGGTTGTACGTGTCGTATCTTGAAGTTTTAATAGTTGGAGAATTTGATTTTACCATCAATTTAAGATATGGTTCTTGTAACGATCTCGCTTAAATGTGTATGAAGTGAATGAGGCCAAATTTTGTTTAAAGGTGCAGAACCGTAGGTCGAAGCTGTCGTGAAGGAATTCGACAATGTTGGACAATCAAACACAGAACGTGTAGATATGTGGAACTGGGATTAAGATCATACTAGTTAAATTAAAAAGGCAAGGGGACACTACTTATTTGAGATTACGTTCGAAATCTTTTCCGACTATGAGAATCTAAAGTATAATATTCACACAAAGAGAGCAATAAATGCGTCAGAGGAGATAGTTGGAGTCGATCAAAGACTATGACATGGAGACACGGTACCATGAAGGAAAAGCCAACGCCATAGCTGACACACGGAGCAGAAAGTCTCTACATTCGGTTTAGTTAGTCGATCAAAGGGAGAAACTAAGAGACGAATTCCTTAATTTCGGAGTCCAATTGACTGAACCAGAAGTGACTTCAGGAACGACATAAATTGAGGATGATGTCTTGGGTGAATTAAAGGAGTTGCAGTCGACTAATAAAACAACTTTGTACAAACTGGCAATGGAGCCCAGAGTATTCGAAAGTGCAGAATTGTATCATTCGATTTCAGGACCGGGTCTGCATACCTGATAACGCTACATTAAGGGACAAAATTCTAATCGAAGCTCACGCCAGCAAATATTCGGTACACCCAGGAGGAGATAAGATGTATCAAGATTTAAGTAAGGTGTTATGGTGGTCTGGAATGAAGAAGGATGTTGGTAACTTTGTGTCTAGGTGTTTGGTTTGTCGAAAGGTTAAGAGTGAGCAGAATAGATCTCAAGGCAAAATATAACCACTACTGTACCGAAATGGAAATGGAGATCCATACCCATGGATTTCATTGCAGGATTACCTACGACACCCAAGGAGAAGAATAATTTGGGTTGTAGATAGACTGACAAAGTGCACACATCCATGAAAAACACATGGTGCTCATGTGAGTGTCACCTACCAGAGGTGTGGTGAGGTTTGGAAAGAAAAGAAAACTAAACCCAAAATTCATTGGACCCTACAAAGTGACAAAAAGGATTGGAGAAGTCGCTTATAAGTTAGACTTGCCTACAAACCACGATAAGGTACACAATGTGTTCCATGTTTCACATCTCAGACGATACATCAGTGATCCGTCCCATGTGTTGAATCCGAAAACTATCGAATTAGATGAAACCATGACATATGAGGGAGCACCGTTGAAAATCTTGGGCACCAAGGTGCGCAAAACTAGACGAGCTAAGACATATATGGTCAATGTTTTGTGGTATAATAACAACATTGAGGAAGCAACATGGGAAGTGGAGTCGGTTATGCATGAGAAGTACTCTCACCTGTTTGATTAAGGTATTTTCGGTTCGGGACGAACCTTTGTTTTAAGGGGGACGAGAGCCTCACACGCCTTGCTTTCCCTCGCTCAGACTCTTGTTTGATGTGTTTCCTTATTGCTTTTATGTGAACTATTGCATGAGACTTTGTGTGCTTTGTCCTACTTACTCCAATTCTCATTCAAACACCCTTTTACTTATGCCACGGGCATGCTTTGTACTATCATTTCAAAATCATTGTTCTATCTTGTGATCAACGTTACTAGTGAAGAGCGAAACTTTTGAGGAATGGGTTTAAAGATTCGGGACGAATCTTTGTTTTAAGGAGGGAAGACTGTAACACCCCACAATTTTTGGGACTTTAATTAATTAGGGTGTTACGTTTATTAATCATTTTGAGGGAATTAATAAGAGTTATTTTGGGAATTTGGTGAATTGGGACTATTTTACCAATTGGGTAATTTTATTTTGGGAAGTTCTATAATTGGTTTATTGGACTTGGTTCGGGTTGGACCATTATTCACAGTCGTCTAGTAAAACCCAAACCCGATTCCTTTTTATATCTTATATGTACAACACAAAATAAGAAACCCTACCTTCTCCTCAATTTATTCGGCCTCCCTCCATCTCCTCTACATGTCTCTTTCGTTTTTCCTCCACCCGCAGAAAATTCTCAGCATCACTGTGTCAACTTAAAACACACATAATTCTCTCATACAATCTCTAATTGGAGTGTGATTGGTGGCGTTAGAACCATGCTTTCGATACAAATTCGGGAACATGTAGATCGTGCCAAAATTCCATAGGATGCTACTTGTGGAGCTGTTTTAATGGAGCTGTGTCTATCTACCCGAGAATTTGTTCCGCCCCTCGGTATTTTAAGGATTCCCGTCCACTCCTAAGTAATTTGAGAACGATATTTTATGGAGAGGTTCCTTACTCTAACATTGACAATATATCAAAAATTGGTAAGATCTAGATCTGTGGATAAAAATTTATATTATATTTCGTGGGTAACCCTAATTCGTGTTTATGGTTCAGTGTGAGATCGATTCCCGTTGATCCACTTAGAGTTTGTGGACAAAATTTGGAGGAAACGTTCCTGACATTACCCTTTCTTTCATACTAAATTTTGGTGGTCATAAGATGTCGGAGGTAGGAGTTACCTATGTTTCAATACCACTGTCTTCTTTTAGATTCATGATATATTAGTTAATTTGTGAGATTATGGCTTATGATTATACCTTGTGAATTAGGGGATTATCGATTGAGTTTGTGATTGATTAGGTGTCTAGATTGTGCACTCGAGGAGGTGTAGTTCATTGACTTGGTTATAAGAATTTAATTTAAGAATTAGCGTTGAAAGGTAAGAACGTTTGATCATTCATCTTTGGACTATTCTATCATCTCACTTGATTCACATGTTCACTTGCTCATTGTTCCTACGTTTGATTCATAACCATACACTTAATTCAATCTGCCTACGCTTGTTTCATTGTATATATATTCGTCCATAACCCATTTGAGTTTGCTCGACCTCGGCCTCTCGGCTTCCTTACTCGGCCTCGGTCTTTTGTGATCCGAGCCTCTTGGCCATTCGGCCAGTCGGCTTCTCGGCCGAGTGGTATGCTTTTGTTGCTCTTGGCTTGTGTTTTCGATTGTGTTGAATTATTGAATCCGGCTGTGGCCGTTTATAAATTGTATTATCGAATAACGTACCATCAAATAATGAACATAAAACAGATGAAAGAAAATGACGATATGATTACCACCTAGAGTGAATGTGATGCGGCACGAACCGATCACTGTTTATACCTCTGATCAAGGTACTGTTTCGGTCGGAGTAGCTACCGACTGCCTATTAGGCTTTCCTCCTAGAGGTATGCATCCTACTGGATCTCTAGCGAGGGGTGTGCACATTTTAAGTCTTTACGAATCGTTTATATGTACTCTAGCTCCCGTCGGTTCGAGATTGTGGTGGCTGTGGGGTAGGAGCCCAGCCTTGTATTAACGTATGTAACGGGACCCTGCGTTTTCGTTAGCGATATGATGGTTGTCGCACTGATCTTATGACTCTCTGTCTTTACTAATGTAACTTTCGTTTGTTATTTGTTAGCTACGCGCCTCAAGGCGCGTATCTTCTATTTATCTTATGATTTGTGATATCTTACTCAGCCTGTATGCTGACGTTCTTTTTCTGGTTTGTTCCCTACCTTATTTCTGGGGCCTACGTCATCCTCGGTGGCGTTGTGGACAGGTCTTGAAGTGGTTGCTTGATAGTGAGGATGTCATGCATGCTGGGGACTTTTCATTTCGAACAAGTATTTTTGATTTAAGTTTTCAGAACTGTAGTTCGGCAATTTAAGTCTTCCGCTGTTGTTTAGTTAATTAGCTATTTATTTATGTAAGTTCATTGATTTTAAGCCTAACAATTGACGCAGTAGTAAAATGCGGCGTAACTACTCTTTAGTTTCCGACCTTTTTTTTAGCGAAAATTTAGGGTTGTTACAGTATACTCAATGCGTGTTATTCATACGTTCAAATCAAACTTGCGAAACAAACTGTGCATGCTTCTATTCTTCTTATAAGTTTATTTTCGAATTCTTATGACACTTAGATGATTGTGAGTGTTAGGATTGTCATATACGTAAACCAAATGTCATTTTTAACCACACTCATTGCGTGTTATTCATACATTCAATTCAAACTTCTGAAATGAACTGTGCATTCTTCTATTTTTCTATTAAGCTTATTTTCGAATTCTAATGACACTAAAATGATTGTGAGTGTTAGGATTGTCATATGCGTAAACCAAATGTCATTTTAACCACACTAATTGCGTGTTACTTATACATTCAATTTAAACTTGTGAAACGAACTGTACATGCTTTTATTCTTCTTCTGAGCTTATTTTCGAATTATAATAACTCTAAGATGATTGTGTATGTTAGGATTGTCGCATAAGTAAACCAAATGTCATTTTTAACCACACTCATTGCGTGTTATTCATACGTTCAAATCAAACTTGCGAAACGAACTGTGCATGCTTCTATTCTTCTTATAAGTTTATTTTCGAATTCTAATGACATTTAGATGATTGTGAGTGTTAGGATTGTCATATACGTAAATCAAATGTCATTTTTAACCACACTCATTGCGTGTTATTCATACACTCAATTCAAACTTGTGAAATGAACTGTGCATGCTTCTATTTTTCTATTAAGCTTAATTTCGAATTCTAATGACACTAAGATGATTTGGTGTGTTAGGATTGTCATATAAGTAAACCAAATGTCATGTCTAAATATGCTCTTTGCGTGTTATTCATTGATTAAATTTGAATTTGTGGAACGAACTGTGCATGCTTCTATTCTTCTTTTAAGCTTATTTTCGAATTCTAACAACTCTAAGATGATTGTGTTTATTAGGATTGTCGTATAAGTAAACCAAATGTCATTTCTAAACACACTAATTGCGTGTTATTCAAACATTCAAATCAAACTTTTGAAACGAACTTTGCATGTTTCTATTCCTCTTTTAAGCATATTTTCGAATTTTAGTGACACTTAGATGATTGTGAGTGTTAGGATTGTCATATACGTAAACCAAATGTCATTTTTTACCACACTCATTGCGTGTTATTCATACATTTAATTCAAACTTGTGAAACAAACTGTGCATGCTTCTATTCTTCTTTTAAGCTTATTTTCAAATTCTAATGACACTAAAATGATTGTGAGTGTTAGGATTGTCATATACGTAAACCAAATATCATTTTAACCACACTAATTGCGTGTTACTCATACATTCAATTTGAACTTGTGAAACGAACTGTACATGCTTTTGTTCTACTTTTAAGCTTATTTTCGAATTCTAAGCTTATTTTCGAATTATTATAACTCTAAGATGATTGTGTATGTTAGGATTGTCGCATAAGTAAACCAAAGGTCATTTTTAACCACACTCATTGCGTGTTATTCATACGTTCAAATCAAACTTACGAAACGAACTGTGCATGCTTCCATTCTTTTCATAAGTTTATTTTCGAATTCTAATGACATTTAGATGATTGTGAGTGTTAGGATTGTGATATACGTAAATCAAATGTCATTTTTAACCACACTCATTGCGTGTTATTCATACATTCAATTCAAACTTGTGAAACAAACTGTGCATGCTTCTATTGTTCTTTTAAGCTTATTTTCAAATTCTAATGACACTAAAATGATTGTGAGTGTTAGGATTGTCATATACGTAAACCAAATATCATTTTAACCACACTAATTGCGTGTTACTCATACATTCAATTTAAACTTGTGAAACGAACTGTACATGCTTTTGTTCTACTTTTAAGCTTATTTTCGAATTCTAAGCTTATTTTCGAATTATTATAACTCTAAGATGATTGTGTATGTTAGGATTGTCGCATAAGTAAACCAAAGGTCATTTTTAACCACACTCATTGCGTGTTATTCATACGTTCAAATCAAACTTGCGAAACGAAGTGTGCATGCTTCCATTCTTTTCATAAGTTTATTTTCGAATTCTAATGACATTTAGATGATTGTGAGTGTTAGGATTTTGATATACGTAAATCAAATGTCATTTTTAACCACACTCATTGCGTGTTATTCATACATTCAATTCAAACTTGTGAAATGAACTGTGCATGCTTCTATTTTTCTATTAAGCTTATTTTCGAATTCTAATGACACTAAGATGATTTGGTGTGTTAGGATTGTCATATAAGTAAACCAAATGTCATGTCTAAATACGCTCTTTGCGTGTTATTTATAGATTCAATTCGAACTTGTGCAACGAACTGTGCATGCTTCTATTCTTCTTTTAAGCTTATTTTCGAATTCTAACAACTCTAAGATGATTGTGTGTATTAGGATTGTCGTATAAGTAAACCAAATGTCATTTTTAACCATACTCATTACGTGTTATTCATACATTCAAATCAAACTTGTGAAACGAACTGTGCATGCTTCTATTCTGCTTATAAGCTTATTTTCGCATTCTAATGACACTTAGATAATTGTGAGTGTAAGGATTGTCATATAGGTAAACCAAATGTCATTTTTAACCACACTCATTGCGTGTTATTTATACATTCAATTCAAACTTGTGAAATGAACTGTGCAGGCTTCTATTTTTCAATTAAGCTTATTTTTGAATTCTAATGACACTAAAATGATTGTGAGTGTTAGGATTGTCATATACGTAATGCAAATGTCATTTTTCACCATACTCTTTGCGTGTTATTCATACATTCAATTCAAACTTGTGAAACAAACTGTGCATGCTTGTATTCTTCTTTTAAGCTTATTTTCAAATTCTAATGACACTAAAATGATTGTGAAGGTTAGGATTGTCATATACGTAAACCAAATGTCATTTTAACCACACTAATTGCATGTTACTCATACATTGAATTAAAACTTGTGAAACGAACTGTACATGCTTTTATTCTTCTTTTAAACTTATTTTCGAATTCTAAGCTTATTTTCGAATGATAATAACTCTAAGATGATTGTGTATGTTAGGATTGTCGCATAAGTAAACCAAATGTCATTTTTAACCATACTCATTGCGTGTTATTCATACGTTCAAATCAAACTTGCGAAACGAACTGTGCATGCTTCTATTCTTCTTTTAAGCTTATTTTCGAATTCTAATGACACTAAGATAATTGTGTGTGTTAGGATTGTCTAATAAGTAAATCAAATGTCATTTCTAACCACAATCATTGCGTGTTAATCATACATTCAAATCAAACTTGTGAAACGAATTGTGTATGCTTCCATTCTTCTTTTAAGCTTATTTGCGAATTCTAATGACACTAAGATGATTGTGTGTGTTAGGATTGTCATATAAGTACAACAAATGTCATTTCTAAACATGCTCATTTCATGTTATTCATACATTTAATTCGAACTTGTGAAACGAACTGTGCATGCTTCTATTCTTCTTGTAAGTTTATTTTCGAATTCTAATAACTCTAAGATGATTGTGAGTATTAGGATTGTCGTATAAAAAAACCAAATGGCATTTCTAACCATACTCATTACGTGTTATTCATATATTGAAATCAAACTTGTGAAACGAACTGTGCACGCATCTATTCTTCTATTAAGCTGATTTTCGAATTCTAATGACACTTAGATGATTGTGAGTGTTAGGATTGTCATATACGTAAAACAAATGTGATTTTTAACCACAATCATTGCATGTTATTCATACATTCAAATCAAACTTGTGAAACGAATTGTGCATGCTTCTATTCTTCTTTTAAGCTTATTTTCGAATTCTAATGACACTAAGATGATTGTGTGTGTTAAGATTGTCATATAAATACAACAAATGTCATTTCTTAACACTCTTATTGAGTGTTATTCATATATTCAATTCAAACTTGTGAAACGAACTGTGCATGCATCTATTCTTCTTTTACGCTTATTTTCGAATTCTAATGACACTAAAATGATTGTGAGTGTTAGGATTGTCATACACGTAAACCAAATGTCATTTTAACCACACTAATTCCGTGTTACTCATACATTCAATTTAAACTTGTGAAACGAACTCTACGTGGTTTTATTCTTCTTTTAAACTTATTTTTGAATTCTAAGCCTATTTTCGAATTATAACAACTCTATGATGATTGCGTGTGTTAGGATTGTCGCATAAGTAAACCAAATGTCATTTTTAACCATACTCATTGCGTGTTATTCATACGTTCACATCAAACTTGTGAAACGAACTGTGCATGCTTCTATTCTTCTTATAAGCTTATTTTCGAATTCTAATGACACTTAGATGATTGTGAGTGTAAGAATTGTCATATACGTAAACCAAATGTCATTTTTAACCACACTCATTGCGTGTTACTCATACATTCAATTTAAACTTGTGAAACAAACTGTACGTGGTTTTATTCTTCTTTTAAGCATATTTTCGAATTCTAAGCTTATTTTTGAATTATAATAACTCTAAGATGATTGTGTATGTTAGGATTGTCGCATAAGTAAACCAAATGTCATTTTTAACCACACTCATTGGGTGTTATTCATACGTTCAAATCAAACTTGTGAAAGGAACTGTGCATGCTTCTATTCTTCTTATAAGCTTGTTTTCGAATTCTAATGACACTTAGATGATTGTGAGTGTAAGGATTGTCATATAAGTAAAACAAATGTCATTTCTAAACACTCTCATTGCGTGTTATTCATACATTCAATTCAAACTTGTGAAACGAACTATGCATGCTTCCATTCTTCTTTTACGCTTATTTTAGAATTCTAATGACACTAAAATGATTGTGAGTGTTAGGATTGTCATATACGTAAACCAAATGTCATTTTTAACCACACTCATTGCGTGTTACTCATACATTCAATTTAAACTTGTGAAACAAACTGTACGTGGTTTTATTCTTCTTTTAAGCATATTTTCGAATTCTAAGCTTATTTTTGAATTATAATAACTCTAAGATGATTGTGTATGTTAGGATTGTCGCATAAGTAAACCAAATGTCATTTTTAACCACACTCATTGCGTGTTATTCATACGTTCAAATCAAACTTGTGAAAGGAACTGTGCATGCTTCTATTCTTCTTATTAAGCTTATTTTCGAATTCTAATGACACTAAGATGATTTTTTGTGTTAGGGTTGTCATATAAGTAAACCAAATGTCATGTCTAAATACGCTCTTTGCGTGTTATTCATAGATTCAATTCGAACTTGTGCAACGAACTGTGCATGCTTCTATTCTTCTTTTAAGCTTATTTTCGAATTCTAACAACTCTAAGATGATTATGTGTATTAGGATTGTCTTATAAGTAAACCAAATGTCATTTCTAAACACACTCATTGCGTGTTATTCAAACATTCAAATCAAACTTTTGAAACGAACTGTGTATGTTTCTTTTCTTCTTTTAAGCATATTTTCGAATTCTAGTGACACTTAGATGATTATCAGTGCTAGGATTGTCATATACATAAACCAAATGTCATTTTTAACCTCACTCATTGCGTGTTATTCATACATTCAATTCAAACTTTTGAAACGAATTGTGCATGATTCTATTCTTCTTTTAAGCATATTTTCGAATTCCAGGGACACTTAGATGATTATCAGTGTTAGGTGTTAGGATTGTCATATACATAAAAGAAATGTTATTTTTAACCACACTCATTGCATGTTATTCATACATTCAAATCAAACTTGAGAAACAAACTGTGCATGCTTCTATTCTTCTTTTAAGCTTATTTTCGATTCTAATGACACTAAGATAATTGTGTGTGTTAGGATGGTCTTATAAGTAATTCAAATGTCATTTGCAACCACAATTATTGCGTGTTATTCATACATTCAAATCAAATTTGTGAAAAGAACTGTGCATGGTTCTATTATTCTTTTAAGCTTATTTGCGAATTCTAATGACACTAAGATGATTGTGTGTGTTAGGATTGTCATATAAGTACAACAAATGTGATTTCTAAACACTCTCTTTGCGTGTTATTCATATATTCAATTCAAACTTGTGAAACGAACTGTGCATGCATCTATTCTTCTTTTACGCTTATTTTCGAATTCTAATGACAATAAAATGTTTGTGAGTGTTAGGATAGACATATACGTAAACCAAATGTCATTTTAACCACACTAATTGCGTGTTACTCATACATTCAATTTAAAATTGTGAAACGAACTGTACGTGGTTTTATTCTTCTTTTAAGCTTATTTTCGAATTCTAAGCTTATTTTTGAATTATAATAACTCTATGATGATTGCGTGTGTTAGGATTGTCGCATAAGAAAATCAATTGTCATTTTTAACCACACTCATTGCGTGTTATTCATACATTCAAATCAAACTTGTGAAACAAACTGTGCATGCTTCTATTCTTCTTATAACCTTATTTTCGCATTCTAATGACACTTAGATAATTGTGAGTGTAAAAATTGTCATATACGTAAACCATATGTGATTTTTAACCACACTCATTGCGTGTTATTCATACATTCAATTCAAACTTCTAAAATGAACAGTGCATGCTTCTATTCTTCTTTTAAGCTTATTTGCGAATTCTAATGACACTAAGATGATTGTTTGTGTTAGGATTGTCATATAACTAAACCAAATGTCATTTCTAAACATGCTCATTACGTGTTATTCATACATTCAATTCGAACTTGTGAAACGAACTATGCATGCTTCTATTCTTTATTTAAGTTTATTTTCGAATTCTAATAACTCTAAGATGATTGTGTGTATTAGGATTGTCGTATAAAAAAACCAAATGGCATTTCTAACCATACTCATTGTGTGTTATTCATACATTGAATACAAACATGTGAAACGAATTGTGCACGCATCTATTCTTCTTTTAAGCTGATTTTCGAATTCTAATGACACTTAGATGATTGTGAGTGTTAGGATTGTCATATACGTAAAACAAATGTGATTTTTAACCACACTCATTGCATGTTATTCATACATTCAAATCAAACTTGTGAAACAAACTGTGCATGCTTCTATTCTTCTTTTAAGCTTATTTTCGAATTCTAATGACACTAAGTTAATTGTGTGTGTTAGGATGGTCTTATAAGTAATTCAAATGTCATTTCTAACCACAATCATTGCGTGTTATTCATACATTCAAATCAAACTTGCGAAACAAACAGTGTATGCTTCTATTCTTCTTTTAAGCTTGTTTTCGAATTCTAATGACACTTAGATGATTGTGAGTGTTAGGATTGTCATATACGTAAACCAAATGTTATTTTTAACCACACTCATTGCATGTTATTCATACATTCAAATCAAACTTGTAAAACGAACTGTGCATGCTTTTATTCTTCTTTTAAGCTTATTTTCGAATTATAATAACTCTATGATGATTGCGTGTGTTAGGATTGTCGCATAAGTAAACCAAATGTCATTTTTAACCACACTTATTGCGTGTTATTCATACATTCAAATCAAACTTGTGAAACAAACTGTGCATGCTTCTATTCTTCTTATAAGCTTATTTTCGCATTCTAATGACACTTAGATAATTGTGAGTGTAAGGATTGTCATATACGTAAACCAAATGTTATTTTTAACCACACTCATTGCATGTTATTCATACATTCAAATCAAACTTGTAAAACGAACTTTGCGTGCTTCTATTCTTCTTTTAAACTTATTTTTGAATTATAATAACTCTATGATGATTGCGTGTGTTACGATTGTCGCATAAGTAAACCAAATGTCATTTTTAACCACATTCATTGCGTGTTATTCATACATTCAAATCAAATTTGCGAAAAGAACTGTACATGCTTCTATTTTTCTTTTAAGCTTATTTTCAAATTCTAATGACACTAAGATGATTGTGTGTGTTAGGATTGTCATATAAGTACAACAAATGTCATTTCTAAACACTCTCATTGCGTGTTATCCATATATTCAATTCAAACTTGTGAAACTAACTATGCATGCATCTATTCTTCTTTTACGCTTATTTTCGAATTGTAATGACACTAAAATGATTGTGAGTGTTAGGATTGTCATATACGTAAACCAAATGTCATTATAACCACACTAATTGCGTGGTACTCATACATTCAATTTAAACTTGTGAAACGAACTGTACGTGGTTTTATTCTTCTTTTAAGCTTATTTTCAAATTCTAAGCTTATTTTCGAATTATAATAACTCTATGATGATTGCGTGTGTTTGGATTGTCGCATAAGTAAACCAAATGTCATTTTTAACCACACTCATTGCGTGTTAGTCATACATTCAAATCAAACTTGTGAAACGAACTGTGCATGCTTCTATTCTTCTTATAAGGTTATTTTCGAATTCTAATGACACTTAGATGATTGTGTGTGTTAGGATTGTCATATAACTAGACCAAATGTCATTTCTAAACATGCTCATTACGTGTTATTCATACATTCAATTCGAACTTGTGAAACGAACTATGCATGCTTCTGTTCTTCTTTTAAGTTTATTTTCGAATTCTAATAACTCTAAGATGATTGTGTGTATTAGGATTGTCGTATAAAAAAACCAAATGGCATTTCTAACCATACTGCTTGCGTGTTATTCATGTTATTCATACGTTCAAATCAAACTTGTGAAACAAACTGTGCATGCTTTTATTCTTCTTTTAAGCTTATTTTCAAATTCTAATGACACTAAGATGATTTGGTGTGTTAGGATTGTCATATAAGTAAACCAAATGTCATGTCTAATTACGCTCTTTGCGTGTTATACATAGATTCAATTCGAACTTGTGCAACGAATTGTGCAAGGTTCTATTCTTCGTTTAAGCTTAATTTCGAATTCTAACAACTCTATGATGATTGTGTGTGTTAGGATTGTCTTATAAGTAAATCAAATGTCATTTCTAACCACAATCATTGCATGTTATTCATACATTCAAATCAAACTTGTGAAACGAACTGTGCATGCTTCTATTCTTCTTTTAAGCTTGTTTTCGAATTCTAATGACACTTAGATGATTGTGAGTGTTAGGATTGTCATATACGTAAACCAAATGTCATTTTTAACCACACTCATTGCGTGTTATTCATACATTCAAATCAAATTTGTGAAAAGAACTGTACATGCTTCTATTTTTCTTTTAAGCTTATTTTCGAATTCTAATGACACTAAGATGATTGTGTGTGTTAGGATTGTCATAGAAGTACAACAAATGTCATTTCTAAACACTCTCATTGCGTGTTATCCATATATTCAATTCAAACTTGTGAAACTAACTATGCATGCATCTATTCTTCTTTTACGCTTATTTTCGAATTCTAATGACACTAAAATGATTGTGAGTGTTCGGATTGTCATATACGTAAACCAAATGTCATTTTAACCACACTAATTGCGTGTTAGTCATACATTCTATTTAAACTTGTGAAACGAACTGTACGTGGTTTTATTCTTCTTTTAAGCTTATTTTCGAATTCTAAGCTTATTTTCGAATTATAATAACTCTACGATAATTGCGTGTGTTAGGATTGTCGCATAAGTAAACCAAATGTCATTTTTAACCACACTCATTGTGTGGTATTCATACATTCAAATCAAACTTGTGAAACGAACTGTGCATGCTTCTATTCTTCTTATATGCTTATTTTCGAATTCTAATGACACTTAGATGATTGTGTGTGTTAGGATTGTCATATAACTAAACCAAATGTCATTTCTAAACATGCTCATTACGTGTTATTCATACATTCAATTCGAACTTGTGAAACAAACTATGCATGCTTCTGTTCTTCTTTTAAGTTTATTTTCGAATTCTAATAACTCTAAGATGATTGTGTGTATTAGGATTGTCGTATAAAAAATCAAAATGCATTTCTAACCATACTCCTTGCGTGTTTTTCATACATTGAAATCAAACATGTGAAACGAACTGTGCACGCATCTATTATTCTTTGAAGTTGATTTTCGAATTCTAACGACACTTAGATGAATGTGAGTGTTAGGATTGTCTTATACGTAAAACAAATGTGATTTTTAACCACACTCATTGCATGTTATTCATACATTCAAATCAAACTTGTGCAACAAACTGTGCATGCTTCTATTATTCTTTTAAGCATATTTTCAAATTCTAATGACACTAAGATGATTTGGTGTGTTAGGATTGTCATATAAGTAAACCAAATGTCATGTCTAATTACGCTCTTTGCGTGTTATTCAAAGATTCAATTCGAACTTGTGCAACGAACTGTGCATGCTTCTATTATTCTTTTAAGCTTAATTTCGAATTCTAACAACTCTATGATGATTGTGTGTATTAGGATTGTCGTATAAGTAAACCAAATGTCATTTCTAAACACACTCATTGCGTGTTATTTAAACATTCAAATCAAACGTTTGAAACGAACTGTGCATGTTTCTATTCTTCTTTTAAGCATATTTTCGAATTCTAATGACACTTAGATGATTGTGAGTGTTAGGATTGTCATATACGTAAAACATATGTGATTTTTAACCACAATCATTGCATGTTATTCATACATTCAAATCAAACTTGTGAAACGAACTGTGCATGCTTCTATTCTTCTTTTAAGCTTGTTTTCGAATTCTAATGACACTTAGATGATTGTGAGTGTTAGGATTGTCATATAGGTAAACCAAATGTCATTTTTAACCACACTCATTGCGTGTTATTCATACATTCAAATCAAATTTGTGAAAAGAACTGTACATGCTTCTATTTTTCTTTTAAGCTTATTTTCGAATTCTAATGACACTAAGATGATTGTGTGTGTTAGGATTGTCATATAAGTACAACAAATGTCATTTCTAAACACTCTCATTGCGTGTTATCCATATATTCAATTCAAACTTGTGAAACTAACTATGCATGCATATATTCTTCTTTTACGCTTATTTTCGAATTCTAATGACACTAAAATGATTGTGAGTGTTAGGATTGTCATATACGTAAACAAAATGTCATTTTTAACCACACTCATTGAGTGTTATTCATACATTCAATCAAATTTGTGAAAAGAACTGTACATGCTTCTATTTTTCATTTAAGCTTATTTTCGAATTCTAATGACACTAAGATGATTGTGTGTGTTAGGATTGTCATATAAGTACAACAAATGTCATTTCTAAACAATCTCATTGCGTGTTATTCATATATTCAATTCAAACTTGTGAAACTAACTATGCATGCATCTATTCTTCTTTTACGCTTATTTTCGAATTCTAATGACACTAAAATGATTGTGAGTGTTCGGATTGTCATATACGTAAACCAAATGTCATTTTAACCACACTAATTGCGTGTTAGTCATACATTCAATTTAAACTTGTGAAACGAACTGTACGTGGTTTTATTCTTCTTTTAAGCTTATTTTCGAATTCTAAGCTTATTTTCGAATTATAATAACTCTACGATAATTGCGTGTGTTAGGATTGTCGCATAAGTAAACCAAATGTCATTTTTGACCACACTCATTGCGTGTTATTCATACATTCAAATCAAACTTGGGAAATGAACTGTGCATGCTTCTATTCTTCTTATAAGCTTATTTTCGAATTCTAATGACACTTAGATGATTTTGTGTGTTAGGATTGTCATATAACTAAACCAAATGTCATTTCTAAACATGCTCATTACGTGTTATTCATACATTCAATTCGAACTTGTGAAACAAACTATGCATGCTTCTGTTCTTCTTTTAAGTTTATTTTCGAATTCTAATAACTCTAAGATGATTTTGTGTATTAGGATTGTTGTATAAAAAATCAAAAGGCATTTCTAACCATACTCCTTGCGTGTTTTTCATACATTGAAATCAAACATGTGAAACGAACTGTGCACGCATCTATTATTCTATGAAGTTGATTTTCGAATTCTAACGACACTTAGATGAATGTGAGTGTTAGGATTGTCTTATACGTAAAACAAATGTGATTTTTAACCACACTCATTGCATGTTATTCATACATTCAAATCAAACTTGTGCAACAAACTGTGCATGCTTCTATTCTTCTTTTAAGCATATTTTCAAATTCTAATGACACTAAGATGATTTGGTGTGTTAGGATTGTCATATAAGTAAACCAAATGTCATGTCTAATTACGCTATTTGCGTGTTATTCATAGATTCAATTCGAACTTGTGCAACGAACTGTGCATGCTTCTATTATTCTTTTAAGCTTAATTTCGAATTCTAACAACTCTATGATGATTGTGTGTATTAGGATTGTCGTATAAGTAAACCAAATGTCATTTCTAAACACACTCATTGCGTGTTATTTAAACATTCAAATCAAACGTTTGAAACGAACTGTGCATGTTTCTATTATTCTTTTAAGCATATTTTCGAATTCTAATGACACTTAGATGATTGTGAGTGTTAGGATTGTCATATACGTAAAACATATGTGATTTTTAACCACACTCATTGCATGTTATTCATACAATCAAATCAAACTTGTGAAACGAACTGTGCATGCTTCTATTCTTCTTTTAAGCTTGTTTTCGAATTCTAATGACACTTAGATGATTGTGAGTGTTAGGATTGTCATATACGTAAACCAAATGTCATTTTTAACCACACTCATTGCGTGTTATTCATACATTCAAATCAAATTTGTGAAAAGAACTGTACATGCTTCTATTTTTCTTTTAAGCTTATTTTCGAATTCTAATGACACTAAGATGATTGTGTGTGTTAGGATTGTCATATAAGTACAACAAATGTCATTTCTAAACACTCTCATTGCGTGTTATCCATATATTCAATTCAAACTTGTGAAACTAACTATGCATGCATATATTCTTCTTTTACGCTTATTTTCAAATTCTAATGACACTAAAATGATTGTGAGTGTTAGGATTGTCATATACGTAAACCAAATGTCATTTTTAACCACACTCATTGAGTGTTATTCATACATTCAATCAAATTTGTGAAAAGAACTGTACATGCTTCTATTTTTCATTTAAGCTTATTTTCGAATTCTAATGACACTAAGATGATTGTGTGTGTTAGGATTGTCATATAAGTACAACAAATGTCATTTCTAAACACTCTCATTGCGTGTTATTCATATATTCAATTCAAACTTGTGAAACTAACTATGCATGCATCTATTCTTCTTTTACGCTTATTTTCGAATTCTAATGACACTAAAATGATTGTGAGTGTTCGGATTGTCATATACGTAAACCAAATGTCATTTTAACCACACTAATTGCGTGTTAGTCATACATTCAATTTAAACTTGTGAAACGAACTGTACGTGGTTTTATTATTCTTTTAAGCTTATTTTCGAATTCTAAGCTTATTTTCGAATTATAATAACTCTACGATAATTGCGTGTGTTAGGATTGTCGCATAAGTAAACCAAATGTCATTTTTGACCACACTCATTGCGTGTTATTCATACATTCAAATCAAACTTGTGAAATGAACTGTGCATGCTTCTATTCTTCTTATAAGCTTATTTTCGAATTCTAATGACACTTAGATGATTGTGTGTGTTAGGATTGTCATATAACTATCCCAAATGTCATTTCTAAACATGCTCATTACGTGTTATTCATACATTCAATTCGAACTTGTGAAACAAACTATGCATGCTTCTGTTCTTCTTTTAAGTTTATTTTCGAATTCTAATAACTCTAAGATGATTTTGTGTATTAGGATTGTCGTATAAAAAATCAAAAGGCATTTCTAACCATACTCCTTGCGTGTTTTTCATACATTGAAATCAAACATGTGAAACGAACTGTGCACGCATCTATTATTCTTTGAAGTTGATTTTCGAATTCTAACGACACTTAGATGAATGTGAGTGTTAGGATTGTCTTATACGTAAAACAAATGTGATTTTTAACCACACTCATTGCATGTTATTCATACATTCAAATCAAACTTGTGCAACAAACTGTGCATGCTTCCATTCTTTTTTTAAGCATATTTTCAAATTCTAATGACACTAAGATGATTTGGTGTGTTAGGATTGTCATATAAGTAAACCAAATGTCATGTCTAATTACGCTCTTTGCGTGTTATTCATAGATTCAATTCGAACTTGTGCAACGAACTGTGCATGCTTCTATTATTCTTTTAAGCTTAATTTCGAATTCTAACAACTCTATGATGATTGTGTGTATTAGGATTGTCGTATAAGTAAACCAAATGTCATTTCTAAACACACTCATTGCGTGTTATTTAAACATTCAAATCAAACGTTTGAAACAAACTGTGCATGTTTCTATTCTTCTTTTAAGCATATTTTCGAATTCTAATGACACTTAGATGATTGTGAGTGTTAGGATTGTCATATACGTATAACATATGTGATTTTTAACCACACTCATTGCATGTTATTCATACATTCAAACCAAACTTGTGAAACGAACTGTGCATGTTTCTATTCTTCTGTTAAGCTTATTTTCGAATTCTAATGACACTAAAATGATTGTGAGTGTTAGGATTGTCATATACGTAAAACAAATGTGATTTTTAACCACACTCATTGCGTGTTATTCATACATTCAAATCAAACTTGTGAAACGAACTGTGCATGCTTCTATTCTTCTTTTAAGCTTATTTTCGAATTCTAATGACACTAAGATGATTGTGTGTGTTAGGATTGTCATATAAATACAACAAATGTCATTTCTTAACACTCTCATTGCGTGTTATTCATATATTCTATTCAAACTTGTGAAACGAACTGTGGGTGCATCTATTCTTCTTTTACGCTTATTTTCGAATTCTAATGACACTAAAATGATTGTGAGTGTTAGGATTGTCATATACCTAAAACAAATGTGATTTTTAACCACACTCATTGCATGTTATTCATACATTCAAATCAAACTTGTGAAATGAACTATGCACGCATCTATTCTTCTTTTAAGCTGATTTTCAAATTCTAATGACACTTAGATGATTGTGAGTGTTAGGATTGTCATATATACGTAAAACGAATGTGATTTATAACCACACTCAATGGATGTTATTCATACATTCAAATCAAACTTGTGAAACGAACTGTGCATGCATCTATTCTTCTTTTACGCTTATTTTCTAATTCTAATGACACTAAAATGATTGTGAGTGTTAGGATTGTCATATACGTAAAACAAATGTGATTTTTAACCACACTCATTGCATGTTATTCATACATTCAAATCAAACTTGTGAAACGAACTGTGCATGCTTCTATTCTTCTTTTAAGCTTATTTTCGAATTCTAATGACACATAGATGATTGTGAGTGTAAGGATTGTCATATACGTAAACCAAATGTCATTTTTAACCATACACATTGCGTGTTATTCATACATTGAAATCAAACTTGTGAAACGAACTGTGCACGCATCTATTCTTCTTTTAAGCTGATTTTCGAATTCTAATGACACTTAGATGATTGCGAGTGTTAGGATTGTCATATATACGTAAAACAAATGTGATTTTTAACCACATTCAATGGATGTTATTCATACATTCAAACTTGTGAAACGAACTGTGCATGCTTCTATTCTTCTTTTAAGCTTATTTTTGAATTCTAATGACACTAAGATGATTGTGTGTGTTAGGATTGTCATATAAGTACAACAAATGTCATTTTTAAACAATCTCATTGCGTGTTATTCATATATTCAATTTAAACTTGTGAAACGAACTATGCATGCAATTATTCTTCTTTTACGCTTATTTTCGAATTCTAAAGACACTAAAATGATTGTGAGTGTTCGGATTGTCATATACGTAAACCAAATGTCGTTTTGACCACACTAATTGCGTGTTACTCATACATTCAATTTAAACTTGTGAAACGAACTGTACGTGGTTTTATTCTTCTTTTAAGCTTATATTTGAATTCTAAGCTTATTTTCGAATTATAATAACTCTATGATGATTGCGTGTGTTAGAATTGTCGCATTAGTAAACCAAATGTCATTTTTAACCACACTCATTGCGTGTTATTCATACGTTCAAATCAAACTTGTGAAACGAACTGTGCATGCGTCTATTCTTCTAATAAGCTTATTTTCGAATTCTAATGACACTTAGATGATTGTGAGTGTAAGGATTGTCATATACGTAAACCAAATGTCAATTTTAACCACACTCATTGGGTGTTATTCATACATTCAAATCAAACTTGTGAAACGAACTGTGCATGCTTCTATTCTTCTTTTAAGCTTATTTTCGAATTCTAATGACACTAAGATGATTGTGTGTGTTAGGATTGTCATATAAATACAACCAATGTCATTTCTTAACACTCTCATTGCGTGTTATTCATATATTCAATTCAAACTTGTGAAACGAACTGTGGGTGCATCTATTCTTCTTTTACGCTTATTTTCGAATTCTAATGACACTAAAATGATTGTGAGTGTTAGGATTGTCATATACGTAAAACAAATGTGATTTTTAACCACACTCATTGCATGTTATTCATACATTCAAATCAAACTTGTGAAACGAACTGTGCATGCTTCTATTCTTCTTTTAAGCTTATTTTCGAATTCTAATGACACTAAGATGATTGTGTGTGTTAGGATTGTCATATAAGTACAACAAATGTCATTTCTAAACAATCTCATTGCGTGTTATTCATATATTCAATTTAAACTTGTGAAACGAACTATGCATGCAATTATTCTTCTTTTACGCTTATTTTCGAATTCTAAAGACACTGAAATGATTGTGAGTGTTAGGATTGTCATATACGTAAACCAAATGTCATTATAACCACACTAATTGCGTGTTACTCATACATTCAATTTAAACTTGTGAAACGAACTGTACGTGGTTTTATTCTTCTTTTAAGCTTATATTCGAATTCTAAGCTTATTTTCGAATTATAATAACTCTATGATGATTACGTGTATTAGGATTGTCGCATAAGTAAACCAAATGTAATTTTTAACCACACTCATTGCGTGTAATTCATACGTTCAAATCAAACTTGTGAAACGAACTGTGCATGCTTCTATTCTTCTAATAAGCTTATTTTCGAATTCTAATGACACTTAGATGATTGTGAGTGTATGGATTGTCATATACGTAAACCTAATGTCATTTTTAACCACACTCATTGCGTGTTATTCATACATTCAAATCAAACTTGTGAAACGAATTGTGCATGCTTCTATTCTTCTTTTAAGCTTATTTTCGAATTCTAATGACACTAAGATGATTGTGTGTGTTAGGATTGTCATATAAGTACAACAAATGTCATTTCTAAACAATCTCATTGCGTGTTATTCATATATTCAATTTAAACTTGTGAAACGAACTATGCATGCAATTATTCTTCTTTTACGCTTATTTTCAAATTTTAAAGACACTAAAATGATTGTGAGTGTTAGGATTGTCATATACGTAAACCAAATGTCATTATAACCACAATAATTGCGTGTTACTCATACATTTAATTTAAACTTGTGAAACGAACTGTACGTGGTTTTATTCTTCTTTTAAGCATATTTTCGAATTCTAATGACACTTAGATGATTGTGAGTGTAAGGATTGTCATATACGTAAACCAAATGTCATTTTTAACCACACACATTGCGTGTTATTCATACATTGAAATCAAACTTGTGAAATGAACTGTGCACGCATCTATTCTTCTTTTAAGCTGATTTTCGAATTCTAATGACACTTAGATGATTGTGAGTGTTAGGATTGTCATATATACGTAAAACAAATGTGATTTTTAACCACACTCAATGGATGTTATTCATACATTCAAATCAAACTTGTGAAACGAACTGTGCATGCTTCTATTCTTCTTTTAAGCTTATTTTCGAATTCTAAAGACACTGAAATGATTGTGAGTGTTAGGATTGTCATATACGTAAACCAAATGTCATTATAAGCACACTAATTGCGTGTTACTCATACATTTAATTTAAACTTGTGAAACGAACTGTACGTGGTTTTATTCTTCTTTTATGCTTATATTCGAATTCTAAGCATATTTTCGAATTATAATAACGCTATGATGACTGCGTGTGTTAGGATTGTCGCATAAGTAAACCAAATGTCATTTTTAACCACACTCATTGCGTGTTATTCATACGTTCAAATCAAACTTGTGAAACGAACTGTGCATGCTTCTATTCTTGTAATAAGCTTATTTTTGAATTCTAATGACACTTAGATGATTGTGAGTGTAAGGATTGTCATATACGTAAACCAAATGTCATTTTTAACCACACTCATTGCGTGTTATTCATACATTCAAATCAAACTTGTGAAACGAACTGTGCATGCTTCTATTCTTCTTTTAAGCTTATTTTCGAATTTTAATGACACTAAGATGATTGTGTGTGTTAGGATTGCATATAAATACAACAAATGTCATTTCTTAACACTCTCATTGCATGTTATTCATATATTCAATTCAAACTTTTGAAACGAACTGTGCATGCACCTATTCTTCTTTTAAGCTTATTTTCGAATTCTAATGACACTTAGATGATTGTGAGTGTTAGGATTGTCATATATACGTAAAACAAATGTGATTTTTAACCACACTCAATGGTTGTAATTCATACATTCAAATCAAACTTGTGAAATGAAATGTGCATGCTTCTATTCTTCTTTTAAGCTTATTTTCGAATTCTAATGACACTAAGATGATTGTGTGTGTTAGGATTGTCATATAAGTACAACAAATGTCATTTATAAACAATCTCATTGCGTGTTATTCATATATTCAATTTAAACTTGTGAAACGAACTATGCATGCAATTATTCTTCTTTTACGCTTATTTTCGAATTCTAAAGACACTAAAATGATTGTGAGTGTTAGGATTGTCATATACGTAAACCAAATGTCATTTTAACCACACTAATTGCGTGTTACTCATACATTCAATTTAAACTTGTGAAACGAACTGTACGTGGTTTTATTCTTCTTTTAAGCTTATATTCGAATTCTAAGCTTATTTTCGAATTATAATAACTCTATGATGATTGCGTGTGTTAGGATTGTCGCATATGTAAACCAAATGTCATTTTTAACCACACTCATTGCGTGTTATTCATATATTCAATTCAAACTTGTGAAACGAACTGTGTATGCATCTATTCTTCTTTTACGCTTATTTTCTAATTCTAATGACACTAAAATGATTGTGAGTGTTAGGATTGTCATATACGTAAAATAAATGTGATTTTTAACCACACTCATTGCATGTTATTCATACATTCAAATCAAACTTGTGAAACGAACTATACATGCTTCTATTCTTCTTTTAAGCTTATTTTCGAATTCTAATGACACTAAGATGATTGTGTGTTAGGATTGTCATATAAATACAACAAATGTCATTTCTTACCACTCTCATTACGTATTATTCATATATTCAATTCAAACTTGTGAAACGAACTGTGCGTGCATCTATTCTTCTTTTACGCTTATTTTCGAATTCTAATGATACTAAAATGATTGTGAGTGTTAGGATTGTCATATACGTAAAACAAATGTGATTTTTAACCACACTTATTGCATGTTATTCATTTATTCAAATCAAACTTGTGAAACGAACTATGCAAGCTTCTATTCTTCTTTTAAACTTATTTTCGAATTCTAATGACACTAAGATGATTGTGTGTGTTAGGATTGCCATATAAATACAACAAATGTCATTTCTTAACACTCTCATTGCGTATTATTCATATATTCAATTTAAACTTGTGAAACGAACTATGCATGCAATTATTCTTCTTTTAGGCTTATTTTCGAATTCTAAAGACACTGAAATGATTGTGAGTGTTTGGATTGTCATATACGTAAACCAAATGTCATTATAACCACACTAATTGCGTGTTACTCATACATTTAATTTAAACTTGTGAAACGAACTGTACGTGGTTTTATTCTTCTTTTATGCTTATATTCGAATTGTAAGCATATTTTCGAATTATAATAACGCTATGATGACTGCGTGTGTTAGGATTGTCGCATAAGTAAACCAAATGTCATTTTTAACCACACTCATTGCGTGTTATTCATACGTTCAAATCAAACTTGTGAAACGAACTGTGCATGCTTCTATTCTTCTTTTAAGCTTATTTTCGAATTCTAATGTCACTAAGATGATTGTGTGTGTTAGGATTGTCATATAAGTACAACAAATGTCATTTATAAACAATCTCATTGCGTGTTATTCATATATTCAATTTAAACTTGTGAAACGAACTATGCATGCAATTATTCTTCTTTTACGCTTATTTTCGAATTCTAAAGACACTAAAATGATTGTGAGTGTTAGGATTGTCTTATACGTAAACCAAATGTCATTTTAACCACACTAATTGCGTGTTACTCATACATTCAATTTAAACTTGTGAAACGAACTGTACGTGGTTTTATTCTTCTTTTAAGCTTATATTCGAATTCTAAGCTTATTTTCGAATTATAATAACTCTATGATGATTGCGTGTGTTAGGATTGTCGCATATGTAAACCAAATGTCATTTTTAACCACACTCATTGCGTGTTATTCATATATTCAATTCAAACTTGTGAAACGAACTGTGTATGCATCTATTCTTCTTTTACGCTTATTTTCTAATTCTAATGACACTAAAATGATTGTGAGTGTTAGGATTGTCATATACGTAAAATAAATGTGATTTTTAACCACACTCATTGCATGTTATTCATACATTCAAATCAAACTTGTGAAACGAACTGTGCATGCTTGAATTCTTCTTTTAAGCTTATTTTCGAATTCTAATGACACTAAGATGATTGTGTGTGTTAGGATTGACATATAAATACAACAAATGTCATTTCTTAACACTCTCATTGCGTGTTATTCATATATTCAATTCAAACTTGTGAAACGAACTGTGCATGCATCTGTTCTTCTTTTACGCTTATTTTCGAGTTCTAATGACACTAAAATGATTGTGAGTGTTAGGATTGTCATATACGTAAACCAAATGTGATTTTTAACCACACTTATTGCATGTTATTCATTTATTCAAATCAAACTTGTGAAACGAACTATGCAAGCTTCTATTCTTCTTTTAAACTTATTTTCGAATTCTAATGACACTAAGATGATTGTGTGTGTTAGGATTGCCATATAAATACAACAAATGTCATTTCTTAACACTCTCATTGCGTATTATTCATATATTCAATTCAAACTTGTGAAACGAACTGTGTATGCATCTATTCTTCTTTTACGCTTATTTTCGAATTCTAATGATACTAAAATGATTGTTAGTGTTAGGTTGTCATATACGTAAAAAAAATGTGATTTTTAACCACACTCATTACATGTTATTCATACATTCAAATCAAACTTGTGAAACGAACTATACATGCTTCTATTCTTCTTTTAAGCTTATTTTCGAATTCTAATGACACTAAGATGATTGTGTGTTAGGATTGTCATATAAATACAACAAATGTCATTTCTTACCACTCTTATTACGTATTATTCATATATTCAATTCAAACTTGTGAAACGAACTGTGCGTGCATCTATTCTTCTTTTACGCTTATTTTCGAATTCTAATGATACTAAAATGATTGTGAGTGTTAGGATTGTCATATACGTAAAACAAATGTGATTTTTAACCACACTTATTGCATGTTATTCATTTATTCAAATCAAACTTGTGAAACGAACTATGCAAGCTTCTATTCTTCTTTTAAACTTATTTTCGAATTCTAATGACACTAAGATGATTGTGTGTGTTAGGATTGCCATATAAATACAACAAATGTCATTTCTTAACACTCTCATTGCGTATTATTCATATATTCAATTCAAACTTGTGAAACGAACTGTGCGTGCATCTATTCTTCTTTTACGCTTATTTTCGAATTCTAATGATACTAAAATGATTGTTAGTGTTAGGATTGTCATATACGTAAAAAAAATGTGATTTTTAACCACACTCATTGCATGTTATTCATACATTCAAATCAAACTTGTGAAACGAACTGTACATGATTCTATTCTTCTTTTAAGCTTATTTTGAATTCTAATGAAACTAAGATGAATGTGTGTTAGGATTGTCATATAAATACAACAAATGTCATTTCTTAACACTCTCATTGCGTATTGTTCATATATTCGATTCAAACTTGTGAAACGAACTGTGCGTGCATCTATTCTTCTTTTACGCTTATTTTCGAATTCTAAGCTTATTTTCGAATTCTAAGCTTATTTTCGAATTCTAAGCTTATTTTCGAATTCTACGCTTATTTTCGAATTCTAATGATACTAAAATGATTGTGAGTGTTAGGATTGTCATTTACGTAAAACAAATGTGATTTTTAACCACACTCATTGCATGTTATTCATACATTCAAATCAAACTTGTGAAACGAACTGTGCATGCTTGAATTCTTCTTTTAAGCTTATTTTCGAATTCTAATAACACTAAGATGATTGTGTGTGTTAGGATTGTCATATAAATACAACAAATGTCATTTCTTAACACTCTCATTGCGTGTTATTCATATATTCAATTCAAACTTGTGAAACGAACTGTGCATGCATCTGTTCTTCTTTTACGATTATTTCGAGTTCTAATGACACTAAAATGATTGTGAGTGTTAGGATTGTCATATACGTAAACCAAATGTCATTTTAACCACACTAATTGCGTGTTACTCATACATACAATTTAAACTTGTGAAATGAACTCTACGTGGTTTTATTCTTCTTTTAAGCTTATTTTTGAATTCTAAACTTATTTTCGAATTATAATAACTCTATGATGATTGCGTGTCTTAGGATTGTCCCATAAGTAAACCAAATGTCAATTTTAACCACACTCATTGCGTGTTATTCATACGTTCAAATCAAACTTGTGAAACGAACTGTGCATGCTTCTATTCTTCTTATAAGCTTATTTTCGATTTCTAATGTCACTTAGATGATTGTGAGTGTAAGGATTGTCATATACGTAAACCAAATGTCATTTTTAACCATAGTCATTGCGTGTTATTCATACATTCAAATCAACCTTGTGAAACAAACTGTGCACGCATCTATTATTCATTTGAGCTCATTTTCGAATCCTAATGACACTTAGATGATAGTGAGTGTTAGGATTGTCATATATATGTAAAACAAATGTGATTTTTAACCACACTCAATGCATGTTATTCATACATTCGAATCAAACTTGTGAAACAAACTGTGCATGCTTATATTCTTCTTTTAAGCTTATTTTCGATATCTAATAACACTTAGATGATTGTGAGTGTTAGGATTTTCATATATACGGAAAACAAATGTGATTTTTAGCCACACTCAATGCATGTTATTCATACATTCAAATCAAACTTGTGAAACAAACTGTGCATGCTTCTATTCTTCTTTTAAGCTTATTTTCGAATTCTAATGACACTAAGATGATTGTGTGTGTTAGGATTGTCATATAAGTACAACAAATGTCATTTCTAAACACTCTCATTGCGTGTTATTCATATATTCAATTTAAACTTGTGAAACGAACTGTGCATGCATCTATTCTTCTTTTACGCTTATTTTCGAATTCTAAAGACACTAAAATGATTGTGAGTGTTAGGATTGTCATATACGTAAACCAAATGTCATTTTAACCACACTAATTGCGTGTTAACTCATACATTCAATTTAAACTTGTGAAACGAACTGTACGTGGTTTTATTTTTCATTTAAGCTTATTTTCGAATACTAAGCTTATTTTCGAATTATAATAACCCTATGATGATTGCGCGTGTTAGGATTGTCGAATAAGTAAACCAAATGTCATTTCTAACCACACTCATTGCGTGTTATTCATACGTTCAAATCAAACTTGTGAAACGAACTGTGCATGCTTCTATTCTTCTTTTAATCTTATTTTCGAATTCTAATGACACTAAGATGATTGTGTGTGTTAGGATTGTCATATAAATACAACAAATGTCATTTCTTAACACTCTCATTGCGTGTTATTCATATATTCAATTCAAACATGTGAAACGAACTGTGCGTGCATCTATTCTTCTTTTACGCTTATTTTCGAATTCTAATGATACTAAAATGATTGTGAGTGTTAGGATTGTCATTTACGTAAAACAAATGTGATTTTTAACCACACTCATTGCATGTTATTCATACATTCAAATCAAACTTGTGAAACGAACTGTGCATGCTTGAATTCTTCTTTTAAGCTTATTTTCGAATTCTAATAACACTAAGATGATTGTGTGTGTTAGGATTGTCATATAAATACAACAAATGTCATTTCTTAACACTCTCATTGCGTGTTATTCATATATTCATTTCAAACTTGTGAAACGAACTGTGCATGCATCTGTTCTTCGTTTACGATTATTTTCGAGTTCTAATGACACTAAAATGATTGTGAGTGTTAGGATTGTCATATACGTAAACCAAATGTCATTTTAACCACACTAATTGCGTGTTACTCATACATTCAATTTAAACTTGTGAAATGAACTCTACGTGGTTTTATTCTTCTTTTAAGCTTATTTTTGAATTCTAAACTTATTTTCGAATTATAATAACTCTATGATGATTGCGTGTCTTAGGATTGTCCCATAAGTAAACCAAATGTCAATTTTAACCACACTCATTGCGTGTTATTCATACGTTCAAATCAAACTTGTGAAACGAACTGTGCATGCTTCTATTCTTCTTATAAGCTTATTTTCGATTTCTAATGTCACTTAGATGATTGTGAGTGTAAGGATTGTCATATACGTAAACCAAATGTCATTTTTAACCATAGTCATTGCGTGTTATTCATACATTCAAATCAACCTTGTGAAACAAACTGTGCACGCATCTATTATTCATTTGAGCTCATTTTCGAATCCTAATGACACTTAGATGATAGTGAGTGTTAGGATTGTCATATATATGTAAAACAAATGTGATTTTTAACCACACTCAATGCATGTTATTCATACATTCGAATCAAACTTGTGAAACAAACTGTGCATGCTTATATTCTTCTTTTAAGCTTATTTTCGATATCTAATGACACTTAGATGATTGTGAGTGTTAGGATTTTCATATATACGGAAAACAAATGTGATTGTTAGCCACACTCAATGCATGTTATTCATACATTCAAATCAAACTTGTGAAACAAACTGTGCATGCTTCTATTCTTCTTTTAAGCTTATTTTCGAATTCTAATGACACTAAGATGATTGTGTGTGTTAGGATTGTCATATAAGTACAACAAATGTCATTTCTAAACACTCTCATTGCGTGTTATTCATATATTCAATTTAAACTTGTGAAACGAACTGTGCATGCATCTATTCTTCTTTTACGCTTATTTTCGAATTCTAAAGACACTAAAATGATTGTGAGTGTTAGGATTGTCATATACGTAAACCAAATGTCATTTTAACCACACTAATTGCCTGTTAACTCATACATTCAATTTAAACTTGTGAAACGAACTGTACGTGGTTTTATTTTTCATTTAAGCTTATTTTCGAATACTAAGCTTATTTTCGAATTATAATAACCCTATGATGATTGCGCGTGTTAGGATTGTCGCATAAGTAAACCAAATGTAATTTCTAACCACACTCATTGCGTGTTATTCATACGTTCAAATCAAACTTGTGAAACGAACTGTGCATGCTTCTATTCTTCTTTTAATCTTATTTTCGAATTCTAATGACAATAAGATGATTGTGTGTGTTAGGATTGTCATATAAATACAACAAATGTCATTTCTTAACACTCTCATTGCGTGTTATTCATATATTCAATTCAAACATGTGAAACGAACTGTGCGTGCATCTATTCTTCTTTTACGCTTATTTTCGAATTCTAATGATACTAAAATGATTGTGAGTGTTAGGATTGTCATTTACGTAAAACAAATGTGATTTTTAACCACACTCATTGCATGTTATTCATACATTCAAATCAAACTTGTGAAACGAACTGTGCATGCTTGAATTCTTCTTTTAAGCTTATTTTCGAATTCTAATAACACTAAGATGATTGTGTGTGTTAGGATTGTCATATAAATACAACAAATGTCATTTCTTAACACTCTCATTGCGTGTTATTCATATATTCAATTCAAACTTGTGAAACGAACTGTGCATGCATCTGTTCTTCTTTTACGCTTATTTTCGAGTTCTAATGACACTAAAATGATTGTGAGTGTTAGGATTGTCATATACGTAAACCAAATGTCATTTTAACCACACTAATTGCGTGTTACTCATACATTCAATTTAAACTTGTGAAATGAACTCTATGTGGTTTTATTCTTCTTTTAAGCTTATTTTTGAATTCTAAACTTATTTTCGAATTATAATAACTCTATGATGATTGCGTGTGTTAGGATTGTCCCATAAGTAAACCAAATGTCAATTTTAACCACACTCATTGCGTGTTATTCATACGTTCAAATCAAACTTGTGAAACGAACTGTGCAGGCTTCTATTCTTCTTTTAAGCTTATTTTCGAATTCTAATGACACTAAGATGATTGTGTGTGTTAGGATTGTCATATAAATACAACAAATGTCATTTCTTAACACTCTCATTGCGTGTTATTCATATATTCAATTCAAACATGTGAAACGAACTGTGTGTGCATCTATTCTTCTTTTACGCTTATTTTCGAATTCTAATGATACTAAAATGATTGTGAGTGTTAGGATTGTCATTTACGTAAAACAAATGTGATTTTTAACCACACTCATTGCATGTTATTCATACATTCAAATCAAACTTGTGAAACGAACTGTGCATGCTTGAATTCTTCTTTTAAGCTTATTTTCGAATTCTAATAACACTAAGATGATTGTGTGTGTTAGGATTGTCATATAAATACAACAAATGTCATTTCTTAACACTCTCATTGCGTGTTATTCATATATTCAATTCAAACTTGTGAAACGAACTGTGCATGCATCTGTTCTTCTTTTACGATTATTTTCGAGTTCTAATGACACTAAAATGATTGTGAGTGTTAGGATTGTCATATACGTAAACCAAATGTCATTTTAACCACACTAATTGCGTGTTACTCATACATACAATTTAAACTTGTGAAATGAACTCTACGTGGTTTTATTCTTCTTTTAAGCTTATTTTTGAATTCTAAACTTATTTTCGAATTATAATAACTCTATGATGATTGCGTGTCTTAGGATTGTCCCATAAGTAAACCAAATGTCAATTTTAACCACACTCATTGCGTGTTATTCATACGTTCAAATCAAACTTGTGAAACGAACTGTGCATGCTTCTATTCTTCTTATAAGCTTATTTTCGATTTCTAATGTCACTTAGATGATTGTGAGTGTAAGGATTGTCATATACGTAAATCAAATGTCATTTTTAACCATAGTCATTGCGTGTTATTCATACATTCAAATCAACCTTGTGAAACAAACTGTGCACGCATCTATTATTCATTTGAGCTCATTTTCGAATCCTAATGACACTTAGATGATAGTGAGTGTTAGGATTGTCATATATATGTAAAACAAATGTGATTTTTAACCACACTCATTGCATGTTATTCATACATTCGAATCAAACTTGTGAAACAAACTGTGCATGCTTATATTCTTCTTTTAAGCTTATTTTCGATATCTAATGACACTTAGATGATTGTGAGTGTTAGGATTTTCATATATACGGAAAACAAATGTGATTTTTAGCCACACTCAATGCATGTTATTCATACATTCAAATCAAACTTGTGAAACAAACTGTGCATGCTTCTATTCTTCTTTTAAGCTTATTTTCGAATTCTAATGACACTAAGATGATTGTGTGTGTTAGGATTGTCATATAAGTACAACAAATGTCATTTCTAAACACTCTCATTGCGTGTTATTCATATATTCAATTTAAACTTGTGAAACGAACTGTGCATGCATCTATTCTTCTTTTACGCTTATTTTCGAATTCTAAAGACACTAAAATGATTGTGAGTGTTAGGATTGTCATATACGTAAACCAAATGTCATTTTAACCACACTAATTGCGTGTTAACTCATACATTCAATTTAAACTTGTGAAACGAACTGTACGTGGTTTTATTTTTCATTTAAGCTTATTTTCGAATACTAAGCTTATTTTCGAATTATAATAACCCTATGATGATTGCGCGTGTTAGGATTGTCGAATAAGTAAACCAAATGTCATTTCTAACCACACTCATTGCGTGTTATTCATACGTTCAAATCAAACTTGTGAAACGAACTGTGCATGCTTCTATTCTTCTTTTAATCTTATTTTCGAATTCTAATGACACTAAGATGATTGTGTGTGTTAGGATTGTCATATAAATACAACAAATGTCATTTCTTAACACTCTCATTGCGTGTTATTCATATATTCAATTCAAACATGTGAAACGAACTGTGCGTGCATCTATTCTTCTTTTACGCTTATTTTCGAATTCTAATGATACTAAAATGATTGTGAGTGTTAGGATTGTCATTTACGTAAAACAAATGTGATTTTTAACCACACTCATTGCATGTTATTCATACATTCAAATCAAACTTGTGAAACGAACTGTGCATGCTTGAATTCTTCTTTTAAGCTTATTTTCGAATTCTAATAACACTAAGATGATTGTGTGTGTTAGGATTGTCATATAAATACAACAAATGTCATTTCTTAACACTCTCATTGCGTGTTATTCATATATTCAATTCAAACTTGTGAAACGAACTGTGCATGCATCTGTTCTTCTTTTACGCTTATTTTCGAGTTCTAATGACACTAAAATGATTGTGAGTGTTAGGATTGTCATATACGTAAACCAAATGTCATTTTAACCACACTAATTGCGTGTTACTCATACATTCAATTTAAACTTGTGAAATGAACTCTATGTGGTTTTATTCTTCTTTTAAGCTTATTTTTGAATTCTAAACTTATTTTCGAATTATAATAACTCTATGATGATTGCGTGTGTTAGGATTGTCCCATAAGTAAACCAAATGTCAATTTTAACCACACTCATTGCGTGTTATTCATACGTTCAAATCAAACTTGTGAAACGAACTGTGCATGCTTCTATTCTTCTTATAAGCTTATATTCGAATTCTAATGACACTTAGATGATTGTGAGTGTAAGGATTGTCATATACGTAAACCAAATGTCATTTTTAACCACAGTCATTGCGTGTTATTCATACATTCAAATCAACCTTGTGAAACAAACTGTGCACGCATCTATTATTCATTTGAGCTCATTTTTGAATTCTAATGACACTTAGATGATAGTGAGTGTTAGGATTGTCATATATACGTAAAACAAATGTGATTTTTAACCACACTCAATGCATGTTATTCATACATTCGAATCAAACTTGTGAAACAAACTGTGCATGCTTATATTCTTCTTTTAAGCTTCTTTTCGATATCTAAAGACACTTAGATGATTGTGAGTGTTAGGATTTTCATATATACGGAAAACAAATGTGATTTTTAGCCACACTCAATGCATGTTATTCATACATTCAAATCAAACTTGTGAAACAAACTGTGCATGCTTCTATTCTTCTTTTAAGCTTATTTTCGAATTCTAATGACACTAAGATGATTGTGTGTGTTAGGATTGTCATATAAGTAGAACAAATGTCATTTCTAAACACTCTCATTGGGTGTTATTCATATATTCAATTTAAACTTGTGAAACGAACTGTGCATGCATCTATTCTTCTTTTACGCTTATTTTCGAATTCTAAAGACACTAAAATGATTGTGAATGTTAGGATTGTCATATACGTAAACCAAATGTCATTTTAACCACACTAATTGCGTGTTAACTCATACATTGAATTTAAACTTGTGAAACGAACTGTACGTGGTTTTATTTTTCATTTAAGCTTATTTTCGAATTCTAAGCTTATTTTCGAATTATAATAACTCTATGATGATTGCGCGTGTTAGGATTGTCGCATAAGTAAACCAAATGTCATTTCTAAACACACTCATTGCGTGTTATTCATACGTTCAAATCAAACTTGTGAAACAAACTGTCCATGCTTCTATTCTTCTTTTAACCTTATTTTCGAATTCTAATGACACTAAGATGATTGTGTGTGTTAGGACTGTCATATAAATACAACAAATGTCATTTCTTAACACTCTCATTGCGTGTTATTCATATATTCAATTCAAACATGTGAAACGAACTGTGGGTGCATCTATTCTTCTTTTACGCTTATTTTCGAATTCTAATGATACTAAAATGATTGTGAGTATTAGGATTGTCATTTACGTAAAACAAATGTGATTTTTAACCACACTCATTGCATGTTATTCATACATTCAAATCAAACTTGTGAAACGAACTGTGCATGCTTGAATTCTTCTTTTAAGCTTATTTTCGAATTCTAATGACACTAAGATGATTGTGTGTGTTAGGATTGACATATAAATACAACAAATGTCATTTCTTAACACTCTCATTGCATGTTATTCATATATTCAATTCAAAGTTGTGAAACGAACTGTGCATGCATCTGTTCTTCTTTTACGCTTATTTTCGAGTTCTAATGACACTAAAATGATTGTGAGTGTTAGGATTGTCATATACGTAAACCAAATGTCATTTTAACCTCACTAATTGCGTGTTACTCATACATTCAATTTAAACTTGTGAAACGAACTGTACGTGGTTTTATTCTTCTTTTAAGCTTATATTCGAATTCTAAGCTTATTTTCGAATTATAATAACTCTATGATGATTGCGTATGTTAGGATTGTCGCATATGTAAACCAAATGTCATTTTTAACCACACTCATTGCGTGTTATTCATATATTCAATTCAAACTTGTGAAACGAACTGTGTATGCATCTATTCTTCTTTTACGCTTATTTTCTAATTCTAATGACACTAAAATGATTGTGAGTGTTAGGATTGTCATATACGTAAAATAAATGTGATTTTTAACCACACTCATTGCATGTTATTCATACATTCAAATCAAACTTGTGAAACGAATTATGCGTGCTTCTATTCTTCTTTTAAGCTTATTTTCGAATTCTAATAACACAAAGATGATTGTGTGTTAGGATTGTCATATAAATATAACTAATGTCATTTCTTACCACTCTCATTACGTATTATTCATATATTCAATTCAAACTTGTGAAACGAACTGTGCGTGCATCTATTCTTCTTTTACGATTATTTTCGAATTCTAATGATACTAAAATGATTGTGACTGTTAGGATTGTCATATACGTAAAACAAATGTGATTTTTAACCACACTTATTGCATGTTATTCATTTATTCAAATCAAACTTGTGAAACGAACTATGCAAGCTTCTATTCTTCTTTTAAACTTATTTTCGAATTCTAATGACACTAAGATGATTGTGTGTGTTAGGATTGCCATATAAATACAACAAATGTCATTTCTTAACACTCTCATTGCGTATTATTCATATATTCAATTCAAACTTGTGAAACGAACTCTGCGTGCATCTATTCTTCTTTTACGCTTATTTTCGAATTCTAATGATACTAAAATGATTGTGAGTGTTAGGATTGTCATATACGTAAAAAAAATGTAATTTTTAACCACACTCATTGCATGTTATTCATACATTCAAATCAAACTTGTGAAACGAACTGTACATGCTTCTATTCTTCTTTTAAGCTTATTTTCGAATTCTAATGAAACTAAGATGATTGTGTGTTAGGATTGTCATATAAATACAACAAATGTCATTTCTTAACACTCTCATTGCGTATTGTTCATATATTCAATTCAAACTTGTGAAACGAACTGTGCGTGCATCTATTCTTCTTTTACGCTTATTTTCGAATTCTAAGCTTATTTTTGAATTATAATAACTCTATGATGATTGCGTGTGTTAGGATTGTCCCATAAGTAAACCAAATGTCAATTTTAACCACACTCATTGCGTGTTATTCATTCGTTCAAATCAAACTTGTGAAACGAACTGTGCATGCTTCTATTCTTCTTATAAGCTTATATTCGAATTCTAATGACACTTAGATGATTGTGAGTGTAAGGATTGTCATATACGTAAACCAAATGTCATTTTTAACCACAGTCATTGCGTGTTATTCATACATTCAAATCAACCTTGTGAAACAAACTGTGCACGCATCTATTATTCATTTGAGCTCATTTTTGAATTCTAATGACACTTAGATGATAGTGAGTGTTAGGATTGTCATATATACGTAAAACAAATGTGATTTTTAACCACACTCAATGCATGTTATTCATACATTCGAATCAAACTTGTGAAACAAACTGTGCATGCTTATATTCTTCTTTTAAGCTTCTTTTCGATATCTAAAGACACTTAGATGATTGTGAGTGTTAGGATTTTCATATATACGGAAAACAAATGTGATTTTTAGCCACACTCAATGCATGTTATTCATACATTCAAATCAAACTTGTGAAACAAACTGTGCATGCTTCTATTCTTCTTTTAAGCTTATTTTCGAATTCTAATGACACTAAGATGATTGTGTGTGTTAGGATTGTCATATAAGTAGAACAAATGTCATTTCTAAACACTCTCATTGGGTGTTATTCATATATTCAATTTAAACTTGTGAAACGAACTGTGCATGCATCTATTCTTCTTTTACGCTTATTTTCGAATTCTAAAGACACTAAAATGATTGTGAATGTTAGGATTGTCATATACGTAAACCAAATGTCATTTTAACCACACTAATTGCGTGTTAACTCATACATTGAATTTAAACTTGTGAAACGAACTGTACGTGGTTTTATTTTTCATTTAAGCTTATTTTCGAATTCTAAGCTTATTTTCGAATTATAATAACTCTATGATGATTGCGCGTGTTAGGATTGTCGCATAAGTAAACCAAATGTCATTTCTAAACACACTCATTGCGTGTTATTCATACGTTCAAATCAAACTTGTGAAACAAACTGTCCATGCTTCTATTCTTCTTTTAACCTTATTTTCGAATTCTAATGACACTAAGATGATTGTGTGTGTTAGGACTGTCATATAAATACAACAAATGTCATTTCTTAACACTCTCATTGCGTGTTATTCATATATTCAATTCAAACATGTGAAACGAACTGTGGGTGCATCTATTCTTCTTTTACGCTTATTTTCGAATTCTAATGATACTAAAATGATTGTGAGTATTAGGATTGTCATTTACGTAAAACAAATGTGATTTTTAACCACACTCATTGCATGTTATTCATACATTCAAATCAAACTTGTGAAACGAACTGTGCATGCTTGAATTCTTCTTTTAAGCTTATTTTCGAATTCTAATGACACTAAGATGATTGTGTGTGTTAGGATTGACATATAAATACAACAAATGTCATTTCTTAACACTCTCATTGCATGTTATTCATATATTCAATTCAAAGTTGTGAAACGAACTGTGCATGCATCTGTTCTTCTTTTACGCTTATTTTCGAGTTCTAATGACACTAAAATGATTGTGAGTGTTAGGATTGTCATATACGTAAACCAAATGTCATTTTAACCTCACTAATTGCGTGTTACTCATACATTCAATTTAAACTTGTGAAACGAACTGTACGTGGTTTTATTCTTCTTTTAAGCTTATATTCGAATTCTAAGCTTATTTTCGAATTATAATAACTCTATGATGATTGCGTATGTTAGGATTGTCGCATATGTAAACCAAATGTCATTTTTAACCACACTCATTGCGTGTTATTCATATATTCAATTCAAACTTGTGAAACGAACTGTGTATGCATCTATTCTTCTTTTACGCTTATTTTCTAATTCTAATGACACTAAAATGATTGTGAGTGTTAGGATTGTCATATACGTAAAATAAATGTGATTTTTAACCACACTCATTGCATGTTATTCATACATTCAAATCAAACTTGTGAAACGAATTATGCGTGCTTCTATTCTTCTTTTAAGCTTATTTTCGAATTCTAATAACACAAAGATGATTGTGTGTTAGGATTGTCATATAAATATAACTAATGTCATTTCTTACCACTCTCATTACGTATTATTCATATATTCAATTCAAACTTGTGAAACGAACTGTGCGTGCATCTATTCTTCTTTTACGATTATTTTCGAATTCTAATGATACTAAAATGATTGTGAGTGTTAGGATTGTCATATACGTAAAACAAATGTGATTTTTAACCACACTTATTGCATGTTATTCATTTATTCAAATCAAACTTGTGAAACGAACTATGCAAGCTTCTATTCTTCTTTTAAACTTATTTTCGAATTCTAATGACACTAAGATGATTGTGTGTGTTAGGATTGCCATATAAATACAACAAATGTCATTTCTTAACACTCTCATTGCGTATTATTCATATATTCAATTCAAACTTGTGAAACGAACTCTGCGTGCATCTATTCTTCTTTTACGCTTATTTTCGAATTCTAATGATACTAAAATGATTGTGAGTGTTAGGATTGTCATATACGTAAAAAAAATGTAATTTTTAACCACACTCATTGCATGTTATTCATACATTCAAATCAAACTTGTGAAACGAACTGTACATGCTTCTATTCTTCTTTTAAGCTTATTTTCGAATTCTAATGAAACTAAGATGATTGTGTGTTAGGATTGTCATATAAATACAACAAATGTCATTTCTTAACACTCTCATTGCGTATTGTTCATATATTCAATTCAAACTTGTGAAACGAACTGTGCGTGCATCTATTCTTCTTTTACGCTTATTTTCGAATTCTAAGCTTATTTTTGAATTATAATAACTCTATGATGATTGCGTGTGTTAGGATTGTCCCATAAGTAAACCAAATGTCAATTTTAACAACACTCATTGCGTGTTATTCATTCGTTCAAATCAAACTTGTGAAACGAACTGTGCATGCTTCTATTCTTCTTATAAGCTTATATTCGAATTCTAATGACACTTAGATGATTGTGAGTGTAAGGATTGTCATATACGTAAACCAAATGTCATTTTTAACCACAGTCATTGCGTGTTATTCATACATTCAAATCAACCTTGTGAAACAAACTGTGCACGCATCTATTATTCATTTGAGCTCATTTTTGAATTCTAATGACACTTAGATGATAGTGAGTGTTAGGATTGTCATATATACGTAAAACAAATGTGATTTTTAACCACACTCAATGCATGTTATTCATACATTCGAATCAAACTTGTGAAACAAACTGTGCATGCTTATATTCTTCTTTTAAGCTTCTTTTCGATATCTAAAGACACTTAGATGATTGTGAGTGTTAGGATTTTCATATATACGGAAAACAAATGTGATTTTTAGCCACACTCAATGCATGTTATTCATACATTCAAATCAAACTTGTGAAACAAACTGTGCATGCTTCTATTCTTCTTTTAAGCTTATTTTCGAATTCTAATGACACTAAGATGATTGTGTGTGTTAGGATTGTCATATAAGTAGAACAAATGTCATTTCTAAACACTCTCATTGGGTGTTATTCATATATTCAATTTAAACTTGTGAAACGAACTGTGCATGCATCTATTCTTCTTTTACGCTTATTTTCGAATTCTAAAGACACTAAAATGATTGTGAATGTTAGGATTGTCATATACGTAAACCAAATGTCATTTTAACCACACTAATTGCGTGTTAACTCATACATTGAATTTAAACTTGTGAAACGAACTGTACGTGGTTTTATTTTTCATTTAAGCTTATTTTCGAATTCTAAGCTTATTTTCGAATTATAATAACTCTATGATGATTGCGCGTGTTAGGATTGTCGCATAAGTAAACCAAATGTCATTTCTAAACACACTCATTGCGTGTTATTCATACGTTCAAATCAAACTTGTGAAACAAACTGTCCATGCTTCTATTATTCTTTTAACCTTATTTTCGAATTCTAATGACACTAAGATGATTGTGTGTGTTAGGACTGTCATATAAATACAACAAATGTCATTTCTTAACACTCTCATTGCGTGTTATTCATATATTCAATTCAAACATGTGAAACGAACTGTGGGTGCATCTATTCTTCTTTTACGCTTATTTTCGAATTCTAATGATACTAAAATGATTGTGAGTATTAGGATTGTCATTTACGTAAAACAAATGTGATTTTTAACCACACTCATTGCATGTTATTCATACATTCAAATCAAACTTGTGAAACGAACTGTGCATGCTTGAATTCTTCTTTTAAGCTTATTTTCGAATTCTAATGACACTAAGATGATTGTGTGTGTTAGGATTGACATATAAATACAACAAATGTCATTTCTTAACACTCTCATTGCATGTTATTCATATATTCAATTCAAAGTTGTGAAACGAACTGTGCATGCATCTGTTCTTCTTTTACGCTTATTTTCGAGTTCTAATGACACTAAAATGATTGTGAGTGTTAGGATTGTCATATACGTAAACCAAATGTCATTTTAACCTCACTAATTGCGTGTTACTCATACATTCAATTTAAACTTGTGAAACGAACTGTACGTGGTTTTATTCTTCTTTTAAGCTTATATTCGAATTCTAAGCTTATTTTCGAATTATAATAACTCTATGATGATTGCGTATGTTAGGATTGTCGCATATGTAAACCAAATGTCATTTTTAACCACACTCATTGCGTGTTATTCATATATTCAATTCAAACTTGTGAAACGAACTGTGTATGCATCTATTCTTCTTTTACGCTTATTTTCTAATTCTAATGACACTAAAATGATTGTGAGTGTTAGGATTGTCATATACGTAAAATAAATGTGATTTTTAACCACACTCATTGCATGTTATTCATACATTCAAATCAAACTTGTGAAACGAATTATGCGTGCTTCTATTCTTCTTTTAAGCTTATTTTCGAATTCTAATAACACAAAGATGATTGTGTGTTAGGATTGTCATATAAATATAACTAATGTCATTTCTTACCACTCTCATTACGTATTATTCATATATTCAATTCAAACTTGTGAAACGAACTGTGCGTGCATCTATTCTTCTTTTACGATTATTTTCGAATTCTAATGATACTAAAATGATTGTGAGTGTTAGGATTGTCATATACGTAAAACAAATGTGATTTTTAACCACACTTATTGCATGTTATTCATTTATTCAAATCAAACTTGTGAAACGAACTATGCAAGCTTCTATTCTTCTTTTAAACTTATTTTCGAATTCTAATGACACTAAGATGATTGTGTGTGTTAGGATTGCCATATAAATACAACAAATGTCATTTCTTAACACTCTCATTGCGTATTATTCATATATTCAATTCAAACTTGTGAAACGAACTCTGCGTGCATCTATTCTTCTTTTACGCTTATTTTCGAATTCTAATGATACTAAAATGATTGTGAGTGTTAGGATTGTCATATACGTAAAAAAAATGTAATTTTTAACCACACTCATTGCATGTTATTCATACATTCAAATCAAACTTGTGAAACGAACTGTACATGCTTCTATTCTTCTTTTAAGCTTATTTTCGAATTCTAATGAAACTAAGATGATTGTGTGTTAGGATTGTCATATAAATACAACAAATGTCATTTCTTAACACTCTCATTGCGTATTGTTCATATATTCAATTCAAACTTGTGAAACGAACTGTGCGTGCATCTATTCTTCTTTTACGCTTATTTTCGAATTCTAAGCTTATTTTTGAATTATAATAACTCTATGATGATTGCGTGTGTTAGGATTGTCCCATAAGTAAACCAAATGTCAATTTTAACCACACTCATTGCGTGTTATTCATTCGTTCAAATCAAACTTGTGAAACGAACTGTGCATGCTTCTATTCTTCTTATAAGCTTATTTTCGAATTCTATTGACACTTAGATGATTGTGAGTGTAAGGATTGTCATATACGTAAACCAAATGTCATTTTTAACCACAGTCATTGCGTGTTATTCATACATTCAAATCAACCTTGTGAAACAAACTGTGCACGCATCTATTATTCATTTAAGCTGATTTTCAAATTCTAATGACACTTAGATGATAGTGAGTGTTAGGATTGTCATATATACGTAAAACAAATGTGATTTTTAACCACACTCAATGCATGTTATTCATACATTCGAATCAAACTTGTGAAACAAACTGTGGATGCTTATATTCTTCATTTAAGCTTATTTTCGATATCTAATGACACTTAGATGATTGTGAGTGTTAGGATTGTCATATATACGGAAAACAAATGTGATTTTTAACCACACTCAATGCATGTTATTCACACATTCAATTCAAACTTGTGAAACGAACTGTGCATGCTTCTACTCTTCTTTTAAGCTTATTTTCAAATTCTAATGACACTAAGATGATTGTGTGTGTTAGTATAGTCATATAAGTAAACCAAATGACATTTCTAAACACGCTCATTCCATATTATTCACACATTCAATTCAACTTGTGAAACAAACGGTGCATGCTTCTATTTTCGAATTCTAAGCTTATTTTCAAATTCTAAGCTTATTTTCGAATTCTAATGACACTAAGATGATTGTGTGTGTTAGTATAGTCATATATGTAAATCAAATGACATTTCTAAACAAGCTCATTGCATTTTATTCATACATTCAATTCAAACATGTGAAATTGATGCAGGAGTAGAGATCACATTAGAGGAGGAGACAACGAGCAGCAATCACCTTACCTTAATTGGTTTTGAACACCGACCTAGTGAGGTGAATTTGGTAACATGGATTCAGGAGGAATGAAATGACCATGTTACTTAGGCGTGTCCTAAATACGTCATATCTTTAGGTAGCTTTCCTTATTGCTATTTGCTGTTTAATTACTAGTTTGAGTTTAAGAAAGTGTCTAGTTTGTCTAGTTTTCCTTACTTGTTTTTGTATGAATAAAGGAGCCTTTTCCTTAAAGGTTTCCAAGTTGTTTTAGGTAGTTTTTAGGAGTCTAAACAGCCTATATAAGGTCTGTTTCGTAGCTTTGTTTTGGACAACGATATATTTTGATTTCTATTAAGAAAACCCAGAAAACGAGAGTATTCTCTCACCAATTCGTTTTGCAATTAGTCTAGGTTAGATTGATTGTTTAACACCCAATTCTTAGGCAAGGATTAGTGGCTGGTAGCCTAGTGATTCGTGTTTAAGTATTGAGTTCGAGTCTTGTGGCTGGTAGCCTAGAACAGCTCGATCATATCCTTGGTTACTTCATTGGTTCCGCCGCATAAAACTCTAACCTGAGTTTCTTTGGTTAAAGATACGCATCAAGTGGTATCAGAGCCACGTTAAACAAGCTTCTTAGCGTGTTTGTCTTGGGTGATTCGTTGAGATGGCGGGAGAGGATAAGACACACTCCAACAATGCTGACGAGAGGCTTGATAAGTTAAGTGAAAGCGTGGAAGAGTTGCAGAGGATGATGGCTCAGATGCTATACTTTCAATGAGTAGACAAGTCTAAGCATAAAACCCTCCTACATAAGGAGAATCTCGAATCTGAAGGAGAAGAGGAGGAAGTTTCACCACCCAAAGCTAAGTACGACGATGATCGAGGACTCAAGCTGGATATTCCGGAGTTTGATGGTAAGTTAGACCCCGAAGGATTCCTTGATTGGGTTAGGGCTGCTGAACGGATTTTTGAGGTTAAGGGCTATGATGATCGAAAAAGTTTCAAGGTCGCAACTCTGAAACTCACAAAGTATGCTTCTTTATGGTATGACAATCTTAAGTACCGACGTGTAAGAGAGGGAAAAGGGAAGATCAAGACTTGGGTGAAACTCAAGAAGCATCTTACCAAGAGATTTGTACCATCAGATTACTTACAAGAGAAGTATAGACACATGACGACCCTCAAACAAGGTAACCTATCTATCGAAGATTATATCCTAGAATTTGAGAAGCTGTGTATGATTTGTGATGTGAGAGCGAGAAGAACAGAAGATGGCTCGTTTTATTGGTGGACTTGAAACCGACGTAGCTGACATGTTGGAATTGCAACCTATTGTTAACTTTGAGGAAGCTTGTAAATTGGCTTTAAAGTGTGACGAACAGTTGCAAAGGAAGAAGAGTACAATCAGACCCAAAGTTTATACTTCTAATACTTCTAGGTTTATTCAATTTAAACCTGAACAGCCTAGGGTTGAGGCAAGCAAGAGTGGTCAAAGCAGGGGTCCAGTTGTGCAAGACAGGAGCAAGACCGTAGCTCAGATTGACCCTAAGTCGAGGAAGCAATGTTTTAAGTGTAAGGGCTATGGACACTTCCAATCTGAATGCCCGAATGCTAGAGCTTTAACTCTTAGGGAGGTTCAAGAATTTGCTGCATGTGATGATGAGGAGGATGAAGAGGTTATTGTTGACGACGAAGAGGATGACATGGACATCATAACAGCAAATCCGGACACAGGAGGACCTTGTTTGGTCATGACACGAGTTCTACACTCTCAGGTATCACCTGTAGAGGAAGAACAACAAAGAGAGCAGATTTTTCACACCAATTGCACAGTTGGAGGTAAAATTTGCAAGCTTATTGTTGATGGTGGTAGTTGTGCGAATGCAGCAGCTAGTACCATGGTGGAGAAGCTAAAGATACCCACACACAAACATCCAAAACCGTATAAGCTCCAATGGCTTAAGGAGGGTAACATGGTGAAGGTAACAAAGCAGGCTCTTATCTCGTTTTCAATTGGTGATGTGTATAGGGATAAGATTGTGTGTGATGTTATTCCCATGGATGTATGTCATGTGTTATTGGGTAGGCCTTGGCAATTTGACAGATATGTGAAGCATGATGGTAGGAAGAATGTTCATATTGTCAATAAGGGAGGAAGGAAAATTGCTCTAACTCCGCTTCCACCTAGTACATTCACATCAAAACAAGATGATACTATGCCTAAAACTTTGTTCCTGAATGAGGCATGTATGAACAAGGAAATTGAGGATGGAGAACCAGTTTTTGTGCTATATTCTAAGGAAGTGACTGAAGTTGAAACAGAGGCTGTTAACCCTAAAGTTAAGCCTTTGTTAGAAGAGTTCGTAGATGTGTTTCCCGATGATGTACCACCTGGTTTACCTCCTATTAGGGGCATTGAACATCAAATTGATCTACTTCCTGGTGCTCCTCTGCCTAACAAGCCTGCGTATAGGAGTAATCCCGTAGAGACTAGAGAGATGCAACGTCAAATTGGTGAACTGCTTCAAAGGGGTTATGTGCGAGAAAGTATCAGCCCGTGTGCGGTACCGGTGCTTTTAGTTCCAAAGAAAGAAGGTACATGGAGAATGTGTATTGACAGCCGTGCAGTTAATAACATTACTATCAAATACAGGTTTCCTATGCCACGTCTTGATGACATGCTTGATGAGTTGTGTGGATCCAAGGTGTTTTCGAAGATTGATTTGCGGAGTGGATACCATCAAGTGCGAATTAGAGAAGGGGATGAATGGAAGACAGCTTTTAAGAACAAACATGGATTGTACGAGTGGCTGGTAATGCCATTTGGTCTTTGTAATGCTCCTAGTACTTTTATGCGCCTAATGAATGAGGTTCTCAAGTCGTTTCTAGGCAAATTCGTGGTTGTGTATCTTGATGACATATTGATATATAGCAAGAACCACCAAGAGCATGTAGAGCATCTCCGACAAGTCTTTGAGAAGCTAAGGGAGCGGAAGTTGTATGGTAAGATGGAAAAGTGTTATTTCATGCTACCTAGTGTTAATTTTCTTGGTTATGTCGTTTCAGGAGATGGGATTTCAATGGATCAGTCTAAGGTCGAAGCAATCAAGTCATGGCCTACGCCTACTTCTGTAACCGAAGTTCGCAGTTTTCATGGCCTAGCTTCCTTCTATAGAAGATTTATTAAGAATTTTAGTGCAATTACTAGTCCAATTACCGAGTGTATGAAGAAAGGTGAGTTTGTTTGGACAGAGGCAGCTCAGGAGGCATTCGAGTTGATCAAAAGACGTATGTGTGAGGCTCCTATCCTTGCCTTACCTGATTTTGATCAAGTGTTTGAAGTTGAGTGTGATGCTTGTGGAACGGGAATTGGTGCTGTATTTGTGCAAGGTAAGCGCCCAATTGCTTATTTTAGCGAGAAATTGGGAGGTGCCAGATTGAATTATTCCACGTATGATAAGGAGTTCTATGCTTTAGTCCGAGCTCTTGATCATTGGAGTCATTATCTTAGACCTAAGCCCTTTGTTCTACATTCTGATCATGAAGCATTAAAGTATATACATGGCCAACATAAACTCAATATTAGGCATGCTAAATGGGTTGAGTTTTTGCAATCTTTTACCTTCAATTCCAGATATAAAGATGGGAAGAGCAATGTAGTTGCTGATGCTCTTTCTAGGAGATGGTCTTTACTTACAGTCCTTGGTTCTAGAGTTCTTGGATTCGAGTTGATACAAGATTACTACAAGTATGATGGTGATTTTGCTAACATTATTCGGGAGTGTAAAGGAAAAGCTAGTGGAGTCTATTCTGTCCAAGGGGGTTACTTATTCAAGGGTAACAAGCTATGTGTTCCAAAGTGTTCAACAAGGGAATTGCTGGTACGAGAGGCACATGGTGGTGGATTAGCTGGTCACTTTGGTATCAACAAGACATTAGAGGTGCTTCAAGAACACTTCTTTTGGCCTAAGATGGTGAGTGATGTACATGCTGTTATTAGTCGTTGTGGAACTTGTCAAAAGGCGAAAAGTACATTCCATCAAGGTCTATATACACCTCTACCAGTTCCAACACAACCTTGGAATGATGTGAGTATGGACTTCATTGTAGGACTACCTCGTACACAAAGGGGTAAGGATTCCATCATGGTAGTTGTTGATCGATTTTCAAAGATGGCACACTTCATTGCTTGCCATAAAACTGATGATGCATCCAATGTGGCTGATCTTTACTTCAAAGAGATTACTCGTTTGCATGGTATTCCAAAGACTATTGTTTCAAATAGGGATACAAAGTTCCTAAGCTATTTTTGGAAGACCTTGTGGCGTTTATTGGGTACAAAGTTGCTATTTTGTACATCTCACCACCCTCAAACAGATGGGCAAACTGAGGTTACAAATAGAACACTTGGTACTTTGTTGAGAGGCTTAGTGAGTAAAACCACAAAAGATTGGGATATACGGCTGCCTCACGCTGAATTTGCATACAATAGATCACCAACTTATGCAACTGCCAGTTCTCCTTTTGAAGTGGTCTATGGAATCAATCCATATATGCCTATTGACCTGATTCCTATACCAAAACAGGAGGTTGTGAACTTTGATGCTAAAGAGAGAGTAGAGCAAATGAAGAAGTTACATGAGCAAGTTCGAGCTAGAATTGAGAAGGTGAATGCTACATATAAGGCTCGTGCAAATAAGCATCGTAAGCAACCTGAGTTTAAGCGAGGAGATTTAGTGTGGTTACAATTGAGGAAGGCAAGATTTCCCAACAAACGTAAGAATAAGCTCATGCCAAGATCAGAAGGTCCCTTCAAAGTGATTGATCGAGTGGGAGATAGTGCTTATAAGCTGGAGCTGCCCGGGGAATACAATGTATCTGCTACATTCAATGTAGGTGACCTTTCCCCATACCTTGATGACAATCAACTTGAGGAATTGAGGGCAATTCCTTTTCAAGAAGAGGGGATTGATGCAGGAGCAGAGATGCCTCAAGAGATCACATTAGAGGAGGAGACAACGAGCAGCAATCACCTTACCTTAATTGGTTTTGAACACCGACCTAGTGAGGTGAATTTGGTAACATGGATTCAGGAGGAATGAAATGACCATGTTACTTAGGCGTGTCCTAAATACGTCATATCTTTAGGTAGCTTTCCTTATTGCTATTTGCTGTTTAATTACTAGTTTGAGTTTAAGAAAGAGTCTAGTTTGTCTAGTTTTCCTTACTTGTTTTCGTATGAATAAAGGAGCCTTTTCCTTAAAGGTTTCCAAGTTGTTTTAGGTAGTTTTTAGGAGTCTAAACAGCCTATATAAGGTCTGTTTCGTAGCTTTGTTTTGGACACACGATATATTTTGATTTCTATTAAGAAAACCCAGAAAACGAGAGTATTCTCTCACCAATTCGTTATGCAATTAGTCTAGGTTAGATTGATTGTTTAACACCCAATTCTTAGGCAAGGATTACTGGCTGGTAGCCTAGTGATTAGTGTTTAAGTATTGAGTTCGAGTCTTGTGGCTGGTAGCCTAGAAGAGCTCGATCATATCCTTGGTTACTTCATTGGTTCCGCTGCATAAAACTCTAACCTGAGTTTCTTTGGTTAAAGATACGCATCAGAAACAAACTATGCATGCTTCTATTCTTCTCTTAAGCTTATTTTCGAATTCTAAGGACACTAAGATGATTGTGTGCGTTAGGATAGTCATATAAATAAACCAAATGACATTTCTAAACACGCTCATTGCATTTTATTCACACATTCAACTCAAACTTGTGAAAAGACCTGTGCATGCTTCTACTCTTCTTTTAAGCTTATTTTCAAATTCTAATGACACTAAGATGATTGTGTGTGTTAGTATAGTCATATAAGTAAACAAAATGACATTTCTAAACACGCTCATTGCATATTATTCACACATTCAATTTAACTTGTGAAACAACCGGTGCATGCTTCTACTCTACTTTTAAGCTTATTTTCGAATTCTAAGCTTATTTTCGAATTCAAATGACACTAAGATGATTGTGTGTGTTAGGATGGTCATAAGTAAACCTAATGAAATTTCTAAACACGCTCATTGTATTGTATTCGTACATTCAATTCAAATTTGTGAAACAAACTATGCGTGCTTCTATTCTTCTCTTAAGCTTATTTTCGAATTCTAATGACACTAAGATGATTGTGTGTGTTAGGATAGTCATATAAGTAAACCAAATGACATTTCTAAAACCGCTCATTGCATATAATTCACACATTCAATTTAACTTGTGAAACAAACGGTGCATGCTTCTACTCTTCTTTTAAGCTTATTTTCGAATTCTAAGCTTATTTTCGAATTCTAATGACACTACGATGATTGTGTGTGTTAGGATAGTCATAAGTAAACCAAATGACATTTCTAAACACGCTCATTGTATTATATTTGTACATTCAATTCAACTTGTGAAACAAACTATGCGTGCTTCTATTCTTCTCTTAAGCTTATTTTCGAATTCTAATGACACTAAGATGATTGTGTGTGTTAGGATAGTCATATAAGTAAACCAAATGACATTTCTAAACACGCTTATTGCATTTTATTCACACATTCAATTCAAACTTGTGAAAAGAACTATGCATGCTTCTACTCTTCTTTTAAGCTTATTTTCAAATTCTAATGACACTAAGATGATTGTGTGTGTTAGTATAGTCATATAAGTAAACCAAATGACATTTCTAAACACGCTCATTGCATATTATTCACACTTTCAATTCAAACTTGTGAAAAGAACTGTGCATACTTCTACTCTTCTTTTAAGCTTATTTTCAAATTCTAATGACACTAAGATGATTGTGTGTGTTAGGATAGTCATATAAGTAAACCAAATGACATTTCTAAACACGCTCATTGCATATTATTCACACATTCAATTCAACTTGTGAAACAAACGGTGCATGCTTCTATTTTCGAATTCTAAGCTTATTTTCAAATTTTAAGCTTATTTTTGAATTCTAATGACACTAAGATGATTGGGTGTGTTAGGATAGTCATATATGTAAATCAAATGACATTTCTAAACAAGCTCATTGCATTTTATTCACACATTCAAGTCAAACTTATGAAAAGAACTGTGCATGCTTCTACTCTAGTTTTAAGCTTATTTTCAAATTCTAATGACACTAAGATGATTGTGTGTGTTAGTATAGTCATATAAGTAAACCAAATGACATTTCTATACACGCTCATTGCATATTATTCACACATTCAATTTAACTTGTGAAACAAACGGTGTATGCTTCTACTCTTCTTTTAAGCTTATTTTCGAATTATAATGACACTACGATGATTGTGTGTGTTAGGATAGTCATAAGTAAACCAAATGAGATTTCTAAACACGCTCATTGTATTATATTCGTACATTCAATTCAAACTTGTGAAACAAACTATGCGTGCTTCTATTCTTCTCTTAAGATTATTTTCGAATTCTAATGACACTAAGATGATTGTGTGTGTTAGGATAGTCATATAAGTAAACCAAATGACATTTCTAAACACGCTTGTTGCCTTTTATTCACACATTCAATTCAAACTTGTGGAACGAACTGTGCATGCTTCTACTCTTCTTTTAAGCTTATTTTCAAATTCTAATGACACTAAGATGATAGTGTGTGTTAGTATAGTCATATAAGTAAACCAAATGACATTTCTAAACACGCTCATTGCATATTATTCACACATTCAATTCAACTTGTGAAACAAACGGTGCATGCTTCTACTCTTGTTTTAAGCTTATTTTCGAATTCTAAGCTTATTCTCGAATTCTAATGACACTAAGATGATTGTGTGTGTTAGTATAGTCAAATATGGAAATCAAATGACATTTCTAAACATGCTCATTGCATTTTATTCATACATTCAATACAAATTTGTGAAACAAACTATGCATGCTTCTATTCTTCTCTTAAGCTTATTTTCAAATTCTAATGACACTAAGATGATTGTGTGTGTTAGTATGGTCATATAAGTAAACCAAATGACATTTCTAAACACGCTCATTGCATATTATTCACACATTCAATTCAACTTGTGAAACAAACGGTGAATGCTTCTACTCTTGTTTTAAGGTTATTTTCGAATTCTAAGCTTATTTTCGAATTCTAATTGACACTAAGATGATTTTGTGTGTTAGTATAGTCATATATGTAAATCAAATGACATTTCTAAACAAGCTCATTGCATTTTATTCATACATTCAAGTCAAACTTGTGAAACAAACTATGCATGCTTTTATTCTTCTCTTAAGCTTATTTTCGAATTCTAAGGACACTAAGATGATTGTGTGTGTTAGGATAGTCATATAAGTAAACCAAATGACATTTCTAAACACGCTCATTGCATTTTATTCACACATTCAACTCAAACTTGTGAAAAGAACTGTGCATGCTTCTACTCTTCTTTTAAGCTTATTTTCAAATTCTAATGACACTAAGATGATTGTGTGTGTTAGTATAGTCATATAAGTAAACCAAATGACATTTCTAAACACGCTCATTGCATATTATTCACACATTCAATTCAACTTGTGAAACAAACGGTGCATGCTTCTACTCTTGTTTTAAGCTTATTTTCGAATTCTAAGCTTATTTTCGAATTCTAATTGACACTAAGATGATTTTTTGTGTTAGTATAGTCATATATGTAAATCAAATGACATTTCTAAACAAGCTCATTGCATTTTATTCATACATTCAATTCAAACTTGTGAAACAAACTATGCATGCTTCTATTCTTCTCTTAAGCTTATTTTCGAATTCTAATGACACTAAGATGATTGTGTGTGTTAGGATAGTCGTATAAGTAAACCAAATGACATTTCTAAACACGCTCATTGCATATTATTCACACATTCAATTCAACTTGTGAAACAAACGGTGCATGCTTCTATTTTCGAATTCTAAGCTTATTTTCAAATTTTAAGCTTATTTTTGAATTCTAATGACACTAAGATTATTTTGTGTGTTAGTATAGTCATATATGTAAATCAAATGACATTTCTAAACAAGCTCATTGCATTTTATTCATACATTCAATTCAAACTTGTGAAACAAACTATGCATGCTTCTATTCTTCTCTTAAGCTTATTTTCGAATTCTAAGGACACTAAGATGATTGTGTGTTTTAGGATAGTCATATAAGTAAACCAAATGACATTTATAAACACGCTCATTGCATTTTATTCACACATTCAAGTCAAACTTGTGAAAAGAACTGTGCATGCTTCTACTCTTCTTTTAAGCTTATTTTCAAATTCTAATGACACTAAGATGATTGTGTGTGTTAGTATAGTCATATAAGTAAACCAAATGACATTTCTAAACACCCTCATTGCATATTATTCACACATTCAATTCAACTTGTGAAACAAACGGTGCATGCTTCTACTCTTGTTTTAAGCTTATTTTCGAATTCTAAGCTTATTTTCGAATTCTAATTGACACTAAGATGATTTTTTGTGTTAGTATAGTCATATATGTAAATCAAATGACATTTCTAAACAAGCTCATTGCATTTTATTCATACATTCAATTCAAACTTGTGAAACAAACTATGCATGCTTCTATTCTTCTCTTAAGCTTATTTTCGAATTCTAATGACACTAAGATGATTGTGTGTGTTAGGATAGTCATATAAGTAAACCAAATGACATTTCTAAACACGCTCATTGCATATTATTCACACATTCAATTCAACTTGTGAAACAAACGGTGCATGCTTCTATTTTCGAATTCTAAGCTTATTTTCAAATTTTAAGCTTATTTTTGAATTCTAATGACACTAAGATGATTTTGTGTGTTAGTATAGTCATATATGTAAATCAAATGACATTTCTAAACAAGCTCATTGCATTTTATTCATACATTCAATTCAAACTTGTGAAACAAACTATGCATGCTTCTATTCTTCTCTTAAGCTTATTTTCAAATTCTAATGACACTAAGATGATTGTGTGTGTTAGTATGGTCATATAAGTAAACCAAATGACATTTCTAAACACGCTCATTGCATATTATTCACACATTCAATTCAACTTGTGAAACAAACGGTGAATGCTTCTACTCTTGTTTTAAGGTTATTTTCGAATTCTAAGCTTATTTTCGAATTCTAATTGACACTAAGATGATTTTGTGTGTTAGTATAGTCATATATGTAAATCAAATGACATTTCTAAACAAGCTCATTGCATTTTATTCATACATTCAAGTCAAACTTGTGAAACAAACTATGCATGCTTTTATTCTTCTCTTAAGCTTATTTTCGAATTCTAAGGACACTAAGATGATTGTGTGTGTTAGGATAGTCATATAAGTAAACCAAATGACATTTCTAAACACGCTCATTGCATTTTATTCACACATTCAACTCAAACTTGTGAAAAGAACTGTGCATGCTTCTACTCTTCTTTTAAGCTTATTTTCAAATTCTAATGACACTAGGATGATTGTGTGTGTTAGTATAGTCATATAAGTAAACCAAATGACATTTCTAAACACGCTCATTGCATATTATTCACACATTCAATTCAACTTGTGAAACAAACGGTGCATGCTTCTACTCTTGTTTTAAGCTTATTTTCGAATTCTAAGCTTATTTTCGAATTCTAATTGACACTAAGATGATTTTTTGTGTTAGTATAGTCATATATGTAAATCAAATGACATTTCTAAACAAGCTCATTGCATTTTATTCATACATTCAATTCAAACTTGTGAAACAAACTATGCATGCTTCTATTCTTCTCTTAAGCTTATTTTCGAATTCTAATGACACTAAGATGATTGTGTGTGTTAGGATAGTCATATAAGTAAACCAAATGACATTTCTAAACACGCTCATTGCATATTATTCACACATTCAATTCAACTTGTGAAACAAACGGTGCATGCTTCTATTTTCGAATTCTAAGCTTATTTTCAAATTTTAAGCTTATTTTTGAATTCTAATGACACTAAGATTATTTTGTGTGTTAGTATAGTCATATATGTAAATCAAATGACATTTCTAAACAAGCTCATTGCATTTTATTCATACATTCAATTCAAACTTGTGAAACAAACTATGCATGCTTCTATTCTTCTCTTAAGCTTATTTTCGAATTCTAAGGACACTAAGATGATTGTGTGTTTTAGGATAGTCATATAAGTAAACCAAATGACATTTATAAACACGCTCATTGCATTTTATTCACACATTCAAGTCAAACTTGTGAAAAGAACTGTGCATGCTTCTACTCTTCTTTTAAGCTTATTTTCAAATTCTAATGACACTAAGATGATTGTGTGTGTTAGTATAGTCATATAAGTAAACCAAATGACATTTCTAAACACGCTCATTGCATATTATTCACACATTCAATTCAACTTGTGAAACAAACGGTGCATGCTTCTACTCTTGTTTTAAGCTTATTTTCGAATTCTAAGCTTATTTTCGAATTCTAATTGACACTAAGATGATTTTTTGTGTTAGTATAGTCATATATGTAAATCAAATGACATTTCTAAACAAGCTCATTGCATTTTATTCATACATTCAATTCAAACTTGTGAAACAAACTATGCATGCTTCTATTCTTCTCTTAAGCTTATTTTCGAATTCTAATGACACTAAGATAATTGTGTGTGTTAGGATAGTCATATAAGTAAACCAAATGACATTTCTAAACACGCTCATTGCATATTATTCACACATTCAATTCAACTTGTGAAACAAACGGTGCATGCTTCTATTTTCGAATTCTAAGCTTATTTTCAAATTTTAAGCTTATTTTTGAATTCTAATGACACTAAGATGATTTTGTGTGTTAGTATAGTCATATATGTAAATCAAATGACATTTCTAAACAAGCTCATTGCATTTTATTCATACATTCAATTCAAACTTGTGAAACAAACTATGCATGCTTCTATTCTTCTCTTAAGCTTATTTTCAAATTCTAATGACACTAAGATGATTGTGTGTGTTAGTATGGTCATATAAGTAAACCAAATGACATTTCTAAACACGCTCATTGCATATTATTCACACATTCAATTCAACTTGTGAAACAAACGGTGAATGCTTCTACTCTTGTTTTAAGGTTATTTTCGAATTCTAAGCTTATTTTCGAATTCTAATTGACACTAAGATGATTTTGTGTGTTAGTATAGTCATATATGTAAATCAAATGACATTTCTAAACAAGCTCATTGCATTTTATTCATACATTCAAGTCAAACTTGTGAAACAAACTATGCATGCTTTTATTCTTCTCTTAAGCTTATTTTCGAATTCTAAGGACACTAAGATGATTGTGTGTGTTAGGATAGTCATATAAGTAAACCAAATGACATTTCTAAACACGCTCATTGCATTTTATTCACACATTCAACTCAAACTTGTGAAAAGAACTGTGCATGCTTCTACTCTTCTTTTAAGCTTATTTTCAAATTCTAATGACACTAGGATGATTGTGTGTGTTAGTATAGTCATATAAGTAAACCAAATGACATTTCTAAACACGCTCATTGCATATTATTCACACATTCAATTCAACTTGTGAAACAAACGGTGCATGCTTCTACTCTTGTTTTAAGCTTATTTTCGAATTCTAAGCTTATTTTCGAATTCTAATTGACACTAAGATGATTTTTTGTGTTAGTATAGTCATATATGTAAATCAAATGACATTTCTAAACAAGCTCATTGCATTTTATTCATACATTCAATTCAAACTTGTGAAACAAACTATGCATGCTTCTATTCTTCTCTTAAGCTTATTTTCGAATTCTAATGACACTAAGATGATTGTGTGTGTTAGGATAGTCATATAAGTAAACCAAATGACATTTCTAAACACGCTCATTGCATATTATTCACACATTCAATTCAACTTGTGAAACAAACGGTGCATGCTTCTACTCTTGTTTTAAGCTTATTTTCGAATTCTAAGCTTATTTTCGAATTCTAATTGACACTAAGATGATTTTTTGTGTTAGTATAGTCATATATGTAAATCAAATGACATTTCTAAACAAGCTCATTGCATTTTATTCATACATTCAATTCAAACTTGTGAAACAAACTATGCATGCTTCTATTCTTCTCTTAAGCTTATTTTCGAATTCTAATGACACTAAGATGATTGTGTGTGTTAGGATAGTCATATAAGTAAACCAAATGACATTTCTAAACACGCTCATTGCATATTATTCACACATTCAATTCAACTTGTGAAACAAACGGTGCATGCTTCTATTTTCGAATTCTAAGCTTATTTTCAAATTTTAAGCTTATTTTTGAATTCTAATGACACTAAGATTATTTTGTGTGTTAGTATAGTCATATATGTAAATCAAATGACATTTCTAAACAAGCTCATTGCATTTTATTCATACATTCAATTCAAACTTGTGAAACAAACTATGCATGCTTCTATTCTTCTCTTAAGCTTATTTTCGAATTCTAAGGACACTAAGATGATTGTGTGTTTTAGGATAGTCATATAAGTAAACCAAATGACATTTCTAAACACGCTCATTGCATTTTATTCACACATTCAAGTCAAACTTGTGAAAAGAACTGTGCATGCTTCTACTCTTCTTTTAAGCTTATTTTCAAATTCTAATGACACTAAGATGATTGTGTGTGTTAGTATAGTCATATAAGTAAACCAAATGACATTTCTAAACACGCTCATTGCATATTATTCACACATTCAATTCAACTTGTGAAACAAACGGTGCATGCTTCTACTCTTGTTTTAAGCTTATTTTCGAATTCTAAGCTTATTTTCGAATTCTAATTGACACTAAGATGATTTTTTGTGTTAGTATAGTCATATATGTAAATCAAATGACATTTCTAAACAAGCTCATTGCATTTTATTCATACATTCAATTCAAACTTGTGAAACAAACTATGCATGCTTCTATTCTTCTCTTAAGCTTATTTTCGAATTCTAATGACACTAAGATGATTGTGTGTGTTAGGATAGTCATATAAGTAAACCAAATGACATTTCTAAACACGCTCATTGCATATTATTCACACATTCAATTCAACTTGTGAAACAAACGGTGCATGCTTCTATTTTCGAATTCTAAGCTTATTTTCAAATTTTAAGCTTATTTTTGAATTCTAATGACACTAAGATGATTTTGTGTGTTAGTATAGTCATATATGTAAATCAAATGACATTTCTAAACAAGCTCATTGCATTTTATTCATACATTCAATTCAAACTTGTGAAACAAACTATGCATGCTTCTATTCTTCTCTTAAGCTTATTTTCGAATTCTAATGACACTAAGATGATTGTGTGTGTTAGGATAGTCATATAAGTAAACCAAATGACATTTCTAAACACGCTCATTGCATATTATTCACACATTCAATTCAACTTGTGAAACAAACGGTGCATGCTTCTATTTTCGAATTCTAAGCTTATTTTCAAATTTTAAGCTTATTTTCGAATTCTAATTGACACTAAGATGATTTTTTGTGTTAGTATAGTCATATATGTAAATCAAATGACATTTCTAAACAAGCTCATTGCATTTTATTCATACATTCAATTCAAACTTGTGAAACAAACTATGCATGCTTCTATTCTTCTCTTAAGCTTATTTTCGAATTCTAATGACACTAAGATGATTGTGTGTGTTAGTATAGTCATATAAGTAAACCAAATGACATTTCTATACACGCTCATTGCATATTATTCACACATTCAATTTAACTTGTGAAACAAACGGTGCATGCTTCTACTCTTCTTTTAAGCTTATTTTCGAATTCTAATGACACTACGATGATTGTGTGTGTTAGGATAGTTATAAGTAAACCAAATGAGATTTCTAAACACGCTCATTGTATTATATTCGTACATTCAATTCAAACTTGTGAAACAAACTATGCGTGCTTCTATTCTTCTCTTAAGATTATTTTCGAATTCTAATGACACTAAGATGATTGTGTGTGTTAGGATAGTCATATAAGTAAACCAAATGACATTTCTAAACACGCTTATTGCCTTTTATTCACACATTCAATTCAAACTTGTGGAACGAACTGTGCATGCTTCTACTCTTCTTTTAAGTTTATTTTCAAATTCTAATGACACTAAGATGATAGTGTGTGTTAGTATAGTCATATAAGTAAACCAAATGACATTTCTAAACACGCTCATTGCATATTATTCACACATTCAATTCAACTTGTGAAACAAACGGTGCATGCTTCTACTCTTGTTTTAAGCTTATTTTCGAATTCTAAGCTTATTCTCGAATTCTAATGACACTAAGATGATTGTGTGTGTTAGTATAGTCAAATATGGAAATCAAATGACATTTCTAAACATGCTCATTGCATTTTATTCATACATTCAATACAAATTTGTGAAACAAACTATGCATGCTTCTATTCTTCTCTTAAGCTTATTTTCAAATTCTAATGACACTAAGATGATTGTGTGTGTTAGTATGGTCATATAAGTAAACCAAATGACATTTCTAAACACGCTCATTGCATATTATTCACACATTCAATTCAACTTGTGAAACAAACGGTGAATGCTTCTACTCTTGTTTTAAGGTTATTTTCGAATTCTAAGCTTATTTTCGAATTCTAATTGACACTAAGATGATTTTGTGTGTTAGTATAGTCATATATGTAAATCAAATGACATTTATAAACAAGCTCATTGCATTTTATTCATACATTCAATTCAAACTTGTGAAACAAACTATGCATGCTTTTATTCTTCTCTTAAGCTTATTTTCGAATTCTAAGGACACTAAGATGATTGTGTGTGTTAGGATAGTCATATAAGTAAACCAAATGACATTTCTAAACACGCTCATTGCATTTTATTCACACATTCAACTCAAACTTGTGAAAAAAACTGTGCATGCTTCTACTCTTCTTTTAAGCTTATTTTCAAATTCTAATGACACTAAGATGATTGTGTGTGTTAGTATAGTCATATAAGTAAAGCAAATGACATTTCTAAACACGCTCATTGCATATTATTCACACATTCAATTCAACTTGTGAAACAAACGGTGCATGCTTCTACTCTTGTTTTAAGCTTATTTTCGAATTCTAAGCTTATTTTCGAATTCTAATTGACACTAAGATGATTTTTTGTGTTAGTATAGTCATATATGTAAATCAAATGACATTTCTAAACAAGCTCATTGCATTTTATTCATACATTCAATTCAAACTTGTGAAACAAACTATGCATGCTTCTATTCTTCTCTTAAGCTTATTTTCGAATTCTAATGACACTAAGATGATTGTGTGTGTTAGGATAGTCATATAAGTAAACCAAATGACATTTCTAAACACGCTCATTGCATATTATTCACACATTCAATTCAACTTGTGAAACAAACGGTGCATGCTTCTATTTTCGAATTCTAAGCTTATTTTCAAATTTTAAGCTTATTTTTGAATTCTAATGACACTAAGATGATTTTGTGTGTTAGTATAGTCATATATGTAAATCAAATGACATTTCTAAACAAGCTCATTGCATTTTATTCATACATTCGATTCAAACTTGTGAAACAAACTATGCATGCTTCTATTCTTCTCTTAAGCTTATTTTCGAATTCTAAGGACACTAAGATGATTGTGTGTGTTAGGATAGTCATATAAGTAAACCAAATGACATTTCTAAACACGCTCATTGCATTTTATTCACACATTCAACTCAAACTTGTGAAAAAAACTGTGCATGCTTCTACTCTTCTTTTAAGCTTATTTTCAAATTCTAATGACACTAAGATGATTGTGTGTGTTAGTATAGTCATATAAGTAAACCAAATGACATTTCTAAACACGCTCATTGCATATTATTCACACATTCAATTCAACTTGTGAAACAAACGGTGCATGCTTCTACTCTTGTTTTAAGCTTATTTTCGAATTCTAAGCTTATTTTCGAATTCTAATTGACACTAAGATGATTTTTTGTGTTAGTATAGTCATATATGTAAATCAAATGACATTTCTAAACAAGCTCATTGCATTTTATTCATACATTCAATTCAAACTTGTGAAACAAACTATGCATGCTTCTATTCTTCTCTTAAGCTTATTTTCGAATTCTAATGACACTAAGATGATTGTGTGTGTTAGGATAGTCATATAAGTAAACCAAATGACATTTCTAAACACGCTCATTGCATATTATTCACACATTCAATTCAACTTGTGAAACAAACGGTGCATGCTTCTATTTTCGAATTCTAAGCTTATTTTCAAATTTTAAGCTTATTTTTGAATTCTAATGACACTAAGATGATTTTGTGTGTTAGTATAGTCATATATGTAAATCAAATGACATTTCTAAACAAGCTCATTGCATTTTATTCATACATTCAATTCAAACTTGTGAAACAAACTATGCATGCTTCTATTCTTCTCTTAAGCTTATTTTCGAATTCTAATGACACTAAGATGATTGTGTGTGTTAGGATAGTCATATAAGTAAACCAAATGACATTTCTAAACACGCTCATTGCATATTATTCACACATTCAATTCAACTTGTGAAACAAACGGTGCATGCTTCTATTTTCGAATTCTAAGCTTATTTTCAAATTTTAAGCTTATTTTCGAATTCTAATTGACACTAAGATGATTTTTTGTGTTAGTATAGTCATATATGTAAATCAAATGACATTTCTAAACAAGCTCATTGCATTTTATTCATACATTCAATTCAAACTTGTGAAACAAACTATGCATGCTTCTATTCTTCTCTTAAGCTTATTTTCGAATTCTAATGACACTAAGATGATTGTGTGTGTTAGTATAGTCATATAAGTAAACCAAATGACATTTCTATACACGCTCATTGCATATTATTCACACATTCAATTTAACTTGTGAAACAAACGGTGCATGCTTCTACTCTTCTTTTAAGCTTATTTTCGAATTCTAATGACACTACGATGATTGTGTGTGTTAGGATAGTTATAAGTAAACCAAATGAGATTTCTAAACACGCTCATTGTATTATATTCGTACATTCAATTCAAACTTGTGAAACAAACTATGCGTGCTTCTATTCTTCTCTTAAGATTATTTTCGAATTCTAATGACACTAAGATGATTGTGTGTGTTAGGATAGTCATATAAGTAAACCAAATGACATTTCTAAACACGCTTATTGCCTTTTATTCACACATTCAATTCAAACTTGTGGAACGAACTGTGCATGCTTCTACTCTTCTTTTAAGTTTATTTTCAAATTCTAATGACACTAAGATGATAGTGTGTGTTAGTATAGTCATATAAGTAAACCAAATGACATTTCTAAACACGCTCATTGCATATTATTCACACATTCAATTCAACTTGTGAAACAAACGGTGCATGCTTCTACTCTTGTTTTAAGCTTATTTTCGAATTCTAAGCTTATTCTCGAATTCTAATGACACTAAGATGATTGTGTGTGTTAGTATAGTCAAATATGGAAATCAAATGACATTTCTAAACATGCTCATTGCATTTTATTCATACATTCAATACAAATTTGTGAAACAAACTATGCATGCTTCTATTCTTCTCTTAAGCTTATTTTCAAATTCTAATGACACTAAGATGATTGTGTGTGTTAGTATGGTCATATAAGTAAACCAAATGACATTTCTAAACACGCTCATTGCATATTATTCACACATTCAATTCAACTTGTGAAACAAACGGTGAATGCTTCTACTCTTGTTTTAAGGTTATTTTCGAATTCTAAGCTTATTTTCGAATTCTAATTGACACTAAGATGATTTTGTGTGTTAGTATAGTCATATATGTAAATCAAATGACATTTATAAACAAGCTCATTGCATTTTATTCATACATTCAATTCAAACTTGTGAAACAAACTATGCATGCTTTTATTCTTCTCTTAAGCTTATTTTCGAATTCTAAGGACACTAAGATGATTGTGTGTGTTAGGATAGTCATATAAGTAAACCAAATGACATTTCTAAACACGCTCATTGCATTTTATTCACACATTCAACTCAAACTTGTGAAAAAAACTGTGCATGCTTCTACTCTTCTTTTAAGCTTATTTTCAAATTCTAATGACACTAAGATGATTGTGTGTGTTAGTATAGTCATATAAGTAAACCAAATGACATTTCTAAACACGCTCATTGCATATTATTCACACATTCAATTCAACTTGTGAAACAAACGGTGCATGCTTCTACTCTTGTTTTAAGCTTATTTTCGAATTCTAAGCTTATTTTCGAATTCTAATTGACACTAAGATGATTTTTTGTGTTAGTATAGTCATATATGTAAATCAAATGACATTTCTAAACAAGCTCATTGCATTTTATTCATACATTCAATTCAAACTTGTGAAACAAACTATGCATGCTTCTATTCTTCTCTTAAGCTTATTTTCGAATTCTAATGACACTAAGATGATTGTGTGTGTTAGGATAGTCATATAAGTAAACCAAATGACATTTCTAAACACGCTCATTGCATATTATTCACACATTCAATTCAACTTGTGAAACAAACGGTGCATGCTTCTATTTTCGAATTCTAAGCTTATTTTCAAATTTTAAGCTTATTTTTGAATTCTAATGACACTAAGATGATTTTGTGTGTTAGTATAGTCATATATGTAAATCAAATGACATTTCTAAACAAGCTCATTGCATTTTATTCATACATTCAATTCAAACTTGTGAAACAAACTATGCATGCTTCTATTCTTCTCTTAAGCTTATTTTCGAATTCTAAGGACACTAAGATGATTGTGTGTTTTAGGATATTCATATAAGTAAACCAAATGACATTTATAAACACGCTCATTGCATTTTATTCACACATTCAAGTCAAACTTGTGAAAAGAACTGTGCATGCTTCTACTCTTGTTTTAAGCTTATTTTCAAATTCTAATGACACTAAGATGATTGTGTGTGTTAGTATAGTCATATAAGTAAACCAAATGACATTTCTATACACGCTCATTGCATATTATTCACACATTCAATTTAACTTGTGAAACAAACGGTGCATGCTTCTACTCTTCTTTTAAGCTTATTTTCGAATTCTAATGACACTACGATGATTGTGTGTGTTAGGATAGTTATAAGTAAACCAAATGAGATTTCTAAACACGCTCATTGTATTATATTCGTACATTCAATTCAAACTTGTGAAACAAACTATGCGTGCTTCTATTCTTCTCTTAAGATTATTTTCGAATTCTAATGACACTAAGATGATTGTGTGTGTTAGGATAGTCATATAAGTAAACCAAATGACATTTCTAAACACCCTTATTGCATTTTATTCACACATTCAATTCAAACTTGTGAAACGAACTGCGCATGCTTCTATTCTTGTTTTAAGCATATTTTCGAATTCTAATGACACTAAGATGATTGTGTGTTTTAGGATAGTCATATATGTAAATCAAATGACATTTCTAAACAAGCTCATTGCATTTTATTCATACATTCAATTCAAACTTGTGAAACAAACTATGGATGCTTCTATTCTTCTCTTAAGCTTATTTTCGAATTCTAAGGACACTAAGATGATTGTGTGTTTTAGGATAGTCATATAAGTAAACCAAATGACATTTCTAAACACGCTCATTGCATTTTATTCACACATTCAACTCAAACTTGTGAAAAGAACTGTGCATGCTTCTACTCTTCTTTTAAGCTTATTTTCAAATTCTAATGACACTAAGATGATTGTGTGTGTTAGTATAGTCATATAAGTAAACCAAATGACATTTCTAAACACGCTCATTGCATATTATTCACAAATTCAATTCAACTTGTGAAACAAACGGTGCATGCTTCTACTCTTGTTTTAAGCTTATTTTCGAATTTTAAGCTTATTTTCGAATTCTAATTGACACTAAGATGATTTTGTGTGTTAGTATAGTCATATATGTAAATCAAATGACATTTCTAAACAAGCTCATTGCATTTTATTCATACATTCAATTCAAACTTGTGAAACAAACTATGCATGCTTCTATTCTTCTCTTAAGCTTATTTTCGAATTCTAATTGACACTAAGATGATTTTTTGTGTTAGTATAGTCATATATGTAAATCAAATGACATTTCTAAACAAGCTCATTGCATTTTATTCATACATTCAATTCAAACTTGTGAAACAAACTATGCATGCTTCTATTCTTCTCTTAAGCTTATTTTCGAATTCTAATGACACTAAGATGATTGTGTGTGTTAGGATAGTCATATAAGTAAACCAAATGACATTTCTAAACACGCTCATTGCATATTATTCACACATTCAATTCAACTTGTAAAACAAACGGTGCATGCTTCTATTTTCGAATTCTAAGCTTATTTTCAAATTTTAAGCTTATTTTTGAATTCTAATGACACTAAGATGATTTTGTGTGTTAGTATAGTCATATATGTAAATCAAACGACATTTCTAAACAAGCTCATTGCATTTTATTCATACATTCAATTCAAACTTGTGAAACAAACTATGCATGCTTCTATTCTTCTCTTAAGCTTATTTTCGAATTCTAAGGACACTAAGATGATTGTGTGTTTTAGGATAGTCATATAAGTAAACCAAATGACATTTATAAACACGCTCATTGCATTTTATTCACACATTCAAGTCAAACTTGTGAAAAGAACTGTGCATGCTTCTACTCTTGTTTTAAGCTTATTTTCAAATTCTAATGACACTAAGATGATTGTGTGTGTTAGTATAGTCATATAAGTAAACCAAATGACATTTCTATACACGCTCATTGCATATTATTCACACATTCAATTTAACTTGTGAAACAAACGGTGCATGCTTCTACTCTTCTTTTAAGCTTATTTTCGAATTCTAATGACACTACGATGATTGTGTGTGTTAGGATAGTCATAAGTAAACCAAATGAGATTTCTAAACACGCTCATTGTATTATATTCGTACATTCAATTCAAACTTGTGAAACAAACTATGCGTGCTTCTATTCTTCTCTTAAGATTATTTTCGAATTCTAATGACACTAAGATGATTGTGTGTGTTAGGATAGTCATATAAGTAAACCAAATGACATTTCTAAACACCCTTATTGCATTTTATTCACACATTCAATTCAAACTTGTGAAACGAACTGCGCATGCTTCTATTCTTGTTTTAAGCTTATTTTCGAATTCTAATGACACTAAGATGATTGTGTGTTTTAGGATAGTCATATATGTAAATCAAATGACATTTCTAAACAAGCTCATTGCATTTTATTCATACATTCAATTCAAACTTGTGAAACAAACTATGGATGCTTCTATTCTTCTTTTAAGCTTATTTTCGAATTCTAAGGACACTAAGATGATTGTGTGTTTTAGGATAGTCATATAAGTAAACCAAATGACATTTCTAAACACGCTCATTGCATTTTATTCACACATTCAACTCAAACTTGTGAAAAGAACTGTGCATGCTTCTACTCTTCTTTTAAGCTTATTTTCAAATTCTAATGACACTAAGATGATTGTGTGTGTTAGTATAGTCATATAAGTAAACCAAATGACATTTCTAAACACGCTCATTGCATATTATTCACAAATTCAATTCAACTTGTGAAACAAACGGTGCATGCTTCTACTCTTGTTTTAAGCTTATTTTCGAATTCTAATTGACACTAAGATGATTTTGTGTGTTAGTATAGTCATATATGTAAATCAAATGACATTTCTAAACAAGCTCATTGCATTTTATTCATACATTCAATTCAAACTTGTGAAACAAACTATGCATGCTTCTATTCTTCTCTTAAGCTTATTTTCGAATTATAGTGACACTAAGATGATTGTGTGTGTTAGGATAGTCATATAAGTAAACCAAATGACATTTCTAAACACGCTTATTGCATTTTATTCACACATTCAAGTCAAACTTGTGAAAAGAACTGTGCATGCTTCTACTCTTCTTTTAAGCTTATTTTCAAATTCTAATGACACTAAGATGATTATTTGTGTTAGTATAGTCATATAAGTAAACCAAATGACATTTCTTAACACGCTCATTGCATATTATTCACACATTCAATTCAACTTGTGAAACAAACGGTGCATGCTTCTATTTTCGAATTCTAAGCTTATTTTCAAATTTTAAGCTTATTTTTGAATTCTAATGACACTAAGATGATTGTGTGTGTTAGGATAGTCATATATGTAAATCAAATGACATTTCTAAACAAGCTCATTGCATTTTATTCATACATTCAATTCAAACTTGTGAAACAAACTATGGATGCTTCTATTCTTCTCTTAAGCTTATTTTCGAATTCTAAGGAAACTAAGATGATTGTGTGTTTTAGGATAGTCATATAAGTAAACCAAATGACATTTATAAACACGCTCATTGCATTTTATTCACACATTCAAGTCAAACTTGTGAAAAGAACTGTGCATGCTTCTACTCTTGTTTTAAGCTTATTTTCAAATTCTAATGACACTAAGATGATTGTGTGTGTTAGTATAGTCATATAAGTAAACCAAATGACATTTCTATACACGCTCATTGCATATTATTCACACATTCAATTTAACTTGTGAAACAAACGGTGCATGCTTCTACTCTTCTTTTAAGCTTATTTTCGAATTCTAATGACACTACGATGATTGTGTGTGTTAGGATAGTCATAAGTAAACCAAATGAGATTTCTAAACACGCTCATTGTATTATATTCGTACATTCAATTCAAACTTGTGAAACAAACTATGCGTGCTTCCATTCTTCTCTTAAGATTATTTTCGAATTCTAATGACACTAAGATGATTGTGTGTGTTAGGATAGTCATATAAGTAAACCAAATGACATTTCTAAACACCCTTATTGCATTTTATTCACACATTCAATTCAAACTTGTGAAACGAACTGCGCATGCTTCTATTCTTGTTTTAAGCTTATTTTCGAATTCTAATGACACTAAGATGATTGTGGGTTTTAGGATAGTCATATATGTAAATCAAATGACATTTCTAAACAAGCTCATTGCATTTTATTCATACATTCAATTCAAACTTGTGAAACAAACTATGGATGCTTCTATTCTTCTCTTAAGCTTATTTTCGAATTCTAAGGACACTAAGATGATTGTGTGTTTTAGGATAGTCATATAAGTAAACCAAATGACATTTCTAAACACGCTCATTGCATTTTATTCACACATTCAACTCAAACTTGTGAAAAGACCTGTGCATGCTTGATGCATGGGAGCAATGGGTCTATGCTAATAACAAGAAGTTGAAGACATACACTATATTCCTAATTCGTAAGTTCAACTTCCAGCTTAAATATCTACTGTATTATTCAATATTTCGGAGTGAAATCAATTGGATAATAGAATACATGATCTAAGCTTTCCGAAAAGTGGTCATATGCCTTAATCGGTTAAGTAACGAAGGAGATATGCCCGTTTTAAGTCGAGTTGTTCAGTTTCTACGCGGGTACACGAGGATGACCGAATATGCTATAATTCCCAAGCTATACACGTCCAAGCTAAGGAAGTTCTTAGTAGATATAATTCTTATCAATATTCAGTTTCCAAATAATAAAGGAGCCTATGAGGTTTCCGAGTTGTTCTTGGTAAAGTAAGTCGGAATTAAGGAAAGTTCTATTAGAACCTTACCTTATTCCCTATGGTCTAGATGTGTCTATTTAGTATAAATAGAGAGTCTTATTGTATTGTTTTAGAGAACATTCAGAATTTGAGAATTAATATCAAAGAGTCGAAGGGTGTTTCCTTCAATCTTGTGTCCTTGCGGGGATTTGAGTGGATGCGTTCACAAACACGTTTATCACTAGTCTAAAGATTGACTAGGGGATTAGACAACCAATAGATAGGCGAGATTCGTACAAGTTGGTAACTTAGAATCAAGCTTTGACATTGTAGTTTGGGTTCGTAGTTGGTAACTAGGGGCGCCATTCATATCTTTAGTTTATTTTTCGTTCTATATAAACACAAAAACACAAAAATAAGTCTTTTAGTTTGAATTCCGCTGTATAAACTGTTAGTATTTGTTAAGTATAGATTAGCATACGCATCAAGTGGATCGACGTACGCATATGCTCTGATACCACTTGATGCGTACGTCGATCCACTTGATGCGTATGCTAATCTATACTTAACAAATACTAACAGTTTATACAGCGGAATTCAAACTAAAAGACTTATTTTTGTGTTTTTGTGTTTATATAGAACGAAAAATAAACTAAAGATATGAATGGTGCCCCTAGTTACCAACTAAGAACCCAAACTACAATGTCAAAGCTTGATTCTAAGTTACCAACTTGTACGAATCTCGCCTATCTATTGGTTGTCTAATCCCCTAGTCAATCTTTAGACTAGTGATAAACGTGTTTGTGAACGCATCCACTCAAATCCCCGCAAGGACACAAGATTGAAGGAAACACCCTTCGACTCTTTGATATTAATTCTCAAATTCTGAATGTTCTCTAAAACAATACAATAAGACTCTCTATTTATACTAAATAGACACATCTAGACCATAGGGAATAAGGTAAGGTTCTAATAGAACTTTCCTTAATTCCGACTTACTTTACCAAGAACAACTCGGAAACCTCATAGGCTCCTTTATTATTTGGAAACTGAATATTGATAAGAATTATATCTACTAAGAACTTCCTTAGCTTGGACGTGTATAGCTTGGGAATTATAGCATATTCGGTCATCCTCGTGTACCCGCGTAGAAACTGAACAACTCGACTTAAAACGGGCATATCTCCTTCGTTACTTAACCGATTAAGGCATATGACCACTTTTCGGAAAGCTTAGATCATGTATTCTATTATCCAATTGATTTCACTCCGAAATATTGAATAATACAGTAGATATTTAAGCTGGAAGTTGAACTTACGAATTAGGAATATAGTGTATGTCTTCAACTTCTTGTTATTAGCATAGACCCATTGCTCCCATGCATCATTCTCCCCTTCTTTGAAAGATTCGTCCTCGAATCTGAAGTTCTTGAGTAGAACATCATCATGCTCATAACCACCCGGATCAAATACAATGATGACAAATAAAATCAGTACTAACGAACATGTTGCAAAAGTTAGGTATGCAATCGACAAGTCTTTCAACTCATCGTCTTCAATGTACTCGATCATCTTGTCAACACTATGACTATCAATCTCAATTCTATTCCCTCGAATCATAGATGCTTCATTAACAAACAATGTAGATCCTCTAAGTTCATCCACCTTCTCACAATCAATCTCACTAGGTGGCAATGGTTGTAATGCATACTTCTTAGAGCCCTTGGTTACCACATAAACATTCTTTCTTCCCTTATGATCGACATCCCTATCAAATTGCCATGGTCTTCCCAACAATATATGACACACATCCATGGGAATCACATCACACAAAATCTTATCTTTATAGAGTTCACCAATAGAGAAAGAGACAAGAGCTTGCTTTGTTACCTTAACCATATTACCTTCCTTGAGCCATCGAAGGTTATAAGGCTTAGGGTGCTTTGTTGTAGGGATCTTGAGCTTCTCCACTAAGGTAGTAGCAGCCACATTAGCACACGATCCTCCATCAACAATCAATCTACAAATCTTGTCTTTAACCTTGCACTTGGTGTTAAAAATCAGCTCCCTCTGTAGTTCATCTTCCTTTGGAGCAATTTGAGTATGTAAGGCGCGAGTGCACACAAGATTGACTCCTTCTTCACTTGCTTCCACCTCAAGTATCTCCATGTCGTTGCTAGAACCCTCCTCGTCGTTTTCCTCGTCACTATCACCCGTGTTTTGAGTGAATTCGATAACTTCTTGTATAGTAAGCACACGACTTGTGGGGCATTCAGCTTGGAAGTGACCAAAACCCTTACACTTATGACATTGTTTCTTGAGCTTGGAATCATATGGAGTAACACCCTTACTCTTGTCGAAAATGGTAAGTTTGGTATTATCACCTTTAGATGTCCCAACTTTGCTAGCTTCTTTGGACTGATCCGACTTGAAAGGCGTGAATTTGGACGAAAAAGGCTTAGGTTTCACCGTCCCCTTCTTCTTTTGTACCTGCTTCTCAATCTTGATAGCCATCTTACAAGCCTCATCAAAATCAATAACATGTTGTAGCTCTAGTCTATCATGGATATCAGAATCAAGACCACTCATAAACCTAGCAATTTTCTGCTCTTCATCCTCTTCTATATCACATAGCATCAATAATTTCTTAAACTCAACAACATAATCTTCAACGGACAAATTATCTTGTTTAAGAGAAGTTAGACGTTTATACTTATCTTGCTTGTAATCTTTAGGCACAAAGCGCTTGGTCATGTGTTTCTTGAGTTTCTCCCAAGATTTGATCTTGGCTTTGTCTTTTCTTGCTCTTTGCTTCTTTAAATTCTCATACCATAAGCTTGCATGCTTAGTAAGTTTGAGAATAGCAACTTTGAATCTTTTAGCATCGTCATAGTCTTTATAATCAAAGACTCTTTCGGCAGCCCTTACCCAATCTAGGAACTCCTCCGGATCATGTTTGCCATTGAATTCTGGGAAATCCAACTTTAATCCACGATCATCATCCTTGGTTGGTCTTGGACGCGGTTCAGCCTCTTCTTCATCAGATTGTGCAATTTGATTTAGTCTGATGTGTTTGGCAGCTCTAGCTTTCTTCTCCTCCAGATTGAGGTACATGAGTTCTTGCATCATCTTCTGCATGTTGAGCATACCCTCACGCATCTCTTCCAATTCCTTCTTCTCTTCTCTGTCTTTAGACATACTTGCAAACCTAGGATTAACAAACTAAGAAGCTTGTAAAACCAATGCTCTGATACCACTTGATGCGTACGTCGATCCACTTGATGCGTATGCTAATCTATACTTAACAAATACTAACAGTTTATACAGCGGAATTCAAACTAAAAGACTTATTTTTGTGTTTTTGTGTTTATATAGAACGAAAAATAAACTAAAGATATGAATGGCGCCCCTAGTTACCAACTAAGAACCCAAACTACAATGTCAAAGCTTGATTCTAAGTTACCAACTTGTACGAATCTCGCCTATCTATTGGTTGTCTAATCCCCTAGTCAATCTTTAGACTAGTGATAAACGTGTTTGTGAACGCATCCACTCAAATCCCCGCAAGGACACAAGATTGAAGGAAACACCCTTCGACTCTTTGATATTAATTCTCAAATTCTGAATGTTCTCTAAAACAATACAATAAGACTCTCTATTTATACTAAATAGACACATCTAGACCATAGGGAATAAGGTAAGGTTCTAATAGAACTTTCCTTAATTCCGACTTACTTTACCAAGAACAACTCGGAAACCTCATAGGCTCCTTTATTATTTGGAAACTGAATATTGATAAGAATTATATCTACTAAGGACTTCCTTAGCTTGGACGTGTATAGCTTGGGAATTATAGCATATTCGGTCATCCTCGTGTACCCGCGTAGAAACTGAACAACTCGACTTAAAACGGGCATATCTCCTTCGTTACTTAACCGATTAAGGCATATGACCACTTTTCGGAAAGCTTAGATCATGTATTCTATTATCCAATTGATTTCACTCCGAAATATTGAATAATACAGTATATATTTAAGCTGGAAGTTGAACTTACGAATTAGGAATATAGTGAATGTCTTCAACTTCTTGTTATTAGCATAGACCCATTGCTCCCATGCATCAATGCTTCTACTCTTCTTTTAAGCTTATTTTCAAATTCTAATGACACTAAGATGATTGTGTGTGTTAGTATAGTCATATAAGTAAACAAAATGACATTTCTAAACACGCTCATTGCATATTATTCACACATTCAATTTAACTTGTGAAACAAACGGTGCATGCTTCTACTCGTCTTTTAAGCTTATTTTCGAATTCTAATGACACTACGATGATTGTGTGTGTTAGGATAGTCATAAGTAAACCAAATGAGATTTCTAAACACGCTCATTGTATTATATTCGTACATTCAATTCAAACTTGTGAAACAAACTATGCGTGCTTCTATTCTTCTCTTAAGATTATTTTCGAATTCTAATGACACTAAGATGATTGTGTGTGTTAGGATAGTCATATAAGTAAACCAAATGACATTTCTAAACACGCTTATTGCATTTTATTCACACATTCAATTCAAACTTGTGAAACGAACTGTGCATGCTTCTATTCTTGTTTTAAGCTTATTTTCGAATTCTAATGACACTAAGATGATTGTGTGTGTTAGGATAGTCATATATGTAAATCAATTGACATTTCTAAACAAGCTCATTGCATTTTATTCATACATTCAATTCAAACTTGTGAAACAAACTATGGATGCTTCTATTCTTCTCTTAAGCTTATTTTCGAATTCTAAGGACACTAAGATGATTGTGTGTTTTAGGATAGTCATATAAGTAAACCAAATGACATTTATAAACACGCTCATTTCATTTTATTCACACATTCAAGTCAAACTTGTGAAAAGAACTGTGCATGCTTTTACTCTTGTTTTAAGCTTATTTTCAAATTCTAATGACACTAAGATGATTGTGTGTGTTAGTATAGTCATATAAGTAAACCAAATGACATTTCTATACACGCTCATTGCATATTATGCACACATTCAATTTTACTTGTGAAACAAACGGTGCATGCTTCTACTCTTCTTTTAAGCTTATTTTCGAATTCTAATGACACTACGATGATTGTGTGTGTTAGGATAGTCATAAGTAAACCAAATGAGATTTCTAAACACGCTCATTGTATTATATTCGTACATTCAATTCAAACTTGTGAACCAAACTATGCGTGCTTCTATTCTTCTCTTAAGATTATTTTCGAATTCTAATGACACTAAGATGATTGTTTGTGTTAGGATAGTCATATAAGTAAACCAAATGACATTTCTAAAACCGCTCATTGCATATTATTCACACATTCAATTTAACTTGTGAAACAAACGGTGCATGCTTCTACTCTTCTTTTAAGCTTATTTTCGAATTCTAAGCTTATTTTCGAATTCTAATGACACTACGATGATTGTGTGTGTTAGGATAGTCATAAGTAAACCACATGACATTTCTAAACACGCTCATTGTATTATATTTGTACATTCAATTCAACTTGTGAAACAAACTATGCGTGCTTCTATTCTTCTCTTAAGCTTATTTTCGAATTCTAATTACACTAAGATGATTGTGTGTGTTAGTATAGTCATATAAGTAAACAAAATGACATTTCTAAACACACTCATTGCATATTATTCACACATTCAATTTAACTTGTGAAACAAACGGTGCATGCTTCTACTCTTCTTTTAAGCTTATTTTCGAATTCTAATGACATTACGATGATTGTGTGTGTTAGGATAGTCATAAGTAAACCAAATGAGATTTCTAAACACGCTCATTGTATTATATTCGTACATTCAATTCAAACTTGTGAAACAAACTATGCGTGCTTCTATTCTTCTCTTAAGATTATTTTCGAATTCTAATGACACTAAGATGATTGTGTGTGTTAGGATAGTCATATAAGTAAACCAAATGACATTTCTAAACACGCTTATTGCATTTTATTCACACATTCAATTCAAACTTGTGAAACGAACTGTGCATGCTTCTATTCTTGTTTTAAGCTTATTTTCGAATTCTAATGACACTAAGATGATTGTGTGTGTTAGGATAGTCATATATGTAAATCAAATGACATTTCTAAACAAGCTCATTGCATTTTATTCATACATTCAATTCAAACTTGTGAAACAAACTATGGATGCTTCTATTCTTCTCTTAAGCTTATTTTCGAATTCTAAGGACACTAAGATGATTGTGTGTTTTAGGATAGTCATATAAGTAAACCAAATGACATTTATAAACACGCTCATTTCATTTTATTCACACATTCAAGTCAAACTTGTGAAAAGAACTGTGCATGCTTTTACTCTTGTTTTAAGCTTATTTTCAAATTCTAATGACACTAAGATGATTGTGTGTGTTAGTATAGTCATATAAGTAAACCAAATGACATTTCTATACACGCTCATTGCATATTATGCACACATTCAATTTTACTTGTGAAACAAACGGTGCATGCTTCTACTCTTCTTTTAAGCTTATTTTCGAATTCTAATGACACTACGATGATTGTGTGTGTTAGGATAGTCATAAGTAAACCAAATGAGATTTCTAAACACGCTCATTGTATTATATTCGTACATTCAATTCAAACTTGTGAACCAAACTATGCGTGCTTCTATTCTTCTCTTAAGATTATTTTCGAATTCTAATGACACTAAGATGATTGTGTGTGTTAGGATAGTCATATAAGTAAACCAAATGACATTTCTAAAACCGCTCATTGCATATTATTCACACATTCAATTTAACTTGTGAAACAAACGGTGCATGCTTCTACTCTTCTTTTAAGCTTATTTTCGAATTCTAAGCTTATTTTCGAATTCTAATGACACTACGATGATTGTGTGTGTTAGGATAGTCATAAGTAAACCAAATGACATTTCTAAACACGCTCATTGTATTATATTTGTACATTCAATTCAACTTGTGAAACAAACTATGCGTGCTTCTATTCTTCTCTTAAGCTTATTTTCGAATTCTAATTACACTAAGATGATTGTGTGTGTTAGGATAGTCATATAAGTAAACCAAATGACATTTCTAAAACCGCTCATTGCATATTATTCACACATTCAATTTAACTTGTGAAACAAACGGTGCATGCTTCTACTCTTCTTTTAAGCTTATTTTCGAATTCTAAGCTTATTTTCGAATTCTAATGACACTACGATGATTGTGTGTGTTAGGATAGTCATAAGTAAACCAAATGACATTTCTAAACACGCTCATTGTATTATATTTGTACATTCAATTCAACTTGTGAAACAAACTATGCGTGCTTCTATTCTTCTCTTAAGCTTATTTTCGAATTCTAATGACACTAAGATGATTGTGTGTGTTAGGATAGTCATATATGTAAATCAAATGACATTTCTAAACAAGCTCATTGCATTTTATTCATACATTCAATTCAAACTTGTGAAACAAACTATGGATGCTTCTATTCTTCTCTTAAGCTTATTTTCGAATTCTAAGGACACTAAGATGATTGTGTGTTTTAGGATAATCATATAAGTAAACCAAATGACATTTCTAAACACGCTCATTGCATTTTATTCACACATTCAAGTCAAACTTGTGAAAAGAACTGTGCATGCTTCTACTCTTGTTTTAAGCTTATTTTCAAATTCTAATGACACTAAGATGATTGTGTGTGTTAGTATAGTCATATAAGTAAACCAAATAACATTTCTATACACGCTCATTGCATATTATTCACACATTCAATTTAACTTGTGAAACAAACGGTGCATGCTTCTACTCTTCTTTTAAGCTTATTTTCGAATTATAATGACACTACGATGATTGTGTGTGTTAGGATAGTCATAAGTAAACCAAATGAGATTTCTAAACACGCTCATTGTATTATATTCGTACATTCAATTCAAACTTGTGAAACAAACTATGCGTGCTTCTATTCTTCTCTTAAGATTATTTTCGAATTCTAATGACACTAAGATGATTGTGTGTGTTAGGATAGTCATATAAGCAAACCAAATGACATTTCTAAACACGGTTATTGCATTTTATTCACACATTCAATTCAAACTTGTGAAACGAACTGTGCATGCTTCTACTCTTCTTTTAAGCTTATTTTCAAATTCTAATGACACTAAGATGATTGTGTGTGTTAGTATAGTCATATAAGTAAACCAAATGACATTTCTAAACACGCTCATTGCATATTATTCACACATTCAATTCAACTTGTGAAACAAACGGTGCATGCTTCTACTCTTGTTTTAAGCTTATTTTCGAATTCTAAGCTTATTCTCGAATTCTAATGACACTAAGATGATTGTGTGTGTTAGTATAGTCAAATATGGAAATCAAATGACATTTCTAAACATGCTCATTGCATTTTATTCATACATTCAATACAAACTTGTGAAACAAACTATGCATGCTTCTATTCTTCTCTTAAGCTTATTTTCAAATTCTAATGACACTAAGATGATTGTGTGTGTTAGTATGGTCATATAAGTATGACATTTCTAAACACGCTCATTGCATATTATTCACACATTCAATTTAACTTGTGAAACAAACGGTGCATGCTTCTACTCTTCTTTTAAGCTTATTTTCGAATTCTAATGACACTACGATGATTGTGTGTGTTAGGATAGTCATAAGTAAACCAAATGAGATTTCTAAACACGCTCATTGTATTATATTCGTACATTCAATTCAAACTTGTGAAACAAACTATGCGTGCTTCTATTCTTCTCTTAAGATTATTTTCGAATTCTAATGACACTAAGATGATTGTGTGTGTTAGGATAGTCATATAAGTAAACCAAATGACATTTCTAAACACGCTTATTGCATTTTATTCACACATTCAATTCAAACTTGTGAAACGAACTGTGCATGCTTCTATTCTTGTTTTAAGCTTATTTTCGAATTCTAATGACACTAAGATGATTGTGTGTGTTAGGATAGTCATATATGTAAATCAAATGACATTTCTAAACAAGCTCATTGCATTTTATTCATACATTCAATTCAAACTTGTGAAACAAACTATGGATGCTTCTATTCTTCTCTTAAGCTTATTTTCGAATTCTAAGGACACTAAGATGATTGTGTGTTTTAGGATAATCATATAAGTAAACCAAATGACATTTCTAAACACGCTCATTGCATTTTATTCACACATTCAAGTCAAACTTGTGAAAAGAACTGTGCATGCTTCTACTCTTGTTTTAAGCTTATTTTCAAATTCTAATGACACTAAGATGATTGTGTGTGTTAGTATAGTCATATAAGTAAACCAAATAACATTTCTATACACGCTCATTGCATATTATTCACACATTCAATTTAACTTGTGAAACAAACGGTGCATGCTTCTACTCTTCTTTTAAGCTTATTTTCGAATTATAATGACACTACGATGATTGTGTGTGTTAGGATAGTCATAAGTAAACCAAATGAGATTTCTAAACACGCTCATTGTATTATATTCGTACATTCAATTCAAACTTGTGAAACAAACTATGCGTGCTTCTATTCTTCTCTTAAGATTATTTTCGAATTCTAATGACACTAAGATGATTGTGTGTGTTAGGATAGTCATATAAGCAAACCAAATGACATTTCTAAACACGGTTATTGCATTTTAGTCACACATTCAATTCAAACTTGTGAAACGAACTGTGCATGCTTCTACTCTTCTTTTAAGCTTATTTTCAAATTCTAATGACACTAAGATGATTGTGTGTGTTAGTATAGTCATATAAGTAAACCAAATGACATTTCTAAACACGCTCATTGCATATTATTCACACATTCAATTCAACTTGTGAAACAAACGGTGCATGCTTCTACTCTTGTTTTAAGCTTATTTTCGAATTCTAAGCTTATTCTCGAATTCTAATGACACTAAGATGATTGTGTGTGTTAGTATAGTCAAATATGGAAATCAAATGACATTTCTAAACATGCTCATTGCATTTTATTCATACATTCAATACAAACTTGTGAAACAAACTATGCATGCTTCTATTCTTCTCTTAAGCTTATTTTCAAATTCTAATGACACTAAGATGATTGTGTGTGTTAGTATGGTCATATAAGTATGACATTTCTAAACACGCTCATTGCATATTATTCACACATTCAATTTAACTTGTGAAACAAACGGTGCATGCTTCTACTCTTCTTTTAAGCTTATTTTCGAATTCTAATGACACTACGATGATTGTGTGTGTTAGGATAGTCATAAGTAAACCAAATGAGATTTCTAAACACGCTCATTGTATTATATTCGTACATTCAATTCAAACTTGTGAAACAAACTATGCGTGCTTCTATTCTTCTCTTAAGATTATTTTCGAATTCTAATGACACTAAGATGATTGTGTGTGTTAGGATAGTCATATAAGTAAACCAAATGACATTTCTAAACACGCTTATTGCATTTTATTCACACATTCAATTCAAACTTGTGAAACGAACTGTGCATGCTTCTATTCTTGTTTTAAGCTTATTTTCGAATTCTAATGACACTAAGATGATTGTGTGTGTTAGGATAGTCATATATGTAAATCAAATGACATTTCTAAACAAGCTCATTGCATTTTATTCATACATTCAATTCAAACTTGTGAAACAAACTATGGATGCTTCTATTCTTCTCTTAAGCTTATTTTCGAATTCTAAGGACACTAAGATGATTGTGTGTTTTAGGATAGTCATATAAGTAAACCAAATGACATTTATAAACACGCTCATTTCATTTTATTCACACATTCAAGTCAAACTTGTGAAAAGAACTGTGCATGCTTTTACTCTTGTTTTAAGCTTATTTTCAAATTCTAATGACACTAAGATGATTGTGTGTGTTAGTATAGTCATATAAGTAAACCAAATGACATTTCTATACACGCTCATTGCATATTATGCACACATTCAATTTTACTTGTGAAACAAACGGTGCATGCTTCTACTCTTCTTTTAAGCTTATTTTCGAATTCTAATGACACTACGATGATTGTGTGTGTTAGGATAGTCATAAGTAAACCAAATGAGATTTCTAAACACGCTCATTGTATTATATTCGTACATTCAATTCAAACTTGTGAACCAAACTATGCGTGCTTCTATTCTTCTCTTAAGATTATTTTCGAATTCTAATGACACTAAGATGATTGTGTGTGTTAGGATAGTCATATAAGTAAACCAAATGACATTTCTAAAACCGCTCATTGCATATTATTCACACATTCAATTTAACTTGTGAAACAAACGGTGCATGCTTCTACTCTTCTTTTAAGCTTATTTTCGAATTCTAAGCTTATTTTCGAATTCTAATGACACTACGATGATTGTGTGTGTTAGGATAGTCATAAGTAAACCAAATGACATTTCTAAACACGCTCATTGTATTATATTTGTACATTCAATTCAACTTGTGAAACAAACTATGCGTGCTTCTATTCTTCTCTTAAGCTTATTTTCGAATTCTAATTACACTAAGATGATTGTGTGTGTTAGGATAGTCATATAAGTAAACCAAATGACATTTCTAAAACCGCTCATTGCATATTATTCACACATTCAATTTAACTTGTGAAACAACCGGTGCATGCTTCTACTCTACTTTTAAGCTTAATTTCGAATTCTAAGCTTATTTTCGAATGCAAATGACACTACGATGATTGTGTGTGTTAGGATAGTCATAAGTAAACCAAATGACATTTCTAAACACGCTCATTGTATTATATTTGTACATTCAATTCAACTTGTGAAACAAACTATGCGTGCTTCTATTCTTCTCTTAAGCTTATTTTCGAATTCTAATGATACTAAGATGATTGTGTGTGTTAGGATAGTCATATAAGTAAACCAAATGACATTTCTAAAACCGCTCATTGCATATTATTCACACATTCAATTTAACTTGTGAAACAAACGGTGCATGCTTCTACTCTTCTTTTAAGCTTATTTTCGAATTCTAAGCTTATTTTCGAATTCTAATGACACTACGATGATTGTGTGTGTTAGGATAGTCATAAGTAAACCAAATGACATTTCTAAACACGCTCATTGTATTATATTTGTACATTCAATTCAACTTGTGAAACAAACTATGCGTGCTTCTATTCTTCTCTTAAGCTTATTTTCGAATTCTAATGACACTAAGATGATTGTGTGTGTTAGGATAGTCATATATGTAAATCAAATGACATTTCTAAACAAGCTCATTGCATTTTATTCATACATTCAATTCAAACTTGTGAAACAAACTATGGATGCTTCTATTCTTCTCTTAAGCTTATTTTCGAATTCTAAGGACACTAAGATGATTGTGTGTTTTAGGATAATCATATAAGTAAACCAAATGACATTTCTAAACACGCTCATTGCATTTTATTCACACATTCAAGTCAAACTTGTGAAAAGAACTGTGCATGCTTCTACTCTTGTTTTAAGCTTATTTTCAAATTCTAATGACACTAAGATGATTGTGTGTGTTAGTATAGTCATATAAGTAAACCAAATAACATTTCTATACACGCTCATTGCATATTATTCACACATTCAATTTAACTTGTGAAACAAACGGTGCATGCTTCTACTCTTCTTTTAAGCTTATTTTCGAATTATAATGACACTACGATGATTGTGTGTGTTAGGATAGTCATAAGTAAACCAAATGAGATTTCTAAACACGCTCATTGTATTATATTCGTACATTCAATTCAAACTTGTGAAACAAACTATGCGTGCTTCTATTCTTCTCTTAAGATTATTTTCGAATTCTAATGACACTAAGATGATTGTGTGTGTTAGGATAGTCATATAAGCAAACCAAATGACATTTCTAAACACGGTTATTGCATTTTAGTCACACATTCAATTCAAACTTGTGAAACGAACTGTGCATGCTTCTACTCTTCTTTTAAGCTTATTTTCAAATTCTAATGACACTAAGATGATTGTGTGTGTTAGTATAGTCATATAAGTAAACCAAATGACATTTCTAAACACGCTCATTGCATATTATTCACACATTCAATTCAACTTGTGAAACAAACGGTGCATGCTTCTACTCTTGTTTTAAGCTTATTTTCGAATTCTAAGCTTATTCTCGAATTCTAATGACACTAAGATGATTGTGTGTGTTAGTATAGTCAAATATGGAAATCAAATGACATTTCTAAACATGCTCATTGCATTTTATTCATACATTCAATACAAACTTGTGAAACAAACTATGCATGCTTCTATTCTTCTCTTAAGCTTATTTTCAAATTCTAATGACACTAAGATGATTGTGTGTGTTAGTATGGTCATATAAGTATGACATTTCTAAACACGCTCATTGCATATTATTCACACATTCAATTTAACTTGTGAAACAAACGGTGCATGCTTCTACTCTTCTTTTAAGCTTATTTTCGAATTCTAATGACACTACGATGATTGTGTGTGTTAGGATAGTCATAAGTAAACCAAATGAGATTTCTAAACACGCTCATTGTATTATATTCGTACATTCAATTCAAACTTGTGAAACAAACTATGCGTGCTTCTATTCTTCTCTTAAGATTATTTTCGAATTCTAATGACACTAAGATGATTGTGTGTGTTAGGATAGTCATATAAGTAAACCAAATGACATTTCTAAACACGCTTATTGCATTTTATTCACACATTCAATTCAAACTTGTGAAACGAACTGTGCATGCTTCTATTCTTGTTTTAAGCTTATTTTCGAATTCTAATGACACTAAGATGATTGTGTGTGTTAGGATAGTCATATATGTAAATCAAATGACATTTCTAAACAAGCTCATTGCATTTTATTCATACATTCAATTCAAACTTGTGAAACAAACTATGGATGCTTCTATTCTTCTCTTAAGCTTATTTTCGAATTCTAAGGACACTAAGATGATTGTGTGTTTTAGGATAGTCATATAAGTAAACCAAATGACATTTATAAACACGCTCATTTCATTTTATTCACACATTCAAGTCAAACTTGTGAAAAGAACTGTGCATGCTTTTACTCTTGTTTTAAGCTTATTTTCAAATTCTAATGACACTAAGATGATTGTGTGTGTTAGTATAGTCATATAAGTAAACCAAATGACATTTCTATACACGCTCATTGCATATTATGCACACATTCAATTTTACTTGTGAAACAAACGGTGCATGCTTCTACTCTTCTTTTAAGCTTATTTTCGAATTCTAATGACACTACGATGATTGTGTGTGTTAGGATAGTCATAAGTAAACCAAATGAGATTTCTAAACACGCTCATTGTATTATATTCGTACATTCAATTCAAACTTGTGAACCAAACTATGCGTGCTTCTATTCTTCTCTTAAGATTATTTTCGAATTCTAATGACACTAAGATGATTGTGTGTGTTAGGATAGTCATATAAGTAAACCAAATGACATTTCTAAAACCGCTCATTGCATATTATTCACACATTCAATTTAACTTGTGAAACAAACGGTGCATGCTTCTACTCTTCTTTTAAGCTTATTTTCGAATTCTAAGCTTATTTTCGAATTCTAATGACACTACGATGATTGTGTGTGTTAGGATAGTCATAAGTAAACCAAATGACATTTCTAAACACGCTCATTGTATTATATTTGTACATTCAATTCAACTTGTGAAACAAACTATGCGTGCTTCTATTCTTCTCTTAAGCTTATTTTCGAATTCTAATTACACTAAGATGATTGTGTGTGTTAGGATAGTCATATAAGTAAACCAAATGACATTTCTAAAACCGCTCATTGCATATTATTCACACATTCAATTTAACTTGTGAAACAACCGGTGCATGCTTCTACTCTACTTTTAAGCTTAATTTCGAATTCTAAGCTTATTTTCGAATGCAAATGACACTACGATGATTGTGTGTGTTAGGATAGTCATAAGTAAACCAAATGACATTTCTAAACACGCTCATTGTATTATATTTGTACATTCAATTCAACTTGTGAAACAAACTATGCGTGCTTCTATTCTTCTCTTAAGCTTATTTTCGAATTCTAATGATACTAAGATGATTGTGTGTGTTAGGATAGTCATATAAGTAAACCAAATGACATTTCTAAAACCGCTCATTGCATATTATTCACACATTCAATTTAACTTGTGAAACAAACGGTGCATGCTTCTACTCTTCTTTTAAGCTTATTTTCGAATTCTAAGCTTATTTTCGAATTCTAATGACACTACGATGATTGTGTGTGTTAGGATAGTCATAAGTAAACCAAATGACATTTCTAAACACGCTCATTGTATTATATTTGTACATTCAATTCAACTTGTGAAACAAACTATGCGTGCTTCTATTCTTCTCTTAAGCTTATTTTCGAATTCTAATGACACTAAGATGATTGTGTGTGTTAGGATAGTCATATATGTAAATCAAATGACATTTCTAAACAAGCTCATTGCATTTTATTCATACATTCAATTCAAACTTGTGAAACAAACTATGGATGCTTCTATTCTTCTCTTAAGCTTATTTTCGAATTCTAAGGACACTAAGATGATTGTGTGTTTTAGGATAATCATATAAGTAAACCAAATGACATTTCTAAACACGCTCATTGCATTTTATTCACACATTCAAGTCAAACTTGTGAAAAGAACTGTGCATGCTTCTACTCTTGTTTTAAGCTTATTTTCAAATTCTAATGACACTAAGATGATTGTGTGTGTTAGTATAGTCATATAAGTAAACCAAATAACATTTCTATACACGCTCATTGCATATTATTCACACATTCAATTTAACTTGTGAAACAAACGGTGCATGCTTCTACTCTTCTTTTAAGCTTATTTTCGAATTATAATGACACTACGATGATTGTGTGTGTTAGGATAGTCATAAGTAAACCAAATGAGATTTCTAAACACGCTCATTGTATTATATTCGTACATTCAATTCAAACTTGTGAAACAAACTATGCGTGCTTCTATTCTTCTCTTAAGATTATTTTCGAATTCTAATGACACTAAGATGATTGTGTGTGTTAGGATAGTCATATAAGCAAACCAAATGACATTTCTAAACACGGTTATTGCATTTTATTCACACATTCAATTCAAACTTGTGAAACGAACTGTGCATGCTTCTACTCTTCTTTTAAGCTTATTTTCAAATTCTAATGACACTAAGATGATTGTGTGTGTTAGTATAGTCATATAAGTAAACCAAATGACATTTCTAAACACGCTCATTGCATATTATTCACACATTCAATTCAACTTGTGAAACAAACGGTGCATGCTTCTACTCTTGTTTTAAGCTTATTTTCGAATTCTAAGCTTATTCTCGAATTCTAATGACACTAAGATGATTGTGTGTGTTAGTATAGTCAAATATGGAAATAAAATGACATTTCTAAACATGCTCATTGCATTTTATTCATACATTCAATACAAACTTGTGAAACAAACTATGCATGCTTCTATTCTTCTCTTAAGCTTATTTTCAAATTCTAATGACACTAAGATGATTGTGTGTGTTAGTATGGTCATATAAGTATGACATTTCTAAACACGCTCATTGCATATTATTCACACATTCAATTCAACTTGTGAAACAAACGGTGAATGCTTCTACTCTTGTTTTAAGCTTATTTTCGAATTCTAAGCTTATTTTCGAATTCTAATTGACACTAAGATGATTTTGTGTGTTAGTATAGTCATATATGTAAATCAAATGACATTTCTAAACAAGCTCATTGCATTTTATTCATACATTCAATTCAAACTTGTGAAACAAACTATGCATGCTTCTATTCTTCTCTTAAGCTTATTTTCGAATTCTAAGGACACTAAGATGATTGTGTGTGTTAGGATAGTCATATAAGTAAACCAAATGACATTTCTAAACAGGCTCATTGCATTTTATTCACACATTCAACTCAAACTTGTGAAAAGAACTGTGCATGCTTCTACTCTTCTTTTAAGCTTATTTTCAAATTCTAATGACACTAAGATGATTGTGTGTGTTAGTATAGTCATATAAGTAAACCAAATGACATTTCTAAACACGCTCATTGCATATTATTCACACATTCAATTCAACTTGTGAAACAAACGGTGCATGCTTCTACTCTTGTTTTAAGCTTATTTTCGAATTCTAAGCTTATTTTCGAATTCTAATTGACACTAAGATGATTTTGTGTGTTAGTATAGTCATATATGTAAATCAAATGACATTTCTAAACAAGCTCATTTCATTTTATTCATACATTCAATTCAAACTTGTGAAACAAACTATGCATGCTTCTATTCTTCTCTTAAGCTTATTTTCGAATTCTAATGACACTAAGATGATTGTGTGTGTTAGGATAGTCATATAAGTAAACCAAATGACATTTCTAAACACGCTTATTGCATTTTATTCACACATTCAATTCAAACTTGTGAAACGAACTGTGCATGCTTCTATTCTTGTTTTAAGCTTATTTTCGAATTCTAATGACACTAAGATGATTGTGTGTGTTAGGATAGTCATATATGTAAATCAAATGACATTTCTAAACAAGCTCATTGCATTTTATTCATACATTCAATTCAAACTTGTGAAAAGAACTGTGCATGCTTCTACTCTTCTTTTAAGCTTATTTTCAAATTCTAATGACACTAAGATGATTGTGTGTGTTAGTATAGTCATATAAGTAAACCAAATGACATTTCTAAACACGCTCATTGCATATTATTCACACATTCAATTCAACTTGTGAAACAAACGGTGAATGCTTCTACTCTTGTTTTAAGCTTATTTTCGAATTCTAAGCTTATTTTCGAATTCTAATTGACACTAAGATGATTTTGTGTGTTAGTATAGTCATATATGTAAATCAAATGACATTTCTAAACAAGCTCATTTCATTTTATTCATACATTCAATTCAAACTTGTGAAACAAACTATGCATGCTTCTATTCTTCTCTTAAGCTTATTTTCGAATTCTAATGACACTAAGATGATTGTGTGTGTTAGGATAGTCATATAAGTAAACCAAATGACATTTCTAAACACGCTTATTGCATTTTATTCACACATTCAATTCAAACTTGTGAAACGAACTGTGCATGCTTCTATTCTTGTTTTAAGCTTATTTTCGAATTCTAATGACACTAAGATGATTGTGTGTGTTAGGATAGTCATATATGTAAATCAAATGACATTTCTAAACAAGCTCATTGCATTTTATTCATACATTCAATTCAAACTTGTGAAACAAACTATGGATGCTTCTATTCTTCTCTTAAGCTTATTTTCGAATTCTAAGGACACTAAGATGATTGTGTGTTTTAGGATAGTCATATAAGTAAACCAAATGACATTTATAAACACGCTCATTTCATTTTATTCACACATTCAAGTCAAACTTGTGAAAAGAACTGTGCATGCTTTTACTCTTGTTTTAAGCTTATTTTCAAATTCTAATAAGATGATTGTGTGTGTTAGTATAGTCATATAAGTAAACCAAATGACATTTCTATACACGCTCATTGCATATTATGCACACATTCAATTTTACTTGTGAAACAAACGGTGCATGCTTCTACTCTTCTTTTAAGCTTATTTTCGAATTCTAATGACACTACGATGATTGTGTGTGTTAGGATAGTCATAAGTAAACCAAATGAGATTTCTAAACACGCTCATTGTATTATATTCGTACATTCAATTCAAACTTGTGAACCAAACTATGCGTGCTTCTATTCTTCTCTTAAGATTATTTTCGAATTCTAATGACACTAAGATGATTGTGTGTGTTAGGATAGTCATATAAGTAAACCAAATGACATTTCTAAAACCGCTCATTGCATATTATTCACACATTCAATTTAACTTGTGAAACAAACGGTGCATGCTTCTACTCTTCTTTTAAGCTTATTTTCGAATTCTAAGCTTATTTTCGAATTCTAATGACACTACGATGATTGTGTGTGTTAGGATAGTCATAAGTAAACCAAATGACATTTCTAAACACGCTCATTGTATTATATTTGTACATTCAATTCAACTTGTGAAACAAACTATGCGTGCTTCTATTCTTCTCTTAAGCTTATTTTCGAATTCTAATTACACTAAGATGATTGTGTGTGTTAGGATAGTCATATAAGTAAACCAAATGACATTTCTAAAACCGCTCATTGCATATTATTCACACATTCAATTTAACTTGTGAAACAACCGGTGCATGCTTCTACTCTACTTTTAAGCTTAATTTCGAATTCTAAGCTTATTTTCGAATTCAAATGACACTACGATGATTGTGTGTGTTAGGATGGTCATAAGTAAACCTAATGAAATTTCTAAACATGCTCATTGTATTATATTCGTACATTTTATTCAAACTTGTGAAACAAACTATGCGTGCTTCTATTCTTCTCTTAAGCTTATTTTCGAATTCTAATGACACTAAGATGATTGTGTGTGTTAGGATAGTCATATAAGTAAACCAAATGACATTTCTAAAACCGCTCATTGCATATTATTCACACATTCAATTTAACTTGTGAAACAAACGGTGCATGCTTCTACTCTTGTTTTAAGCTTATTTTCGAATTCTAAGCTTATTCTCGAATTCTAATGACACTAAGATGATTGTGTGTGTTAGTATAGTCAAATATGGAAATCAAATGACATTTCTAAACATGCTCATTGCATTTTATTCATACATTCAATACAAACTTGTGAAACAAACTATGCATGCTTCTATTCTTCTCTTAAGCTTATTTTCAAATTCTAATGACACTAAGATGATTGTGTGTGTTAGTATGGTCATATAAGTATGACATTTCTAAACACGCTCATTGCATATTATTCACACATTCAATTCAACTTGTGAAACAAACGGTGAATGCTTCTACTCTTGTTTTAAGCTTATTTTCGAATTCTAAGCTTATTTTCGAATTCTAATTGACACTAAGATGATTTTGTGTGTTAGTATAGTCATATAAGTAAATCAAATGACATTTCTAAACAAGCTCATTGCATTTTATTCATACATTCAATTCAAACTTGTGAAACAAACTATGCATGCTTCTATTCTTCTCTTAAGCTTATTTTCGAATTCTAAGGACACTAAGATGATTGTGTGTGTTAGGATAGTCATATAAGTAAACCAAATGACATTTCTAAACAGGCTCATTGCATTTTATTCACACATTCAACTCAAACTTGTGAAAAGAACTGTGCTTGCTTCTACTCTTCTTTTAAGCTTATTTTCAAATTCTAATGACACTAAGATGATTGTGTGTGTTAGTATAGTCATATAAGTAAACCAAATGACATTTCTAAACACGCTCATTGCATATTATTCACACATTCAATTCAACTTGTGAAACAAACGGTGCATGCTTCTACTCTTGTTTTAAGCTTATTTTCGAATTCTAAGCTTATTTTCGAATTCTAATTGACACTAAGATGATTTTGTGTGTTAGTATAGTCATATATGTAAATCAAATGACATTTCTAAACAAGCTCATTTCATTTTATTCATACATTCAATTCAAACTTGTGAAACAAACTATGCATGCTTCTATTCTTCTCTTAAGCTTATTTTCGAATTCTAATGACACTAAGATGATTGTGTGTGTTAGGATAGTCATATAAGTAAACCAAATGACATTTCTAAACACGCTTATTGCATTTTATTCACACATTCAATTCAAACTTGTGAAACGAACTGTGCATGCTTCTATTCTTGTTTTAAGCTTATTTTCGAATTCTAATGACACTAAGATGATTGTGTGTGTTAGGATAGTCATATATGTAAATCAAATGACATTTCTAAACAAGCTCATTGCATTTTATTCATACATTCAATTCAAACTTGTGAAACAAACTATGGATGCTTCTATTCTTCTCTTAAGCTTATTTTCGAATTCTAAGGACACTAAGATGATTGTGTGTTTTAGGATAGTCATATAAGTAAACCAAATGACATTTATAAACACGCTCATTTCATTTTATTCACACATTCAAGTCAAACTTGTGAAAAGAACTGTGCATGCTTTTACTCTTGTTTTAAGCTTATTTTCAAATTCTAATGACACTAAGAAGATTGTGTGTGTTAGTATAGTCATATAAGTAAACCAAATGACATTTCTATACACGCTCATTGCATATTATGCACACATTCAATTTTACTTGTGAAACAAACGGTGCATGCTTCTACTCTTCTTTTAAGCTTATTTTCGAATTCTAATGACACTACGATGATTGTGTGTGTTAGGATAGTCATAAGTAAACCAAATGAGATTTCTAAACACGCTCATTGTATTATATTCGTACATTCAATTCAAACTTGTGAACCAAACTATGCGTGCTTCTATTCTTCTCTTAAGATTATTTTCGAATTCTAATGACACTAAGATGATTGTGTGTGTTAGGATAGTCATATAAGTAAACCAAATGACATTTCTAAAACCGCTCATTGCATATTATTCACACATTCAATTTAACTTGTGAAACAAACGGTGCATACTTCTACTCTTCTTTTAAGCTTATTTTCGAATTCTAAGCTTATTTTCGAATTCTAATGACACTACGATGATTGTGTGTGTTAGGATAGTCATAAGTAAACCAAATGACATTTCTAAACACGCTCATTGTATTATATTTGTACATTCAATTCAACTTGTGAAACAAACTATGCGTGCTTCTATTCTTCTCTTAAGCTTATTTTCGAATTCAAATGACACTAAGATGATTGTGTGTGTTAGGATGGTCATAAGTAAACCTAATGAAATTTCTAAACATGCTCATTGTATTATATTCGTACATTTTATTCAAACTTGTGAAACAAACTATGCGTGCTTCTATTCTTCTCTTAAGCTTATTTTCGAATTCAAATGACACTAAGATGATTGTGTGTGTTAGGATGGTCATAAGTAAACCTAATGAAATTTCTAAACATGCTCATTGTATTATATTCGTACATTTTATTCAAACTTGTGAAACAAACTATGCGTGCTTCTATTCTTCTCTTAAGCTTATTTTCGAATTCTAATGACACTAAGATGATTGTGTGTGTTAGGATAGTCATATAAGTAAACCAAATGACATTTCTAAAACCGCTCATTGCATATTATTCACACATTCAATTTAACTTGTGAAACAAACGGTGCGTGCTTCTACTCTTCTTTTAAGCTTATTTTCGAATTCTAAGCTTATTTTCGAATTCTAATGACACTACGATGATTGTGTGTGTTAGGATAGTCATAAGTAAACCAAATGACATTTCTAAACACGCTCATTGTATTATATTTGTACATTCAATTCAACTTGTGAAACAAACTATGCGTGCTTCTATTCTTCTCTTAAGCTTATTTTCGAATTCTAATGACACTAAGATGATTGTGTGTGTTAGGATAGTCATATAAGTAAACCAAATGACATTTCTAAAACCGCTCATTGCATATTATTCACACATTCAATTTAACTTGTGAAACAAACGGTGCATGTTTCTACTCTTCTTTTAAGCTTATTTTCGAATTCTAAGCTTATTTTCGAATTCTAATGACACTACGATGATTGTGTGTGTTAGGATAGTCATAAGTAAACCAAATGACATTTCTAAACACGCTCATTGTATTATATTTGTACATTCAATTCAACTTGTGAAACAAACTATGCGTGCTTCTATTCTTCTCTTAAGCTTATTTTCGAATTCTAATGACACTAAGATGATTGTGTGTGTTAGGATAGTCATATATGTAAATCAAATGACATTTCTAAACAAGCTCATTGCATTTTATTCATACATTCAATTCAAACTTGTGAAACAAACTATGGATGCTTCTATTCTTCTCTTAAGCTTATTTTCGAATTCTAAGGACACTAAGATGATTGTATGTTTTAGGATAATCATATAAGTAAACCAAATGACATTTCTAAACACGCTCATTGCATTTTATTTACACATTCAAGTCAAACTTGTGAAAAGTACTGTGCATGCTTCTACTCTTGTTTTAAGCTTATTTTCAAATTCTAATGACACTAAGATGATTGTGTGTGTTAGTATAGTCATATAAGTAAACCAAATAACATTTCTATACACGCTCATTGCATATTATTCACACATTCAATTTAACTTGTGAAACAAACGGTGCATGCTTCTACTCTTCTTTTAAGCTTATTTTCGAATTATAATGACACTACGATGATTGTGTGTGTTAGGATAGTCATAAGTAAACCAAATGAGATTTCTAAACACGCTCATTGTATTATATTCGTACATTAAATTCAAACTTGTGAAACAAACTATGCGTGCTTCTATTCTTCTCTTAAGATTATTTTCGAATTCTAATGACACTAAGATGATTGTGTGTGTTAGGATAGTCATATAAGCAAACCAAATGACATTTCTAAACACGGTTATTGCATTTTATTCACACATTCAATTCAAACTTGTGAAACGAACTGTGCATGCTTCTACTCTTCTTTTAAGCTTATTTTCAAATTCTAATGACACTAAGATGATTGTGTGTGTTAGTATAGTCATATAAGTAAACCAAATGACATTTCTAAACACGCTTATTGCATATTATTCAGACATTCAATTCAACTTGTGAAACAAACGGTGCATGCTTCTACTCTTGTTTTAAGCTTATTTTCGAATTCTAAGCTTATTTTCGAATTCTAATTGACACTAAGATGATTTTGTGTGTTAGTATAGTCATATATGTAAATCAAATGACATTTCTAAACAAGCTCATTGCATTTTATTCATACATTCAATTCAAACTTGTGAAAATAAACTATGCATGCTTCTATTCTTCTCTTAAGCTTATTTTCGAATTCTAATGACACTAAGATGATTGTGTGTGTTAGGATAGTCATATAAGTAAACCAAATGACATTTCTAAACACGCTCATTGCATATTATTCACACATTCAATTCAACTTGTGAAACAAACGGTGCATGCTTCTACTCTTGTTTTAAGCTTATTTTCGAATTCTAAGCTTATTCTCGAATTCTAATGACACTAAGATGATTGTGTGTGTTAGTATAGTCAAATATGGAAATCAAATGACATTTCTAAACATGCTCATTGCATTTTATTCATACATTCAATACAAACTTGTGAAACAAACTATGCATGCTTCTATTCTTCTCTTAAGCTTATTTTCAAATTCTAATGACACTAAGATGATTGTGTGTGTTAGTATGGTCATATAAGTATGACATTTCTAAACACGCTCATTGCATATTATTCACACATTCAATTCAACTTGTGAAACAAACGGTGAATGCTTCTACTTTTGTTTTAAGCTTATTTTCGAATTCTAAGCTTATTTTCGAATTCTAATTGACACTAAGATGATTTTGTGTGTTAGTATAGTCATATATGTTAATCAAATGACATTTCTAAACAAGCTCATTGCATTTTATTCATACATTCAATTCAAACTTGTGAAACAAACTATGCATGCTTCTATTCTTCTCTTAAGCTTATTTTCGAATTCTAAGGACACTAAGATGATTGTGTGTGTTAGGATAGTCATATAAGTAAACCAAATGACATTTCTAAACAGGCTCATTGCATTTTATTCACACATTCAACTCAAACTTGTGAAAAGAACTGTGCATGCTTCTACTCTTCTTTTAAGCTTATTTTCGAATTCTAAGCTTATTTTCGAATTCTAATGACACTACGATGATTGTGTGTGTTAGGATAGTCATAAGTAAACCAAATGACATTTCTAAACACGCTCATTGTATTATATTTGTACATTCAATTCAACTTGTGAAACAAACTATGCGTGCTTCTATTCTTCTCTTAAGCTTATTTTCGAATTCTAATTACACTAAGATGATTGTGTGTGTTAGGATAGTCATATAAGTAAACCAAATGACATTTCTAAAACCGCTCATTGCATATTATTCACACATTCAATTTAACTTGTGAAACAACCGGTGCATGCTTCTACTCTACTTTTAAGCTTAATTTCGAATTCTAAGCTTATTTTCGAATTCAAATGACACTAAGATGATTGTGTGTGTTAGGATGGTCATAAGTAAACCTAATGAAATTTCTAAACATGCTCATTGTATTATATTCGTACATTTTATTCAAACTTGTGAAACAAACTATGCGTGCTTCTATTCTTCTCTTAAGCTTATTTTCGAATTCTAATGACACTAAGATGATTGTGTGTGTTAGGATAGTCATATAAGTAAACCAAATGACATTTCTAAAACCGCTCATTGCATATTATTCACACATTCAATTTAACTTGTGAAACAAACGGTGCGTGCTTCTACTCTTCTTTTAAGCTTATTTTCGAATTCTAAGCTTATTTTCGAATTCTAATGACACTACGATGATTGTGTGTGTTAGGATAGTCATAAGTAAACCAAATGACATTTCTAAACACGCTCATTGTATTATATTTGTACATTCAATTCAACTTGTGAAACAAACTATGCGTGCTTCTATTCTTCTCTTAAGCTTATTTTCGAATTCTAATGACACTAAGATGATTGTGTGTGTTAGGATAGTCATATAAGTAAACCAAATGACATTTCTAAAACCGCTCATTGCATATTATTCACACATTCAATTTAACTTGTGAAACAAACGGTGCATGTTTCTACTCTTCTTTTAAGCTTATTTTCGAATTCTAAGCTTATTTTCGAATTCTAATGACACTACGATGATTGTGTGTGTTAGGATAGTCATAAGTAAACCAAATGACATTTCTAAACACGCTCATTGTATTATATTTGTACATTCAATTCAACTTGTGAAACAAACTATGCGTGCTTCTATTCTTCTCTTAAGCTTATTTTCGAATTCTAATGACACTAAGATGATTGTGTGTGTTAGGATAGTCATATATGTAAATCAAATGACATTTCTAAACAAGCTCATTGCATTTTATTCATACATTCAATTCAAACTTGTGAAACAAACTATGGATGCTTCTATTCTTCTCTTAAGCTTATTTTCGAATTCTAAGGACACTAAGATGATTGTGTGTTTTAGGATAATCATATAAGTAAACCAAATGACATTTCTAAACACGCTCATTGCATTTTATTCACACATTCAAGTCAAACTTGTGAAAAGAACTGTGCATGCTTCTACTCTTGTTTTAAGCTTATTTTCAAATTCTAATGACACTAAGATGATTGTGTGTGTTAGTATAGTCATATAAGTAAACCAAATAACATTTCTATACACGCTCATTGCATATTATTCACACATTCAATTTAACTTGTGAAACAAACGGTGCATGCTTCTACTCTTCTTTTAAGCTTATTTTCGAATTATAATGACACTACGATGATTGTGTGTGTTAGGATAGTCATAAGTAAACCAAATGAGATTTCTAAACACGCTCATTGTATTATATTCGTACATTAAATTCAAACTTGTGAAACAAACTATGCGTGCTTCTATTCTTCTCTTAAGATTATTTTCGAATTCTAATGACACTAAGATGATTGTGTGTGTTAGGATAGTCATATAAGCAAACCAAATGACATTTCTAAACACAGTTATTGCATTTTATTCACACATTCAATTCAAACTTGTGAAACGAACTGTGCATGCTTCTACTCTTCTTTTAAGCTTATTTTCAAATTCTAATGACACTAAGATGATTGTGTGTGTTAGTATAGTCATATAAGTAAACCAAATGACATTTCTAAACACGCTCATTGCATATTATTCACACATTCAATTCAACTTGTGAAACAAACGGTGCATGCTTCTACTCTTGTTTTAAGCTTATTTTCGAATTCTAAGCTTATTCTCGAATTCTAATGACACTAAGATGATTGTGTGTGTTAGTATAGTCAAATATGGAAATCAAATGACATTTCTAAACATGCTCATTGCATTTTATTCATACATTCAATACAAACTTGTGAAACAAACTATGCATGCTTCTATTCTTCTCTTAAGCTTATTTTCAAATTCTAATGACACTAAGATGATTGTGTGTGTTAGTATGGTCATATAAGTATGACATTTCTAAACACGCTCATTGCATATTATTCACACATTCAATTCAACTTGTGAAACAAACGGTGAATGCTTCTACTTTTGTTTTAAGCTTATTTTCGAATTCTAAGCTTATTTTCGAATTCTAATTGACACTAAGATGATTTTGTGTGTTAGTATAGTCATATATGTTAATCAAATGACATTTCTAAACAAGCTCATTTCATTTTATTCATACATTCAATTCAAACTTGTGAAACAAACTATGCATGCTTCTATTCTTCTCTTAAGCTTATTTTCGAATTCTAATGACACTAAGATGATTGTGTGCGTTAGGATAGTCATATAAGTAAACCAAATGACATTTCTAAACACGCTTATTGCATTTTATTCACACATTCAATTCAAACTTGTGAAACGAACTGTGCATGCTTCTACTCTTCTTTTAAGCTTATTTTCAAATTCTAATGACACTAAGATGATTGTGTGTGTTAGTATAGTCATATAAGTAAACCAAATGACATTTCTAAACACGCTCATTGCATATTATTCACACATTCAATTCAACTTGTGAAACAAACGGTGCATGCTTCTATTTTCGAATTCTAAGCTTATTTTCAAATTTTAAGCTTATTTTTGAATTCTAATGACACTAAGATGATTGTGTGTGTTAGGATAGTCATATATGTAAATCAAATGACATTTCTAAACAAGCTCATTGCATTTTATTCATACATTCAATTCAAACTTGTGAAACAAACTATGGATGCTTCTATTCTTCTCTTAAGCTTATTTTCGAATTCTAAGGACACTAATATGATTGTGTGTTTTAGGATAGTCATATAAGTAAACCAAATGACATTTCTAAACACGCTCATTGCATTTTATTCACACATTCAAGTCAAACTTGTGAAAAGAACTGTGCATGCTTCTACTCTTGTTTTAAGCTTATTTTCAAATTCTAATGACACTAAGATGATTGTGTGTGTTAGTATAGTCATATAAGTAAACCAAATGACATTTCTATACACGCTCATTGCATATTATTCACACATTCAATTTAACTTGTCAAACAAACGGTGCATGTTTCTACTCTTCTTTTAAGCTTATTTTCGAATTATAATGACACTACAATGATTGTGTGTGTTAGGATAGTCATAAGTAAACCAAATGAGATTTCTAAACACGCTCATTGTATTATATTCGTACATTCAATTCAAACTTGTGAAACAAACTATGCATGCTTCTATTCTTCTCTTAAGATTATTTTCGAATTCTAATGACACTAAGATGTTTGTGTGTGTTAGGATAGTCATATAAGTAAACCAAATGACATTTCTAAACACGCTTATTGCATTTTATTCACACATTCAATTCAAACTTGTGAAACGAACTGTGCATGCTTCTACTCTTGTTTTAAGCTTATTTTCAAATTCTAATGACACTAAGATGATTGTGTGTGTTAGTATAGTCATATAAGTAAACCAAATGACATTTCTAAACACGCTCATTGCATATTATTCACACATTCAATTCAACTTGTGAAACAAACGGTGCATGCTTCTACTCTTGTTTTAAGCTTATTTTCGAATTCTAAGCTTATTCTCGAATTCTAATTGACACTAAGATGATTTTGTGTGTTAGTATAGTCATATATGTAAATCAAATGACATTTCTAAACAAGCTCATTGCATTTTATTCATACATTCAATTCAAACTTGTGAAACAAACTATGCATGCTTCTATTCTTCTCTTAAGCTTATTTTCGAATTCTAAGGACACTAAGATGATTGTGTGTGTTAGGATAGTCATATAAGTAAACCAAATGACATTTCTAAACAGGCTCATTGCATTTTATTCACACATTCAACTCAAACTTGTGAAAAGAACTGTGCATGCTTCTACTCTTCTTTTAAGCTTATTTTCAAATTCTAATGACACTAAGATGATTGTGTGTGTTAGTATAGTCATATAAGTAAACCAAATGACATTTCTAAACACGCTCATTGCATATTATTCACACATTCAATTCAACTTGTGAAACAAACGGTGCATGCTTCTACTCTTGTTTTAAGCTTATTTTTGAATTCTAAGCTTATTTTCGAATTCTAATTGACACTAAGATGATTTTGTGTGTTAGTATAGTCATATATGTAAATCAAATGACATTTCTAAACAAGCTCATTTCATTTTATTCATACATTCAATTCAAACTTGTGAAACAAACTATGCATGCTTCTATTCTTCTCTTAAGCTTATTTTCGAATTCTAATGACACTAAGATGATTGTGTGCGTTAGGATAGTCATATAAGTAAACCAAATGACATTTCTAAACACGCTTATTGCATTTTATTCACACATTCAATTCAAACTTGTGAAACGAACTGTGCATGCTTCTACTCTTCTTTTAAGCTTATTTTCAAATTCTAATGACACTAAGATGATTGTGTGTGTTAGTATAGTCATATAAGTAAACCAAATGACATTTCTAAACACGCTCATTGCATATTATTCACACATTCAATTCAACTTGTGAAACAAACGGTGCATGCTTCTATTTTCGAATTCTAAGCTTATTTTCAAATTTTAAGCTTATTTTTGAATTCTAATGACACTAAGATGATTGTGTGTGTTAGGATAGTCATATATGTAAATCAAATGACATTTCTAAACAAGCTCATTGCATTTTATTCATACATTCAATTCAAACTTGTGAAACAAACTATGGATGCTTCTATTCTTCTCTTAAGCTTATTTTCGAATTCTAAGGACACTAATATGATTGTGTGTTTTAGGATAGTCATATAAGTAAACCAAATGACATTTCTAAACACGCTCATTGCATTTTATTCACACATTCAAGTCAAACTTGTGAAAAGAACTGTGCATGCTTCTACTCTTGTTTTAAGCTTATTTTCAAATTCTAATGACACTAAGATGATTGTGTGTGTTAGTATAGTCATATAAGTAAACCAAATGACATTTCTATACACGCTCATTGCATATTATTCACACATTCAATTTAACTTGTCAAACAAACGGTGCATGTTTCTACTCTTCTTTTAAGCTTATTTTCGAATTATAATGACACTACAATGATTGTGTGTGTTAGGATAGTCATAAGTAAACCAAATGAGATTTCTAAACACGCTCATTGTATTATATTCGTACATTCAATTCAAACTTGTGAAACAAACTATGCATGCTTCTATTCTTCTCTTAAGATTATTTTCGAATTCTAATGACACTAAGATGTTTGTGTGTGTTAGGATAGTCATATAAGTAAACCAAATGACATTTCTAAACACGCTTATTGCATTTTATTCACACATTCAATTCAAACTTGTGAAACGAACTGTGCATGCTTCTACTCTTGTTTTAAGCTTATTTTCAAATTCTAATGACACTAAGATGATTGTGTGTGTTAGTATAGTCATATAAGTAAACCAAATGACATTTCTAAACACGCTCATTGCATATTATTCACACATTCAATTCAACTTGTGAAACAAACGGTGCATGCTTCTACTCTTGTTTTAAGCTTATTTTCGAATTCTAAGCTTATTCTCGAATTCTAATTGACACTAAGATGATTTTGTGTGTTAGTATAGTCATATATGTAAATCAAATGACATTTCTAAACAAGCTCATTGCATTTTATTCATACATTCAATTCAAACTTGTGAAACAAACTATGCATGCTTCTATTCTTCTCTTAAGCTTATTTTCGAATTCTAAGGACACTAAGATGATTGTGTGCGTTAGGATAGTCATATAAGTAAACCAAATGACATTTCTAAACAGGCTCATTGCATTTTATTCACACATTCAACTCAAACTTGTGAAAAGAACTGTGCATGCTTCTACTCTTCTTCTAAGCTTATTTTCAAATTCTAATGACACTAAGATGATTGTGTGTGTTAGTATAGTCATATAAGTAAACCAAATGACATTTCTAAACACGCTCATTGCATATTATTCAGACATTCAATTCAACTTGTGAAACAAACGGTGCATGCTTCTACTCTTGTTTTAAGCTTATTTTCGAATTCTAAGCTTATTTTCGAATTCTAATTGACACTAAGATGATTTTGTGTGTTAGTATAGTCATATATGTAAATCAAATGACATTTCTAAACAAGCTCATTGCATTTTATTCATACATTCAATTCAAACTTGTGAAACAAACTATGCATGCTTCTATTCTTCTCTTAAGCTTATTTTCGAATTCTAATGACACTAAGATGATTGTGTGTGTTAGGATAGTCATATAAGTAAACCAAATGACATTTCTAAACACGCTCATTGCATATTATTCACACATTCAATTCAACTTGTGAAACAAACGGTGCATGCTTCTACTCTTGTTTTAAGCTTATTTTCGAATTCTAATTGACACTAAGATGATTTTGTGTGTTAGTATAGTCATATATGTAAATCAAATGACATTTCTAAACAAGCTCATTGCATTTTATTCATACATTCAATTCAAACTTGTGAAACAAACTATGCATGCTTCGATTCTTCTCTTAAGCTTATTTTCGAATTCTAATGACACTAAGATGATTGTGTGTGTTAGGATAGTCATATAAGTAAACCAAATGACATTTCTAAACACGCTTATTACATTTTATTCACACATTCAATTCAAACTTGTGAAACGAACTGTGCATGCTTCTACTCTTCTTTTAAGCTTATTTTCAAATTCTAATGACACTAAGATGATTGTGTGTGTTAGTATAGTCATATAAGTAAACCAAATGACATTTCTAAACACGCTCATTGCATATTATTCACACATTCAATTCAACTTGTGAAACAAACGGTGCATGCTTCTACTCTTGTTTTAAGCTTATTTTCGAATTCTAAGCTTATTTTCGAATTCTAATTGACACTAAGATGATTTTGTGTGTTAGTATAGTCATATATGTAAATCAAATGACATTTCTAAACAAGCTCATTTCATTTTATTCATACATTCAATTCAAACTTGTGAAACAAACTATGCATGCTTCTATTCTTCTCTTAAGCTTATTTTCGAATTCTAATGACACTAAGATGATTGTGTGTGTTAGGATAGTCATATAAGTAAACCAAATGATATTTCTAAACACGCTTATTGCATTTTATTCACACATTCAATTCAAACTTGTGAAACGAACTGTGCATGCTTCTACTCTTGTTTTAAGCTTATTTTCAAATTCTAATGACACTAAGATGATTGTGTGTGTTAGTATAGTCATATAAGTAAACCAAATGACATTTCTAAACACGCTCATTGCATATTATTCACACATTCAATTCAACTTGTGAAACAAACGGTGCATGCTTCTATTTTCGAATTCTAAGCTTATTTTCAAATTTTAAGCTTATTTTCGAATTCTAATGACACTAAGATGATTGTGTGTGTTAGGATAGTCATATAAGTAAACCAAATGACATTTCTAAACACGCTTATTACATTTTATTCACACATTCAATTCAAACTTGTGAAACGAACTGTGCATGCTTCTACTCTTCTTTTAAGCTTATTTTCAAATTCTAATGACACTAAGATGATTGTGTGTGTTAGTATAGTCATATAAGTAAACCAAATGACATTTCTAAACACGCTCATTGCATATTATTCACACATTCAATTCAACTTGTGAAACAAACGGTGCATGCTTCTATTTTCGAATTCTAAGCTTATTTTCAAATTTTAAGCTTATTTTTGAATTCTAATGACACTAAGATGATTGTGTGTGTTAGGATAGTCATATATGTAAATCAAATGACATTTCTAAACAAGCTCATTGCATTTTATTCATACATTCAATTCAAACTTGTGAAACAAACTATGGATGCTTCTATTCTTCTCTTAAGCTTATTTTCGAATTCTAAGGACACTAATATGATTGTGTGTTTTAGGATAGTCATATAAGTAAACCAAATGACATTTCTAAACACGCTCATTGCATTTTATTCACACATTCAAGTCAAACTTGTGAAAAGAACTGTGCATGCTTCTACTCTTGTTTTAAGCTTATTTTCAAATTCTAATGACACTAAGATGATTGTGTGTGTTAGTATAGTCATATAAGTAAACCAAATGACATTTCTATACACGCTCATTGCATATTATTCACACATTCAATTTAACTTGTCAAACAAACGGTGCATGTTTCTACTCTTCTTTTAAGCTTATTTTCGAATTATAATGACACTACAATGATTGTGTGTGTTAGGATAGTCATAAGTAAACCAAATGAGATTTCTAAACACGCTCATTGTATTATATTCGTACATTCAATTCAAACTTGTGAAACAAACTATGCATGCTTCTATTCTTCTCTTAAGATTATTTTCGAATTCTAATGACACTAAGATGTTTGTGTGTGTTAGGATAGTCATATAAGTAAACCAAATGACATTTCTAAACACGCTTATTGCATTTTATTCACACATTCAATTCAAACTTGTGAAACGAACTGTGCATGCTTCTACTCTGGTTTTAAGCTTATTTTCAAATTCTAATGACACTAAGATGATTGTGTGTGTTAGTATAGTCATATAAGTAAACCAAATGACATTTCTAAACACGCTCATTGCATATTATTCACACATTCAATTCAACTTGTGAAACAAACGGTGCATGCTTCTACTCTTGTTTTAAGCTTATTTTCGAATTCTAAGCTTATTTTCGAATTCTAATTGACACTAAGATGATTTTGTGTGTTAGTATAGTCATATATGTAAATCAAATGACATTTCTAAACAAGCTCATTGCATTTTATTCATACATTCAATTCAAACTTGTGAAACAAACTATGCATGCTTCTATTCTTCTCTTAAGCTTATTTTCGAATTCTAAGGACACTAAGATGATTGTGTGTGTTAGGATAGTCATATAAGTAAACCAAATGACATTTCTAAACAGGCTCATTGCATTTTATTCACACATTCAACTCAAACTTGTGAAAAGAACTGTGCATGCTTCTACTCTTGTTCTAAGCTTATTTTCAAATTCTAATGACACTAAGATGATTGTGTGTGTTAGTATAGTCATATAAGTAAACCAAATGACATTTCTAAACACGCTTATTGCATTTTATTCACACATTCAATTCAAACTTGTGAAACGAACTGTGCATGCTTCTACTCTTGTTTTAAGCTTATTTTCAAATTCTAATGACACTAAGATGATTGTGTGTGTTAGTATAGTCATATAAGTAAACCAAATGACATTTCTAAACACGCTCATTGCATATTATTCACACATTCAATTCAACTTGTGAAACAAACGGTGCATGCTTCTATTTTCGAATTCTAAGCTTATTTTCAAATTTTAAGCTTATTTTCGAATTCTAATGACACTAAGATGATTGTGTGTGTTAGGATAGTCATATAAGTAAACCAAATGACATTTCTAAACACGCTTATTACATTTTATTCACACATTCAATTCAAACTTGTGAAACGAACTGTGCATGCTTCTACTCTTCTTTTAAGCTTATTTTCAAATTCTAATGACACTAAGATGATTGTGTGTGTTAGTATAGTCATATAAGTAAACCAAATGACATTTCTAAACACGCTCATTGCATATTATTCACACATTCAATTCAACTTGTGAAACAAACGGTGCATGCTTCTATTTTCGAATTCTAAGCTTATTTTCAAATTTTAAGCTTATTTTTGAATTCTAATGACACTAAGATGATTGTGTGTGTTAGGATAGTCATATATGTAAATCAAATGACATTTCTAAACAAGCTCATTGCATTTTATTCATACATTCAATTCAAACTTGTGAAACAAACTATGGATGCTTCTATTCTTCTCTTAAGCTTATTTTCGAATTCTAAGGACACTAATATGATTGTGTGTTTTAGGATAGTCATATAAGTAAACCAAATGACATTTCTAAACACGCTCATTGCATTTTATTCACACATTCAAGTCAAACTTGTGAAAAGAACTGTGCATGCTTCTACTCTTGTTTTAAGCTTATTTTCAAATTCTAATGACACTAAGATGATTGTGTGTGTTAGTATAGTCATATAAGTAAACCAAATGACATTTCTATACACGCTCATTGCATATTATTCACACATTCAATTTAACTTGTCAAACAAACGGTGCATGTTTCTACTCTTCTTTTAAGCTTATTTTCGAATTATAATGACACTACAATGATTGTGTGTGTTAGGATAGTCATAAGTAAACCAAATGAGATTTCTAAACACGCTCATTGTATTATATTCGTACATTCAATTCAAACTTGTGAAACAAACTATGCATGCTTCTATTCTTCTCTTAAGATTATTTTCGAATTCTAATGACACTAAGATGTTTGTGTGTGTTAGGATAGTCATATAAGTAAACCAAATGACATTTCTAAACACGCTTATTGCATTTTATTCACACATTCAATTCAAACTTGTGAAACGAACTGTGCATGCTTCTACTCTGGTTTTAAGCTTATTTTCAAATTCTAATGACACTAAGATGATTGTGTGTGTTAGTATAGTCATATAAGTAAACCAAATGACATTTCTAAACACGCTCATTGCATATTATTCACACATTCAATTCAACTTGTGAAACAAACGGTGCATGCTTCTACTCTTGTTTTAAGCTTATTTTCGAATTCTAAGCTTATTTTCGAATTCTAATTGACACTAAGATGATTTTGTGTGTTAGTATAGTCATATATGTAAATCAAATGACATTTCTAAACAAGCTCATTGCATTTTATTCATACATTCAATTCAAACTTGTGAAACAAACTATGCATGCTTCTATTCTTCTCTTAAGCTTATTTTCGAATTCTAAGGACACTAAGATGATTGTGTGTGTTAGGATAGTCATATAAGTAAACCAAATGACATTTCTAAACAGGCTCATTGCATTTTATTCACACATTCAACTCAAACTTGTGAAAAGAACTGTGCATGCTTCTACTCTTGTTCTAAGCTTATTTTCAAATTCTAATGACACTAAGATGATTGTGTGTGTTAGTATAGTCATATAAGTAAACCAAATGACATTTCTAAACACGCTTATTGCATATTATTCAGACATTCAATTCAACTTGTGAAACAAACGGTGCATGCTTCTACTCTTGTTTTAAGCTTATTTTCGAATTCTAAGCTTATTTTCGAATTCTAATTGACACTAAGATGATTTTGTGTGTTAGTATAGTCATATATGTAAATCAAATGACATTTCTAAACAAGCTCATTGCATTTTATTCATACATTCAATTCAAACTTGTGAAACAAACTATGCATGCTTCTATTCTTCTCTTAAGCTTATTTTCGAATTCTAATGACACTAAGATGATTGTGTGTGTTAGGATAGTCATATAAGTAAACCAAATGACATTTCTAAACACGCTCATTGCATATTATTCACACATTCAATTCAACTTGTGAAACAAATGGTGCATGCTTCTACTCTTGTTTTAAGCTTATTTTCGAATTCTAATTGACACTAAGATGATTTTGTGTGTTAGTATAGTCATATATGTAAATCAAATGACATTTCTAAACAAGCTCATTGCATTTTATTCATACATTCAATTCAAACTTGTGAAACAAACTATGCATGCTTCGATTCTTCTCTTAAGCTTATTTTCGAATTCTAATGACACTAAGATGATTGTGTGTGTTAGGATAGTCATATAAGTAAACCAAATGACATTTCTAAACACGCTTATTACATTTTATTCACACATTCAATTCAAACTTGTGAAACGAACTGTGCATGCTTCTACTCTTCTTTTAAGCTTATTTTCAAATTCTAATGACACTAAGATGATTGTGTGTGTTAGTATAGTCATATAAGTAAACCAAATGACATTTCTAAACACGCTCATTGCATATTATTCACACATTCAATTCAACTTGTGAAACAAACGGTGCGTGCTTCTACTCTTGTTTTAAGCTTATTTTCGAATTCTAAGCTTATTTTCGAATTCTAATTGACACTAAGATGATTTTGTGTGTTAGTATAGTCATATATGTAAATCAAATGACATTTCTAAACAAGCTCATTTCATTTTATTCATACATTCAATTCAAACTTGTGAAACAAACTATGCATGCTTCTATTCTTCTCTTAAGCTTATTTTCGAATTCTAATGACACTAAGATGATTGTGTGTGTTAGGATAGTCATATAAGTAAACCAAATGATATTTCTAAACACGCTTATTGCATTTTATTCACACATTCAATTCAAACTTGTGAAACGAACTGTGCATGCTTCTACTCTTGTTTTAAGCTTATTTTCAAATTCTAATGACACTAAGATGATTGTGTGTGTTAGTATAGTCATATAAGTAAACCAAATGACATTTCTAAACACGCTCATTGCATATTATTCACACATTCAATTCAACTTGTGAAACAAACGGTGCATGCTTCTATTTTCGAATTCTAAGCTTATTTTCAAATTTTAAGCTTATTTTTGAATTCTAATGACACTAAGATGATTGTGTGTGTTAGGATAGTCATATATGTAAATCAAATGACATTTCTAAACAAGCTCATTGCATTTTATTCATACATTCAATTCAAACTTGTGAAACAAACTTGGATGCTTCTATTCTTCTCTTAAGCTTATTTTCGAATTCTAAGGACACTAATATGATTGTGTGTTTTAGGATAGTCATATAAGTAAACCAAATGACATTTCTAAACACGCTCATTGCATTTTATTCACACATTCAAGTCAAACTTGTGAAAAGAACTGTGCATGCTTCTACTCTTGTTTTAAGCTTATTTTCAAATTCTAATGACACTAAGATGATTGTGTGTGTTAGTATAGTCATATAAGTAAACCAAATGACATTTCTATACACGCTCATTGCATATTATTCACACATTCAATTTAACTTGTCAAACAAACGGTGCATGTTTCTACTCTTCTTTTAAGCTTATTTTCGAATTATAATGACACTACAATGATTGTGTGTGTTAGGATAGTCATAAGTAAACCAAATGAGATTTCTAAACACGCTCATTGTATTATATTCGTACATTCAATTCAAACTTGTGAAACAAACTATGCATGCTTCTATTCTTCTCTTAAGATTATTTTCGAATTCTAATGACACTAAGATGTTTGTGTGTGTTAGGATAGTCATATAAGTAAACCAAATGACATTTCTAAACACGCTTATTGCATTTTATTCACACATTCAATTCAAACTTGAGAAACGAACTGTGCATGCTTCTACTCTTGTTTTAAGCTTATTTTCAAATTCTAATGACACTAAGATGATTGTGTGTGTTAGTATAGTGACATAAGTAAACCAAATGACATTTCTAAACACGCTCATTGCATATTATTCACACATTCAATTCAACTTGTGAAACAAACGGTGCATGCTTCTACTCTTGTTTTAAGCTTATTTTCGAATTCTAAACTTATTCTCGAATTCTAATTGACACTAAGATGATTTTGTGTGTTAGTATAGTCATATATGTAAATCAAATGACATTTCTAAACAAGCTCATTGCATTTTATTCATACATTCAATTCAAACTTGTGAAAATAAACTATGCATGCTTCTATTCTTCTCTTAAGCTTATTTTCGAATTCTAAGGACACTAAGATGATTGTGTGTGTTAGGATAGTCATATAAGTAAACCAAATGACATTTCTAAACAGGCTTATTGCATTTTATTCACACATTCAACTCAAACTTGTGAAAAGAACTGTGCATGCTTCTACTCTTCTTCTAAGCTTATTTTCAAATTCTAATGACACTAAGATGATTGTGTGTGTTAGTATAGTCATATAAGTAAACCAAATGACATTTCTAAACACGCTCATTGCATATTATTCAGACATTCAATTCAACTTGTGAAACAAACGGTGCATGCTTCTACTCTTATTTTAAGCTTATTTTCGAATTCTAAGCTTATTTTCGAATTCTAATTGACACTAAGATGATTTTGTGTGTTAGTATAGTCATATATGTAAATCAAATGACATTTCTAAACAAGCTCATTGCATTTTATTCATACATTCAATTCAAACTTGTGAAAATAAACTATGCATGCTTCTATTCTTCTCTTAAGCTTATTTTCGAATTCTAATGACACTAAGATGATTGTGTGTGTTAGGATAGTCATATAAGTAAACCAAATGACATTTCTAAACACGCTCATTGCATATTATTCACACATTCAATTCAACTTGTGAAACAAACGGTGCATGCTTCTACTCTTGTTTTAAGCTTATTTTCGAATTCTAATTGACACTAAGATGATTTTGTGTGTTAGTATAGTCATATATGTAAATCAAATGACATTTCTAAACAAGCTCATTGCAGTTTATTCATACATTCAATTCAAACTTGTGAAACAAACTATGCATGCTTCGATTCTTCTCTTAAGCTTATTTTCGAATTCTAATGACACTAAGATGATTGTGTGTGTTAGGATAGTCATATAAGTAAACCAAATGACATTTCTAAACACGCTTATTACATTTTATTCACACATTCAATTCAAACTTGTGAAACGAACTGTGCATGCTTCTACTCTTCTTTTAAGCTTATTTTCAAATTCTAATGACACTAAGATGATTGTGTGTGTTAGTATAGTCATATAAGTAAACCAAATGACATTTCTAAACACGCTCATTGCATATTATTCACACATTCAATTCAACTTGTGAAACAAACGGTGCATGCTTCTATTTTCGAATTCCAAGCTTATTTTCAAATTTTAAGCTTATTTTTGAATTCTAATGACACTAAGATGATTGTGTGTGTTAGGATAGTCATATATGTAAATCAAATGACATTTCTAAACAAGCTCATTGCATTTTATTCATATATTCAATTCAAACTTGTGAAACAAACTATGGATGCTTCTATTCTTCTCTTAAGCTTATTTTCGAATTCTAAGGACACTAAGATGATTGTGTGTTTTAGGATAGTCATATAATGATGCGTACGTCGATCCACTTGATGCGTATGCTAATCTATACTTAACAAATACTAACAGTTTATACAGCGGAATTCAAACTAAAAGACTTATTTTTGTGTTTTTGTGTTTATATAGAACGAAAAATAAACTAAAGATATGAATGGCGCCCCTAGTTACCAACTAAGAACCCAAACTACAATGTCAAAGCTTGATTCTAAGTTACCAACTTGTACGAATCTCGCCTATCTATTGGTTGTCTAATCCCCTAGTCAATCTTTAGACTAGTGATAAACGTGTTTGTGAACGCATCCACTCAAATCCCCGCAAGGACACAAGATTGAAGGAAACACCCTTCGACTCTTTGATATTAATTCTCAAATTCCGAATGTTCTCTAAAACAATACAATAAGACTCTATTTATACTAAATAGACACATCTAGACCATAGGGAATAAGGTAAGGTTCTAATAGAACTTTCCTTAATTCCGACTTACTTTACCAAGAACAACTCGGAAACCTCATAGGCTCCTTTATTATTTGGAAACTGAATATTGATAAGAATTATATCTACTAAGAACTTCCTTAGCTTGGACGTGTATAGCTTGGGAATTATAGCATATTCGGTCATCCTCGTGTACCCGCGTAGAAACTGAACAACTCGACTTAAAACGGGCATATCTCCTTCGTTACTTAACCGATTAAGGCATATGACCACTTTTCGGAAAGCTTAGATCATGTATTCTATTATCCAATTGATTTTACTCCGAAATATTGAATAATACAGTAGATATTTAAGCTGGAAGTTGAACTTACGAATTAGGAATATAGTGAATGTCTTCAACTTCTTGTTATTAGCATAGACCCATTGCTCCCATGCATCATTCTCCCCTTCTTTGAAAGATTCGTCCTCGAATCTGAAGTTCTTGAGTAGAACATCATCATGCTCATAACCACCCGGATCAAATACAATGATGACAAATAAAATCAGTACTAACGAACATGTTGCAAAAGTTAGGTATGCAATCGACAAGTCTTTCAACTCATCGTCTTCAATGTACTCGATCATCTTGTCAACACTATGACTATCAATCTCAATTCTATTCCCTCGAATCATAGATGCTTCATTAACAAACAATGTAGATCCTCTAAGTTCATCCACCTTCTCACAATTAATCTCACTAGGTGGCAATGGTTGTAATGCATACTTCTTAGAGCCCTTGGTTACCACATAAACATTCTTTCTTCCCTTATGATCGACATCCCTATCGAATTGCCATGGTCTTCCCAACAATATATGACACACATCCATGGGAATTACATCACACAAGATCTTATCTTTATAGAGATCACCAATAGAGAATGAAACAAGAGCCTGTTTTGTTACCTTAACCATATTGCCTTCCTTGAGCCATCGAAGGTTATAAGGCTTAGGGTGCTTTGTTGTAGGGATCTTGAGCTTCTCCACTAAGGTAGTAGCGGCCACATTAGCACACGACCCTCCATCAACAATCAGTCTACAAATCTTGTCTTTAACCTTGCACTTGGTGTTAAAAATCAGCTCTCTCTGTAGTTCATCTTTCTTCGGAGCAATCTGAGTATGTAAGGCACGAGTACACACAAGATTGACACTCTCCTCACTTGCTTTTACATCAAGTATCTCCATGTCGTTGCTAGAATCTTCTCCACCGTCCTCGTCATTATCATCCTCGGTTTGAGCAAATTCAATCACTTCTTGGATTGTAAGAACACGGCTTGTAGGGCATTCAGCTTGGAAGTGACCATAACCCTTACACTTATGACATTGCTTCTTGAGCTTGGAATCATAAGGAGCAGCCTCCTTATTCTTGTCAAAAGTGGTAAACTTGGTGTTGTCACTCTTAGATGTCCCAACTTTGCTAGCTTCTTTAGACTGATCTGACTTGAAAGGCGTGAACTTGGGAGTGAAAGACTTAGGCTTTGCTGTCCCTTTCTTCCTTTGTAATTGTTTTTCAATCTTGATAGCTATCTTACAAGCCTCATCAAAATCAATAACATGTTGTAGCTCTAGTCTATCATGGATATCAGGATCAAGACCACCCATAAACCTAGCAATTTTCTGTTCTTCATCCTCTTCTATATTACATAGCATCAATAACTTCTCAAACTCAACAATATAATCTTCGACAGTCAAATTATCTTGTTTAAGAGAGGTGAGTCGTTTATACTTATCTTGCTTGTAATCCTTAGGCACAAAACGCTTGGTCATGTGTTTTTTCAGCTTCTCCCAAGACTTGATCTTGGCTTTGTCTTTTCTTTCCCTTTGCTTCTTCAAATTCTCATACCATAAGCTCGCATGCTTAGTAAGTTTGAGAATAGCAACCTTGAATCTCTTAGCATCATCATAGTCTTTATAATCAAAGACTCTCTCGGCAGCCCTTACCCAATCTAGGAACTCCTCCGGATCATGCTTGCCATTGAATTCTGGAAAATCCAACTTTAATCCACGATCATCATCCTTGGTTGGTCTTGGACGTGGTTCAGCCTCTTCTTCATCAGATTGTGCAATTTGATTTAGTCTGATGTGTTTGGAAGCTCTAGCTTTCTTCTCCTCCAAATTGAGGTACATGAGTTCTTGCATCATCTTCTGCATGTTGAGCATACCCTCACGCATCTCTTCCAATTCCGTCTTCTCTTCTCTGTCTTTAGACATACTTGCAACCCTAGGATTAACAAACTAAGAAGCTTGTAAAACCAATGCTCTGATACCACTTGATGCGTACGTCGATCCACTTGATGCGTATGCTAATCTATACTTAACAAATACTAACAGTTTATACAGCGGAATTCAAACTAAAAGACTTATTTTTGTGTTTTTGTGTTTATATAGAACGAAAAATAAACTAAAGATATGAATGGCGCCCCTAGTTACCAACTAAGAACCCAAACTACAATGTCAAAGCTTGATTCTAAGTTACCAACTTGTACGAATCTCGCCTATCTACTGGTTGTCTAATCCCCTAGTCAATCTTTAGACTAGTGATAAACGTGTTTGTGAACGCATCCACTCAAATCCCCGCAAGGACACAAGATTGAAGGAAACACCCTTCGACTCTTTGATATTAATTCTCAAATTCCGAATGTTCTCTAAAACAATACAATAAGACTCTCTATTTATACTAAATAGACACATCTAGACCATAGGGAATAAGGTAAGGTTCTAATAGAACTTTCCTTAATTCCGACTTACTTTACCAAGAACAACTCGGAAACCTCATAGGCTCCTTTATTATTTGGAAACTGAATATTGATAAGAATTATATCTACTAAGAACTTCCTTAGCTTGGACGTGTATAGCTTGGGAATTATAGCATATTCGGTCATCCTCGTGTACCCGCGTAGAAACTGAACAACTCGACTTAAAACGGGCATATCTCCTTCGTTACTTAACCGATTAAGGCATATGACCACTTTTCGGAAAGCTTAGATCATGTATTCTATTATCCAATTGATTTCACTCCGAAATATTGAATAATACAGTAGATATTTAAGCTGGAAGTTGAACTTACGAATTAGGAATATAGTGAATGTCTTCAACTTCTTGTTATTAGCATAGACCCATTGCTCCCATGCATCATATAAGTAAACCAAATGACATTTCTAAACACGCTCATTGCATTTTATTCACACATTCAAGTCAAACTTGTGAAAAGAACTGTGCATGCTTCTACTCTTGTTTTAAGCTTATTTTCAAATTCTAATGACACTAAGATGATTGTGTGTGTTATTATAGTCATATAAGTAAACCAAATGACATTTCTACACACGCTCATTGCATATTATTCACACATTCAATTTAACTTGTGAAACAAACGGTGCATGCTTCTACTCTTCTTTTAAGCTTATTTTCGAATTATAATGACACTAAGATGATTGTGTTTGTTAGTATAGTCATATAAGTAAACCAAATGACATTTCTAAACACGCTCATTGCATTTTATTCATACATTCAATTCAAACTTGTGAAACAAACTATGCGTGCTTCTATTCTTCTCTTAAGATTATTTTCGAATTCTAATGACACTAAGATGATTGTGTGTGTTAGGATAGTCATATAAGTAAACCAAATGACATTTCTAAACACGCTTATTGCATTTTATTCACACATTCAATTCAAACTTGTGAAACGAACTGTGCATGCTTCTACTCTTCTTTTAAGCTTATTTTCAAATTCTAATGACACTAAGATGATTGTGTGTGTTAGTATAGTCATATAAGTAAACCAAATGACATTTCTAAACACGCTCATTGCATATTATTCACACATTCAATTCAACTTGTGAAACAAACGGTGCATGCTTCTACTTTTGTTTTAAGCTTATTTTCGAATTATAAGCTTATTCTCGAATTCTAATGACACTAAGATGATTGTGTGTGTTAGTATAGTCAAATATGGAAATCAAATGACATTTATAAACATGCTCATTGCATTTTATTCATACATTCAATACAAACTTGTGAAACAAACTATGCATGCTTCTATTCTTCTCTTAAGCTTATTTTCAAATTCTAATGACACTAAGATGATTGTGTGTGTTAGTATGGTCATATAAGTAAACCAAATGACATTTCTAAACACGCTCATGGCATATTATTCACACATTCAATTCAACTTGTGAAACAAACGGTGAATGCTTCTACTCTTGTTTTAAGCTTATTTTCGAATTCTAAGCTTATTTTCGAATTCTAATTGACACTAAGATGATTTTGTGTGTTAGTATAGTCATATATGTAAATCAAATGACATTTCTAAACAAGCTCATTGCATTTTATTCATACATTCAATTCAAACTTGTGAAACAAACTATGCATGCTTCTATTCTTCTCTTAAACTTATTTTCGAATTCTAAGGACACTAAGATGATTGTGTGTGTTAGGATAGTCATATAAGTAAACCAAATGACATTTCTAAACACGCTCATTGCATTTTATTCACACATTCAACTCAAACTTGTGAAAAGAACTGTACATGCTTCTACTCTTCTTTTAAGCTTATTTTCAAATTCTAATGACACTAAGATAATTGTGTGTGTTAGTATAGTCATATAAGTAAACCAAATGACATTTCTAAACACGCTCATTGCATATTATTCACACATTCAATTCAACTTGTGAAACAAACGGTGCATGCTTCTACTCTTGTTTTAAGCTTATTTTCGAATTCTAATTGACACTAAGATGATTTTGTGTGTTAGTATAGTCATATATGTAAATCAAATGACATTTCTAAATAAGCTCATTGCATTTTATTCATACATTCAATTCAAACTTGTCAAACAAACTATGCATGCTTCTATTCTTCTCTTAAGCTTATTTTCGAATTCTAATGACACTAAGATGATTGTGTGTGTTAGGATAGTCATATAAGTAAACTAAATGACATTTCTAAACACGCTTATTACATTTTATTCACACATTCAATTCAAACTTGTGAAACAAACTATGGATGCTTCTATTCTTCTCTTAAGCTTATTTTCGAATTCTAAGGACACTAAGATGATTGTGTGTTTTAGGATAGTCATATAAGTAAACCAAATGACATTTCTAAACACGCTCATTGCATTTTATTCACACATTCAAGTCAAACTTGTGAAAAGAACTGTGCATGCTTCTACTCTTGTTTTAAGCTTATTTTCAAATTCTAATGACACTAAGATGATTGTGTGTGTTAGTATAGTCATATAAGTAAACCAAATGACATTTCTAAACAAGCTCATTGCATATTATTCACACATTCAATTCAACTTGTGAAACAAACGGTGCATGCTTCTACTCTTGTTTTAAGCTTATTTTCGAATTCTAAGCTTATTTTCGAATTCTAATTGACACTAAGATGATTTTGTGTGTTAGTATAGTCATATATGTAAATCAAATGACATTTCTAAACAAGCTCATTGCATTTTATTCATACATTCAATTCAAACTTGTGATACAAACTATGCATGCTTCTATTCTTCTTTTAAGCTTATTTTCGAATTCTAATGACACTAAGATGATTGTGTGTGTTAGGATAGTCATATAAGTAAACCAAATGACATTTCTAAACACGCTTATTGCATTTTATTCACACATTCAATTCAAACTTGTGAAACGAACTGTGCATGCTTCTACTCTTCTTTTAAGCTTATTTTCAAATTCTAATGACACTAAGATGATTGTGTGTGTTAGTATAGTCATATAAGTAAACCAAATGACATTTCTAAACACGCTCATTGCATATTATTCACACATTCAATTCAACTTGTGAAACAAACGGTGCATGCTTCTATTTTCGAATTCTAAGCTTATTTTCGAATTCTAAGCTTAATTTCGAATTCTAATTGACACTAAGATGATTTTGTGTGTTAGTATAGTCATATATGTAAATCAAATGACATGTTTAAACAAGCTCATTGCATTTTATTCATACATTCAATTCAAACTTGTGAAACAAACTATGCATGCTTCTATTCTTCTCTTAAGCTTATTTTCGAATTCTAATGACACTAAGATGATTGTGTGTGTTAGGATAGTCATATAAGTAAACTAAATGACATTTCTAAACACGCTTATTGCATTTTATTCACACATTCAATTCAAACTTGTGAAACGAACTGTGCATGCTTCTACTCTTCTTTTAAGCTTATTTTCAAATTCTAATGACACTAAGATGATTGTGTGTGTTAGTATAGTCATATAAGTAAACCAAATGACATTTCTAAACACGCTCATTGCATATTATTCACACATTCAATTCAACTTGTGAAACAAACGGTGCATGCTTCTATTTTCGAATTCAAAGCTTATTTTCAAATTTTAAGCTTATTTTTGAATTCTAATGACACTAAGATGATTGTGTGTGTTAGGATAGTCATATATGTAAATCAAATGACATTAATAAACAAACTCATTGCATTTTATTCATACATTCAATTCAAACTTGTGAAACAAACTATGGATGCTTCTATTCTTCTCTTAAGCTTATTTTCGAATTCTAAGGACACTAAGATGATTGTGTGTTTTAGGATAGTCATATAAGTAAACCAAATGACATTTATAAACACGCTCGTTGCATTTTATTCACACATTCAATTCAAACTTGTGAAAAGAACTGTGCATGCTTCTACTCTTGTTTTAAGCTTATTTTCAAATTCTAATGACACTAAGATGATTGTGTGTGTTAGTATAGTCATATAAGTAAACCAAATGACATTTCTACACACGCTCATTGCATATTATTCACACATTCAATTTAACTTGTGAAACAAACGGTGCATGCTTCTACTCTTCTTTTAAGCTTATTTTCGAATTATAATGACACTACGATGAATGTGTGTGTTAGGATAGTCATAAGTAAACCAAATGAGATTTCTAAACACGCTCATTGTATTATATTCGTACATTCAATTCAAACTTGTGAAACAAACTATGCGTGCTTCTATTCTTCTCTTAAGATTATTTTCGAATTCTAATGACACTAAGATGATTGTGTGTGTTAGGATAGTCATATAAGTAAACCAAATGACATTTCTAAACACGCTTATTGCATTTTATTCACACATTCAATTCAAACTTGTGAAACGAACTGTGCATGCTTCTACTCTTCTTTTAAGATTATTTTCAAATTCTAATGACACTAAGATGATTGTGTGTGTTAGTATAGTCATATAAGTAAACCAAATGACATTTCTAAACACGCTCATTGCATATTATTCACACATTCAATTCAACTTGTGAAACAAACGGTGCATGCTTCTACTCTTGTTTTAAGCTTATTTTCGAATTCTAAGCTTATTCTCGAATTCTAATGACACTAAGATGATTGCGTGTGTTAGTATAGTCAAATATGGAAATCAAATGACATTTCTAAACATGCTCATTGCATTTTATTCATACATTCAATACAAACTTGTGAAACAAACTATGCATGCTTCTATTCTTCTCTTAAGCTTATTTTCAAATTCTAATGACACTAAGATGATTGTGTGTGTTAGTATGGTCATATAAGTAAACCAAATGACATTTCTAAACACGCTCATTGCATATTATTCACACATTCAATTCAACTTGTGAAACAAACGGTGAATGCTTCTACTCTTGTTTTAAGCTTATTTTCGAATTCTAAGCTTATTTTCGAATTCTAATTGACACTAAGATGATTTTGTGTGTTAGTATAGTCATATATGTAAATCAAATGACATTTCTAAACACGCTCATTGCATTTTATTCACACATTCAATTCAAACTTGTGAAAAGAACTGTGCATGCTTCTACTCTTGTTTTAAGCTTATTTTCAAATTCTAATGACACTAAGATGATTGTGTGTGTTAGTATAGTCATATAAGTAAACCAAATGACATTTCTACACACGCTCATTGCATATTATTCACACATTCAATTTAACTTGTGAAACAAACGGTGCATGCTTCTACTCTTCTTTTAAGCTTATTTTCGAATTATAATGACACTACGATGATTGTGTGTGTTAGGATAGTCATAAGTAAACCAAATGACATTTCTAAACACGCTCATTGCATATTATTCACACATTCAATTCAACTTGTGAAACAAACGGTGCATGCTTCTACTCTTGTTTTAAGCTTATTTTCGAATTCTAAGCTTATTTTCGAATTCTAATTGACACTAAGATGATTTTGTGTGTTAGTATAGTCATATATGTAAATCAAATGACATTTCTAAACAAGCTCATTGCATTTTATTCATACATTCAATTCAAACTTGTGATACAAACTATGCATGCTTCTATTCTTCTCTTAAGCTTATTTTCGAATTCTAATGACACTAAGATGATTGTGTGTGTTAGGATAGTCATATAAGTAAACCAAATGACATTTCTAAACACGCTTATTGCATTTTATTCACACATTCAATTCAAACTTGTGAAACGAACTGTGCATGCTTCTACTCTTCTTTTAAGCTTATTTTCAAATTCTAATGACACTAAGATGATTGTGTGGGTTAGTATAGTCATATAAGTAAACCAAATGACATTTCTAAACACGCTCATTGCATATTATTCACACATTCAATTCAACTTGTGAAACAAACGGTGCATGCTTCTATTTTCGAATTCAAAGCTTATTTTCAAATTTTAAGCTTATTTTTGAATTCTAATGACACTAAGATGATTGTGTGTGTTAGGATAGTCATATATGTAAATCAAATGACATTAATAAACAAACTCATTGCATTTTATTCATACATTCAATTCAAACTTGTGAAACAAACTATGGATGTTTCTATTCTTCTCTTAAGCTTATTTTCGAATTCTAAGGACACTAAGATGATTGTGTGTTTTAGGATAGTCATATAAGTAAACCAAATGACATTTATAAACACGCTCATTGCATTTTATTCACACATTCAATTCAAACTTGTGAAAAGAACTGTGCATGCTTCTACTCTTGTTTTAAGCTTATTTTCAAATTCTAATGACACTAAGATGATTGTGTGTGTTAGTATAGTCATATAAGTAAACCAAATGACATTTCTACACACGCTCATTGCATATTATTCACACATTCAATTTAACTTGTGAAACAAACGGTGCATGCTTCTACTCTTCTTTTAAGCTTATTTTCGAATTATAATGACACTACGATGAATGTGTGTGTTAGGATAGTCATAAGTAAACCAAATGAGATTTCTAAACACGCTCATTGTATTATATTCGTACATTCAATTCAAACTTGTGAAACAAACTATGCGTGCTTCTATTCTTCTCTTAAGATTATTTTCGAATTCTAATGACACTAAGATGATTGTGTGTGTTAGGATAGTCATATAAGTAAACCAAATGACATTTCTAAACACGCTTATTGCATTTTATTCACACATTCAATTCAAACTTGTGAAACGAACTGTGCATGCTTCTACTCTTCTTTTAAGATTATTTTCAAATTCTAATGACACTAAGATGATTGTGTGTGTTAGTATAGTCATATAAGTAAACCAAATGACATTTCTAAACACGCTCATTGCATATTATTCACACATTCAATTCAACTTGTGAAACAAACGGTGCATGCTTCTACTCTTGTTTTAAGCTTATTTTCGAATTCTAAGCTTATTCTCGAATTCTAATGACACTAAGATGATTGCGTGTGTTAGTATAGTCAAATATGGAAATCAAATGACATTTCTAAACATGCTCATTGCATTTTATTCATACATTCAATACAAACTTGTGAAACAAACTATGCATGCTTCTATTCTTCTCTTAAGCTTATTTTCAAATTCTAATGACACTAAGATGATTGTGTGTGTTAGTATGGTCATATAAGTAAACCAAATGACATTTCTAAACACGCTCATTGCATATTATTCACACATTCAATTCAACTTGTGAAACAAACGGTGAATGCTTCTACTCTTGTTTTAAGCTTATTTTCGAATTCTAAGCTTATTTTCGAATTCTAATTGACACTAAGATGATTTTGTGTGTTAGTATAGTCATATATGTAAATCAAATGACATTTCTAAACACGCTCATTGCATTTTATTCACACATTCAATTCAAACTTGTGAAAAGAACTGTGCATGCTTCTACTCTTGTTTTAAGCTTATTTTCAAATTCTAATGACACTAAGATGATTGTGTGTGTTAGTATAGTCATATAAGTAAACCAAATGACATTTCTACACACGCTCATTGCATATTATTCACACATTCAATTTAACTTGTGAAACAAACGGTGCATGCTTCTACTCTTCTTTTAAGCTTATTTTCGAATTATAATGACACTACGATGATTGTGTGTGTTAGGATAGTCATAAGTAAACCAAATGACATTTCTAAACACGCTCATTGCATATTATTCACACATTCAATTCAACTTGTGAAACAAACGGTGCATGCTTCTACTCTTGTTTTAAGCTTATTTTCGAATTCTAAGCTTATTTTCGAATTCTAATTGACACTAAGATGATTTTGTGTGTTAGTATAGTCATATATGTAAATCAAATGACATTTCTAAACAAGCTCATTGCATTTTATTCATACATTCAATTCAAACTTGTGATACAAACTATGCATGCTTCTATTCTTCTCTTAAGCTTATTTTCGAATTCTAATGACACTAAGATGATTGTGTGTGTTAGGATAGTCATATAAGTAAACCAAATGACATTTCTAAACACGCTTATTGCATTTTATTCACACATTCAATTCAAACTTGTGAAACGAACTGTGCATGCTTCTACTCTTCTTTTAAGCTTATTTTCAAATTCTAATGACACTAAGATGATTGTGTGTGTTAGTATAGTCATATAAGTAAACCAAATGACATTTCTAAACACGCTCATTGCATATTATTCACACATTCAATTCAACTTGTGAAACAAACGGTGCATGCTTCTATTTTCGAATTCAAAGCTTATTTTCAAATTTTAAGCTTATTTTTGAATTCTAATGACACTAAGATGATTGTGTGTGTTAGGATAGTCATATATGTAAATCAAATGACATTAATAAACAAACTCATTGCATTTTATTCATACATTCAATTCAAACTTGTGAAACAAACTATGGATGTTTCTATTCTTCTCTTAAGCTTATTTTCGAATTCTAAGGACACTAAGATGATTGTGTGTTTTAGGATAGTCATATAAGTAAACCAAATGACATTTATAAACACGCTCATTGCATTTTATTCACACATTCAATTCAAACTTGTGAAAAGAACTGTGCATGCTTCTACTCTTGTTTTAAGCTTATTTTCAAATTCTAATGACACTAAGATGATTGTGTGTGTTAGTATAGTCATATAAGTAAACTAAATGACATTTCTACACACGCTCATTGCATATTATTCACACATTCAATTTAACTTGTGAAACAAACGGTGCATGCTTCTACTCTTCTTTTAAGCTTATTTTCGAATTATAATGACACTACGATGAATGTGTGTGTTTGGATAGTCATAAGTAAACCAAATGAGATTTCTAAACACGCTCATTGTATTATATTCGTACATTCAATTCAAACTTGTGAAACAAACTATGCGTGCTTCTATTCTTCTCTTAAGATTATTTTCGAATTCTAATGACACTAAGATGATTGTGTGTGTTAGGATAGTCATATAAGTAAACCAAATGACATTTCTAAACACACTTATTGCATTTTATTCACACATTCAATTCAAACTTGTGAAACGAACTGTGCATGCTTCTACTCTTCTTTTAAGATTATTTTCAAATTCTAATGACACTAAGATGATTGTGTGTGTTAGTATAGTCATATAAGTAAACCAAATGACATTTCTAAACACGCTCATTGCATATTATTCACACATTCAATTCAACTTGTGAAACAAACGGTGCATGCTTCTACTCTTGTTTTAAGCTTATTTTCGAATTCTAAGCTTATTCTCGAATTCTAATGACACTAAGATGATTGTGTGTGTTAGTATAGTCAAATATGGAAATCAAATGACATTTCTAAACATGCTCATTGCATTTTATTCATACATTCAATACAAACTTGTGAAACAAACTATGCATGCTTCTATTCTTCTCTTAAGCTTATTTTCAAATTCTAATGACACTAAGATGATTGTGTGTGTTAGTATGGTCATATAAGTAAACCAAATGACATTTCTAAACACGCTCATTGCATATTATTCACACATTCAATTCAACTTGTGAAACAAACGGTGAATGCTTCTACTCTTGTTTTAAGCTTATTTTCGAATTCTAAGCTTATTTTCGAATTCTAATTGACACTAAGATGATTTTGTGTGTTAGTATAGTCATATATGTAAATCAAATGACATTTCTAAACACGCTCATTGCATTTTATTCACACATTCAATTCAAACTTGTGAAAAGAACTGTGCATGCTTCTACTCTTGTTTTAAGCTTATTTTCAAATTCTAATGACACTAAGATGATTGTGTGTGTTAGTATAGTCATATAAGTAAACCAAATGACATTTCTACACACGCTCATTGCATATTATTCACACATTCAATTTAACTTGTGAAACAAACGGTGCATGCTTCTACTCTTCTTTTAAGCTTATTTTCGAATTATAATGACACTACGATGATTGTGTGTGTTAGGATAGTCATAAGTAAACCAAATGACATTTCTAAACACGCTCATTGCATATTATTCACACATTCAATTCAACTTGTGAAACAAACGGTGCATGCTTCTACTCTTGTTTTAAGCTTATTTTCGAATTCTAAGCTTATTTTCGAATTCTAATTGACACTAAGATGATTTTGTGTGTTAGTATAGTCATATATGTAAATCAAATGACATTTCTAAACAAGCTCATTGCATTTTATTCATACATTCAATTCAAACTTGTGATACAAACTATGCATGCTTCTATTCTTCTCTTAAGCTTATTTTCGAATTCTAATGACACTAAGATGATTGTGTGTGTTAGGATAGTCATATAAGTAAACCAAATGACATTTCTAAACACGCTTATTGCATTTTATTCACACATTCAATTCAAACTTGTGAAACGAACTGTGCATGCTTCTACTCTTCTTTTAAGCTTATTTTCAAATTCTAATGACACTAAGATGATTGTGTGTGTTAGTATAGTCATATAAGTAAACCAAATGACATTTCTAAACACGCTCATTGCATATTATTCACACATTCAATTCAACTTGTGAAACAAACGGTGCATGCTTCTATTTTCGAATTCAAAGCTTATTTTCAAATTTTAAGCTTATTTTTGAATTCTAATGACACTAAGATGATTGTGTGTGTTAGGATAGTCATATATGTAAATCAAATGACATTTATAAACAAACTCATTGCATTTTATTCATACATTCAATTCAAACTTGTGAAACAAACTATGGATGCTTCTATTCTTCTCTTAAGCTTATTTTCGAATTCTAAGGACACTAAGATGATTGTGTGTTTTAGGATAGTCATATAAGTAAACCAAATGACATTTATAAACACGCTCATTGCATTTTATTCACACATTCAATTCAAACTTGTGAAAAGAACTGTGCATGCTTCTACTCTTGTTTTAAGCTTATTTTCAAATTCTAATGACACTAAGATGATTGTGTGTGTTAGTATAGTCATATAAGTAAACCAAATGACATTTCTACACACGCTCATTGCATATTATTCACACATTCAATTTAACTTGTGAAACAAACGGTGCATGCTTCTACTCTTCTTTTAAGCTTATTTTCGAATTATAATGACACTACGATGAATGTGTGTGTTAGGATAGTCATAAGCAAAACAAATGAGATTTCTAAACACGCTCATTGTATTATATTCGTACATTCAATTCAAACTTGTGAAACAAACTATGCGTGCTTCTATTCTTCTCTTAAGATTATTTTCGAATTCTAATGACACTAAGATGATTGTGTGTGTTAGGATAGTCATATAAGTAAACCAAATGACATTTCAAAACACGCTTATTGCATTTTATTCACACATTCAATTCAAACTTGTGAAACGAACTGTGCATGCTTCTACTCTTCTTTTAGGATTATTTTCAAATTCTAATGACACTAAGATGATTGTGTGTGTTAGTATAGTCATATAAGTAAACCAAATGACATTTCTAAACACGCTCATGGCATATTATTCACACATTCAATTCAACTTGTGAAACAAACGGTGAATGCTTCTACTCTTGTTTTAAGCTTATTTTCGAATTCTAAGCTTATTTTCGAATTCTAATTGACACTAAGATGATTTTGTGTGTTAGTATAGTCATATATGTAAATCAAATGACATTTCTAAACAAGCTCATTGCATTTTATTCATATATTCAATTCAAACTTGTGAAACAAACTATGCATGCTTCTATTCTTCTCTTAAGCTTATTTTCGAATTCTAAGGACACTAAGATGATTGTGTGTGTTAGGATAGTCATATAAGTAAACCAAATGACATTTCTAAACACGCTCATTGCATTTTATTCACACATTCAACTCAAACTTGTGAAAAGAACTGTACATGCTTCTACTCTTCTTTTAAGCTTATTTTCAAATTCTAATGACACTAAGATAATTGTGTGTGTTAGTATAGTCATATAAGTAAACCAAATGACATTTCTAAACACGCTCATTGCATATTATTCACACATTCAATTCAACTTGTGAAACAAACGGTGCATGCTTCTACTCTTGTTTTAAGCTTATTTTCGAATTCTAAGCTTATTTTCGAATTCTAATTGACACTAAGATGATTTTGTGTGTTAGTATAGTCATATATGTAAATCAAATGACATTTCTAAATAAGCTCATTGCATTTTATTCATACATTCAATTCAAACTTGTCAAACAAACTATGCATGCTTCTATTCTTCTCTTAAGCTTATTTTCAAATTCTAATGACACTAAGATGATTGTGTGTGTTAGGATAGTCATATAAGTAAACTAAATGACATTTCTAAACACGCATATTACATTTTATTCACACATTCAATGCAAACTTGTGAAACAAACTATGGATGCTTCTATTCTTCTCTTAAGCTTATTTTCGAATTCTAAGGACACTAAGATGATTGTGTGTTCCAGTCATATAAGTAAACCAAATGACATTTCTAAACACGCTCATTGCATTTTATTCACACATTCAAGTCAAACTTGTGAAAAGAACTGTGCATGCTTCTACTCTTGTTTTAAGCTTATTTTCAAATTCTAATGACACTAAATGATTGTGTGTGTTAGTATAGTCATATAAGTAAACCAAATGACATTTCTACACACGCTCATTGCATATTATTCACACATTCAATTTAACTTGCGAAACAAACGGTGCATGCTTCTACTCTTCTTTTAAGCTTATTTTCGAATTATAATGACACTACGATGAATGTGTGTGTTAGGATAGTCATAAGTAAACCAAATGAGATTTCTAAACACGCTCATTGTATTATATTCGTACATTCAATTCAAACTTGTGAAACAAACTATGCGTGCTTCTATTCTTCTCTTAAGATTATTTTCGAATTCTAATGACACTAAGTGATGCGTACGTCGATCCACTTGATGCGTATGCTAATCTATACTTAACAAATACTAACAGATTATACAGCGGAATTCAAACTAAAAGACTTATTTTTGTGTTTTTGTGTTTATATAGAACGAAAAATAAACTAAAGATATGAATGGCGCCCTTAGTTACCAACTAAGAACCCAAACTACAATGTCAAAGCTTGATTCTAAGTTACCAACTTGTACGAATCTCGCCTATCTATTGCTTGTCTAATCCCCTAGTCAATCTTTAGACTAGTGATAAACGTGTTTGTGAACGCATCCACTCAAATCCCCGCAAGGACACAAGATTGAAGGAAACACCCTTCGACTCTTTGATATTAATTCTCAAATTCTGAATGTTCTCTAAAACAATACAATAAGACTCTCTATTTATACTTAATAGACACATCTAGACCATAGGGAATAAGGTAAGGTTCTAATAGAACTTTCCTTAATTCCGACTTACTTTACCAAGAACAACTCGGAAACCTCATAGGCTCCTTTATTATTTGGAAACTGAATATTGATAAGAATTATATCTACTAAGAACTTCCTTAGCTTGGACGTGTATAGCTTGGGAATTATAGCATATTCGGTCATCCTCGTGTACCCGCGTAGAAACTGAACAACTCGACTTAAAACGGGCATATCTCCTTCGTTACTTAACCGATTAAAGCTTATGACCACTTTTCGGAAAGCTTAGATCATGAACTTTATTATCCAATTGATTTCACTACGAAATATTGAATAACTCAGTCGATATTTAAGCTGGAAGTTGATGTGATGTAAACTGAAATCTCTTGCTAGCCTCGAACTTCCATAATTAGTATAGACCCATAGCTCCCATGCATCATTCTCCCCATCTTTTAAAGATTCGTCCTCGAATCTGGAGTTCTTGAGTAGACATCATCATGCTCATAACCACCCGGATCAAATACAAAGATGACAAAGAAAATAAGAACTAAGAAAGATATTGCACATGTAAAATTTGCAATGCACAAGTCTTTCAACTCATCATCTTCAATGTACTCGATCATCTTGTCAACACTATGGTCAGCAATCTCAATTCTATTACTACTAATCACTCCATGGCAAAGAATATTTAGATCATCTTGCTTAACTTCATGTAGTTCATCTTTGAGTTCAATACCATTGTTATAAAGAAAGAAAGACAAACAAAGTTTACCTTTGACATCTTCTGCAAGTCTCTCATCAATATAGAGATCAATTAATGATTTGTAGGAACTCTTGTTCTCAGATTTGTGGTAAACAAATTTGTCATCTATCTCATCTTCAATTACAACCTTATGTTCAATCAAACTCTTTATTTCGTTTTCCACAAAAGAATTTTGTGACGAAATACATTCTTCCAATGAAGTATCAAAAAGGACCAAATTGTGAGCATCGTCCACCTCAATCTCTTCATGCCCTTGGCTTCTTACTTGTGAACCTTCCTCATTGCTTGAGATTGTAGCATTAACTATGTCATGAACAGATTCAAAGGTCACTTCTTTGGTTTCTTCTTTGCCTTCACATGAATCACCTTTTTCAGATTGTGTGCTCTCAAGTTTGTTCAAGCCATCTTGCATACGTTCAAGTAATCTCATCATGCCTAGTAAGATGACATCTTTTCTGTCTTGTTCATACTCAACACACCGCTCATCTGATTTTGATTGTTTTTTGGGCAACACATCTTCCATAAAGTTCCTTGGCAAATATTGTTTACGTAACTTACACTTAAGTACTTCCCAAGAACGAATCTTGCACTTGCCTTCATGTTTGCGCTGCCTTTTAACTTTTTCAAACCAACGGAAAGCATCTTCCACCAAAATATGTTTTGCATGATTGAATCTCTCACGATCATCAAAACCAAAGCGATCAAATTTACGCTCAACCTTTTTTTCCCAATATATGTAGTCATCAGGATCACCATCATACTTAGGAATTTCGTACTCCAAGATCGTCATGATTTAAGGAAATCAAGAGCCGAAGCTCTGATACCACTTGATGCGTACGTCGATCCACTTGATGCGTATGCTAATCTATACTTAACAAATACTAACAGATTATACAGCGGAATTCAAACTAAAAGACTTATTTTTGTGTTTTTGTGTTTATATAGAACGAAAAATAAACTAAAGATATGAATGGCGCCCTTAGTTACCAACTAAGAACCCAAACTACAATGTCAAAGCTTGATTCTAAGTTACCAACTTGTACGAATCTCGCCTATCTATTGGTTGTCTAATCCCCTAGTCAATCTTTAGACTAGTGATAAACGTGTTTGTGAACGCATCCACTCAAATCCCCGCAAGGACACAAGATTGAAGGAAACACCCTTCGACTCTTTGATATTAATTCTCAAATTCTGAATGTTCTCTAAAACAATACAATAAGACTCTCTATTTATACTAAATAGACACATCTAGACCATAGGGAATAAGGTAAGGTTCTAATAGAACTTTCCTTAATTCCGACTTACTTTACCAAGAACAACTCGGAAACCTCATAGGCTCCTTTATTATTTGGAAACTGAATATTGATAAGAATTATATCTACTAAGAACTTCCTTAGCTTGGACGTGTATAGCTTGGGAATTATAGCATATTCGGTCATCCTCGTGTACCCGCGTAGAAACTGAACAACTCGACTTAAAACGGGCATATCTCCTTCGTTACTTAACCGATTAAGGCTTATGACCACTTTTCGGAAAGCTTAGATCATGAACTTTATTATCCAATTGATTTCACTACGAAATATTGAATAACTCAGTCGATATTTAAGCTGGAAGTTGATGTGATGTAAACTGAAATCTCTTGCTAGCCTCGAACTTCCATAATTAGTATAGACCCATAGCTCCCATGCATCATTCTCCCCATCTTTTAAAGATTCGTCCTCGAATCTGGAGTTCTTGAGTAGACATCATCATGCTCATAACCACCCGGATCAAATACAAAGATGACAAAGAAAATAAGAACTAAGAAAGATATTGCACATGTAAAATTTGCAATGCACAAGTCTTTCAACTCATCATCTTCAATGTACTCGATCATCTTGTCAACACTATGGTCAGCAATCTCAATTCTATTACTACTAATCACTCCATGGCAAAGAATATTTAGATCATCTTGCTTAACTTCATGTAGTTCATCTTTGAGTTCAATACCATTGTTATAAAGAAAGAAAGACAAACAAAGTTTACCTTTGACATCTTCTGCAAGTCTCTCATCAATATAGAGATCAATTAATGATTTGTAGGAACTCTTGTTCTCAGATTTGTGGTAAACAAATTTGTCATCTATCTCATCTTCAATTACAACCTTATGTTCAATCAAACTCTTTATTTCGTTTTCCACAAAAGAATTTTGTGACGAAATACATTCTTCCAATGAAGTATCAAAAAGGACCAAATTGTGAGCATCGTCCACCTCAATCTCTTCATGCCCTTGGCTTCTTACTTGTGAACCTTCCTCATTGCTTGAGATTGTAGCATTAACTATGTCATGAACAGATTCAAAGGTCACTTCTTTGGTTTCTTCTTTGCCTTCACATGAATCACCTTTTTCAGATTGTGTGCTCTCAAGTTTGTTCAAGCCATCTTGCATACGTTCAAGTAATCTCATCATGCCTAGTAAGATGACATCTTTTCTGTCTTGTTCATACTCAACACACCGCTCATCTGATTTTGATTGTTTTTTGGGCAACACATCTTCCATAAAGTTCCTTGGCAAATATTGTTTACGTAACTTACACTTAAGTACTTCCCAAGAACGAATCTTGCACTTGCCTTCATGTTTGCGCTGCCTTTTAACTTTTTCAAACCAACGGAAAGCATCTTCCACCAAAATATGTTTTGCATGATTGAATCTCTCACGATCATCAAAACCAAAGCGATCAAATTTACGCTCAACCTTTTTTTCCCAATATATGTAGTCATCAGGATCACCATCATACTTAGGAATTTCGTACTCCAAGATCGTCATGATTTAAGGAAATCAAGAGCCGAAGCTCTGATACCACTTGATGCGTACGTCGATCCACTTGATGCGTATGCTAATCTATACTTAACAAATACTAACAGATTATACAGCGGAATTCAAACTAAAAGACTTATTTTTGTGTTTTTGTGTTTATATAGAACGAAAAATAAACTAAAGATATGAATGGCGCCCTTAGTTACCAACTAAGAACCCAAACTACAATGTCAAAGCTTGATTCTAAGTTACCAACTTGTACGAATCTCGCCTATCTATTGGTTGTCTAATCCCCTAGTCAATCTTTAGACTAGTGATAAACGTGTTTGTGAACGCATCCACTCAAATCCCCGCAAGGACACAAGATTGAAGGAAACACCCTTCGACTCTTTGATATTAATTCTCAAATTCTGAATGTTCTCTAAAACAATACAATAAGACTCTCTATTTATACTAAATAGACACATCTAGACCATAGGGAATAAGGTAAGGTTCTAATAGAACTTTCCTTAATTCCGACTTACTTTACCAAGAACAACTCGGAAACCTCATAGGCTCCTTTATTATTTGGAAACTGAATATTGATAAGAATTATATCTACTAAGAACTTCCTTAGCTTGGACGTGTATAGCTTGGGAATTATAGCATATTCGGTCATCCTCGTGTACCCGCGTAGAAACTGAACAACTCGACTTAAAACGGGCATATCTCCTTCGTTACTTAACCGATTAAGGCTTATGACCACTTTTCGGAAAGCTTAGATCATGAACTTTATTATCCAATTGATTTCACTACGAAATATTGAATAACTCAGTCGATATTTAAGCTGGAAGTTGATGTGATGTAAACTGAAATCTCTTGCTAGCCTCGAACTTCCATAATTAGTATAGACCCATAGCTCCCATGCATCATTCTCCCCATCTTTTAAAGATTCGTCCTCGAATCTGGAGTTCTTGAGTAGACATCATCATGCTCATAACCACCCGGATCAAATACAAAGATGACAAAGAAAATAAGAACTAAGAAAGATATTGCACATGTAAAATTTGCAATGCACAAGTCTTTCAACTCATCATCTTCAATGTACTCGATCATCTTGTCAACACTATGGTCAGCAATCTCAATTCTATTACTACTAATCACTCCATGGCAAAGAATATTTAGATCATCTTGCTTAACTTCATGTAGTTCATCTTTGAGTTCAATACCATTGTTATAAAGAAAGAAAGACAAACAAAGTTTACCTTTGACATCTTCTGCAAGTCTCTCATCAATATAGAGATCAATTAATGATTTGTAGGAACTCTTGTTCTCAGATTTGTGGTAAACAAATTTGTCATCTATCTCATCTTCAATTACAACCTTATGTTCAATCAAACTCTTTATTTCGTTTTCCACAAAAGAATTTTGTGACGAAATACATTCTTCCAATGAAGTATCAAAAAGGACCAAATTGTGAGCATCGTCCACCTCAATCTCTTCATGCCCTTGGCTTCTTACTTGTGAACCTTCCTCATTGCTTGAGATTGTAGCATTAACTATGTCATGAACAGATTCAAAGGTCACTTCTTTGGTTTCTTCTTTGCCTTCACATGAATCACCTTTTTCAGATTGTGTGCTCTCAAGTTTGTTCAAGCCATCTTGCATACGTTCAAGTAATCTCATCATGCCTAGTAAGATGACATCTTTTCTGTCTTGTTCATACTCAACACACCGCTCATCTGATTTTGATTGTTTTTTGGGCAACACATCTTCCATAAAGTTCCTTGGCAAATATTGTTTACGTAACTTACACTTAAGTACTTCCCAAGAACGAATCTTGCACTTGCCTTCATGTTTGCGCTGCCTTTTAACTTTTTCAAACCAACGGAAAGCATCTTCCACCAAAATATGTTTTGCATGATTGAATCTCTCACGATCATCAAAACCAAAGCGATCAAATTTACGCTCAACCTTTTTTTCCCAATATATGTAGTCATCAGGATCACCATCATACTTAGGAATTTCGTACTCCAAGATCGTCATGATTTAAGGAAATCAAGAGCCGAAGCTCTGATACCACTTGATGCGTACGTCGATCCACTTGATGCGTATGCTAATCTATACTTAACAAATACTAACAGATTATACAGCGGAATTCAAACTAAAAGACTTATTTTTGTGTTTTTGTGTTTATATAGAACGAAAAATAAACTAAAGATATGAATGGCGCCCTTAGTTACCAACTAAGAACCCAAACTACAATGTCAAAGCTTGATTCTAAGTTACCAACTTGTACGAATCTCGCCTATCTATTGGTTGTCTAATCCCCTAGTCAATCTTTAGACTAGTGATAAACGTGTTTGTGAACGCATCCACTCAAATCCCCGCAAGGACACAAGATTGAAGGAAACACCCTTCGACTCTTTGATATTAATTCTCAAATTCTGAATGTTCTCTAAAACAATACAATAAGACTCTCTATTTATACTAAATAGACACATCTAGACCATAGGGAATAAGGTAAGGTTCTAATAGAACTTTCCTTAATTCCGACTTACTTTACCAAGAACAACTCGGAAACCTCATAGGCTCCTTTATTATTTGGAAACTGAATATTGATAAGAATTATATCTACTAAGAACTTCCTTAGCTTGGACGTGTATAGCTTGGGAATTATAGCATATTCGGTCATCCTCGTGTACCCGCGTAGAAACTGAACAACTCGACTTAAAACGGGCATATCTCCTTCGTTACTTAACCGATTAAGGCTTATGACCACTTTTCGGAAAGCTTAGATCATGAACTTTATTATCCAATTGATTTCACTACGAAATATTGAATAACTCAGTCGATATTTAAGCTGGAAGTTGATGTGATGTAAACTGAAATCTCTTGCTAGCCTCGAACTTCCATAATTAGTATAGACCCATAGCTCCCATGCATCATTCTCCCCATCTTTTAAAGATTCGTCCTCGAATCTGGAGTTCTTGAGTAGACATCATCATGCTCATAACCACCCGGATCAAATACAAAGATGACAAAGAAAATAAGAACTAAGAAAGATATTGCACATGTAAAATTTGCAATGCACAAGTCTTTCAACTCATCATCTTCAATGTAGTCGATCATCTTGTCAACACTATGGTCAGCAATCTCAATTCTATTACTACTAATCACTCCATGGCAAAGAATATTTAGATCATCTTGCTTAACTTCATGTAGTTCATCTTTGAGTTCAATACCATTGTTATAAAGAAAGAAAGACAAACAAAGTTTACCTTTGACATCTTCTGCAAGTCTCTCATCAATATAGAGATCAATTAATGATTTGTAGGAACTCTTGTTCTCAGATTTGTGGTAAACAAATTTGTCATCTATCTCATCTTCAATTACAACCTTATGTTCAATCAAACTCTTTATTTCGTTTTCCACAAAAGAATTTTGTGACGAAATACATTCTTCCAATGAAGTATCAAAAAGGACCAAATTGTGAGCATCGTCCACCTCAATCTCTTCATGCCCTTGGCTTCTTACTTGTGAACCTTCCTCATTGCTTGAGATTGTAGCATTAACTATGTCATGAACAGATTCAAAGGTCACTTCTTTGGTTTCTTCTTTGCCTTCACATGAATCACCTTTTTCAGATTGTGTGCTCTCAAGTTTGTTCAAGCCATCTTGCATACGTTCAAGTAATCTCATCATGCCTAGTAAGATGACATCTTTTCTGTCTTGTTCATACTCAACACACCGCTCATCTGATTTTGATTGTTTTTTGGGCAACACATCTTCCATAAAGTTCCTTGGCAAATATTGTTTACGTAACTTACACTTAAGTACTTCCCAAGAACGAATCTTGCACTTGCCTTCATGTTTGCGCTGCCTTTTAACTTTTTCAAACCAACGGAAAGCATCTTCCACCAAAATATGTTTTGCATGATTGAATCTCTCACGATCATCAAAACCAAAGCGATCAAATTTACGCTCAACCTTTTTTTCCCAATATATGTAGTCATCAGGATCACCATCATACTTAGGAATTTCGTACTCCAAGATCGTCATGATTTAAGGAAATCAAGAGCCGAAGCTCTGATACCACTTGATGCGTACGTCGATCCACTTGATGCGTATGCTAATCTATACTTAACAAATACTAACAGATTATACAGCGGAATTCAAACTAAAAGACTTATTTTTGTGTTTTTGTGTTTATATAGAACGAAAAATAAACTAAAGATATGAATGGCGCCCTTAGTTACCAACTAAGAACCCAAACTACAATGTCAAAGCTTGATTCTAAGTTACCAACTTGTACGAATCTCGCCTATCTATTGGTTGTCTAATCCCCTAGTCAATCTTTAGACTAGTGATAAACGTGTTTGTGAACGCATCCACTCAAATCCCCGCAAGGACACAAGATTGAAGGAAACACCCTTCGACTCTTTGATATTAATTCTCAAATTCTGAATGTTCTCTAAAACAATACAATAAGACTCTCTATTTATACTAAATAGACACATCTAGACCATAGGGAATAAGGTAAGGTTCTAATAGAACTTTCCTTAATTCCGACTTACTTTACCAAGAACAACTCGGAAACCTCATAGGCTCCTTTATTATTTGGAAACTGAATATTGATAAGAATTATATCTACTAAGAACTTCCTTAGCTTGGACGTGTATAGCTTGGGAATTATAGCATATTCGGTCATCCTCGTGTACCCGCGTAGAAACTGAACAACTCGACTTAAAACGGGCATATCTCCTTCGTTACTTAACCGATTAAGGCTTATGACCACTTTTCGGAAAGCTTAGATCATGAACTTTATTATCCAATTGATTTCACTACGAAATATTGAATAACTCAGTCGATATTTAAGCTGGAAGTTGATGTGATGTAAACTGAAATCTCTTGCTAGCCTCGAACTTCCATAATTAGTATAGACCCATAGCTCCCATGCATCATTCTCCCCATCTTTTAAAGATTCGTCCTCGAATCTGGAGTTCTTGAGTAGACATCATCATGCTCATAACCACCCGGATCAAATACAAAGATGACAAAGAAAATAAGAACTAAGAAAGATATTGCACATGTAAAATTTGCAATGCACAAGTCTTTCAACTCATCATCTTCAATGTACTCGATCATCTTGTCAACACTATGGTCAGCAATCTCAATTCTATTACTACTAATCACTCCATGGCAAAGAATATTTAGATCATCTTGCTTAACTTCATGTAGTTCATCTTTGAGTTCAATACCATTGTTATAAAGAAAGAAAGACAAACAAAGTTTACCTTTGACATCTTCTGCAAGTCTCTCATCAATATAGAGATCAATTAATGATTTGTAGGAACTCTTGTTCTCAGATTTGTGGTAAACAAATTTGTCATCTATCTCATCTTCAATTACAACCTTATGTTCAATCAAACTCTTTATTTCGTTTTCCACAAAAGAATTTTGTGACGAAATACATTCTTCCAATGAAGTATCAAAAAGGACCAAATTGTGAGCATCGTCCACCTCAATCTCTTCATGCCCTTGGCTTCTTACTTGTGAACCTTCCTCATTGCTTGAGATTGTAGCATTAACTATGTCATGAACAGATTCAAAGGTCACTTCTTTGGTTTCTTCTTTGCCTTCACATGAATCACCTTTTTCAGATTGTGTGCTCTCAAGTTTGTTCAAGCCATCTTGCATACGTTCAAGTAATCTCATCATGCCTAGTAAGATGACATCTTTTCTGTCTTGTTCATACTCAACACACCGCTCATCTGATTTTGATTGTTTTTTGGGCAACACATCTTCCATAAAGTTCCTTGGCAAATATTGTTTACGTAACTTACACTTAAGTACTTCCCAAGAACGAATCTTGCACTTGCCTTCATGTTTGCGCTGCCTTTTAACTTTTTCAAACCAACGGAAAGCATCTTCCACCAAAATATGTTTTGCATGATTGAATCTCTCACGATCATCAAAACCAAAGCGATCAAATTTACGCTCAACCTTTTTTTCCCAATATATGTAGTCATCAGGATCACCATCATACTTAGGAATTTCGTACTCCAAGATCGTCATGATTTAAGGAAATCAAGAGCCGAAGCTCTGATACCACTTGATGCGTACGTCGATCCACTTGATGCGTATGCTAATCTATACTTAACAAATACTAACAGATTATACAGCGGAATTCAAACTAAAAGACTTATTTTTGTGTTTTTGTGTTTATATAGAACGAAAAATAAACTAAAGATATGAATGGCGCCCTTAGTTACCAACTAAGAACCCAAACTACAATGTCAAAGCTTGATTCTAAGTTACCAACTTGTACGAATCTCGCCTATCTATTGGTTGTCTAATCCCCTAGTCAATCTTTAGACTAGTGATAAACGTGTTTGTGAACGCATCCACTCAAATCCCCGCAAGGACACAAGATTGAAGGAAACACCCTTCGACTCTTTGATATTAATTCTCAAATTCTGAATGTTCTCTAAAACAATACAATAAGACTCTCTATTTATACTAAATAGACACATCTAGACCATAGGGAATAAGGTAAGGTTCTAATAGAACTTTCCTTAATTCCGACTTACTTTACCAAGAACAACTCGGAAACCTCATAGGCTCCTTTATTATTTGGAAACTGAATATTGATAAGAATTATATCTACTAAGAACTTCCTTAGCTTGGACGTGTATAGCTTGGGAATTATAGCATATTCGGTCATCCTCGTGTACCCGCGTAGAAACTGAACAACTCGACTTAAAACGGGCATATCTCCTTCGTTACTTAACCGATTAAGGCTTATGACCACTTTTCGGAAAGCTTAGATCATGAACTTTATTATCCAATTGATTTCACTACGAAATATTGAATAACTCAGTCGATATTTAAGCTGGAAGTTGATGTGATGTAAACTGAAATCTCTTGCTAGCCTCGAACTTCCATAATTAGTATAGACCCATAGCTCCCATGCATCATTCTCCCCATCTTTTAAAGATTCGTCCTCGAATCTGGAGTTCTTGAGTAGACATCATCATGCTCATAACCACCCGGATCAAATACAAAGATGACAAAGAAAATAAGAACTAAGAAAGATATTGCACATGTAAAATTTGCAATGCACAAGTCTTTCAACTCATCATCTTCAATGTACTCGATCATCTTGTCAACACTATGGTCAGCAATCTCAATTCTATTACTACTAATCACTCCATGGCAAAGAATATTTAGATCATCTTGCTTAACTTCATGTAGTTCATCTTTGAGTTCAATACCATTGTTATAAAGAAAGAAAGACAAACAAAGTTTACCTTTGACATCTTCTGCAAGTCTCTCATCAATATAGAGATCAATTAATGATTTGTAGGAACTCTTGTTCTCAGATTTGTGGTAAACAAATTTGTCATCTATCTCATCTTCAATTACAACCTTATGTTCAATCAAACTCTTTATTTCGTTTTCCACAAAAGAATTTTGTGACGAAATACATTCTTCCAATGAAGTATCAAAAAGGACCAAATTGTGAGCATCGTCCACCTCAATCTCTTCATGCCCTTGGCTTCTTACTTGTGAACCTTCCTCATTGCTTGAGATTGTAGCATTAACTATGTCATGAACAGATTCAAAGGTCACTTCTTTGGTTTCTTCTTTGCCTTCACATGAATCACCTTTTTCAGATTGTGTGCTCTCAAGTTTGTTCAAGCCATCTTGCATACGTTCAAGTAATCTCATCATGCCTAGTAAGATGACATCTTTTCTGTCTTGTTCATACTCAACACACCGCTCATCTGATTTTGATTGTTTTTTGGGCAACACATCTTCCATAAAGTTCCTTGGCAAATATTGTTTACGTAACTTACACTTAAGTACTTCCCAAGAACGAATCTTGCACTTGCCTTCATGTTTGCGCTGCCTTTTAACTTTTTCAAACCAACGGAAAGCATCTTCCACCAAAATATGTTTTGCATGATTGAATCTCTCACGATCATCAAAACCAAAGCGATCAAATTTACGCTCAACCTTTTTTTCCCAATATATGTAGTCATCAGGATCACCATCATACTTAGGAATTTCGTACTCCAAGATCGTCATGATTTAAGGAAATCAAGAGCCGAAGCTCTGATACCACTTGATGCGTACGTCGATCCACTTGATGCGTATGCTAATCTATACTTAACAAATACTAACAGATTATACAGCGGAATTCAAACTAAAAGACTTATTTTTGTGTTTTTGTGTTTATATAGAACGAAAAATAAACTAAAGATATGAATGGCGCCCTTAGTTACCAACTAAGAACCCAAACTACAATGTCAAAGCTTGATTCTAAGTTACCAACTTGTACGAATCTCGCCTATCTATTGGTTGTCTAATCCCCTAGTCAATCTTTAGACTAGTGATAAACGTGTTTGTGAACGCATCCACTCAAATCCCCGCAAGGACACAAGATTGAAGGAAACACCCTTCGACTCTTTGATATTAATTCTCAAATTCTGAATGTTCTCTAAAACAATACAATAAGACTCTCTATTTATACTAAATAGACACATCTAGACCATAGGGAATAAGGTAAGGTTCTAATAGAACTTTCCTTAATTCCGACTTACTTTACCAAGAACAACTCGGAAACCTCATAGGCTCCTTTATTATTTGGAAACTGAATATTGATAAGAATTATATCTACTAAGAACTTCCTTAGCTTGGACGTGTATAGCTTGGGAATTATAGCATATTCGGTCATCCTCGTGTACCCGCGTAGAAACTGAACAACTCGACTTAAAACGGGCATATCTCCTTCGTTACTTAACCGATTAAGGCTTATGACCACTTTTCGGAAAGCTTAGATCATGAACTTTATTATCCAATTGATTTCACTACGAAATATTGAATAACTCAGTCGATATTTAAGCTGGAAGTTGATGTGATGTAAACTGAAATCTCTTGCTAGCCTCGAACTTCCATAATTAGTATAGACCCATAGCTCCCATGCATCATTCTCCCCATCTTTTAAAGATTCGTCCTCGAATCTGGAGTTCTTGAGTAGACATCATCATGCTCATAACCACCCGGATCAAATACAAAGATGACAAAGAAAATAAGAACTAAGAAAGATATTGCACATGTAAAATTTGCAATGCACAAGTCTTTCAACTCATCATCTTCAATGTACTCGATCATCTTGTCAACACTATGGTCAGCAATCTCAATTCTATTACTACTAATCACTCCATGGCAAAGAATATTTAGATCATCTTGCTTAACTTCATGTAGTTCATCTTTGAGTTCAATACCATTGTTATAAAGAAAGAAAGACAAACAAAGTTTACCTTTGACATCTTCTGCAAGTCTCTCATCAATATAGAGATCAATTAATGATTTGTAGGAACTCTTGTTCTCAGATTTGTGGTAAACAAATTTGTCATCTATCTCATCTTCAATTACAACCTTATGTTCAATCAAACTCTTTATTTCGTTTTCCACAAAAGAATTTTGTGACGAAATACATTCTTCCAATGAAGTATCAAAAAGGACCAAATTGTGAGCATCGTCCACCTCAATCTCTTCATGCCCTTGGCTTCTTACTTGTGAACCTTCCTCATTGCTTGAGATTGTAGCATTAACTATGTCATGAACAGATTCAAAGGTCACTTCTTTGGTTTCTTCTTTGCCTTCACATGAATCACCTTTTTCAGATTGTGTGCTCTCAAGTTTGTTCAAGCCATCTTGCATACGTTCAAGTAATCTCATCATGCCTAGTAAGATGACATCTTTTCTGTCTTGTTCATACTCAACACACCGCTCATCTGATTTTGATTGTTTTTTGGGCAACACATCTTCCATAAAGTTCCTTGGCAAATATTGTTTACGTAACTTACACTTAAGTACTTCCCAAGAACGAATCTTGCACTTGCCTTCATGTTTGCGCTGCCTTTTAACTTTTTCAAACCAACGGAAAGCATCTTCCACCAAAATATGTTTTGCATGATTGAATCTCTCACGATCATCAAAACCAAAGCGATCAAATTTACGCTCAACCTTTTTTTCCCAATATATGTAGTCATCAGGATCACCATCATACTTAGGAATTTCGTACTCCAAGATCGTCATGATTTAAGGAAATCAAGAGCCGAAGCTCTGATACCACTTGATGCGTACGTCGATCCACTTGATGCGTATGCTAATCTATACTTAACAAATACTAACAGATTATACAGCGGAATTCAAACTAAAAGACTTATTTTTGTGTTTTTGTGTTTATATAGAACGAAAAATAAACTAAAGATATGAATGGCGCCCTTAGTTACCAACTAAGAACCCAAACTACAATGTCAAAGCTTGATTCTAAGTTACCAACTTGTACGAATCTCGCCTATCTATTGGTTGTCTAATCCCCTAGTCAATCTTTAGACTAGTGATAAACGTGTTTGTGAACGCATCCACTCAAATCCCCGCAAGGACACAAGATTGAAGGAAACACCCTTCGACTCTTTGATATTAATTCTCAAATTCTGAATGTTCTCTAAAACAATACAATAAGACTCTCTATTTATACTAAATAGACACATCTAGACCATAGGGAATAAGGTAAGGTTCTAATAGAACTTTCCTTAATTCCGACTTACTTTACCAAGAACAACTCGGAAACCTCATAGGCTCCTTTATTATTTGGAAACTGAATATTGATAAGAATTATATCTACTAAGAACTTCCTTAGCTTGGACGTGTATAGCTTGGGAATTATAGCATATTCGGTCATCCTCGTGTACCCGCGTAGAAACTGAACAACTCGACTTAAAACGGGCATATCTCCTTCGTCACTTAACCGATTAAGGCTTATGACCACTTTTCGGAAAGCTTAGATCATGAACTTTATTATCCAATTGATTTCACTACGAAATATTGAATAACTCAGTCGATATTTAAGCTGGAAGTTGATGTGATGTAAACTGAAATCTCTTGCTAGCCTCGAACTTCCATAATTAGTATAGACCCATAGCTCCCATGCATCATTCTCCCCATCTTTTAAAGATTCGTCCTCGAATCTGGAGTTCTTGAGTAGACATCATCATGCTCATAACCACCCGGATCAAATACAAAGATGACAAAGAAAATAAGAACTAAGAAAGATATTGCACATGTAAAATTTGCAATGCACAAGTCTTTCAACTCATCATCTTCAATGTACTCGATCATCTTGTCAACACTATGGTCAGCAATCTCAATTCTATTACTACTAATCACTCCATGGCAAAGAATATTTAGATCATCTTGCTTAACTTCATGTAGTTCATCTTTGAGTTCAATACCATTGTTATAAAGAAAGAAAGACAAACAAAGTTTACCTTTGACATCTTCTGCAAGTCTCTCATCAATATAGAGATCAATTAATGATTTGTAGGAACTCTTGTTCTCAGATTTGTGGTAAACAAATTTGTCATCTATCTCATCTTCAATTACAACCTTATGTTCAATCAAACTCTTTATTTCGTTTTCCACAAAAGAATTTTGTGACGAAATACATTCTTCCAATGAAGTATCAAAAAGGACCAAATTGTGAGCATCGTCCACCTCAATCTCTTCATGCCCTTGGCTTCTTACTTGTGAACCTTCCTCATTGCTTGAGATTGTAGCATTAACTATGTCATGAACAGATTCAAAGGTCACTTCTTTGGTTTCTTCTTTGCCTTCACATGAATCACCTTTTTCAGATTGTGTGCTCTCAAGTTTGTTCAAGCCATCTTGCATACGTTCAAGTAATCTCATCATGCCTAGTAAGATGACATCTTTTCTGTCTTGTTCATACTCAACACACCGCTCATCTGATTTTGATTGTTTTTTGGGCAACACATCTTCCATAAAGTTCCTTGGCAAATATTGTTTACGTAACTTACACTTCAAGTACTTCCCAAGAACGAATCTTGCACTTGCCTTCATGTTTGCGCTGCCTTTTAACTTTTTCAAACCAACGGAAAGCATCTTCCACCAAAATATGTTTTGCATGATTGAATCTCTCACGATCATCAAAACCAAAGCGATCAAATTTACGCTCAACCTTTTTTTCCCAATATATGTAGTCATCAGGATCACCATCATACTTAGGAATTTCGTACTCCAAGATCGTCATGATTTAAGGAAATCAAGAGCCGAAGCTCTGATACCACTTGATGCGTACGTCGATCCACTTGATGCGTATGCTAATCTATACTTAACAAATACTAACAGATTATACAGCGGAATTCAAACTAAAAGACTTATTTTTGTGTTTTTGTGTTTATATAGAACGAAAAATAAACTAAAGATATGAATGGCGCCCTTAGTTACCAACTAAGAACCCAAACTACAATGTCAAAGCTTGATTCTAAGTTACCAACTTGTACGAATCTCGCCTATCTATTGGTTGTCTAATCCCCTAGTCAATCTTTAGACTAGTGATAAACGTGTTTGTGAACGCATCCACTCAAATCCCCGCAAGGACACAAGATTGAAGGAAACAGCCTTCGACTCTTTGATATTAATTCTCAAATTCTGAATGTTCTCTAAAACAATACAATAAGACTCTCTATTTATACTAAATAGACACATCTAGACCATAGGGAATAAGGTAAGGTTCTAATAGAACTTTCCTTAATTCCGACTTACTTTACCAAGAACAACTCGGAAACCTCATAGGCTCCTTTATTATTTGGAAACTGAATATTGATAAGAATTATATCTACTAAGAACTTCCTTAGCTTGGACGTGTATAGCTTGGGAATTATAGCATATTCGGTCATCCTCGTGTACCCGCGTAGAAACTGAACAACTCGACTTAAAACGGGCATATCTCCTTCGTTACTTAACCGATTAAGGCTTATGACCACTTTTCGGAAAGCTTAGATCATGAACTTTATTATCCAATTGATTTCACTACGAAATATTGAATAACTCAGTCGATATTTAAGCTGGAAGTTGATGTGATGTAAACTGAAATCTCTTGCTAGCCTCGAACTTCCATAATTAGTATAGACCCATAGCTCCCATGCATCATTCTCCCCATCTTTTAAAGATTCGTCCTCGAATCTGGAGTTCTTGAGTAGACATCATCATGCTCATAACCACCCGGATCAAATACAAAGATGACAAAGAAAATAAGAACTAAGAAAGATATTGCACATGTAAAATTTGCAATGCACAAGTCTTTCAACTCATCATCTTCAATGTACTCGATCATCTTGTCAACACTATGGTCAGCAATCTCAATTCTATTACTACTAATCACTCCATGGCAAAGAATATTTAGATCATCTTGCTTAACTTCATGTAGTTCATCTTTGAGTTCAATACCATTGTTATAAAGAAAGAAAGACAAACAAAGTTTACCTTTGACATCTTCTGCAAGTCTCTCATCAATATAGAGATCAATTAATGATTTGTAGGAACTCTTGTTCTCAGATTTGTGGTAAACAAATTTGTCATCTATCTCATCTTCAATTACAACCTTATGTTCAATCAAACTCTTTATTTCGTTTTCCACAAAAGAATTTTGTGACGAAATACATTCTTCCAATGAAGTATCAAAAAGGACCAAATTGTGAGCATCGTCCACCTCAATCTCTTCATGCCCTTGGCTTCTTACTTGTGAACCTTCCTCATTGCTTGAGATTGTAGCATTAACTATGTCATGAACAGATTCAAAGGTCACTTCTTTGGTTTCTTCTTTGCCTTCACATGAATCACCTTTTTCAGATTGTGTGCTCTCAAGTTTGTTCAAGCCATCTTGCATACGTTCAAGTAATCTCATCATGCCTAGTAAGATGACATCTTTTCTGTCTTGTTCATACTCAACACACCGCTCATCTGATTTTGATTGTTTTTTGGGCAACACATCTTCCATAAAGTTCCTTGGCAAATATTGTTTACGTAACTTACACTTAAGTACTTCCCAAGAACGAATCTTGCACTTGCCTTCATGTTTGCGCTGCCTTTTAACTTTTTCAAACCAACGGAAAGCATCTTCCACCAAAATATGTTTTGCATGATTGAATCTCTCACGATCATCAAAACCAAAGCGATCAAATTTACGCTCAACCTTTTTTTCCCAATATATGTAGTCATCAGGATCACCATCATACTTAGGAATTTCGTACTCCAAGATCGTCATGATTTAAGGAAATCAAGAGCCGAAGCTCTGATACCACTTGATGCGTACGTCGATCCACTTGATGCGTATGCTAATCTATACTTAACAAATACTAACAGATTATACAGCGGAATTCAAACTAAAAGACTTATTTTTGTGTTTTTGTGTTTATATAGAACGAAAAATAAACTAAAGATATGAATGGCGCCCTTAGTTACCAACTAAGAACCCAAACTACAATGTCAAAGCTTGATTCTAAGTTACCAACTTGTACGAATCTCGCCTATCTATTGGTTCTCTAATCCCCTAGTCAATCTTTAGACTAGTGATAAACGTGTTTGTGAACGCATCCACTCAAATCCCCGCAAGGACACAAGATTGAAGGAAACAGCCTTCGACTCTTTGATATTAATTCTCAAATTCTGAATGTTCTCTAAAACAATACAATAAGACTCTCTATTTATACTAAATAGACACATCTAGACCATAGGGAATAAGGTAAGGTTCTAATAGAACTTTCCTTAATTCCGACTTACTTTACCAAGAACAACTCGGAAACCTCATAGGCTCCTTTATTATTTGGAAACTGAATATTGATAAGAATTATATCTACTAAGAACTTCCTTAGCTTGGACGTGTATAGCTTGGGAATTATAGCATATTCGGTCATCCTCGTGTACCCGCGTAGAAACTGAACAACTCGACTTAAAACGGGCATATCTCCTTCGTTACTTAACCGATTAAGGCTTATGACCACTTTTCGGAAAGCTTAGATCATGAACTTTATTATCCAATTGATTTCACTACGAAATATTGAATAACTCAGTCGATATTTAAGCTGGAAGTTGATGTGATGTAAACTGAAATCTCTTGCTAGCCTCGAACTTCCATAATTAGTATAGACCCATAGCTCCCATGCATCATTCTCCCCATCTTTTAAAGATTCGTCCTCGAATCTGGAGTTCTTGAGTAGACATCATCATGCTCATAACCACCCGGATCAAATACAAAGATGACAAAGAAAATAAGAACTAAGAAAGATATTGCACATGTAAAATTTGCAATGCACAAGTCTTTCAACTCATCATCTTCAATGTACTCGATCATCTTGTCAACACTATGGTCAGCAATCTCAATTCTATTACTACTAATCACTCCATGGCAAAGAATATTTAGATCATCTTGCTTAACTTCATGTAGTTCATCTTTGAGTTCAATACCATTGTTATAAAGAAAGAAAGACAAACAAAGTTTACCTTTGACATCTTCTGCAAGTCTCTCATCAATATAGAGATCAATTAATGATTTGTAGGAACTCTTGTTCTCAGATTTGTGGTAAACAAATTTGTCATCTATCTCATCTTCAATTACAACCTTATGTTCAATCAAACTCTTTATTTCGTTTTCCACAAAAGAATTTTGTGACGAAATACATTCTTCCAATGAAGTATCAAAAAGGACCAAATTGTGAGCATCGTCCACCTCAATCTCTTCATGCCCTTGGCTTCTTACTTGTGAACCTTCCTCATTGCTTGAGATTGTAGCATTAACTATGTCATGAACAGATTCAAAGGTCACTTCTTTGGTTTCTTCTTTGCCTTCACATGAATCACCTTTTTCAGATTGTGTGCTCTCAAGTTTGTTCAAGCCATCTTGCATACGTTCAAGTAATCTCATCATGCCTAGTAAGATGACATCTTTTCTGTCTTGTTCATACTCAACACACCGCTCATCTGATTTTGATTGTTTTTTGGGCAACACATCTTCCATAAAGTTCCTTGGCAAATATTGTTTACGTAACTTACACTTAAGTACTTCCCAAGAACGAATCTTGCACTTGCCTTCATGTTTGCACTGCCTTTTAACTTTTTCAAACCAACGGAAAGCATCTTCCACCAAAATATGTTTTGCATGATTGAATCTCTCACGATCATCAAAACCAAAGCGATCAAATTTACGCTCAACCTTTTTTTCCCAATATATGTAGTCATCAGGATCACCATCATACTTAGGAATTTCGTACTCCAAGATCGTCATGATTTAAGGAAATCAAGAGCCGAAGCTCTGATACCACTTGATGCGTACGTCGATCCACTTGATGCGTATGCTAATCTATACTTAACAAATACTAACAGATTATACAGCGGAATTCAAACTAAAAGACTTATTTTTGTGTTTTTGTGTTTATATAGAACGAAAAATAAACTAAAGATATGAATGGCGCCCTTAGTTACCAACTAAGAACCCAAACTACAATGTCAAAGCTTGATTCTAAGTTACCAACTTGTACGAATCTCGCCTATCTATTGGTTGTCTAATCCCCTAGTCAATCTTTAGACTAGTGATAAACGTGTTTGTGAACGCATCCACTCAAATCCCCGCAAGGACACAAGATTGAAGGAAACACCCTTCGACTCTTTGATATTAATTCTCAAATTCTGAATGTTCTCTAAAACAATACAATAAGACTCTCTATTTATACTAAATAGACACATCTAGACCATAGGGAATAAGGTAAGGTTCTAATAGAACTTTCCTTAATTCCGACTTACTTTACCAAGAACAACTCGGAAACCTCATAGGCTCCTTTATTATTTGGAAACTGAATATTGATAAGAATTATATCTACTAAGAACTTCCTTAGCTTGGACGTGTATAGCTTGGGAATTATAGCATATTCGGTCATCCTCGTGTACCCGCGTAGAAACTGAACAACTCGACTTAAAACGGGCATATCTCCTTCGTTACTTAACCGATTAAGGCTTATGACCACTTTTCGGAAAGCTTAGATCATGAACTTTATTATCCAATTGATTTCACTACGAAATATTGAATAACTCAGTCGATATTTAAGCTGGAAGTTGATGTGATGTAAACTGAAATCTCTTGCTAGCCTCGAACTTCCATAATTAGTATAGACCCATAGCTCCCATGCATCACTAAGATGATTGTGTGTGTTAGGATAGTCATATAAGTTCACCAAATGACATTTCTAAACACGCTTATTGCATTTTATTCACACATTCAATTCAAACTTGTGAAACGAACTGTGCATGCTTCTACTCTTCTTTTAAGCTTATTTTCAAATTCTAATGACACTAAGATGATTGTGTGTGTTAGTATAGTCATATAAGTAAACCAAATGACATTTCTAAACACGCTCATTGCATATTATTCACACATTCAATTCAACTTGTGAAACAAACGGTGCATGCTTCTACTCTTGTTTTAAGCTTATTTTCGAATTCTAAGCTTATTCTCGAATTCTAATGACACTAAGATGATTGTGTGTGTTAGTATAGTCAAATATGGAAATCAAATGACATTTCTAAACATGCTCATTGCATTTTATTCATACATTCAATACAAACTTGTGAAACAAACTATGCATGCTTCTATTCTTCTCTTAAGCTTATTTTCAAATTCTAATGACACTAAGATGATTGTGTATGTTAGTATGGTCATATAAGTAAACCAAATGACATTTCTAAACACGCTCATTGCATATTATTCACACATTCAATTCAACTTGTGAAACAAACGGTGAATGCTTCTACTCTTGTTTTAAGCTTATTTTCGAATTCTAAGCTTATTTTCGAATTCTAATTGACACTAAGATAATTTTGTGTGTTAGTATAGTCATATATGTAAATCAAATGACATTTCTAAACAAGCTCATTGCATTTTATTTATACATTCAATTCAAACTTGTGAAACAAACTATGCATGCTTCTATTCTTCTCTTAAGCTTATTTTCGAATTCTAAGGACACAATGATGATTGTGTGTGTTAGGATAGTCATATAAGTAAACCAAATGACATTTCTAAACAGGCTCATTGCATTTTATTCACACATTCAACTCAAACTTGTGAAAAGAACTGTGCATGCTTCTACTCTTCTTTTAAGCTTATTTTCAAATTCTAATGACACTAAGATGATTGTGTGTGTTAGTATAGTCATATAAGTAAACCAAATGACATTTCTAAACACGCTCATTGCATATTATTCACACATTCAATTCAACTTGTGAAACAAACGGTGCATGCTTCTACTCTTGTTTTAAGCTTATTTTCGAATTCTAAGCTTATTTTCGAATTCTAATTGACACTAAGATGATTTTGTGTGTTAGTATAGTCATATATGTAAATCAAATGACATTTCTAAACAAGCTCATTGCATTTTATTCATACATTCAATTCAAACTTGTGAAACAAACTATGCATGCTTCTATTCTTCTCTTAAGCTTATTTTCGAATTCTAATGACACTAAGATGATTGTGTGTGTTAGGATAGTCATATAAGTAAACCAAATGACATTTCTAAACACGCTTATTGCATTTTATTCACACATTCAATTCAAACTTGTGAAACGAACTGTGCATGCTTCTACTCTTCTTTTAAGCTTATTTTCAAATTCTAATGACACTCAGATGATTGTGTGTGTTAGTATAGTCATATAAGTAAACCAAATGACATTTCTAAACACGCTCATTGCATATTATTCACACATTCAATTCAACTTGTGAAACAAACGGTGCATGCTTCTATTTTCGAATTCTAAGCTTATTTTCGAATTCTAATTGACACTAAGATGATTTTGTGTGTTAGTATAGTCATATATGTAAATCAAATGACATGTTTAAACAAGCTCATTGCATTTTATTCATACATTCAATTCAAACTTGTGAAACAAACTATGCATGCTTCTATTCTTCTCTTAAGCTTATTTTCGAATTCTAATGACACTAAGATGATTGTGTGTGTTAGGATAGTCATATAAGTAAACTAAATGACATTTCTAAACACGCTTATTGCATTTTATTCACACATTCAATTCAAACTTGTGAAACGAACTGTGCATGCTTCTACTCTTCTTTTAAGCTTATTTTCAAATTCTAATGACACTAAGATGATTGTGTGTGTTAGTATAGTCATATAAGTAAACCAAATGACATTTCTAAACACGCTCATTGCATATTATTCACACATTCAATTCAACTTGTGAAACAAACGGTGCATGCTTCTATTTTCGAATTCAAAGCTTATTTTCAAATTTTAAGCTTATTTTTGAATTCTAATGACACTAAGATGATTGTGTGTGTTAGGATAGTCATATATGTAAATCAAATGACATTTATAAACAAGCTCATTGCATTTTATTCATACATTCAATTCAAACTTGTGATACAAACTATGGATACTTCTATTCTTCTCTTAAGCTTATTTTCGAATTCTAAGGACACTAAGATGATTGTGTGTTTTAGGATAGTCATATAAGTAAACCAAATGACATTTATAAACACGCTCATTGCAGTTTATTCACACATTCAAGTCAAACTTGTGAAAAGAACTGTGCATGCTTCTACTCTTGTTTTAAGCTTATTTTCAAATTCTTATGACACTAAGATGATTGTGTGTGTTAGTATAGTCATATAAGTAAACTAAATGACATTTCTATACACGCTCATTGCATATTATTCACACATTCAATTTAACTTGTGAAACAAACGGTGCATGCTTCTACTCTTTTTTTAAGCTTATTTTCGAATTCAGATGACACTACGATGATTGTGTGTGTTAGGATAGTCATAAGTAAACCAAATGAGATTTCTAAACACGCTCATTGTATTATATTCATACATTCAATTCAAACTTGTGAAACAAACTATGCGTGCTTCTATTCTTCTCTTAAGATTATTTTCGAATTCTAATGACACTAAGATGATTGTGTGTGTTAGGATAGTCATATAAGTAAACCAAATGACATTTCTAAACACGCTTATTGCATTTTATTCACACATTCAATTCAAACTTGTGAAACGAACTGTGCATGCTTCTACTCTTCTTTTAAGCTTATTTTCAAATTCTAATGACACTCAGATGATTGTGTGTGTTAGTATAGTCATATAAGTAAACCAAATGACATTTCTAAACACGCTCATTGCATATTATTCACACATTCAATTCAACTTGTGAAACAAACGGTGCATGCTTCTACTCTTGTTTTAAGCTTATTTTCGAATTCTAAGCTTATTTTTGAATTCTAATTGACACCTAGATGATTTTGTGTGTTAGTATAGTCATATATGTAAATCAAATGACTTTTCTAAACAAGCTCATTGCATTTTATTCATACATTCATTTCAAACTTGTGAAACAAACTATGGATGCTTCTATTCTTCTCTTAAGCTTATTTTCGAATTCTAATGACACTAAGATGATTGTGTGTGTTAGGATAGTCATATAAGTAAACCAAATGACATTTCTAAACACGCTTATTGCATTTTATTCACACATTCAATTCAAACTTGTGAAACGAACTTTGCATGCTTCTACTCTTCTTTTAAGCTTATTTTCAAATTCTAATGACACTAAGATGATTGTGTGTGTTAGGATAGTCATATAAGTAAACCAAATGACATTTCTAAACACGCTTATTGCATTTTATTCACACATTCAATTCAAACTTGTGAAACGAACTTTGCATGCTTCTACTCTTCTTTTAAGCTTATTTTCAAATTCTAATGACACTAAGATGATTGTGTGTGTTAGTATAGTCATATAAGTAAACCAAATGACATTTCTAAACACGCTCATTGCATATTATTCACACATTCAATTCAACTTGTGAAACAAACGGTGCATGCTTCTACTCTTGTTTTAAGCTTATTTTCGAATTCTAAGCTTATTCTCGAATTCTAATGACACTAAGATGATTGTGTGTGTTAGTATAGTCAAATATGGAAATCAAATGACATTTCTAAACATGCTCATTGCATTTTATTCATACATTCAATACAAACTTGTGAAACAAACTATGCATGCTTCTATTCTTCTCTTAAGCTTATTTTCAAATTCTAATGACACTAAGATGATTGTGTATGTTAGTATGGTCATATAAGTAAACCAAATGACATTTCTAAACACGCTCATTGCATATTATTCACACATTCAATTCAACTTGTGAAACAAACGGTGAATGCTTCTACTCTTGTTTTAAGCTTATTTTCGAATTCTAAGCTTATTTTCGAATTCTAATTGACACTAAGATAATTTTGTGTGTTAGTATAGTCATATATGTAAATCAAATGACATTTCTAAACAAGCTCATTGCATTTTATTTATACATTCAATTCAAACTTGTGAAACAAACTATGCATGCTTCTATTCTTCTCTTAAGCTTATTTTCGAATTCTAAGGACACAAAGATGATTGTGTGTGTTAGGATAGTCATATAAGTAAACCAAATGACATTTCTAAACAGGCTCATTGCATTTTATTCACACATTCAACTCAAACTTGTGAAAAGAACTGTGCATGCTTCTACTCTTCTTTTAAGCTTATTTTCAAATTCTAATGACACTAAGATGATTGTGTGTGTTAGTATAGTCATATAAGTAAACCAAATGACATTTCTAAACACGCTCATTGCATATTATTCACACATTCAATTCAACTTGTGAAACAAACGGTGCATGCTTCTACTCTTGTTTTAAGCTTATTTTCGAATTCTAAGCTTATTTTCGAATTCTAATTGACACTAAGATGATTTTGTGTGTTAGTATAGTCATATATGTAAATCAAATGACATTTCTAAACAAGCTCATTGCATTTTATTCATACATTCAATTCAAACTTGTGAAACAAACTATGCATGCTTCTATTCTTCTCTTAAGCTTATTTTCGAATTCTAATGACACTAAGATGATTGTGTGTGTTAGGATAGTCATATAAGTAAACCAAATGACATTTCTAAACACGCTTATTGCATTTTATTCACACATTCAATTCAAACTTGTGAAACGAACTGTGCATGCTTCTACTCTTCTTTTAAGCTTATTTTCAAATTCTAATGACACTAAGATGATTGTGTGTGTTAGTATAGTCATATAAGTAAACCAAATGACATTTCTAAACACGCTCATTGCATATTATTCACACATTCAATTCAACTTGTGAAACAAACGGTGCATGCTTCTATTTTCGAATTCTAAGCTTATTTTCGAATTCTAATTGACACTAAGATGATTTTGTGTGTTAGTATAGTCATATATGTAAATCAAATGACATGTTTAAACAAGCTCATTGCATTTTATTCATACATTCAATTCAAACTTGTGAAACAAACTATGCATGCTTCTATTCTTCTCTTAAGCTTATTTTCGAATTCTAATGACACTAAGATGATTGTGTGTGTTAGGATAGTCATATAAGTAAACTAAATGACATTTCTAAACACGCTTATTGCATTTTATTCACACATTCAATTCAAACTTGTGAAACGAACTGTGCATGCTTCTACTCTTCTTTTAAGCTTATTTTCAAATTCTAATGACACTAAGATGATTGTGTGTGTTAGTATAGTCATATAAGTAAACCAAATGACATTTCTAAACACGCTCATTGCATATTATTCACACATTCAATTCAACTTGTGAAACAAACGGTGCATGCTTCTATTTTCGAATTCAAAGCTTATTTTCAAATTTTAAGCTTATTTTTGAATTCTAATGACACTAAGATGATTGTGTGTGTTAGGATAGTCATATATGTAAATCAAATGACATTTATAAACAAGCTCATTGCATTTTATTCATACATTCAATTCAAACTTGTGATACAAACTATGGATACTTCTATTCTTCTCTTAAGCTTATTTTCGAATTCTAAGGACACTAAGATGATTGTGTGTTTTAGGATAGTCATATAAGTAAACCAAATGACATTTATAAACACGCTCATTGCAGTTTATTCACACATTCAAGTCAAACTTGTGAAAAGAACTGTGCATGCTTCTACTCTTGTTTTAAGCTTATTTTCAAATTCTTATGACACTAAGATGATTGTGTGTGTTAGTATAGTCATATAAGTAAACTAAATGACATTTCTATACACGCTCATTGCATATTATTCACACATTCAATTTAACTTGTGAAACAAACGGTGCATGCTTCTACTCTTTTTTTAAGCTTATTTTCGAATTCAGATGACACTACGATGATTGTGTGTGTTAGGATAGTCATAAGTAAACCAAATGAGATTTCTAAACACGCTCATTGTATTATATTCATACATTCAATTCAAACTTGTGAAACAAACTATGCGTGCTTCTATTCTTCTCTTAAGATTATTTTCGAATTCTAATGACACTAAGATGATTGTGTGTGTTAGGATAGTCATATAAGTAAACCAAATGACATTTCTAAACACGCTTATTGCATTTTATTCACACATTCAATTCAAACTTGTGAAACGAACTGTGCATGCTTCTACTCTTCTTTTAAGCTTATTTTCAAATTCTAATGACACTCAGATGATTGTGTGTGTTAGTATAGTCATATAAGTAAACCAAATGACATTTCTAAACACGCTCATTGCATATTATTCACACATTCAATTCAACTTGTGAAACAAACGGTGCATGCTTCTACTCTTGTTTTAAGCTTATTTTCGAATTCTAAGCTTATTTTTGAATTCTAATTGACACCTAGATGATTTTGTGTGTTAGTATAGTCATATATGTAAATCAAATGACTTTTCTAAACAAGCTCATTGCATTTTATTCATACATTCATTTCAAACTTGTGAAACAAACTATGGATGCTTCTATTCTTCTCTTAAGCTTATTTTCGAATTCTAATGACACTAAGATGATTGTGTGTGTTAGGATAGTCATATAAGTAAACCAAATGACATTTCTAAACACGCTTATTGCATTTTATTCACACATTCAATTCAAACTTGTGAAACGAACTTTGCATGCTTCTACTCTTCTTTTAAGCTTATTTTCAAATTCTAATGACACTAAGATGATTGTGTGTGTTAGGATAGTCATATAAGTAAACCAAATGACATTTCTAAACACGCTTATTGCATTTTATTCACACATTCAATTCAAACTTGTGAAACGAACTTTGCATGCTTCTACTCTTCTTTTAAGCTTATTTTCAAATTCTAATGACACTAAGATGATTGTGTGTGTTAGTATAGTCATATAAGTAAACCAAATGACATTTCTAAACACGCTCATTGCATATTATTCACACATTCAATTCAACTTGTGAAACAAACGGTGCATGCTTCTACTCTTGTTTTAAGCTTATTTTCGAATTCTAAGCTTATTCTCGAATTCTAATGACACTAAGATGATTGTGTGTGTTAGTATAGTCAAATATGGAAATCAAATGACATTTCTAAACATGCTCATTGCATTTTATTCATACATTCAATACAAACTTGTGAAACAAACTATGCATGCTTCTATTCTTCTCTTAAGCTTATTTTCAAATTCTAATGACACTAAGATGATTGTGTATGTTAGTATGGTCATATAAGTAAACCAAATGACATTTCTAAACACGCTCATTGCATATTATTCACACATTCAATTCAACTTGTGAAACAAACGGTGAATGCTTCTACTCTTGTTTTAAGCTTATTTTCGAATTCTAAGCTTATTTTCGAATTCTAATTGACACTAAGATAATTTTGTGTGTTAGTATAGTCATATATGTAAATCAAATGACATTTCTAAACAAGCTCATTGCATTTTATTTATACATTCAATTCAAACTTGTGAAACAAACTATGCATGCTTCTATTCTTCTCTTAAGCTTATTTTCGAATTCTAAGGACACAAAGATGATTGTGTGTGTTAGGATAGTCATATAAGTAAACCAAATGACATTTCTAAACAGGCTCATTGCATTTTATTCACACATTCAACTCAAACTTGTGAAAAGAACTGTGCATGCTTCTACTCTTCTTTTAAGCTTATTTTCAAATTCTAATGACACTAAGATGATTGTGTGTGTTAGTATAGTCATATAAGTAAACCAAATGACATTTCTAAACACGCTCATTGCATATTATTCACACATTCAATTCAACTTGTGAAACAAACGGTGCATGCTTCTACTCTTGTTTTAAGCTTATTTTCGAATTCTAAGCTTATTTTCGAATTCTAATTGACACTAAGATGATTTTGTGTGTTAGTATAGTCATATATGTAAATCAAATGACATTTCTAAACAAGCTCATTGCATTTTATTCATACATTCAATTCAAACTTGTGAAACAAACTATGCATGCTTCTATTCTTCTCTTAAGCTTATTTTCGAATTCTAATGACACTAAGATGATTGTGTGTGTTAGGATAGTCATATAAGTAAACCAAATGACATTTCTAAACACGCTTATTGCATTTTATTCACACATTCAATTCAAACTTGTGAAACGAACTGTGCATGCTTCTACTCTTCTTTTAAGCTTATTTTCAAATTCTAATGACACTAAGATGATTGTGTGTGTTAGTATAGTCATATAAGTAAACCAAATGACATTTCTAAACACGCTCATTGCATATTATTCACACATTCAATTCAACTTGTGAAACAAACGGTGCATGCTTCTATTTTCGAATTCTAAGCTTATTTTCGAATTCTAATTGACACTAAGATGATTTTGTGTGTTAGTATAGTCATATATGTAAATCAAATGACATGTTTAAACAAGCTCATTGCATTTTATTCATACATTCAATTCAAACTTGTGAAACAAACTATGCATGCTTCTATTCTTCTCTTAAGCTTATTTTCGAATTCTAATGACACTAAGATGATTGTGTGTGTTAGGATAGTCATATAAGTAAACTAAATGACATTTCTAAACACGCTTATTGCATTTTATTCACACATTCAATTCAAACTTGTGAAACGAACTGTGCATGCTTCTACTCTTCTTTTAAGCTTATTTTCAAATTCTAATGACACTAAGATGATTGTGTGTGTTAGTATAGTCATATAAGTAAACCAAATGACATTTCTAAACACGCTCATTGCATATTATTCACACATTCAATTCAACTTGTGAAACAAACGGTGCATGCTTCTATTTTCGAATTCAAAGCTTATTTTCAAATTTTAAGCTTATTTTTGAATTCTAATGACACTAAGATGATTGTGTGTGTTAGGATAGTCATATATGTAAATCAAATGACATTTATAAACAAGCTCATTGCATTTTATTCATACATTCAATTCAAACTTGTGATACAAACTATGGATACTTCTATTCTTCTCTTAAGCTTATTTTCGAATTCTAAGGACACTAAGATGATTGTGTGTTTTAGGATAGTCATATAAGTAAACCAAATGACATTTATAAACACGCTCATTGCAGTTTATTCACACATTCAAGTCAAACTTGTGAAAAGAACTGTGCATGCTTCTACTCTTGTTTTAAGCTTATTTTCAAATTCTTATGACACTAAGATGATTGTGTGTGTTAGTATAGTCATATAAGTAAACTAAATGACATTTCTATACACGCTCATTGCATATTATTCACACATTCAATTTAACTTGTGAAACAAACGGTGCATGCTTCTACTCTTTTTTTAAGCTTATTTTCGAATTCAGATGACACTACGATGATTGTGTGTGTTAGGATAGTCATAAGTAAACCAAATGAGATTTCTAAACACGCTCATTGTATTATATTCATACATTCAATTCAAACTTGTGAAACAAACTATGCGTGCTTCTATTCTTCTCTTAAGATTATTTTCGAATTCTAATGACACTAAGATGATTGTGTGTGTTAGGATAGTCATATAAGTAAACCAAATGACATTTCTAAACACGCTTATTGCATTTTATTCACACATTCAATTCAAACTTGTGAAACGAACTGTGCATGCTTCTACTCTTCTTTTAAGCTTATTTTCAAATTCTAATGACACTCAGATGATTGTGTGTGTTAGTATAGTCATATAAGTAAACCAAATGACATTTCTAAACACGCTCATTGCATATTATTCACACATTCAATTCAACTTGTGAAACAAACGGTGCATGCTTCTACTCTTGTTTTAAGCTTATTTTCGAATTCTAAGCTTATTTTTGAATTCTAATTGACACCTAGATGATTTTGTGTGTTAGTATAGTCATATATGTAAATCAAATGACTTTTCTAAACAAGCTCATTGCATTTTATTCATACATTCATTTCAAACTTGTGAAACAAACTATGGATGCTTCTATTCTTCTCTTAAGCTTATTTTCGAATTCTAATGACACTAAGATGATTGTGTGTGTTAGGATAGTCATATAAGTAAACCAAATGACATTTCTAAACACGCTTATTGCATTTTATTCACACATTCAATTCAAACTTGTGAAACGAACTTTGCATGCTTCTACTCTTCTTTTAAGCTTATTTTCAAATTCTAATGACACTAAGATGATTGTGTGTGTTAGGATAGTCATATAAGTAAACCAAATGACATTTCTAAACACGCTTATTGCATTTTATTCACACATTCAATTCAAACTTGTGAAACGAACTTTGCATGCTTCTACTCTTCTTTTAAGCTTATTTTCAAATTCTAATGACACTAAGATGATTGTGTGTGTTAGTATAGTCATATAAGTAAACCAAATGACATTTCTAAACACGCTCATTGCATATTATTCACACATTCAATTCAACTTGTGAAACAAACGGTGCATGCTTCTACTCTTGTTTTAAGCTTATTTTCGAATTCTAAGCTTATTTTTGAATTCTAATTGACACCTAGATGATTTTGTGTGTTAGTATAGTCATATATGTAAATCAAATGACTTTTCTAAACAAGCTCATTGCATTTCATTCATACATTCATTTCAAACTTGTGAAACAAACTATGGATGCTTCTATTCTTCTCTTAAGCTTATTTTCGAATTCTAATGACATTAAGATGGTTGTGTGTGTTAGTATAGTCATATAAGTAAACCAAATGACATTTCTAAACACGCTCATTGCATATTATTCAAACATTCAATTCAACTTGTGAAACAAACGGTGCATGCTTCCACTCTTGTTTTAAGCTTATTTTCGAATTCTAAGCTTATTTTCGAATTCTAATGACACTAAGATGATTGTGTGTGTTAGGATAGTCATATAAGTAAACCAAATGACATTTCTAAACACGCTCATTGCATTTTATTCACACATTCAATTCAAACTTGTGAAAAGAACTATGCATGCTTCTACTCTTCTTTTAAGCTTATTTTCAAATTCTAATGACATTAAGATGGTTGTGTGTGTTAGTATAGTCATATAAGTAAACCATATGACATTTCTAAACACGCTCATTGCATATTATTCAAACTTTCAATTCAAACTTGTGAAAAGAACTGTGCATACTTCTACTCTTCTTTTAAGCGTATTTTCAAATTCTAATGACACTAAGATGATTGTGTGTGTTAGGATAGTCATATAATTAAACCAAATGACATTTCTAAACACGCCCATTGTATTATATTCATACATTCAATTCAAACTTGTGAAACAAACTATGCATGCTTCTATTCTTCTCTTAAGCTTATTTTCGAATTCTAATGACACTAAGATGATTGTGTGTGTTAGGATAGTCATATAAGTAAACTAAATGACATTTCTAAACACGCTTATTGCATTTTATTCACACATTCAATTCAAACTTGTGAAACAAACTATGCATGCTTCTACTCTTCTTTTAAGCTTATTTTCGAATTTAAAGGTTATTTTCGATTTCTAATGACACTAAGATGATTGTGTGTATTAGTATAGTCATATAAGTAAATCAAATGACATTTCTAAACACGCTCATTGCATATTATTCACACATTCAAATCAACTTGTGAAACAAACGGTGCATGCTTCTATTTTCGAATTCTAAGCTTATTTTCAAATTCTAAGCTTATTTTTGAATTCTAATGACAGTAAGATGATTGAGTGTGTTAGGATAGTCATATATGTAAATCAAATGACATTTCTAAACAAGCTCATTGCATTTTATTCATACATTCAATTCAAACTTGTGAAACAAACTATGGATGCTTCTATTCTTCTCTTAAGCTTATTTTCGAATTATAAGGACACTAAGATGATTGTGTGTTTTAGGATAGTCATATAAGTAAACCAAATGACATTTCTAAACACGCTCATTGCATTTTATTCACACATTCAAGTCAAACTTGTGAAAAGAACTGTACATGCTTCTACTCTTCTTTTAAGCTTATTTTCAAATTCTAATGACACTAAGATAATTGTGTGTGTTAGTATAGTCATATAAATAAACCAAATGACATTTCTAAACACGCTCATTGCATATTATTCACAAATTCAATTCAACTTGTGAAACAAACGGTGCATGCTTCGATTTTCGAATTCTAAGCTTATTTTCAAATTTTAAGCTTATTTTTGAATTCTAATGACACTAAGATGATTGTGTGTGTTAGGATAGTCATATATGTAAATCAAATGACATTTCTAAACAAGCTCATTGCATTTTATTCATATATTCAATTCAAACTTGTGAAACAAACTATGGATGCTTCTATTCTTCTCTTAAGCTTATTTTCGAATTATAAGGACACTAAGATGATTGTGTGTTTTAGGATAGTCATATAAGTAAACCAAATGACATTTCTAAACAAGCTCATTGCATTTTATTCACACATTCAAGTCAAACTTGTGAAAAGAACTGTGCATGCTTCTACTCTTGTTTTAAGCTTATTTTCACTAATGACACTAAGATGATTGTGTGTGTTAGTATAGTCATATAAGTAAACCAAATGACATTTCTACACACACTCATTGCATATTATTCACACATTCAATTTAACTTGTGAAACAAACGGTGCATGCTTCTACTCTTCTTTTAAGCTTATTTTCGAATTATAATGACACTACGATGAATGTGTGTGTTAGGATAGTCATAAGTAAACCAAATGAGATTTCTAAACACGCTCATTGTATTATATTCGTACATTCAATTCAAACTTGTGAAACAAACTATGCGTGCTTCTATTCTTCTCTTAAGATTATTTTCGAATTCTAATGACACTAAGATGATTGTGTGTGTTAGGATAGTCATATAAGTAAACCAAATGACATTTCTAAACACGCTTATTGCATTTTATTCACACATTCAATTCAAACTTGTGAAACGAACTGTGCATGCTTCTACTCTTCTTTTAAGCTTATTTTGAAATTCTAATGACACTAAGATGATTGCGTGTGTTAGTATAGTCATATAAGTAAACCAAATGACATTTCTAAACACGCTCATTGCATATTATTCACACATTCAATTCAACTTGTGAAACAAACGGTGCATGCTTCTACTCTTGTTTTAAGCTTATTTTCGAATTCTAAGCTTATTCTCGAATTCTAATGACACTAAGATGATTGTGTGTGTTAGTATAGTCAAATATGGAAATCAAATGACATTTCTAAACATGCTCATTGCATTTTATTCATACATTCAATACAAACTTGTGAAACAAACTATGCATGCTTCTATTCTTCTCTTAAGCTTATTTTCAAATTCTAATGACACTAAGATGATTGTGTGTGTTAGTATGGTCATATAAGTAAACCAAATGACATTTCTAAACACGCTCATGGCATATTATTCACACATTCAATTCAACTTGTGAAACAAACGGTGAATGCTTCTACTCTTGTTTTAAGCTTATTTTCGAATTCTAAGCTTATTTTCGAATTCTAATTGACACTAAGATGATTTTGTGTGTTAGTATAGTCATATATGTAAATCAAATGACATTTCTAAACAAGCTCATTGCATTTTATTCATACATTCAATTCAAACTTGTGAAACAAACTATGCATGCTTCTATTCTTCTCTTAAGCTTATTTTCGAATTCTAAGGACACTAAGATGATTGTGTATGTTAGGATAGTCATATAAGTAAACCAAATGACATTTCTAAACACGCTCATTGCATTTTATTCACACATTCAACTCAAACTTGTGAAAAGAACTGTACATGCTTCTACTCTTCTTTTAAGCTTATTTTCAAATTCTAATGACACTAAGATAATTGTGTGTGTTACTATAGTCATATAAGTAAACCAAATGACATTTCTAAACACGCTCATTGCATATTATTCACACATTCAATTCAACTTGTGAAACAAACGGTGCATGCTTCTACTCTTGTTTTAAGCTTATTTTCGAATTCTAAGCTTATTTTCGAATTCTAATTGACACTAAGATGATTTTGTGTGTTAGTATAGTCATATATGTAAATCAAATGACATTTCTAAACAAGCTCATTGCATTTTATTCACACATTCAATTCAAACTTGTGAAAAGAACTATGCATGCTTCTACTCTTCTTTTAAGCTTATTTTCAAATTCTAATGACATTAAGATGATTGTGTGTGTTAGGATAGTCATATAAGTAAACCATATGACATTTCTAAACACGCTCATTGCATTTTATTTACACTTTCAATTCAAACTTGTGAAAAGAACTGTACATGCTTCTACTCTTCTTTTAAGCTTATTTTCAAATTCTAATGACACTAAGATGATTGTGTGTGTTAGTATAGTCATATAAGTAAACCAAATGACATTTCTAAACACGCTCATTGCATATTATTCACACATTCAATTCAACTTGTGAAACAAACGGTGCATGCTTCTACTCTTGTTTTAAGCTTATTTTCGAATTCTAAGCTTATTTTCGAATTCTAATTGACACTAAGATGATTTTGTGTGTTAGTATAGTCATATATGTAAATCAAATGACATTTCTAAACAAGCACATTGCATTTTATTCACACATTCAATTCAAACTTGTGAAAAGAACTATGCATGCTTCTACTCTTCTTTTAAGCTAATTTTCAAATTCTAATGACATTAAGATGATTGTGTGTGTTAGTATAGTCATATAAGTAAACGAAATGACATTTCTAAACACGCTCATTGCATATTATTCACACATTCAATTCAACATGTGAAACAAACGGTGCATGCTTCTACTCTTGTTTTAAGCTTATTTTCGAATTCTAAGCTTATTTTTGAATTCTAATTGACACTAAGATGATTTTGTGTGTTAGTATAGTCATATATGTAAATCAAATGACATGTTTAAACAAGCTCATTGCATTTTATTCATACATTCAATTCAAACTTGTGAAACAAACTATGCATGCTTCTATTCTTCTATTAAGCTTATTTTCGAATTCTAATGACACTAAGATGATTGTGTGTGTTAGGATAGTCATATAAGTAAACTAAATGACATTTCTAAACACGCTTATTGCATTTTATTCACACATTCAATTCAAACTTGTGAAACGAACTGTGCATGCTTCTACTCTTCTTTTAAGCTTATTTTCAAATTCTAATGACACTAAGATGATTGTGTGTGTTAGTATAGTCATATAAGTAAACCAAATGACATTTCTAAACACGCTTATTGCATATTATTCACACATTCAATTCAACTTGTGAAACAAACGGTGCATGCTTCTATTTTCGAATTCTAAGCTTATTTTCAAATTTTAAGCTTTATTTTTGAATTCTAATGACACTAAGATGATTGTGTGTGTTAGGATAGTCATATATGTAAATCAAATGACATTTATAAACAAGCTCATTGCATTTTATTCATACATTCAATTCAAACTTGTGAAACAAACTATGGATGGTTCTATTCTTCTTTTAAGCTTATTTTCGAATTCTAAGGACACTAAGATGATTGTGTGTTTTAGGATAGTCATATAAGTAAACCAAATGACATTTATAAACACGCTCATTGCATTTTATTCACACATTCAAGTCAAACTTGTGAAAAGAACTGTGCATGCTTCTACTCTTGTTTTAAGCTTATTTTCAAATTCTAATGACACTAAGATGATTGTGTGTGTTAGTATAGTCATATAAGTAAACCCAATGACATTTCTATACACGCTCATTGCATATTATTCACACATTCAATTTAACTTGTGAAACAAACGGTGAATGCTTCTACTCTTCTTTTAAGCTTATTTTCGAATTCTGATGACACTACGATGATTGTGTGTGTTAGGATAGTCATAAGTAAACCAAATGAGATTTCTAAACACGCTCATTGTATTATATTCGTACATTCAATTCAAACTTGTGAAACAAACTATGCATGCTTCTATTCTTCTCTTAAGACTATTTTCGAATTCTAATGACACTAAGATGATTGTGTGTGTTAGGATAGTCATATAAGTAAACCAAATGACATTTCTAAACACGCTTATTGCATTTTATTCACACATTCAATTCAAACTTGTGAAACGAACTGTGCATGCTTCTATTCTTGTTTTAAGCTTATTTTCGAATTCTATTGACACTAAGATGATTGTGTGTGTTAGGATAGTCATATATGTAAATCAAATTACATTTCTAAACAAGCTCATTGCATTTTATTCATACATTCAATTCAAACTTGTGAAACAAACTATGGATGCTTCTATTCTTCTCTTCAGCTTATTTTCGAATTCTAAGGACACTAAGATGATTGTGTGTTTTAGGATAGTCATATAAGTAAACCAAATGACATTTCTAAACACGCTCATTGCATTTTATTCACACATTCAAGTCAAACTTGTGAAAAGAACTGTGCATGCTTCTACTCTTGTTTTAAGCTTATTTTCAAATTCTAATGACACTAAGATGATTGTGTGTGTTAGTATAGTCATATAAGTAAACCAAATGACATTTCAATTCACGCTCATTGCATATTATTCACACATTCAATTTAACATGTGAAACAAACGGTGCATGCTTCTACTCTTCTTTTAAGCTTATTTTCGAATTCTAAGCTTATTTTCGAATTTTAATGACAATACGATGATTGTGAGTGTTAGGATAGTCATAAGTAAACCAAATGAGATTTCTAAACATGCTCATTGTATTATATTCGTACATTCAATTCAAACTTGTGAAACAAACTATGCGTGCTTCTATTCTTCTCTTAAGATTATTTTCGAATTCTAATGACACTAAGAGGATTGTGTGTGTTAGGATAGTCATATAAGTAAACCAAATGACATTTCTAAACACGCTTATTGCATTTTATTCACACATTCAATACAAACTTGTGAAACGAATTGTGCATGCTTCTACTCTTCTTTTAAGCTTATTTTCAAATTCTAATGACACTAAGATGATTGTGTGTGTTAGTATAGTCATATAAGTAAACCAAATGACATTTCTAAACACGCTCATTGCATATTATTCACACATTCAATTCAACTTGTGAAACAAACGGTGCATGCTTCTACTCTTGTTTTAAGCTTATTTTCGAATTCTAAGCTTATTCTCGAATTCTAATGACACTAAGATGATTGTGTGTGTTAGTATAGTCAAATATGGAAATCAAATGACATTTCTAAACATGCTCATTGCATTTTATTCATACATTCAATACAAACTTGTGAAACAAACTATGCATGCTTCTATTCTTCTCTTAAGCTTATTTTCAAATTCTAATGACACTAAGATGATTGTGTGTGTTAGTATGGTCATATAAGTAAACCAAATGACATTTCTAAACACGCTCATGGCATATTATTCACACATTCAATTCAACTTGTGAAACAAACGGTGAATGCTTCTACTCTTGTTTTAAGCTTATTTTCGAATTCTAAGCTTATTTTCGAATTCTAATTGACACTAAGATGATTTTGTGTGTTAGTATAGTCATATATGTAAATCAAATGACATTTCTAAACAAGCTCATTGCATTTTATTCATACATTCAATTCAAACTTGTGAAACAAACTATGCATGCTTCTATTCTTCTCTTAAGCTTATTTTCGAATTCTAAGGACACTAAGATGATTGTGTGTGTTAGGATAGTCATATAAGTAAACCAAATGACATTTCTAAACACGCTCATTGCATTTTATTCACACATTCAACTCAAACTTGTGAAAAGAACTGTACATGCTTCTACTCTTCTTTTAAGCTTATTTTCAAATTCTAATGACACTAAGATAATTGTGTGTGTTAGTATAGTCATATAAGTAAACCAAATGACATTTCTAAACACGCTCATTGCATATTATTCACACATTCAATTCAACTTGTGAAACAAACGGTGCATGCTTCTATTTTCGAATTCTAAGCTTATTTTCAAATTTTAAGCTTATTTTTGAATTCTAATGACACTAAGATGATTGTGTGTGTTAGGATAGTCATATATGTAAATCAAATGACATTTCTAAACAAGCTCATTGCATTTTATTCATATATTCAATTCAAACTTGTGAAACAAACTATGGATGCTTCTATTCTTCTCTTAAGCTTATTTTCGAATTATAAGGACACTAAGATGATTGTGTGTTTTAGGATAGTCATATAAGTAAACCAAATGACATTTCTAAACACGCTCATTGCATTTTATTCACACATTCAAGTCAAACTTGTGAAAAGAACTGTGCATGCTTCTACTCTTCTTTTAAGCTTATTTTCAAATTCTACTGACACTAAGATGATTGTGTGTGTTAGTATAGTCATATAAGTAAACCAAATGACATTTCTAAACACGCTCATTGCATATTATTCACACATTCAATTCAACTTGTGAAACAAACGGTGCATGCTTCTACTCTTGTTTTAAGCTTATTTTCGAATTCTAAGCTTATTCTCGAATTCTAATGATACTAAGATGATTGTGTGTGTTAGTATAGTCAAATATGGAAATCAAATGACATTTCTAAACATGCTCATTGCATTTTATTCATACATTCAATACAAACTTGTGAAACAAACTATGCATGCTTCTATTCTTCTCTTAAGCTTATTTTCAAATTCTAATGACACTAAGATGATTGTGTGTGTTAGTATGGTCATATAAGTAAACCAAATGACATTTCTAAACACGCTCATGGCATATTATTCACACATTCAATTCAACTTGTGAAACAAACGGTGAATGCTTCTACTCTTGTTTTAAGCTTATTTTCGAATTCTAAGCTTATTTTCGAATTCTAATTGACACTAAGATGATTTTGTGTGTTAGTATAGTCATATATGTAAATCAAATGACATTTCTAAACAAGCTCATTGCATTTTATTCATACATTCAATTCAAACTTGTGAAACAAACTATGCATGCTTCTATTCTTCTCTTAAGCTTATTTTCGAATTCTAAGGACACTAAGATGATTGTGTGTGTTAGGATAGTCATATAAGTAAACCAAATGACATTTCTAAACACCCTCATTGCATTTTATTCACACATTCAACTCAAACTTGTGAAAAGAATTGTACATGCTTCTACTCTTCTTTTAAGCTTATTTTCAAATTCTAATGACACTAAGATAATTGTGTGTGTTAGTATAGTCATATAAGTAAACCAAATGACATTTCTAAACACGCTCATTGCATATTATTCACACATTCAATTCAACTTGTGAAACAAACGGTGCATGCTTCTACTCTTGTTTTAAGCTTATTTTCGAATTCTAAGCTTATTTTCGAATTCTAATTGACATTAAGATGATTTTGTGTGTTAGTATAGTCATATATGTAAATCAAATGACATTTCTAAACAAGCTCATTGCATTTTATTCACACATTCAATTCAAACTTGTGAAAAGAACTATGCATGCTTCTACTCTTCTTTTAAGCTTATTTTCAAATTCTAATGACATTAAGATGATTGTGTGTGTTAGTATAGTCATATAAGTAAACCATATGACATTTCTAAACACGCTCATTGCATATTATTCACACTTTCAATTCAAACTTGTGAAAAGAACTGTGCATACTTCTACTCTTCTTTTAAGCGTAATTTCAAATTCTAATGACACTAAGATGATTGTGTGTGTTAGTATAGTCATATAAGTAAACGAAATGACATTTCTAAACACGCTCATTGCATATTATTCACACATTCAATTCAACATGTGAAACAAACGGTGCATGCTTCTACTCTTGTTTTAAGCTTATTTTCGAATTCTAATTGACACTAAGATGATTTTGTGTGTTAGTATAGTCATATATGTAAATCAAATGACATGTTTAAACAAGCTCATTGCATTTTATTCATACATTCAATTCAAACTTGTGAAACAAACTATGCATGCTTCTATTCTTCTCTTAAGCTTATTTTCGAATTCTAATGACACTAAGATAATTGTGTGTGTTAGGATAGTCATATAAGTAAACTAAATGACATTTCTAAACACGCTTATTGCATTTTATTCACACATTCAATTCAAACTTGTGAAACGAACTGTGCATGCTTCTACTCTTCTTTTAAGCTTATTTTCAAATTCTAATGACACTAAGATGATTGTGTGTGTTAGTATAGTCATATAAGTAAACCAAATGACATTTCTAAACACGCTCATTGCATATTATTCACACATTCAATTCAACTTGTGAAACAAACGGTGCATGCTTCTATTTTCGAATTCTAAGCTTATTTTCAAATTTTAAGCTTATTTTTGAATTCTAATGACACTAAGATGATTGTGTGTGTTAGGATAGTCATATATGTAAATCAAATGACATTTATAAACAAGCTCATTGCATTTTATTCATACATTCAATTCAAACTTATGAAACAAACTATGGATGGTTCTATTCTTCTCTTCAGCTTATTTTCGAATTCTAAGGACACTAAGATGATTGTGTGTTTTAGGATAGTCATATAAGTAAACCAAATGACATTTCTAAACACGCTCATTGCATTTTATTCACACATTCAAGTCAAACTTGTGAAAAGAACTGTGCATGCTTCTACTCTTGTTTTAAGCTTATTTTCAAATTCTAATGACACTAAGATGATTGTGTGTGTTAGTATAGTCATATAAGTAAACCAAATGACATTTCTATACACGCTCATTGCATATTATTCACACATTCAATTTAACTTGTGAAACAAACGGTGCATGCTTCTACTCTTCTTTTAAGCTTATTTTCGAATTCTGATGACACTACGATGATTGTGTGTGTTAGGATAGTCATAAGTAAACCAAATGAGATTTCTAAACACGCTCATTGTATTACATTCGTACATTCAATTCAAACTTGTGAAACAAACTATGCATGCTTCTATTCTTCTCTTAAGACTATTTTCGAATTCTAATGACACTAAGATGATTGTGTGTGTTAGGATAGTTATATAAGTAAACCAAATGACATTTCTAAACACGCTTATTGCATTTTATTCACACATTCAATTCAAACTTGTGAAACGAACTGTGCATGCTTCTATTCTTGTTTTAAGCTTATTATCGAATTCTAATGACACTAAGATGATTGTGTGTGTTAGGATAGTCATATATGTAAATCAAATGACATTTCTAAACAAGCTCATTGCATTTTATTCATACATTCAATTCAAACTTGTGAAACAAACTATGGATGCTTCTATTCTTCTCTTCAGCTTATTTTCGAATTCTAAGGACACTAAGATGATTGTGTGTTTTAGGATAGTCATATAAGTAAACCAAATGACATTTCTAAACACGCTCATTGCATTTTATTCACACATTCAAGTCAAACTTGTGAAAAGAACTGTGCATGCTTCTACTCTTGTTTTAAGCTTATATTCAAATTCTAATGACACTAAGATGATTGTGTGTGTTAGTATAGTCATATAAGTAAACCAAATGACATTTCTATACACGCTCATTGCATATTATTCACACATTCAATTTAACTTGTGAAACAAACGGTGCATGCTTCTACTCTTCTTTTAAGCTTATTTTCGAATTCTAAGCTTATTTTCGAATTTTAATGACAATACGATGATTGTGAGTGTTAGGATAGTCATAAGTAAACCAAATGAGATTTCTAAACATGCTCATTGTATTATATTCGTACATTCAATTCAAACTTGTGAAACAAACTATGCGTGCTTCTATTCTTCTCTTAAGATTATTTTCGAATTCTAATGACACTAAGATGATTGTGTGTGTTAGGATAGTCATATAAGTAAACCAAATGACATTTCTAAACACGCTTATTGCATTTTATTCACACATTCAATTCAAACTTGTGAAACGAACTGTGCATGCTTCTACTCTTCTTTTAAGCTTATTTTCAAATTCTAATGACACTAAGATGATTGTGTGTGTTAGTATAGTCATATAAGTAAACCAAATGACATTTCTAAACACGCTCATTGCATATTATTCACACATTCAATTCAACTTGTGAAACAAACGGTGCATGCTTCTACTCTTGTTTTAAGCTTATTTTCGAATTCTAAGCTTATTCTCGAATTCTAATGACACTAAGATGATTGTGTGTGTTAGTATAGTCAAATATGGAAATCAAATGACATTTCTAAACATGCTCATTGCATTTTATTCATACATTCAATAAAAACTTGTGAAACAAACTATGCATGCTTCTATTCTTCTCTTAAGCTTATTTTCAAATTCTAATGACACTAGGATGATTGTGTGTGTTAGTATGGTCATATAAGTAAACCAAATGACATTTCTAAACACGCTCATGGCATATTATTCACACATTCAATTCAACTTGTGAAACAAACGGTGAATGCTTCTACTCTTGTTTTAAGCTTATTTTCGAATTCTAAGCTTATTTTCGAATTCTAATTGACACTAAGATGATTTTGTGTGTTAGTATAGTCATATATGTAAATCAAATGACATTTCTAAACAAGCTCATTGCATTTTATTCATACATTCAATTCAAACTTGTGAAACAAACTATGCATGCTTCTATTCTTCTCTTAAGCTTATTTTCGAATTCTAAGGACACTAAGATGATTGTGTGTGTTAGGATAGTCATATAAGTAAACCAAATGACATTTCTAAACACGCTCATTGCATTTTATTCACACATTCAACTCAAACTTGTGAAAAGAACTGTACATACTTCTACTCTTCTTTTAAGCTTATTTTCAAATTCTAATGCCACTAAGATAATTGTGTGTGTTAGTATAGTCATATAAGTAAACCAAATGACATTTCTAAACACGCTCATTGCATATTATTCACACATTCAATTCAACTTGTGAAACAAACGGTGCATGCTTCGATTTTCGAATTCTAAGCTTATTTTCAAATTTTAAGCTTATTTTTGAATTCTAATGACACTAAGATGATTGTGTGTGTTAGGATAGTCATATATGTAAATCAAATGACATTTATAAACAAGCTCATTGCATTTTATTCATACATTCAATTCAAACTTGTGAAACAAACTATGGATGCTTCTATTCTTCTGATACGAGTAGCGCGGAAGCTTGAGTTATCGAGAGAATATGATTTAACCAACTCGTATCGGTGCAGCGGAAAATGTAACTCTTTTTGTGTTTTTGTGTTTAAGTGTTTATAAAATGAAACAAAACAAGATATGGATGAACAAGTTAGCCACTAACTTGCTCAAACTCGACCAATCCCTAGACTACCTCGCCTAGTTTTGATCTTTGATTTCCAATCCACGATCGGCAAACCAACGATAGCTAAACTACCTTTATAGCCCTTAACCAAGTTCGTTCCGCTAGAACTCCCAAAGTTTAACAAGTTTGTTTATGATAAAACAAGACTCAATATTCAGATTTAATTCGATTGATTGATGATGATTCTGAAAATACAACCCCCTTTATATAGGAGTGATTCTAGACTTAAGACTCCTAGGAGTTGGAAAGCCAACTAATGCTTTCAACTCTTGAAAATGAAAACTTGACTAAAAACAACTTGGAAATTCAACATAATGAATCTCATTATTCCCTATGCTTGACTAGAACAGAAAAACAAAGAAGAATGAAACTAGTTCCGAGGTGAAGACTCATGTTAAATGAATCTCGCGGAATACAATGTTTCTGGACAGTCTTGAGAGTTTTTATCACAACTTCTTGGAAATACGTCGTCTTGGAACCCATCAGTAGTCATTGGAAAGCTTAGAAAGAATTCTATCACCTCAATGTTGAATGACTATCAACGGATAAGTACCGAAGAAGTTATGACGCAAACAATCCGACTCAGTGCAGCTCCATCGCGGGAAGAATTGTTCTATCGCGGCAAACTTGAAAACTTGCGATAGACCCAACCTTAACTCGTCTCTTTAAGCCAATTGATCTCCAAATGATGTAACCACAAGAGTAGTCACATACCTTGGACTTAGAGTGTTTCCCCACAAGTGAATGTCATGACTCGTACCCAATAGGACTTCCTTATCGATAAGTGTGGGTTTAGCGATATCATCAGTGTCTCCCGTATCATCCCCTCCTTCTTCAAAAGGAATTGTCCTCAATTCTGCTAGACCATCATCATCAATGTAAGGAGATAAATCACCAACATTGAAAGTAGCATGAACACCATAGTCTCCGGGTAACTCAATCTTGTAGGCGTTATCATTCACTCTTTTTGCAACCTTATAAGGACCTTCAGCTCTAGGCATCAATTTGTTCTTCCTCTTGCTTGGAAACCTCTCTTTGCGAAGATGTAACCAAACCAAATCACCATCATTGAACACTCTAGGCTTGCGATGCTTGTTAAACTTACGTTTGTAAGTCTCATTGACATTCTCGATCCTCTTGCGAACCTCCTCATGTAACTTCATCATTGATTTCAGCTTGGCATCGGCATCCTTATGCAACAACTCATCTTTTGGCAATGGAATCAGATCAAGTGGCAAATAAGGATTAATGCCATAGACAACTTCGAACGGAGAGTGTTTTGTAGCATAGGCAGGCGATCTATTGTAAGCAAACTCGGCATGAGCTAGCTTTAAATCCCAATCTTTCTGCGTCTTACTCACCAATCCACGAAGCAAAGTACCCAAAATACGATTAGTAACTTCCGTTTGCCCATCGGTTTGAGGGTGATGAGAAGTACTAAAGAGCAATTTGGTACCCAATTTCCTCCAAAGAGTATTCCAAAAGTAACTCAAAAATTTTGAGTCTCGATCCGAAACAATAGTCTTTGGTACTCCATGTAAACGAACGATCTCTCGAAAGTATAAATTAGCAACATTAGAAGCATCATCCGTCTTGTGGCAAGCAATGAAATGAGCCATTTTCGAGAACCTATCGACCACCACCATAACTGCATCTTTACCTCGTTGTGTCCTCGGAAGAGCAACAATAAAATCCATCGAAACATCTTCCCAAGGGCGTTGTGGTATCGGTAGAGACAAGTATTCTCCATTGTTGAACTTACTCTTCGACATTTGACAAGTAACACACTTGGCAACCAGATTCTGCACATCTCCTAACATCTTTGGCCAATAGAAATATTCATGTAAGATCTCTAGTGTTTTAGCAACACCAAAATGACCAGCGATACCTCCTCCATGAGCTTCTCTAATCAACAATTCACGAGTTGGACATTTAGGAACACACAAGCGATTCCCCTTGAATAAGAAACCATCTTGTATCATAAACTCCTTGAATGGACCAGTTTTGCACTCATCGATCACATCTTTGAAGTCAAGATCAGATTTATAGTAACCTTTGAGCATTTCAAACCCCAACAATCGTACTTCAAGTGTAGATAACAAAGTGTATCTCCTCGACAATGCATCAGCCACCACATTGCTTTTGCCATCCTTGTACTTTGATGAAAAGTGAAAGGATTGCAAGAACTCCACCCATTTGGCATGTCTAGGATTGAGCTTTTGTTGTCCATTGATGTACTTTAGTGACTCATGATCTGAATGCAAGATGAAATGACTCGGCCTCAAGTAATGACTCCAATGATCAAGAGCCCTCACAATAGCATAGAATTCCTTGTCATAGGTCGAATAATTGCATCTAGCTCCACTCAATTTCTCCGAAAAGAACGCGATAGGGCGCTTTCCTTGAATAAGGACAGCTCCTATACCAACTCCGCTAGCATCACACTCCACTTCAAATGGTTGAGAGAAATCTGGTAATGCAAGGACTGGGGCGTTGCATAATTTCTCCTTGATCATTTCAAAAGCACCTTGAGCATGATCACTCCAAACAAATGCTCCCTTCTTCATACATTCAGTAATCGGACTTACAATAGTGCTGAAATTACGAATAAATCGCCGATAGAATGAAGCTAACCCATGAAAAGATCTGACCTCCGTCACATTAGTCGGTGTAGGCCACGAACGAATAGCCTCAATCTTCGAATTATCCACAGCAATTCCATCTTTAGAAACAACATAGCCAAGAAATACAACACTAGGAACCAAGAAACTACACTTCTCTAGCTTCCCATAGAGTTTTTGAGCCCTCAACACCTCAAACAATTGTCGTAGATGATCCAAGTGGTCATCCATACTCTTGCTATACACCAATATATCATCGAGGTAAACAACAATGAATTTACCAAGAAAGGGCCTCAATACCTCGTTCATCAGTCGCATGAAAGTGCTTGGTGCATTAGTAAGACCAAAAGGCATCACTAACCACTCATATAAGCCATGTTTTGTTTTGAAGGCGGTCTTCCACTCATCCCCTTCACGCATTCTGATTTGATGATACCCACTCCGCAAATCAATCTTCGAAAAGATAATAGAACCATGGAGCTCATCCAACATATCATCAAGTCGAGGAATAGGAAAGCGATATTTGATAGTGATATTGTTTACCGCTCTACTATCGATGCACATGCGCCATGAACCATCTTTCTTAGGGACAAGAAGAGCCGGTACTGCACATGGACTCATGCTTTCTCGAACATAACCACGATCAATCAACTCCTCAATTTGTCGCTGCAATTCCTTAGTTTCCTCTGGATTGCTACGATAGGCTGCCTTGTTGGGTAAAGGTGCACCAGGTACAAGATCGATTTGGTGCTCTATGCCTCGACTTGGAGGTAATCCATGAGGTAAATCATCCGGAAACACATCGGCAAATTCACCCATCAATGGCTTCAGTCGATCATCAATTTGGAACTTATCTTCATCGCGGGGCTGATTTGTAGCAACAAGTGCATAAATTTGCCCTCCCTCTTCAAGAACTTGCTCCACTTCTTTCTCATTTGCAAACATGGTCAAGCTGGGCTTCTTTTCTCGACTCATATGCATAGCACGAACAGCTTTTGGTGACATAGGCTTCAACACAATTGCCTTCCCATCAAATGTAAGTAGATGCTCATTTGAGCGTCCCTTGTGAGTAACATCTCGATCAAACTGCCAAGGACGTCCCAAAAGAATATGACACGCATCCATAGGTACTACATCGCATAATACCTCATCCTTGTATGGTCCCATCACAAAGTTAACTCTAGCTTGCTTTGACACTTTCACCTTGCTCCCATCATCAAGCCAATGCAAAGTATATGGTTTAGGATGTGGAATAGTCGTCAAAGACAGCTTGCTCACCAAATCAGTAGAGGCGACATTGGTGCAACTCCCACCATCGATAATCACATTACACCATCGATCCTTTACTTGACATTTGGTGTGAAATATTTGATCCCTTTGCTCAGTCACAACAGGTTCAGTTTTCGCATGAAGTGTGCGACGCAAAACCAAACTAGTATCATAATTCGGGGCCTCATATATCTCAGCATACTCCTCTTCTTCCACCTCTCGGTTTGTGATGAACAAACCCTCTTCCTCAATGGCCTCATCATACAGATCATCGCGTATGTTAATTGCTTCCCTCAAAGTGACAATGCGTTTGTTTGGACAATCTTTTTGGAAGTGTCCAAAGCCTTGACATTTGAAACAACGTACTTTTCCCAATTCTTTCTCCTTGCTACTGGCCTCGGGTTTTGTGCCACTGCCTCCGGCTTTGAATTGAGTTGGAAACTTGTTTGAGTTCATAGAACTCGAAGCCACATTCGCCTTAGAACCACCAGCTTTGTTCCCCTCCGTTTGGTTCCATGTTAGAGCCTTTGGTGTGTAACTAGTGCTAGAACGACTTGTCTTCAATTGACTCTCCACTTTCAAGCACAAGTTGCATAGCATATCAAATGAAACATAGGGCTGCAAATCAACAACATTGGCAATGTTTCGATTCAACCCTCGACAGAATCTAGCCATCTTTTGCTCCTCAAGTTCATCCATCTCACTCATAAGAGTAAGCTTCTCAAATTCAGCAATATATGTAGCAATATTAGAACTCCCTTGCGACAGTTCAGCCACCTTTCGATACAAATCTTGCTTATGACTTTTCGGCACATATCTCTTACGAAGTTTCCTCTTAAGATCCTCCCATGAAGTGACCTTTCCCTTGCCCTCCCTTGCTCGTTGAGCCTTCATGTTCTCATACCATAGAGAAGCATTTTTAACAAGCTTTAGGGCTGCATACTTACAACACTTGTCATCCGGCACATCTTTGAAATCAAACATGCGTTCAATTTTTCTTTCCCACTCCAAGTAATCTTCGGGATCAGTTCCACCATCGAACTCGGGTAACTCCGTGACTTTGAAATCATCATTTGATCTCTGAAAATCAAGGTTACGTCGTGCTCCCATGTGTGGTCTTTCGTTGGGCAAAGAATCAAGTGCTGCCCTCAATTGATGAAGGAAATCATTGAAGTTTTCGTCCCCCATAATCGTTTGAAGGGAATCAAGAGCCGAAGCTCTGATACCACTTATGATACGAGTAGCGCGGAAGCTTGAGTTATCGAGAGAATATGATTTAACCAACTCGTATCGGTGCAGCGGAAAATGTAACTCTTTTTGTGTTTTTGTGTTTAAGTGTTTATAAAATGAAACAAAACAAGATATGGATGAACAAGTTAGCCACTAACTTGCTCAAACTCGACCAATCCCTAGACTACCTCGCCTAGTTTTGATCTTTGATTTCCAATCCACGATCGGCAAACCAACGATAGCTAAACTACCTTTATAGCCCTTAACCAAGTTCGTTCCGCTAGAACTCCCAAAGTTTAACAAGTTTGTTTATGATAAAACAAGACTCAATATTCAGATTTAATTCGATTGATTGATGATGATTCTGAAAATACAACCCCCTTTATATAGGAGTGATTCTAGACTTAAGACTCCTAGGAGTTGGAAAGCCAACTAATGCTTTCAACTCTTGAAAATGAAAACTTGACTAAAAACAACTTGGAAATTCAACATAATGAATCTCATTATTCCCTATGCTTGACTAGAACAGAAAAACAAAGAAGAATGAAACTAGTTCCGAGGTGAAGACTCATGTTAAATAAATCTCGCGGAATACAATGTTTCTGGACAGTCTTGAGAGTTTTTATCACAACTTCTTGGAAATACGTCGTCTTGGAACCCATCAGTAGTCATTGGAAAGCTTAGAAAGAATTCTATCACCTCAATGTTGAATGACTATCAACGGATAAGTACCGAAGAAGTTATGACGCAAACAATCCGACTCAGTGCAGCTCCATCGCGGGAAGAATTGTTCTATCGCGGCAAACTTGAAAACTTGCGATAGACCCAACCTTAACTCGTCTCTTTAAGCCAATTGATCTCCAAATGATGTAACCACAAGAGTAGTCACATACCTTGGACTTAGAGTGTTTCCCCACAAGTGAATGTCATGACTCGTACCCAATAGGACTTCCTTATCGATAAGTGTGGGTTTAGCGATATCATCAGTGTCTCCCGTATCATCTTCTCTTAAGCTTATTTTCGAATTCTAAGGACACTAAGATTATTGTGTGTTTTAGGATAGTCATATAAGTAAACCAAATGACATTTATAAACACGCTCATTGCATTTTATTCACACATTCAAGTCAAACTTGTGAAAAGAACTGTGCATGCTTCTACTCTTGTTTTAAGCTTATTTTCAAATTCTAATGACACTAAGATGATTGTGTGTGTTAGTATAGTCATATAAGTAAACCAAATGACATTTCTATACACGCTCATTGCATATTATTCACACATTCAATTTAACTTGTGAAACAAACGGTGCATGCTTCTACTCTTCTTTTAAGCTTATTTTCGAATTCTGATGACACTACGATGATTGTGTGTGTTAGGATAGTCATAAGTAAACCAAATGAGATTTCTAAACACGCTCATTGTATTACATTCGTACATTCAATTCAAACTTGTGAAACAAACTATGCATGCTTCTATTCTTCTCTTAAGACTATTTTCGAATTCTAATGACACTAAGATGATTGTGTGTGTTAGGATAGTCATATAAGTAAACCAAATGACATTTCTAAACACGCTTATTGCATTTTATTCACACATTCAATTCAAACTTGTGAAACGAACTGTGCATGCTTCTATTCTTGTTTTAAGCTTATTTTCGAATTCTAATGACACTAAGATGATTGTGTGTGTTAGGATAGTCATATATGTAAATCAAATGACATTTCTAAACAAGCTCATTGCATTTTATTCATACATTCAATTCAAACTTGTGAAACAAACTATGGATGCTTCTATTCTTCTCTTCAGCTTATTTTCGAATTCTAAGGACACTAAGATGATTGTATGTTTTAGGATAGTCATATAAGTAAACCAAATGACATTTCTAAACACGCTCATTGCATTTTATTCACACATTCAAGTCAAACTTGTGAAAAGAACTGTGCATGCTTCTACTCTTGTTTTAAGCTTATTTTCAAATTCTAATGACACTAAGATGATTGTGTGTGTTAGTATAGTCATATAAGTAAACCAAATGACATTTCTATACACGCTCATTGCATATTATTCACACATTCAATTTAACTTGTGAAACAAACGGTGCATGCTTCTACTCTTCTTTTAAGCTTATTTTCGAATTCTGATGACACTACGATGATTGTGTGTGTTAGGATAGTCATAAGTAAACCAAATGAGATTTCTAAACACGCTCATTGTATTACATTCGTACATTCAATTCAAACTTGTGAAACAAACTATGCATGCTTCTATTCTTCTCTTAAGACTATTTTCGAATTCTAATGACACTAAGATGATTGTGTGTGTTAGGATAGTCATATAAGTAAACCAAATGACATTTCTAAACACGCTTATTGCATTTTATTCACACATTCAATTCAAACTTGTGAAACGAACTGTGCATGCTTCTATTCTTGTTTTAAGCTTATTATCGAATTCTAATGACACTAAGATGATTGTGTGTGTTAGGATAGTCATATATGTAAATCAAATGACATTTCTAAACAAGCTCATTGCATTTTATTCATACATTCAATTCAAACTTGTGAAACAAACTATGGATGCTTCTATTCTTCTCTTCAGCTTATTTTCGAATTCTAAGGACACTAAGATGATTGTGTGTTTTAGGATAGTCATATAAGTAAACCAAATGACATTTCTAAACACGCTCATTGCATTTTATTCACACATTCAAGTCAAACTTGTGAAAAGAACTGTGCATGCTTCTACTCTTGTTTTAAGCTTATTTTCAAATTCTAATGACACTAAGATGATTGTGTGTGTTAGTATAGTCATATAAGTAAACCAAATGACATTTCTATACACGCTCATTGCATATTATTCACACATTCAATTTAACTTGTGAAACAAACGGTGCATGCTTCTACTCTTCTTTTAAGCTTATTTTCGAATTCTGATGACACTACGATGATTGTGTGTGTTAGGATAGTCATAAGTAAACCAAATGAGATTTCTAAACACGCTCATTGTATTACATTCGTACATTCAATTCAAACTTGTGAAACAAACTATGCATGCTTCTATTCTTCTCTTAAGACTATTTTCGAATTCTAATGACACTAAGATGATTGTGTGTGTTAGGATAGTCATATAAGTAAACCAAATGACATTTCTAAACACGCTTATTGCATTTTATTCACACATTCAATTCAAACTTGTGAAACGAACTGTGCATGCTTCTATTCTTGTTTTAAGCTTATTATCGAATTCTAATGACACTAAGATGATTGTGTGTGTTAGGATAGTCATATATGTAAATCAAATGACATTTCTAAACAATCTCATTGCATTTTATTCATACATTCAATTCAAACTTGTGAAACAAACTATGGATGCTTCTATTCTTCTCTTCAGCTTATTTTCGAATTCTAAGGACACTAAGATGATTGTGTGTTTTAGGATAGTCATATAAGTAAACCAAATGACATTTCTAAACACGCTCATTGCATTTTATTCACACATTCAAGTCAAACTTGTGAAAAGAACTGTGCATGCTTCTACTCTTGTTTTAAGCTTATATTCAAATTCTAATGACACTAAGATGATTGTGTGTGTTAGTATAGTCATATAAGTAAACCAAATGACATTTCTATACACGCTCATTGCATATTATTCACACATTCAATTTAACTTGTGAAACAAACGGTGCATGCTTCTACTCTTCTTTTAAGCTTATTTTCGAATTCTAAGCTTAATTTCGAATTTTAATGACAATACGATGATTGTGAGTGTTAGGATAGTCATAAGTAAACCAAATGAGATTTCTAAACATGCTCATTGTATTATATTCGTACATTCAATTCAAACTTGTGAAACAAACTATGCGTGCTTCTATTCTTCTCTTAAGATTATTTTCGAATTCTAATGACACTAAGATGATTGTGTGTGTTAGGATAGTCATATAAGTAAACCAAATGACATTTCTAAACACGCTTATTGCATTTTATTCACACATTCAATTCAAACTTGTGAAACGAACTGTGCATGCTTCTACTCTTCTTTTAAGCTTATTTTCAAATTCTAATGACACTAAGATGATTGTGTGTGTTAGTATAGTCATATAAGTAAACCAAATGACATTTCTAAACACGCTCATTGCATATTATTCACACATTCAATTCAACTTGTGAAACAAACGGTGCATGCTTCTACTCTTGTTTTAAGCTTATTTTCGAATTCTAAGCTTATTCTCGAATTCTAATGACACTAAGATGATTGTGTGTGTTAGTATAGTCAAATATGGAAATCAAATGACATTTCTAAACATGCTCATTGCATTTTATTCATACATTCAATACAAACTTGTGAAACAAACTATGCATGCTTCTATTCTTCTCTTAAGCTTATTTTCAAATTCTAATGACACTAGGATGATTGTGTGTGTTAGTATGGTCATATAAGTAAACCAAATGACATTTCTAAACACGCTCATGGCATATTATTCACACATTCAATTCAACTTGTGAAACAAACGGTGAATGCTTCTACTCTTGTTTTAAGCTTATTTTCGAATTCTAAGCTTATTTTCGAATTCTAATTGACACTAAGATGATTTTGTGTGTTAGTATAGTCATATATATAAATCAAATGACATTTCTAAACAAGCTCATTGCATTTTATTCATACATTCAATTCAAACTTGTGAAACAAACTATGCATGCTTCTATTCTTCTCTTAAGCTTATTTTCGAATTCTAAGGACACTAAGATGATTGTGTGTGTTAGGATAGTCATATAAGTAAACCAAATGACATTTCTAAACACGCTCATTGCATTTTATTCACACATTCAACTCAAACTTGTGAAAAGAACTGTACATACTTCTACTCTTCTTTTAAGCTTATTTTCAAATTCTAATGCCACTAAGATAATTGTGTGTGTTAGTATAGTCATATAAGTAAACCAAATGACATTTCTAAACACGCTCATTGCATATTATTCACACATTCAATTCAACTTGTGAAACAAACGGTGCATGCTTCGATTTTCGAATTCTAAGCTTATTTTCAAATTTAAGCTTATTTTTGAATTCTAATGACACTAAGATGATTGTGTGTGTTAGGATAGTCATATATGTAAATCAAATGACATTTATAAACAAGCTCATTGCATTTTATTCATACATTCAATTCAAACTTGTGAAACAAACTATGGATGCTTCTATTCTTCTCTTAAGCTTATTTTCGAATTCTAAGGACACTAAGATTATTGTGTGTTTTAGGATAGTCATATAAGTAAACCAAATGACATTTATAAACACGCTCATTGCATTTTATTCACACATTCAAGTCAAACTTGTGAAAAGAACTGTGCATGCTTCTACTCTTGTTTTAAGCTTATTTTCAAATTCTAATGACACTAAGATGATTGTGTGTGTTAGTATAGTCATATAAGTAAACCAAATGACATTTCTATACACGCTCATTGCATATTATTCACACATTCAATTTAACTTGTGAAACAAACGGTGCATGCTTCTACTCTTCTTTTAAGCTTATTTTCGAATTCTGATGACACTACGATGATTGTGTGTGTTAGGATAGTCATAAGTAAACCAAATGAGATTTCTAAACACGCTCATTGTATTATATTCGTACATTCAATTCAAACTTGTGAAACAAACTATGCGTGCTTCTATTCTTCTCTTAAGATTATTTTCGAATTCTAATGACACTAAGATGATTTTGTGTGTTAGGATAGTCATATAAGTAAACCAAATGACATTTCTAAACACGCTTATTGCATTTTATTCGCACATTCAATTCAAACTTGTGAAACGAACTGTGCATGCTTCTATTCTTGTTTTAAACTTATTTTCGAATTCTAATGACACTAAGATGATTGTGTGTGTTAGGATAGTCATATATGTAAATCAAATGACATTTCTAAACAAGCTCATTGCATTTTATTCATACATTCAATTTAAACTTGTGAAACAAACTATGGATGCTTCTATTCTTCTCTTCAGCTTATTTTCGAATTCTAAGGACACTAAGATGATTGTGTGTTTTAGGATAGTCATATAAGTAAACCAAATGACATTTCTAAACACGCTCATTGCATTTTATTCACACATTCAAGTCAAACTTGTGAAAAGAACTGTGCATGCTTCTACTCTTGTTTTAAGCTTATATTCAAATTCTAATGACACTAAGATGATTGTGTGTGTTAGTATAGTCATATAAGTAAACCAAATGACATTTCTATACACGCTCATTGCATATTATTCACACATTCAATTTAACTTGTGAAACAAACGGTGCATGCTTCTACTCTTCTTTTAAGCTTATTTTCGAATTCTAAGCTTATTTTCGAATTTTAATGACAATACGATGATTGTGAGTGTTAGGATAGTCATAAGTAAACCAAATGAGATTTCTAAACATGCTCATTGTATTATATTCGTACATTCAATTCAAACTTGTGAAACAAACTATGCGTGCTTCTATTCTTCTCTTAAGATTATTTTCGAATTCTAATGACACTAAGATGATTGTGTGTGTTAGGATAGTCATATAAGTAAACCAAATGACATTTCTAAACACGCTTATTGCATTTTATTCACACATTCAATTCAAACTTGTGAAACGAACTGTGCATGCTTCTACTCTTCTTTTAGGCTTATTTTCAAATTCTAATGACACTAAGATGATTGTGTGTGTTAGTATAGTCATATAAGTAAACCAAATGACATTTCTAAACACGCTCATTGCATATTATTCACACATTCAATTCAACTTGTGAAACAAACGGTGCATGCTTCTACTCTTGTTTTAAGCTGATTTTCGAATTCTAAGCTTATTCTCGAATTCTAATGACACTAAGATGATTGTGTGTGTTAGTATAGTCAAATATGGAAATCAAATGACATTTCTAAACATGCTCATTGCATTTTATTCATACATTCAATACAAACTTGTGAAACAAACTATGCATGCTTCTATTCTTCTCTTAAGCTTATTTTCGAATTCTAAGGACACTAAGATGATTGTGTGTGTTAGGATAGTCATATAAGTAAACCAAATGACATTTCTAAACACGCTCATTGCATTTTATTCACACATTCAACTCAAACTTGTGAAAAGAACTGTACATACTTCTACTCTTCTTTTAAGCTTATTTTCAAATTCTAATGCCACTAAGATAATTGTGTGTGTTAGTATAGTCATATAAGTAAACCAAATGACATTTCTAAACACGCTCATTGCATATTATTCACACATTCAATTCAACTTGTGAAACAAACGGTGCATGCTTCTATTTTCGAATTCTAAGCTTATTTTCAAATTTTAAGCTTATTTTTGAATTCTAATGACACTAAGATGATTGTGTGTGTTAGGATAGTCATATATGTAAATCAAATGACATTTATAAACAAGCTCATTGCATTTTATTCATACATTCAATTCAAACTTGTGAAACAAACTATGGATGCTTCTATTCTTCTCTTAAGCTTATTTTCGAATTCTAAGGACACTAAGATTATTGTGTGTTTTAGGATAGTCATATAAGTAAACCAAATGACATTTATAAACACGCTCATTGCATTTTATTCACACATTCAAGTCAAACTTGTGAAAAGAACTGTGCATGCTTCTACTCTTGTTTTAAGCTTATTTTCAAATTCTAATGACACTAAGATGATTGTGTGTGTTAGTATAGTCATATAAGTAAACCAAATGACATTTCTATACACGCTCATTGCATATTATTCACACATTCAATTTAACTTGTGAAACAAACGGTGCATGCTTCTACTCTTCTTTTAAGCTTATTTTCGAATTCTGATGACACTACGATGATTGTGTGTGTTAGGATAGTCATAAGTAAACCAAATGAGATTTCTAAACACGCTCATTGTATTATATTCGTACATTCAATTCAAACTTGTGAAACAAACTATGCGTGCTTCTATTCTTCTCTTAAGATTATTTTCGAATTCTAATGACACTAAGATGATTTTGTGTGTTAGGATAGTCATATAAGTAAACCAAATGACATTTCTAAACACGCTTATTGCATTTTATTCGCACATTCAATTCAAACTTGTGAAACGAACTGTGCATGCTTCTATTCTTGTTTTAAACTTATTTTCGAATTCTAATGACACTAAGATGATTGTGTGTGTTAGGATAGTCATATATGTAAATCAAATGACATTTCTAAACAAGCTCATTGCATTTTATTCATACATTCAATTCAAACTTGTGAAACAAACTATAGATGCTTCTATTCTTCTCTTCAGCTTATTTTCGAATTCTAAGGACACTAAGATGATTGTGTGTTTTAGGATAGTCATATAAGTAAACCAAATGACATTTCTAAACACGCTCATTGCATTTTATTCACACATTCAAGTCAAACTTGTGAAAAGAACTGTGCATGCTTCTACTCTTGTTTTAAGCTTAGTTTCAAATTCTAATGACACTAAGATGATTGTGTGTGTTAGTATAGTCATATAAGTAAACCAAATGACATTTCTATACACGCTCATTGCATATTATTCACACATTCAATTTAACTTGTGAAACAAACGGTGCATGCTTCTACTCTTCTTTTAAGCTTATTTTCGAATTCTAAGCTTATTTTCGAATTTTAATGACACTACGATGATTGTGAGTGTTAGCATAGTCATAAGTAAACCAAATGAGATTTCTAAACATGCTCATTGTATTATATTCGTACATTCAATTCAAACTTGTGAAACAAACTATGCGTGCTTCTATTCTTCTCTTAAGATTATTTTCGAATTCTAATGACACTAAGATGATTGTGTGTGTTAGGATAGTCATATAAGTAAACCAAATGACATTTCTAAACACGCTTATTGCATTTTATTCACACATTCAATTCAAACTTGTGAAACGAACTGTGCATGCTTCTACTCTTCTTTTAAGCTTATTTTCAAATTCTAATGACACTGAGATGATTGTGTGTGTTAGTATAGTCATATAAGTAAACCAAATGACATTTCTAAACACGCTCATTGCATATTATTCACACATTCAATTCAACTTGTGAAACAAACGGTGCATGCTTCTACTCTTGTTTTAAGCTTATTTTCGAATTCTAAGCTTATTTTTGAATTCTAATTGACACCTAGATGATTTTGTGTGTTAGTATAGTCATATATGTAAATCAAATGACATTTCTAAACAAGCTCATTGCATTTTATTCATACATTCATTTCAAACTTGTGAAACAAACTATGCATACTTCTATTCTTCTCTTAAGCTTATTTTCGAATTCTAAGGACACTAAGATGATTGTGTGTGTTAGGATAGTCATATAAGTAAACCAAATGACATTTCTAATCACGCTCATTGCATTTTTATTCACACATTCAACTCAAACTTGTGAAAAGAACTGTGCATGCTTCTACTCTTCTTTTAAGCTTATTTTCAAATTCTAATGACACTAAGATGATTGTGTGTGTTAGTATAGTCATATAAGTAAACCAAATGACATTTCTAAACACGCTCATTGCATATTATTCACACATTCAATTCAACTTGTGAAACAAACGGTGCATGCTTCCACTCTTGTTTTAAGCTTATTTTCGAATTCTAAGCTTATTTTCGAATTCTAATGACACTAAGATGATTGTGTGTGTTAGGATAGTCATATAAGTAAACCAAATGACATTTCTAAACACGCGCATTGCATTTTATTCACACATTCAATTCAAACTTGTGAAAAGAACTATGCATGCTTCTACTCTTCTTTTAAGCTTATTTTCAAATTCTAATGACATTAAGATGATTGTGTGTGTTAGTATAGTCATATAAGTAAACCATATGACATTTCTAAACACGCTCATTGCATATTATTCACACTTTCAATTCAAACTTGTGAAAAGAACTGTGCATACTTCTACTCTTCTTTTAAGCGTATTTTCAAATTCTAATGACAGTAAGATGATTGTGTGTGTTAGTATAGTCAAATAAGTAAACGAAATGACATTTCTAAACACGCTCATTGCATATTATTCACACATTCAATTCAACATGTGAAACAAATGGTGCATGCTTCTACTCTTGTTTTAAGCTTATTTTCGAATTCTAATGACACTAAGATGATTGTGTGTGTTAGGATAGTCATATATGTAAATCAAATGACATTTCTAAACAAGCTCATTGCATTTTATTCATACATTCAATTCAAACTTGTGAAACAAACTATGGATGCTTCTATTCTTCTCTTCAGCTTATTTTCGAATTCTAAGGACACTAAGATGATTGTGTGTTTTAGGATAGTCATATAAGTAAACCAAATGACATTTCTAAACACGCTCATTGCATTTTTATTCACACATTCAATTCAAACTTGTGAAAAGAACTGTGCATGCTTCTACTCTTCTTTTAAGCTTATTTTCAAATTCTAATGACACTAAGATGATTGTGTGTGTTAGTATAGTCATATAAGTAAACCAAATGACATTTCTAAACACGCTCATTGCATATTATTCACACATTCAATTCAACTTGTGAAACAAACGGTGCATGCTTCCACTCTTGTTTTAAGCTTATTTTCGAATTCTAAGCTTATTTTCGAATTCTAATGACACTAAGATGATTGTGTGTGTTAGGATAGTCATAAGTAAACCAAATGAGATTTCTAAACATGCTCATTGTATTATATTCGTACATTCAATTCAAACTTGTGAAACAAACTATGCGTGCTTCTATTCTTCTCTTAAGATTATTTTCGAATTCTAATGACACTAAGATGATTCTGTTTGATAGTATAGTCATATAAGTAAACCATATGACATTTCTAAACAAGCTCATTGCATTTTATTCATACATTCAATTCAAACTTGTGAAACAAACTATGGATGCTTCTATTCTTCTCTTCAGCTTATTTTCGAATTCTAAGGACACTAAGATGATTGTGTGTTTTAGGATAGTCATATAAGTAAACCAAATGACATTTCTAAACACGCTCATTGCATTTTATTCACAAATTCAAGTCAAACTTGTGAAAAGAACTGTGCATGCTTCTACTCATGTTTTAAGCTTATTTTCAAATTCTAATGACACTAAGATGATTGTGTGTGTTAGTATAGTCATATAAGTAAACCAAATGACATTTCTATACACGCTCATTGCATATTATTCACACATTCAATTCAACTTGTGAAACAAACGGTGCATGCTTCTACTCTTGTTTTAAGCTTATTTTCGAATTCTAAGCTTATTTTTGAATTCTAATTTACACCTAGATGATTTTGTGTGTTAGTATAGTCATATATGTAAATCAAATGACATTTCTAAACAAGCTCATTGCATATTATTCACACTTTCAATTCAAACTTGTGAAAAGAACTGTGCATACTTCTACTATTCTTTTAAGCGTATTTTCAAATTCTAATGACACTAAGATGATTGTGTGTGTTACTATAGTCATATAAGTAAACGAAATGACATTTCTAAACACGCTCATTGCATATTATTCACACATTCAATTCAACATGTGAAACAAACGGTGCATGCTTCTACTCTTGTTTTAAGCTTATTTTCGAATTCTAATGACACTAAGATGATTGTGTGTGTTAGGATAGTCATATATGTAAATCAAATGACATTTCTAAACAAGCTCATTGCATTTTATTCATACATTCAATTCAAACTTGTGAAACAAACTATGGATGCTTCTATTCTTCTCTTCAGCTTATTTTCGAATTCTAAGGACACTACGATTATTGTGTGTTTTAGGATAGTCATATAAGTAAACCAAATGACATTTCTAAAGACGCTCATTGCATTTTATTCACACATTCAAGTCAAACTTGTGAAAAGAACTGTGCATGCTTCTACTCTTCTTTTAAGCTTATTTTCAAATTCTAATGACACTAAGATGATTGTGTGTGTTAGTATAGTCATATAAGTAAACCAAATGACATTTCTATACACGCTCATTGCATATTATTCACACATTCAATTTAACTTATGAAACAAACGGTGCATGCTTCTACTCTTCTTTTAAGCTTATTTTCGAATTCTAAGCTTATTTTCGAATTTTAATGACACTACGATGATTGTGAGTGTTAGGATAGTCATAAGTAAACCAAATGAGATTTCTAAACATGCTCATTGTATTATATTCGTACATTCAATTCAAACTTGTGAAACAAACTATACCTGCTTCTATTCTTCTCTTAAGATTATTTTCGAATTCTAATGACACTAAGATGATTGTGTGTGTTAGGATAGTCATATAAGTAAACCAAATGACATTTCTAAACACGCTTATTGCATTTTATTCACACATTCAATTCAAACTTGTGAAACGAACTGTGCATGCTTCTACTCTTCTTTTAAGCTTATTTTCAAATTCTAATGACACTAAGATGATTGTGTGTGTTAGTATAGTCATATAAGTAAACCAAATGACATTTCTAAACACGCTCATTGCATATTATTCACACATTCAATTCAACTTGTGAAACAAACGGTGCATGCTTCTACTCTTGTTTTAAGCTTATTCTCGAATTCTAATGACACTAAGATGATTGTGTGTGTTAGTATAGTCAAATATGGAAATCAAATGACATTTCTAAACATGCTCATTGCATTTTATTCATACATTCAATACAAACTTGTGAAACAAACTATGCATGCTTCTATTCTTCTCTTAAGCTTATTTTCAAATTCTAATGACACTAAGATGATTGTGTGTGTTAGTATGGTCATATAAGTAAACCAAATGACATTTCTAAACACGCTCATGGCATATTATTCACACATTCAATTCAACTTGTGAAACAAACGGTGAATGCTTCTACTCTTGTTTTAAGCTTATTTTCGAATTCTGATGACACTACGATGATTGTGTGTGTTAGGATAGTCATAAGTAAACCAAATGAGATTTCTAAACACGCTCATTGTATTACATTCGTACATTCAATTCAAACTTGTGAAACAAACTATGCATGCTTCTATTCTTCTCTTAAGACTATTTTCGAATTCTAATGACACTAAGATGATTGTGTGTGTTAGGATAGTCATATAAGTAAACCAAATGACATTTCTAAACACGCTTATTGCATTTTATTCACACATTCAATTCAAACTTGTGAAACGAACTGTGCATGCTTCTATTCTTGTTTTAAGCTTATTATCGAATTCTAATGACACTAAGATGATTGTGTGTGTTAGGATAGTCATATATGTAAATCAAATGACATTTCTAAACAAGCTCATTGCATTTTATTCATACATTCAATTCAAACTTGTGAAACAAACTATGGATGCTTCTATTCTTCTCTTCAGCTTATTTTCGAATTCGAAGGACACTAAGATGATTGTGTGTTTTAGGATAGTCATATAAGTAAACCAAATGACATTTCTAAACACGCTCATTGCATTTTATTCACACATTCAAGTCAAACTTGTGAAAAGAACTGTGCATGCTTCTACTCTTGTTTTAAGCTTATTTTCAAATTCTAATGACACTAAGATGATTGTGTGTGTTAGTATAGTCATATAAGTAAACCAAATGACATTTCTATACACGCTCATTGCATATTATTCACACATTCAATTTAACTTGTGAAACAAACGGTGCATGCTTCTACTCTTCTTTTAAGCTTATTTTCGAATTCTAAGCTTATTTTCGAATTTTAATGACAATACGATGATTGTGAGTGTTAGGATAGTCATAAGTAAACCAAATGAGATTTCTAAACATGCTCATTGTATTATATTCGTACATTCAATTCAAACTTGTGAAACAAACTATGCGTGCTTCTATTCTTCTCTTAAGATTATTTTCGAATTCTAATGACACTAAGATGATTGTGTGTATTAGGATAGTCATATAAGTAAACCAAATGACATTTCTAAACACGCTTATTGCATATTATTCACACATTCAATTCAACTTGTGAAACAAACGGTGCATGCTTCTACTCTTGTTTTAAGCTTATTTTCGAATTCTAAGCTTATTCTCGAATTCTAATGACACTAAGATGATTGTGTGTGTTAGTATAGTCAAATATGGAAATCAAATGACATTTCTAAACATGCTCATTGCATTTTATTCATACATTCAATACAAACTTGTGAAACAAACTATGCATGCTTCTATTCTTCTCTTAAGCTTATTTTCAAATTCTAATGACACTAAGATGATTGTGTGTGTTAGTATGGTCATATAAGTAAACCAAATGACATTTCTAAACACGCTCATGGCATATTATTCACACATTCAATTCAACTTGTGAAACAAACGGTGAATGCTTCTACTCTTGTTTTAAGCTTATTTTCGAATTCTAAGGACACTAAGATGATTGTGTGTGTTAGGATAGTCATATAAGTAAACCAAATGACATTTCTAATCACGCTCATTGCATTTTTATTCACACATTCAACTCAAACTTGTGAAAAGAACTGTGCATGCTTCTACTCTTCTTTTAAGCTTATTTTCAAATTCTAATGACACTAAGATGATTGTGTGTGTTAGTATAGTCATATAAGTAAACCAAATGACATTTCTAAACACGCTCATTGCATATTATTCACACATTCAATTCAACTTGTGAAACAAACGGTGCATGCTTCCACTCTTGTTTTAAGCTTATTTTCGAATTCTAAGCTTATTTTCGAATTCTAATGACACTAAGATGATTGTGTGTGTTAGGATAGTCATATAAGTAAACCAAATGACATTTCTAAACACGCGCATTGCATTTTATTCACACATTCAATTCAAACTTGTGAAAAGAACTATGCATGCTTCTACTCTTCTTTTAAGCTTATTTTCAAATTCTAATGACATTAAGATGATTGTGTGTGTTAGTATAGTCATATAAGTAAACCATATGACATTTCTAAACACGCTCATTGCATATTATTCACACTTTCAATTCAAACTTGTGAAAAGAACTGTGCATACTTCTACTCTTCTTTTAAGCGTATTTTCAAATTCTAATGACAGTAAGATGATTGTGTGTGTTAGTATAGTCAAATAAGTAAACGAAATGACATTTCTAAACACGCTCATTGCATATTATTCACACATTCAATTCAACATGTGAAACAAATGGTGCATGCTTCTACTCTTGTTTTAAGCTTATTTTCGAATTCTAATGACACTAAGATGATTGTGTGTGTTAGGATAGTCATATATGTAAATCAAATGACATTTCTAAACAAGCTCATTGCATTTTATTCATACATTCAATTCAAACTTGTGAAACAAACTATGGATGCTTCTATTCTTCTCTTCAGCTTATTTTCGAATTCTAAGGACACTAAGATGATTGTGTGTTTTAGGATAGTCATATAAGTAAACCAAATGACATTTCTAAACACGCTCATTGCATTTTATTCACAAATTCAAGTCAAACTTGTGAAAAGAACTGTGCATGCTTCTACTCATGTTTTAAGCTTATTTTCAAATTCTAATGACACTAAGATGATTGTGTGTGTTAGTATAGTCATATAAGTAAACCAAATGACATTTCTATACACGCTCATTGCATATTATTCACACATTCAATTCAACTTGTGAAACAAACGGTGCATGCTTCTACTCTTGTTTTAAGCTTATTTTCGAATTCTAAGCTTATTTTTGAATTCTAATTTACACCTAGATGATTTTGTGTGTTAGTATAGTCATATATGTAAATCAAATGACATTTCTAAACAAGCTCATTGCATATTATTCACACTTTCAATTCAAACTTGTGAAAAGAACTGTGCATACTTCTACTATTCTTTTAAGCGTATTTTCAAATTCTAATGACACTAAGATGATTGTGTGTGTTACTATAGTCATATAAGTAAACGAAATGACATTTCTAAACACGCTCATTGCATATTATTCACACATTCAATTCAACATGTGAAACAAACGGTGCATGCTTCTACTCTTGTTTTAAGCTTATTTTCGAATTCTAATGACACTAAGATGATTGTGTGTGTTAGGATAGTCATATATGTAAATCAAATGACATTTCTGAACAAGCTCATTGCATTTTATTCATACATTCAATTCAAACTTGTGAAACAAACTATGGATGCTTCTATTCTTCTCTTCAGCTTATTTTCGAATTCTAAGGACACTAAGATGATTGTGTGTTTTAGGATAGTCATATAAGTAAACCAAATGACATTTCTAAACACGCTCATTGCATTTTATTCACACATTCAAGTCAAACTTGTGAAAAGAACTGTGCATGCTTCTACTCTTCTTTTAAGCTTATTTTCAAATTCTAATGACACTAAGATGATTGTGTGTGTTAGTATAGTCATATAAGTAAACCAAATGACATTTCTATACACGCTCATTGCATATTATTCACACATTCAATTTAACTTATGAAACAAACGGTGCATGCTTCTACTCTTCTTTTAAGCTTATTTTCGAATTCTAAGCTTATTTTCGAATTTTAATGACACTACGATGATTGTGAGTGTTAGAATAGTCATAAGTAAACCAAATGAGATTTCTAAACATGCTCATTGTATTATATTCGTACATTCAATTCAAACTTGTGAAACAAACTATGCGTGCTTCTATTCTTCTCTTAAGATTATTTTCGAATTCTAATGACACTAAGATGATTGTGTGTGTTAGGATAGTCATATAAGTAAACCAAATGACATTTCTAAACACGCTTATTGCATTTTATTCACACATTCAATTCAAACTTGTGAAACGAACTGTGCATGCTTCTACTCTTCTTTTAAGCTTATTTTCAAATTCTAATGACACTAAGATGATTGTGTGTGTTAGTATAGTCATATAAGTAAACCAAATGACATTTCTAAACACGCTCATTGCATATTATTCACACATTCAATTCAACTTGTGAAACAAACGGTGCATGCTTCTACTCTTGTTTTAAGCTTATTCTCGAATTCTAATGACACTAAGATGATTGTGTGTGTTAGTATAGTCAAATATGGAAATCAAATGACATTTCTAAACATGCTCATTGCATTTTATTCATACATTCAATACAAACTTGTGAAACAAACTATGCATGCTTCTATTCTTCTCTTAAGCTTATTTTCAAATTCTAATGACACTAAGATGATTGTGTGTGTTAGTATGGTCATATAAGTAAACCAAATGACATTTCTAAACACGCTCATGGCATATTATTCACACATTCAATTCAACTTGTGAAACAAACGGTGAATACTTCTACTCTTGTTTTAAGCTTATTTTCGAATTCTGATGACACTACGATGATTGTGTGTGTTAGGATAGTCATAAGTAAACCAAATGAGATTTCTAAACACGCTCATTGTATTACATTCGTACATTCAATTCAAACTTGTGAAACAAACTATGCATGCTTCTATTCTTCTCTTAAGACTATTTTCGAATTCTAATGACACTAAGATGATTGTGTGTGTTAGGATAGTCATATAAGTAAACCAAATGACATTTCTAAACACGCTTATTGCATTTTATTCACACATTCAATTCAAACTTGTGAAACGAACTGTGCATGCTTCTATTCTTGTTTTAAGCTTATTATCGAATTCTAATGACACTAAGATGATTGTGTGTGTTAGGATAGTCATATATGTAAATCAAATGACATTTCTAAACAAGCTCATTGCATTTTATTCATACATTCAATTCAAACTTGTGAAACAAACTATGGATGCTTCTATTCTTCTCTTCAGCTTATTTTCGAATTCTAAGGACACTAAGATGATTGTGTGTTTTAGGATAGTCATATAAGTAAACCAAATGACATTTCTAAACACGCTCATTGCATTTTATTCACACATTCAAGTCAAACTTGTGAAAAGAACTGTGCATGCTTCTACTCTTGTTTTAAGCTTATTTTCAAATTCTAATGACACTAAGATGATTGTGTGTGTTAGTATAGTCATATAAGTAAACCAAATGACATTTCTATACACGCTCATTGCATATTATTCACACATTCAATTTAACTTGTGAAACAAACGGTGCATGCTTCTACTCTTCTTTTAAGCTTATTTTCGAATTCTAAGCTTATTTTCGAATTTTAATGACAATACGATGATTGTGAGTGTTAGGATAGTCATAAGTAAACCAAATGAGATTTCTAAACATGCTCATTGTATTATATTCGTACATTCAATTCAAACTTGTGAAACAAACTATGCGTGCTTCTATTCTTCTCTTAAGATTATTTTCGAATTCTAATGACACTAAGATGATTGTGTGTGTTAGGATAGTCATATAAGTAAACCAAATGACATTTCTAAACACGCTTATTGCATTTTATTCACACATTCAATTCAAACTTGTGAAACGAACTGTGCATGCTTCTACTCTTCTTTTAAGCTTATTTTCAAATTCTAATGACACTAAGATGATTGTGTGTGTTAGTATAGTCATATAAGTAAACCAAATGACATTTCTAAACACGCTCATTGCATATTATTCACACATTCAATTCAACTTGTGAAACAAACGGTGCATGCTTCTACTCTTGTTTTAAGCTTATTTTCGAATTCTAAGCTTATTCTCGAATTCTAATGACACTAAGATGATTGTGTGTGTTAGTATAGTCAAATATGGAAATCAAATGACATTTCTAAACATGCTCATTGCATTTTATTCATACATTCAATACAAACTTGTGAAACAAACTATGCATGCTTCTATTCTTCTCTTAAGCTTATTTTCAAATTCTAATGACACTAAGATGATTGTGTGTGTTAGTATGGTCATATAAGTAAACCAAATGACATTTCTAAACACGCTCATGGCATATTATTCACACATTCAATTCAACTTGTGAAACAAACGGTGAATGCTTCTACTCTTGTTTTAAGCTTATTTTCGAATTCTAAGGACACTAAGATGATTGTGTGTGTTAGGATAGTCATATAAGTAAACCAAATGACATTTCTAATCACGCTCATTGCATTTTTATTCACACATTCAACTCAAACTTGTGAAAAGAACTGTGCATGCTTCTACTCTTCTTTTAAGCTTATTTTCAAATTCTAATGACACTAAGATGATTGTGTGTGTTAGTATAGTCATATAAGTAAACCAAATGACATTTCTAAACACGCTCATTGCATATTATTCACACATTCAATTCAACTTGTGAAACAAACGGTGCATGCTTCCACTCTTGTTTTAAGCTTATTTTCGAATTCTAAGCTTATTTTCGAATTCTAATGACACTAAGATGATTGTGTGTGTTAGGATAGTCATATAAGTAAACCAAATGACATTTCTAAACACGCGCATTGCATTTTATTCACACATTCAATTCAAACTTGTGAAAAGAACTATGCATGCTTCTACTCTTCTGATGTAAAACTTGCTCTAATTTTTATGTGTTTTTGAGTTTGTAACGCAGCGGAATTAAAACAGAAAATAAAGGATATGAATTAGTCTAGAATCCTCGCAAGAATACTTGACTAAGACTAATTTGCACTAAGATCACAAAGAAACAAAGCACAAACAAAGGGAAAGCACCAAGATCACAAAGAAACAAGGCACGAACCAAAAGAACACAGAACCTCTCAAGGCCAGATTTTGAAGGAAACTCCCTTCGACTCTTCGATATTAATGCTCAAACTTCTATGAAAAACAATACAATAAGACTCTCTATTTATACTACTCTTAAGACTCCTAAACTTACCTAAAGTCAAGTTAAGAACCAGTTTTAGGTCTTCCCTTAAACCAACTTCAAGCTTATTACTGAAACTTTCCTAAACTCTTCTATAACAACTTGGAAACCTTCTAAGGCTCCTTTATTCCACAAAATACTGTAAATAAGACATTTTCCTAAACTTAAACAAAGACACAAATAAGAATAAGTATTATATCTACTAAGAACTTCCTTGGACGTGCATGGCTTGGGGAATATAGCAGATTCGGCCATCCTTGTGTGCCCGCGTAGAAACTGGACAGCTCAACTTAAAACAAGCATATCTCCTTCGTTACTTAACCATTTAAGGCATATGACCACTTTTCGGAAAGCTTAGATCATGAACTTTCCTATACAATTGATTGTTCTTCGAAATATTGAGTACTTCAGAAGATATTGAGACTGGAAGGTGACGTGATTGTCTTGAACTTCCACTATAAGCTTTGACCCATAGCTCCCATGTATCATTCTCCCCTTCTTTGAAAAGATTCGTCCTCGAATCTGAAGTCCTATAGTAGAGAAACACATTCTCACAACCACCCGGATCATATACAAGGATCAAAAAGAGAAGTACAAACACCAAACATATGCACAAGTCCTTTAACTCATCATCTTCAATGTACTTGATGAGTTTTTCGACACCATGATCTTCAATCTCTGTTCTCTTTTCTTTAAGCTTCTCATGGTCCATCATGTTTTGGACATCAAGTTTAGAGCTGTATTGTTCATCTTTCACTTCGATGCCATTGTTATAAAGAAAGAAAGACAAACAGGATTTACCTTTGACATCTTCTTCAAGTCTCTCATCAATATAGCGATCAATTAATGATTTGTATGGAATCTTGGTCTCAAATTTGTGGTAAACAAATTTGTCATCTATCTCATCTTCAATTAGAACCTCATGTTCAATCGCACTCTTTATTTCGTTTTCCCCAAAAGACTTTAGTGAAGAATCAATGCTTTCCTCTTTAGAAGTATCATGAAGATCCAATGTTTTGTCTTGATCACTAATCTCAATCTCTTCATGCTCTTGGATTTGTATGAATTCATGTACTTGCGATTGTTCCTCCAAGATCACTTCTTTGATTTTTTCTTTGTCTTCACAAGAATCATGCTTTTCAAGATGTGCACTCCTAACTTTCTTCAAGTCATCTTGCATACGGTCAAGTTTCTTCATCATGTCCAACAAAATCAGATCATTATTTGCTTGTTCATGCTCATAAGAAGACTTTTTGAACGACACATCTTCAATAAAGTTCCTTGGCATATATCGTTTACGTAGCTTGCACTTGAGTACTTCCCACGAATGAATCTTGCACTTACCTTCATGTTTGCGTCGCTTCTTCAAAATTTCAAACCAATGGAATGCGTCTCTTACCAAAATAAGTTTCACATGATCGAATCTTTCACGATCATCAAAACCAATTCGATTGAATTTACGCTCGATCTTTCTTTCCCAATTTAAATAATCTTCAGAATCACCACTCCCATCAAACTTAGGAAATTTATAATTCATTGATAAACCAAAATCAACCACACCAAGACTAACAAAGCATAGAAGTTTGTTACAACCAAGCTCTGATACCAATTTGATGTAAAACCTACTCTAATTTTTATGTGTTTTTGAGTTTGTAACGCAGCGGAATTAAAACAGAAAATAAAGGATATGAATTAGTCTAGAATCCTCGCAAGAATACTTGACTAAGACTAATTTGCACTAAGATCACAAAGAAACAAAGCACAAACAAAGGGAAAGCACCAAGATCACAAAGAAACAAGGCACGAACCAAAAGAACACAGAACCTCTCAAGGCCAGATTTTGAAGGAAACTCCCTTCGACTCTTCGATATTAATGCTCAAACTTCTATGAAAAACAATACAATAAGACTCTCTATTTATACTACTCTTAAGACTCCTAAACTTACCTAAAGTCAAGTTAAGAACCAGTTTTAGGTCTTCCCTTAAACCAACTTCAAGCTTATTACTGAAACTTTCCTAAACTCTTCTATAACAACTTGGAAACCTTCTAAGGCTCCTTTATTCCACAAAATACTGTAAATAAGACATTTTCCTAAACTTAAACAAAGACACAAATAAGAATAAGTATTATATCTACTAAGAACTTCCTTGGACGTGCATGGCTTGGGGAATATAGCAGATTCGGCCATCCTTGTGTGCCCGCGTAGAAACTGGACAGCTCAACTTAAAACAAGCATATCTCCTTCGTTACTTAACCATTTAAGGCATATGACCACTTTTCGGAAAGCTTAGATCATGAACTTTCCTATACAATTGATTGTTCTTCGAAATATTGAGTACTTCAGAAGATATTGAGACTGGAAGGTGACGTGATTGTCTTGAACTTCCACTATAAGCTTTGACCCATAGCTCCCATGTATCATCTTCTTTTAAGCTTATTTTCAAATTCTAATGACATTAAGATGATTGTGTGTGTTAGTATAGTCATATAAGTAAACCATATGACATTTCTAAACACGCTCATTGCATATTATTCACACTTTCAATTCAAACTTGTGAAAAGAACTGTGCATACTTCTACTCTTCTTTTAAGCGTATTTTCAAATTCTAATGACAGTAAGATGATTGTGTGTGTTAGTATAGTCAAATAAGTAAACGAAATGACATTTCTAAACACGCTCATTGCATATTATTCACACATTCAATTCAACATGTGAAACAAATGGTGCATGCTTCTACTCTTGTTTTAAGCTTATTTTCGAATTCTAATGACACTAAGATGATTGTGTGTGTTAGGATAGTCATATATGTAAATCAAATGACATTTCTAAACAAGCTCATTGCATTTTATTCATACATTCAATTCAAACTTGTGAAACAAACTATGGATGCTTCTATTCTTCTCTTCAGCTTATTTTCGAATTCTAAGGACACTAAGATGATTGTGTGTTTTAGGATAGTCATATAAGTAAACCAAATGACATTTCTAAACACGCTCATTGCATTTTTATTCACACATTCAATTCAAACTTGTGAAAAGAACTGTGCATGCTTCTACTCTTCTTTTAAGCTTATTTTCAAATTCTAATGACACTAAGATGATTGTGTGTGTTAGTATAGTCATATAAGTAAACCAAATGACATTTCTAAACACGCTCATTGCATATTATTCACACATTCAATTCAACTTGTGAAACAAACGGTGCATGCTTCCACTCTTGTTTTAAGCTTATTTTCGAATTCTAAGCTTATTTTCGAATTCTAATGACACTAAGATGATTGTGTGTGTTAGGATAGTCATAAGTAAACCAAATGAGATTTCTAAACATGCTCATTGTATTATATTCGTACATTCAATTCAAACTTGTGAAACAAACTATGCGTGCTTCTATTCTTCTCTTAAGATTATTTTCGAATTCTAATGACACTAAGATGATTCTGTGTGATAGTATAGTCATATATGTAAACCATATGACATTTCTAAACAAGCTCATTGCATTTTATTCATACATTCAATTCAAACTTGTGAAACAAACTATGGATGCTTCTATTCTTCTCTTCAGCTTATTTTCGAATTCTAAGGACACTAAGATGATTGTGTGTTTTAGGATAGTCATACAAGTAAACCAAATGACATTTCTAAACACACTCATTGCATTTTATTCACAAATTCAAGTCAAACTTGTGAAAAGAACTGTGCATGCTTCTACTCATGTTTTAAGCTTATTTTCAAATTCTAATGACACTAAGATGATTGTGTGTGTTAGTATAGTCATATAAGTAAACCAAATGACATTTCTATACACGCTCATTGCATATTATTCACACATTCAATTCAACTTGTGAAACAAACGGTGCATGCTTCTACTCTTGTTTTAAGCTTATTTTCGAATTCTAAGCTTATTTTTGAATTCTAATTTACACCTAGATGATTTTGTGTGTTAGTATAGTCATATATGTAAATCAAATGACATTTCTAAACAAGCTCATTGCATATTATTCACACTTTCAATTCAAACTTGTGAAAAGAACTGTGCATACTTCTACTATTCTTTTAAGCGTATTTTCAAATTCTAATGACACTAAGATGATTGTGTGTGTTACTATAGTCATATAAGTAAACGAAATGACATTTCTAAACACGCTCATTGCATATTATTCACACATTCAATTCAACATGTGAAACAAACGGTGCATGCTTCTACTCTTGTTTTAAGCTTATTTTCGAATTCTAATGACACTAAGATGATTGTGTGTGTTAGGATAGTCATATATGTAAATCAAATGACATTTCTAAACAAGCTCATTGCATTTTATTCATACATTCAATTCAAACTTGTGAAACAAACTATGGATGCTTCTATTCTTCTCTTCAGCTTATTTTCGAATTCTAAGGACACTCAGATGATTGTGTGTTTTAGGATAGTCATACAAGTAAACCAAATGACATTTCTAAACACGCTCATTGCATTTTATTCACACATTCAAGTCAAACTTGTGAAAAGAACTGTGCATGCTTCTACTCTTCTTTTAAGCTTATTTTCAAATTCTAATGACACTAAGATGATTGTGTGTGTTAGTATAGTCATATAAGTAAACCAAATGACATTTCTATACACGCTCATTGCATATTATTCACACATTCAATTTAACTTATGAAACAAACGGTGCATGCTTCTACTCTTCTTTTAAGCTTATTTTCGAATTCTAAGCTTATTTTCGAATTTTAATGACACTACGATGATTGTGAGTGTTAGGATAGTCATAAGTAAACCAAATGAGATTTCTAAACATGCTCATTGTATTATATTCGTACATTCAATTCAAACTTGTGAAACAAACTATGCGTGCTTCTATTCTTCTCTTAAGATTATTTTCGAATTCTAATGACACTAAGATGATTGTGTGTGTTAGGATAGTCATATAAGTAAACCAAATGACATTTCTAAACACGCTTATTGCATTTTATTCACACATTCAATTCAAACTTGTGAAACGAACAGTGCATGCTTCTACTCTTCTTTTAAGCTTATTTTCAAATTCTAATGACACTGAGATGATTGTATGTGTTAGTATAGTCATATAAGTAAACCAAATGACATTTCTAAACACGCTCATTGCATATTATTCACACATTCAATTCAACTTGTGAAACAAACGGTGCATGCTTCTACTCTTGTTTTAAGCTTATTTTCGAATTCTAAGCTTATTTTTGAATTCTAATTGACACCTAGATGATTTTGTGTGTTAGTATAGTCATATATGTAAATCAAATGACATTTCTAAACAAGCTCGTTGCATTTTATTCATACATTCATTTCAAACTTGTGAAACAAACTATGCATACTTCTATTCTTCTCTTAAGCTTATTTTCGAATTCTAAGGACACTAAGATGATTGTGTGTGTTAGGATAGTCATATAAGTAAACCAAATGACATTTCTAAACACGCTCATTGCATTTTTATTCACACATTCAACTCAAACTTGTGAAAAGAACTGTGCATGCTTCTACTCATGTTTTAAGCTTATTTTCAAATTCTAATGACACTAAGATGATTGTGTGTGTTAGTATAGTCATATAAGTAAACCAAATGACATTTCTATACACGCTCATTGCATATTATTCAAACATTCAATTCAACTTGTGAAACAAACGGTGCATGCTTCTACTCTTGTTTTAAGCTTATTTTCGAATTCTAAGCTTATTTTTGAATTCTAATTTACACCTAGATGATTTTGTGTGTTAGTATAGTCATATATGTAAATCAAATGACATTTCTAAACAAGCTCATTGCATATTATTCACACTTTCAATTCAAACTTGTGAAAAGAACTGTGCATACTTCTACTATTCTTTTAAGCGTATTTTCAAATTCTAATGACACTAAGATGATTGTGTGTGTTACTATAGTCATATAAGTAAACGAAATGACATTTCTAAACACGCTCATTGCATATTATTCACACATTCAATTCAACATGTGAAACAAACGGTGCATGCTTCTACTCTTGTTTTAAGCTTATTTTCGAATTCTAATGACACTAAGATGATTGTGTGTGTTAGGATAGTCATAAGTAAACCAAATGAGATTTCTAAACATGCTCATTGTATTATATTCGTACATTCAATTCAAACTTGTGAAACAAACTATGCGTGCTTCTACTCTTCTCTTAAGATTATTTTCGAATTCTAATGACACTAAGATGATTGTGTGTGATAGTATAGTCATATAAGTAAACCATATGACATTTCTAAACAAGCTCATTGCATTTTATTCATACATTCAATTCAAACTTGTGAAACAAACTATGGATGCTTCTATTCTTCTCTTCAGCTTATTTTCGAATTCTAAGGACACTAAGATGATTGTGTGTTTTAGGATAGTCATATAAGTAAACCAAATGACATTTCTAAACACGCTCATTGCATTTTATTAACAAATTCAAGTCAAACTTGTGAAAAGAACTGTGCATGCTTCTACTCTTGTTTTAAGCTTATTTTCAAATTCTAATGACACTAAGATGATTGTGTGTGTTAGTATAGTCATATAAGTAAACCAAATGACATTTCTATACACGCTCATTGCATATTATTCACACATTCAATTCAACTTGTGAAACAAACGGTGCATGCTTCTACTCTTGTTTTAAGCTTATTTTCGAATTCTAAGCTTATTTTTGAATTCTAATTTACACCTAGATGATTTTGTGTGTTAGTATAGTCATATATGTAAATCAAATGACATTTCTAAACAAGCTCATTGCATATTATTCACACTTTCAATTCAAACTTGTGAAAAGAACTGTGCATACTTCTACTATTCTTTTAAGCGTATTTTCAAATTCTAATGACACTAAGATGATTGTGTGTGTTACTATAGTCATATAAGTAAACGAAATGACATTTCTAAACACGCTCATTGCATATTATTCACACATTCAATTCAACATGTGAAACAAACGGTGCATGTTTCTACTCTTGTTTTAAGCTTATTTTCGAATTCTAATGACACTAAGATGATTGTGTGTGTTAGGATAGTCATATATGTAAATCAAATGACATTTCTAAACAAGCTCATTGCATTTTATTCATACATTCAATTCAAACTTGTGAAACAAACTATGGATGCTTCTATTCTTCTCTTCAGCTTATTTTCGAATTCTAAGGACACTAAGATGATTGTGTGTTTTAGGATAGTCATATAAGTAAACCAAATGACATTTCTAAACACGCTCATTGCATTTTATTCACACATTCAAGTCAAACTTGTGAAAAGAACTGTGCATGCTTCTACTCTTCTTTTAAGCTTATTTTCAAATTCTAATGACACTAAGATGATTGTGTGTGTTAGTATAGTCATATAAGTAAACCAAATGACATTTCTATACACGCTCATTGCATATTATTCACACATTCAAATTAACTTGTGAAACAAACGGTGCATGCTTCTACTCTTCTTTTAAGCTTATTTTCGAATTCTAAGCTTATTTTTGAATTTTAATGACACTACGATGATTGTGAGTGTTAGGATAGTCATAAGTAAACCAAATGAGATTTCTAAACATGCTCATTGTATTATATTCGTACATTCAATGCAAACTTGTGAAACAAACTATGCGTGCTTCTATTCTTCTCTTAAGATTATTTTCGAATTCTAATGACACTAAGATGATTGTGTGTGTTAGGATAGTCATATAAGTAAACCAAATGACATTTTTAAACACGCTCATTGCATTTTATTCACACATTCAAGTCAAACTTGTGAAAAGAACTGTGCATGCTTCTACTCTTCTTTTAAGCTTATTTTCAAATTCTAATGACACTAAGATGATTGTGTGTGTTAGTATAGTCATATAAGTAAACCAAATGACATTTCTATACACGCTCATTGCATATTATTCACACATTCAATTTAACTTGTGAAACAAACGGTGCATGCTTCTACTCTTCTTTTAAGCTTATTTTCGAATTCTAAGCTTATTTTTGAATTTTAATGACACTACGATGATTGTGAGTGTTAGGATAGTCATAAGTAAACCAAATGAGATTTCTAAACATGCTCATTGTATTATATTCGTACATTCAATTCAAACTTGTGAAACAAACTATGCGTGCTTCTATTCTTCTCTTAAGATTATTTTCGAATTCTAATGACACTAAGATGATTGTGTGTGTTAGGATAGTCATATAAGTAAACCAAATGACATTTCTAAACACGCTTATTGCATTTTATTCACACATTCAATTCAAACTTGTGAAACGAACTGTGCATGCTTCTACTCTTCTTTTAAGCTTATTTTCAAATTCTAATGACACTAAGATGATTGTGTGTGTTACTATAGTCATATAAGTAAACGAAATGACATTTCTAAACACGCTCATTGCATATTATTCACACATTCAATTCAACATGTGAAACAAACGGTGCATGCTTCTACTCATGTTTTAAGCTTATTTTCGAATTCTAATTACACTAAGATGATTGTGTGTGTTAGGATAGTCATATATGTAAATCAAATGACATTTCTAAACAAGCTCATTGCATTTTATTCATACATTCAATTCAAACTTGTGAAACAAACTATGGATGCTTCTATTCTTCTCTTCAGCTTATTTTCGAATTCTAAGGACACTAAGATGATTGTGTGTTATAGGATAGTCATATAAGTAAACCAAATGACATTTCTAAACACGCTCATTGCATTTTATTCACACATTCAAGTCAAACTTGTGAAAAGAACTGTGCATGCTTCTACTCTTCTTTTAAGCTTATTTTCAAATTCTAATGACACTAAGATGATTGTGTGTGTTAGTATAGTCATATAAGTAAACCAAATGACATTTCTATACACGCTCATTGCATATTATTCACACATTCAAATTAACTTGTGAAACAAACGGTGCATGCTTCTACTCTTCTTTTAAGCTTATTTTCGAATTCTAAGCTTATTTTTGAATTTTAATGACACTACGATGATTGTGAGTGTTAGGATAGTCATAAGTAAACCAAATGAGATTTCTAAACATGCTCATTGTATTATATTCGTACATTCAATGCAAACTTGTGAAACAAACTATGCGTGCTTCTATTCTTCTCTTAAGATTATTTTCGAATTCTAATGACACTAAGATGATTGTGTGTGTTAGGATAGTCATATAAGTAAACCAAATGACATTTTTAAACACGCTCATTGCATTTTATTCACGCATTCAAGTCAAACTTGTGAAAAGAACTGTGCATGCTTCTACTCTTCTTTTAAGCTTATTTTCAAATTCTAATGACACTAAGATGATTGTGTGTGTTAGTATAGTCATATAAGTAAACCAAATGACATTTCTATACACGCTCATTGCATATTATTCACACATTCAATTTAACTTGTGAAACAAACGGTGCATGCTTCTACTCTTCTTTTAAGCTTATTTTCGAATTCTAAGCTTATTTTTGAATTTTAATGACACTACGATGATTGTGAGTGTTAGGATAGTCATAAGTAAACCAAATGAGATTTCTAAACATGCTCATTGTATTATATTCGTACATTCAATTCAAACTTGTGAAACAAACTATGCGTGCTTCTATTCTTCTCTTAAGATTATTTTCGAATTCTAATGACACTAAGATGATTGTGTGTGTTAGGATAGTCATATAAGTAAACCAAATGACATTTCTAAACACGCTTATTGCATTTTATTCACACATTCAATTCAAACTTGTGAAACGAACTGTGCATGCTTCTACTCTTCTTTTAAGCTTATTTTCAAATTCTAATGACACTAAGATGATTGTGTGTGTTACTATAGTCATATAAGTAAACGAAATGACATTTCTAAACACGCTCATTGCATATTATTCACACATTCAATTCAACATGTGAAACAAACGGTGCATGCTTCTACTCATGTTTTAAGCTTATTTTCGAATTCTAATGACACTAAGATGATTGTGTGTGTTAGGATAGTCATATATGTAAATCAAATGACATTTCTAAACAAGCTCATTGCATTTTATTCATACATTCAATTCAAACTTGTGAAACAAACTATGGATGCTTCTATTCTTCTCTTCAGCTTATTTTCGAATTCTAAGGACACTAACATGATTGTGTGTTTTAGGATAGTCATATAAGTAAACCAAATGACATTTCTAAACACGCTCATTGCATTTTATTCACACATTCAAGTCAAACTTGTGAAAAGAACTGTGCATGCTTCTACCCTTATTTTAAGCTTATTTTCAAATTCTAATGACACTAAGATGATTGTGTGTGTTAGTATAGTCATATAAGTAAACCAAATGACATTTCTATACACGCTCATTGCATATTATTCACACATTCAAATTAACTTGTGAAACAAACGGTGCATGCTTCTACTCTTCTTTTAAGCTTATTTTCGAATTCTAAGCTTATTTTTGAATTTTAATGACACTACGATGATTGTGAGTGTTAGGATAGTCATAAGTAAACCAAATGAGATTTCTAAACATGCTCATTGTATTATATTCGTACATTCAATGCAAACTTGTGAAACAAACTATGCGTGCTTCTATTCTTCTCTTAAGATTATTTTCGAATTCTAATGACACTAAGATGATTGTGTGTGTTAGGATAGTCATATAAGTAAACCAAATGACATTTTTAAACACGCTCATTGCATTTTATTCACACATTCAAGTCAAACTTGTGAAAAGAACTGTGCATGCTTCTACTCTTCTTTTAAGCTTATTTTCAAATTCTAATGACACTAAGATGATTGTGTGTGTTAGTATAGTCATATAAGTAAACCAAATGACATTTCTATACACGCTCATTGCATATTATTCACACATTCAATTTAACTTGTGAAACAAACGGTGCATGCTTCTACTCTTCTTTTAAGCTTATTTTCGAATTCTAAGCTTATTTTTGAATTTTAATGACACTACGATGATTGTGAGTGTTAGGATAGTCATAAGTAAACCAAATGAGATTTCTAAACATGCTCATTGTATTATATTCGTACATTCAATTCAAACTTGTGAAACAAACTATGCGTGCTTCTATTCTTCTCTTAAGATTATTTTCGAATTCTAATGACACTAAGATGATTGTGTGTGTTAGGATAGTCATATAAGTAAACCAAATGACATTTCTAAACACGCTTATTGCATTTTATTCACACATTCAATTCAAACTTGTGAAACGAACTGTGCATGCTTCTACTCTTCTTTTAAGCTTATTTTCAAATTCTAATGACACTAAGATGATTGTGTGTGTTACTATAGTCATATAAGTAAACGAAATGACATTTCTAAACACGCTCATTGCATATTATTCACACATTCAATTCAACATGTGAAACAAACGGTGCATGCTTCTACTCATGTTTTAAGCTTATTTTCGAATTCTAATGACACTAAGATGATTGTGTGTGTTAGGATAGTCATATATGTAAATCAAATGACATTTCTAAACAAGCTCATTGCATTTTATTCATACATTCAATTCAAACTTGTGAAACAAACTATGGATGCTTCTATTCTTCTCTTCAGCTTATTTTCGAATTCTAAGGACACTAACATGATTGTGTGTTTTAGGATAGTCATATAAGTAAACCAAATGACATTTCTAAACACGCTCATTGCATTTTATTCACACATTCAAGTCAAACTTGTGAAAAGAACTGTGCAAGCTTCTACCCTTATTTTAAGCTTATTTTCAAATTCTAAGGACACTAAGATGATTGTGTGTGTTAGTATAGTCATATAAGTAAACCAAATGACATTTCTACACACGCTCATTGCATATTATTCACACATTCAATTTAACTTGTGAAACAAACGGTGCATGCTTCTACTCTTCTTTTAAGCTTATTTTCGAATTCTAAGCTTATTTTTGAATTTTAATGACACTACGATGATTGTGAGTGTTAGGATAGTCATAAGTAAACCAAATGAGATTTCTAAACATGCTCATTGTATTATATTCGTACATTCAATTCAAACTTGTGAAACAAACTATGCGTGCTTCAATTCTTCTCTTAAGATTATTTTCGAATTCTAATGACACTAAGATGATTGTGTGTGTTAGGATAGTCATATAAGTAAACCAAATGACATTTCTAAACACGCTCATTGCATTTTATTCACACATTCAATTCAAACTTGTGAAAAGAACTATGCATGCTTCTACTCTTCTTTTAAGCTTATTTTCAAATTCTAATGACATTATGATGATTGTGTGTGTTAGTATAGTCATAAAAGTAAACCATATGACATTTCTAAACACGCTCATTGCATATTATTCACACTTTAAATTCAAACTTGTGAAAAGAACTGTGCATACTTCTACTCTTCTTTTAAGCTTATTTTCAAATTCTAATGACATTAAGATGATTGTGTGTGTTAGTATAGTCATATAAGTAAATCATATGACATTTCTAAACACGCTCATTGCATATTATTCACACTTTCAATTCAAACTTGTGAAAAGAACTGTGCATACTTCTACTCTTCTTTTAAGCGTATTTTCAAATTCTAATGACACAAAGATGATTGTGTGTGTTAGTATAGTCATATAAGTAAACGAAATGACATTTCTAAACACGCTCATTGCATATTATTCACACATTCAATTCAACATGTGAAACAAACGGTGCATGCTTCTACTCTTGTTTTAAGCTTATTTTCGAATTCTAATGACACTAAGATGATTGTGTGTGTTAGGATAGTCATATATGTAAATCAAATGACATTTCTAAACAAGCTCATTGCATTTTATTCATACATTCAATTCAAACTTGTGAAACAAACTATGGATGCTTCTATTCTTCTCTTCAGCTTATTTTCGAATTCTAAGGACACTAAGATGATTGTGTGTGTTAGTATAGTCATATAAGTAAACGAAATGACATTTCTACACACGCTCATTGCATATTATTCACACATTCAATTCAACATGTGAAAAAAACGGTGCATGCTTCTACTCTTGTTTTAAGCTTATTTTCGAATTCTAATTGACACTAAGATGATTTTGTGTGTTAGTATAGTCATATATGTAAATCAAATGACATGTTTAAACAAGCTTATTGCATTTTATTCATACATTCAATTCAAACTTGTGAAACAAACTATGCATGCTTCTATTCTTCTCTTAAGCTTATTTTCGAATTCTAATGACACTAAGATGATTGTGTGTGTTAGGATAGTCATATAAGTAAACTAAATGACATTTCTAAACACGCTTATTGCATTTTATTCACACATTCAATTCAACTTGTGAAACAAACTAAGCATGCTTCTACTCTTCTTTTAAGCTTATTTTCGAATTCAAAGGTTATTTTCGATTTCTAATGACACTAAGATGATTGTGTGTGTTAGGATAGTCATATAATTAAACCAAATGACATTTCTAAACACGCCCATTGTATAATATTCATACATTCAATTCAAACTTGTGAAACAAACTATGCATGCTTCTATTCTTCTCTTAAGCTTATTTTCGAATTCTAATGACACTAAGATGATTGTGTGTGTTAGGATAGTCATATAAGTAAACTAAATGACATTTCTAAACACGCTTATTGCATTTTATTCACACATTCAATTCAAACTTGTGAAACAAACTATGCATGCTTCTACTCTTCTTTTAAGCTTATTTTCGAATTCAAAGGTTATTTTCGATTTCTAATGACACTAAGATGATTGTGTGTGTTAGTATAGTCATATAAGTAAATCAAATGACATTTCTAAACACGCTCATTGCATATTATTCACACATTCAATTCAACTTGTGAAACAAACGGTGCATGCTTCTATTTTCGAATTCTAAGCTTATTTTCAAATTCTAAGCTTATTTTTGAATTCTAATGACAGTAAGATGATTGAGTGTGTTAGGATAGTCATATATGTAAATCAAATGACATTTCTAAACAAGCTCATTGCATTTTATTCATACATTCAATTCAAACTTGTGAAACAAACTATGGATGCTTCTATTCTTCTCTTAAGATTATTTTCGAATTCTAAGGACACTAAGATGATTATGTGTTTTAGGATAGTCATATAAGTAAACCAAATGACATTTCTAAACACGCTCATTGCATTTTATTCACACATTCAATTCAAACTTGTGAAAAGAACTGTGCATGCTTCTACTCTTGTTTTAAGCTTATTTTCAAATTCTAATGACACTAAGATGATTGTGTGTGTTAGTATAGTCATATAAGTAAACCAAATGACATTTCTATACACGCTCATTGCATATTATTCACACATTCAATTTAACTTGTGAAACAAACGGTGCATGCTTCTACTCTTCTTTTAAGCTTATTTTCGAATTCTAATAACACTACGATGATTGTGTGTGTTAGGATAGTCATAAGTAAACCAAATGAGATTTCTAAACACGCTCATTGTATTATATTCGTACATTCAATTCAAACTTGTGAAACAAACTATGCGTGCTTCTATTCTTCTCTTAAGATTATTTTCGAATTCTAATGACACTAAGATGATTGTGTGTGTTAGTATAGTCATATAAGTAAACGAAATGACATTTCTAAACACGCTCATTGCATATTATTCACACATTCAATTCAACATGTGAAAAAAACGGTGCATGCTTCTACTCTTGTTTTAAGCTTATTTTCGAATCTAAGCTTATTTTCGAATTCTAATTGACAATAAGATGATTTTGTGTGTTAGTATAGTCATATATGTAAATCAAATGACATTTCTAAACACGCCCATTGTATTATATTCATACATTCAATTCAAACTTGTGAAACAAACTATACATGCTTCTATTCTTCTCTTAAGCTTATTTTCGAATTCTAAGGACACTAAGATGATTGTGGGTGTTAGGATAGTCATATAAGTAAACCAAATGACATTTCTAAACACGCTCATTGCATTTTATTCACACATTCAAGTCAAACTTGTGAAAAGAACTGTGCATGCTTCTACCCTTATTTTAAGCTTATTTTCAAATTCTAATGACACTAAGATGATTGTGTGTGTTAGTATAGTCATATAAGTAAACCAAATGACATTTCTATACACGCTCATTGCATATTATTCACACATTCAATTTAACTTGTGAAACAAACGGTGCATGCTTCTACTCTTCTTTTAAGCTTATTTTCGAATTCTAAGCTTATTTTCGAATTTTAATGACACTACGATGATTGTGAGTGTTAGGATAGTCATTAGTAAACCAAATGAGATTTCTAAACATACTCATTGTATTATATTCGTACATTCAATTCAAACTTGTGAAACAAACTATGCGTGCTTCAATTCTTCTCTTAAGATTATTTTCGAATTCTAATGACACTAAGATGATTGTGTGTGTTAGGATAGTCATATAAGTAAACCAAATGACATTTCTAAACACGCTCATTGCATTTTATTCACACATTCAATTCAAACTTGTGAAAAGAACTATGCATGCTTCTACTCTTCTTTTAAGCTTATTTTCAAATTCTAATGACATTAAGATGATTGTGTGTGTTAGTATAGTCATATAAGTAAACCATATGACATTTCTAAACACGCTCATTGCATATTATTCACACTTTAAATTCAAACTTGTGAAAAGAACTGTGCATACTTCTACTCTTCTTTTAAGCTTATTTTCAAATTCTAATGACATTAAGATGATTGTGTGTGTTAGTATAGTCATATAAGTAAATCAAATGACATTTCTAAACACGCTCATTGCATATTATTCACACATTCAATTCAACTTGTGAAACAAACGGTGCATGCTTCTATTTTCGAATTCTAAGCTTATTTTCAAATTCTAAGCTTATTTTTGAATTCTAATGACAGTAAGATGATTGAGTGTGTTAGGATAGTCATATATGTAAATCAAATGACATTTCTAAACAAGCTCATTGCATTTTATTCATACATTCAATTCAAACTTGTGAAACAAACTATGGATGCTTCTATTCTTCTCTTAAGATTATTTTCGAATTCTAAGGACACTAAGATGATTATGTGTTTTAGGATAGTCATATAAGTAAACCAAATGACATTTCTAAACACGCTCATTGCATTTTATTCACACATTCAATTCAAACTTGTGAAAAGAACTGTGCATGCTTCTACTCTTGTTTTAAGCTTATTTTCAAATTCTAATGACACTAAGATGATTGTGTGTGTTAGTATAGTCATATAAGTAAACCAAATGACATTTCTATACACGCTCATTGCATATTATTCACACATTCAATTTAACTTGTGAAACAAACGGTGCATGCTTCTACTCTTCTTTTAAGCTTATTTTCGAATTCTAATAACACTACGATGATTGTGTGTGTTAGGATAGTCATAAGTAAACCAAATGAGATTTCTAAACACGCTCATTGTATTATATTCGTACATTCAATTCAAACTTGTGAAACAAACTATGCGTGCTTCTATTCTTCTCTTAAGATTATTTTCGAATTCTAATGACACTAAGATGATTGTGTGTGTTAGTATAGTCATATAAGTAAACGAAATGACATTTCTAAACACGCTCATTGCATATTATTCACACATTCAATTCAACATGTGAAAAAAACGGTGCATGCTTCTACTCTTGTTTTAAGCTTATTTTCGAATCTAAGCTTATTTTCGAATTCTAATTGACAATAAGATGATTTTGTGTGTTAGTATAGTCATATATGTAAATCAAATGACATTTCTAAACACGCCCATTGTATTATATTCATACATTCAATTCAAACTTGTGAAACAAACTATACATGCTTCTATTCTTCTCTTAAGCTTATTTTCGAATTCTAAGGACACTAAGATGATTGTGGGTGTTAGGATAGTCATATAAGTAAACCAAATGACATTTCTAAACACGCTCATTGCATTTTATTCACACATTCAAGTCAAACTTGTGAAAAGAACTGTGCATGCTTCTACCCTTATTTTAAGCTTATTTTCAAATTCTAATGACACTAAGATGATTGTGTGTGTTAGTATAGTCATATAAGTAAACCAAATGACATTTCTATACACGCTCATTGCATATTATTCACACATTCAATTTAACTTGTGAAACAAACGGTGCATGCTTCTACTCTTCTTTTAAGCTTATTTTCGAATTCTAAGCTTATTTTCGAATTTTAATGACACTACGATGATTGTGAGTGTTAGGATAGTCATTAGTAAACCAAATGAGATTTCTAAACATGCTCATTGTATTATATTCGTACATTCAATTCAAACTTGTGAAACAAACTATGCGTGCTTCAATTCTTCTCTTAAGATTATTTTCGAATTCTAATGACACTAAGATGATTGTGTGTGTTAGGATAGTCATATAAGTAAACCAAATGACATTTCTAAACACGCTCATTGCATTTTATTCACACATTCAATTCAAACTTGTGAAAAGAACTATGCATGCTTCTACTCTTCTTTTAAACTTATTTTCAAATTCTAATGACATTAAGATGATTGTGTGTGTTAGTATAGTCATATAAGTAAATCATATGACATTTCTAAACACGCTCATTGCATATTATTCACACTTTCAATTCAAACTTGTGAAAAGAACTGTGCATACTTCTACTCTTCTTTTAAGCGTATTTTCAAATTCTAATGACACTAAGATGATTGTGTGTGTTAGTATAGTCATATAAGTAAACGAAATGACATTTCTAAACACGCTCATTGCATATTATTCACACATTCAATTCAACATGTGAAACAAACGGTGCATGCTTCTACTCTTGTTTTAAGCTTATTTTCAAATTCTAATGACACTAAGATGATTGTGTGTGTTAGGATAGTCATATATGTAAATCAAATGACATTTCTAAACAAGCTCATTGCATTTTATTCATACATTCAATTCAAACTTGTGAAACAAACTATGGATGCTTCTATTCTTCTCTTCAGCTTATTTTCGAATTCTAAGGACACTAAGATGATTGCGTGTTCTAGGATAGTCATATAAGTAAACCAAATGACATTTCTAAACACGCTCATTGCATTTTATTCACACATTCAATTCAAACTTGTGAAAAGAACTATGCATGCTTCTACTCTTCTTTTAAGCTTATTTTCAAATTCTAATGACATTAAGATGATTGTGTGTGTTAGTATAGTCATATAAGTAAACCATATGACATTTCTAAACACGCTCATTGCATATTATTCACACTTTCAATTCAAACTTGTGAAAAGAACTGTGCATACTTCTACTCTTCTTTTAAGCTTATTTTCAAATTCTAATGACACTAAGATGATTGTGTGTGTTAGTATAGTCATATAAGTAAACCAAATGACATTTCTATACACGCTCATTGCATATTATTCACACATTCAATTTAACTTGTGAAACAAACGGTGCATGCTTCTACTCTTCTTTTAAGCTTATTTTCGAATTCTAAGCTTATTTTCGAATTTTAATGACACTACGATGATTGTGAGTGTTAGGATAGTCATAAGTAAACCAAATGAGATTTCTAAACATGCTCATTGTATTATATTCGTACATTCAATTCAAACTTGTGAAACAAACTATGCGTGCTTCTATTCTTCTCTTAAGATTATTTTCGAATTCTAATGACACTAAGATGATTGTGTGTGTTAGTATAGTCATATAAGTAAACCAAATGACATTTCTATACACGCTCATTGCATATTATTCACACATTCAATTTAACTTGTGAAACAAACGGTGCATGCTTCTACTCTTCTTTTAAGCTTATTTTCGAATTCTAATAACACTACGATGATTGTGTGTGTTAGGATAGTCATAAGTAAACCAAATGAGATTTCTAAACACGCTCATTGTATTATATTCGTACATTCAATTCAAACTTGTGAAACAAACTATGCGTGCTTCTATTCTTCTCTTAAGATTATTTTCGAATTCTAATGACACTAAGATGATTGTGTGTGTTAGTATAGTCATATAAGTAAACGAAATGACATTTCTAAACACGCTCATTGCATATTATTCACACATTCAATTCAACATGTGAAAAAAACGGTGCATGCTTCTACTCTTGTTTTAAGCTTATTTTCGAATCTAAGCTTATTTTCGAATTCTAATTGACAATAAGATGATTTTGTGTGTTAGTATAGTCATATATGTAAATCAAATGACATTTCTAAACACGCCCATTGTATTATATTCATACATTCAATTCAAACTTGTGAAACAAACTATACATGCTTCTATTCTTCTCTTAAGCTTATTTTCGAATTCTAAGGACACTAAGATGATTGTGGGTGTTAGGATAGTCAAATAAGTAAACCAAATGACATTTCTAAACACGCTCATTGCATTTTATTCACACATTCAAGTCAAACTTGTGAAAAGAACTGTGCATGCTTCTACCCTTATTTTAAGCTTATTTTCAAATTCTAATGACACTAAGATGATTGTGTGTGTTAGTATAGTCATATAAGTAAACCAAATGACATTTCTATACACGCTCATTGCATATTATTCACACATTCAATTTAACTTGTGAAACAAACGGTGCATGCTTCTACTCTTCTTTTAAGCTTATTTTCGAATTCTAAGCTTATTTTCGAATTTTAATGACACTACGATGATTGTGAGTGTTAGGATAGTCATTAGTAAACCAAATGAGATTTCTAAACATGCTCATTGTATTATATTCGTACATTCAATTCAAACTTGTGAAACAAACTATGCGTGCTTCAATTCTTCTCTTAAGATTATTTTCGAATTCTAATGACACTAAGATGATTGTGTGTGTTAGGATAGTCATATAAGTAAACCAAATGACATTTCTAAACACGCTCATTGCATTTTATTCACACATTCAATTCAAACTTGTGAAAAGAACTATGCATGCTTCTACTCTTCTTTTAAGCTTATTTTCAAATTCTAATGACATTAAGATGATTGTGTGTGTTAGTATAGTCATATAAGTAAATCATATGACATTTCTAAACACGCTCATTGCATATTATTCACACTTTCAATTCAAACTTGTGAAAAGAACTGTGCATACTTCTACTCTTCTTTTAAGCGTATTTTCAAATTCTAATGACACTAAGATGATTGTGTGTGTTAGTATAGTCATATAAGTAAACGAAATGACATTTCTAAACACGCTCATTGCATATTATTCACACATTCAATTCAACATGTGAAACAAACGGTGCATGCTTCTACTCTTGTTTTAAGCTTATTTTCGAATTCTAATGACACTAAGATGATTGTGTGTGTTAGGATAGTCATATATGTAAATCAAATGACATTTCTAAACAAGCTCATTGCATTTTATTCATACATTCAATTCAAACTTGTGAAACAAACTATGGATGCTTCTATTCTTCTCTTCAGCTTATTTTCGAATTCTAAGGACACTAAGATGATTGCGTGTTCTAGGATAGTCATATAAGTAAACCAAATGACATTTCTAAACACGCTCATTGCATTTTATTCACACATTCAATTCAAACTTGTGAAAAGAACTATGCATGCTTCTACTCTTCTTTTAAGCTTATTTTCAAATTCTAATGACATTAAGATGATTGTGTGTGTTAGTATAGTCATATAAGTAAACCATATGACATTTCTAAACACGCTCATTGCATATTATTCACACTTTCAATTCAAACTTGTGAAAAGAACTGTGCATACTTCTACTCTTCTTTTAAGCTTATTTTCAAATTCTAATGACACTAAGATGATTGTGTGTGTTAGTATAGTCATATAAGTAAACCAAATGACATTTCTATACACGCTCATTGCATATTATTCACACATTCAATTTAACTTGTGAAACAAACGGTGCATGCTTCTACTCTTCTTTTAAGCTTATTTTCGAATTCTAAGCTTATTTTCGAATTTTAATGACACTACGATGATTGTGAGTGTTAGGATAGTCATAAGTAAACCAAATGAGATTTCTAAACATGCTCATTGTATTATATTCGTACATTCAATTCAAACTTGTGAAACAAACTATGCGTGCTTCTATTCTTCTCTTAAGATTATTTTCGAATTCTAATGACACTAAGATGATTGTGTGTGTTAGTATAGTCATATAAGTAAACCAAATGACATTTCTATACACGCTCATTGCATATTATTCACACATTCAATTTAACTTGTGAAACAAACGGTGCATGCTTCTACTCTTCTTTTAAGCTTATTTTCGAATTCTAATAACACTACGATGATTGTGTGTGTTAGGATAGTCATAAGTAAACCAAATGAGATTTCTAAACACGCTCATTGTATTATATTCGTACATTCAATTCAAACTTGTGAAACAAACTATGCGTGCTTCTATTCTTCTCTTAAGATTATTTTCGAATTCTAATGACACTAAGATGATTGTGTGTGTTAGTATAGTCATATAAGTAAACGAAATGACATTTCTAAACACGCTCATTGCATATTATTCACACATTCAATTCAACATGTGAAAAAAACGGTGCATGCTTCTACTCTTGTTTTAAGCTTATTTTCGAATCTAAGCTTATTTTCGAATTCTAATTGACAATAAGATGATTTTGTGTGTTAGTATAGTCATATATGTAAATCAAATGACATTTCTAAACACGCCCATTGTATTATATTCATACATTCAATTCAAACTTGTGAAACAAACTATACATGCTTCTATTCTTCTCTTAAGCTTATTTTCGAATTCTAAGGACACTAAGATGATTGTGGGTGTTAGGATAGTCATATAAGTAAACCAAATGACATTTCTAAACACGCTCATTGCATTTTATTCACACATTCAAGTCAAACTTGTGAAAAGAACTGTGCATGCTTCTACCCTTATTTTAAGCTTATTTTCAAATTCTAATGACACTAAGATGATTGTGTGTGTTAGTATAGTCATATAAGTAAACCAAATGACATTTCTATACACGCTCATTGCATATTATTCACACATTCAATTTAACTTGTGAAACAAACGGTGCATGCTTCTACTCTTCTTTTAAGCTTATTTTCGAATTCTAAGCTTATTTTCGAATTTTAATGACACTACGATGATTGTGAGTGTTAGGATAGTCATTAGTAAACCAAATGAGATTTCTAAACATGCTCATTGTATTATATTCGTACATTCAATTCAAACTTGTGAAACAAACTATGCGTGCTTCAATTCTTCTCTTAAGATTATTTTCGAATTCTAATGACACTAAGATGATTGTGTGTGTTAGGATAGTCATATAAGTAAACCAAATGACATTTCTAAACACGCTCATTGCATTTTATTCACACATTCAATTCAAACTTGTGAAAAGAACTATGCATGCTTCTACTCTTCTTTTAAGCTTATTTTCAAATTCTAATGACATTAAGATGATTGTGTGTGTTAGTATAGTCATATAAGTAAATCATATGACATTTCTAAACACGCTCATTGCATATTATTCACACTTTCAATTCAAACTTGTGAAAAGAACTGTGCATACTTCTACTCTTCTTTTAAGCGTATTTTCAAATTCTAATGACACTAAGATGATTGTGTGTGTTAGTATAGTCATATAAGTAAACGAAATGACATTTCTAAACACGCTCATTGCATATTATTCACACATTCAATTCAACATGTGAAACAAACGGTGCATGCTTCTACTCTTGTTTTAAGCTTATTTTCGAATTCTAATGACACTAAGATGATTGTGTGTGTTAGGATAGTCATATATGTAAATCAAATGACATTTCTAAACAAGCTCATTGCATTTTATTCATACATTCAATTCAAACTTGTGAAACAAACTATGGATGCTTCTATTCTTCTCTTCAGCTTATTTTCGAATTCTAAGGACACTAAGATGATTGCGTGTTCTAGGATAGTCATATAAGTAAACCAAATGACATTTCTAAACACGCTCATTGCATTTTATTCACACATTCAATTCAAACTTGTGAAAAGAACTATGCATGCTTCTACTCTTCTTTTAAGCTTATTTTCAAATTCTAATGACATTAAGATGATTGTGTGTGTTAGTATAGTCATATAAGTAAACCATATGACATTTCTAAACACGCTCATTGCATATTATTCACACTTTCAATTCAAACTTGTGAAAAGAACTGTGCATACTTCTACTCTTCTTTTAAGCTTATTTTCAAATTCTAATGACACTAAGATGATTGTGTGTGTTAGTATAGTCATATAAGTAAACCAAATGACATTTCTATACACGCTCATTGCATATTATTCACACATTCAATTTAACTTGTGAAACAAACGGTGCATGCTTCTACTCTTCTTTTAAGCTTATTTTCGAATTCTAAGCTTATTTTCGAATTTTAATGACACTACGATGATTGTGAGTGTTAGGATAGTCATAAGTAAACCAAATGAGATTTCTAAACATGCTCATTGTATTATATTCGTACATTCAATTCAAACTTGTGAAACAAACTATGCGTGCTTCTATTCTTCTCTTAAGATTATTTTCGAATTCTAATGACACTAAGATGATTGTGTGTGTTAGTATAGTCATATAAGTAAACCAAATGACATTTCTATACACGCTCATTGCATATTATTCACACATTCAATTTAACTTGTGAAACAAACGGTGCATGCTTCTACTCTTCTTTTAAGCTTATTTTCGAATTCTAATAACACTACGATGATTGTGTGTGTTAGGATAGTCATAAGTAAACCAAATGAGATTTCTAAACACGCTCATTGTATTATATTCGTACATTCAATTCAAACTTGTGAAACAAACTATGCGTGCTTCTATTCTTCTCTTAAGATTATTTTCGAATTCTAATGACACTAAGATGATTGTGTGTGTTAGTATAGTCATATAAGTAAACGAAATGACATTTCTAAACACGCTCATTGCATATTATTCACACATTCAATTCAACATGTGAAAAAAACGGTGCATGCTTCTACTCTTGTTTTAAGCTTATTTTCGAATCTAAGCTTATTTTCGAATTCTAATTGACAATAAGATGATTTTGTGTGTTAGTATAGTCATATATGTAAATCAAATGACATTTCTAAACACGCCCATTGTATTATATTCATACATTCAATTCAAACTTGTGAAACAAACTATACATGCTTCTATTCTTCTCTTAAGCTTATTTTCGAATTCTAAGGACACTAAGATGATTGTGGGTGTTAGGATAGTCATATAAGTAAACCAAATGACATTTCTAAACACGCTCATTGCATTTTATTCACACATTCAAGTCAAACTTGTGAAAAGAACTGTGCATGCTTCTACCCTTATTTTAAGCTTATTTTCAAATTCTAATGACACTAAGATGATTGTGTGTGTTAGTATAGTCATATAAGTAAACCAAATGACATTTCTATACACGCTCATTGCATATTATTCACACATTCAATTTAACTTGTGAAACAAACGGTGCATGCTTCTACTCTTCTTTTAAGCTTATTTTCGAATTCTAAGCTTATTTTCGAATTTTAATGACACTACGATGATTGTGAGTGTTAGGATAGTCATTAGTAAACCAAATGAGATTTCTAAACATGCTCATTGTATTATATTCGTACATTCAATTCAAACTTGTGAAACAAACTATGCGTGCTTCAATTCTTCTCTTAAGATTATTTTCGAATTCTAATGACACTAAGATGATTGTGTGTGTTAGGATAGTCATATAAGTAAACCAAATGACATTTCTAAACACGCTCATTGCATTTTATTCACACATTCAATTCAAACTTGTGAAAAGAACTATGCATGCTTCTACTCTTCTTTTAAGCTTATTTTCAAATTCTAATGACATTAAGATGATTGTGTGTGTTAGTATAGTCATATAAGTAAATCATATGACATTTCTAAACACGCTCATTGCATATTATTCACACTTTCAATTCAAACTTGTGAAAAGAACTGTGCATACTTCTACTCTTCTTTTAAGCGTATTTTCAAATTCTAATGACACTAAGATGATTGTGTGTGTTAGTATAGTCATATAAGTAAACGAAATGACATTTCTAAACACGCTCATTGCATATTATTCACACATTCAATTCAACATGTGAAACAAACGGTGCATGCTTCTACTCTTGTTTTAAGCTTATTTTCGAATTCTAATGACACTAAGATGATTGTGTGTGTTAGGATAGTCATATATGTAAATCAAATGACATTTCTAAACAAGCTCATTGCATTTTATTCATACATTCAATTCAAACTTGTGAAACAAACTATGGATGCTTCTATTCTTCTCTTCAGCTTATTTTCGAATTCTAAGGACACTAAGATGATTGCGTGTTCTAGGATAGTCATATAAGTAAACCAAATGACATTTCTAAACACGCTCATTGCATTTTATTCACACATTCAATTCAAACTTGTGAAAAGAACTATGCATGCTTCTACTCTTCTTTTAAGCTTATTTTCAAATTCTAATGACATTAAGATGATTGTGTGTGTTAGTATAGTCATATAAGTAAACCATATGACATTTCTAAACACGCTCATTGCATATTATTCACACTTTCAATTCAAACTTGTGAAAAGAACTGTGCATACTTCTACTCTTCTTTTAAGCTTATTTTCAAATTCTAATGACACTAAGATGATTGTGTGTGTTAGTATAGTCATATAAGTAAACCAAATGACATTTCTATACACGCTCATTGCATATTATTCACACATTCAATTTAACTTGTGAAACAAACGGTGCATGCTTCTACTCTTCTTTTAAGCTTATTTTCGAATTCTAAGCTTATTTTCGAATTTTAATGACACTACGATGATTGTGAGTGTTAGGATAGTCATAAGTAAACCAAATGAGATTTCTAAACATGCTCATTGTATTATATTCGTACATTCAATTCAAACTTGTGAAACAAACTATGCGTGCTTCTATTCTTCTCTTAAGATTATTTTCGAATTCTAATGACACTAAGATGATTGTGTGTGTTAGTATAGTCATATAAGTAAACCAAATGACATTTCTATACACGCTCATTGCATATTATTCACACATTCAATTTAACTTGTGAAACAAACGGTGCATGCTTCTACTCTTCTTTTAAGCTTATTTTCGAATTCTAATAACACTACGATGATTGTGTGTGTTAGGATAGTCATAAGTAAACCAAATGAGATTTCTAAACACGCTCATTGTATTATATTCGTACATTCAATTCAAACTTGTGAAACAAACTATGCGTGCTTCTATTCTTCTCTTAAGATTATTTTCGAATTCTAATGACACTAAGATGATTGTGTGTGTTAGTATAGTCATATAAGTAAACGAAATGACATTTCTAAACACGCTCATTGCATATTATTCACACATTCAATTCAACATGTGAAAAAAACGGTGCATGCTTCTACTCTTGTTTTAAGCTTATTTTCGAATCTAAGCTTATTTTCGAATTCTAATTGACAATAAGATGATTTTGTGTGTTAGTATAGTCATATATGTAAATCAAATGACATTTCTAAACACGCCCATTGTATTATATTCATACATTCAATTCAAACTTGTGAAACAAACTATACATGCTTCTATTCTTCTCTTAAGCTTATTTTCGAATTCTAAGGACACTAAGATGATTGTGGGTGTTAGGATAGTCATATAAGTAAACCAAATGACATTTATAAACACGCTCATTGCATTTTATTCACACATTCAAGTCAAACTTGTGAAAAGAACTGTGCATGCTTCTACCCTTATTTTAAGCTTATTTTCAAATTCTAATGACACTAAGATGATTGTGTGTGTTAGTATAGTCATATAAGTAAACCAAATGACATTTCTATACACGCTCATTGCATATTATTCACACATTCAATTTAACTTGTGAAACAAACGGTGCATGCTTCTACTCTTCTTTTAAGCTTATTTTCGAATTCTAAGCTTATTTTCGAATTTTAATGACACTACGATGATTGTGAGTGTTAGGATAGTCATTAGTAAAGCAAATGAGATTTCTAAACATGCTCATTGTATTATATTCGTACATTCAATTCAAACTTGTGAAACAAACTATGCGTGCTTCAATTCTTCTCTTAAGATTATTTTCGAATTCTAATGACACTAAGATGATTGTGTGTGTTAGGATAGTCATATAAGTAAACCAAATGACATTTCTAAACACGCTCATTGCATTTTATTCACACATTCAATTCAAACTTGTGAAAAGAACTATGCATGCTTCTACTCTTCTTTTAAGCTTATTTTCAAATTCTAATGACATTAAGATGATTGTGTGTGTTAGTATAGTCATATAAGTAAACCATATGACATTTCTAAACACGCTCATTGCATATTATTCACACTTTAAATTCAAACTTGTGAAAAGAACTGTGCATACTTCTACTCTTCTTTTAAGCTTATTTTCAAATTCTAATGACATTAAGATGATTGTGTGTGTTAGTATAGTCATATAAGTAAATCATATGACATTTCTAAACACGCTCATTGCATATTATTCACACTTTCAATTCAAACTTGTGAAAAATACTGTGCATACTTCTACTCTTCTTTTAAGCGTATTTTCAAATTCTAATGACACTAAGATGATTGTGTGTGTTAGTATAGTCATATAAGTAAACGAAATGACATTTCTAAACACGCTCATTGCATATTATTCACACATTCAATTCAACATGTGAAACAAACGGTGCATGCTTCTACTCTTGTTTTAAGCTTATTTTCGAATTCTAATGACACTAAGATGATTGTGTGTGTTAGGATAGTCATATATGTAAATCAAATGACATTTCTAAACAAGCTCATTGCATTTTATTCATACATTCAATTCAAACTTGTGAAACAAACTATGGATGCTTCTATTCTTCTCTTCAGCTTATTTTCGAATTCTAAGGACACTAAGATGATTGCGTGTTCTAGGATAGTCATATAAGTAAACCAAATGACATTTCTAAACACGCTCATTGCATTTTATTCACACATTCAAGTCAAACTTGTGAAAAGAACTGTGCATGCTTCTACTCTTGTTTTAAGCTTATTTTCAAATTCTAATGACACTAAGATGATTGTGTGTGTTAGTATAGTCATATAAGTAAACCAAATGACATTTCTATACACGCTCATTGCATATTATTCACACATTCAATTTAACTTGTGAAACAAACGGTGCATGCTTCTACTCTTCTTTTAAGCTTATTTTCGAATTCTAAGCTTATTTTCGAATTTTAATGACACTACGATGATTGTGAGTGTTAGGATAGTCATAAGTAAACCAAATGAGATTTCTAAACATGCTCATTGTATTATATTCGTACATTCAATTCAAACTTGTGAAACAAACTATGCGTGCTTCTATTCTTCTCTTAAGATTATTTTCGAATTCTAATGACACTAAGATGATTGTGTGTGTTAGTATAGTCATATAAGTAAACCAAATGACATTTCTATACACGCTCATTGCATATTATTCACACATTCAATTTAACTTGTGAAACAAACGGTGCATGCTTCTACTCTTCTTTTAAGCTTATTTTCGAATTCTAATAACACTACGATGATTGTGTGTGTTAGGATAGTCATAAGTAAACCAAATGAGATTTCTAAACACGCTCATTGTATTATATTCGTACATTCAATTCAAACTTGTGAAACAAACTATGCGTGCTTCTATTCTTCTCTTAAGATTATTTTCGAATTCTAATGACACTAAGATGATTGTGTGTGTTAGTATAGTCATATAAGTAAACGAAATGACATTTCTAAACACGCTCATTGCATATTATTCACACATTCAATTCAACATGTGAAAAAAACGGTGCATGCTTCTACTCTTGTTTTAAGCTTATTTTCGAATCTAAGCTTATTTTCGAATTCTAATTGACAATAAGATGATTTTGTGTGTTAGTATAGTCATATATGTAAATCAAATGACATTTCTAAACACGCCCATTGTATTATATTCATACATTCAATTCAAACTTGTGAAACAAACTATACATGCTTCTATTCTTCTCTTAAGCTTATTTTCGAATTCTAAGGACACTAAGATGATTGTGGGTGTTAGGATAGTCATATAAGTAAACCAAATGACATTTCTAAACACGCTCATTGCATTTTATTCACACATTCAAGTCAAACTTGTGAAAAGAACTGTGCATGCTTCTACCCTTATTTTAAGCTTATTTTCAAATTCTAATGACACTAAGATGATTGTGTGTGTTAGTATAGTCATATAAGTAAACCAAATGACATTTCTATACACGCTCATTGCATATTATTCACACATTCAATTTAACTTGTGAAACAAACGGTGCATGCTTCTACTCTTCTTTTAAGCTTATTTTCGAATTCTAAGCTTATTTTCGAATTTTAATGACACTACGATGATTGTGAGTGTTAGGATAGTCATTAGTAAACCAAATGAGATTTCTAAACATGCTCATTGTATTATATTCGTACATTCAATTCAAACTTGTGAAACAAACTATGCGTGCTTCAATTCTTCTCTTAAGATTATTTTCGAATTCTAATGACACTAAGATGATTGTGTGTGTTAGGATAGTCATATAAGTAAACCAAATGACATTTCTAAACACGCTCATTGCATTTTATTCACACATTCAATTCAAACTTGTGAAAAGAACTATGCATGCTTCTACTCTTCTTTTAAGCTTATTTTCAAATTCTAATGACATTAAGATGATTGTGTGTGTTAGTATAGTCATATAAGTAAACCATATGACATTTCTAAACACGCTCATTGCATATTATTCACACTTTAAATTCAAACTTGTGAAAAGAACTGTGCATACTTCTACTCTTCTTTTAAGCTTATTTTCAAATTCTAATGACATTAAGATGATTGTGTGTGTTAGTATAGTCATATAAGTAAATCATATGACATTTCTAAACACGCTCATTGCATATTATTCACACTTTCAATTCAAACTTGTGAAAAGAACTGTGCATACTTCTACTCTTCTTTTAAGCGTATTTTCAAATTCTAATGACACTAAGATGATTGTGTGTGTTAGTATAGTCATATAAGTAAACGAAATGACATTTCTAAACACGCTCATTGCATATTATTCACACATTCAATTCAACATGTGAAACAAACGGTGCATGCTTCTACTCTTGTTTTAAGCTTATTTTCGAATTCTAATGACACTAAGATGATTGTGTGTGTTAGGATAGTCATATATGTAAATCAAATGACATTTCTAAACAAGCTCATTGCATTTTATTCATACATTCAATTCAAACTTGTGAAACAAACTATGGATGCTTCTATTCTTCTCTTCAGCTTATTTTCGAATTCTAAGGACACTAAGATGATTGCGTGTTCTAGGATAGTCATATAAGTAAATCAAATGACATTTCTAAACACGCTCATTGCATTTTATTCACACATTCAAGTCAAACTTGTGAAAAGAACTGTGCATGCTTCTACTCTTGTTTTAAGCTTATTTTCAAATTCTAATGACACTAAGATGATTGTGTGTGTTAGTATAGTCATATAAGTAAACCAAATGACATTTCTATACACGCTCATTGCATATTATTCACACATTCAATTTAACTTGTGAAACAAACGGTGCATGCTTCTACTCTTCTTTTAAGCTTATTTTCGAATTCTAAGCTTATTTTCGAATTTTAATGACACTACGATGATTGTGAGTGTTAGGATAGTCATAAGTAAACCAAATGAGATTTCTAAACATGCTCATTGTATTATATTCGTACATTCAATTCAAACTTGTGAAACAAACTATGCGTGCTTCTATTCTTCTCTTAAGATTATTTTCGAATTCTAATGACACTAAGATGATTGTGTGTGTTAGGATAGTCATATAAGTAAACCAAATGACATTTCTAAACACGCTTATTGCATTTTATTCACACATTCAATTCAAACTTGTGAAACGAACTGTGCATGCTTCTACTCTTCTTTTAAGCTTATTTTCAAATTCTAATGACACTAAGATGATTGTGTGTGTTAGTATAGTCATATAAGTAAACCAAATGACATTTCTAAACACGCTCATTGCATATTATTCACACATTCAATTCAACTTGTGAAACAAACGGTGCATGCTTCTACTCTTGTTTTAAGCTTATTTTCGAATTCTAAGCTTATTTTTGAATTCTAATTGACACCTAGATGATTTTGTGTGTTAGTATAGTCATATATGTAAATCAAATGACATTTCTAAACAAGCTCATTGCATTTTATTCATACATTCATTTCAAACTTGTGAAACAAACTATGCATACTTCTATTCTTCTCTTAAGCTTATTTTCGAACTCTAAGGACACTAAGATGATTGTGTGTGTTAGGATAGTCATATAAGTAAACCAAATGACATTTCTAAACACGCTCATTGCATTTTTATTCACACATTCAACTCAAACTTGTGAAAAGAACTGTGCATGCTTCTACTCTTCTTCTAAGCTTATTTTCAAATTCTAATGACACTAAGATGATTGTGTGTGTTAGTATAGTCATATACGTAAACCAAATGACATTTCTAAACACGCTCATTGCATATTATTCACACATTCAATTCAACTTGTGAAACAAACGGTGCATGCTTCCACTCTTGTTTTAAGCTTATTTTCGAATTCTAAGCTTATTTTCGAATTCTAATGACACTAAGATGATTGTGTGTGTTAGGATAGTCATAAGTAAACCAAATGACATTTCTAAACACGCTCATTGCATTTTATTCACACATTCAATTCAAACTTGTGAAAAGAACTATGCATGCTTCTACTCTTCTTTTAAGCGTATTTTCAAATTCTAATGACACTAAGATGATTGTGTGTGTTAGTATAGTCATATAAGTAAACGAAATGACATTTCTAAACACGCTCATTGCATATTATTCACACATTCAATTCAACATGTGAAAAAAACGGTGCATGCTTCTACTCTTGTTTTAAGCTTATTTTCGAATTATAAGCTTATTTTCGAATTCTAATTGACACTAAGATGATTTTGTGTGTTAGTATAGTCATATATGTAAATCAAATGACATGTTTAAACAAGCTCATTGCATTTTATTCATACATTCAATTCAAACTTGTGAAACAAACTATGCATGCTTCTATTCTTCTCTTAAGCTTATTTTCGAATTCTAATGACACTAAGATGATTGTGTGTGTTAGGATAGTCATATAAGTAAACTAAATGACATTTCTAAACACGCTTATTGCATTTTATTCACACATTCAATTCAACTTGTGAAACAAACTAAGCATGCTTCTACTCTTCTTTTAAGCTTATTTTCGAATTCAAAGGTTATTTTCGATTTCTAATGACACTAAGATGATTGTGTGTGTTAGGATAGTCATATAATTAAACCAAATGACATTTCTAAACACGCCCATTGTATTATATTCATACATTCAATTCAAACTTGTGAAACAAACTATGCATGCTTCTATTCTTCTCTTAAGCTTATTTTCGAATTCTAATGACACTAAGATGATTGTGTGTGTTAGGATAGTCATATAAGTAAACTAAATGACATTTCTAAACACGCTTATTGCATTTTCTTCACACATTCAATTCAAACTTGTGAAACAAACTATGCATGCTTCTACTCTTCTTTTAAGCTTATTTTCGAATTCAAAGGTTATTTTCGATTTCTAATGACACTAAGATGATTGTGTGTGTTAGTATAGTCATATAAGTAAATCAAATGACATTTCTATACACGCTCATTGCATATTATTCACACATTCAATTCAACTTGTGAAACAAACGGTGCATGCTTCTATTTTCGAATTCTAAGCTTATTTTCAAATTCTAAGCTTATTTTTGAATTCTAATGACAGTAAGATGATTGAGTGTGTTAGGATAGTCATATATGTAAATCAAATGACATTTCTAAACAAGCTCATTGCATTTTATTCATACATTCAATTCAAACTTGTGAAACAAACTATGGATGCTTCTATTCTTCTCTTAAGATTATTTTCGAATTCTAAGGACACTAAGATGATTGTGTGTTTTAGGATAGTCATATAAGTAAACCAAATGACATTTCTAAACACGCTCATTGCATTTTATTCACACATTCAATTCAAACTTGTGAAAAGAACTGTGCATGCTTCTACTCTTGTTTTAAGCTTATTTTCAAATTCTAATGACACTAAGATGATTGTGTGTGTTAGTATAGTCATATAAGTAAACCAAATGACATTTCTATACACGCTCATTGCATATTATTCACACATTCAATTTAACTTGTGAAACAAACGGTGCATGCTTCTACTCTTCTTTTAAGCTTATTTTCGAATTCTAATAACACTACGATGATTGTGTGTGTTAGGATAGTCATAAATAAACCAAATGAGATTTCTAAACACGCTCATTGTATTATATTCGTACATTCAATTCAAACTTGTGAAACAAACTATGCGTGCTTCTATTCTTCTCTTAAGATTATTTTCGAATTCTAATGACACTAAGATGATTGTGTGTGTTAGTATAGTCATAGAAGTAAACGAAATGACATTTCTAAACACGCTCATTGCATATTATTCACACATTCAATTCAACATGTGAAAAAAACGGTGCATGCTTCTACTCTTGTTTTAAGCTTATTTTCGAATCTAAGCTTATTTTCGAATTCTAATTGACAATAAGATGATTTTGTGTGTTAGTATAGTCATATATGTAAATCAAATGACATTTCTAAACACGCCCATTGTATTATATTCATACATTCAATTCAAACTTGTGAAACAAACTATACATGCTTCTATTCTTCTCTTAAGCTTATTTTCGAATTCTAAGGACACTAAGATGATTGTGGGTGTTAGGATAGTCATATAAGTAAACCAAATGACATTTCTTAACACGCTCATTGCATTTTATTCACACATTCAAGTCAAACTTGTGAAAAGAACTGTGCATGCTTCTACTCTTCTTTTAAGCTTATTTTCAAATTCTAATGACACTAAGATGATTGTGTGTGTTAGTATAGTCATATAAGTAAACAAAATGACATTTCTAAACACGCTCATTGCATATTATTCACACATTCAATTCAACTTGTGAAACAAACGGTGCATGCTTCCACTCTTGTTTTAAGCTTATTTTCGAATTCTAATGACACTAAGATGATTGTGTGTGTTAGGATAGTCATATAAGTAAACCAAATGACATTTCTAAACACGCTCATTGCATTTTATTCACACATTCAATTCAAACTTGTGAAAAGAACTATGCATGCTTCTACTCTTCTTTTAAACTTATTTTCAAATTCTAATGACATTAAGATGATTGTGTGTGTTAGTATAGTCATATAAGTAAACCATATGACATTTCTAAACACGCTCATTGCATATTATTCACACTTTAAATTCAAACTTGTGAAAAGAACTGTGCATACTTCTACTCTTCTTTTAAGCTTATTTTCAAATTCTAATGACATTAAGATGATTGTGTGTGTTAGTATAGTCATATAAGTAAATCATATGACATTTCTAAACACGCTCATTGCATATTATTCACACTTTCAATTCAAACTTGTGAAAAGAACTGTGCATACTTCTACTCTTCTTTTAAGCGTATTTTCAAATTCTAATGACACTAAGATGATTGTGTGTGTTAGTATAGTCATATAAGTAAACGAAATGACATTTCTAAACACGCTCATTGCATATTATTCACACATTCAATTCAACATGTGAAACAAACGGTGCATGCTTCTACTCTTGTTTTAAGCTTATTTTCGAATTCTAATGACACTAAGATGATTGTGTGTGTTAGGATAGTCATATATGTAAATCAAATGACATTTCTAAACAAGCTCATTGCATTTTATTCATACATTCAATTCAAACTTGTGAAACAAACTATGGATGCTTCTATTCTTCTCTTCAGCTGATTTTCGAATTCTAAGGACACTAAGATGATTGTGTGTTCTAGGATAGTCATATAAGTAAACCAAATGACATTTCTAAACACGCTCATTGCATTTTATTCACACATTCAAGTCAAACTTGTGAAAAGAACTGTGCATGCTTCTACTCTTGTTTTAAGCTTATTTTCAAATTCTAATGACACTAAGATGATTGTGTGTGTTAGTCTAGTCATATAAGTAAACCAAATGACATTTCTATACACGCTCATTGCATATTATTCACACATTCAATTTAACTTGTGAAACAAACGGTGCATGCTTCTACTCTTCTTTTAAGCTTATTTTCGAATTCTAAGCTTATTTTCGAATTTTAATGACACTACGATGATTGTGAGTGTTAGGATAGTCATAAGTAAACCAAATGAGATTTCTAAACATGCTCATTGTATTATATTCGTACATTCAATTCAAACTTGTGAAACAAACTATGCGTGCTTCTATTCTTCTCTTAAGATTATTTTCGAATTCTAATGACACTAAGATGATTGTGTGTGTTAGGATAGTCATATAAGTAAACCAAATGACATTTCTAAACACGCTTATTACATTTTATTCACACATTCAATTCAAACTTGTGAAACGAACTGTGCATGCTTCTACTCTTCTTTTAAGCTTATTTTCAAATTCTAATGACACTAAGATGATTGTGTGTGTTAGTATAGTCATATAAGTAAACCAAATGACATTTCTAAACACGCTCATTGCATATTATTCACACATTCAATTCAACTTGTGAAACAAACGGTGCATGCTTCTACTCTTGTTTTAAGCTTATTTTCGAATTCTAAGCTTATTTTTGAATTCTAATTGACACCTAGATGATTTTGTGTGTTAGTATATTCATATATGTAAATCATATGACATTTCTAAACACGCCCATTGTATTATATTCATACATTCAATTCAAACTTGTGAAACAAACTATACATGCTTCTATTCTTCTCTTAAGCTTATTTTCGAATTCTAAGGACACTAAGATGATTGTGGGTGTTAGGATAGTCATATAAGTAAACCAAATGACATTTCTTAACACGCTCATTGCATTTTATTCACACATTCAAGTCAAACTTGTGAAAAGAACTGTGCATGCTTCTACTCTTCTTTTAAGCTTATTTTGAAATTCTAATGACACTAAGATGATTGTGTGTGTTAGTATAGTCATATAAGTAAACCAAATGACATTTCTAAACACGCTCATTGCATATTATTCACACATTCAATTCAACTTGTGAAACAAACGGTGCATGCTTCCACTCTTGTTTTAAGCTTATTTTCGAATTCTAAGCTTATTTTCGAATTCTAATGACACTAAGATGATTGTGTGTGTTAGGATAGTCATATAAGTAAACCAAATGACATTTCTAAACACGCTCATTGCATTTTATTCACACATTCAATTCAAACTTGTGAAAAGAACTATGCATGCTTCTACTCTTCTTTTAAACTTATTTTCAAATTCTAATGACATTAAGATGATTGTGTGTGTTAGTATAGTCATATAAGTAAACCATATGACATTTCTAAACACGCTCATTGCATATTATTCACACTTTAAATTCAAACTTGTGAAAAGAATTGTGCATACTTCTACTCTTCTTTTAAGCTTATTTTCAAATTCTAATGACATTAAGATGATTGTGTGTGTTAGTATAGTCATATAAGTAAATCATATGACATTTCTAAACACGCTCATTGCATATTATTCACACTTTCAATTCAAACTTGTGAAAAGAACTGTGCATACTTCTACTCTTCTTTTAAGCGTATTTTCAAATTCTAATGACACTAAGATGATTGTGTGTGTTAGTATAGTCATATAAGTAAACGAAATGACATTTCTAAACACGCTCATTGCATATTATTCACACATTCAATTCAACATGTGAAACAAACGGTGCATGCTTCTACTCTTGTTTTAAGCTTATTTTCGAATTCTAATGACACTAAGATGATTGTGTGTGTTAGGATAGTCATATATGTAAATCAAATGACATTTCTAAACAAGCTCATTGCATTTTATTCATACATTCAATTCAAACTTGTGAAACAAACTATGGATGCTTCTATTCTTCTCTTCAGCTTATTTTCGAATTCTAAGGACACTAAGATGATTGTGTGTTCTAGGATAGTCATATAAGTAAACCAAATGACATTTCTAAACACGCTCATTGCATTTTATTCACACATTCAAGTCAAACTTGTGAAAAGAACTGTGCATGCTTCTACTCTTGTTTTAAGCTTATTTTCAAATTCTAATGACACTAAGATGATTGTGTGTGTTAGTCTAGTCATATAAGTAAACCAAATGACATTTCTATACACGCTCATTGCATATTATTCACACATTCAATTTAACTTGTGAAACAAACGGTGCATGCTTCTACTCTTCTTTTAAGCTTATTTTCGAATTCTAAGCTTATTTTCGAATTTTAATGACACTACGATGATTGTGAGTGTTAGGATAGTCATAAGTAAACCAAATGAGATTTCTAAACATGCTCATTGTATTATATTCGTACATTCAATTCAAACTTGTGAAACAAACTATGCGTGCTTCTATTCTTCTCTTAAGATTATTTTCGAATTCTAATGACACTAAGATGATTGTGTGTGTTAGGATAGTCATATAAGTAAACCAAATGACATTTCTAAACACGCTTATTACATTTTATTCACACATTCAATTCAAACTTGTGAAACGAACTGTGCATGCTTCTACTCTTCTTTTAAGCTTATTTTCAAATTCTAATGACACTAAGATGATTGTGTGTGTTAGTATAGTCATATAAGTAAACCAAATGACATTTCTAAACACGCTCATTGCATTTTATTCACACATTCAATTCAAACTTGTGAAAAGAACTATGCATGCTTCTACTCTTCTTTTAAGCTTATTTTCAAATTCTAATGACATTAAGATGATTGTGTGTGTTAGTATAGTCATATAAGTAAACCATATGACATTTCTAAACACGCTCATTGCATATTATTCACACTTTAAATTCAAACTTGTGAAAAGAACTGTGCATACTTCTACTCTTCTTTTAAGCTTATTTTCAAATTCTAATGACATTAAGATGATTGTGTGTGTTAGTATAGTCATATAAGTAAACGAAATGACATTTCTAAACACGCTCATTGCATATTATTTACACATTCAATTCAACATGTGAAACAAACGGTGCATGCTTCTACTCTTGTTTTAAGCTTATTTTCGAATTCTAATGACACTAAGATGATTGTGTGTGTTAGGATAGTCATATATGTAAATCAAATGACATTTCTAAACAAGCTCATTGCATTTTATTCATACATTCAATTCAAACTTGTGAAACAAACTATGGATGCTTCTATTCTTCTCTTCAGCTTATTTTCGAATTCTAAGGACACTAAGATGATTGTGTGTTCTAGGATAGTCATATAAGTAAACCAAATGACATTTCTAAACACGCTCATTGCATTTTATTCACACATTCAAGTCAAACTTGTGAAAAGAACTGTGCATGCTTCTACTCTTGTTTTAAGCTTATTTTCAAATTCTAATGACACTAAGATGATTGTGTGTGTTAGTATAGTCATATAAGTAAACCAAATGACATTTCTATACACGCTCATTGCATATTATTCACACATTCAATTTAACTTGTGAAACAAACGGTGCATGCTTCTACTCTTCTTTTAAGCTTATTTTCGAATTCTAAGCTTATTTTCGAATTTTAATGACACTACGATGATTGTGAGTGTTAGGATAGTCATAAGTAAACCAAATGAGATTTCTAAACATGCTCATTGTATTATATTCGTACATTCAATTCAAACTTGTGAAACAAACTATGCGTGCTTCTATTCTTCTCTTAAGATTATTTTCGAATTCTAATGACACTAAGATGATTGTGTGTGTTAGTATAGTCATATAAGTAAACCAAATGACATTTCTAAACACGCTCATTGCATTTTATTCACACATTCAATTCAAACTTGTGAAAAGAACTATGCATGCTTCTACTCTTCTTTTAAGCTTATTTTCAAATTCTAATGACATTAAGATGATTGTGTGTGTTAGGATAGTCATATAAGTAAACCAAATGACATTTCTAAACACGCTCATTGCATTTTATTCACACATTCAATTCAAACTTGTGAAAAGAACTATGCATGCTTCTACTCTTCTTTTAAACTTATTTTCAAATTCTAATGACATTAAGATGATTGTGTGTGTTAGTATAGTCATATAAGTAAACCATATGACATTTCTAAACACGCTCATTGCATATTATTCACACTTTAAATTCAAACTTGTGAAAAGAACTGTGCATACTTCTACTCTTCTTTTAAGCTTATTTTCAAATTCTAATGACATTAAGATGATTGTGTGTGTTAGTATAGTCATATAAGTAAATCATATGACATTTCTAAACACGCTCATTGCATATTATTCACACTTTCAATTCAAACTTGTGAAAAGAACTGTGCATACTTCTACTCTTCTTTTAAGCGTATTTTCAAATTCTAATGACACTAAGATGATTGTGTGTGTTAGTATAGTCATATAAGTAAACGAAATGACATTTCTAAACACGCTCATTGCATATTATTCACACATTCAATTCAACATGTGAAACAAACGGTGCATGCTTCTACTCTTGTTTTAAGCTTATTTTCGAATTCTAATGACACTAAGATGATTGTGTGTGTTAGGATAGTCATATATGTAAATCAAATGACATTTCTAAACAAGCTCATTGCATTTTATTCATACATTCAATTCAAACTTGTGAAACAAACTATGGATGCTTCTATTCTTCTCTTCAGCTTATTTTCGAATTCTAAGGACACTAAGATGATTGTGTGTTTTAGGATAGTCATATAAGTAAACCAAATGACATTTCTAAACACGCTCATTGCATTTTATTCACAAATTCAAGTCAAACTTGTGAAAAGAACTGTGCATGCTTCTACTCATGTTTTAAGCTTATTTTCAAATTCTAATGACACTAAGATGATTGTGTGTGTTAGTATAGTCATATAAGTAAACCAAATGACATTTCTATACACGCTCATTGCATATTATTCACACATTCAATTTAACTTGTGAAACAAACGGTGCATGCTTCTACTCTTCTTTTAAGCTTATTTTCGAATTCTAAGCTTATTTTCGAATTCTAATGACACTAAGATGATTGTGTGTGTTAGGATAGTCATATAAGTAAACCAAATGACATTTCTAAACACGCTCATTGCATTTTATTCACACATTCAAGTCAAACTTGTGAAAAGAACTGTGCATGCTTCTACTCTTGTTTTAAGCTTATTTTCAAATTCTAATGACACTAAGATGATTGTGTGTGTTAGTATAGTCATATAAGTAAACCAAATGACATTTCTATACACGCTCATTGCATATTATTCACACATTCAATTTAACTTGTGAAACAAACGGTGCATGCTTCTACTCTTCTTTTAAGCTTATTTTCGAATTCTAAGCTTATTTTCGAATTTTAATGACACTACGATGATTGTGAGTGTTAGGATAGTCATAAGTAAACCAAATGAGATTTCTAAACATGCTCATTGTATTATATTCGTACATTCAATTCAAACTTGTGAAACAAACTATGCGTGCTTCTATTCTTCTCTTAAGATTATTTTCGAATTCTAATGACACTAAGATGATTGTGTGTGTTAGGATAGTCATATAAGTAAACCAAATGACATTTCTAAACACGCTTATTACATTTTATTCACACATTCAATTCAAACTTGTGAAACGAACTGTGCATGCTTCTACTCTTCTTTTAAGCTTATTTTCAAATTCTAATGACACTAAGATGATTGTGTGTGTTAGTATAGTCATATAAGTAAACCAAATGACATTTCTAAACACGCTCATTGCATATTATTCACACATTCAATTCAACTTGTGAAACAAACGGTGCATGCTTCTACTCTTGTTTTAAGCTTATTTTCGAATTCTAAGCTTATTTTTGAATTCTAATTGACACCTAGATGATTTTGTGTGTTAGTATAGTCATATATGTAAATCAAATGACATTTCTAAACACGCCCATTGTATTATATTCATACATTCAATTCAAACTTGTGAAACAAACTATACATGCTTCTATTCTTCTCTTAAGCTTATTTTCGAATTCTAAGGACACTAAGATGATTGTGGGTGTTAGGATAGTCATATAAGTAAACCAAATGACATTTCTTAACACGCTCATTGCATTTTATTCACACATTCAAGTCAAACTTGTGAAAAGAACTGTGCATGCTTCTACTCTTCTTTTAAGCTTATTTTCAAATTCTAATGACACTAAGATGATTGTGTGTGTTAGTATAGTCATATAAGTAAACCAAATGACATTTCTAAACACGCTCATTGCATATTATTCACACATTCAATTCAACTTGTGAAACAAACGGTGCATGCTTCCACTCTTGTTTTAAGCTTATTTTCGAATTCTAAGCTTATTTTCGAATTCTAATGACACTAAGATGATTGTGTGTGTTAGGATAGTCATATAAGTAAACCAAATGACATTTCTAAACACGCTCATTGCATTTTATTCACACATTCAATTCAAACTTGTGAAAAGAACTATGCATGCTTCTACTCTTCTTTTAAACTTATTTTCAAATTCTAATGACATTAAGATGATTGTGTGTGTTAGTATAGTCATATAAGTAAACCATATGACATTTCTAAACACGCTCATTGCATATTATTCACACTTTAAATTCAAACTTGTGAAAAGAATTGTGCATACTTCTACTCTTCTTTTAAGCTTATTTTCAAATTCTAATGACATTAAGATGATTGTGTGTGTTAGTATAGTCATATAAGTAAATCATATGACATTTCTAAACACGCTCATTGCATATTATTCACACTTTCAATTCAAACTTGTGAAAAGAACTGTGCATACTTCTACTCTTCTTTTAAGCGTATTTTCAAATTCTAATGACACTAAGATGATTGTGTGTGTTAGTATAGTCATATAAGTAAACGAAATGACATTTCTAAACACGCTCATTGCATATTATTCACACATTCAATTCAACATGTGAAACAAACGGTGCATGCTTCTACTCTTGTTTTAAGCTTATTTTCGAATTCTAATGACACTAAGATGATTGTGTGTGTTAGGATAGTCATATATGTAAATCAAATGACATTTCTAAACAAGCTCATTGCATTTTATTCATACATTCAATTCAAACTTGTGAAACAAACTATGGATGCTTCTATTCTTCTCTTCAGCTTATTTTCGAATTCTAAGGACACTAAGATGATTGTGTGTTCTAGGATAGTCATATAAGTAAACCAAATGACATTTCTAAACACGCTCATTGCATTTTATTCACACATTCAAGTCAAACTTGTGAAAAGAACTGTGCATGCTTCTACTCTTGTTTTAAGCTTATTTTCAAATTCTAATGACACTAAGATGATTGTGTGTGTTAGTATAGTCATATAAGTAAACCAAATGACATTTCTATACACGCTCATTGCATATTATTCACACATTCAATTTAACTTGTGAAACAAACGGTGCATGCTTCTACTCTTCTTTTAAGCTTATTTTCGAATTCTAAGCTTATTTTCGAATTCTAATGACACTAAGATGATTGTGTGTGTTAGGATAGTCATATAAGTAAACCAAATGACATTTCTAAACACGCTCATTGCATTTTATTCACACATTCAAGTCAAACTTGTGAAAAGAACTGTGCATGCTTCTACTCTTGTTTTAAGCTTATTTTCAAATTCTAATGACACTAAGATGATTGTGTGTGTTAGTATAGTCATATAAGTAAACCAAATGACATTTCTATACACGCTCATTGCATATTATTCACACATTCAATTTAACTTGTGAAACAAACGGTGCATGCTTCTACTCTTCTTTTAAGCTTATTTTCGAATTCTAAGCTTATTTTCGAATTTTAATGACACTACGATGATTGTGAGTGTTAGGATAGTCATAAGTAAACCAAATGAGATTTCTAAACATGCTCATTGTATTATATTCGTACATTCAATTCAAACTTGTGAAACAAACTATGCGTGCTTCTATTCTTCTCTTAAGATTATTTTCGAATTCTAATGACACTAAGATGATTGTGTGTGTTAGGATAGTCATATAAGTAAACCAAATGACATTTCTAAACACGCTTATTACATTTTATTCACACATTCAATTCAAACTTGTGAAACGAACTGTGCATGCTTCTACTCTTCTTTTAAGCTTATTTTCAAATTCTAATGACACTAAGATGATTGTGTGTGTTAGTATAGTCATATAAGTAAACCAAATGACATTTCTAAACACGCTCATTGCATATTATTCACACATTCAATTCAACTTGTGAAACAAACGGTGCATGCTTCTACTCTTGTTTTAAGCTTATTTTCGAATTCTAAGCTTATTTTTGAATTCTAATTGACACCTAGATGATTTTGTGTGTTAGTATAGTCATATATGTAAATCAAATGACATTTCTAAACACGCCCATTGTATTATATTCATACATTCAATTCAAACTTGTGAAACAAACTATACATGCTTCTATTCTTCTCTTAAGCTTATTTTCGAATTCTAAGGACACTAAGATGATTGTGGGTGTTAGGATAGTCATATAAGTAAACCAAATGACATTTCTTAACACGCTCATTGCATTTTATTCACACATTCAAGTCAAACTTGTGAAAAGAACTGTGCATGCTTCTACTCTTCTTTTAAGCTTATTTTCAAATTCTAATGACACTAAGATGATTGTGTGTGTTAGTATAGTCATATAAGTAAACCAAATGACATTTCTAAACACGCTCATTGCATATTATTCACACATTCAATTCAACTTGTGAAACAAACGGTGCATGCTTCCACTCTTGTTTTAAGCTTATTTTCGAATTCTAAGCTTATTTTCGAATTCTAATGACACTAAGATGATTGTGTGTGTTAGGATAGTCATATAAGTAAACCAAATGACATTTCTAAACACGCTCATTGCATTTTATTCACACATTCAATTCAAACTTGTGAAAAGAACTATGCATGCTTCTACTCTTCTTTTAAACTTATTTTCAAATTCTAATGACATTAAGATGATTGTGTGTGTTAGTATAGTCATATAAGTAAACCATATGACATTTCTAAACACGCTCATTGCATATTATTCACACTTTAAATTCAAACTTGTGAAAAGAATTGTGCATACTTCTACTCTTCTTTTAAGCTTATTTTCAAATTCTAATGACATTAAGATGATTGTGTGTGTTAGTATAGTCATATAAGTAAATCATATGACATTTCTAAACACGCTCATTGCATATTATTCACACTTTCAATTCAAACTTGTGAAAAGAACTGTGCATACTTCTACTCTTCTTTTAAGCGTATTTTCAAATTCTAATGACACTAAGATGATTGTGTGTGTTAGTATAGTCATATAAGTAAACGAAATGACATTTCTAAACACGCTCATTGCATATTATTCACACATTCAATTCAACATGTGAAACAAACGGTGCATGCTTCTACTCTTGTTTTAAGCTTATTTTCGAATTCTAATGACACTAAGATGATTGTGTGTGTTAGGATAGTCATATATGTAAATCAAATGACATTTCTAAACAAGCTCATTGCATTTTATTCATACATTCAATTCAAACTTGTGAAACAAACTATGGATGCTTCTATTCTTCTCTTCAGCTTATTTTCGAATTCTAAGGACACTAAGATGATTGTGTGTTCTAGGATAGTCATATAAGTAAACCAAATGACATTTCTAAACACGCTCATTGCATTTTATTCACACATTCAAGTCAAACTTGTGAAAAGAACTGTGCATGCTTCTACTCTTGTTTTAAGCTTATTTTCAAATTCTAATGACACTAAGATGATTGTGTGTGTTAGTATAGTCATATAAGTAAACCAAATGACATTTCTATACACGCTCATTGCATATTATTCACACATTCAATTTAACTTGTGAAACAAACGGTGCATGCTTCTACTCTTCTTTTAAGCTTATTTTCGAATTCTAAGCTTATTTTCGAATTCTAATGACACTAAGATGATTGTGTGTGTTAGGATAGTCATATAAGTAAACCAAATGACATTTCTAAACACGCTCATTGCATTTTATTCACACATTCAAGTCAAACTTGTGAAAAGAACTGTGCATGCTTCTACTCTTGTTTTAAGCTTATTTTCAAATTCTAATGACACTAAGATGATTGTGTGTGTTAGTATAGTCATATAAGTAAACCAAATGACATTTCTATACACGCTCATTGCATATTATTCACACATTCAATTTAACTTGTGAAACAAACGGTGCATGCTTCTACTCTTCTTTTAAGCTTATTTTCGAATTCTAAGCTTATTTTCGAATTTTAATGACACTACGATGATTGTGAGTGTTAGGATAGTCATAAGTAAACCAAATGAGATTTCTAAACATGCTCATTGTATTATATTCGTACATTCAATTCAAACTTGTGAAACAAACTATGCGTGCTTCTATTCTTCTCTTAAGATTATTTTCGAATTCTAATGACACTAAGATGATTGTGTGTGTTAGGATAGTCATATAAGTAAACCAAATGACATTTCTAAACACGCTTATTACATTTTATTCACACATTCAATTCAAACTTGTGAAACGAACTGTGCATGCTTCTACTCTTCTTTTAAGCTTATTTTCAAATTCTAATGACACTAAGATGATTGTGTGTGTTAGTATAGTCATATAAGTAAACCAAATGACATTTCTAAACACGCTCATTGCATATTATTCACACATTCAATTCAACTTGTGAAACAAACGGTGCATGCTTCTACTCTTGTTTTAAGCTTATTTTCGAATTCTAAGCTTATTTTTGAATTCTAATTGACACCTAGATGATTTTGTGTGTTAGTATAGTCATATATGTAAATCAAATGACATTTCTAAACACGCCCATTGTATTATATTCATACATTCAATTCAAACTTGTGAAACAAACTATACATGCTTCTATTCTTCTCTTAAGCTTATTTTCGAATTCTAAGGACACTAAGATGATTGTGGGTGTTAGGATAGTCATATAAGTAAACCAAATGACATTTCTTAACACGCTCATTGCATTTTATTCACACATTCAAGTCAAACTTGTGAAAAGAACTGTGCATGCTTCTACTCTTCTTTTAAGCTTATTTTCAAATTCTAATGACACTAAGATGATTGTGTGTGTTAGTATAGTCATATAAGTAAACCAAATGACATTTCTAAACACGCTCATTGCATATTATTCACACATTCAATTCAACTTGTGAAACAAACGGTGCATGCTTCCACTCTTGTTTTAAGCTTATTTTCGAATTCTAAGCTTATTTTCGAATTCTAATGACACTAAGATGATTGTGTGTGTTAGGATAGTCATATAAGTAAACCAAATGACATTTCTAAACACGCTCATTGCATTTTATTCACACATTCAATTCAAACTTGTGAAAAGAACTATGCATGCTTCTACTCTTCTTTTAAACTTATTTTCAAATTCTAATGACATTAAGATGATTGTGTGTGTTAGTATAGTCATATAAGTAAACCATATGACATTTCTAAACACGCTCATTGCATATTATTCACACTTTAAATTCAAACTTGTGAAAAGAATTGTGCATACTTCTACTCTTCTTTTAAGCTTATTTTCAAATTCTAATGACATTAAGATGATTGTGTGTGTTAGTATAGTCATATAAGTAAATCATATGACATTTCTAAACACGCTCATTGCATATTATTCACACTTTCAATTCAAACTCGTGAAAAGAACTGTGCATACTTCTACTCTTCTTTTAAGCGTATTTTCAAATTCTAATGACACTAAGATGATTGTGTGTGTTAGTATAGTCATATAAGTAAACGAAATGACATTTCTAAACACGCTCATTGCATATTATTCACACATTCAATTCAACATGTGAAACAAACGGTGCATGCTTCTACTCTTGTTTTAAGCTTATTTTCGAATTCTAATGACACTAAGATGATTGTGTGTGTTAGGATAGTCATATAAGTAAACCAAATGACATTTCTAAACACGCTCATTGCATATTATTCACACATTCAATTCAACTTGTGAAACAAACGGTGCATGCTTCTACTCTTGTTTTAAGCTTATTTTCGAATTCTAAGCTTATTTTTGAATTCTAATTGACACCTAGATGATTTTGTGTGTTAGTATAGTCATATATGTAAATCAAATGACATTTCTAAACAAGCTTATTGCATTTTATTCATACATTCATTTCAAACTTGTGAAACAAACTATGCATACTTCTATTCTTCTCTTAAGCTTATTTTCGAATTCTAAGGACACTAAGATGATTGTGTGTGTTAGGATAGTCATATAAGTAAACCAAATGACATTTCTAAACACGCTCATTGCATTTTTATTCACACATTCAATTCAACTTGTGAAACAAACGGTGCATGCTTCCACTCTTGTTTTAAGCTTATTTTCGAATTCTAAGCTTATTTTCGAATTCTAATGACACTAAGATGATTGTGTGTGTTAGGATAGTCATAAGTAAACCAAATGACATTTCTAAACACGCTCATTGCATATTATTCACACATTCAATTCAACTTATGAAACAAACGGTGCATGCTTCCACTCTTGTTTTAAGCTTATTTTCGAATTCTAAGCTTATTTTCGAATTCTAATGACACTAAGATGATTGTGTGTGTTAGTATAGTCATATAAGTAAACCAAATGACATTTCTAAACACGCTCATTGCATATTATTCACACATTCAATTCAAACTTGTGAAAAGAACTATGCATGCTTCTACTCTTCTTTTAAGCGTATTTTCAAATTCTAATGACACTAAGATGATTGTGTGTGTTAGTATAGTCATATAAGTAAACGAAATGACATTTCTAAACACGCTCATTGCATATTATTCACACATTCAATTCAACATGTGAAAAAAACGGTGCATGCTTCTACTCTTGTTTTAAGCTTATTTTCGAATTCTAAGCTTATTTTCGAATTCTAATTGACACTAAGATGATTTTGTGTGTTAGTATAGTCATATATGTAAATCAAATGACATGTTTAAACAAGCTCATTGCATTTTATTCATACATTCAATTCAAACTTGTGAAACAAACTATGCATGCTTCTATTCTTCTCTTAAGCTTATTTTCGAATTCTAATGACACTAAGATGATTGTGTGTGTTAGGATAGTCATATAAGTAAACTAAATGACATTTCTAAACACGCTTATTGCATTTTATTCACACATTCAATTCAACTTGTGAAACAAACTAAGCATGCTTCTACTCTTCTTTTAAGCTTATTTTCGAATTCAAAGGTTATTTTCGATTTCTAATGACACTAAGATGATTGTGTGTGTTAGGATAGTCATATAATTAAACCAAATGACATTTCTAAACACGCCCATTGTATTATATTCATACATTCAATTCAAACTTGTGAAACAAACTATGCATGCTTCTATTCTTCTCTTAAGCTTATTTTCGAATTCTAATGACACTAAGATGATTGTGTGTGTTAGGATAGTCATATAAGTAAACCAAATGACATTTCTAAACACGCTCATTGCATTTTATTCACACATTCAATTCAAACTTGTGAAAAGAACTATGCATGCTTCTACTCTTCTTTTAAGCTTATTTTCAAATTCTAATGACATTAAGATGATTGTGTGTGTTAGTATAGTCATATAAGTAAACCATATGACATTTCTAAACACGCTCATTGCATATTATTCACACTTTAAATTCAAACTTGTGAAAAGAACTGTGCATACTTCTACTCTTCTTTTAAGCGTATTTTCAAATTCTAATGACACTAAGATGATTGTGTGTGTTAGTATAGTCATATAAGTAAACGAAATGACATTTCTAAACACGCTCATTGCATATTATTCACACATTCAATTCAACATGTGAAACAAACGGTGCATGCTTCTACTCTTGTTTTAAGCTTATTTTCGAATTCTAATGACACTAAGATGATTGTGTGTGTTAGGATAGTCATATATGTAAATCAAATGACATTTCTAAACAAGCTCATTGCATTTTATTCATACATTCAATTCAAACTTGTGAAACAAACTATGGATGCTTCTATTCTTCTCTTCAGCTTATTTTCGAATTCTAAGGACACTAAGATGATTGCGTGTTCTAGGATAGTCATATAAGTAAACCAAATGACATTTCTAAACACGCTCATTGCATTTTATTCACACATTCAAGTCAAACTTGTGAAAAGAACTGTGCATGCTTCTACTCTTGTTTTAAGCTTATTTTCAAATTCTAATGACACTAAGATGATTGTGTGTGTTAGTATAGTCATATAAGTAAACCAAATGACATTTCTATACACGCTCATTGCATATTATTCACACATTCTATTTAACTTGTGAAACAAACGGTGCATGCTTCTACTCTTCTTTTAAGCTTATTTTCGAATTCTAAGCTTATTTTCGAATTTTAATGACACTACGATGATTGTGAGTGTTAGGATAGTCATAAGTAAACCAAATGAGATTTCTAAACATGCTCATTGTATTATATTCGTACATTCAATTCAAACTTGTGAAACAAACTATGCGTGCTTCTATTCTTCTCTTAAGATTATTTTCGAATTCTAATGACACTAAGATGATTGTGTGTGTTAGTATAGTCATATAAGTAAACGAAATGACATTTCTAAACACGCTCATTGCATATTATTCACACATTCAATTCAACATGTGAAACAAACGGTGCATGCTTCTACTCTTGTTTTAAGCTTATTTTCGAATTCTAATGACACTAAGATGATTGTGTGTGTTAGGATAGTCATATATGTAAATCAAATGACATTTCTAAACAAGCTCATTGCATTTTATTCATACATTCAATTCAAACTTGTGAAACAAACTATGGATGCTTCTATTCTTCTCTTCAGCTTATTTTCGAATTCTAAGGACACTAAGATGATTGCGTGTTCTAGGATAGTCATATAAGTAAACCAAATGACATTTCTAAACACGCTCATTGCATTTTATTCACACATTCAAGTCAAACTTGTGAAAAGAACTGTGCATGCTTCTACTCTTGTTTTAAGCTTATTTTCAAATTCTAATGACACTAAGATGATTGTGTGTGTTAGTATAGTCATATAAGTAAACCAAATGACATTTCTATACACGCTCATTGCATATTATTCACACATTCTATTTAACTTGTGAAACAAACGGTGCATGCTTCTACTCTTCTTTTAAGCTTATTTTCGAATTCTAAGCTTATTTTCGAATTTTAATGACACTACGATGATTGTGAGTGTTAGGATAGTCATAAGTAAACCAAATGAGATTTCTAAACATGCTCATTGTATTATATTCGTACATTCAATTCAAACTTGTGAAACAAACTATGCGTGCTTCTATTCTTCTCTTAAGATTATTTTCGAATTCTAATGACACTAAGATGATTGTGTGTGTTAGGATAGTCATATAAGTAAACCAAATGACATTTCTAAACACGCTTATTGCATTTTATTCACACATTCAATTCAAACTTGTGAAACGAACTGTGCATGCTTCTACTCTTCTTTTAAGCTTATTTTCAAATTCTAATGACACTAAGATGATTGTGTGTGTTAGTATAGTCATATAAGTAAACCAAATGACATTTCTAAACACGCTCATTGCATATTATTCACACATTCAATTCAACTTGTGAAACAAACGGTGCATGCTTCTACTCTTGTTTTAAGCTTATTTTCGAATTCTAAGCTTATTTTTGAATTCTAATTGACACCTAGATGATTTTGTGTGTTAGTATAGTCATATATGTAAATCAAATGACATTTCTAAACAAGCTCATTGCATTTTATTCATACATTCATTTCAAACTTGTGAAACAAACTATGCATACTTCTATTCTTCTCTTAAGCTTATTTTCGAACTCTAAGGACACTAAGATGATTGTGTGTGTTAGGATAGTCATATAAGTAAACCAAATGACATTTCTAAACACGCTCATTGCATTTTTATTCACACATTCAACTCAAACTTGTGAAAAGAACTGTGCATGCTTCTACTCTTCTTCTAAGCTTATTTTCAAATTCTAATGACACTAAGTTGATTGTGTGTGTTAGTATAGTCATATAAGTAAACCAAATGACATTTCTAAACACGCTCATTGCATATTATTCACACATTCAATTCAACTTGTGAAACAAACGGTGCATGCTTCCACTCTTGTTTTAAGCTTATTTTCGAATTCTAAGCTTATTTTCGAATTCTAATGACACTAAGATGATTGTGTGTGTTAGGATAGTCATAAGTAAACCAAATGACATTTCTAAACACGCTCATTGCATTTTATTCACACATTCAATTCAAACTTGTGAAAAGAACTATGCATGCTTCTACTCTTCTTTTAAGCGTATTTTCAAATTCTAATGACACTAAGATGATTGTGTGTGTTAGTATAGTCATATAAGTAAACGAAATGACATTTCTAAACACGCTCATTGCATATTATTCACACATTCAATTCAACATGTGAAAAAAACGGTGCATGCTTCTACTCTTGTTTTAAGCTTATTTTCGAATTCTAATCTTATTTTCGAATTCTAATTGACACTAAGATGATTTTGTGTGTTAGTATAGTCATATATGTAAATCAAATGACATGTTTAAACAAGCTCATTGCATTTTATTCATACATTCAATTCAAACTTGTGAAACAAACTATGCATGCTTCTATTCTTCTCTTAAGCTTATTTTCGAATTCTAATGACACTAAGATGATTGTGTGTGTTAGGATAGTCATATAAGTAAACTAAATGACATTTCTAAACACGCTTATTGCATTTTATTCACACATTCAATTCAACTTGTGAAACAAACTAAGCATGCTTCTACTCTTCTTTTTAGCTTATTTTCGAATTCTAAGCTTATTTTCGAATTTTAATGACACTACGATGATTGTGAGTGTTAGGATAGTCATAAGTAAACCAAATGAGATTTCTAAACATGCTCATTGTATTATATTCGTACATTCAATTCAAACTTGTGAAACAAACTATGCGTGCTTCTATTCTTCTCTTAAGATTATTTTCGAATTCTAATGACACTAAGATGATTGTGTGTGTTAGGATAGTCATATAAGTAAACCAAATGACATTTCTAAACACGCTTATTGCATTTTATTCACACATTCAATTCAAACTTGTGAAACGAACTGTGCATGCTTCTACTCTTCTTTTAAGCTTATTTTCAAATTCTAATGACACTAAGATGATTGTGTGTGTTAGTATAGTCATATAAGTAAACCAAATGACATTTCTAAACACGCTCATTGCATATTATTCACACATTCAATTCAACTTGTGAAACAAACGGTGCATGCTTCTACTCTTGTTTTAAGCTTATTTTCGAATTCTAAGCTTATTTTTGAATTCTAATTGACACCTAGATGATTTTGTGTGTTAGTATAGTCATATATGTAAATCAAATGACATTTCTAAACAAGCTCATTGCATTTTATTCATACATTCATTTCAAACTTGTGAAACAAACTATGCATACTTCTATTCTTCTCTTAAGATTATTTTCGAATTCTAATGACACTAAGATGATTGTGTGTGTTAGGATAGTCATATAAGTAAACCAAATGACATTTCTAAACACGCTCATTGCATATTATTCACACATTCAATTCAACATGTGAAACAAACGGTGCATGCTTCTACTCTTGTTTTAAGCTTATTTTCGAATTCTAATGACACTAAGATGATTGTGTGTGTTAGGATAGTCATATATGTAAATCAAATGACATTTCTAAACAAGGTCATTGCATTTTATTCATACATTCAATTCAAACTTGTGAAACAAACTATGGATGCTTCTATTCTTCTCTTCAGCTTATTTTCGAATTCTAAGGACACTAAGATGATTGTGTGTTCTAGGATAGTCATATAAGTAAACCAAATGACATTTCTAAACACGCTCATTGCATTTTATTCACACATTCAAGTCAAACTTGTGAAAAGAACTGTGCATGCTTCTACTCTTGTTTTAAGCTTATTTTCAAATTCTAATGACACTAAGATGATTGTGTGTGTTAGTATAGTCATATAAGTAAACCAAATGACATTTCTAAACACGCTCATTGCATATTATTCACACATTCAATTCAACATCTGAAAAAAACGGTGCATGCTTCTACTCTTGTTTTAAGCTTATTTTCGAATCTAAGCTTATTTTCGAATTCTAATTGACAATAAGATGATTTTGTGTGTTAGTATAGTCATATATGTAAATCAAATGACATTTCTAAACAAGCTCATTGCATTTTGTTCATATATTCAATTCAAACTTGTGAAACAAACTATACATGCTTCTATTCTTCTCTTAAGCTTATTTTCGAATTCTAAGGACACTAAGATGATTGGGGGTGTTAGGATAGTCATATAAGTAAACCAAATGACATTTCTTAACACGCTCATTGCATTTTATTCACACATTCAAGTCAAACTTGTGAAACAAACTATGGATGCTTCTATTCTTCTCTTAAGATTATTTTCGAATTCTAAGGACACTAAGATGATTGTGTGTTTTAGGATAGTCATATAAGTAAACCAAATGACATTTCTAAACACGCTCATTGCATTTTATTCACACATTCAATTCAAACTTGTGAAAAGAACTGTGCATGCTTCTACTCTTCTTTTAAGCTTATTTTCAAATTCTAATGACACTAAGATGATTGTGTGTGTTAGTATAGTCATATAAGTAAACCAAATGACATTTCTAAACACGCTCATTGCATATTATTCACACATTCAATTCAACTTGTGAAACAAACGGTGCATGCTTCCACTCTTGTTTTAAGCTTATTTTCGAATTCTAAGCTTATTTTCGAATTCTAATGACACTAAGATGATTGTGTGTGTTAGGATAGTCATAAGTAAACCAAATGACATTTCTAAACACGCTCATTGCATTTTATTCACACATTCAATTCAAACTTGTGAAAAGAACTATGCATGCTTCTACTCTTCTTTTAAGCGTATTTTCAAATTCTAATGACACTAAGATGATTGGGTGTGTTAGTATAGTCATATAAGTAAACGAAATGACATTTCTAAACACGCTCATTGCATATTATTCACACATTCAATTCAACATGTGAAAAAAACGGTGCATGCTTCTACTCTTGTTTTAAGCTTATTTTCGAATTCTAATCTTATTTTCGAATTCTAATTGACACTAAGATGATTTTGTGTGTTAGTATAGTCATATATGTAAATCAAATGACATGTTTAAACAAGCTCATTGCATTTTATTCATACATTCAATTCAAACTTGTGAAACAAACTATGCATGCTTCTATTCTTCTCTTAAGCTTATTTTCGAATTCTAATGACACTAAGATGATTGTGTGTGTTAGGATAGTCATATAAGTAAACTAAATGACATTTCTAAACACGCTTATTGCATTTTATTCACACATTCAATTCAACTTGTGAAACAAACTAAGCATGCTTCTACTCTTCTTTTTAGCTTATTTTCGAATTCAAAGGTTATTTTCGATTTCTAATGACACTAAGATGATTGTGTGTGTTAGGATAGTCATATAATTAAACCAAATGACATTTCTAAACACGCCCATTGTATTATATTCATACATTCAATTCAAACTTGTGAAACAAACTATGCATGCTTCTATTCTTCTCTTAAGCTTATTTTCGAATTCTAATGACACTAAGATGATTGTGTGTGTTAGGATAGTCATATAAGTAAACTAAATGACATTTCTAAACACGCTTATTGCATTTTATTCACACATTCAATTCAAACTTGTGAAACAAACTATGCATGCTTCTACTCTTCTTTTAAGCTTTCGAATTCAAAGGTTATTTTCGATTTCTAATGACACTAAGATGATTGTGTGTGTTAGTATAGTCATATAAGTAAATCAAATGACATTTCTAAACACGCTCATTGCATATTATTCACACATTCAATTCAACTTGTGAAACAAACGGTGCATGCTTCTATTTTCGAATTCTAAGCTTATTTTCAAATTCTAAGCTTATTTTTGAATTCTAATGACAGTAAGATGATTGAGTGTGTTAGGATAGTCATATATGTAAATCAAATGACATTTCTAAACAAGCTCATTGCATTTTATTCATACATTCAATTCAAACTTGTGAAACAAACTATGGATGCTTCTATTCTTCTCTTAAGATTATTTTCGAATTCTAAGGACACTAAGATGATTGTGTGTTTTAGGATAGTCATATAAGTAAACCAAATGACATTTCTAAACACGCTCATTGCATTTTATTCACACATTCAATTCAACTTGTGAAACAAACGGTGCATGCTTCTACTCTTGTTTTAAGCTTATTTTCGAATTCTAATCTTATTTTCGAATTCTAATTGACACTAAGATGATTTTGTGTGTTAGTATAGTCATATATGTAAATCAAATGACATGTTTAAACAAGCTCATTGCATTTTATTCATACATTCAATTCAAACTTGTGAAACAAACTATGCATGCTTCTATTCTTCTCTTAAGCTTATTTTCGAATTCTAATGACACTAAGATGATTGTGTGTGTTAGGATAGTCATATAAGTAAACTAAATGACATTTCTAAACACGCTTATTGCATTTTATTCACACATTCAATTCAACTTGTGAAACAAACTAAGCATGCTTCTACTCTTCTTTTTAGCTTATTTTCGAATTCTAAGCTTATTTTCGAATTTTAATGACACTACGATGATTGTGAGTGTTAGGATAGTCATAAGTAAACCAAATGAGATTTCTAAACATGCTCATTGTATTATATTCGTACATTCAATTCAAACTTGTGAAACAAACTATGCGTGCTTCTATTCTTCTCTTAAGATTATTTTCGAATTCTAATGACACTAAGATGATTGTGTGTGTTAGGATAGTCATATAAGTAAACCAAATGACATTTCTAAACACGCTTATTGCATTTTATTCACACATTCAATTCAAACTTGTGAAACGAACTGTGCATGCTTCTACTCTTCTTTTAAGCTTATTTTCAAATTCTAATGACACTAAGATGATTGTGTGTGTTAGTATAGTCATATAAGTAAACCAAATGACATTTCTAAACACGCTCATTGCATATTATTCACACATTCAATTCAACTTGTGAAACAAACGGTGCATGCTTCTACTCTTGTTTTAAGCTTATTTTCGAATTCTAAGCTTATTTTTGAATTCTAATTGACACCTAGATGATTTTGTGTGTTAGTATAGTCATATATGTAAATCAAATGACATTTCTAAACAAGCTCATTGCATTTTATTCATACATTCATTTCAAACTTGTGAAACAAACTATGCATACTTCTATTCTTCTCTTAAGATTATTTTCGAATTCTAATGACACTAAGATGATTGTGTGTGTTAGGATAGTCATATAAGTAAACCAAATGACATTTCTAAACACGCTCATTGCATATTATTCACACATTCAATTCAACATGTGAAACAAACGGTGCATGCTTCTACTCTTGTTTTAAGCTTATTTTCGAATTCTAATGACACTAAGATGATTGTGTGTGTTAGGATAGTCATATATGTAAATCAAATGACATTTCTAAACAAGGTCATTGCATTTTATTCATACATTCAATTCAAACTTGTGAAACAAACTATGGATGCTTCTATTCTTCTCTTCAGCTTATTTTCGAATTCTAAGGACACTAAGATGATTGTGTGTTCTAGGATAGTCATATAAGTAAACCAAATGACATTTCTAAACACGCTCATTGCATTTTATTCACACATTCAAGTCAAACTTGTGAAAAGAACTGTGCATGCTTCTACTCTTGTTTTAAGCTTATTTTCAAATTCTAATGACACTAAGATGATTGTGTGTGTTAGTATAGTCATATAAGTAAACCAAATGACATTTCTAAACACGCTCATTGCATATTATTCACACATTCAATTCAACATCTGAAAAAAACGGTGCATGCTTCTACTCTTGTTTTAAGCTTATTTTCGAATCTAAGCTTATTTTCGAATTCTAATTGACAATAAGATGATTTTGTGTGTTAGTATAGTCATATATGTAAATCAAATGACATTTCTAAACAAGCTCATTGCATTTTGTTCATATATTCAATTCAAACTTGTGAAACAAACTATACATGCTTCTATTCTTCTCTTAAGCTTATTTTCGAATTCTAAGGACACTAAGATGATTGGGGGTGTTAGGATAGTCATATAAGTAAACCAAATGACATTTCTTAACACGCTCATTGCATTTTATTCACACATTCAAGTCAAACTTGTGAAACAAACTATGGATGCTTCTATTCTTCTCTTAAGATTATTTTCGAATTCTAAGGACACTAAGATGATTGTGTGTTTTAGGATAGTCATATAAGTAAACCAAATGACATTTCTAAACACGCTCATTGCATTTTATTCACACATTCAATTCAAACTTGTGAAAAGAACTGTGCATGCTTCTACTCTTCTTTTAAGCTTATTTTCAAATTCTAATGACACTAAGATGATTGTGTGTGTTAGTATAGTCATATAAGTAAACCAAATGACATTTCTAAACACGCTCATTGCATATTATTCACACATTCAATTCAACTTGTGAAACAAACGGTGCATGCTTCCACTCTTGTTTTAAGCTTATTTTCGAATTCTAAGCTTATTTTCGAATTCTAATGACACTAAGATGATTGTGTGTGTTAGGATAGTCATAAGTAAACCAAATGACATTTCTAAACACGCTCATTGCATTTTATTCACACATTCAATTCAAACTTGTGAAAAGAACTATGCATGCTTCTACTCTTCTTTTAAGCGTATTTTCAAATTCTAATGACACTAAGATGATTGGGTGTGTTAGTATAGTCATATAAGTAAACGAAATGACATTTCTAAACACGCTCATTGCATATTATTCACACATTCAATTCAACATGTGAAAAAAACGGTGCATGCTTCTACTCTTGTTTTAAGCTTATTTTCGAATTCTAATCTTATTTTCGAATTCTAATTGACACTAAGATGATTTTGTGTGTTAGTATAGTCATATATGTAAATCAAATGACATGTTTAAACAAGCTCATTGCATTTTATTCATACATTCAATTCAAACTTGTGAAACAAACTATGCATGCTTCTATTCTTCTCTTAAGCTTATTTTCGAATTCTAATGACACTAAGATGATTGTGTGTGTTAGGATAGTCATATAAGTAAACTAAATGACATTTCTAAACACGCTTATTGCATTTTATTCACACATTCAATTCAACTTGTGAAACAAACTAAGCATGCTTCTACTCTTCTTTTTAGCTTATTTTCGAATTCAAAGGTTATTTTCGATTTCTAATGACACTAAGATGATTGTGTGTGTTAGGATAGTCATATAATTAAACCAAATGACATTTCTAAACACGCCCATTGTATTATATTCATACATTCAATTCAAACTTGTGAAACAAACTATGCATGCTTCTATTCTTCTCTTAAGCTTATTTTCGAATTCTAATGACACTAAGATGATTGTGTGTGTTAGGATAGTCATATAAGTAAACTAAATGACATTTCTAAACACGCTTATTGCATTTTATTCACACATTCAATTCAAACTTGTGAAACAAACTATGCATGCTTCTACTCTTCTTTTAAGCTTTCGAATTCAAAGGTTATTTTCGATTTCTAATGACACTAAGATGATTGTGTGTGTTAGTATAGTCATATAAGTAAATCAAATGACATTTCTAAACACGCTCATTGCATATTATTCACACATTCAATTCAACTTGTGAAACAAACGGTGCATGCTTCTATTTTCGAATTCTAAGCTTATTTTCAAATTCTAAGCTTATTTTTGAATTCTAATGACAGTAAGATGATTGAGTGTGTTAGGATAGTCATATATGTAAATCAAATGACATTTCTAAACAAGCTCATTGCATTTTATTCATACATTCAATTCAAACTTGTGAAACAAACTATGGATGCTTCTATTCTTCTCTTAAGATTATTTTCGAATTCTAAGGACACTAAGATGATTGTGTGTTTTAGGATAGTCATATAAGTAAACCAAATGACATTTCTAAACACGCTCATTGCATTTTATTCACACATTCAATTCAACTTGTGAAACAAACGGTGCATGCTTCTACTCTTGTTTTAAGCTTATTTTCGAATTCTAATCTTATTTTCGAATTCTAATTGACACTAAGATGATTTTGTGTGTTAGTATAGTCATATATGTAAATCAAATGACATGTTTAAACAAGCTCATTGCATTTTATTCATACATTCAATTCAAACTTGTGAAACAAACTATGCATGCTTCTATTCTTCTCTTAAGCTTATTTTCGAATTCTAATGACACTAAGATGATTGTGTGTGTTAGGATAGTCATATAAGTAAACTAAATGACATTTCTAAACACGCTTATTGCATTTTATTCACACATTCAATTCAACTTGTGAAACAAACTAAGCATGCTTCTACTCTTCTTTTTAGCTTATTTTCGAATTCTAAGCTTATTTTCGAATTTTAATGACACTACGATGATTGTGAGTGTTAGGATAGTCATAAGTAAACCAAATGAGATTTCTAAACATGCTCATTGTATTATATTCGTACATTCAATTCAAACTTGTGAAACAAACTATGCGTGCTTCTATTCTTCTCTTAAGATTATTTTCGAATTCTAATGACACTAAGATGATTGTGTGTGTTAGGATAGTCATATAAGTAAACCAAATGACATTTCTAAACACGCTTATTGCATTTTATTCACACATTCAATTCAAACTTGTGAAACGAACTGTGCATGCTTCTACTCTTCTTTTAAGCTTATTTTCAAATTCTAATGACACTAAGATGATTGTGTGTGTTAGTATAGTCATATAAGTAAACCAAATGACATTTCTAAACACGCTCATTGCATATTATTCACACATTCAATTCAACTTGTGAAACAAACGGTGCATGCTTCTACTCTTGTTTTAAGCTTATTTTCGAATTCTAAGCTTATTTTTGAATTCTAATTGACACCTAGATGATTTTGTGTGTTAGTATAGTCATATATGTAAATCAAATGACATTTCTAAACAAGCTCATTGCATTTTATTCATACATTCATTTCAAACTTGTGAAACAAACTATGCATACTTCTATTCTTCTCTTAAGATTATTTTCGAATTCTAATGACACTAAGATGATTGTGTGTGTTAGGATAGTCATATAAGTAAACCAAATGACATTTCTAAACACGCTCATTGCATATTATTCACACATTCAATTCAACATGTGAAACAAACGGTGCATGCTTCTACTCTTGTTTTAAGCTTATTTTCGAATTCTAATGACACTAAGATGATTGTGTGTGTTAGGATAGTCATATAAGTAAACCAAATGACATTTCTAAACACGCTCATTGCATATTATTCACACATTCAATTCAACTTGTGAAACAAACGGTGCATGCTTCCACTCTTGTTTTAAGCTTATTTTCGAATTCTAAGCTTATTTTCGAATTCTAATGACACTAAGATGATTGTGTGTGTTAGGATAGTCATAAGTAAACCAAATGACATTTCTAAACACGCTCATTGCATTTTATTCACACATTCAATTCAAACTTGTGAAAAGAACTATGCATGCTTCTACTCTTCTTTTAAGCGTATTTTCAAATTCTAATGACACTAAGATGATTGGGTGTGTTAGTATAGTCATATAAGTAAACGAAATGACATTTCTAAACACGCTCATTGCATATTATTCACACATTCAATTCAACATGTGAAAAAAACGGTGCATGCTTCTACTCTTGTTTTAAGCTTATTTTCGAATTCTAATCTTATTTTCGAATTCTAATTGACACTAAGATGATTTTGTGTGTTAGTATAGTCATATATGTAAATCAAATGACATGTTTAAACAAGCTCATTGCATTTTATTCATACATTCAATTCAAACTTGTGAAACAAACTATGCATGCTTCTATTCTTCTCTTAAGCTTATTTTCGAATTCTAATGACACTAAGATGATTGTGTGTGTTAGGATAGTCATATAAGTAAACTAAATGACATTTCTAAACACGCTTATTGCATTTTATTCACACATTCAATTCAACTTGTGAAACAAACTAAGCATGCTTCTACTCTTCTTTTTAGCTTATTTTCGAATTCAAAGGTTATTTTCGATTTCTAATGACACTAAGATGATTGTGTGTGTTAGGATAGTCATATAATTAAACCAAATGACATTTCTAAACACGCCCATTGTATTATATTCATACATTCAATTCAAACTTGTGAAACAAACTATGCATGCTTCTATTCTTCTCTTAAGCTTATTTTCGAATTCTAATGACACTAAGATGATTGTGTGTGTTAGGATAGTCATATAAGTAAACTAAATGACATTTCTAAACACGCTTATTGCATTTTATTCACACATTCAATTCAAACTTGTGAAACAAACTATGCATGCTTCTACTCTTCTTTTAAGCTTTCGAATTCAAAGGTTATTTTCGATTTCTAATGACACTAAGATGATTGTGTGTGTTAGTATAGTCATATAAGTAAATCAAATGACATTTCTAAACACGCTCATTGCATATTATTCACACATTCAATTCAACTTGTGAAACAAACGGTGCATGCTTCTATTTTCGAATTCTAAGCTTATTTTCAAATTCTAAGCTTATTTTTGAATTCTAATGACAGTAAGATGATTGAGTGTGTTAGGATAGTCATATATGTAAATCAAATGACATTTCTAAACAAGCTCATTGCATTTTATTCATACATTCAATTCAAACTTGTGAAACAAACTATGGATGCTTCTATTCTTCTCTTAAGATTATTTTCGAATTCTAAGGACACTAAGATGATTGTGTGTTTTAGGATAGTCATATAAGTAAACCAAATGACATTTCTAAACACGCTCATTGCATTTTATTCACACATTCAATTCAAACTTGTGAAAAGAACTGTGCATGCTTCTACTCTTGTTTTAAGCTTATTTTCAAATTCTAATGACACTAAGATGATTGTGTGTGTTAGTATAGTCATATAAGTAAACCAAATGACATTTCTATACACGCTCATTGCATATTATTCACACATTCAATTTAACTTGTGAAACAAACGGTGCATGCTTCTACTCTTCTTTTAAGCTTATTTTCGAATTCTAATAACACTACGATGATTGTGTGTGTTAGGATAGTCATAAGTAAACCAAATGAGATTTCTAAACACGCTCATTGTATTATATTCGTACATTCAATTCAAACTTGTGAAACAAACTATGCGTGCTTCTATTCTTCTCTTAAGATTATTTTCGAATTCTAATGACACTAAGATGATTGTGTGTGTTAGTATAGTCATATAAGTAAACGAAATGACATTTCTAAACACGCTCATTGCATATTATTCACACATTCAATTCAACATGTGAAAAAAACGGTGCATGCTTCTACTCTTGTTTTAAGCTTATTTTCGAATCTAAGCTTATTTTCGAATTCTAATTGACAATAAGATGATTTTGTGTGTTAGTATAGTCATATATGTAAATCAAATGACATTTCTAAACAAGCTCATTGCATTTTATTCATATATTCAATTCAAACTTGTGAAACAAACTATACATGCTTCTATTCTTCTCTTAAGCTTATTTTCGAATTCTAAGGACACTAAGATGATTGTGGGTGTTAGGATAGTCATATAAGTAAACCAAATGACATTTCTTAACACGCTCATTGCATTTTATTCACACATTCAAGTCAAACTTGTGAAAAGAACTGTGCATGCTTCTACTCTTCTTTTAAGCTTATTTTCAAATTCTAATGACACTAAGATGATTGTGTGTGTTAGTATAGTCATATAAGTAAACCAAATGACATTTCTAAACACGCTCATTGCATATTATTCACACATTCAATTCAACTTGTGAAACAAACGGTGCATGCTTCCACTCTTGTTTTAAGCTTATTTTCGAATTCTAAGTTTATTTTCGAATTCTAATGACACTAAGATGATTGTGTGTGTTAGGATAGTCATATAAGTAAACCAAATGACATTTCTAAACACGCTCATTGCATTTTATTCACACATTCAATTCAAACTTGTGAAAAGAACTATGCATGCTTCTACTCTTCTTTTAAGCTTATTTTCAAATTCTAATGACATTAAGATGATTGTGTGTGTTAGTATAGTCATATAAGTAAACCATATGACATTTCTAAACACGCTCATTGCATATTATTCACACTTTAAATTCAAACTTGTGAAAAGAACTGTGCATACTTCTACTCTTCTTTTAAGCTTATTTTCAAATTCTAATGACATTAAGATGATTGTGTGTGTTAGTATAGTCATATAAGTAAATCATATGACATTTCTAAACACGCTCATTGCATATTATTCACACTTTCAATTCAAACTTGTGAAAAGAACTGTGCATACTTCTACTCTTCTTTTAAGTGTATTTTCAAATTCTAATGACAATAAGATGATTGTGTGTGTTAGTATAGTCATATAAGTAAACGAAATGACATTTCTAAACACGCTCATTGCATATTATTCACACATTCAATTCAACATGTGAAACAAACGGTGCATGCTTCTACTCTTGTTTTAAGCTTATTTTCGAATTCTAATGACACTAAGATGATTGTGTGTGTTAGGATAGTCATATATGTAAATCAAATGACATTTCTAAACAAGCTCATTGCATTTTATTCATACATTCAATTCAAACTTGTGAAACAAACTATGGATGCTTCTATTCTTCTCTTCAGCTTATTTTCGAATTCTAAGGACACTAAGATGATTGTGTGTTCTAGGATAGTCATATAAGTAAACCAAATGACATTTCTAAACACGCTCATTGCATTTTATTCACACATTCAAGTCAAACTTGTGAAAAGAACTGTGCATGCTTCTACTCTTGTTTTAAGCTTATTTTCAAATTCTAATGACACTAAGATGATTGTGTGTGTTAGTATAGTCATATAAGTAAACCAAATGACATTTCTATACACGCTCATTGCATATTATTCACACATTCAATTTAACTTGTGAAACAAACGGTGCATGCTTCTACTCTTCTTTTAAGCTTATTTTCGAATTCTAAGCTTATTTTCGAATTTTAATGACACTACGATGATTGTGAGTGTTAGGATAGTCATAAGTAAACCAAATGAGATTTCTAAACATGCTCATTGTATTATATTCGTACATTCAATTCAAACTTGTGAAACAAACTATGCGTGCTTCTATTCTTCTCTTAAGATTATTTTCGAATTCTAATGACACTAAGATGATTGTGTGTGTTAGGATAGTCATATAAGTAAACCAAATGACATTTCTAAACACGCTTATTACATTTTATTCACACATTCAATTCAAACTTGTGAAACGAACTGTGCATGCTTCTACTCTTCTTTTAAGCTTATTTTCAAATTCTAATGACACTAAGATGATTGTGTGTGTTAGTATAGTCATATAAGTAAACCAAATGACATTTCTAAACACGCTCATTGCATATTATTCACACATTCAATTCAACTTGTGAAACAAACGGTGCATGCTTCTACTCTTGTTTTAAGCTTATTTTCGAATTCTAAGCTTATTTTTGAATTCTAATTGACACCTAGATGATTTTGTGTGTTAGTATAGTCATATATGTAAATCAAATGACATTCTAAATAAGCTCATTGCATTTTATTCATACATTCATTTCAAACTTGTGAAACAAACTATGCATACTTCTATTCTTCTCTTAAGCTTATTTTCGAATTCTAAGGACACTAAGATGATTGTGTGTGTTAGGATAGTCATATAAGTAAACCAAATGACATTTCTAAACACGCTCATTGCATTTTTATTCACACATTCAACTCAAACTTGTGAAAAGAACTGTGCATGCTTCTACTCTTCTTCTAAGCTTATTTTCAAATTCTAATGACACTAAGATGATTGTGTGTGTTAGTATAGTCATATAAGTAAACCAAATGACATTTCTAAACACGCTCATTGCATATTATTCACACATTCAATTCAACTTGTGAAACAAACGGTGCATGCTTCCACTCTTGTTTTAAGCTTATTTTCGAATTCTAAGCTTATTTTCGAATTCTAAGGACACTAAGATGATTGTGTGTGTTAGGATAGTCATAAGTAAACCAAATGACATTTCTAAACACGCTCATTGCATTTTATTCACACATTCAATTCAAACTTGTGAAAAGAACTATGCATGCTTCTACTCTTCTTTTAAGCGTATTTTCAAATTCTAATGACACTAAGATGATTGTGTGTGTTAGTATAGTCATATAAGTAAACGAAATGACATTTCTAAACACGCTCATTGCATATTATTCACACATTCAATTCAACTTGTGAAAAAAACGGTGCATGCTTCTACTCTTGTTTTAAGCTTATTTTCGAATTCTAAGCTTATTTTCGAATTCTAATTGACACTAAGATGATTTTGTGTGTTAGTATAGTCATATATGTAAATCAAATGACATGTTTAAACAAGCTCATTGCATTTTATTCATACATTCAATTCAAACTTGTGAAACAAACTATGCATGCTTCTATTCTTCTCTTAAGCTTATTTTCGAATTCTAATGACACTAAGATGATTGTGTGTGTTAGGATAGTCATATAAGTAAACTAAATGACATTTCTAAACACGCTTATTGCATTTTATTCACACATTCAATTCAACTTGTGAAACAAACTAAGCATGCTTCTACTCTTCTTTTTAGCTTATTTTCGAATTCAAAGGTTATTTTCGATTTCTAATGACACTAAGATGATTGTGTGTGTTAGGATAGTCATATAATTAAACCAAATGATATTTCTAAACACGCCCATTGTATTATATTCATACATTCAATTCAAACTTGTGAAACAAACTATGCATGCTTCTATTCTTCTCTTAAGCTTATTTTCGAATTCTAATGACACTAAGATGATTGTGTGTGTTAGGATAGTCATATAAGTAAACTAAATGACATTTCTAAACACGCTTATTGCATTTTATTCACACATTCAATTCAAACTTGTGAAACAAACTATGCATGCTTCTACTCTTCTTTTAAGCTTATTTTCGAATTCAAAGGTTATTTTCGATTTCTAATGACACTAAGATGATTGTGTGTGTTAGTATAGTCATATAAGTAAATCAAATGACATTTCTAAAACACGCTCATTGCATATTATTCACACATTCAATTCAACTTGTGAAACAAACGGTGCATGCTTCTATTTTCGAATTCTAAGCTTATTTTCAAATTCTAAGCTTATTTTTGAATTCTAATGACAGTAAGATGATTGAGTGTGTTAGGATAGTCATATATGTAAATCAAATGACATTTCTAAACAAGCTCATTGCATTTTATTCATACATTCAATTCAAACTTGTGAAACAAACTATGGATGCTTCTATTCTTCTCTTAAGATTATTTTCGAATTCTAAGGACACTAAGATGATTGTGTGTTTTAGGATAGTCATATAAGTAAACCAAATGACATTTCTAAATACGCTCATTGCATTTTATTCACACATTCAATTCAAACTTGTGAAAAGAACTGTGCATGCTTCTACTCTTGTTTTAAGCTTATTTTCAAATTCTAATGACACTAAGATGATTGTGTGTGTTAGGATAGTCATATAAGTAAACCAAATGACATTTCTAAACACGCTCATTGCATTTTATTCACACATTCAATTCAAACTTGTGAAAAGAACTATGCATGCTTCTACTCTTCTTTTAAGCTTATTTTCAAATTCTAATGACATTAAGATGATTGTGTGTGTTAGTATAGTCATATAAGTAAACCATATGACATTTCTAAACACGCTCATTGCATATTATTCACACTTTAAATTCAAACTTGTGAAAAGAACTGTGCATACTTCTACTCTTCTTTTAAGCTTATTTTCAAATTCTAATGACATTAAGATGATTGTGTGTGTTAGTATAGTCATATAAGTAAATCATATGACATTTCTAAACACGCTCATTGCATATTATTCACACTTTCAATTCAAACTTGTGAAAAGAACTGTGCATACTTCTACTCTTCTTTTAAGTGTATTTTCAAATTCTAATGACAATAAGATGATTGTGTGTGTTAGTATAGTCATATAAGTAAACGAAATGACATTTCTAAACACGCTCATTGCATATTATTCACACATTCAATTCAACATGTGAAACAAACGGTGCATGCTTCTACTCTTGTTTTAAGCTTATTTTCGAATTCTAATGACACTAAGATGATTGTGTGTGTTAGGATAGTCATATATGTAAATCAAATGACATTTCTAAACAAGCTCATTGCATTTTATTCATACATTCAATTCAAACTTGTGAAACAAACTATGGATGCTTCTATTCTTCTCTTCAGCTTATTTTCGAATTCTAAGGACACTAAGATGATTGTGTGTTCTAGGATAGTCATATAAGTAAACCAAATGACATTTCTAAACACGCTCATTGCATTTTATTCACACATTCAAGTCAAACTTGTGAAAAGAACTGTGCATGCTTCTACTCTTGTTTTAAGCTTATTTTCAAATTCTAATGACACTAAGATGATTGTGTGTGTTAGTATAGTCATATAAGTAAACCAAATGACATTTCTATACACGCTCATTGCATATTATTCACACATTCAATTTAACTTGTGAAACAAACGGTGCATGCTTCTACTCTTCTTTTAAGCTTATTTTCGAATTCTAAGCTTATTTTCGAATTTTAATGACACTACGATGATTGTGAGTGTTAGGATAGTCATAAGTAAACCAAATGAGATTTCTAAACATGCTCATTGTATTATATTCGTACATTCAATTCAAACTTGTGAAACAAACTATGCGTGCTTCTATTCTTCTCTTAAGATTATTTTCGAATTCTAATGACACTAAGATGATTGTGTGTGTTAGGATAGTCATATAAGTAAACCAAATGACATTTCTAAACACGCTTATTACATTTTATTCACACATTCAATTCAAACTTGTGAAACGAACTGTGCATGCTTCTACTCTTCTTTTAAGCTTATTTTCAAATTCTAATGACACTAAGATGATTGTGTGTGTTAGTATAGTCATATAAGTAAACCAAATGACATTTCTAAACACGCTCATTGCATATTATTCACACATTCAATTCAACTTGTGAAACAAACGGTGCATGCTTCTACTCTTGTTTTAAGCTTATTTTCGAATTCTAAGCTTATTTTTGAATTCTAATTGACACCTAGATGATTTTGTGTGTTAGTATAGTCATATATGTAAATCAAATGACATTCTAAATAAGCTCATTGCATTTTATTCATACATTCATTTCAAACTTGTGAAACAAACTATGCATACTTCTATTCTTCTCTTAAGCTTATTTTCGAATTCTAAGGACACTAAGATGATTGTGTGTGTTAGGATAGTCATATAAGTAAACCAAATGACATTTCTAAACACGCTCATTGCATTTTTATTCACACATTCAACTCAAACTTGTGAAAAGAACTGTGCATGCTTCTACTCTTCTTCTAAGCTTATTTTCAAATTCTAATGACACTAAGATGATTGTGTGTGTTAGTATAGTCATATAAGTAAACCAAATGACATTTCTAAACACGCTCATTGCATATTATTCACACATTCAATTCAACTTGTGAAACAAACGGTGCATGCTTCCACTCTTGTTTTAAGCTTATTTTCGAATTCTAAGCTTATTTTCGAATTCTAAGGACACTAAGATGATTGTGTGTGTTAGGATAGTCATAAGTAAACCAAATGACATTTCTAAACACGCTCATTGCATTTTATTCACACATTCAATTCAAACTTGTGAAAAGAACTATGCATGCTTCTACTCTTCTTTTAAGCGTATTTTCAAATTCTAATGACACTAAGATGATTGTGTGTGTTAGTATAGTCATATAAGTAAACGAAATGACATTTCTAAACACGCTCATTGCATATTATTCACACATTCAATTCAACTTGTGAAAAAAACGGTGCATGCTTCTACTCTTGTTTTAAGCTTATTTTCGAATTCTAAGCTTATTTTCGAATTCTAATTGACACTAAGATGATTTTGTGTGTTAGTATAGTCATATATGTAAATCAAATGACATGTTTAAACAAGCTCATTGCATTTTATTCATACATTCAATTCAAACTTGTGAAACAAACTATGCATGCTTCTATTCTTCTCTTAAGCTTATTTTCGAATTCTAATGACACTAAGATGATTGTGTGTGTTAGGATAGTCATATAAGTAAACTAAATGACATTTCTAAACACGCTTATTGCATTTTATTCACACATTCAATTCAACTTGTGAAACAAACTAAGCATGCTTCTACTCTTCTTTTTAGCTTATTTTCGAATTCAAAGGTTATTTTCGATTTCTAATGACACTAAGATGATTGTGTGTGTTAGGATAGTCATATAATTAAACCAAATGATATTTCTAAACACGCCCATTGTATTATATTCATACATTCAATTCAAACTTGTGAAACAAACTATGCATGCTTCTATTCTTCTCTTAAGCTTATTTTCGAATTCTAATGACACTAAGATGATTGTGTGTGTTAGGATAGTCATATAAGTAAACTAAATGACATTTCTAAACACGCTTATTGCATTTTATTCACACATTCAATTCAAACTTGTGAAACAAACTATGCATGCTTCTACTCTTCTTTTAAGCTTATTTTCGAATTCAAAGGTTATTTTCGATTTCTAATGACACTAAGATGATTGTGTGTGTTAGTATAGTCATATAAGTAAATCAAATGACATTTCTAAAACACGCTCATTGCATATTATTCACACATTCAATTCAACTTGTGAAACAAACGGTGCATGCTTCTATTTTCGAATTCTAAGCTTATTTTCAAATTCTAAGCTTATTTTTGAATTCTAATGACAGTAAGATGATTGAGTGTGTTAGGATAGTCATATATGTAAATCAAATGACATTTCTAAACAAGCTCATTGCATTTTATTCATACATTCAATTCAAACTTGTGAAACAAACTATGGATGCTTCTATTCTTCTCTTAAGATTATTTTCGAATTCTAAGGACACTAAGATGATTGTGTGTTTTAGGATAGTCATATAAGTAAACCAAATGACATTTCTAAATACGCTCATTGCATTTTATTCACACATTCAATTCAAACTTGTGAAAAGAACTGTGCATGCTTCTACTCTTGTTTTAAGCTTATTTTCAAATTCTAATGACACTAAGATGATTGTGTGTGTTAGTATAGTCATATAAGTAAACCAAATGACATTTCTAAACACGCTCATTGCATATTATTCACACATTCAATTCAACATGTGAAAAAAACGGTGCATGCTTCTACTCTTGTTTTAAGCTTATTTTCGAATCTAAGCTTATTTTCGAATTCTAATTGACAATAAGATGATTTTGTGTGTTAGTATAGTCATATATGTAAATCAAATGACATTTCTAAACAAGCTCATTGCATTTTGTTCATATATTCAATTCAAACTTGTGAAACAAACTATACATGCTTCTATTCTTCTCTTAAGCTTATTTTCGAATTCTAAGGACACTAAGATGATTGGGGGTGTTAGGATAGTCATATAAGTAAACCAAATGACATTTCTTAACACGCTCATTGCATTTTATTCACACATTCAAGTCAAACTTGTGAAAAGAACTGTGCATGCTTCTACTCTTCTTTTAAGCTTATTTTCAAATTCTAATGACACTAAGATGATTGTGTGTGTTAGCATAGTCATATAAGTAAACCAAATGACATTTCTAAACACGCTCATTGCATATTATTCACACATTCAATTCAACTTGTGAAACAAACGGTGCATGCTTCCACTCTTGTTTTAAGCTTATTTTCGAATTCTAAGCTTATTTTCGAATTCTAATGACACTAAGATGATTGTGTGTGTTAGGATAGTCATATAAGTAAACCAAATGACATTTCTAAACACGCTCATTGCATTTTATTCACACATTCAATTCAAACTTGTGAAAAGAACTATGCATGCTTCTACTCTTCTTTTAAGCTTATTTTCAAATTCTAATGACATTAAGATGATTGTGTGTGTTAGTATAGTCATATAAGTAAACCATATGACATTTCTAAACACGCTCATTGCATATTATTCACACTTTAAATTCAAACTTGTGAAAAGAACTGTGCATACTTCTACTCTTCTTTTAAGCTTATTTTCAAATTCTAATGACATTAAGATGATTGTGTGTGTTAGTATAGTCATATAAGTAAATCATATGACATTTCTAAACACGCTCATTGCATATTATTCACTCTTTCAATTCAAACTTGTGAAAAGAACTGTGCATACTTCTACTCTTCTTTTAAGCGTATTTTCAAATTCTAATGACACTAAGATGATTGTGTGTGTTAGTATAGTCATATAAGTAAACGAAATGACATTTCTAAACACGCTCATTGCATATTATTCACACATTCAATTCAACATGTGAAACAAACGGTGCATGCTTCTACTCTTGTTTTAAGCTTATTTTCGAATTCTAATGACACTAAGATGATTGTGTGTGTTAGGATAGTCATATATGTAAATCAAATGACATTTCTAAACAAGCTCATTGCATTTTATTCATACATTCAATTCAAACTTGTGAAACAAACTATGGATGCTTCTATTCTTCTCTTCAGCTTATTTTCGAATTCTAAGGACACTAAGATGATTGTGTGTTCTAGGATAGTCATATAAGTAAACCAAATGACATTTCTAAACACGCTCATTGCATTTTATTCACACATTCAAGTCAAACTTGTGAAAAGAACTGTGCATGCTTCTACTCTTGTTTTAAGCTTATTTTCAAATTCTAATGACACTAAGATGATTGTGTGTGTTAGTATAGTCATATAAGTAAACCAAATGACATTTCTATACACGCTCATTGCATATTATTCACACATTCAATTTAACTTGTGAAACAAACGGTGCATGCTTCTACTCTTCTTTTAAGCTTATTTTCGAATTCTAAGCTTATTTTCGAATTTTAATGACACTACGATGATTGTGAGTGTTAGGATAGTCATAAGTAAACCAAATGAGATTTCTAAACATGCTCATTGTATTATATTCGTACATTCAATTCAAACTTGTGAAACAAACTATGCGTGCTTCTATTCTTCTCTTAAGATTATTTTCGAATTCTAACGACACTAAGATGATTGTGTGTGTTAGGATAGTCATATAAGTAAACCAAATGACATTTCTAAACACGCTTATTACATTTTATTCACACATTCAATTCAAACTTGTGAAACGAACTGTGCATGCTTCTACTCTTCTTTTAAGCTTATTTTCAAATTCTAATGACACTAAGATGATTGTGTGTGTTAGTATAGTCATATAAGTAAACCAAATGACATTTCTAAACACGCTCATTGCATATTATTCACACATTCAATTCAACTTGTGAAACAAACGGTGCATGCTTCTACTCTTGTTTTAAGCTTATTTTCGAATTCTAAGCTTATTTTTGAATTCTAATTGACACCTAGATGATTTTGTGTGTTAGTATAGTCATATATGTAAATCAAATGACATTTCTAAACAAGCTCATTGCATTTTATTCATACATTCATTTCAAACTTGTGAAACAAACTATGCATACTTCTATTCTTCTCTTAAGCTTATTTTCGAATTCTAAGGACACTAAGATGATTGTGTGTGTTAGGATAGTCATATAAGTAAACCAAATGACATTTCTAAACACGCTCATTGCATTTTTATTCACACATTCAACTCAAACTTGTGAAAAGAACTGTGCATGCTTCTACTCTTCTTCTAAGCTTATTTTCAAATTCTAATGACACTAAGATGATTGTGTGTGTTAGTATAGTCATATAAGTAAACCAAATGACATTTCTAAACACGCTCATTGCATATTATTCACACATTCAATTCAACTTGTGAAACAAACGGTGCATGCTTCCACTCTTGTTTTAAGCTTATTTTCGAATTCTAAGCTTATTTTCGAATTCTAATGACACTAAGATGATTGTGTGTGTTAGGATAGTCATAAGTAAACCAAATGACATTTCTAAACACGCTCATTGCATTTTATTCACACATTCAATTCAAACTTGTGAAAAGAACTATGCATGCTTCTACTCTTCTTTTAAGCGTATTTTCAAATTCTAATGACACTAAGATGATTGTGTGTGTTAGTATAGTCATATAAGTAAACGAAATGACATTTCTAAACACGCTCATTGCATATTATTCACACATTCAATTCAACATGTGAAAAAAACGGTGCATGCTTCTACTCTTGTTTTAAGCTTATTTTCGAATTCTAAGCTTATTTTCGAATTCTAATTGACACTAAGATGATTTTGTGTGTTAGTATAGTCATATATGTAAATCAAATGACATGTTTAAACAAGCTCATTGCATTTTATTCATACATTCAATTCAAACTTGTGAAACAAACTATGCATGCTTCTATTCTTCTCTTAAGCTTATTTTCGAATTCTAATGACACTAAGATGATTGTGTGTGTTAGGATAGTCATATAAGTAAACTAAATGACATTTCTAAACACGCTTATTGCATTTTATTCACACATTCAATTCAACTTGTGAAACAAACTAAGCATGCTTCTACTCTTCTTTTAAGCTTATTTTCGAATTCAAAGGTTATTTTCGATTTCTAATGACACTAAGATGATTGTGTGTGTTAGGATAGTCATGTAATTAAACCAAATGACATTTCTAAACACGCCCATTGTATTATATTCATACATTCAATTCAAACTTGTGAAACAAACTATGCATGCTTCTATTCTTCTCTTAAGCTTATTTTCGAATTCTAATGACACTAAGATGATTGTGTGTGTTAGGATAGTCATATAAGTAAACTAAATGACATTTCTAAACACGCTTATTGCATTTTATTCACACATTCAATTCAAACTTGTGAAACAAACTATGCATGCTTCTACTCTTCTTTTAAGCTTATTTTCGAATTCAAAGGTTATTTTCGATTTCTAATGACACTAAGATGATTGTGTGTGTTAGTATAGTCATATAAGTAAATCAAATGACATTTCTAAACACGCTCATTGCATATTATTCACACATTCAATTCAACTTGTGAAACAAACGGTGCATGCTTCTATTTTCGAATTCTAAGCTTATTTTCAAATTCTAAGCTTATTTTTGAATTCTAATGACAGTAAGATGATTGAGTGTGTTAGGATAGTCATATATGTAAATCAAATGACATTTCTAAACAAGCTCATTGCATTTTATTCATACATTCAATTCAAACTTGTGAAACAAACTATGGATGCTTCTATTCTTCTCTTAAGACTATTTTCGAATTCTAAGGACACTAAGATGATTGTGTGTTTTAGGATAGTCATATAAGTAAACCAAATGACATTTCTAAACACGCTCATTGCATTTTATTCACACATTCAATTCAAACTTGTGAAAAGAACTGTGCATGCTTCTACTCTTGTTTTAAGCTTATTTTCAAATTCTAATGACACTAAGATGATTGTGTGTGTTAGTATAGTCATATAAGTAAACCAAATGACATTTCTATACACGCTCATTGCATATTATTCACACATTCAATTTAACTTGTGAAACAAACGGTGCATGCTTCTACTCTTCTTTTAAGCTTATTTTCGAATTCTAATAACACTACGATGATTGTGTGTGTTAGGATAGTCATAAGTAAACCAAATGAGATTTCTAAACACGCTCATTGTATTATATTCGTACATTCAATTCAAACTTGTGAAACAAACTATGCGTGCTTCTATTCTTCTCTTAAGATTATTTTCGAATTCTAATGACACTAAGATGATTGTGTGTGTTAGTATAGTCATATAAGTAAACGAAATGACATTTCTAAACACGCTCATTGCATATTATTCACACATTCAATTCAACATGTGAAAAAAACGGTGCATGCTTCTACTCTTGTTTTAAGCTTATTTTCGAATTCTAAGCTTATTTTCGAATTCTAATTGACAATAAGATGATTTTGTGTGTTAGTATAGTCATATATGTAAATCAAATGACATTTCTAAACAAGCTCATTGCATTTTATTCATATATTCAATTCAAACTTGTGAAACAAACTATACATGCTTCTATTCTTCTCTTAAGCTTATTTTCGAATTCTAAGGACACTAAGATGATTGTGGGTGTTAGGATAGTCATATAAGTAAACCAAATGACATTTCTTAACACGCTCATTGCATTTTATTCACACATTCAACTCAAACTTGTGAAAAGAACTGTGCATGCTTCTACTCTTCTTTTAAGCTTATTTTCATATTCTAATGACACTAAGATGATTGTGTGTGTTAGTATAGTCATATAAGTAAACCAAATGACATTTCTAAACACGCTCATTGCATATTATTCACACATTCAATTCAACTTGTGAAACAAACGGTGCATGCTTCTACTCTTGTTTTAAGCTTATTTTCAAATTCTAAGCTTATTTTCGAATTCTAATGACACTAAGATGATTGTGTGTGTTAGGATAGTCATATATGTAAATCAAATGACATTTCTAAACATGCTCATTGCATTTTATTCATACATTCAATTCAAACTTGTGAAACAAACTATGGATGCTTCTATTCTTCTCTTAAGCTTATTTTCGAATTCTAAGGACACTAAGATGATTGTGTGTTTTAGGATAGTCATATAAGTAAACCAAATGACATTTCTAAACACGCTCATTGCATTTTATTCACACATTCAAGTCAAACTTGTGAAAAGAACTGTGTATGCTTCTACTCTTTTTTTAAGCTTATTTTCAAATTCTAATGACACTAAGATGATTGTATGGGTTAGGATAGTCATAAGTAAACCAAATGAGATTTCTAAACACGCTCATTGTATTATATTCGTATATTCAATTCAAACTTGTGAAACAAACTATACGTGCTTCTATTTTTCTCTTAAGATTATTTTCGAATTCTAATGACACTAAGATGATTGTGTGTGTTAGGATAGTCATATATGTAAACCAAATGACATTTCTAAACACGCTTATTGCATTTTATTCACACATTCAATTCAAACTTGTGAAACGAACTGTGCATGCTTCTACTCTTCTTTTAAGCTTATTTTCAAATTCTAATGACACTAAGATGATTGTGTGTGTTAGTATAGTCATATAAGTAAACCAAATGACATTTCTAAACACGCTCATTGCATATTATTCACACATTCAATTCAACTTGTGAAACAAACGGTGCATGCTTCCACTCTTGTTTTAAGCTTATTTTCGAATTCTAAGCTTATTTTCGAATTCTAATGACACTAAGATGATTGTGTGTGTTAGGATAGTCATAAGTAAACCAAATGACATTTCTAAACACGCTCATTGCATTTTATTCACACATTCAATTCAAACTTGTGAAAAGAACTATGCATGCTTCTACTCTTCTTTTAAGCGTATTTTCAAATTCTAATGAAACTAAGATGATTGTGTGTGTTAGTATAGTCATATAAGTAAACGAAATGACATTTCTAAACACGCTCATTGCATATTATTCACACATTCAATTCAACATGTGAAAAAAACGGTGCATGCTTCTACTCTTGTTTTAAGCTTATTTTCGAATTCTAAGCTTATTTTCGAATTCTAATTGACACTAAGATGATTTTGTGTGTTAGTATAGTCATATATGTAAATCAAATGACATGTTTAAACAAGCTCATTGCATTTTATTCATACATTCAATTCAAACTTGTGAAACAAACTATGCATGCTTCTATTCTTCTCTTAAGCTTATTTTCGAATTCTAATGACACTAAGATGATTGTGTGTGTTAGGATAGTCATATAAGTAAACTAAATGACATTTCTAAACACGCTTATTGCATTTTATTCACACATTCAATTCAACTTGTGAAACAAACTAAGCATGCTTCTACTCTTCTTTTAAGCTTATTTTCGAATTCAAAGGTTATTTTCGATTTCTAATGACACTAAGATGATTGTGTGTGTTAGGATAGTCATGTAATTAAACCAAATGACATTTCTAAACACGCCCATTGTATTATATTCATACATTCAATTCAAACTTGTGAAACAAACTATGCATGCTTCTATTCTTCTCTTAAGCTTATTTTCGAATTCTAATGACACTAAGATGATTGTGTGTGTTAGGATAGTCATATAAGTAAACTAAATGACATTTCTAAACACGCTTATTGCATTTTATTCACACATTCAATTCAAACTTGTGAAACAAACTATGCATGCTTCTACTCTTCTTTTAAGCTTATTTTCGAATTCAAAGGTTATTTTCGATTTCTAATGACACTAAGATGATTGTGTGTGTTAGTATAGTCATATAAGTAAATCAAATGACATTTCTAAACACGCTCATTGCATATTATTCACACATTCAATTCAACTTGTGAAACAAACGGTGCATGCTTCTATTTTCGAATTCTAAGCTTATTTTCAAATTCTAAGCTTATTTTTGAATTCTAATGACAGTAAGATGATTGAGTGTGTTAGGATAGTCATATATGTAAATCAAATGACATTTCTAAACAAGCTCATTGCATTTTATTCATACATTCAATTCAAACTTGTGAAACAAACTATGGATGCTTCTATTCTTCTCTTAAGACTATTTTCGAATTCTAAGGACACTAAGATGATTGTGTGTTTTAGGATAGTCATATAAGTAAACCAAATGACATTTCTAAACACGCTCATTGCATTTTATTCACACATTCAATTCAAACTTGTGAAAAGAACTGTGCATGCTTCTACTCTTGTTTTAAGCTTATTTTCAAATTCTAATGACACTAAGATGATTGTGTGTGTTAGTATAGTCATATACGTAAACCAAATGACATTTCTATACACGCTCATTGCATATTATTCACACATTCAATTTAACTTGTGAAACAAACGGTGCATGCTTCTACTCTTCTTTTAAGCTTATTTTCGAATTCTAAGCTTATTTTCGAATTTTAATGACACTACGATGATTGTGAGTGTTAGGATAGTCATAAGTAAACCAAATGAGATTTCTAAACATGCTCATTGTATTATATTCGTACATTCAATTCAAACTTGTGAAACAAACTATGCGTGCTTCTATTCTTCTCTTAAGATTATTTTCGAATTCTAACGACACTAAGATGATTGTGTGTGTTAGGATAGTCATATAAGTAAACCAAATGACATTTCTAAACACGCTTATTACATTTTATTCACACATTCAATTCAAACTTGTGAAACGAACTGTGCATGCTTCTACTCTTCTTTTAAGCTTATTTTCAAATTCTAATGACACTAAGATGATTGTGTGTGTTAGTATAGTCATATAAGTAAACCAAATGACATTTCTAAACACGCTCATTGCATATTATTCACACATTCAATTCAACTTGTGAAACAAACGGTGCATGCTTCTACTCTTGTTTTAAGCTTATTTTCGAATTCTAAGCTTATTTTTGAATTCTAATTGACACCTAGATGATTTTGTGTGTTAGTATAGTCATTTATGTAAATCAAATGACATTTCTAAACAAGCTCATTGCATTTTATTCATACATTCATTTCAAACTTGTGAAACAAACTATGCATACTTCTATTCTTCTCTTAAGCTTATTTTCGAATTCTAAGGACACTAAGATGATTGTGTGTGTTAGGATAGTCATATAAGTAAACCAAATGACATTTCTAAACACGCTCATTGCATTTTTATTCACACATTCAACTCAAACTTGTGAAAAGAACTGTGCATGCTTCTACTCTTCTTCTAAGCTTATTTTCAAATTCTAATGACACTAAGATGATTGTGTGTGTTAGTATAGTCATATAAGTAAACCAAATGACATTTCTAAACACGCTCATTGCATATTATTCACACATTCAATTCAACTTGTGAAACAAACGGTGCATGCTTCCACTCTTGTTTTAAGCTTATTTTCGAATTCTAAGCTTATTTTCGAATTCTAATGACACTAAGATGATTGTGTGTGTTAGGATAGTCATAAGTAAACCAAATGACATTTCTAAACACGCTTATTGCATTTTATTCACACATTCAATTCAAACTTGTGAAAAGAACTATGCATGCTTCTACTCTTCTTTTAAGCGTATTTTCAAATTCTAATGACACTAAGATGATTGTGTGTGTTAGTATAGTCATATAAGTAAACGAAATGACATTTCTAAACACGCTCATTGCATATTATTCACACATTCAATTCAACATGTGAAAAAAACGGTGCATGCTTCTACTCTTGTTTTAAGCTTATTTTCGAATTCTAAGCTTATTTTCGAATTCTAATTGACACTAAGATGATTTTGTGTGTTAGTATAGTCATATATGTAAATCAAATGACATGTTTAAACAAGCTCATTGCATTTTATTCATACATTCAATTCAAACTTGTGAAACAAACTATGCATGCTTCTATTCTTCTCTTAAGCTTATTTTCGAATTCTAATGACACTAAGATGATTGTGTGTGTTAGGATAGTCATATAAGTAAACTAAATGACATTTCTAAACACGCTTATTGCATTTTATTCACACATTCAATTCAACTTGTGAAACAAACTAAGCATGCTTCTACTCTTCTTTTAAGCTTATTTTCGAATTCAAAGGTTATTTTCGATTTCTAATGACACTAAGATGATTGTGTGTGTTAGGATAGTCATGTAATTAAACCAAATGACATTTCTAAACACGCCCATTGTATTATATTCATACATTCAATTCAAACTTGTGAAACAAACTATGCATGCTTCTATTCTTCTCTTAAGCTTATTTTCGAATTCTAATGACACTAAGATGATTGTGTGTGTTAGGATAGTCATATAAGTAAACTAAATGACATTTCTAAACACGCTTATTGCATTTTATTCACACATTCAATTCAAACTTGTGAAACAAACTATGCATGCTTCTACTCTTCTTTTAAGCTTATTTTCGAATTCAAAGGTTATTTTCGATTTCTAATGACACTAAGATGATTGTGTGTGTTAGTATAGTCATATAAGTAAATCAAATGACATTTCTAAACACGCTCATTGCATATTATTCACACATTCAATTCAACTTGTGAAACAAACGGTGCATGCTTCTATTTTCGAATTCTAAGCTTATTTTCAAATTCTAAGCTTATTTTTGAATTCTAATGACAGTAAGATGATTGAGTGTGTTAGGATAGTCATATATGTAAATCAAATGACATTTCTAAACACGCTCATTGCATTTTATTCACACATTCAATTCAAACTTGTGAAAAGAACTGTGCATGCTTCTACTCTTGTTTTAAGCTTATTTTCAAATTCTAATGACACTAAGATGATTGTGTGTGTTAGTATAGTCATATAAGTAAACCAAATGACATTTCTATACACGCTCTTTGCATATTATTCACACATTCAATTTAACTTGTGAAACAAACGGTGCATGCTTCTACTCTTCTTTTAAGCTTATTTTCGAATTCTAATAACACTACGATGATTGTGTGTGTTAGGATAGTCATAAGTAAACCAAATGAGATTTCTAAACATGCTCATTGTATTATATTCGTACATTCAATTCAAACTTGTGAAACAAACTATGCGTGCTTCTATTCTTCTCTTAAGATTATTTTCGAATTCTAATGACACTAAGATGATTGTGTGTGTTAGTATAGTCATATAAGTAAACGAAATGACATTTCTAAACACGCTCATTGCATATTATTCACACATTCAATTCAACATGTGAAAAAAACGGTGCATGCTTCTACTCTTGTTTTAAGCTTATTTTCGAATTCTAAGCTTATTTTCGAATTCTAATTGACAATAAGATGATTTTGTGTGTTAGTATAGTCATATATGTAAATCAAATGACATTTCTAAACAAGCTCATTGCATTTTATTCATATATTCAATTCAAACTTGTGAAACAAACTATACATGCTTCTATTCTTCTCTTAAGCTTATTTTCGAATTCTAAGGACACTAAGATGATTGTGGGTGTTAGGATAGTCATATAAGTAAACCAAATGACATTTCTTAACACGCTCATTGCATTTTATTCACACATTCAACTCAAACTTGTGAAAAGAACTGTGCATGCTTCTACTCTTCTTTTAAGCTTATTTTCAAATTCTAATGACACTAAGATGATTGTGTGTGTTAGTATAGTCATATAAGTAAACCAAATGACATTTCTAAACACGCTCATTGCATATTATTCACACATTCAATTCAACTTGTGAAACAAACGGTGCATGCTTCTACTCTTGTTTTAAGCTTATTTTCAAATTCTAAGCTTATTTTCGAATTCTAATGACACTAAGATGATTGTGTGTGTTAGGATAGTCATATATGTAAATCAAATGACATTTCTAAACATGCTCATTGCATTTTATTCATACATTCAATTCAAACTTGTGAAACAAACTATGGATGCTTCTATTCTTCTCTTAAGCTTATTTTCGAATTCTAAGGACACTAAGATGATTGTGTGTTTTAGGATAGTCATATAAGTAAACCAAATGACATTTCTAAACACGCTCATTGCATTTTATTCACACATTCAAGTCAAACTTGTGAAAAGAACTGTGTATGCTTCTACTCTTTTTTTAAGCTTATTTTCAAATTCTAATGACACTAAGATGATTGTATGTGTTAGGATAGTCATAAGTAAACCAAATGAGATTTCTAAACACGCTCATTGTATTATATTCGTATATTCAATTCAAACTTGTGAAACAAACTATACGTGCTTCTATTCTTCTCTTAAGATTATTTTCGAATTCTAATGACACTAAGATGATTGTGTGTGTTAGGATAGTCATATATGTAAACCAAATGACATTTCTAAACACGCTTATTGCATTTTATTCACACATTCAATTCAAACTTGTGAAACGAACTGTGCATGCTTCTACTCTTCTTTTAAGCTTATTTTCAAATTCTAATGACACTAAGATGATTGTGTGTGTTAGTATAGTCATATAAGTAAACCAAATGACATTTCTAAACACGCTCATTGCATATTATTCACACATTCAATTCAACTTGTGAAACAAACGGTGCATGCTTCTACTCTTGTTTTAAGCTTATTTTCGAATTCTAAGCTTATTTTCGAATTCTAATTGGCACTAAGATGATTTTGTGTGTTAGTATAGTCACATATGTAAATCAAATGACATTTCTAAACAAGCTCATTGCATTTTATTCATACATTCAATTCAAACTTGTGAAACAAACTATGGATGCTTCTATTCTTCTCTTAAGCTTATTTTCGAATTCTAAGGACACTAAGATGATTGTGTGTGTTAGGATAGTCATATAAGTAAACCAAATGACATTTCTAAACACGCTCATTGCATTTTATTCACACATTCAACTCAAACTTGTGAAAAGAACTGTGCATGCTTCTACTCTTCTTTTAAGCTTATTTTAAAATTCTAATGACACTAAGATGATTGTGTGTGTTAGTATAGTCATATAAGTAAACCAAATGACATTTCTAAACACGCTCATTGCATATTATTCACACATTCAATTCAACTTGTCAAACAAACGGTGCATGCTTCCACTCTTGTTTTAAGCTTATTTTCGAATTCTAAGCTTATTTTCGAATTCTAATGACACTAAGATGATTGTGTGTGTTAGTATAGTCATATATGTAAATCAAATGACATTTCTAAACAAGCTCATTGCATTTTATTCATACATTCAATTCAAACTTGTGAAACAAACTATGCGTGCTTCTATTCTTCTCTTAAGCTTATTTTCGAATTCTAATGACACTAAGATGATTGTGTGTGTTATTATAGTCATATAAGTAAACCAAATGACATTTCTAAACACGCTCATTGCATATTATTCACACATTCAATTTAACTTGTGAAACAAACTGTGCATGCTTCTACTCTTCTTTTAAGCTTATTTTCGAATTCTGATGCAGGAGCACTCCTACTTAATACACAAGAGGTCCTACTAAGTAGAGACATCTCCAATTTACTTCCAGGATTCAAGTTCAACACTCATGGGGTTGAAATGCTTACATGGAATGGAGTAGATGGGACGTCTTGGAGAGCAACTTAATAAATTCAGCTACCAATGTTATTTTCCTTATTAGAGAGTCTAATTAGTTTAGGGAAGAGTCTTAGATCAGTATTTTCGTTCAATAAGGGACCTAGAGGGTTTCCAAGTTGTTATAGAAGAGTTTAGGAAAGTTTTACTAATAAGCTTGAAGTCGGTTTAAGGGAAGATCCAAATCTGGTTCTTAACTTGACTTTAGGTAAGTTTAGGAGTCTTAAGAGTAGTATAAATAGAGAGTCTTATTGTATTGTTTTTCATACAAGTTGAGCATTAATATCGAAGAGTCGAAGGGAGTTTCCTTCAAAATCTGCCTTGCGAGGTTCTGTGTTTTCTTGCTTTGTTTCTGAGTGATCTAGGCACGAAAATACTTAGGTTTAGCCCTTCTAGCTTGCGAGTTTGAGGGTTAGATCATATCAAACTCGTTCTTTATTTTCCGCTGCACAATTCTCATAAAAACACTTAAGGTTTAGACTAGGTTTTACATCAAATTCTAAGCTTATTTTCGAATTCTAATGACACTACGATGATTGTGTGTGTTAGGATAGTCATAAGTAAGCCAAATGACATTTCTAAACACGCTCATTGTATTATATTCATACATTCAATTCAAACTTGTGAAACAAACTATGCATGCTTCTGTTCTTCTCTTAAGCTTATTTTCGAATTCTAATGACACTAAGATGATTGTGTGTGTTAGTATAGTCATATAAGTAAACCAAATGACATTTCTAAACACGCTCAATGTATATTATTCACACATTCAATTTAACTTGTGAAACAAACGGTGCATGTTTCTACTCTTCTTTTAAGCTTATTTTCGAATTCTAAGCTTATTTTCGAATTCTAATGACACTACGATGATTGTGTGTGTTAGGATAGTCATAAGTAAGCCAAATGACATTTCTAAACACGCTCATTGTATTATATTCATACATTCAATTCAAACTTGTGAAACAAACTATGCATGCTTCTATTCTTCTCTTAAGCTTATTTTCGAATTCTAATGACACTAAGATGATTGTGTGTGTTAGGATAGTTATATAAGTAAACCAAATGACATTTCTAAACACGCTTTTTGCATTTTATTCACACATTCAATTCAAACTTGTGAAACGAACTGTGCATGCTTCTACTCTTCTTTTAAGCTTATTTTCAAATTCTAATGACACTAAGATGATTGTGTGTGTTAGTATAGTCATATAAGTAAACCAAATGACATTTCTAAACACGCTCATTGCATATTATTCACACATTCAATTTAACTTGTGAAACAAACGGTGCATGTTTCTACTCTTCTTTTAAGCTTATTTTCGAATTCTAAGCTTATTCTCGAATTCTAATGACACTAAGATGATTGTGTGTGTTAGTATAGTCAAATATGGAAATCAAATGACATTTCTAAACATGCTCATTGCATTTTATTCATACATTCAATACAAACTTGTGAAACAAACTATGCATGCTTCTACTCTTCTTTTAAGCTTATTTTCAAATTCTAATGACACTAAGATGATTGTGTGTGTTAGTATAGTCATATAAGTAAACCAAATGACATTTCTAAACACGCTCATTGCATATTATTCACACATTCAATTCAACTTGTGAAACAAACGGTGCATGCTTCTATTTTCGAATTCTAAGCTTATTTTCAAATTCTAAGCTTATTTTTGAATTCTAATGACACTAAGATGATTGTGTGTGTTAGTATAGTCATATATGTAAATCAAATGACATTTCTAAACAAGCTCATTGCATTTTATTCATACATTCAATTCAAACTTGTGAAACAAACTATGCGTGCTTCTATTCTTCTCTTAAGCTTATTTTCGAATTCTGATGCAGGAGCACTCCTACTTAATACACAAGAGGTCCTACTAAGTAGAGACATCTCCAATTTACTTCCAGGATTCAAGTTCAACACTCATGGGGTTGAAATGCTTACATGGAATGGAGTAGATGGGACGTCTTGGAGAGCAACTTAATAAATTCAGCTACCAATGTTATTTTCCTTATTAGAGAGTCTAATATGTTTAGGGAAGAGTCTTAGATCAGTATTTTCGTTCAATAAGGGACCTAGAGGGTTTCCAAGTTGTTATAGAAGAGTTTAGGAAAGTTTTACTAATAAGCTTGAAGTCGGTTTAAGGGAAGATCCAAATCTGGTTCTTAACTTGACTTTAGGTAAGTTTAGGAGTCTTAAGAGTAGTATAAATAGAGAGTCTTATTGTATTGTTTTTCATACAAGTTGAGCATTAATATCGAAGAGTCGAAGGGAGTTTCCTTCAAAATCTGCCTTGCGAGGTTCTGTGTTTTCTTGCTTTGTTTCTGAGTGATCTAGGCACGAAAATACTTAGGTTTAGCCCTTCTAGCTTGCGAGTTTGAGGGTTAGATCATATCAAACTCGTTCTTTATTTTCCGCTGCACAATTCTCATAAAAACACTTAAGGTTTAGACTAGGTTTTACATCAAATTCTAAGCTTATTTTCGAATTCTAATGACACTACGATGATTGTGTGTGTTAGGATAGTCATAAGTAAGCCAAATGACATTTCTAAACACGCTCATTGTATTATATTCATACATTCAATTCAAACTTGTGAAACAAACTATGCATGCTTCTGTTCTTCTCTTAAGCTTATTTTCGAATTCTAATGACACTAAGATGATTGTGTGTGTTAGTATAGTCATATAAGTAAACCAAATGACATTTCTAAACACGCTCAATGTATATTATTCACACATTCAATTTAACTTGTGAAACAAACGGTGCATGTTTCTACTCTTCTTTTAAGCTTATTTTCGAATTCTAAGCTTATTTTCGAATTCTAATGACACTACGATGATTGTGTGTGTTAGGATAGTCATAAGTTAGCCAAATGACATTTCTAAACACGCTCATTGTATTATATTCATACATTCAATTCAAACTTGTGAAACAAACTATGCATGCTTCTATTCTTCTCTTAAGCTTATTTTCGAATTCTAATGACACTAAGATGATTGTGTGTGTTAGGATAGTTATATAAGTAAACCAAATGACATTTCTAAACACGCTTTTTGCATTTTATTCACACATTCAATTCAAACTTGTGAAACGAACTGTGCATGCTTCTACTCTTCTTTTAAGCTTATTTTCAAATTCTAATGACACTAAGATGATTGTGTGTGTTAGTATAGTCATATAAGTAAACCAAATGACATTTCTAAACACGCTCATTGCATATTATTCACACATTCAATTTAACTTGTGAAACAAACGGTGCATGTTTCTACTCTTCTTTTAAGCTTATTTTCGAATTCTAAGCTTATTCTCGAATTCTAATGACACTAAGATGATTGTGTGTGTTAGTATAGTCAAATATGGAAATCAAATGACATTTCTAAACATGCTCATTGCATTTTATTCATACATTCAATACAAACTTGTGAAACAAACTATGCATGCTTCTACTCTTCTTTTAAGCTTATTTTCAAATTCTAATGACACTAAGATGATTGTGTGTGTTAGTATAGTCATATAAGTAAACCAAATGACATTTCTAAACACGCTCATTGCATATTATTCACACATTCAATTCAACTTGTGAAACAAACGGTGCATGCTTCTATTTTCGAATTCTAAGCTTATTTTCAAATTCTAAGCTTATTTTTGAATTCTAATGACACTAAGATGATTGTGTGTGTTAGTATAGTCATATATGTAAATCAAATGACATTTCTAAACAAGCTCATTGCATTTTATTCATACATTCAATTCAAACTTGTGAAACAAACTATGCGTGCTTCTATTCTTCTCTTAAGCTTATTTTCGAATTCTAATGACACTAAGATGATTGTGTGTGTTATTATAGTCATATAAGTAAACCAAATGACATTTCTAAACACGCTAATTGCATATTATTCACACATTCAATTTAAGTTGTGAAACAAACGGTGCATGCTTCTACTCTTCTTTTAAGCTTATTTTCGAATTCTAAGCTTATTTTCGAATTCTAATGACACTACGATGATTGTGTGTGTTAGGATAGTCATAAGTAAACCAAATGAAATTTCTAAACACGCTCATTGTATTATACTTGTACATTCAATTCAAACTTTTGAAACAAACTATGCGTGCTTCTATTCTTCTCTTAAGCTTATTTTCGAATTCTAATGACACTAAGATGATTGTGTGTGTTATTATAGTCATATAAGTAAACCAAATGACATTTCTAAACACGCTCATTGCATATTATTCACACATTCAATTTAACTTGTGAAACAAACGGTGCATGCTTCTACTCTTCTTTTAAGCTTATTTTCGAATTCTAAGCTTATTTTCGAATTCTAATGACACTACGATGATTGTGTGTGTTAGGATAGTCATAAGTAAGCCAAATGACATTTCTAAACACGCTCATTGTATTATATTCATACATTCAATTCAAACTTGTGAAACAAACTATGCATGCTTCTGTTCTTCTCTTAAGCTTATTTTCGAATTCTAATGACACTAAGGTGATTGTGTGTGTTAGTATAGTCATATAAGTAAACCAAATGACATTTCTAAACACGCTCAATGTATATTATTCACACATTCAATTTAACTTGTGAAACAAACGGTGCATGTTTCTACTCTTCTTTTAAGCTTATTTTCGAATTCTAAGCTTATTTTCGAATTCTAATGACACTACGATGATTGTGTGTGTTAGGATAGTCATAAGTAAGCCAAATGACATTTCTAAACACGCTCATTGTATTATATTCATACATTCAATTCAAACTTGTGAAACAAACTATGCATGCTTCTATTCTTCTCTTAAGCTTATTTTCGAATTCTAATGACACTAAGATGATTGTGTGTGTTAGGATAGTTATATAAGTAAACCAAATGACATTTCTAAACACGCTTTTTGCATTTTATTCACACATTCAATTCAAACTTGTGAAACGAACTGTGCATGCTTCTACTCTTCTTTTAAGCTTATTTTCAAATTCTAATGACACTAAGATGATTGTGTGTGTTAGTATAGTCATATAAGTAAACCAAATGACATTTCTAAACACGCTCATTGCATATTATTCACACATTCAATTTAACTTGTGAAACAAACGGTGCATGTTTCTACTCTTCTTTTAAGCTTATTTTCGAATTCTAAGCTTATTCTCGAATTCTAATGACACTAAGATGATTGTGTGTGTTAGTATAGTCAAATATGGAAATCAAATGACATTTCTAAACATGCTCATTGCATTTTATTCATACATTCAATACAAACTTGTGAAACAAACTATGCATGCTTCTACTCTTCTTTTAAGCTTATTTTCAAATTCTAATGACACTAAGATGATTGTGTGTGTTAGTATAGTCATATAAGTAAACCAAATGACATTTCTAAACACGCTCATTGCATATTATTCACACATTCAATTCAACTTGTGAAACAAACGGTGCATGCTTCTATTTTCGAATTCTAAGCTTATTTTCAAATTCTAAGCTTATTTTTGAATTCTAATGACACTAAGATGATTGTGTGTGTTAGTATAGTCATATATGTAAATCAAATGACATTTCTAAACAAGCTCATTGCATTTTATTCATACATTCAATTCAAACTTGTGAAACAAACTATGCGTGCTTCTATTCTTCTCTTAAGCTTATTTTCGAATTCTAATGACACTAAGATGATTGTGTGTGTTATTATAGTCATATAAGTAAACCAAATGACATTTCTAAACACGCTAATTGCATATTATTCACACATTCAATTTAAGTTGTGAAACAAACGGTGCATGCTTCTACTCTTCTTTTAAGCTTATTTTCGAATTCTAAGCTTATTTTCGAATTCTAATGACACTACGATGATTGTGTGTGTTAGGATAGTCATAAGTAAACCAAATGAAATTTCTAAACACGCTCATTGTATTATACTTGTACATTCAATTCAAACTTTTGAAACAAACTATGCGTGCTTCTATTCTTCTCTTAAGCTTATTTTCGAATTCTAATGACACTAAGATGATTGTGTGTGTTATTATAGTCATATAAGTAAACCAAATGACATTTCTAAACACGCTCATTGCATATTATTCACACATTCAATTTAACTTGTGAAACAAACGGTGCATGCTTCTACTCTTCTTTTAAGCTTATTTTCGAATTCTAAGCTTATTTTCGAATTCTAATGACACTACGATGATTGTGTGTGTTAGGATAGTCATAAGTAAGCCAAATGACATTTCTAAACACGCTCATTGTATTATATTCATACATTCAATTCAAACTTGTGAAACAAACTATGCATGCTTCTGTTCTTCTCTTAAGCTTATTTTCGAATTCTAATGACACTAAGGTGATTGTGTGTGTTAGTATAGTCATATAAGTAAACCAAATGACATTTCTAAACACGCTCAATGTATATTATTCACACATTCAATTTAACTTGTGAAACAAACGGTGCATGTTTCTACTCTTCTTTTAAGCTTATTTTCGAATTCTAAGCTTATTTTCGAATTCTAATGACACTACGATGATTGTGTGTGTTAGGATAGTCATAAGTAAGCCAAATGACATTTCTAAACACGCTCATTGTATTATATTCATACATTCAATTCAAACTTGTGAAACAAACTATGCATGCTTCTATTCTTCTCTTAAGCTTATTTTCGAATTCTAATGACACTAAGATGATTGTGTGTGTTAGGATAGTTATATAAGTAAACCAAATGACATTTCTAAACACGCTTTTTGCATTTTATTCACACATTCAATTCAAACTTGTGAAACGAACTGTGCATGCTTCTACTCTTCTTTTAAGCTTATTTTCAAATTCTAATGACACTAAGATGATTGTGTGTGTTAGTATAGTCATATAAGTAAACCAAATGACATTTCTAAACACGCTCATTGCATATTATTCACACATTCAATTTAACTTGTGAAACAAACGGTGCATGTTTCTACTCTTCTTTTAAGCTTATTTTCGAATTCTAAGCTTATTCTCGAATTCTAATGACACTAAGATGATTGTGTGTGTTAGTATAGTCAAATATGGAAATCAAATGACATTTCTAAACATGCTCATTGCATTTTATTCATACATTCAATACAAACTTGTGAAACAAACTATGCATGCTTCTACTCTTCTTTTAAGCTTATTTTCAAATTCTAATGACACTAAGATGATTGTGTGTGTTAGTATAGTCATATAAGTAAACCAAATGACATTTCTAAACACGCTCATTGCATATTATTCACACATTCAATTCAACTTGTGAAACAAACGGTGCATGCTTCTATTTTCGAATTCTAAGCTTATTTTCAAATTCTAAGCTTATTTTTGAATTCTAATGACACTAAGATGATTGTGTGTGTTAGTATAGTCATATATGTAAATCAAATGACATTTCTAAACAAGCTCATTGCATTTTATTCATACATTCAATTCAAACTTGTGAAACAAACTATGCGTGCTTCTATTCTTCTCTTAAGCTTATTTTCGAATTCTAATGACACTAAGATGATTGTGTGTGTTATTATAGTCATATAAGTAAACCAAATGACATTTCTAAACACGCTAATTGCATATTATTCACACATTCAATTTAAGTTGTGAAACAAACGGTGCATGCTTCTACTCTTCTTTTAAGCTTATTTTCGAATTCTAAGCTTATTTTCGAATTCTAATGACACTACGATGATTGTGTGTGTTAGGATAGTCATAAGTAAACCAAATGAAATTTCTAAACACGCTCATTGTATTATACTTGTACATTCAATTCAAACTTTTGAAACAAACTATGCGTGCTTCTATTCTTCTCTTAAGCTTATTTTCGAATTCTAATGACACTAAGATGATTGTGTGTGTTATTATAGTCATATAAGTAAACCAAATGACATTTCTAAACACGCTCATTGCATATTATTCACACATTCAATTTAACTTGTGAAACAAACGGTGCATGCTTCTACTCTTCTTTTAAGCTTATTTTCGAATTCTAAGCTTATTTTCGAATTCTAATGACACTACGATGATTGTGTGTGTTAGGATAGTCATAAGTAAGCCAAATGACATTTCTAAACACGCTCATTGTATTATATTCATACATTCAATTCAAACTTGTGAAACAAACTATGCATGCTTCTGTTCTTCTCTTAAGCTTATTTTCGAATTCTAATGACACTAAGGTGATTGTGTGTGTTAGTATAGTCATATAAGTAAACCAAATGACATTTCTAAACACGCTCAATGTATATTATTCACACATTCAATTTAACTTGTGAAACAAACGGTGCATGTTTCTACTCTTCTTTTAAGCTTATTTTCGAATTCTAAGCTTATTTTCGAATTCTAATGACACTACGATGATTGTGTGTGTTAGGATAGTCATAAGTAAGCCAAATGACATTTCTAAACACGCTCATTGTATTATATTCATACATTCAATTCAAACTTGTGAAACAAACTATGCATGCTTCTATTCTTCTCTTAAGCTTATTTTCGAATTCTAATGACACTAAGATGATTGTGTGTGTTAGGATAGTTATATAAGTAAACCAAATGACATTTCTAAACACGCTTTTTGCATTTTATTCACACATTCAATTCAAACTTGTGAAACGAACTGTGCATGCTTCTACTCTTCTTTTAAGCTTATTTTCAAATTCTAATGACACTAAGATGATTGTGTGTGTTCGTTTAGTCATATAAGTAAACCAAATGACATTTCTAAACACGCTCATTGCATATTATTCACACATTCAATTTAACTTGTGAAACAAACGGTGCATGTTTCTACTCTTCTTTTAAGCTTATTTTCGAATTCTAAGCTTATTCTCGAATTCTAATGACACTAAGATGATTGTGTGTGTTAGTATAGTCAAATATGGAAATCAAATGACATTTCTAAACATGCTCATTGCATTTTATTCATACATTCAATACAAACTTGTGAAACAAACTATGCATGCTTCTACTCTTCTTTTAAGCTTATTTTCAAATTCTAATGACACTAAGATGATTGTGTGTGTTAGTATAGTCATATAAGTAAACCAAATGACATTTCTAAACACGCTCATTGCATATTATTCACACATTCAATTCAACTTGTGAAACAAACGGTGCATGCTTCTATTTTCGAATTCTAAGCTTATTTTCAAATTCTAAGCTTATTTTTGAATTCTAATGACACTAAGATGATTGTGTGTGTTAGTATAGTCATATATGTAAATCAAATGACATTTCTAAACAAGCTCATTGCATTTTATTCATACATTCAATTCAAACCTGTGAAACAAACTATGCGTGCTTCTATTCTTCTCTTAAGCTTATTTTCGAATTCTAATGACACTAAGATGATTGTGTGTGTTATTATAGTCATATAAGTAAACCAAATGACATTTCTAAACACGCTAATTGCATATTATTCACACATTCAATTTAAGTTGTGAAACAAACGGTGCATGCTTCTACTCTTCTTTTAAGCTTATTTTCGAATTCTAAGCTTATTTTCGAATTCTAATGACACTACGATGATTGTGTGTGTTAGGATAGTCATAAGTAAACCAAATGAAATTTCTAAACACGCTCATTGTATTATACTTGTACATTCAATTCAAACTTTTGAAACAAACTATGCGTGCTTCTATTCTTCTCTTAAGCTTATTTTCGAATTCTAATGACACTAAGATGATTGTGTGTGTTATTATAGTCATATAAGTAAACCAAATGACATTTCTAAACACGCTCATTGCATATTATTCACACATTCAATTTAACTTGTGAAACAAACGGTGCATGCTTCTACTCTTCTTTTAAGCTTATTTTCGAATTCTAAGCTTATTTTCGAATTCTAATGACACTACGATGATTGTGTGTGTTAGGATAGTCATAAGTAAGCCAAATGACATTTCTAAACACGCTCATTGTATTATATTCATACATTCAATTCAAACTTGTGAAACAAACTATGCATGCTTCTGTTCTTCTCTTAAGCTTATTTTCGAATTCTAATGACACTAAGGTGATTGTGTGTGTTAGTATAGTCATATAAGTAAACCAAATGACATTTCTAAACACGCTCAATGTATATTATTCACACATTCAATTTAACTTGTGAAACAAACGGTGCATGTTTCTACTCTTCTTTTAAGCTTATTTTCGAATTCTAAGCTTATTTTCGAATTCTAATGACACTACGATGATTGTGTGTGTTAGGATAGTCATAAGTAAGCCAAATGACATTTCTAAACACGCTCATTGTATTATATTCATACATTCAATTCAAACTTGTGAAACAAACTATGCATGCTTCTATTCTTCTCTTAAGCTTATTTTCGAATTCTAATGACACTAAGATGATTGTGTGTGTTAGGATAGTTATATAAGTAAACCAAATGACATTTCTAAACACGCTTTTTGCATTTTATTCACACATTCAATTCAAACTTGTGAAACGAACTGTGCATGCTTCTACTCTTCTTTTAAGCTTATTTTCAAATTCTAATGACACTAAGATGATTGTGTGTGTTAGTATAGTCATATAAGTAAACCAAATGACATTTCTAAACACGCTCATTGCATATTATTCACACATTCAATTTAACTTGTGAAACAAACGGTGCATGTTTCTACTCTTCTTTTAAGCTTATTTTCGAATTCTAAGCTTATTCTCGAATTCTAATGACACTAAGATGATTGTGTGTGTTAGTATAGTCAAATATGGAAATCAAATGACATTTCTAAACATGCTCATTGCATTTTATTCATACATTCAATACAAACTTGTGAAACAAACTATGCATGCTTCTACTCTTCTTTTAAGCTTATTTTCAAATTCTAATGACACTAAGATGATTGTGTGTGTTAGTATAGTCATATAAGTAAACCAAATGACATTTCTAAACACGCTCATTGCATATTATTCACACATTCAATTCAACTTGTGAAACAAACGGTGCATGCTTCTATTTTCGAATTCTAAGCTTATTTTCAAATTCTAAGCTTATTTTTGAATTCTAATGACACTAAGATGATTGTGTGTGTTAGTATAGTCATATATGTAAATCAAATGACATTTCTAAACAAGCTCATTGCATTTTATTCATACATTCAATTCAAACCTGTGAAACAAACTATGCGTGCTTCTATTCTTCTCTTAAGCTTATTTTCGAATTCTAATGACACTAAGATGATTGTGTGTGTTATTATAGTCATATAAGTAAACCAAATGACATTTCTAAACACGCTAATTGCATATTATTCACACATTCAATTTAAGTTGTGAAACAAACGGTGCATGCTTCTACTCTTCTTTTAAGCTTATTTTCGAATTCTAAGCTTATTTTCGAATTCTAATGACACTACGATGATTGTGTGTGTTAGGATAGTCATAAGTAAACCAAATGAAATTTCTAAACACGCTCATTGTATTATACTTGTACATTCAATTCAAACTTTTGAAACAAACTATGCGTGCTTCTATTCTTCTCTTAAGCTTATTTTCGAATTCTAATGACACTAAGATGATTGTGTGTGTTATTATAGTCATATAAGTAAACCAAATGACATTTCTAAACACGCTCATTGCATATTATTCACACATTCAATTTAACTTGTGAAACAAACGGTGCATGCTTCTACTCTTCTTTTAAGCTTATTTTCGAATTCTAAGCTTATTTTCGAATTCTAATGACACTACGATGATTGTGTGTGTTAGGATAGTCATAAGTAAGCCAAATGACATTTCTAAACACGCTCATTGTATTATATTCATACATTCAATTCAAACTTGTGAAACAAACTATGCATGCTTCTGTTCTTCTCTTAAGCTTATTTTCGAATTCTAATGACACTAAGGTGATTGTGTGTGTTAGTATAGTCATATAAGTAAACCAAATGACATTTCTAAACACGCTCAATGTATATTATTCACACATTCAATTTAACTTGTGAAACAAACGGTGCATGTTTCTACTCTTCTTTTAAGCTTATTTTCGAATTCTAAGCTTATTTTCGAATTCTAATGACACTACGATGATTGTGTGTGTTAGGATAGTCATAAGTAAGCCAAATGACATTTCTAAACACGCTCATTGTATTATATTCATACATTCAATTCAAACTTGTGAAACAAACTATGCATGCTTCTATTCTTCTCTTAAGCTTATTTTCGAATTCTAATGACACTAAGATGATTGTGTGTGTTAGGATAGTTATATAAGTAAACCAAATGACATTTCTAAACACGCTTTTTGCATTTTATTCACACATTCAATTCAAACTTGTGAAACGAACTGTGCATGCTTCTACTCTTCTTTTAAGCTTATTTTCAAATTCTAATGACACTAAGATGATTGTGTGTGTTAGTATAGTCATATAAGTAAACCAAATGACATTTCTAAACACGCTCATTGCATATTATTCACACATTCAATTTAACTTGTGAAACAAACGGTGCATGTTTCTACTCTTCTTTTAAGCTTATTTTCGAATTCTAAGCTTATTCTCGAATTCTAATGACACTAAGATGATTGTGTGTGTTAGTATAGTCAAATATGGAAATCAAATGACATTTCTAAACATGCTCATTGCATTTTATTCATACATTCAATACAAACTTGTGAAACAAACTATGCATGCTTCTACTCTTCTTTTAAGCTTATTTTCAAATTCTAATGACACTAAGATGATTGTGTGTGTTAGTATAGTCATATAAGTAAACCAAATGACATTTCTAAACACGCTCATTGCATATTATTCACACATTCAATTCAACTTGTGAAACAAACGGTGCATGCTTCTATTTTCGAATTCTAAGCTTATTTTCAAATTCTAAGCTTATTTTTGAATTCTAATGACACTAAGATGATTGTGTGTGTTAGTATAGTCATATATGTAAATCAAATGACATTTCTAAACAAGCTCATTGCATTTTATTCATACATTCAATTCAAACCTGTGAAACAAACTATGCGTGCTTCTATTCTTCTCTTAAGCTTATTTTCGAATTCTAATGACACTAAGATGATTGTGTGTGTTATTATAGTCATATAAGTAAACCAAATGACATTTCTAAACACGCTAATTGCATATTATTCACACATTCAATTTAAGTTGTGAAACAAACGGTGCATGCTTCTACTCTTCTTTTAAGCTTATTTTCGAATTCTAAGCTTATTTTCGAATTCTAATGACACTACGATGATTGTGTGTGTTAGGATAGTCATAAGTAAACCAAATGAAATTTCTAAACACGCTCATTGTATTATACTTGTACATTCAATTCAAACTTTTGAAACAAACTATGCGTGCTTCTATTCTTCTCTTAAGCTTATTTTCGAATTCTAATGACACTAAGATGATTGTGTGTGTTATTATAGTCATATAAGTAAACCAAATGACATTTCTAAACACGCTCATTGCATATTATTCACACATTCAATTTAACTTGTGAAACAAACGGTGCATGCTTCTACTCTTCTTTTAAGCTTATTTTCGAATTCTAAGCTTATTTTCGAATTCTAATGACACTACGATGATTGTGTGTGTTAGGATAGTCATAAGTAAGCCAAATGACATTTCTAAACACGCTCATTGTATTATATTCATACATTCAATTCAAACTTGTGAAACAAACTATGCATGCTTCTGTTCTTCTCTTAAGCTTATTTTCGAATTCTAATGACACTAAGGTGATTGTGTGTGTTAGTATAGTCATATAAGTAAACCAAATGACATTTCTAAACACGCTCAATGTATATTATTCACACATTCAATTTAACTTGTGAAACAAACGGTGCATGTTTCTACTCTTCTTTTAAGCTTATTTTCGAATTCTAAGCTTATTTTCGAATTCTAATGACACTACGATGATTGTGTGTGTTAGGATAGTCATAAGTAAGCCAAATGACATTTCTAAACACGCTCATTGTATTATATTCATACATTCAATTCAAACTTGTGAAACAAACTATGCATGCTTCTATTCTTCTCTTAAGCTTATTTTCGAATTCTAATGACACTAAGATGATTGTGTGTGTTAGGATAGTTATATAAGTAAACCAAATGACATTTCTAAACACGCTTTTTGCATTTTATTCACACATTCAATTCAAACTTGTGAAACGAACTGTGCATGCTTCTACTCTTCTTTTAAGCTTATTTTCAAATTCTAATGACACTAAGATGATTGTGTGTGTTAGTATAGTCATATAAGTAAACCAAATGACATTTCTAAACACGCTCATTGCATATTATTCACACATTCAATTTAACTTGTGAAACAAACGGTGCATGTTTCTACTCTTCTTTTAAGCTTATTTTCGAATTCTAAGCTTATTCTCGAATTCTAATGACACTAAGATGATTGTGTGTGTTAGTATAGTCAAATATGGAAATCAAATGACATTTCTAAACATGCTCATTGCATTTTATTCATACATTCAATACAAACTTGTGAAACAAACTATGCATGCTTCTACTCTTCTTTTAAGCTTATTTTCAAATTCTAATGACACTAAGATGATTGTGTGTGTTAGTACAGTCATATAAGTAAACCAAATGACATTTCTAAACACGCTCATTGCATATTATTCACACATTCAATTCAACTTGTGAAACAAACGGTGCATGCTTCTATTTTCGAATTCTAAGCTTATTTTCAAATTCTAAGCTTATTTTTGAATTCTAATGACACTAAGATGATTGTGTGTGTTAGTATAGTCATATATGTAAATCAAATGACATTTCTAAACAAGCTCATTGCATTTTATTCATACATTCAATTCAAACCTGTGAAACAAACTATGCGTGCTTCTATTCTTCTCTTAAGCTTATTTTCGAATTCTAATGACACTAAGATGATTGTGTGTGTTATTATAGTCATATAAGTAAACCAAATGACATTTCTAAACACGCTAATTGCATATTATTCACACATTCAATTTAAGTTGTGAAACAAACGGTGCATGCTTCTACTCTTCTTTTAAGCTTATTTTCGAATTCTAAGCTTATTTTCGAATTCTAATGACACTACGATGATTGTGTGTGTTAGGATAGTCATAAGTAAACCAAATGAAATTTCTAAACACGCTCATTGTATTATACTTGTACATTCAATTCAAACTTTTGAAACAAACTATGCGTGCTTCTATTCTTCTCTTAAGCTTATTTTCGAATTCTAATGACACTAAGATGATTGTGTGTGTTATTATAGTCATATAAGTAAACCAAATGACATTTCTAAACACGCTCATTGCATATTATTCACACATTCAATTTAACTTGTGAAACAAACGGTGCATGCTTCTACTCTTCTTTTAAGCTTATTTTCGAATTCTAAGCTTATTTTCGAATTCTAATGACACTACGATGATTGTGTGTGTTAGGATAGTCATAAGTAAGCCAAATGACATTTCTAAACACGCTCATTGTATTATATTCATACATTCAATTCAAACTTGTGAAACAAACTATGCATGCTTCTGTTCTTCTCTTAAGCTTATTTTCGAATTCTAATGACACTAAGGTGATTGTGTGTGTTAGTATAGTCATATAAGTAAACCAAATGACATTTCTAAACACGCTCAATGTATATTATTCACACATTCAATTTAACTTGTGAAACAAACGGTGCATGTTTCTACTCTTCTTTTAAGCTTATTTTCGAATTCTAAGCTTATTTTCGAATTCTAATGACACTACGATGATTGTGTGTGTTAGGATAGTCATAAGTAAGCCAAATGACATTTCTAAACACGCTCATTGTATTATATTCATACATTCAATTCAAACTTGTGAAACAAACTATGCATGCTTCTATTCTTCTCTTAAGCTTATTTTCGAATTCTAATTACACTAAGATGATTGTGTGTGTTAGGATAGTTATATAAGTAAACCAAATGACATTTCTAAACACGCTTTTTGCATTTTATTCACACATTCAATTCAAACTTGTGAAACGAACTGTGCATGCTTCTACTCTTCTTTTAAGCTTATTTTCAAATTCTAATGACACTAAGATGATTGTGTGTGTTAGTATAGTCATATAAGTAAACCAAATGACATTTCTAAACACGCTCATTGCATATTATTCACACATTCAATTTAACTTGTGAAACAAACGGTGCATGTTTCTACTCTTCTTTTAAGCTTATTTTCGAATTCTAAGCTTATTCTCGAATTCTAATGACACTAAGATGATTGTGTGTGTTAGTATAGTCAAATATGGAAATCAAATGACATTTCTAAACATGCTCATTGCATTTTATTCATACATTCAATACAAACTTGTGAAACAAACTATGCATGCTTCTACTCTTCTTTTAAGATTATTTTCAAATTCTAATGACACTAAGATGATTGTGTGTGTTAGTACAGTCATATAAGTAAACCAAATGACATTTCTAAACACGCTCATTGCATATTATTCACACATTCAATTCAACTTGTGAAACAAACGGTGCATGCTTCTATTTTCGAATTCTAAGCTTATTTTCAAATTCTAAGCTTATTTTTGAATTCTAATTACACTAAGATGATTGTGTGTGTTAGTATAGTCATATATGTAAATCAAATGACATTTCTAAACAAGCTCATTGCATTTTATTCATACATTCAATTCAAACTTGTGAAACAAACTATGCGTGCTTCTATTCTTCTCTTAAGCTTATTTTCGAATTCTAATGACACTAAGATGATTGTGTGTGTTATTATAGTCATATAAGTAAACCAAATGACATTTCTAAACACGCTAATTGCATATTATTCACACATTCAATTTAAGTTGTGAAACAAACGGTGCATGCTTCTACTCTTCTTTTAAGCTTATTTTCGAATTCTAAGCTTATTTTCGAATTCTAATGACACTACGATGATTGTGTGTGTTAGGATAGTCATAAGTAAACCAAATGAAATTTCTAAACACGCTCATTGTATTATACTTGTACATTCAATTCAAACTTTTGAAACAAACTATGCGTGCTTCTATTCTTCTCTTAAGCTTATTTTCGAATTCTAATGACACTAAGATGATTGTGTGTGTTATTATAGTCAAATAAGTAAACCAAATGACATTTCTAAACACGCTCATTGCATATTATTCACACATTCAATTTAACTTGTGAAACAAACGGTGCATGCTTCTACTCTTCTTTTAAGCTTATTTTCGAATTCTAAGCTTATTTTCGAATTCTAATGACACTACGATGATTGTGTGTGTTAGGATAGTCATAAGTAAGCCAAATGACATTTCTAAACACGCTCATTGTATTATATTCATACATTCAATTCAAACTTGTGAAACAAACTATGCATGCTTCTGTTCTTCTCTTAAGCTTATTTTCGAATTCTAATGACACTAAGGTGATTGTGTGTGTTAGTATAGTCATATAAGTAAACCAAATGACATTTCTAAACACGCTCAATGTATATTATTCACACATTCAATTTAACTTGTGAAACAAACGGTGCATGTTTCTACTCTTCTTTTAAGCTTATTTTCGAATTCTAAGCTTATTTTCGAATTCTAATGACACTACGATGATTGTGTGTGTTAGGATAGTCATAAGTAAGCCAAATGACATTTCTAAACACGCTCATTGTATTATATTCATACATTCAATTCAAACTTGTGAAACAAACTATGCATGCTTCTATTCTTCTCTTAAGCTTATTTTCGAATTCTAATGACACTAAGATGATTGTGTGTGTTAGGATAGTTATATAAGTAAACCAAATGACATTTCTAAACACGCTTTTTGCATTTTATTCACACATTCAATTCAAACTTGTGAAACGAACTGTGCATGCTTCTACTCTTCTTTTAAGCTTATTTTCAAATTCTAATGACACTAAGATGATTGTGTGTGTTAGTATAGTCATATAAGTAAACCAAATGACATTTCTAAACACGCTCATTGCATATTATTCACACATTCAATTTAACTTGTGAAACAAACGGTGCATGTTTCTACTCTTCTTTTAAGCTTATTTTCGAATTCTAAGCTTATTCTCGAATTCTAATGACACTAAGATGATTGTGTGTGTTAGTATAGTCAAATATGGAAATCAAATGACATTTCTAAACATGCTCATTGCATTTTATTCATACATTCAATACAAACTTGTGAAACAAACTATGCATGCTTCTACTCTTCTTTTAAGCTTATTTTCAAATTCTAATGACACTAAGATGATTGTGTGTGTTAGTATAGTCATATAAGTAAACCAAATGACATTTCTAAACACGCTCATTGCATATTATTCACATATTCAATTCAACTTGTGAAACAAACGGTGCATGCTTCTATTTTCGAATTCTAAGCTTATTTTCAAATTCTAAGCTTATTTTTGAATTCTAATGACACTAAGATGATTGTGTGTGTTAGTATAGTCATATATGTAAATCAAATGACATTTCTAAACAAGCTCATTGCATTTTATTCATACATTCAATTCAAACTTGTGAAACAAACTATGCGTGCTTCTATTCTTCTCTTAAGCTTATTTTCGAATTCTAATGACACTAAGATGATTGTGTGTGTTATTATAGTCATATAAGTAAACCAAATGACATTTCTAAACACGCTAATTGCATATTATTCACACATTCAATTTAAGTTGTGAAACAAACGGTGCATGCTTCTACTCTTTTTTTAAGCTTATTTTCGAATTCTAAGCTTATTTTCGAATTCTAATGACACTACGATGATTGTGTGTGTTAGGATAGTCATAAGTAAACCAAATGAAATTTCTAAACACGCTCATTGTATTATACTTGTACATTCAATTCAAACTTTTGAAACAAACTATGCGTGCTTCTATTCTTCTCTTAAGCTTATTTTCGAATTCTAATGACACTAAGATGATTGTGTGTGTTATTATAGTCAAATAAGTAAACCAAATGACATTTCTAAACACGCTCATTGCATATTATTCACACATTCAATTTAACTTGTGAAACAAACGGTGCATGCTTCTACTCTTCTTTTAAGCTTATTTTCGAATTCTAAGCTTATTTTCGAATTCTAATGACACTACGATGATTGTGTGTGTTAGGATAGTCATAAGTAAGCCAAATGACATTTCTAAACACGCTCATTGTATTATATTCATACATTCAATTCAAACTTGTGAAACAAACTATGCATGCTTCTGTTCTTCTCTTAAGCTTATTTTCGAATTCTAATGACACTAAGGTGATTGTGTGTGTTAGTATAGTCATATAAGTAAACCAAATGACATTTCTAAACACGCTCAATGTATATTATTCACACATTCAATTTAACTTGTGAAACAAACGGTGCATGTTTCTACTCTTCTTTTAAGCTTATTTTCGAATTCTAAGCTTATTTTCGAATTCTAATGACACTACGATGATTGTGTGTGTTAGGATAGTCATAAGTAAGCCAAATGACATTTCTAAACACGCTCATTGTATTATATTCATACATTCAATTCAAACTTGTGAAACAAACTATGCATGCTTCTATTCTTCTCTTAAGCTTATTTTCGAATTCTAATGACACTAAGATGATTGTGTGTGTTAGGATAGTTATATAAGTAAACCAAATGACATTTCTAAACACGCTTTTTGCATTTTATTCACACATTCAATTCAAACTTGTGAAACGAACTGTGCATGCTTCTACTCTTCTTTTAAGCTTATTTTCAAATTCTAATGACACTAAGATGATTGTGTGTGTTAGTATAGTCATATAAGTAAACCAAATGACATTTCTAAACACGCTCATTGCATATTATTCACACATTCAATTTAACTTGTGAAACAAACGGTGCATGTTTCTACTCTTCTTTTAAGCTTATTTTCGAATTCTAAGCTTATTCTCGAATTCTAATGACACTAAGATGATTGTGTGTGTTAGTATAGTCAAATATGGAAATCAAATGACATTTCTAAACATGCTCATTGCATTTTATTCATACATTCAATACAAACTTGTGAAACAAACTATGCATGCTTCTACTCTTCTTTTAAGCTTATTTTCAAATTGTAATGACACTAAGATGATTGTGTGTGTTAGTATAGTCATATAAGTAAACCAAATGACATTTCTAAACACGCTCATTGCATATTATTCACATATTCAATTCAACTTGTGAAACAAACGGTGCATGCTTCTATTTTCGAATTCTAAGCTTATTTTCAAATTCTAAGCTTATTTTTGAATTCTAATGACACTAAGATGATTGTGTGTGTTAGTATAGTCATATATGTAAATCAAATGACATTTCTAAACAAGCTCATTGCATTTTATTCATACATTCAATTCAAACTTGTGAAACAAACTATGCGTGCTTCTATTCTTCTCTTAAGCTTATTTTCGAATTCTAATGACACTAAGATGATTGTGTGTGTTATTATAGTCATATAAGTAAACCAAATGACATTTCTAAACACGCTAATTGCATATTATTCACACATTCAATTTAAGTTGTGAAACAAACGGTGCATGCTTCTACTCTTCTTTTAAGCTTATTTTCGAATTCTAAGCTTATTTTCGAATTCTAATGACACTACGATGATTGTGTGTGTTAGGATAGTCATAAGTAAACCAAATGAAATTTCTAAACACGCTCATTGTATTATACTTGTACATTCAATTCAAACTTTTGAAACAAACTATGCGTGCTTCTATTCTTCTCTTAAGCTTATTTTCGAATTCTAATGACACTAAGATGATTGTGTGTGTTATTATAGTCATATAAGTAAACCAAATGACATTTCTAAACACACTCATTGCATATTATTCACACATTCAATTTAACTTGTGAAACAAACGGTGCATGCTTCTACTCTTCTTTTAAGCTTATTTTCGAATTCTAATGACACTACGATGATTGTGTGTGTTAGGATAGTCATAAGTAAGCCAAATGACATTTCTAAACACGCTCATTGTATTATATTCATACATTCAATTCAAACTTGTGAAACAAACTATGCATGCTTCTGTTCTTCTCTTAAGCTTATTTTCGAATTCTAATGACACTAAGGTGATTGTGTGTGTTAGTATAGTCATATAAGTAAACCAAATGACATTTCTAAACACGCTCAATGTATATTATTCACACATTCAATTTAACTTGTGAAACAAACGGTGCATGTTTCTACTCTTCTTTTAAGCTTATTTTCGAATTCTAAGCTTATTTTCGAATTCTAATGACACTACGATGATTGTGTGTGTTAGGATAGTCATAAGTAAGCCAAATGACATTTCTAAACACGCTCATTGTATTATATTCATACATTCAATTCAAACTTGTGAAACAAACTATGCATGCTTCTATTCTTCTCTTAAGCTTATTTTCGAATTCTAATGACACTAAGATGATTGTGTGTGTTAGGATAGTTATATAAGTAAACCAAATGACATTTCTAAACACGCTTTTTGCATTTTATTCACACATTCAATTCAAACTTGTGAAACGAACTGTGCATGCTTCTACTCTTCTTTTAAGCTTATTTTCAAATTCTAATGACACTAAGATGATTGTGTGTGTTAGTATAGTCATATAAGTAAACCAAATGACATTTCTAAACACGCTCATTGCATATTATTCACACATTCAATTTAACTTGTGAAACAAACGGTGCATGTTTCTACTCTTCTTTTAAGCTTATTTTCGAATTCTAAGCTTATTCTCGAATTCTAATGACACTAAGATGATTGTGTGTGTTAGTATAGTCAAATATGGAAATCAAATGACATTTCTAAACATGCTCATTGCATTTTATTCATACATTCAATACAAACTTGTGAAACAAACTATGCATGCTTCTACTCTTCTTTTAAGCTTATTTTCAAATTCTAATGACACTAAGATGATTGTGTGTGTTAGTATAGTCATATAAGTAAACCAAATGACATTTCTAAACACGCTCATTGCATATTATTCACATATTCAATTCAACTTGTGAAACAAACGGTGCATGCTTCTATTTTCGAATTCTAAGCTTATTTTCAAATTCTAAGCTTATTTTTGAATTCTAATGACACTAAGATGATTGTGTGTGTTAGTATAGTCATATATGTAAATCAAATGACATTTCTAAACAAGCTCATTGCATTTTATTCATACATTCAATTCAAACTTGTGAAACAAACTATGCGTGCTTCTATTCTTCTCTTAAGCTTATTTTCGAATTCTAATGACACTAAGATGATTGTGTGTGTTATTATAGTCATATAAGTAAACCAAATGACATTTCTAAACACGCTAATTGCATATTATTCACACATTCAATTTAAGTTGTGAAACAAACGGTGCATGCTTCTACTCTTCTTTTAAGCTTATTTTCGAATTCTAAGCTTATTTTCGAATTCTAATGACACTACGATGATTGTGTGTGTTAGGATAGTCATAAGTAAACCAAATGAAATTTCTAAACACGCTCATTGTATTATACTTGTACATTCAATTCAAACTTTTGAAACAAACTATGCGTGCTTCTATTCTTCTCTTAAGCTTATTTTCGAATTCTAATGACACTAAGATGATTGTGTGTGTTATTATAGTCATATAAGTAAACCAAATGACATTTCTAAACACACTCATTGCATATTATTCACACATTCAATTTAACTTGTGAAACAAACGGTGCATGCTTCTACTCTTCTTTTAAGCTTATTTTCGAATTCTAATGACACTACGATGATTGTGTGTGTTAGGATAGTCATAAGTAAGCCAAATGACATTTCTAAACACGCTCATTGTATTATATTCATACATTCAATTCAAACTTGTGAAACAAACTATGCATGCTTCTGTTCTTCTCTTAAGCTTATTTTCGAATTCTAATGACACTAAGGTGATTGTGTGTGTTAGTATAGTCATATAAGTAAACCAAATGACATTTCTAAACACGCTCAATGTATATTATTCACACATTCAATTTAACTTGTGAAACAAACGGTGCATGTTTCTACTCTTCTTTTAAGCTTATTTTCGAATTCTAAGCTTATTTTCGAATTCTAATGACACTACGATGATTGTGTGTGTTAGGATAGTCATAAGTAAGCCAAATGACATTTCTAAACACGCTCATTGTATTATATTCATACATTCAATTCAAACTTGTGAAACAAACTATGCATGCTTCTATTCTTCTCTTAAGCTTATTTTCGAATTCTAATGACACTAAGATGATTGTGTGTGTTAGGATAGTTATATAAGTAAACCAAATGACATTTCTAAACACGCTTTTTGCATTTTATTCACACATTCAATTCAAACTTGTGAAACGAACTGTGCATGCTTCTACTCTTCTTTTAAGCTTATTTTCAAATTCTAATGACACTAAGATGATTGTGTGTGTTAGTATAGTCATATAAGTAAACCAAATGACATTTCTAAACACGCTCATTGCATATTATTCACACATTCAATTTAACTTGTGAAACAAACGGTGCATGTTTCTACTCTTCTTTTAAGCTTATTTTCGAATTCTAAGCTTATTCTCGAATTCTAATGACACTAAGATGATTGTGTGTGTTAGTATAGTCAAATATGGAAATCAAATGACATTTCTAAACATGCTCATTGCATTTTATTCATACATTCAATACAAACTTGTGAAACAAACTATGCATGCTTCTACTCTTCTTTTAAGCTTATTTTCAAATTCTAATGACACTAAGATGATTGTGTGTGTTAGTATAGTCATATAAGTAAACCAAATGACATTTCTAAACACGCTCATTGCATATTATTCACACATTCAATTCAACTTGTGAAACAAACGGTGCATGCTTCTATTTTCGAATTCTAAGCTTATTTTCAAATTCTAAGCTTATTTTTGAATTCTAATGACACTAAGATGATTGTGTGTGTTAGTATAGTCATATATGTAAATCAAATGACATTTCTAAACAAGCTCATTGCATTTTATTCATACATTCAATTCAAACTTGTGAAACAAAATATGCGTGCTTCTATTCTTCTCTTAAGCTTATTTTCGAATTCTAATGACACTAAGATGATTGTGTGTGTTATTATAGTCATATAAGTAAACCAAATGACATTTCTAAACACGCTAATTGCATATTATTCACACATTCAATTTAAGTTGTGAAACAAACGGTGCATGCTTCTACTCTTCTTTTAAGCTTATTTTCGAATTCTAAGCTTATTTTCGAATTCTAATGACACTACGATGATTGTGTGTGTTAGGATAGTCATAAGTAAACCAAATGAAATTTCTAAACACGCTCATTGTATTATACTTGTACATTCAATTCAAACTTTTGAAACAAACTATGCGTGCTTCTATTCTTCTCTTAAGCTTATTTTCGAATTCTAATGACACTAAGATGATTGTGTGTGTTATTATAGTCATATAAGTAAACCAAATGACATTTCTAAACACACTCATTGCATATTATTCACACATTCAATTTAACTTGTGAAACAAACGGTGCATGCTTCTACTCTTCTTTTAAGCTTATTTTCGAATTCTAAGCTTATTTTCGAATTCTAATGACACTACGATGATTGTGTGTGTTAGGATAGTCATAAGTAAGCCAAATGACATTTCTAAACACGCTCATTGTATTATATTCATACATTCAATTCAAACTTGTGAAACAAACTATGCATGCTTCTGTTCTTCTCTTAAGCTTATTTTCGAATTCTAATGACACTAAGGTGATTGTGTGTGTTAGTATAGTCATATAAGTAAACCAAATGACATTTCTAAACACGCTCAATGTATATTATTCACACATTCAATTTAACTTGTGAAACAAACGGTGCATGTTTCTACTCTTCTTTTAAGCTTATTTTCGAATTCTAAGCTTATTTTCGAATTCTAATGACACTACGATGATTGTGTGTGTTAGGATAGTCATAAGTAAGCCAAATGACATTTCTAAACACGCTCATTGTATTATATTCATACATTCAATTCAAACTTGTGAAACAAACTATGCATGCTTCTATTCTTCTCTTAAGCTTATTTTCGAATTCTAATGACACTAAGATGATTGTGTGTGTTAGGATAGTTATATAAGTAAACCAAATGACATTTCTAAACACGCTTTTTGCATTTTATTCACACATTCAATTCAAACTTGTGAAACGAACTGTGCATGCTTCTACTCTTCTTTTAAGCTTATTTTCAAATTCTAATGACACTAAGATGATTGTGTGTGTTAGTATAGTCATATAAGTAAACCAAATGACATTTCTAAACACGCTCATTGCATATTATTCACACATTCAATTTAACTTGTGAAACAAACGGTGCATGTTTCTACTCTTCTTTTAAGCTTATTTTCGAATTCTAAGCTTATTCTCGAATTCTAATGACACTAAGATGATTGTGTGTGTTAGTATAGTCAAATATGGAAATCAAATGACATTTCTAAACATGCTCATTGCATTTTATTCATACATTCAATACAAACTTGTGAAACAAACTATGCATGCTTCTACTCTTCTTTTAAGCTTATTTTCAAATTCTAATGACACTAAGATGATTGTGTGTGTTAGTATAGTCATATAAGTAAACCAAATGACATTTCTAAACACGCTCATTGCATATTATTCACATATTCAATTCAACTTGTGAAACAAACGGTGCATGCTTCTATTTTCGAATTCTAAGCTTATTTTCAAATTCTAAGCTTATTTTTGAATTCTAATGACACTAAGATGATTGTGTGTGTTAGTATAGTCATATATGTAAATCAAATGACATTTCTAAACAAGCTCATTGCATTTTATTCATACATTCAATTCAAACTTGTGAAACAAACTATGCGTGCTTCTATTCTTCTCTTAAGCTTATTTTCGAATTCTAATGACACTAAGATGATTGTGTGTGTTATTATAGTCATATAAGTAAACCAAATGACATTTCTAAACACGCTAATTGCATATTATTCACACATTCAATTTAAGTTGTGAAACAAACGGTGCATGCTTCTACTCTTCTTTTAAGCTTATTTTCGAATTCTAAGCTTATTTTCGAATTCTAATGACACTACGATGATTGTGTGTGTTAGGATAGTCATAAGTAAACCAAATGAAATTTCTAAACACGCTCATTGTATTATACTTGTACATTCAATTCAAACTTTTGAAACAAACTATGCGTGCTTCTATTCTTCTCTTAAGCTTATTTTCGAATTCTAATGACACTAAGATGATTGTGTGTGTTATTATAGTCATATAAGTAAACCAAATGACATTTCTAAACACACTCATTGCATATTATTCACACATTCAATTTAACTTGTGAAACAAACGGTGCATGCTTCTACTCTTCTTTTAAGCTTATTTTCGAATTCTAATGACACTACGATGATTGTGTGTGTTAGGATAGTCATAAGTAAGCCAAATGACATTTCTAAACACGCTCATTGTATTATATTCATACATTCAATTCAAACTTGTGAAACAAACTATGCATGCTTCTGTTCTTCTCTTAAGCTTATTTTCGAATTCTAATGACACTAAGGTGATTGTGTGTGTTAGTATAGTCATATAAGTAAACCAAATGACATTTCTAAACACGCTCAATGTATATTATTCACACATTCAATTTAACTTGTGAAACAAACGGTGCATGTTTCTACTCTTCTTTTAAGCTTATTTTCGAATTCTAAGCTTATTTTCGAATTCTAATGACACTACGATGATTGTGTGTGTTAGGATAGTCATAAGTAAGCCAAATGACATTTCTAAACACGCTCATTGTATTATATTCATACATTCAATTCAAACTTGTGAAACAAACTATGCATGCTTCTATTCTTCTCTTAAGCTTATTTTCGAATTCTAATGACACTAAGATGATTGTGTGTGTTAGGATAGTTATATAAGTAAACCAAATGACATTTCTAAACACGCTTTTTGCATTTTATTCACACATTCAATTCAAACTTGTGAAACGAACTGTGCATGCTTCTACTCTTCTTTTAAGCTTATTTTCAAATTCTAATGACACTAAGATGATTGTGTGTGTTAGTATAGTCATATAAGTAAACCAAATGACATTTCTAAACACGCTCATTGCATATTATTCACACATTCAATTTAACTTGTGAAACAAACGGTGCATGTTTCTACTCTTCTTTTAAGCTTATTTTCGAATTCTAAGCTTATTCTCGAATTCTAATGACACTAAGATGATTGTGTGTGTTAGTATAGTCAAATATGGAAATCAAATGACATTTCTAAACATGCTCATTGCATTTTATTCATACATTCAATACAAACTTGTGAAACAAACTATGCATGCTTCTACTCTTCTTTTAAGCTTATTTTCAAATTCTAATGACACTAAGATGATTGTGTGTGTTAGTATAGTCATATAAGTAAACCAAATGACATTTCTAAACACGCTCATTGCATATTATTCACACATTCAATTTAAGTTGTGAAACAAACGGTGCATGCTTCTACTCTTCTTTTAAGCTTATTTTCGAATTCTAAGCTTATTTTCGAATTCTAATGACACTAAGATGATTGTGTGTGTTAGGATAGTCATAAGTAAACCAAATGAGATTTCTAAACACGCTCATTGTATTATATTCGTATATTCAATTCAAACTTGTGAAACAAACTATGCGTGCTTCTCTTCTTCTCTTAAGCTTATTTTCGAATTCTAATGACACTAAGATGATTGTGTGTGTTAGTATAGTCATATAAGTAAACCAAATGACATTTCTAAACACGCTCATTGCATATTATTCACATATTCAATTCAACTTGTGAAACAAACGGTGCATGCTTCTATTTTCGAATTCTAAGCTTATTTTCAAATTCTAAGCTTATTTTTGAATTCTAATGACACTAAGATGATTGTGTGTGTTAGTATAGTCATATATGTAAATCAAATGACATTTCTAAACAAGCTCATTGCATTTTATTCATACATTCAATTCAAACTTGTGAAACAAAATATGCGTGCTTCTATTCTTCTCTTAAGCTTATTTTCGAATTCTAATGACACTAAGATGATTGTGTGTGTTATTATAGTCATATAAGTAAACCAAATGACATTTCTAAACACGCTAATTGCATATTATTCACACATTCAATTTAAGTTGTGAAACAAACGGTGCATGCTTCTACTCTTCTTTTAAGCTTATTTTCGAATTCTAAGCTTATTTTCGAATTCTAATGACACTAAGATGATTGTGTGTGTTAGGATAGTCATAAGTAAACCAAATGAGATTTCTAAACACGCTCATTGTATTATATTCGTATATTCAATTCAAACTTGTGAAACAAACTATGCGTGCTTCTCTTCTTCTCTTAAGCTTATTTTCGAATTCTAATGACACTAAGATGATTGTGTGTGTTAGTATAGTCATATAAGTAAACCAAATGACATTTCTAAACACGCTCATTGTATATTATTCACACATTCAATTTAACTTGTGAAACAAACGGTGCATGTTTCTACTCTTCTTTTAAGCTTAGTTTCGAATTCTAAGCTTATTTTCGAATTCTAATGACACTAAGATGATTGTGTGTGTTAGTATAGTCATATATGTAAATCAAATGACATTTCTAAACATGCTCATTGCATTTTATTCATACATTCAATTCAAACTTGTGAAACAAACTATGCGTGCTTCTATTCGTCTCTTAAGCTTATTTTCGAATTCTAATGACACTAAGATGATTGTGTGTGTTATTATAGTCATATAAGTAAACCAAATGACATTTCTAAACACGCTCATTGCATATTATTCACACATTCAATTTAACTTGTGAAACAAACGGTGCATGCTTCTACTCTTCTTTTAAGCTTATTTTCTAATTCTAAGCTTATTTTCGAATTCTAATGACACTAAGATGATTGTGTGTGTTAGGATGGTCATAAGTAAACCAAATGACATTTCTAAACACGCTCATTGTATTATATTCGTACATTCAATTCAAACTTGTGAAACAAACTATGCGTGCTTCCATTCTTCTCTTAAGCTTATTTTTGAATTCTAATGACACTAAGATGATTGTGTGTGTTAGGATAGTCATATAAGTAAACCAAATGACATTTCTAAACACGCTCATTGCATTTTATTCACACATTCAATTCAAACTTGTGAAAAGAACTATGCATGCTTCTACTCTTCTTTTAAGCTTATTTTCAAATTCTAATGACACTAAGATGATTGTGTGTGTTAGTATAGTCATATAAGTAAACCAAATGACATTTCTAAACACGCTCATTGCATATTATTCACACTTTCAATTCAAACTTGTGAAAAGAACTGTGCATACTTCTACTCTTCTTTTAAGCTTATTTTCAAATTCTAATGACACTAAGATGATTGTGTGTGTTAGTATAGTCATATAAGTAAACCAAATGACATTTCTAAACACGCTCATTGCATATTATTCACACATTCAATTCAACATGTGAAACAAACGGTGCATGCTTCTACTCTTGTTTTAAGCTTATTTTCGAATTCTAAGCTTATTTTCGAATTCTAATTGACACTAAGATGATTTTGTGTGTTAGGATAGTCATATATGTAAATCAAATGACATTTCTAAACAAGCTCATTGCATTTTATTCATACATTCAATTCAAACTTGTGAAACAAAATATGCGTGCTTCTATTCTTCTCTTAAGCTTATTTTCGAATTCTAATGACACTAAGATGATTGTGTGTGTTATTATAGTCATATAAGTAAACCAAATGACATTTCTAAACACGCTAATTGCATATTATTCACACATTCAATTTAAGTTGTGAAACAAACGGTGCATGCTTCTACTCTTCTTTTAAGCTTATTTTCGAATTCTAAGCTTATTTTCGAATTCTAATGACACTAAGATGATTGTGTGTGTTAGGATAGTCATAAGTAAACCAAATGAGATTTCTAAACACGCTCATTGTATTATATTCGTATATTCAATTCAAACTTGTGAAACAAACTATGCGTGCTTCTCTTCTTCTCTTAAGCTTATTTTCGAATTCTAATGACACTAAGATGATTGTGTGTGTTAGTATAGTCATATAAGTAAACCAAATGACATTTCTAAACACGCTCATTGTATATTATTCACACATTCAATTTAACTTGTGAAACAAACGGTGCATGTTTCTACTCTTCTTTTAAGCTTAGTTTCGAATTCTAAGCTTATTTTCGAATTCTAATGACACTAAGATGATTGTGTGTGTTAGTATAGTCATATATGTAAATCAAATGACATTTCTAAACAAGCTCATTGCATTTTATTCATACATTCAATTCAAACTTGTGAAACAAAATATGCGTGCTTCTATTCTTCTCTTAAGCTTATTTTCGAATTCTAATGACACTAAGATGATTGTGTGTGTTATTATAGTCATATAAGTAAACCAAATGACATTTCTAAACACGCTAATTGCATATTATTCACACATTCAATTTAAGTTGTGAAACAAACGGTGCATGCTTCTACTCTTCTTTTAAGCTTATTTTCGAATTCTAAGCTTATTTTCGAATTCTAATGACACTAAGATGATTGTGTGTGTTAGGATAGTCATAAGTAAACCAAATGAGATTTCTAAACACGCTCATTGTATTATATTCGTATATTCAATTCAAACTTGTGAAACAAACTATGCGTGCTTCTCTTCTTCTCTTAAGCTTATTTTCGAATTCTAATGACACTAAGATGATTGTGTGTGTTAGTATAGTCATATAAGTAAACCAAATGACATTTCTAAACACGCTCATTGTATATTATTCACACATTCAATTTAACTTGTGAAACAAACGGTGCATGTTTCTACTCTTCTTTTAAGCTTAGTTTCGAATTCTAAGCTTATTTTCGAATTCTAATGACACTAAGATGATTGTGTGTGTTAGTATAGTCATATATGTAAATCAAATGACATTTCTAAACATGCTCATTGCATTTTATTCATACATTCAATTCAAACTTGTGAAACAAACTATGCGTGCTTCTATTCGTCTCTTAAGCTTATTTTCGAATTCTAATGACACTAAGATGATTGTGTGTGTTATTATAGTCATATAAGTAAACCAAATGACATTTCTAAACACGCTCATTGCATATTATTCACACATTCAATTTAACTTGTGAAACAAACGGTGCATGCTTCTACTCTTCTTTTAAGCTTATTTTCTAATTCTAAGCTTATTTTCGAATTCTAATGACACTAAGATGATTGTGTGTGTTAGGATGGTCATAAGTAAACCAAATGACATTTCTAAACACGCTCATTGTATTATATTCGTACATTCAATTCAAACTTGTGAAACAAACTATGCGTGCTTCCATTCTTCTCTTAAGCTTATTTTTGAATTCTAATGACACTAAGATGATTGTGTGTGTTAGGATAGTCATATAAGTAAACCAAATGACATTTCTAAACACGCTCATTGCATTTTATTCACACATTCAATTCAAACTTGTGAAAAGAACTATGCATGCTTCTACTCTTCTTTTAAGCTTATTTTCAAATTCTAATGACACTAAGATGATTGTGTGTGTTAGTATAGTCATATAAGTAAACCAAATGACATTTCTAAACACGCTCATTGCATATTATTCACACTTTCAATTCAAACTTGTGAAAAGAACTCTGCATACTTCTACTCTTCTTTTAAGCTTATTTTCAAATTCTAATGACACTAAGATGATTGTGTGTGTTAGTATAGTCATATAAGTAAACCAAATGACATTTCTAAACACGCTCATTGCATATTATTCACACATTCAATTCAACATGTGAAACAAACGGTGCATGCTTCTACTCTTGTTTTAAGCTTATTTTCGAATTCTAAGCTTATTTTCGAATTCTAATTGACACTAAGATGATTTTGTGTGTTAGGATAGTCATATATGTAAATCAAATGACATTTCTAAACAAGCTCATTGCATTTTATTCATACATTCAATTCAAACTTGTGAAACAAACTATGGATGCTTCTATTCTTCTCTTAAGGTTATTTTCGAATTCTAAGGACACTAAGATGATTGTGTGTTTTAGGATAGTCATATAAGTAAACCAAATGACATTTCTAAACACGCTCATTGCATTTTATTCACACATTCAAGTCAAACTTGTGAAAAGAACTGTGCATGCTTCTACTCTTGTTTTAAGCTTATTTTCAAATTCTAATGACACTAAGATGATTGTGTGTGTTAGTATAGTCATATAAGTAAACCAAATGACATTTCTAAACACGCTCATTGCATATTATTCACACATTCAATTTAACTTGTGAAACAAACGGTGCATGTTTCTACTCTTCTTTTAAGCTTATTTTCGAATTCTAAGCTTATTCTCGAATTCTAATGACACTAAGATGATTGTGTGTGTTAGTATAGTCAAATATGGAAATCAAATGACATTTCTAAACATGCTCATTGCATTTTATTCATACATTCAATACAAACTTGTGAAACAAACTATGCATGCTTCTACTCTTCTTTTAAGCTTATTTTCAAATTCTAATGACACTAAGATGATTGTGTGTGTTAGTATAGTCATATAAGTAAACCAAATGACATTTCTAAACACGCTCATTGCATATTATTCACACATTCAATTCAACTTGTGAAACAAACGGTGCATGCTTCTATTTTCGAATTCTAAGCTTATTTTCAAATTCTAAGCTTATTTTTGAATTCTAATGACACTAAGATGATTGTGTGTGTTAGTATAGTCATATATGTAAATCAAATGACATTTCTAAACAAGCTCATTGCATTTTATTCATACATTCAATTCAAACTTGTGAAACAAAATATGCGTGCTTCTATTCTTCTCTTAAGCTTATTTTCGAATTCTAATGACACTAAGATGATTGTGTGTGTTATTATAGTCATATAAGTAAACCAAATGACATTTCTAAACACGCTAATTGCATATTATTCACACATTCAATTTAAGTTGTGAAACAAACGGTGCATGCTTCTACTCTTCTTTTAAGCTTATTTTCGAATTCTAAGCTTATTTTCGAATTCTAATGACACTACGATGATTGTGTGTGTTAGGATAGTCATAAGTAAACCAAATGACATTTCTAAACACGCTCATTGTATTATATTCATACATTCAATTCAAACTTGTGAAACAAACTATGCATGCTTCTATTCTTCTCTTAAGCTTATTTTCGAATTCTAATGACACTAAGATGATTGTGTGTGTTAGTATAGTCATATAAGTAAACCAAATGACATTTCTAAACACGCTCATTGTATATTATTCACACATTCAATTTAACTTGTGAAACAAACGGTGCATGTTTCTACTCTTCTTTTAAGCTTATTTTCGAATTCTAAGCTTATTTTCGAATTCTAATGACACTAAGATGATTGTGTGTGTTAGTATAGTCATATATGTAAATCAAATGACATTTCTAAACATGCTCATTGCATTTTATTCATACATTCAATTCAAACTTGTGAAACAAACTATGCGTGCTTCTATTCGTCTCTTAAGCTTATTTTCGAATTCTAATGACACTAAGATGATTGTGTGTGTTATTATAGTCATATAAGTAAACCAAATGACATTTCTAAACACGCTCATTGCATATTATTCACACATTCAATTTAACTTGTGAAACAAACGGTGCATGCTTCTACTCTTCTTTTAAGCTTATTTTCTAATTCTAAGCTTATTTTCGAATTCTAATGACACTAAGATGATTGTGTGTGTTAGGATAGTCATAAGTAAACCAAATGACATTTCTAAACACGCTCATTGTATTATATTCGTACATTCAATTCAAACTTGTGAAACAAACTATGCGTGCTTCCATTCTTCTCTTAAGCTTATTTTTGAATTCTAATGACACTAAGATGATTGTGTGTGTTAGGATAGTCATATAAGTAAACCAAATGACATTTCTAAACACGCTCATTGCATATTATTCACACATTCAATTCAACATGTGAAACAAACGGTGCATGCTTCTACTCTTGTTTTAAGCTTATTTTCGAATTCTAAGCTTATTTTCGAATTCTAATTGACACTAAGATGATTTTGTGTGTTAGTATAGTCATATATGTAAATCAAATGACATGTTTAAACAAGCTCATTGCATTTTATTCATACATTCAATTCAAACTTGTGAAACAAACTATGCATGCTTCTATTCTTCTCTTAAGCTTATTTTCGAATTTTAATGACACTAAGATGATTGTGTGTGTTAGGATAGTCATATAAGTAAACCAAATGACATTTCTAAACACGCTTATTGCATTTTATTCACACATTCCATTCAAACTTGTGAAAAGAACTGTGCATGCTTCTACTCTTCTTTTAAGCTTATTTTCAAATTCTAATGACACTAAGATGATTGTGTGTGTTAGTATAGTCATATAAGTAAACCAAATGACATTTCTAAACACGCTCATTGCATATTATTCACACTTTCAATTCAAACTTGTGAAAAGAACTGTGCATACTTCTACTCTTCTTTTAAGCTTATTTTCAAATTCTAATGACACTAAGATGATTGTGTGTGTTAGTATAGTCATATAAGTAAACCAAATGACATTTCTAAACACGCTCATTGCATATTATTCACACATTCAATTCAACATGTGAAACAAACGGTGCATGCTTCTACTCTTGTTTTAAGCTTATTTTCGAATTCTAAGCTTATTTTCGAATTCTAATTGACACTAAGATGATTTTGTGTGTTAGTATAGTCATATATGTAAATCAAATGACATGTTTAAACAAGCTCATTGCATTTTATTCATACATTCAATTCAAACTTGTGAAACAAACTATGCATGCTTCTATTCTTCTCTTAAGCTTATTTTCGAATTCTAATGACACTAAGATAATTGTGTGTGTTAGGATAGTCATATAAGTAAACTAAATGACATTTCTAAACACGCTTATTGCATTTTATTCACACATTCAATTCAAACTTGTGAAACGAACTGTGCATGCTTCTACTCTTCTTTTAAGCTTATTTTCAAATTCTAATGACACTAAGATGATTGTGTGTGTTAGTATAGTCATATAAGTAAACCAAATGACATTTCTAAACACGCTCATTGCATATTATTCACACATTCAATTCAACTTGTGAAACAAACGGTGCATGCTTCTATTTTCGAATTCTAAGCTTATTTTCAAATTCTAATCTTATTTTTGAATTATAATGACAGTAAGATGATTGTTTGTGTTAGGATAGTCATATATGTAAATCAAATGACATTTCTAAACAAGCTCTTTGCATTTTATTCATACATTCAATTCAAACTTGTGAAACAAACTATGGATGCTTCTATTCTTCTCTTAAGGTTATTTTCGAATTCTAAGGACACTAAGATGATTGTGTGTTTTAGGATAGTCATATAAGTAAACCAAATGACATTTCTAAACACGCTCATTGCATTTTATTCACACATTCAAGTCAAACTTGTGAAAAGAACTATGCATGCTTCTACTCTTGTTTTAAGCTTATTTTCAAATTCTAATGACACTAAGATGATTGTGTGTGTTAGTATAGTCATATAAGTAAACCAAATGACATTTCTATACACGCTCATTGCATATTATTCACACATTCAATTTAACTTGTGAAACAAACGGTGCATGCTTCTACTCTTCTTTTAAGCTTATTTTCGAATTCTAATGACACTACGATGATTGTGTGTGTTAGGATAGTCATAAGTAAACCAAATGAGATTTCTAAACACGCTCATTGTATTATATTCGTATATTCAATTCAAACTTGTGAAACAAACTATGCGTGCTTCTCTTCTTCTCTTAAGCTTATTTTCGAATTCTAATGACACTAAGATGATTGTGTGTGTTAGTATAGTCATATAAGTAAACCAAATGACATTTCTAAACACGCTCAATGTATATTATTCACACATTCAATTTAACTTGTGAAACAAACGGTGCATGTTTCTACTCTTCTTTTAAGCTTATTTTCGAATTCTAAGCTTATTTTCGAATTCTAATGACACTACGATGATTGTGTGTGTTAGGATAGTCATAAGTAAACCAAATGAAATTTCTAAACACGCTCATTGTATTATACTTGTACATTCAATTCAAACTTTTGAAACAAACTATGCGTGCTTCTATTCTTCTCTTAAGCTTATTTTCGAATTCTAATGACACTAAGATGATTGTGTGTGTTATTATAGTCATATAAGTAAACCAAATGACATTTCTAAACACGCTCATTGCATATTATTCACACATTCAATTTAACTTGTGAAACAAACGGTGCATGCTTCTACTCTTCTTTTAAGCTTATTTTCGAATTCTAAGCTTATTTTCGAATTCTAATGACACTACGATGATTGTGTGTGTTAGGATAGTCATAAGTAAGCCAAATGACATTTCTAAACACGCTCATTGTATTATATTTATACATTCAATTCAAACTTGTGAAACAAACTATGCATGCTTCTATTCTTCTCTTAAGCTTATTTTCGAATTCTAATGACACTAAGATGATTGTGTGTGTTAGGATAGTTATATAAGTAAACCAAATGACATTTCTAAACACGCTTTTTGCATTTTATTCACACATTCAATTCAAACTTGTGAAACGAACTGTGCATGCTTCTACTCTTCTTTTAAGCTTATTTTCAAATTCTAATGACACTAAGATGATTGTGTGTGTTAGTATAGTCATATAAGTAAACCAAATGACATTTCTAAACACGCTCATTGCATATTATTCACACATTCAATTTAACTTGTGAAACAAACGGTGCATGTTTCTACTCTTCTTTTAAGCTTATTTTCGAATTCTAAGCTTATTCTCGAATTCTAATGACACTAAGATGATTGTGTGTGTTAGTATAGTCAAATATGGAAATCAAATGACATTTCTAAACATGCTCATTGCATTTTATTCATACATTCAATACAAACTTGTGAAACAAACTATGCATGCTTCTACTCTTCTTTTAAGCTTATTTTCAAATTCTAATGACACTAAGATGATTGTGTGTGTTAGTATAGTCATATAAGTAAACCAAATGACATTTCTAAACACGCTCATTGCATATTATTCACACATTCAATTCAACTTGTGAAACAAACGGTGCATGCTTCTATTTTCGAATTCTAAGCTTATTTTCAAATTCTAAGCTTATTTTTGAATTCTAATGACACTAAGATGATTGTGTGTGTTAGTATAGTCATATATGTAAATCAAATGACATTTCTAAACAAGCTCATTGCATTTTATTCATACATTCAATTCAAACTTGTGAAACAAAATATGCGTGCTTCTATTCTTCTCTTAAGCTTATTTTCGAATTCTAATGACACTAAGATGATTGTGTGTGTTATTATAGTCATATAAGTAAACCAAATGACATTTCTAAACACGCTAATTGCATATTATTCACACATTCAATTTAAGTTGTGAAACAAACGGTGCATGCTTCTACTCTTCTTTTAAGCTTATTTTCGAATTCTAAGCTTATTTTCGAATTCTAATGACACTACGATGATTGTGTGTGTTAGGATAGTCATAAGTAAACCAAATGACATTTCTAAACACGCTCATTGTATTATATTCATACATTCAATTCAAACTTGTGAAACAAACTATGCATGCTTCTATTCTTCTCTTAAGCTTATTTTCGAATTCTAATGACACTAAGATGATTGTGTGTGTTAGTATAGTCATATATGTAAATCAAATGACATTTCTAAACATGCTCATTGCATTTTATTCATACATTCAATTCAAACTTGTGAAACAAACTATGCATGCTTCTATTCTTCTCTTAAGCTTATTTTCGAATTCTAATGACACTAAGATAATTGTGTGTGTTAGGATAGTCATATAAGTAAACTAAATGACATTTCTAAACACGCTTATTGCATTTTATTCACACATTCAATTCAAACTTGTGAAACGAACTGTGCATGCTTCTACTCTTCTTTTAAGCTTATTTTCAAATTCTAATGACACTAAGATGATTGTGTGTGTTAGTATAGTCATATAAGTAAACCAAATGACATTTCTAAACACGCTCATTGCATATTATTCACACATTCAATTCAACTTGTGAAACAAACGGTGCATGCTTCTATTTTCGAATTCTAAGCTTATTTTCAAATTCTAAGCTTATTTTTGAATTCTAATGACAGTAAGATGATTGTTTGTGTTAGGATAGTCATATATGTAAATCAAATGACATTTCTAAACAAGCTCATTGCATTTTATTCATACATTCAATTCAAACTTGTGAAACAAACTATGGATGCTTCTATTCTTCTCTTAAACTTATTTTCGAATTCTAAGGACACTAAGATGATTGTGTGTTTTAGGATAGTCATATAAGTAAACCAAATGACATTTCTAAACACGCTCATTGCATTTTATTCACACATTCAAGTCAAACTTGTGAAAAGAACTATGCATGCTTCTACTCTTGTTTTAAGCTTATTTTCAAATTCTAATGACACTAAGATGATTGTGTGTGTTAGTATAGTCATATAAGTAAACCAAATGACATTTCTATACACGCTCATTGCATATTATTCACACATTCAATTTAACTTGTGAAACAAACGGTGCATGCTTCTACTCTTCTTTTAAGCTTATTTTCGAATTCTAATGACACTACGATGATTGTGTGTGTTAGGATAGTCATAAGTAAACCAAATGAGATTTCTAAACACGCTCATTGTATTATATTCGTATATTCAATTCAAACTTGTGAAACAAACTATGCGTGCTTCTCTTCTTCTCTTAAGCTTATTTTCGAATTCTAATGACACTAAGATGATTGTGTGTGTTAGTATAGTCATATAAGTAAACCAAATGACATTTCTAAACACGCTCAATGTATATTATTCACACATTCAATTTAACTTGTGAAACAAACGGTGCATGTTTCTACTCTTCTTTTAAGCTTATTTTCGAATTCTAAGCTTATTTTCGAATTCTAATGACACTACGATGATTGTGTGTGTTAGGATAGTCATAAGTAAACCAAATGAAATTTCTAAACACGCTCATTGTATTATACTTGTACATTCAATTCAAACTTTTGAAACAAACTATGCGTGCTTCTATTCTTCTCTTAAGCTTATTTTCGAATTCTAATGACACTAAGATGATTGTGTGTGTTATTATAGTCATATAAGTAAACCAAATGACATTTCTAAACACGCTCATTGCATATTATTCACACATTCAATTTAACTTGTGAAACAAACGGTGCATGCTTCTACTCTTCTTTTAAGCTTATTTTCGAATTCTAAGCTTATTTTCGAATTCTAATGACACTACGATGATTGTGTGTGTTAGGATAGTCATAAGTAAGCCAAATGACATTTCTAAACACGCTCATTGTATTATATTCATACATTCAATTCAAACTTGTGAAACAAACTATGCATGCTTCTATTCTTCTCTTAAGCTTATTTTCGAATTCTAATGACACTAAGATGATTGTGTGTGTTAGGATAGTTATATAAGTAAACCAAATGACATTTCTAAACACGCTTTTTGCATTTTATTCACACATTCAATTCAAACTTGTGAAACGAACTGTGCATGCTTCTACTCTTCTTTTAAGCTTATTTTCAAATTCTAATGACACTAAGATGATTGTGTGTGTTAGTATAGTCATATAAGTAAACCAAATGACATTTCTAAACACGCTCATTGCATATTATTCACACATTCAATTTAACTTGTGAAACAAACGGTGCATGTTTCTACTCTTCTTTTAAGCTTATTTTCGAATTCTAAGCTTATTCTCGAATTCTAATGACACTAAGATGATTGTGTGTGTTAGTATAGTCAAATATGGAAATCAAATGACATTTCTAAACATGCTCATTGCATTTTATTCATACATTCAATACAAACTTGTGAAACAAACTATGCATGCTTCTACTCTTCTTTTAAGCTTATTTTCAAATTCTAATGACACTAAGATGATTGTGTGTGTTAGTATAGTCATATAAGTAAACCAAATGACATTTCTAAACACGCTCATTGCATATTATTCACACATTCAATTCAACTTGTGAAACAAACGGTGCATGCTTCTATTTTCGAATTCTAAGCTTATTTTCAAATTCTAAGCTTATTTTTGAATTCTAATGACACTAAGATGATTGTGTGTGTTAGTATAGTCATATATGTAAATCAAATGACATTTCTAAACAAGCTCATTGCATTTTATTCATACATTCAATTCAAACTTGTGAAACAAAATATGCGTGCTTCTATTCTTCTCTTAAGCTTATTTTCGAATTCTAATGACACTAAGATGATTGTGTGTGTTATTATAGTCATATAAGTAAACCAAATGACATTTCTAAACACGCTAATTGCATATTATTCACACATTCAATTTAAGTTGTGAAACAAACGGTGCATGCTTCTACTCTTCTTTTAAGCTTATTTTCGAATTCTAAGCTTATTTTCGAATTCTAATGACACTACGATGATTGTGTGTGTTAGGATAGTCATAAGTAAACCAAATGACATTTCTAAACACGTTCATTGTATTATATTCATACATTCAATTCAAACTTGTGAAACAAACTATGCATGCTTCTATTCTTCTCTTAAGCTTATTTTCGAATTCTAATGACACTAAGATGATTGTGTGTGTTAGTATAGTCATATAAGTAAACCAAATGACATTTCTAAACACGCTCATTGTATATTATTCACACATTCAATTTAACTTGTGAAACAAACGGTGCATGTTTCTACTCTTCTTTTAAGCTTATTTTCGAATTCTAAGCTTATTTTCGAATTCTAATGACACTAAGATGATTGTGTGTGTTAGTATAGTCATATATGTAAATCAAATGACATTTCTAAACATGCTCATTACATTTTATTCATACATTCAATTCAAACTTGTGAAACAAACTATGCGTGCTTCTATTCGTCTCTTAAGCTTATTTTCGAATTCTAATGACACTAAGATGATTGTGTGTGTTATTATAGTCATATAAGTAAACCAAATGACATTTCTAAACACGCTCATTGCATATTATTCACACATTCAATTTAACTTGTGAAACAAACGGTGCATGCTTCTACTCTTCTTTTAAGCTTATTTTCTAATTCTAAGCTTATTTTCGAATTCTAATGACACTAAGATGATTGTGTGTGTTAGGATGGTCATAAGTAAACCAAATGACATTTCTAAACACGCTCATTGTATTATATTCGTACATTCAATTCAAACTTGTGAAACAAACTATGCGTGCTTCCATTCTTCTCTTAAGCTTATTTTTGAATTCTAATGACACTAAGATGATTGTGTGTGTTAGGATAGTCATATAAGTAAACCAAATGACATTTCTAAACACGCTCATTGCATTTTATTCACACATTCAATTCAAACTTGTGAAAAGAACTATGCATGCTTCTACTCTTCTTTTAAGCTTATTTTCAAATTCTAATGACACTAAGATGATTGTGTGTGTTAGTATAGTCATATAAGTAAACCAAATGACATTTCTAAACACGCTCATTGCATATTATTCACACATTCAATTCAACTTGTGAAACAAACGGTGCATGCTTCTATTTTCGAATTCTAAGCTTATTTTCAAATTCTAAGCTTATTTTTGAATTCTAATGACACTAAGATGATTGTGTGTGTTAGTATAGTCATATATGTAAATCAAATGACATTTCTAAACAAGCTCATTGCATTTTATTCATACATTCAATTCAAACTTGTGAAACAAAATATGCGTGCTTCTATTCTTCTCTTAAGCTTATTTTCGAATTCTAATGACACTAAGATGATTGTGTGTGTTATTATAGTCATATAAGTAAACCAAATGACATTTCTAAACACGCTAATTGCATATTATTCACACATTCAATTTAAGTTGTGAAACAAACGGTGCATGCTTCTACTCTTCTTTTAAGCTTATTTTCGAATTCTAAGCTTATTTTCGAATTCTAATGACACTACGATGATTGTGTGTGTTAGGATAGTCATAAGTAAACCAAATGACATTTCTAAACACGCTCATTGTATTATATTCATACATTCAATTCAAACTTGTGAAACAAACTATGCATGCTTCTATTCTTCTCTTAAGCTTATTTTCGAATTCTAATGACACTAAGATGATTGTGTGTGTTAGTATAGTCATATATGTAAATCAAATGACATTTCTAAACATGCTCATTGCATTTTATTCATACATTCAATTCAAACTTGTGAAACAAACTATGCATGCTTCTATTCTTCTCTTAAGCTTATTTTCGAATTCTAATGACACTAAGATAATTGTGTGTGTTAGGATAGTCATATAAGTAAACTAAATGACATTTCTAAACACGCTTATTGCATTTTATTCACACATTCAATTCAAACTTGTGAAACGAACTGTGCATGCTTCTACTCTTCTTTTAAGCTTATTTTCAAATTCTAATGACACTAAGATGATTGTGTGTGTTAGTATAGTCATATAAGTAAACCAAATGACATTTCTAAACACGCTCATTGCATATTATTCACACATTCAATTCAACTTGTGAAACAAACGGTGCATGCTTCTATTTTCGAATTCTAAGCTTATTTTCAAATTCTAAGCTTATTTTTGAATTCTAATGACAGTAAGATGATTGTTTGTGTTAGGATAGTCATATATGTAAATCAAATGACATTTCTAAACAAGCTCATTGCATTTTATTCATACATTCAATTCAAACTTGTGAAACAAACTATGGATGCTTCTATTCTTCTCTTAAGCTTATTTTCGAATTCTAAGGACACTAAGATGATTGTGTGTTTTAGGATAGTCATATAAGTAAACCAAATGACATTTCTAAACACGCTCATTGCATTTTATTCACACATTCAAGTCAAACTTGTGAAAAGAACTATGCATGCTTCTACTCTTGTTTTAAGCTTATTTTCAAATTCTAATGACACTAAGATGATTGTGTGTGTTAGTATAGTCATATAAGTAAACCAAATGACATTTCTATACACGCTCATTGCATATTATTCACACATTCAATTTAACTTGTGAAACAAACGGTGCATGCTTCTACTCTTCTTTTAAGCTTATTTTCGAATTCTAATGACACTACGATGATTGTGTGTGTTAGGATAGTCATAAGTAAACCAAATGAGATTTCTAAACACGCTCATTGTATTATATTCGTATATTCAATTCAAACTTGTGAAACAAACTATGCGTGCTTCTCTTCTTCTCTTAAGCTTATTTTCGAATTCTAATGACACTAAGATGATTGTGTGTGTTAGTATAGTCATATAAGTAAACCAAATGACATTTCTAAACACGCTCAATGTATATTATTCACACATTCAATTTAACTTGTGAAACAAACGGTGCATGTTTCTACTCTTCTTTTAAGCTTATTTTCGAATTCTAAGCTTATTTTCGAATTCTAATGACACTACGATGATTGTGTGTGTTAGGATAGTCATAAGTAAACCAAATGAAATTTCTAAACACGCTCATTGTATTATACTTGTACATTCAATTCAAACTTTTGAAACAAACTATGCGTGCTTCTATTCTTCTCTTAAGCTTATTTTCGAATTCTAATGACACTAAGATGATTGTGTGTGTTATTATAGTCATATAAGTAAACCAAATGACATTTCTAAACACGCTCATTGCATATTATTCACACATTCAATTTAACTTGTGAAACAAACGGTGCATGCTTCTACTCTTCTTTTAAGCTTATTTTCGAATTCTAAGCTTATTTTCGAATTCTAATGACACTACGATGATTGTGTGTGTTAGGATAGTCATAAGTAAGCCAAATGACATTTCTAAACACGCTCATTGTATTATATTCATACATTCAATTCAAACTTGTGAAACAAACTATGCATGCTTCTATTCTTCTCTTAAGCTTATTTTCGAATTCTAATGACACTAAGATGATTGTGTGTGTTAGGATAGTTATATAAGTAAACCAAATGACATTTCTAAACACGCTTTTTGCATTTTATTCACACATTCAATTCAAACTTGTGAAACGAACTGTGCATGCTTCTACTCTTCTTTTAAGCTTATTTTCAAATTCTAATGACACTAAGATGATTGTGTGTGTTAGTATAGTCATATAAGTAAACCAAATGACATTTCTAAACACGCTCATTGCATATTATTCACACATTCAATTTAACTTGTGAAACAAACGGTGCATGTTTCTACTCTTCTTTTAAGCTTATTTTCGAATTCTAAGCTTATTCTCGAATTCTAATGACACTAAGATGATTGTGTGTTAGTATAGTCAAATATGGAAATCAAATGACATTTCTAAACATGCTCATTGCATTTTATTCATACATTCAATACAAACTTGTGAAACAAACTATGCATGCTTCTACTCTTCTTTTAAGCTTATTTTCAAATTCTAATGACACTAAGATGATTGTGTGTGTTAGTATAGTCATATAAGTAAACCAAATGACATTTCTAAACACGCTCATTGCATATTATTCACACATTCAATTCAACTTGTGAAACAAACGGTGCATGCTTCTATTTTCGAATTCTAAGCTTATTTTCAAATTCTAAGCTTATTTTTGAATTCTAATGACACTAAGATGATTGTGTGTGTTAGTATAGTCATATATGTAAATCAAATGACATTTCTAAACAAGCTCATTGCATTTTATTCATACATTCAATTCAAACTTGTGAAACAAAATATGCGTGCTTCTATTCTTCTCTTAAGCTTATTTTCGAATTCTAATGACACTAAGATGATTGTGTGTGTTATTATAGTCATATAAGTAAACCAAATGACATTTCTAAACACGCTAATTGCATATTATTCACACATTCAATTTAAGTTGTGAAACAAACGGTGCATGCTTCTACTCTTCTTTTAAGCTTATTTTCGAATTCTAAGCTTATTTTCGAATTCTAATGACACTACGATGATTGTGTGTGTTAGGATAGTCATAAGTAAACCAAATGACATTTCTAAACACGTTCATTGTATTATATTCATACATTCAATTCAAACTTGTGAAACAAACTATGCATGCTTCTATTCTTCTCTTAAGCTTATTTTCGAATTCTAATGACACTAAGATGATTGTGTGTGTTAGTATAGTCATATAAGTAAACCAAATGACATTTCTAAACACGCTCATTGTATATTATTCACACATTCAATTTAACTTGTGAAACAAACGGTGCATGTTTCTACTCTTCTTTTAAGCTTATTTTCGAATTCTAAGCTTATTTTCGAATTCTAATGACACTAAGATGATTGTGTGTGTTAGTATAGTCATATATGTAAATCAAATGACATTTCTAAACATGCTCATTACATTTTATTCATACATTCAATTCAAACTTGTGAAACAAACTATGCGTGCTTCTATTTGTCTCTTAAGCTTATTTTCGAATTCTAATGACACTAAGATGATTGTGTGTGTTATTATAGTCATATAAGTAAACCAAATGACATTTCTAAACACGCTCATTGCATATTATTCACACATTCAATTTAACTTGTGAAACAAACGGTGCATGCTTCTACTCTTCTTTTAAGCTTATTTTCTAATTCTAAGCTTATTTTCGAATTCTAATGACACTAAGATGATTGTGTGTGTTAGGATGGTCATAAGTAAACCAAATGACATTTCTAAACACGCTCATTGTATTATATTCGTACATTCAATTCAAACTTGTGAAACAAACTATGCGTGCTTCCATTCTTCTCTTAAGCTTATTTTTGAATTCTAATGACACTAAGATGATTGTGTGTGTTAGGATAGTCATATAAGTAAACCAAATGACATTTCTAAACACGCTCATTGCATTTTATTCACACATTCAATTCAAACTTGTGAAAAGAACTATGCATGCTTCTACTCTTCTTTTAAGCTTATTTTCAAATTCTAATGACACTAAGATGATTGTGTGTGTTAGTATAGTCATATAAGTAAACCAAATGACATTTCTAAACACGCTCATTGCATATTATTCACACTTTCAATTCAAACTTGTGAAAAGAACTGTGCATACTTCTACTCTTCTTTTAAGCTTATTTTCAAATTCTAATGACACTAAGATGATTGTGTGTGTTAGTATAGTCATATAAGTAAACCAAATGACATTTCTAAACACGCTCATTGCATATTATTCACACATTCAATTCAACATGTGAAACAAACGGTGCATGCTTCTACTCTTGTTTTAAGCTTATTTTCGAATTCTAAGCTTATTTTCGAATTCTAATTGACACTAAGATGATTTTGTGTGTTAGTATAGTCATATATGTAAATCAAATGACATGTTTAAACAAGCTCATTGCATTTTATTCATACATTCAATTCAAACTTGTGAAACAAACTATGCATGCTTCTATTCTTCTCTTAAGCTTATTTTCGAATTCTAATGACACTAAGATAATTGTGTGTGTTAGGATAGTCATATAAGTAAACTAAATGACATTTCTAAACACGCTTATTGCATTTTATTCACACATTCAATTCAAACTTGTGAAACGAACTGTGCATGCTTCTACTCTTCTTTTAAGCTTATTTTCAAATTCTAATGACACTAAGATGATTGTGTGTGTTAGTATAGTCATATAAGTAAACCAAATGACATTTCTAAACACGCTCATTGCATATTATTCACACATTCAATTCAACTTGTGAAACAAACGGTGCATGCTTCTATTTTCGAATTCTAAGCTTATTTTCAAATTCTAAGCTTATTTTTGAATTATAATGACAGTAAGATGATTGTTTGTGTTAGGATAGTCATATATGTAAATCAAATGACATTTCTAAACAAGCTCATTGCATTTTATTCATACATTCAATTCAAACTTGTGAAACAAACTATGGATGCTTCTATTCTTCTCTTAAGGTTATTTTCGAATTCTAAGGACACTAAGATGATTGTGTGTTTTAGGATAGTCATATAAGTAAACCAAATGACATTTCTAAACACGCTCATTGCATTTTATTCACACATTCAAGTCAAACTTGTGAAAAGAACTATGCATGCTTCTACTCTTGTTTTAAGCTTATTTTCAAATTCTAATGACACTAAGATGATTGTGTGTGTTAGTATAGTCATATAAGTAAACCAAATGACATTTCTATACACGCTCATTGCATATTATTCACACATTCAATTTAACTTGTGAAACAAACGGTGCATGCTTCTACTCTTCTTTTAAGCTTATTTTCGAATTCTAATGACACTACGATGATTGTGTGTGTTAGGATAGTCATAAGTAAACCAAATGAGATTTCTAAACACGCTCATTGTATTATATTCGTACATTCAATTCAAACTTGTGAAACAAACTATGCGTGCTTCTATTCTTCTCTTAAGATTATTTTCGAATTCTAACGAAACTAAGATGATTGTGTGTGTTAGGATAGTCATATAAGTAAACCAAATGACATTTCTAAACACGCTTATTGCATTTTATTCACGCATTCAATTCAAACTTGTGAAACGAACTGTGCATGCTTATACTCTTCTTTTAAGCTTATTTTCGAATTCTACCGACACTAAGATGATTGTGTGTGTTAGTATAGTCATATAAGTAAACCAAATGACATTTCTAAACACGCTCATTGCATATTATTCACACATTCAATTCAACATGTGAAACAAACGGTGCATGCTTCTACTCTTGTTTTAAGCTTATTTTCGAATTCTAAGCTTATTTTCGAATTCTAATTGACACTAAGATGATTTTGTGTGTTAGTATAGTCATATATGTAAATCAAATGACATGTTTAAACAAGCTCATTGCATTTTATTCATACATTCAATTCAAACTTGTGAAACAAACTATGCATGCTTCTATTCTTCTCTTAAGCTTATTTTCGAATTTTAATGACACTAAGATGATTGTGTGTGTTAGGATAGTCATATAAGTAAACCAAATGACATTTCTAAACACGCTTATTGCATTTTATTCACACATTCCATTCAAACTTGTGAAAAGAACTGTGCATGCTTCTACTCTTCTTTTAAGCTTATTTTCAAATTCTAATGACACTAAGATGATTGTGTGTGTTAGTATAGTCATATAAGTAAACCAAATGACATTTCTAAACACGCTCATTGCATATTATTCACACATTCAATTCAACATGTGAAACAAACGGTGCATGCTTCTACTCTTGTTTTAAGCTTATTTTCGAATTCTAAGCTTATTTTCGAATTCTAATTGACACTAAGATGATTTTGTGTGTTAGTATAGTCATATATGTAAATCAAATGACATGTTTAAACAAGCTCATTGCATTTTATTCATACATTCAATTCAAACTTGTGAAACAAACTATGCATGCTTCTATTCTTCTCTTAAGCTTATTTTCGAATTCTAATGACACTAAGATAATTGTGTGTGTTAGGATAGTCATATAAGTAAACTAAATGACATTTCTAAACACGCTTATTGCATTTGATTCACACATTCAATTCAAACTTGTGAAACGAACTGTGCATGCTTCTACTCTTCTTTTAAGCTTATTTTCAAATTCTAATGACACTAAGATGATTGTGTGTGTTAGTATAGTCATATAAGTAAACCAAATGACATTTCTAAACACGCTCATTGCATATTATTCACACATTCAATTCAACTTGTGAAACAAACGGTGCATGCTTCTATTTTCGAATTCTAAGCTTATTTTCAAATTCTAAGCTTATTTTTGAATTATAATGACAGTAAGATGATTGTTTGTGTTAGGATAGTCATATATGTAAATCAAATGACATTTCTAAACAAGCTCATTGCATTTTATTCATACATTCAATTCAAACTTGTGAAACAAACTATGGATGCTTCTATTCTTCTCTTAAGGTTATTTTCGAATTCTAAGGACACTAAGATGATTGTGTGTTTTAGGATAGTCATATAAGTAAACCAAATGACATTTCTAAACACGCTCATTGCATTTTATTCACACATTCAAGTCAAACTTGTGAAAAGAACTATGCATGCTTCTACTCTTGTTTTAAGCTTATTTTCAAATTCTAATGACACTAAGATGATTGTGTGTGTTAGTATAGTCATATAAGTAAACCAAATGACATTTCTATACACGCTCATTGCATATTATTCACACATTCAATTTAACTTGTGAAACAAACGGTGCATGCTTCTACTCTTCTTTTAAGCTTATTTTCGAATTCTAATGACACTACGATGATTGTGTGTGTTAGGATAGTCATAAGTAAACCAAATGAGATTTCTAAACACGCTCATTGTATTATATTCGTACATTCAATTCAAACTTGTGAAACAAACTATGCGTGCTTCTATTCTTCTCTTAAGATTATTTTCGAATTCTAACGAAACTAAGATGATTGTGTGTGTTAGGATAGTCATATAAGTAAACCAAATGACATTTCTAAACACGCTTATTGCATTTTATTCACGCATTCAATTCAAACTTGTGAAACGAACTGTGCATGCTTATACTCTTCTTTTAAGCTTATTTTCGAATTCTACCGACACTAAGATGATTGTGTGTGTTAGTATAGTCATATAAGTAAACCAAATGACATTTCTAAACACGCTCATTGCATATTATTCACACATTCAATTCAACATGTGAAACAAACGGTGCATGCTTCTACTCTTGTTTTAAGCTTATTTTCGAATTCTAAGCTTATTTTCGAATTCTAATTGACACTAAGATGATTTTGTGTGTTAGTATAGTCATATATGTAAATCAAATGACATGTTTAAACAAGCTCATTGCATTTTATTCATACATTCAATTCAAACTTGTGAAACAAACTATGCATGCTTCTATTCTTCTCTTAAGCTTATTTTCGAATTCTAATGACACTAAGATAATTGTGTGTGTTAGGATAGTCATATAAGTAAACTAAATGACATTTCTAAACACGCTTATTGCATTTTATTCACACATTCAATTCAAACTTGTGAAACGAACTGTGCATGCTTCTACTCTTCTTTTAAGCTTATTTTCAAATTCTAATGACACTAAGATGATTGTGTGTGTTAGTATAGTCATATAAGTAAACCAAATGACATTTCTAAACACGCTCATTGCATATTATTCACACATTCAATTCAACTTGTGAAACAAACGGTGCATGCTTCTATTTTCGAATTCTAAGCTTATTTTCAAATTCTAAGCTTATTTTTGAATTATAATGACAGTAAGATGATTGTTTGTGTTAGGATAGTCATATATGTAAATCAAATGACATTTCTAAACAAGCTCATTGCATTTTATTCATACATTCAATTCAAACTTGTGAAACAAACTATGGATGCTTCTATTCTTCTCTTAAGGTTATTTTCGAATTCTAAGGACACTAAGATGATTGTGTGTTTTAGGATAGTCATATAAGTAAACCAAATGACATTTCTAAACACGCTCATTGCATTTTATTCACACATTCAAGTCAAACTTGTGAAAAGAACTATGCATGCTTCTACTCTTGTTTTAAGCTTATTTTCAAATTCTAATGACACTAAGATGATTGTGTGTGTTAGTATAGTCATATAAGTAAACCAAATGACATTTCTATACACGCTCATTGCATATTATTCACACATTCAATTTAACTTGTGAAACAAACGGTGCATGCTTCTACTCTTCTTTTAAGCTTATTTTCGAATTCTAATGACACTACGATGATTGTGTGTGTTAGGATAGTCATAAGTAAACCAAATGAGATTTCTAAACACGCTCATTGTATTATATTCGTACATTCAATTCAAACTTGTGAAACAAACTATGCGTGCTTCTATTCTTCTCTTAAGATTATTTTCGAATTCTAACGAAACTAAGATGATTGTGTGTGTTAGGATAGTCATATAAGTAAACCAAATGACATTTCTAAACACGCTTATTGCATTTTATTCACGCATTCAATTCAAACTTGTGAAACGAACTGTGCATGCTTATACTCTTCTTTTAAGCTTATTTTCGAATTCTACCGACACTAAGATGATTGTGTGTGTTAGTATAGTCATATAAGTAAACCAAATGACATTTCTAAACACGCTCATTGCATATTATTCACACATTCAATTCAACATGTGAAACAAACGGTGCATGCTTCTACTCTTGTTTTAAGCTTATTTTCGAATTCTAAGCTTATTTTCGAATTCTAATTGACACTAAGATGATTTTGTGTGTTAGTATAGTCATATATGTAAATCAAATGACATGTTTAAACAAGCTCATTGCATTTTATTCATACATTCAATTCAAACTTGTGAAACAAACTATGCATGCTTCTATTCTTCTCTTAAGCTTATTTTCGAATTTTAATGACACTAAGATGATTGTGTGTGTTAGGATAGTCATATAAGTAAACCAAATGACATTTCTAAACACGCTTATTGCATTTTATTCACACATTCCATTCAAACTTGTGAAAAGAACTGTGCATGCTTCTACTCTTCTTTTAAGCTTATTTTCAAATTCTAATGACACTAAGATGATTGTGTGTGTTAGTATAGTCATATAAGTAAACCAAATGACATTTCTAAACACGCTCATTGCATATTATTCACACATTCAATTCAACATGTGAAACAAACGGTGCATGCTTCTACTCTTGTTTTAAGCTTATTTTCGAATTCTAAGCTTATTTTCGAATTCTAATTGACACTAAGATGATTTTGTGTGTTAGTATAGTCATATATGTAAATCAAATGACATGTTTAAACAAGCTCATTGCATTTTATTCATACATTCAATTCAAACTTGTGAAACAAACTATGCATGCTTCTATTCTTCTCTTAAGCTTATTTTCGAATTCTAATGACACTAAGATAATTGTGTGTGTTAGGATAGTCATATAAGTAAACTAAATGACATTTCTAAACACGCTTATTGCATTTGATTCACACATTCAATTCAAACTTGTGAAACGAACTGTGCATGCTTCTACTCTTCTTTTAAGCTTATTTTCAAATTCTAATGACACTAAGATGATTGTGTGTGTTAGTATAGTCATATAAGTAAACCAAATGACATTTCTAAACACGCTCATTGCATATTATTCACACATTCAATTCAACTTGTGAAACAAACGGTGCATGCTTCTATTTTCGAATTCTAAGCTTATTTTCAAATTCTAAGCTTATTTTTGAATTATAATGACAGTAAGATGATTGTTTGTGTTAGGATAGTCATATATGTAAATCAAATGACATTTCTAAACAAGCTCATTGCATTTTATTCATACATTCAATTCAAACTTGTGAAACAAACTATGGATGCTTCTATTCTTCTCTTAAGGTTATTTTCGAATTCTAAGGACACTAAGATGATTGTGTGTTTTAGGATAGTCATATAAGTAAACCAAATGACATTTCTAAACACGCTCATTGCATTTTATTCACACATTCAAGTCAAACTTGTGAAAAGAACTATGCATGCTTCTACTCTTGTTTTAAGCTTATTTTCAAATTCTAATGACACTAAGATGATTGTGTGTGTTAGTATAGTCATATAAGTAAACCAAATGACATTTCTATACACGCTCATTGCATATTATTCACACATTCAATTTAACTTGTGAAACAAACGGTGCATGCTTCTACTCTTCTTTTAAGCTTATTTTCGAATTCTAATGACACTACGATGATTGTGTGTGTTAGGATAGTCATAAGTAAACCAAATGAGATTTCTAAACACGCTCATTGTATTATATTCGTACATTCAATTCAAACTTGTGAAACAAACTATGCGTGCTTCTATTCTTCTCTTAAGATTATTTTCGAATTCTAACGAAACTAAGATGACTGTGTGTGTTAGGATAGTCATATAAGTAAACCAAATGACATTTCTAAACACGCTTATTGCATTTTATTCACGCATTCAATTCAAACTTGTGAAACGAACTGTGCATGCTTATACTCTTCTTTTAAGCTTATTTTCGAATTCTACCGACACTAAGATGATTGTGTGTGTTAGTATAGTCATATAAGTAAACCAAATGACATTTCTAAACACGCTCATTGCATATTATTCACACATTCAATTCAACATGTGAAACAAACGGTGCATGCTTCTACTCTTGTTTTAAGCTTATTTTCGAATTCTAAGCTTATTTTCGAATTCTAATTGACACTAAGATGATTTTGTGTGTTAGTATAGTCATATATGTAAATCAAATGACATGTTTAAACAAGCTCATTGCATTTTATTCATACATTCAATTCAAACTTGTGAAACAAACTATGCATGCTTCTATTCTTCTCTTAAGCTTATTTTCGAATTCTAATGACACTAAGATAATTGTGTGTGTTAGGATAGTCATATAAGTAAACTAAATGACATTTCTAAACACGCTTATTGCATTTTATTCACACATTCAATTCAAACTTGTGAAACGAACTGTGCATGCTTCTACTCTTCTTTTAAGCTTATTTTCAAATTCTAATGACACTAAGATGATTGTGTGTGTTAGTATAGTCATATAAGTAAACCAAATGACATTTCTAAACACGCTCATTGCATATTATTCACACATTCAATTCAACTTGTGAAACAAACGGTGCATGCTTCTATTTTCGAATTCTAAGCTTATTTTCAAATTCTAAGCTTATTTTTGAATTATAATGACAGTAAGATGATTGTTTGTGTTAGGATAGTCATATATGTAAATCAAATGACATTTCTAAACAAGCTCATTGCATTTTATTCATACATTCAATTCAAACTTGTGAAACAAACTATGGATGCTTCTATTCTTCTCTTAAGGTTATTTTCGAATTCTAAGGACACTAAGATGATTGTGTGTTTTAGGATAGTCATATAAGTAAACCAAATGACATTTCTAAACACGCTCATTGCATTTTATTCACACATTCAAGTCAAACTTGTGAAAAGAACTATGCATGCTTCTACTCTTGTTTTAAGCTTATTTTCAAATTCTAATGACACTAAGATGATTGTGTGTGTTAGTATAGTCATATAAGTAAACCAAATGACATTTCTATACACGCTCATTGCATATTATTCACACATTCAATTTAACTTGTGAAACAAACGGTGCATGCTTCTACTCTTCTTTTAAGCTTATTTTCGAATTCTAATGACACTACGATGATTGTGTGTGTTAGGATAGTCATAAGTAAACCAAATGAGATTTCTAAACACGCTCATTGTATTATATTCGTACATTCAATTCAAACTTGTGAAACAAACTATGCGTGCTTCTATTCTTCTCTTAAGATTATTTTCGAATTCTAACGAAACTAAGATGATTGTGTGTGTTAGGATAGTCATATAAGTAAACCAAATGACATTTCTAAACACGCTTATTGCATTTTATTCACGCATTCAATTCAAACTTGTGAAACGAACTGTGCATGCTTATACTCTTCTTTTAAGCTTATTTTCGAATTCTACCGACACTAAGATGATTGTGTGTGTTAGTATAGTCATATAAGTAAACCAAATGACATTTCTAAACACGCTCATTGCATATTATTCACACATTCAATTCAACATGTGAAACAAACGGTGCATGCTTCTACTCTTGTTTTAAGCTTATTTTCGAATTCTAAGCTTATTTTCGAATTCTAATTGACACTAAGATGATTTTGTGTGTTAGTATAGTCATATATGTAAATCAAATGACATGTTTAAACAAGCTCATTGCATTTTATTCATACATTCAATTCAAACTTGTGAAACAAACTATGCATGCTTCTATTCTTCTCTTAAGCTTATTTTCGAATTTTAATGACACTAAGATGATTGTGTGTGTTAGGATAGTCATATAAGTAAACCAAATGACATTTCTAAACACGCTTATTGCATTTTATTCACACATTCCATTCAAACTTGTGAAAAGAACTGTGCATGCTTCTACTCTTCTTTTAAGCTTATTTTCAAATTCTAATGACACTAAGATGATTGTGTGTGTTAGTATAGTCATATAAGTAAACCAAATGACATTTCTAAACACGCTCATTGCATATTATTCACACATTCAATTCAACTTGTGAAACAAACGGTGCATGCTTCTATTTTCGAATTCTAAGCTTATTTTCAAATTCTAAGCTTATTTTTGAATTCTAATGACAGTAAGATAATTGTTTGTGTTAGGATAGTCATATATGTAAATCAAATGACATTTCTAAACAAGTTCATTGCATTTTATTCATACATTCAATTCAAACTTGTGAAACAAACTATGGATGCTTCTATTCTTCTCTTAAGCTTATTTTCGAATTCTAAGGACACTAAGATGATTGTGTGTTTTAGGATAGTCATATAAGTAAACCAAATGACATTTCTAAACACGCTCATTGCATTTTATTCACACATTCAAGTCAAACTTGTGAAAATAACTGTGCATGCTTCTACTCTTGTTTTAAGCTTATTTTCAAATTCTAATGACACTAAGATGATTGTGTGTGTTAGTATAGTCATATAAGTAAACCAAATGACATTTCTATACACGCTCATTGCATATTATTCACACATTCAATTTAACTTGTGAAACAAACGGTGCATGCTTCTACTCATCTTTTAAGCTTATTTTCGAATTCTAATGACACTACGATGATTGTGTGTGTTAGGATAGTCATAAGTAAACCAAATGAGATTTCTAAACACGCTCATTGTATTATATTCGTACATTCAATTCAAACTTGTGAAACAAACTATGCGTGCTTCTATTCTTCTCTTAAGATTATTTTCGAATTCTAACGACACTAAGATGATTGTGTGTGTTAGGATAGTCATATAAGTAAACCAAATGACATTTCTAAACACGCTTATTGCATTTTATTCACGCATTCAATTCAAACTTGTGAAACGAATTGTGCATGCTTCTACTCTTCTTTTAAGCTTATTTTCGAATTCTAATGACACTAAGATGATTGTGTGTGTTAGTATAGTCATATAAGTAAACCAAATGACATTTCTAAACACGCTCATTGCATATTATTCACACATTCAATTCAACATGTGAAACAAACGGTGCATGCTTCTACTCTTGTTTTAAGCTTATTTTCGAATTCTAAGCTTATTTTCGAATTCTAATTGACACTAAGATGATTTTGTGTGTTAGTATAGTCATATATGTAAATCAAATGACATGTTTAAACAAGCTCATTGCATTTTATTCATACATTCAATTCAAACTTGTGAAACAAACTATGCATGCTTCTATTCTTCCCTTAAGCTTATTTTCGAATTTTAATGACACTAAGATGATTGTGTGTGTTAGGATAGTCATATAAGTAAACCAAATGACATTTCTAAACACGCTCATTGCATATTATTCACACATTCAATTCAACTTGTGAAACAAACGGTGCATGCTTCTATTTTCGAATTCTAAGCTTATTTTCAAATTATAAGCTTATTTTTGAATTCTAATGACAGTAAGATAATTGTGTGTGTTAGGATAGTCATATATGTAAATCAAATGACATTTCTAAACAAACTCATTGCATTTTATTCATACATTCAATTCAAACTTGTGAAACAAACTATGGATGCTTCTATTCTTCTCTTAAGCTTATTTTCGAATTCTAAGGACACTAAGATGATTGTGTGTTTTAGGATAGTGATATAAGTAAACCAAATCACATTTCTAAACACGCTCATTGCATTTTATTCATACATTCAAGTCAAACTTGTGAAAAGAACTGTGCATGCTTCCACTCTTGTTTTAAGCTTATTTTCAAATTCTAATGACACTAAGATGATTGTGTGTGTTAGTATAGTCATATAAGTAAACCAAATGACATTTCTAAACACGCTCATTGCATATTATTCACACATTCAATTCAACTTGTGAAACAAACGGTGCATGCTTGTATTTTCGAATTCTAAGCTTATTTTCAAATTCTAAGCTTATTTTTGAATTCTAATGACAGCAAGATGATTGTGTGTGTTAGGATAGTCATATAAGTAAATCAAATGACATTTCTAAACACGGTCATTGTATTATATTCGTACATTCAATTCAAACATGTGAAACAAATTATGCATGCTTCTATTCTTCTCTTAAGCTTATTTTCGAATTCTAAGGACACTAAGATGATTGTGTGTGTTAGGATAGTCATTTAAGTAAACCAAATGACATTTCTATACACGCTCATTGCATATTATTCACACATTCAATTCAACATGTGAAACAAACTGTGCATGCTTCTACTCTTGTTTTAAGCTTATTTTCGAATTCTAAGCTTATTTTCGAATTCTAATTGACACTAAGATGATTTTGTGTGTTAGTATAGTCATATATGTAAATCAAATGACATGTTTAAACAAGCTCATTGCATTTTATTCATACATTCAATTCAAACTTGTGAAACAAACTATGCATGCTTCTATTCTTCTCTTAAGCTTATTTTCGAATTTTAATGACACTAAGATGATTGTGTGTGTTAGGATAGTCATATAAGTAAACCAAATGACATTTCTAAACACGCTTATTGCATTTTATTCACACATTCAATTCAAACTTGTGAAACGAACTGTGCATGCTTCTACTCTTCTTTTAAGCTTATTTTCAAATTCTAATGACACTAAGATGATTGTGTGTGTTAGTATAGTCATATAAGTAAACCAAATGACATTTCTAAACACGCTCATTGCATATTATTCACACATTCAATTCAACTTGTGAAACAAACGGTGCATGCTTGTATTTTCGAATTCTAAGCTTATTTTCAAATTCTAAGCTTATTTTTGAATTCTAATGACAGTAAGATGATTGTGTGTGTTAGGATAGTCATATAAGTAAATCAAATGACATTTCTAAACACGCTCATTGCATATTAATCACACATTCAATTCAACTTGTGAAACAAACGGTGCACGCTTCTATTTTCGAATTCTAAGCTTATTTTCAAATTCTAAGCTTATTTTTGAATTCTAATGACAAGAAGATAATTGTGTGTGTTAGGATAGTCATATATGTAAATCAAATGACATTTCTAAACAAGTTCATTGCATTTTATTCATACATTCAATTCAAACTTGTGAAACAAACTATGGATGCTTCTATTCTTCTCTTAAGCTTATTTTCGAATTCTAAGGACACTAAGATGATTGTGTGTTTTAGGATAGTCATATAAGTAAACCAAATGACATTTCTAAACACGCTCATTGCATTTTATTCACACATTCAAGTCAAACTTGTGAAAATAACTGTGCATGCTTCTACTCTTGTTTTAAGCTTATTTTCAAATTCTAATGACACTAAGATGATTGTGTGTGTTAGTATAGTCATATAAGTAAACCAAATGACATTTCTAAACACGCTCATTGCATATTATTCACACATTCAATTCAACTTGTGAAACAAACGGTGCATGCTTCTATTTTCGAATTCTAAGCTTATTTTCAAATTCTAAGCTTATTTTTGAATTCTAATGACAGTAAGATGATTGTGTGTGTTAGGATAGTCATATAAGTAAATCAAATGACATTTCTAAACACGCTCATTGCATATTATTCACACATTCAATTCAACTTGTGAAACAAACGGTGCACGCTTCTATTTTCGAATTCTAAGCTTATTTTCAAATTCTAAGCTTATTTTTGAATTCTAATGACAGTAAGATAATTGTGTGTGTTAGGATAGTCATATATGTAAATCAAATGACATTTCTAAACAAGTTCATTGCATTTTATTCATACATTCAATTCAAACTTGTGAAACAAACTATGGATGCTTCTATTCTTCTCTTAAGCTTATTTTCGAATTCTAAGGACACTAAGATGATTGTGTGTTTTAGGATAGTCATATAAGTAAACCAAATGACATTTCTAAACACGCTCATTGCATTTTATTCACACATTCAAGTCAAACTTGTGAAAATAACTGTGCATGCTTCTACTCTTGTTTTAAGCTTATTTTCAAATTCTAATGACACTAAGATGATTGTGTGTGTTAGTATAGTCATATAAGTAAACCAAATGACATTTCTATACACGCTCATTGCATATTATTCACACATTCAATTTAACTTGTGAAACAAACGGTGCATGCTTCTACTCTTCTTTTAAGCTTATTTTCGAATTCTAATGACACTACGATGATTGTGTGTGTTAGGATAGTCATAAGTAAACCAAATGAGATTTCTAAACATGCTCATTGTATTATATTCGTACATTCAATTCAAACTTGTGAAACAAACTATGCGTGCTTCTATTCTTCTCTTAAGATTATTTTCGAATTCTAACGACACTAAGATGATTGTGTGTGTTAGGATAGTCATATAAGTAAACCAAATGACATTTCTAAACACGCTTATTGCATTTTATTCACGCATTCAATTCAAACTTGTGAAACGAATTGTGCATGCTTCTACTCTTCTTTTAAGCTTATTTTCGAATTCTAATGACACTAAGATGATTGTGTGTGTTAGTATAGTCATATAAGTAAACCAAATGACATTTCTAAACACGCTCATTGCATATTTGATGCAGGAGCACTCCTACTTAATACACAAGAGGTCCTACTAAGTAGAGACATCTCCAATTTACTTCCAGGATTCAAGTTCAACACTCATGGGGTTGAAATGCTTACATGGAATGGAGTAGATGGAACGTCTTGGAGAGCAACTTAATAAATTCAGCTACCAATGTTATTTTCCTTATTAGAGAGTCTAATATGTTTAGGGAAGAGTCTTAGATCAGTATTTTCGTTCAATAAGGGACCTAGAGGGTTTCCAAGTTGTTATAGAAGAGTTTAGGAAAGTTTTACTAATAAGCTTGAAGTCGGTTTAAGGGAAGATCCAAATCTGGTTCTTAACTTGACTTTAGGTAAGTTTAGGAGTCTTAAGAGTAGTATAAATAGAGAGTCTTATTGTATTGTTTTTCATACAAGTTTGAGCATTAATATCGAAGAGTCGAAGGGAGTTTCCTTCAAAATCTTGGCCTTGCGAGGTATTCTTTTGGTTTGTACCTTGTTTCTATGTGATCTTGGTGCTTGCCGTTTGTTTGTGCTTGTTTCTTTGTGATCTTAGTACAAATTAGTCTTAGTCGAGTATTCTTGCGAGGATTCTAGACTAATTCATATCCTTTATTTTCTGTTTTAATTCCGCTGCGTTACAAACTCAAAAACACATAAAAATTAGAGTAGGTTTTACATCAATATTATTCACACATTCAATTCAACATGTGAAACAAACGGTGCATGCTTCTACTCTTGTTTTAAGCTTATTTTCGAATTCTAAGCTTATTTTCGAATTCTAATTGACACTAAGATGATTTTGTGTGTTAGTATAGTCATATATGTAAATCAAATGACATGTTTAAACAAGCTCATTGCATTTTATTCATACATTCAATTCAAACTTGTGAAACAAACTATGCATGCTTCTATTCTTCTCTTAAGCTTATTTTCGAATTTTAATGACACTAAGATGATTGTGTGTGTTAGGATAGTCATATAACTAAACCAAATGACATTTCTAAACACGCTCATTGCATATTATTCACACATTCAATTCAACTTGTGAAACAAACGGTGCATGCTTCTATTTTCGAATTCTAAGCTTATTTTCAAATTCTAAGCTTATTTTTGAATTCTAATGACAGTAAGATAATTGTGTGTGTTAGGATAGTCATATATGTAAATCAAATGACATTTCTAAACAAACTCATTGCATTTTATTCATACATTCAATTCAAACTTGTGAAACAAACTATGGATGCTTCTATTCTTCTCTTAAGCTTATTTTCGAATTCTAAGGACACTAAGATGATTGTGTGTTTTAGGATAGTGATATAAGTAAACCAAATCACATTTCTAAACACGCTCATTGCATTTTATTCACACATTCAAGTCAAACTTATGAAAAGAACTGTGCATGCTTCTACTCTTGTTTTAAGCTTATTTTCAAATTCTAATGACACTAAGATGATTGTGTGTGTTAGTATAGTCATATAAGTAAACCAAATGACATTTCTAAACACGCTCATTGCATATTATTCACACATTCAATTCAACTTGTAAAACAAACGGTGCATGCTTGTATTTTCGAATTCTAAGCTTATTTTCAAATTCTAAGCTTATTTTTGAATTCTAATGACAGCAAGATGATTGTGTGTGTTAGGATAGTCATATAAGTAAATCAAATGACATTTCTAAACACGCTCATTGTATTATATTCGTACATTCAATTCAAACATGTGAAACAAATTATGCATGCTTCTATTCTTCTCTTAAGCTTATTTTCGAATTCTAAGGACACTAAGATGATTGTGTGTGTTAGGATAGTCATATAAGTAAACCAAATGACATTTCTATACACGCTCATTGCATATTATTCACACATTCAATTCAACATGTGAAACAAACTGTGCATGCTTCTACTCTTGTTTTAAGCTTATTTTCGAATTCTAAGCTTATTTTCGAATTCTAATTGACACTAAGATGATTTTGTGTGTTAGTATAGTCATATATGTAAATCAAATGACATGTTTAAACAAGCTCATTGCATTTTATTCATACATTCAATTCAAACTTGTGAAACAAACTATGCATGCTTCTATTCTTCTCTTAAGCTTATTTTCGAATTTTAATGACACTAAGATGATTGTGTGTGTTAGGATAGTCATATAAGTAAACCAAATGACATTTCTAAACACGCTTATTGCATTTTATTCACACATTCAATTCAAACTTGTGAAACGAACTGTGCATGCTTCTACTCTTCTTTTAAGCTTATTTTCAAATTCTAATGACACTAAGATGATTGTGTGTGTTAGTATAGTCATATAAGTAAACCAAATGACATTTCTAAACACGCTCATTGCATATTATTCACACATTCAATTCAACTTATGAAACAAACGGTGCATGCTTCTACTCTTGTTTTAAGCTTATTTTCGAATTCTAAGCTTATTTTCGAATTCTAATTGACACTAAGATGATTTTGTGTGTTAGTATAGTCATATATGTAAATCAAATGACATGTTTAAACAAGCTCATTGCATTTTATTCATACATTCAATTCAAACTTGTGAAACAAACTATGCATGCTTCTATTCTTCTCTTAAGCTTATTTTCGAATTTTAATGACACTAAGATGATTGTGTGTGTTAGGATAGTCATATAAGTAAACCAAATGACATTTCTAAACACGCTTATTGCATTTTATTCACACATTCAATTCAAACTTGTGAAACGAACTGTGCATGCTTCTACTCTTCTTTTAAGCTTATTTTCAAATTCTAATGACACTAAGATGATTGTGTGTGTTAGTATAGTCATATAAGTAAACCAAATGACATTTCTAAACACGCTCATTGCATATTATTCACACATTCAATTCAACTTGTGAAACAAACGGTGCATGCTTGTATTTTCGAATTCTAAGCTTATTTTCAAATTCTAAGCTTATTTTTGAATTCTAATGACAGTAAGATGATTGTGTGTGTTAGGATAGTCATATAAGTAAATCAAATGACATTTCTAAACACGCTCATTGTATTATATTCGTACATTCAATTCAAACTTGTGAAACAAATTATGCATGCTTCTATTCTTCTCTTAAGCTTATTTTCGAATTCTAAGGACACTAAGATGATTGTGTGTGTTAGGATAGTCATATAAGTAAACCAAATGACATTTCTAAACACGCTCATTGCATTTTATTCACACATTCAAGTCAAACTTGTCAAAAGATCTGTGTATGCTTCTACTCTTGTTTTAAGCTCATTTTCAAATTCTAATGACACTAAGATGATTGTGTGTGTTAGTATAGTCATATAAGTAAACCAAATGACATTTCTACACACGCTCATTGCATATTATTCACACATTCAATTTAACTTGTGAAACAAACGGTGCATGCTTCTACTCTTCTTTTAAGCTTATTTTCGAATTCTAATGACACTACGATTATTTTGTGTGTTAGGATAGTCATAAGTAAACCAAATGAGATTTCTAAACACGCTCATTGTATTATATTCGTACATTCAATTCAAACTTGTGAAACAAACTATGCGTGCTTCTATTCTTCTCTTAAGATTATTTTCGAATTCTAACGACACTAAGATGATTGTGTGTGTTAGGATAGTCATATAAGTAAACCAAATGACATTTCTAAACACGCTTATTGCATTTTATTCACGCATTCAATTCAAACTTGTGAAACGAACTGTGCATGCTTCTACTCTTCTTTTAAGCTTATTTTCGAATTCTAATGACACTAAGATGATTGTGTGTGTTAGTATAGTCATATAAGTAAACCAAATGACATTTCTAAACACGCTCATTGCATATTATTCACACATTCAATTCAACATGTGAAACAAACGGTGCATGCTTCTACTCTTGTTTTAAGCTTATTTTCGAATTCTAAGCTTATTTTCGAATTTTAATTGACATTAAGATGATTTTGTGTGTTAGTATAGTCATATATGTAAATCAAATGACATGTTTAAACAAGCTCATTGCATTTTATTCATACATTCAATTCAAACTTGTGAAACAAACTATGCATGCTTCTATTCTTCTCTTAAGCTTATTTTCGAATTTTAATGACACTAAGATGATTGTGTGTGTTAGGATAGTCATATAAGTAAACCAAATGACATTTCTAAACACGCTTATTGCATTTTATTCACACATTCAATTCAAACTTGTGAAACGAACTGTGCATGCTTCTACTCTTCTTTTAAGCTTATTTTCAAATTCTAATGACACTAAGATGATTGTGTGTGTTAGTATAGTCATATAAGTAAACCAAATGACATTTCTAAACACGCTCATTGCATATTATTCACACATTCAATTCAACTTGTGAAACAAACGGTGCATGCTTCTATTTTCGAATTCTAAGCTTATTTTCAAATTCTAAGCTTATTTTTGAATTCTAATGACAGTAAGATGATTGTGTGTGTTAGGATAGTCATATAAGTAAATCAAATGACATTTCTAAACACGCTCATTGTATTATATTCGTACATTCAATTCAAACTTGTGAAACAAATTATGCATGCTTCTATTCTTCTCTTAAGCTTATTTTCGAATTCTAAGGACACTAAGATGATTGTGTGTGTTAGGATAGTCATATAAGTAAACCAAATGACATTTCTAAACACGCTCATTGCATTTTATTCACACATTCAAGTCAAACTTGTCAAAAGATCTGTGTATGCTTCTACTCTTGTTTTAAGCTCATTTTCAAATTCTAATGACACTAAGATGATTGTGTGTGTTAGTATAGTCATATAAGTAAACCAAATGACATTTCTACACACGCTCATTGCATATTATTCACACATTCAATTTAACTTGTGAAACAAACGGTGCATGCTTCTACTCTTCTTTTAAGCTTATTTTCGAATTCTAATGACACTACGATTATTGTGTGTGTTAGGATAGTCATAAGTAAACCAAATGAGATTTCTAAACACGCTCATTGTATTATATTCGTACATTCAATTCAAACTTGTGAAACAAACTATGCGTGCTTCTATTCTTCTCTTAAGATTATTTTCGAATTCTAACGACACTAAGATGATTGTGTGTGTTAGGATAGTCATATAAGTAAACCAAATGACATTTCTAAACACGCTTATTGCATTTTATTCACGCATTCAATTCAAACTTGTGAAACGAACTGTGCATGCTTCTACTCTTCTTTTAAGCTTATTTTCGAATTCTAATGACACTAAGATGATTGTGTGTGTTAGTATAGTCATATAAGTAAACCAAATGACATTTCTAAACACGCTCATTGCATATTATTCACACATTCAATTCAACATGTGAAACAAACGGTGCATGCTTCTACTCTTGTTTTAAGCTTATTTTCGAATTCTAAGCTTATTTTCGAATTTTAATTGACATTAAGATGATTTTGTGTGTTAGTATAGTCATATATGTAAATCAAATGACATGTTTAAACAAGCTCATTGCATTTTATTCATACATTCAATTCAAACTTGTGAAACAAACTATGCATGCTTCTATTCTTCTCTTAAGCTTATTTTCGAATTTTAATGACACTAAGATGATTGTGTGTGTTAGGATAGTCATATAAGTAAACCAAATGACATTTCTAAACACGCTTATTGCATTTTATTCACACATTCAATTCAAACTTGTGAAACGAACTGTGCATGCTTCTACTCTTCTTTTAAGCTTATTTTCAAATTCTAATGACACTAAGATGATTGTGTGTGTTAGTATAGTCATATAAGTAAACCAAATGACATTTCTAAACACGCTCATTGCATATTATTCACACATTCAATTCAACTTGTGAAACAAACGGTGCATGCTTCTATTTTCGAATTCTAAGCTTATTTTCAAATTCTAAGCTTATTTTTGAATTCTAATGACAGTAAGATGATTGTGTGTGTTAGGATAGTCATATAAGTAAACTAAATGACATTTCTAAACACGCTTATTGCATTTTATTCACACATTCAATTCAAACTTGTGAAACGAACTGTGCATGCTTCTACTCTTCTTTTAAGCTTATTTTCAAATTTTAATGACACTAAGATGATTGTGTGTGTTAGTATAGTCATATAAGTAAACCAAATGACATTTCTAAACACGCTCATTGCATATTATTCACACATTCAATTTAACTTGTGAAACAAACGGTGCATGTTTCTACTCTTCTTTTAAGCTTATTTTCGAATTCTAAGCTTATTCTCGAATTCTAATGACACTAAGATGATTGTGTGTGTTAGTATAGTCAAATATGGAAATCAAATGACATTTCTAAACATGCTCATTGCATTTTATTCATACATTCAATACAAACTTGTGAAACAAACTATGCATGCTTCTACTCTTCTTTTAAGCTTATTTTCAAATTCTAATGACACTAAGATGATTGTGTGTGTTAGTATAGTCATATAAGTAAACCAAATGACATTTCTAAACACGCTCATTGCATATTATTCACACATTCAATTCAACTTGTGAAACAAACGGTGCATGCTTCTATTTTCGAATTCTAAGCTTATTTTCAAATTCTAAGCTTATTTTTGAATTCTAATGACACTAAGATGATTGTGTGTGTTAGTATAGTCATATATGTAAATCAAATGACATTTCTAAACAAGCTCATTGCATTTTATTCATACATTCAATTCAAACTTGTGAAACAAACTATGGATGCTTCTATTCTTCTCTTAAGCTTATTTTCGAATTCTAAGGACACTAAGATGATTGTGTGTTTTAGGATAGTCATATAAGTAAACCAAATGACATTTCTAAACACGCTCATTGCATTTTATTCACACATTCAAGTCAAACTTGTGAAAAGAACTATGCATGCTTCTACTCTTGTTTTAAGCTTATTTTCAAATTCTAATGACACTAAGATGATTGTGTGTGTTAGTATAGTCATATAAGTAAACCAAATGACATTTCTATACACGCTCATTGCATATTATTCACACATTCAATTTAACTTGTGAAACAAACGGTGCATGCTTCTACTCTTCTTTTAAGCTTATTTTCGAATTCTAATGACACTACGATGATTGTGTGTGTTAGGATAGTCATAAGTAAACCAAATGAGATTTCTAAACACGCTCATTGTATTATATTCGTATATTCAATTCAAACTTGTGAAACAAACTATGCGTGCTTCTCTTCTTCTCTTAAGCTTATTTTCGAATTCTAATGACACTAAGATGATTGTGTGTGTTAGTATAGTCATATAAGTAAACCAAATGACATTTCTAAACACGCTCAATGTATATTATTCACACATTCAATTTAACTTGTGAAACAAACGGTGCATGTTTCTACTCTTCTTTTAAGCTTATTTTCGAATTCTAAGCTTATTTTCGAATTCTAATGACACTACGATGATTGTGTGTGTTAGGATAGTCATAAGTAAACCAAATGAAATTTCTAAACACGCTCATTGTATTATACTTGTACATTCAATTCAAACTTTTGAAACAAACTATGCGTGCTTCTATTCTTCTCTTAAGCTTATTTTCGAATTCTAATGACACTAAGATGATTGTGTGTGTTATTATAGTCATATAAGTAAACCAAATGACATTTCTAAACACGCTCATTGCATATTATTCACACATTCAATTCAACTTGTGAAACAAACGGTGCATGCTTCTATTTTCGAATTCTAAGCTTATTTTCAAATTCTAAGCTTATTTTTGAATTCTAATGACAGTAAGATGATTGTGTGTGTTAGGATAGTCATATAAGTAAATCAAATGACATTTCTAAACACGCTCATTGTATTATATTCGTACATTCAATTCAAACTTGTGAAACAAATTATGCATGCTTCTATTCTTCTCTTAAGCTTATTTTCGAATTCTAAGGACACTAAGATGATTGTGTGTGTTAGGATAGTCATATAAGTAAACCAAATGACATTTCTAAACACGCTCATTGCATTTTATTCACACATTCAAGTCAAACTTGTCAAAAGATCTGTGTATGCTTCTACTCTTGTTTTAAGCTCATTTTCAAATTCTAATGACACTAAGATGATTGTGTGTGTTAGTATAGTCATATAAGTAAACCAAATGACATTTCTACACACGCTCATTGCATATTATTCACACATTCAATTTAACTTGTGAAACAAACGGTGCATGCTTCTACTCTTCTTTTAAGCTTATTTTCGAATTCTAATGACACTACGATTATTGTGTGTGTTAGGATAGTCATAAGTAAACCAAATGAGATTTCTAAACACGCTCATTGTATTATATTCGTACATTCAATTCAAACTTGTGAAACAAACTATGCGTGCTTCTATTCTTCTCTTAAGATTATTTTCGAATTCTAACGACACTAAGATGATTGTGTGTGTTAGGATAGTCATATAAGTAAACCAAATGACATTTCTAAACACGCTTATTGCATTTTATTCACGCATTCAATTCAAACTTGTGAAACGAACTGTGCATGCTTCTACTCTTCTTTTAAGCTTATTTTCGAATTCTAATGACACTAAGATGATTGTGTGTGTTAGTATAGTCATATAAGTAAACCAAATGACATTTCTAAACACGCTCATTGCATATTATTCACACATTCAATTCAACATGTGAAACAAACGGTGCATGCTTCTACTCTTGTTTTAAGCTTATTTTCGAATTCTAAGCTTATTTTCGAATTTTAATTGACATTAAGATGATTTTGTGTGTTAGTATAGTCATATATGTAAATCAAATGACATGTTTAAACAAGCTCATTGCATTTTATTCATACATTCAATTCAAACTTGTGAAACAAACTATGCATGCTTCTATTCTTCTCTTAAGCTTATTTTCGAATTTTAATGACACTAAGATGATTGTGTGTGTTAGGATAGTCATATAAGTAAACCAAATGACATTTCTAAACACGCTTATTGCATTTTATTCACACATTCAATTCAAACTTGTGAAACGAACTGTGCATGCTTCTACTCTTCTTTTAAGCTTATTTTCAAATTCTAATGACACTAAGATGATTGTGTGTGTTAGTATAGTCATATAAGTAAACCAAATGACATTTCTAAACACGCTCATTGCATATTATTCACACATTCAATTCAACTTGTGAAACAAACGGTGCATGCTTCTATTTTCGAATTCTAAGCTTATTTTCAAATTCTAAGCTTATTTTTGAATTCTAATGACAGTAAGATGATTGTGTGTGTTAGGATAGTCATATAAGTAAACTAAATGACATTTCTAAACACGCTTATTGCATTTTATTCACACATTCAATTCAAACTTGTGAAACGAACTGTGCATGCTTCTACTCTTCTTTTAAGCTTATTTTCAAATTTTAATGACACTAAGATGATTGTGTGTGTTAGTATAGTCATATAAGTAAACCAAATGACATTTCTAAACACGCTCATTGCATATTATTCACACATTCAATTTAACTTGTGAAACAAACGGTGCATGTTTCTACTCTTCTTTTAAGCTTATTTTCGAATTCTAAGCTTATTCTCGAATTCTAATGACACTAAGATGATTGTGTGTGTTAGTATAGTCAAATATGGAAATCAAATGACATTTCTAAACATGCTCATTGCATTTTATTCATACATTCAATACAAACTTGTGAAACAAACTATGCATGCTTCTACTCTTCTTTTAAGCTTATTTTCAAATTCTAATGACACTAAGATGATTGTGTGTGTTAGTATAGTCATATAAGTAAACCAAATGACATTTCTAAACACGCTCATTGCATATTATTCACACATTCAATTCAACTTGTGAAACAAACGGTGCATGCTTCTATTTTCGAATTCTAAGCTTATTTTCAAATTCTAAGCTTATTTTTGAATTCTAATGACACTAAGATGATTGTGTGTGTTAGTATAGTCATATATGTAAATCAAATGACATTTCTAAACAAGCTCATTGCATTTTATTCATACATTCAATTCAAACTTGTGAAACAAACTATGGATGCTTCTATTCTTCTCTTAAGCTTATTTTCGAATTCTAAGGACACTAAGATGATTGTGTGTTTTAGGATAGTCATATAAGTAAACCAAATGACATTTCTAAACACGCTCATTGCATTTTATTCACACATTCAAGTCAAACTTGTGAAAAGAACTATGCATGCTTCTACTCTTGTTTTAAGCTTATTTTCAAATTCTAATGACACTAAGATGATTGTGTGTGTTAGTATAGTCATATAAGTAAACCAAATGACATTTCTATACACGCTCATTGCATATTATTCACACATTCAATTTAACTTGTGAAACAAACGGTGCATGCTTCTACTCTTCTTTTAAGCTTATTTTCGAATTCTAATGACACTACGATGATTGTGTGTGTTAGGATAGTCATAAGTAAACCAAATGAGATTTCTAAACACGCTCATTGTATTATATTCGTATATTCAATTCAAACTTGTGAAACAAACTATGCGTGCTTCTCTTCTTCTCTTAAGCTTATTTTCGAATTCTAATGACACTAAGATGATTGTGTGTGTTAGTATAGTCATATAAGTAAACCAAATGACATTTCTAAACACGCTCAATGTATATTATTCACACATTCAATTTAACTTGTGAAACAAACGGTGCATGTTTCTACTCTTCTTTTAAGCTTATTTTCGAATTCTAAGCTTATTTTCGAATTCTAATGACACTACGATGATTGTGTGTGTTAGGATAGTCATAAGTAAACCAAATGAAATTTCTAAACACGCTCATTGTATTATACTTGTACATTCAATTCAAACTTTTGAAACAAACTATGCGTGCTTCTATTCTTCTCTTAAGCTTATTTTCGAATTCTAATGACACTAAGATGATTGTGTGTGTTATTATAGTCATATAAGTAAACCAAATGACATTTCTAAACACGCTCATTGCATATTATTCACACATTCAATTTAACTTGTGAAACAAACGGTGCATGCTTCTACTCTTCTTTTAAGCTTATTTTCGAATTCTAAGCTTATTTTCGAATTCTAATGACACTACGATGATTGTGTGTGTTAGGATAGTCATAAGTAAGCCAAATGACATTTCTAAACACGCTCATTGTATTATATTCATACATTCAATTCAAACTTGTGAAACAAACTATGCATGCTTCTATTCTTCTCTTAAGCTTATTTTCGAATTCTAATGACACTAAGATGATTGTGTGTGTTAGGATAGTTATATAAGTAAACCAAATGACATTTCTAAACACGCTTTTTGCATTTTATTCACACATTCAATTCAAACTTGTGAAACGAACTGTGCATGCTTCTACTCTTCTTTTAAGCTTATTTTCAAATTCTAATGACACTAAGATGATTGTGTGTGTTAGTATAGTCATATAAGTAAACCAAATGACATTTCTAAACACGCTCATTGCATATTATTCACACATTCAATTTAACTTGTGAAACAAACGGTGCATGTTTCTACTCTTCTTTTAAGCTTATTTTCGAATTCTAAGCTTATTCTCGAATTCTAATGACACTAAGATGATTGTGTGTGTTAGTATAGTCAAATATGGAAATCAAATGACATTTCTAAACATGCTCATTGCATTTTATTCATACATTCAATACAAACTTGTGAAACAAACTATGCATGCTTCTACTCTTCTTTTAAGCTTATTTTCAAATTCTAATGACACTAAGATGATTGTGTGTGTTAGTATAGTCATATAAGTAAACCAAATGACATTTCTAAACACGCTCATTGCATATTATTCACACATTCAATTCAACTTGTGAAACAAACGGTGCATGCTTCTATTTTCGAATTCTAAGCTTATTTTCAAATTCTAAGCTTATTTTTGAATTCTAATGACACTAAGATGATTGTGTGTGTTAGTATAGTCATATATGTAAATCAAATGACATTTCTAAACAAGCTCATTGCATTTTATTCATACATTCAATTCAAACTTGTGAAACAAAATATGCGTGCTTCTATTCTTCTCTTAAGCTTATTTTCGAATTCTAATGACACTAAGATGATTGTGTGTGTTATTATAGTCATATAAGTAAACCAAATGACATTTCTAAACACGCTAATTGCATATTATTCACACATTCAATTTAAGTTGTGAAACAAACGGTGCATGCTTCTACTCTTCTTTTAAGCTTATTTTCGAATTCTAAGCTTATTTTCGAATTCTAATGACACTACGATGATTGTGTGTGTTAGGATAGTCATAAGTAAACCAAATGACATTTCTAAAGACGCTCATTGTATTATATTCATACATTCAATTCAAACTTGTGAAACAAACTATGCATGCTTCTATTCTTCTCTTAAGCTTATTTTCGAATTCTAATGACACTAAGATGATTGTGTGTGTTAGTATAGTCATATAAGTAAACCAAATGACATTTCTAAACACGCTCATTGTATATTATTCACACATTCAATTTAACTTGTGAAACAAACGGTGCATGTTTCTACTCTTCTTTTAAGCTTATTTTCGAATTCTAAGCTTATTTTCGAATTCTAATGACACTAAGATGATTGTGTGTGTTAGTATAGTCATATATGTAAATCAAATGACATTTCTAAACATGCTCATTGCATTTTATTCATACATTTAATTCAAACTTGTGAAACAAACTATGCGTGCTTCTATTCGTCTCTTAAGCTTATTTTCGAATTCTAATGACACTAAGATGATTGTGTGTGTTATTATAGTCATATAAGTAAACCAAATGACATTTCTAAACACGCTCATTGCATATTATTCACACATTCAATTTAACTTGTGAAACAAACGGTGCATGCTTCTACTCTTCTTTTAAGCTTATTTTCTAATTCTAAGCTTATTTTCGAATTCTAATGACACTAAGATGATTGTGTGTGTTAGGATGGTCATAAGTAAACCAAATGACATTTCTAAACACGCTCATTGTATTATATTCGTACATTCAATTCAAACTTGTGAAACAAACTATGCGTGCTTCCATTCTTCTCTTAAGCTTATTTTTGAATTCTAATGACACTAAGATGATTGTGTGTGTTAGGATAGTCATATAAGTAAACCAAATGACATTTCTAAACACGCTCATTGCATTTTATTCACACATTCAATTCAAACTTGTGAAAAGAACTATGCATGCTTCTACTCTTCTTTTAAGCTTATTTTCAAATTCTAATGACACTAAGATGATTGTGTGTGTTAGTATAGTCATATAAGTAAACCAAATGACATTTCTAAAAACGCTCATTGCATATTATTCACACTTTCAATTCAAACTTGTGAAAAGAACTGTGCATACTTCTACTCTTCTTTTAAGCTTATTTTCAAATTCTAATGACACTAAGATGATTGTGTGTGTTAGTATAGTCATATAAGTAAACCAAATGACATTTCTAAACACGCTCATTGCATATTATTCACACATTCAATTCAACATGTGAAACAAACGGTGCATGCTTCTACTCTTGTTTTAAGCTTATTTTCGAATTCTAAGCTTATTTTCGAATTCTAATTGACACTAAGATGATTTTGTGTGTTAGTATAGTCATATATGTAAATCAAATGACATGTTTAAACAAGCTCATTGCATTTTATTCATACATTCAATTCAAACTTGTGAAACAAACTATGCATGCTTCTATTCTTCTCTTAAGCTTATTTTCGAATTCTAATGACACTAAGATAATTGTGTGTGTTAGGATAGTCATATAAGTAAACTAAATGACATTTCTAAACACGCTTATTGCATTTTATTCATACATTCAATTCAAACTTGTGAAACGAACTGTGCATGCTTCTACTCTTCTTTTAAGCTTATTTTCAAATTCTAATGACACTAAGATGATTGTGTGTGTTAGTATAGTCATATAAGTAAACCAAATGACATTTCTAAACACGCTCATTGCATATTATTCACACATTCAATTCAACTTGTGAAACAAACGGTGCATGCTTCTATTTTCGAATTCTAAGCTTATTTTCAAATTCTAAGCTTATTTTTGAATTATAATGACAGTAAGATGATTGTTTGTGTTAGGATAGTCATATATGTAAATCAAATGACATTTCTAAACAAGCTCATTGCATTTTATTCATACATTCAATTCAAACTTGTGAAACAAACTATGGATGCTTCTATTCTTCTCTTAAGGTTATTTTCGAATTCTAAGGACACTAAGATGATTGTGTGTTTTAGGATAGTCATATAAGTAAACCAAATGACATTTCTAAACACGCTCATTGCATTTTATTCACACATTCAAGTCAAACTTGTGAAAAGAACTATGCATGCTTCTACTCTTGTTTTAAGCTTATTTTCAAATTCTAATGACACTAAGATGATTGTGTGTGTTAGTATAGTCATATAAGTAAACCAAATGACATTTCTATACACGCTCATTGCATATTATTCACACATTCAATTTAACTTGTGAAACAAACGGTGCATGCTTCTACTCTTCTTTTAAGCTTATTTTCGAATTCTAATGACACTACGATGATTGTGTGTGTTAGGATAGTCATAAGTAAACCAAATGAGATTTCTAAACACGCTCATTGTATTATATTCGTACATTCAATTCAAACTTGTGAAACAAACTATGCGTGCTTCTATTCTTCTCTTAAGATTATTTTCGAATTCTAACGAAACTAAGATGATTGTGTGTGTTAGGATAGTCATATAAGTAAACCAAATGACATTTCTAAACACGCTTATTGCATTTTATTCACGCATTCAATTCAAACTTGTGAAACGAACTGTGCATGCTTATACTCTTCTTTTAAGCTTATTTTCGAATTCTACCGACACTAAGATGATTGTGTGTGTTAGTATAGTCATATAAGTAAACCAAATGACATTTCTAAACACGCTCATTGCATATTATTCACACATTCAATTCAACATGTGAAACAAACGGTGCATGCTTCTACTCTTGTTTTAAGCTTATTTTCGAATTCTAAGCTTATTTTCGAATTCTAATTGACACTAAGATGATTTTGTGTGTTAGTATAGTCATATATGTAAATCAAATGACATGTTTAAACAAGCTCATTGCATTTTATTCATACATTCAATTCAAACTTGTGAAACAAACTATGCATGCTTCTATTCTTCTCTTAAGCTTATTTTCGAATTTTAATGACACTAAGATGATTGTGTGTGTTAGGATAGTCATATAAGTAAACCAAATGACATTTCTAAACACGCTTATTGCATTTTATTCACACATTCCATTCAAACTTGTGAAAAGAACTGTGCATGCTTCTACTCTTCTTTTAAGCTTATTTTCAAATTCTAATGACACTAAGATGATTGTGTGTGTTAGTATAGTCATATAAGTAAACCAAATGACATTTCTAAACACGCTCATTGCATATTATTCACACATTCAATTCAACTTGTGAAACAAACGGTGCACGCTTCTATTTTCGAATTCTAAGCTTATTTTCAAATTCTAAGCTTATTTTTGAATTCTAATGACAGTAAGATAATTGTTTGTGTTAGGATAGTCATATATGTAAATCAAATGACATTTCTAAACAAGTTCATTGCATTTTATTCATACATTCAATTCAAACTTGTGAAACAAACTATGGATGCTTCTATTCTTCTCTTAAGCTTATTTTCGAATTCTAAGGACACTAAGATGATTGTGTGTTTTAGGATAGTCATATAAGTAAACCAAATGACATTTCTAAACACGCTCATTGCATTTTATTCACACATTCAAGTCAAACTTGTGAAAATAACTGTGCATGCTTCTACTCTTGTTTTAAGCTTATTTTCAAATTCTAATGACACTAAGATGATTGTGTGTGTTAGTATAGTCATATAAGTAAACCAAATGACATTTCTATACACGCTCATTGCATATTATTCACACATTCAATTTAACTTGTGAAACAAACGGTGCATGCTTCTACTCTTCTTTTAAGCTTATTTTCGAATTCTAATGACACTACGATGATTGTGTGTGTTAGGATAGTCATAAGTAAACCAAATGAGATTTCTAAACACGCTCATTGTATTATATTCGTACATTCAATTCAAACTTGTGAAACAAACTATGCGTGCTTCTATTCTTCTCTTAAGATTATTTTCGAATTCTAACGACACTAAGATGATTGTGTGTGTTAGGATAGTCATATAAGTAAACCAAATGACATTTCTAAACACGCTTATTGCATTTTATTCACGCATTCAATTCAAACTTGTGAAACGAATTGTGCATGCTTCTACTCTTCTTTTAAGCTTATTTTCGAATTCTAATGACACTAAGATGATTGTGTGTGTTAGTATAGTCATATAAGTAAACCAAATGACATTTCTAAACACGCTCATTGCATATTATTCACACATTCAATTCAACATGTGAAACAAACGGTGCATGCTTCTACTCTTGTTTTAAGCTTATTTTCGAATTCTAAGCTTATTTTCGAATTCTAATTGACACTAAGATGATTTTGTGTGTTAGTATAGTCATATATGTAAATCAAATGACATGTTTAAACAAGCTCATTGCATTTTATTCATACATTCAATTCAAACTTGTGAAACAAACTATGCATGCTTCTATTCTTCTCTTAAGCTTATTTTCGAATTTTAATGACACTAAGATGATTGTGTGTGTTAGGATAGTCATATAAGTAAACCAAATGACATTTCTAAACACGCTCATTGCATATTATTCACACATTCAATTCAACTTGTGAAACAAACGGTGCATGCTTCTATTTTCGAATTCTAAGCTTATTTTCAAATTCTAAGCTTATTTTTGAATTCTAATGACAGTAAGATAATTGTGTGTGTTAGGATAGTCATATATGTAAATCAAATGACATTTCTAAACAAACTCATTGCATTTTATTCATACATTCAATTCAAACTTGTGAAACAAACTATGGATGCTTCTATTCTTCTCTTAAGCTTATTTTCGAATTCTAAGGACACTAAGATGATTGTGTGTTTTAGGATAGTGATATAAGTAAACCAAATCACATTTCTAAACACGCTCATTGCATTTTATTCACACATTCAAGTCAAACTTGTGAAAAGAACTGTGCATGCTTCTACTCTTGTTTTAAGCTTATTTTCAAATTCTAATGACACTAAGATGATTGTGTGTGTTAGTATAGTCATATAAGTAAACCAAATGACATTTCTAAACACGCTCATTGCATATTATTCACACATTCAATTCAACTTGTGAAACAAACGGTGCATGCTTGTATTTTCGAATTCTAAGCTTATTTTCAAATTCTAAGCTTATTTTTGAATTCTAATGACAGCAAGATGATTGTGTGTGTTAGGATAGTCATATAAGTAAATCAAATGACATTTCTAAACACGGTCATTGTATTATATTCGTACATTCAATTCAAACATGTGAAACAAATTATGCATGCTTCTATTCTTCTCTTAAGCTTATTTTCGAATTCTAAGGACACTAAGATGATTGTGTGTGTTAGGATAGTCATATAAGTAAACCAAATGACATTTCTATACACGCTCATTGCATATTATTCACACATTCAATTCAACATGTGAAACAAACTGTGCATGCTTCTACTCTTGTTTTAAGCTTATTTTCGAATTCTAAGCTTATTTTCGAATTCTAATTGACACTAAGATGATTTTGTGTGTTAGTATAGTCATATATGTAAATCAAATGACATGTTTAAACAAGCTCATTGCATTTTATTCATACATTCAATTCAAACTTGTGAAACAAACTATGCATGCTTCTATTCTTCTCTTAAGCTTATTTTCGAATTTTAATGACACTAAGATGATTGTGTGTGTTAGGATAGTCATATAAGTAAACCAAATGACATTTCTAAACACGCTTATTGCATTTTATTCACACATTCAATTCAAACTTGTGAAACGAACTGTGCATGCTTCTACTCTTCTTTTAAGCTTATTTTCAAATTCTAATGACACTAAGATGATTGTGTGTGTTAGTATAGTCATATAAGTAAACCAAATGACATTTCTAAACACGCTCATTGCATATTATTCACACATTCAATTCAACTTGTGAAACAAACGGTGCATGCTTGTATTTTCGAATTCTAAGCTTATTTTCAAATTCTAAGCTTATTTTTGAATTCTAATGACAGTAAGATGATTGTGTGTGTTAGGATAGTCATATAAGTAAATCAAATGACATTTCTAAACACGCTCATTGCATATTAATCACACATTCAATTCAACTTGTGAAACAAACGGTGCACGCTTCTATTTTCGAATTCTAAGCTTATTTTCAAATTCTAAGCTTATTTTTGAATTCTAATGACAGTAAGATAATTGTGTGTGTTAGGATAGTCATATATGTAAATCAAATGACATTTCTAAACAAGTTCATTGCATTTTATTCATACATTCAATTCAAACTTGTGAAACAAACTATGGATTCTTCTATTCTTCTCTTAAGCTTATTTTCGAATTCTAAGGACACTAAGATGATTGTGTGTTTTAGGATAGTCATATAAGTAAACCAAATGACATTTCTAAACACGCTCATTGCATTTTATTCACACATTCAAGTCAAACTTGTGAAAAGAACTATGCATGCTTCTACTCTTGTTTTAAGCTTATTTTCAAATTCTAATGACACTAAGATGATTGTGTGTGTTAGTATAGTCATATAAGTAAACCAAATGACATTTCTATACACGCTCATTGCATATTATTCACACATTCAATTTAACTTGTGAAACAAACGGTGCATGCTTCTACTCTTCTTTTAAGCTTATTTTCGAATTCTAATGACACTACGATGATTGTGTGTGTTAGGATAGTCATAAGTAAACCAAATGAGATTTCTAAACACGCTCATTGTATTATATTCGTATATTCAATTCAAACTTGTGAAACAAACTATGCGTGCTTCTCTTCTTCTCTTAAGCTTATTTTCAAATTCTAATGACACTAAGATGATTGTGTGTGTTAGTATAGTCATATAAGTAAACCAAATGACATTTCTAAACACGCTCATTGCATATTATTCACACATTCAATTCAACTTGTGAAACAAACGGTGCATGCTTCTATTTTCGAATTCTAAGCTTATTTTCAAATTCTAAGCTTATTTTTGAATTCTAATGACAGTAAGATGATTGTGTGTGTTAGGATAGTCATATAAGTAAATCAAATGACATTTCTAAACACGCTCATTGCATATTATTCACACATTCAATTCAACTTGTGAAACAAACGGTGCACGCTTCTATTTTCGAATTCTAAGCTTATTTTCAAATTCTAAGCTTATTTTTGAATTCTAATGACAGTAAGATAATTGTGTGTGTTAGGATAGTCATATATGTAAATCAAATGACATTTCTAAACAAGTTCATTGCATTTTATTCATACATTCAATTCAAACTTGTGAAACAAACTATGGATGCTTCTATTCTTCTCTTAAGCTTATTTTCGAATTCTAAGGACACTAAGATGATTGTGTGTTTTAGGATAGTCATATAAGTAAACCAAATGACATTTCTAAACACGCTCATTGCATTTTATTCACACATTCAAGTCAAACTTGTGAAAATAACTGTGCATGCTTCTACTCTTGTTTTAAGCTTATTTTCAAATTCTAATGACACTAAGATGATTGTGTGTGTTAGTATAGTCATATAAGTAAACCAAATGACATTTCTATACACGCTCATTGCATATTATTCACACATTCAATTTAACTTGTGAAACAAACGGTGCATGCTTCTACTCTTCTTTTAAGCTTATTTTCGAATTCTAATGACACTACGATGATTGTGTGTGTTAGGATAGTCATAAGTAAACCAAATGAGATTTCTAAACATGCTCATTGTATTATATTCGTACATTCAATTCAAACTTGTGAAACAAACTATGCGTGCTTCTATTCTTCTCTTAAGATTATTTTCGAATTCTAACGACACTAAGATGATTGTGTGTGTTAGGATAGTCATATAAGTAAACCAAATGACATTTCTAAACACGCTTATTGCATTTTATTCACGCATTCAATTCAAACTTGTGAAACGAATTGTGCATGCTTCTACTCTTCTTTTAAGCTTATTTTCGAATTCTAATGACACTAAGATGATTGTGTGTGTTAGTATAGTCATATAAGTAAACCAAATGACATTTCTAAACACGCTCATTGCATATTTGATGCAGGAGCACTCCTACTTAATACACAAGAGGTCCTACTAAGTAGAGACATCTCCAATTTACTTCCAGGATTCAAGTTCAACACTCATGGGGTTGAGATGCTTACATGGAATGGAGTAGATGGAACGTCTTGGAGAGCAACTTAATAAATTCAGCTACCAATGTTATTTTCCTTATTAGAGAGTCTAATATGTTTAGGGAAGAGTCTTAGATCAGTATTTTCGTTCAATAAGGGACCTAGAGGGTTTCCAAGTTGTTATAGAAGAGTTTAGGAAAGTTTTACTAATAAGCTTGAAGTCGGTTTAAGGGAAGATCCAAATCTGGTTCTTAACTTGACTTTAGGTAAGTTTAGGAGTCTTAAGAGTAGTATAAATAGAGAGTCTTATTGTATTGTTTTTCATACAAGTTTGAGCATTAATATCGAAGAGTCGAAGGGAGTTTCCTTCAAAATCTTGGCCTTGCGAGGTATTCTTTTGGTTTGTACCTTGTTTCTATGTGATCTTGGTGCTTGCCGTTTGTTTGTGCTTGTTTCTTTGTGATCTTAGTACAAATTAGTCTTAGTCGAGTATTCTTGCGAGGATTCTAGACTAATTCATATCCTTTATTTTCTGTTTTAATTCCGCTGCGTTACAAACTCAAAAACACATAAAAATTAGAGTAGGTTTTACATCAATATTATTCACACATTCAATTCAACATGTGAAACAAACGGTGCATGCTTCTACTCTTGTTTTAAGCTTATTTTCGAATTCTAAGCTTATTTTCGAATTCTAATTGACACTAAGATGATTTTGTGTGTTAGTATAGTCATATATGTAAATCAAATGACATGTTTAAACAAGCTCATTGCATTTTATTCATACATTCAATTCAAACTTGTGAAACAAACTATGCATGCTTCTATTCTTCTCTTAAGCTTATTTTCGAATTTTAATGACACTAAGATGATTGTGTGTGTTAGGATAGTCATATAACTAAACCAAATGACATTTCTAAACACGCTCATTGCATATTATTCACACATTCAATTCAACTTGTGAAACAAACGGTGCATGCTTCTATTTTCGAATTCTAAGCTTATTTTCAAATTCTAAGCTTATTTTTGAATTCTAATGACAGTAAGATAATTGTGTGTGTTAGGATAGTCATATATGTAAATCAAATGACATTTCTAAACAAACTCATTGCATTTTATTCATACATTCAATTCAAACTTGTGAAACAAACTATGGATGCTTCTATTCTTCTCTTAAGCTTATTTTCGAATTCTAAGGACACTAAGATGATTGTGTGTTTTAGGATAGTGATATAAGTAAACCAAATCACATTTCTAAACACGCTCATTGCATTTTATTCACACATTCAAGTCAAACTTATGAAAAGAACTGTGCATGCTTCTACTCTTGTTTTAAGCTTATTTTCAAATTCTAATGACACTAAGATGATTGTGTGTGTTAGTATAGTCATATAAGTAAACCAAATGACATTTCTAAACACGCTCATTGCATATTATTCACACATTCAATTCAACTTGTAAAACAAACGGTGCATGCTTGTATTTTCGAATTGTAAGCTTATTTTCAAATTCTAACCTTATTTTTGAATTCTAATGACAGCAAGATGATTGTGTGTGTTAGGATAGTCATATAAGTAAATCAAATGACATTTCTAAACACGCTCATTGTATTATATTCGTACATTCAATTCAAACATGTGAAACAAATTATGCATGCTTCTATTCTTCTCTTAAGCTTATTTTCGAATTCTAAGGACACTAAGATGATTGTGTGTGTTAGGATAGTCATATAAGTAAACCAAATGACATTTCTATACACGCTCATTGCATATTATTCACACATTCAATTCAACATGTGAAACAAACTGTGCATGCTTCTACTCTTGTTTTAAGCTTATTTTCGAATTCTAAGCTTATTTTCGAATTCTAATTGACACTAAGATGATTTTGTGTGTTAGTATAGTCATATATGTAAATCAAATGACATGTTTAAACAAGCTCATTGCATTTTATTCATACATTCAATTCAAACTTGTGAAACAAACTATGCATGCTTCTATTCTTCTCTTAAGCTTATTTTCGAATTTTAATGACACTAAGATGATTGTGTGTGTTAGGATAGTCATATAAGTAAACCAAATGACATTTCTAAACACGCTTATTGCATTTTATTCACACATTCAATTCAAACTTGTGAAACGAACTGTGCATGCTTCTACTCTTCTTTTAAGCTTATTTTCAAATTCTAATGACACTAAGATGATTGTGTGTGTTAGTATAGTCATATAAGTAAACCAAATGACATTTCTAAACACGCTCATTGCATATTATTCACACATTCAATTCAACTTGTGAAACAAACGGTGCATGCTTGTATTTTCGAATTCTAAGCTTATTTTCAAATTCTAAGCTTATTTTTGAATTCTAATGACAGTAAGATGATTGTGTGTGTTAGGATAGTCATATAAGTAAATCAAATGACATTTCTAAACACGCTCATTGTATTATATTCGTACATTCAATTCAAACTTGTGAAACAAATTATGCATGCTTCTATTCTTCTCTTAAGCTTATTTTCGAATTCTAAGGACACTAAGATGATTGTGTGTGTTAGGATAGTCATATAAGTAAACCAAATGACATTTCTAAACACGCTCATTGCATTTTATTCACACATTCAAGTCAAACTTGTGAAAAGATCTGTGTATGCTTCTACTCTTGTTTTAAGCTCATTTTCAAATTCTAATGACACTAAGATGATTGTGTGTGTTAGTATAGTCATATAAGTAAACCAAATGACATTTCTACACACGCTCATTGCATATTATTCACACATTCAATTTAACTTGTGAAACAAACGGTGCATGCTTCTACTCTTCTTTTAAGCTTATTTTCGAATTCTAATGACACTACGATTATTGTGTGTGTTAGGATAGTCATAAGTAAACCAAATGAGATTTCTAAACACGCTCATTGTATTATATTCGTACATTCAATTCAAACTTGTGAAACAAACTATGCGTGCTTCTATTCTTCTCTTAAGATTATTTTCGAATTCTAACGACACTAAGATGATTGTGTGTGTTAGGATAGTCATATAAGTAAACCAAATGACATTTCTAAACACGCTTATTGCATTTTATTCACGCATTCAATTCAAACTTGTGAAACGAACTGTGCATGCTTCTACTCTTCTTTTAAGCTTATTTTCGAATTCTAATGACACTAAGATGATTGTGTGTGTTAGTATAGTCATATAAGTAAACCAAATGACATTTCTAAACACGCTCATTGCATATTATTCACACATTCAATTCAACATGTGAAACAAACGGTGCATGCTTCTACTCTTGTTTTAAGCTTATTTTCGAATTCTAAGCTTATTTTCGAATTTTAATTGACATTAAGATGTTTTGTGTGTTAGTATAGTCATATATGTAAATCAAATGACATGTTTAAACAAGCTCATTGCATTTTATTCATACATTCAATTCAAACTTGTGAAACAAACTATGCATGCTTCTATTCTTCTCTTAAGCTTATTTTCGAATTTTAATGACACTAAGATGATTGTGTGTGTTAGGATAGTCATATAAGTAAACCAAATGACATTTCTAAACACGCTTATTGCATTTTATTCACACATTCAATTCAAACTTGTGAAACGAACTGTGCATGCTTCTACTCTTCTTTTAAGCTTATTTTCAAATTCTAATGACACTAAGATGATTGTGTGTGTTAGTATAGTCATATAAGTAAACCAAATGACATTTCTAAACACGTTCATTGCATATTATTCACACATTCAATTCAACTTGTGAAACAAACGGTGCATGCTTCTATTTTCGAATTCTAAGCTTATTTTCAAATTCTAAGCTTATTTTTGAATTCTAATGACAGTAAGATAATTGTGTGTGTTAGGATAGTCATATATGTAAATCAAATGACATTTCTAAACAAGTTCATTGCATTTTATTCATACATTCAATTCAAACTTGTGAAACAAACTATGGATGCTTCTATTCTTCTCTTAAGCTTATTTTCGAATTCTAAGGACACTAAGATGATTGTGTGTTTTAGGATAGTCATATAAGTAAACCAAATGACATTTCTAAACACGCTCATTGCATTTTATTCACACATTCAAGTCAAACTTGTGAAAATAACTGTGCATGCTTCTACTCTTGTTTTAAGCTTATTTTCAAATTCTAATGACACTAAGATGATTGTGTGTGTTAGTATAGTCATATAAGTAAACCAAATGACATTTCTATACACGCTCATTGCATATTATTCACACATTCAATTTAACTTGTGAAACAAACGGTGCATGCTTCTACTCTTCTTTTAAGCTTATTTTCGAATTCTAATGACACTACGATGATTGTGTGTGTTAGGATAGTCATAAGTAAACCAAATGAGATTTCTAAACATGCTCATTGTATTATATTCGTACATTCAATTCAAACTTGTGAAACAAACTATGCGTGCTTCTATTCTTCTCTTAAGATTATTTTCGAATTCTAACGACACTAAGATGATTGTGTGTGTTAGGATAGTCATATAAGTAAACCAAATGACATTTCTAAACACGCTCATTGCATATTATTCACACATTCAATTCAACATGTGAAACAAACGGTGCATGCTTCTACTCTTGTTTTAAGCTTATTTTCGAATTCTAAGCTTATTTTCGAATTTTAATTGACATTAAGATGATTTTGTGTGTTAGTATAGTCATATATGTAAATCAAATGACATGTTTAAACAAGCTCATTGCATTTTATTCATACATTCAATTCAAACTTGTGAAACAAACTATGCATGCTTCTATTCTTCTCTTAAGCTTATTTTCGAATTTTAATGACACTAAGATGATTGTGTGTGTTAGGATAGTCATATAAGTAAACCAAATGACATTTCTAAACACGCTTATTGCATTTTATTCACACATTCAATTCAAACTTGTGAAACGAACTGTGCATGCTTCTACTCTTCTTTTAAGCTTATTTTCAAATTCTAATGACACTAAGATGATTGTGTGTGTTAGTATAGTCATATAAGTAAACCAAATGACATTTCTAAACACGCTCATTGCATATTATTCACACATTCAATTCAACTTGTGAAACAAACGGTGCATGCTTCTATTTTCGAATTCTAAGCTTATTTTCAAATTCTAAGCTTATTTTTGAATTCTAATGACAGTAAGATGATTGTGTGTGTTAGGATAGTCATATAAGTAAACTAAATGACATTTCTAAACACGCTTATTGCATTTTATTCACACATTCAATTCAAACTTGTGAAACGAACTGTGCATGCTTCTACTCTTCTTTTAAGCTTATTTTCAAATTTTAATGACACTAAGATGATTGTATGTGTTAGTATAGTCATATAAGTAAACCAAATGACATTTCTAAACACGCTCATTGCATATTATTCACACATTCAATTCAACTTGTGAAACAAACGGTGCATGCTTCTATTTTCGAATTCTAAGCTTATTTTCAAATTCTAAGCTTATTTTTGAATTCTAATGACAGTAAGATGATTGTTTGTGTTAGGATAATCATATATGTAAATCAAATGACATTTCTAAACAAGCTCATTGCATTTTATTCATACATTCAATTCAAACTTGTGAAACAAACTATGGATGCTTCTATTCTTCTCTTAAGCTTATTTTCGAATTCTAAGGACACTAAGATGATTGTGTGTTTTAGGATAGTCATATAAGTAAACCAAATGACATTTCTAAACACGCTCATTGCATTTTATTCACACATTCAAGTCAAACTTGTGAAAAGAACTATGCATGCTTCTACTCTTGTTTTAAGCTTATTTTCAAATTCTAATGACACTAAGATGATTGTGTGTGTTAGTATAGTCATATAAGTAAACCAAATGACATTTCTATACACGCTCATTGCATATTATTCACACATTCAATTTAACTTGTGAAACAAACGGTGCATGCTTCTACTCTTCTTTTAAGCTTATTTTCGAATTCTAATGACACTACGATGATTGTGTGTGTTAGGATAGTCATAAGTAAACCAAATGAGATTTCTAAACATGCTCATTGTATTATATTCGTACATTCAATTCAAACTTGTGAAACAAACTATGCGTGCTTCTATTCTTCTCTTAAGATTATTTTCGAATTCTAACGACACTAAGATGATTGTGTGTGTTAGGATAGTCATATAAGTAAACCAAATGACATTTCTAAACACGCTCATTGCATATTATTCACACATTCAATTCAACATGTGAAACAAACGGTGCATGCTTCTACTCTTGTTTTAAGCTTATTTTCGAATTCTAAGCTTATTTTCGAATTTTAATTGACATTAAGATGATTTTGTGTGTTAGTATAGTCATATATGTAAATCAAATGACATGTTTAAACAAGCTCATTGCATTTTATTCATACATTCAATTCAAACTTGTGAAACAAACTATGCATGCTTCTATTCTTCTCTTAAGCTTATTTTCGAATTTTAATGACACTAAGATGATTGTGTGTGTTAGGATAGTCATATAAGTAAACCAAATGACATTTCTAAACACGCTTATTGCATTTTATTCACACATTCAATTCAAACTTGTGAAACGAACTGTGCATGCTTCTACTCTTCTTTTAAGCTTATTTTCAAATTTTAATGACACTAAGATGATTGTGTGTGTTAGTATAGTCATATAAGTAAACCAAATGACATTTCTAAACACGCTCATTGCATATTATTCACACATTCAATTCAACTTGTGAAACAAACGGTGCATGCTTCTATTTTCGAATTCTAAGCTTATTTTCAAATTCTAAGCTTATTTTTGAATTCTAATGACAGTAAGATGATTGTTTGTGTTAGGATAATCATATATGTAAATCAAATGACATTTCTAAACAAGCTCATTGCATTTTATTCATACATTCAATTCAAACTTGTGAAACAAACTATGGATGCTTCTATTCTTCTCTTAAGCTTATTTTCGAATTCTAAGGACACTAAGATGATTGTGTGTTTTAGGATAGTCATATAAGTAAACCAAATGACATTTCTAAACACGCTCATTGCATTTTATTCACACATTCAAGTCAAACTTGTGAAAAGAACTATGCATGCTTCTACTCTTGTTTTAAGCTTATTTTCAAATTCTAATGACACTAAGATGATTGTGTGTGTTAGTATAGTCATATAAGTAAACCAAATGACATTTCTATACACGCTCATTACATATTATTCACACATTCAATTTAACTTGTGAAACAAACGGTGCATGCTTCTACTCTTCTTTTAAGCTTATTTTCGAATTCTAATGACACTACGATGATTGTGTGTGTTAGGATAGTCATAAGTAAACCAAATGAGATTTCTAAACACGCTCATTGTATTATATTCGTACATTCAATTCAAACTTGTGAAACAAACTATGCGTGCTTCTATTCTTCTCTTAAGATTATTTTCGAATTCTAACGACACTAAGATGATTGTGTGTGTTAGGATAGTCATATAAGTAAACCAAATGACATTTCTAAACACGCTTATTGCATTTTATTCACGCATTCAATTAAAACTTGTGAAACGAACTGTGCATGCTTATACTCTTCTTTTAAGCTTATTTTCGAATTCTACTGACACTAAGATGATTGTGTGTGTTAGTATAGTCATATAAGTAAACCAAATGACATTTCCAAACACGCTCATTGCATATTATTCACACATTCAATTCAACATGTGAAACAAACGGTGCATGCTTCTACTCTTGTTTTAAGCTTATTTTCGAATTCTAAGCTTATTTTCGAATTCTAATTGACACTAAGATGATTTTGTGTGTTAGTATAGTCATATATGTAAATCAAATGACATGTTTAAACAAGCTCATTGCATTTTATTCATACATTCAATTCAAACTTGTGAAACAAACTATGCATGCTTCTATTCTTCTCTTAAGCTTATTTTCGAATTTTAATGACACTAAGATGATTGTGTGTGTTAGGATAGTCATATAAGTAAACCAAATGACATTTCTAAACACGCTTATTGCATTTTATTCACACATTCCATTCAAACTTGTGAAAAGAACTGTGCATGCTTCTACTCTTCTTTTAAGCTTATTTTCAAATTCTAATGACACTAAGATGATTGTGTGTGTTAGTATAGTCATATAAGTAAACCAAATGACATTTCTAAACACGCTCATTGCATATTATTCACACATTCAATTCAACTTGTGAAACAAACGGTGCACGCTTCTATTTTCGAATTCTAAGCTTATTTTCAAATTCTAAGCTTATTTTTGAATTCTAATGACAGTAAGATAATTGTGTGTGTTAGGATAGTCATATATGTAAATCAAATGACATTTCTAAACAAGTTCATTGCATTTTATTCATACATTCAATTCAAACTTGTGAAACAAACTATGGATGCTTCTATTCTTCTCTTAAGCTTATTTTCGAATTCTAAGGACACTAAGATGATTGTGTGTTTTAGGATAGTCATATAAGTAAACCAAATGACATTTCTAAACACGCTCATTGCATTTTATTCACACATTCAAGTCAAACTTGTGAAAATAACTGTGCATGCTTCTACTCTTGTTTTAAGCTTATTTTCAAATTCTAATGACACTAAGATGATTGTGTGTGTTAGTATAGTCATATAAGTAAACCAAATGACATTTCTATACACGCTCATTGCATATTATTCACACATTCAATTTAACTTGTGAAACAAACGGTGCATGCTTCTACTCTTCTTTTAAGCTTATTTTCGAATTCTAATGACACTACGATGATTGTGTGTGTTAGGATAGTCATAAGTAAACCAAATGAGATTTCTAAACATGCTCATTGTATTATATTCGTACATTCAATTCAAACTTGTGAAACAAACTATGCGTGCTTCTATTCTTCTCTTAAGATTATTTTCGAATTCTAACGACACTAAGATGATTGTGTGTGTTAGGATAGTCATTATAAGTAAACCAAATGACATTTCTAAACACGCTTATTGCATTTTATTCACGCATTCAATTCAAACTTGTGAAACGAATTGTGCATGCTTCTACTCTTCTTTTAAGCTTATTTTCGAATTCTAATGACACTAAGATGATTGTGTGTGTTAGTATAGTCATATAAGTAAACCAAATGACATTTCTAAACACGCTCATTGCATATTATTCACACATTCAATTCAACATGTGAAACAAACGGTGCATGCTTCTACTCTTGTTTTAAGCTTATTTTCGAATTCTAAGCTTATTTTCGAATTCTAATTGACACTAAGATGATTTTGTGTGTTAGTATAGTCATATATTTAAATCAAATGACATGTTTAAACAAGCTCATTGCATTTTATTCATACATTCAATTCAAACTTGTGAAACAAACTATGCATGCTTCTATTCTTCTCTTAAGCTTATTTTCGAATTTTAATGACACTAAGATGATTGTGTGTGTTAGGATAGTCATATAAGTAAACCAAATGACATTTCTAAACACGCTCATTGCATATTATTCACACATTCAATTCAACTTGTGAAACAAACGGTGCATGCTTCTATTTTCGAATTCTAAGCTTATTTTCAAATTCTAAGCTTATTTTTGAATTCTAATGACAGTAAGATAATTGTGTGTGTTAGGATAGTCATATATGTAAATCAAATGACATTTCTAAACAAACTCATTGCATTTTATTCATACATTCAATTCAAACTTGTGAAACAAACTATGGATGCTTCTATTCTTCTCTTAAGCTTATTTTCGAATTCTAAGGACACTAAGATGATTGTGTGTTTTAGGATAGTGATATAAGTAAACCAAATCACATTTCTAAACACGCTCATTGCATTTTATTCACACATTCAAGTCAAACTTGTGAAAAGAACTGTGCATGCTTCTACTCTTGTTTTAAGCTTATTTTCAAATTCTAATGACACTAAGATGATTGTGTGTGTTAGTATAGTCATATAAGTAAACCAAATGACATTTCTAAACACGCTCATTGCATATTATTCACACATTCAATTCAACTTGTGAAACAAACGGTGCATGCTTGTATTTTCGAATTCTAAGCTTATTTTCAAATTCTAAGCTTATTTTTGAATTCTAATGACAGCAAGATGATTGTGTGTGTTAGGATAGTCATATAAGTAAATCAAATGACATTTCTAAACACGGTCATTGTATTATATTCGTACATTCAATTCAAACATGTGAAACAAATTATGCATGCTTCTATTCTTCTCTTAAGCTTATTTTCGAATTCTAAGGACACTAAGATGATTGTGTGTGTTAGGATAGTCATATAAGTAAACCAAATGACATTTCTATACACGCTCATTGCATATTATTCACACATTCAATTCAACATGTGAAACAAACTGTGCATGCTTCTACTCTTGTTTTAAGCTTATTTTCGAATTCTAATTGACACTAAGATGATTTTGTGTGTTAGTATAGTCATATATGTAAATCAAATGACATGTTTAAACAAGCTCATTGCATTTTATTCATACATTCAATTCAAACTTGTGAAACAAACTATGCATGCTTCTATTCTTCTCTTAAGCTTATTTTCGAATTTTAATGACACTAAGATGATTGTGTGTGTTAGGATAGTCATATAAGTAAACCAAATGACATTTCTAAACACGCTTATTGCATTTTATTCACACATTCAATTCAAACTTGTGAAACGAACTGTGCATGCTTCTACTCTTCTTTTAAGCTTATTTTCAAATTCTAATGACACTAAGATGATTGTGTGTGTTAGTGATGCAGGAGCACTCCTACTTAATACACAAGAGGTCCTACTAAGTAGAGACATCTCCAATTTACTTCCAGGATTCAAGTTCAACACTCATGGGGTTGAAATGCTTACATGGAATGGAGTAGATGGAACGTCTTGGAGAGCAACTTAATAAATTCAGCTACCAATGTTATTTTCCTTATTAGAGAGTCTAATATGTTTAGGGAAGAGTCTTAGATCAGTATTTTCGTTCAATAAGGGACCTAGAGGGTTTCCAAGTTGTTATAGAAGAGTTTAGGAAAGTTTTACTAATAAGCTTGAAGTCGGTTTAAGGGAAGATCCAAATCTGGTTCTTAACTTGACTTTAGGTAAGTTTAGGAGTCTTAAGAGTAGTATAAATAGAGAGTCTTATTGTATTGTTTTTCATACAAGTTTGAGCATTAATATCAAAGAGTCGAAGGGAGTTTCCTTCAAAATCTTGGCCTTGCGAGGTATTCTTTTGGTTTGTACCTTGTTTCTATGTGATCTTGGTGCTTGCCGTTTGTTTGTGCTTGTTTCTTTGTGATCTTAGTACAAATTAGTCTTAGTCGAGTATTCTTGCGAGGATTCTGGACTAATTCATATCCTTTATTTTCTGTTTTAATTCCGCTGCGTTACAAACTCAAAAACACATAAAAATTAGAGTAGGTTTTACATCAAATTGGTATCAGAGCTCGGTTTTAACATACTTCCTAGTGTGTTAGTCTTGGGTTGAGTTTGGTTTGTTTTCTGCAAAGATTAAGATGCCAGGAAACAAAGAGAGTGATGGTGACGGTGATAAAGGCGGCAACTTGGAGGAAAAGCTTAGCACCATGGCAGGAACCATGATGGAGTTGCAAACCATGATGAGTTATCATGAGAAGAGGAGGACTCGTGAAGAACTTGACGAGGAAGACGAACTTGTCAGACCTGAACCGAGGCAGAAAGATGATGATCGTGGATTGAAGCTAGATGTTCCTGAGTTTGAAGGTGAACTTGATGGAGAGAAGTTCATGGATTGGATTCGGCAAGCTGAGAGAGTCTTTGATTACAAGGGCTATGATGAGCATAGGAAATTCAATATTGCAACTTTAAAACTAACCAAGTATGCATCTTTGTGGTATGAAAACCTGAAGAAGCAAAGAAAGAGAGAAGATAAGAGCAAGATTGATACTTGGGATAAGTTAAAGAAGCACCTAAAGAAGAGATTCATGCCTAGGGATTATGAACAGGAGCAGTACTTGAATCTGACCTCCTTAACTCAAGGAAACCGGAGTGTTAGTGAGTACATCAAGGAGTTTGAGAAGCTGGCTATTGTTTGTGATCTAGAGGAGAAAGAGGAGCTGAAGATGGCAAGGTTTATTCGAGGATTGAATCCACAGTTAGCACAAAAGGTAGAAGTTCAGACTTACCTTAATTTTGATGATGTGTGTAGACTGTCTTTAAAATTTGAGAAGCAAGACAAGGGAAGGAAGACTGCTTATTTTCGGGATTCAGGCAAGAGCTTTGCCCCTTTTAAAGCTGGTACTACAAGCTCCAGCACCAAGGAATTAAAGAAGGACGAGACAAAAGACAAGGGGAAGGCAGTGGCTTCGTTTGATCCTAAAGACACACGCTTCAAGAGGTGTTACAAGTGCCAGGGGTATGGACATATAGCTAATGAGTGTCCACAAAAGAGAGCACTTACCATACAAGAACTAGAATCAGTTTCTCCTTGCTTTGTTCAAAAATCAGTCCATGATGAGCATGAAACAGGAGTTGAGCATGAAGGAGAAAGAGTGATTCGAGACCATGATATTGAGCCTATAAGCGACAATGAAGGGGAATTATATGTGATTCGCAACTTACACATTCAGACTGTTCCAATTGAGAAAGAGCAGCGTCAACAAATCTTCCATTCACGGTGTAAGGTAAACAGTATAACTTGTGGCCTTATTATTGATGGTGGATCATGTACTAATGCTGTGGCTAGTAACTTGGTTGATAAACTGAATTTGCTAGTGCGTAATCACCCCGAACCTTACCTACTGCATTGGTTGAATGAAAGTAATGGGATTAAGGTGAAAAAGCAAGCTTTAGTGTCTTTTGCTATGGGTCCTTATGAGGATGAAGTGTGGTGTGATGTTATACCTATGAATGCATGTGAAGTGCTGTTGGGGCGCCCGTGGCAGTTTGACAGAGATGTGACACATAAAGGCAGGTCTAATGTCCACATTGTGCAAAAGGGCAAGGATAGGTATCATCTAAAACCCCTTTCACCTAGCAAGTTGCGTTTGAAGAAGCATAAGGCAATGGAGGAGACAATACCAAGTACTGTATCACAGAATACTCTTATGTCTAACTCTAATGGCTTTGCAAACTTGTTTATGAATGCTGCTGAGGTTGAAAAGGAGTTGGAGCATGGAGGACGTGCTTACATCCTTTTTGTGCGAGAGTTGGAGGGAGGACTACCTCATGATGATGTGGTGGTTCAAGGGCTGCTCAATGAGTTTGCTGATGTGTTTCCCGAAGACCTACCACCAGGTTTACCTCCAAAACGTGGCATTGAGCATCAAATTGACCTGATTCCAGGAGCTTCATTGCCAAATAAACCAGCCTATCGTTGTAATCCTGAAGAAACAAAGGAATTACAAAGACAAGTGCAGGAGTTGATTGACAGAGGTTATGTGCAAGAGAGCCTTAGTCCGTGTGCTGTACCAGCCCTTTTGGTACCAAAAAAGGAAGGGACATGGCGTATGTGTATAGATAGCAGGGCTGTGAATAACATAACCATCAAGTATCGTTTTCCTATGCCTAGGTTAGATGATATGCTTGATGAATTGACAGGAGCTCGAGTATTCTCAAAGATTGATTTGAGAAGTGGATATCATCAAATGAGAATAAGGGAAGGTGATGAATGGAAGACAGCATTCAAGACTAAACAAGGGCTTTATGAGTGGCTGGTTATGCCCTTCGGATTGTGTAATGCACCTAGTTCTTTCATGAGACTGATGAACGAAGTGTTAAGGCCTTTTCTTAACAAATTTGTTGTTGTCTATCTTGATGATATTCTTATCTACAGCAAGGACAAAGATGAACACTTGATGCACCTGAGGAAGGTTTTTGAGAGACTAAGGGAGCAAAAACTCTATGGTAAGCTTGAGAAGTGTACGTTTATGGTGCCTAATGTGACCTTCTTAGGTTATATTATTGGAGGAGAAGGTGTGAGAGTTGATCCATCTAAAGTAGAGGCGATTCAAAGCTGGCCTGTTCCTACAGCAACAACTGAAGCTAGGAGTTTTCATGGACTGGCGTCTTTCTATAGGCGTTTTATTCAGAATTTTAGCTCTATTGTTGCACCTATAACAGAGTTAACCAAGAGAGGAGAGTTTGTTTGGACTACGAGTGCTCAAAAGGCATTTGAGGAGATCAAGGGGAAGCTGTGTGCTGCACCTATTCTAGCACTACCCGACTTTGACAAATTGTTCGAAGTTGAGTGTGATGCGAGTGGAGTTGGCATAGGGGCTGTTTTGATTCAAGAGAAGCGTCCTATTGCATACTTCAGTGAGAAATTGAGTGGTCCAAAGCTGAACTACTCTACATATGACAAAGAATTTTATGCAATTGTGAGGGCATTGGATCATTGGGCTCATTATCTACGTCCTAAGCCTTTTGTTTTGCATTCAGACCATGAGGCTTTGAAGTATATTCATGGGCAACAGAAATTGAACTCGAGACATGCTAAGTGGGTGGAGTTTCTACAGTCTTTTACTTTCTCGTCCAAGTACAAGACGGGGAGTTCTAATGTTGTTGCTGATGCCTTATCAAGAAGACATTGCTTGTTGGTGACTCTTGATGCAAGATTGTTAGGGTTTGAGCAATTGAAAGACTTGTACAAAGCGGATCCAGATTTTTCTACTGAGGTGGAGAATCCTACAAACCTGTTTTCTGTACAGGATGGTTATTTATTCAAGGGGAACAGACTCTGTGTTCCTAGAAGCTCAATTCGAGAGTTGCTAGTAAAAGAGGCGCATGGTGGTGCCTTGGCTGGACATTTTGGCGTGAACAAGACATATGACATTCTAGGAGAGCACTTCTACTGGCCTAAGATGCTCAAGGATGTACAGGATACGATTGCAAGGTGTGCTACATGCCAAAAGATGAAGAGTTCATTCACCAAGGGTCTTTATACTCCTCTACCAGTCCCTACACATCCATGGAGTGAGGTGAGTATGGATTTCATTGTTGGGTTGCCTCGCACCCAAAGGGGAAAAGATTCTATACTGGTGGTGGTTGACAGGTTTTCGAAGATGGCTCATTTTGTGCCATGCCATAAAACGGACGATGCTTCTAATGTTGCTGATCTTTACTATAGGGAGATTGTTCGTTTACATGGAATTCCTAAGACCATTGTCTCAGATAGGGATACTAAGTTCCTTAGTTACTTTTGGAAGACTTTGTGGAGATTGGTAGGTACTAAACTACTTTTTAGTACATCCCATCATCCTCAAACTGATGGGCAGACTGAAGTAACTAATCGAACACTTGGGACCTTGTTGCGTGGGTTAGTGAGTAAGACTACTAAGGATTGGGATGTCAAGTTGGCTCATGCAGAATTTGCTTATAATCGGACTCCATCAATGACTACTGGAAGAGCACCATTTGAGATTGTTTATGGAATTAATCCTTACCTCCCAATCAATCTTATTCCTATTCCAAAGAAAGAGGTGATTAGCTTTGAAGCAAAGGAGAGACAAGCAGCCTTTATGAGGACTTGTGAACAGGTAAAGGCGCAGATTGAGAAAGCTAATTCAAGGTACAAAGCTAAAGCAAATAAGCACCGAAAGCAGCCTACTTTCAAGATTGGTGATCTGGTTTGGCTACACTTACGCAAGGAAAGGTTTCCATCCAAGAGAAAGAACAAGTTGATGCCGAGGGCTGATGGTCCTTTCAAGGTGCTCGAGTGTTATGGTGATAGTGCTTATAAGCTAGAGCTACCTGATGAGTTTGGAGGAGTGAGTGCAACATTTAACGTTGGCGATTTATCTCCTTACTTAGACGACGCAAATTTGAGGGCAAATTCTTCTGAAGAGGGGGAGAATGATGCAGGAGCACTCCTACTTAATACACAAGAGGTCCTACTAAGTAGAGACATCTCCAATTTACTTCCAGGATTCAAGTTCAACACTCATGGGGTTGAAATGCTTACATGGAATGGAGTAGATGGAACGTCTTGGAGAGCAACTTAATAAATTCAGCTACCAATGTTATTTTCCTTATTAGAGAGTCTAATATGTTTAGGGAAGAGTCTTAGATCAGTATTTTCGTTCAATAAGGGACCTAGAGGGTTTCCAAGTTGTTATAGAAGAGTTTAGGAAAGTTTTACTAATAAGCTTGAAGTCGGTTTAAGGGAAGATCCAAATCTGGTTCTTAACTTGACTTTAGGTAAGTTTAGGAGTCTTAAGAGTAGTATAAATAGAGAGTCTTATTGTATTGTTTTTCATACAAGTTTGAGCATTAATATCAAAGAGTCGAAGGGAGTTTCCTTCAAAATCTTGGCCTTGCGAGGTATTCTTTTGGTTTGTACCTTGTTTCTATGTGATCTTGGTGCTTGCCGTTTGTTTGTGCTTGTTTCTTTGTGATCTTAGTACAAATTAGTCTTAGTCGAGTATTCTTGCGAGGATTCTGGACTAATTCATATCCTTTATTTTCTGTTTTAATTCCGCTGCGTTACAAACTCAAAAACACATAAAAATTAGAGTAGGTTTTACATCAGTTAGTATAGTCATATAAGTAAACCAAATGACATTTCTAAACACGCTCATTTCATATTATTCACACATTCAATTCAACTTGTGAAACAAACGGTGCATGCTTGTATTTTCGAATTCTAAGCTTATTTTCAAATTCTAAGCTTATTTTTGAATTCTAATGACAGTAAGATGATTGTGTGTGTTAGGATAGTCATATAAGTAAATCAAATGACATTTCTAAACACGCTCATTGTATTATATTCGTACATTCAATTCAAACTTGTGAAACAAACTATGCGTGCTTCTATTCTTCTCTTAAGATTATTTTCGAATTCTAACGACACTAAGATGATTGTGTGTGTTAGGATAGTCATATAAGTAAACCAAATGACATTTCTAAACACGCTTATTGCATTTTATTCACACATTCAATTCAAACTTGTGAAACGAATTGTGCATGCTTCTACTCTTCTTTTAAGCTTATTTTCAAATTCTAATGACACTAAGATGATTGTGTGTGTTAGTATAGTCATATAAGTAAACCAAATGACATTTCTAAACACGCTCATTGCATATTATTCACACATTCAATTCAACTTGTGAAACAAACGGTGCATGCTTCTATTTTCGAATTCTAAGCTTATTTTCAAATTCTAAGCTTATTTTTGAATTCTAATGACAGTAAGATGATTGTGTGTGTTAGGATAGTCATATAAGTAAACTAAATGACATTTCTAAACACGCTTATTGCATTTTATTCACACATTCAATTCAAACTTGTGAAACGAACTGTGCATGCTTCTACTCTTCTTTTAAGCTTATTTTCAAATTCTAATGACACTAAGATGATTGTGTGTGTTAGTATAGTCATATAAGTAAACCAAATGACATTTCTAAACACGCTCATTGCATATTATTCACACATTCAATTCAACTTGTGAAACAAACGGTGCATGCTTCTATTTTCGAATTCTAAGCTTATTTTCAAATTCTAAGCTTATTTTTGAATTCTAATGACAGTAAGATGATTGTTTGTGTTAGGATAGTCATATATGTAAATCAAATGACATTTCTAAACAAGCTCATTGCATTTTATTCATACATTCAATTCAAACTTGTGAAACAAACTATGGATGCTTCTATTCTTCTCTTAAGCTTATTTTCGAATTCTAAGGACACTAAGATGATTGTGTGTTTTAGGATAGTCATATAAGTAAACCAAATGACATTTCTAAACACGCTCATTGCATTTTATTCACGCATTCAAGTCAAACTTGTGAAAAGAACTATGCATGCTTCTACTCTTGTTTTAAGCTTATTTTCAAATTCTAATGACACTAAGATGATTGTGTGTGTTAGTATAGTCATATAAGTAAACCAAATGACATTTCTATACACGCTCATTGCATATTATTCACACATTCAATTTAACTTGTGAAACAAACGGTGCATGCTTCTACTCTTCTTTTAAGCTTATTTTCGAATTCTAATGACACTACGATGATTGTGTGTGTTAGGATAGTCATAAGTAAACCAAATGAGATTTCTAAACACGCTCATTGTATTATATTCGTACATTCAATTCAAACTTGTGAAACAAACTATGCGTGCTTCTATTCTTCTCTTAAGATTATTTTCGAATTCTAACGACACTAAGATGATTGTGTGTGTTAGGATAGTCATATAAGTAAACCAAATGACATTTCTAAACACGCTTATTGCATTTTATTCACGCATTCAATTCAAACTTGTGAAACGAACTGTGCATGCTTATACTCTTCTTTTAAGCTTATTTTCGAATTCTACTGACACTTAGATGATTGTGTGTGTTAGTATAGTCATATAAGTAAACCAAATGACATTTCTAAACACGCTCATTGCATATTATTCACACATTCAATTCAACATGTGAAACAAACGGTGCATGCTTCTACTCTTGTTTTAAGCTTATTTTCGAATTCTAAGCTTATTTTCGAATTCTAATTGACACTAAGATGATTTTGTGTGTTAGTATAGTCATATATGTAAATCAAATGACATGTTTAAACAAGTATAGTCATATTCATACATTCAATTCAAACTTGTGAAACAAACTATGGATGCTTCTATTCTTCTCTTAAGCTTATTTTCGAATTCTAAGGACACTAAGATGATTGTGTGTTTTAGGATAGTCATATAAGTAAACCAAATGACATTTCTAAACACGCTCATTGCATTTTATTCACACATTCAAGTCAAACTTGTGAAAAGAACTGTGCATGCTTCTACTCTTGTTTTCAGCTTATTTTCAAATTCTAATGACACTAAGATGATTGTGTGTGTTAGTATAGTCATATAAGTAAACCAAATGACATTTCTATACACGCTCATTGCATATTATTCACACATTCAATTTAACTTGTGAAACAAACGGTGCATGCTTCTACTCTTCTTTTTTGCTTATTTTCGAATTCTAAGCTTATTTTCGAATTCTAATGACACTACGATGATTGTGTGTGTTAGGATAATCATAAGTAAACCAAATGACATTTCTAAACACGCTCATTGTATTATATTCATACATTCAATTCAAACTTGTGAAACAAACTATGCATGCTTCTCTTCTTCTCTTAAGCTTATTTTCGAATTCTAATGACACTAAGATGATTGTGTGTGTTAGTATAGTCATATAAGTAAACCAAATGACATTTCTAAACACGCTCATTGTATATTATTTACACATTCAATTTAACTTGTGAAACAAACGGTGCATGTTTCTACTATTATTTTAAGCTTATTTTCGAATTTTAAGCTTATTTTCGAATTCTAATGACACTACGATGATTGTGTGTGTTAGGATAGTCATAAGTAAACCAAATGAAATTTCTAAACACGCTCATTGTTTTATACTTGTACATTCAATTCAAACTTGTGAAACAAACTATGTGTGCTTCTATTCTTCTCTTAAGCTTATTTTCGAATTCTAATGACACTAAGATGATTGTGTGTGTTAGGATAGTTATATAAGTAAACCAAATGACATTTCTAAACACACTTATTGCATTTTATTCACACATTCAATTCAAACTTGTGAAACGAACTGTGCATGCTTCTACTCTTCTTTTAAGCTTATTTTCAAATTCTAATGACACTAAGATGATTGTGTGTGTTAGTATAGTCATATAAGTAAACCAAATGACATTTCTAAACACGCTCATTGCATATTATTCACACATTCAATTCAACTTGTGAAACAATAGGTGCATGCTTCTATTTTCGAATTCTAAGCTTATTTTCAAATTCTAAGCTTATTTTTGAATTCTAATGACACTAAGATGATTGTGTGTGTTAGTATAGTCATATATGTAAATCAAATGACATTTCTAAACAAGCTCATTGCATTTTATTCATATATTCAATTCAAACTTGTGAAACAAACTATGCATGCTTCTATTCTTCTCTTAAGCTTATTTTCGAATTCTAAGGACACTAAGATGATTGTGTGTGTTAGTATAGTCATATAAGTAAACCAAATGACATTTCTAAACACGCTCATTGCATTTTATTCACACATTCAAGTCAAACTTGTGAAAAGAACTGTGCATGCTTCTACTCTTCTTTTAAGCTTATTTTCAAATTCTAATGACACTAAGATGATTGTGTGTGTTAGTATAGTCATATAAGTAAACCAAATGACGTTTCTAAACACGCTCATTAGATATTATTCGCATATTCAATTTAACTTGTGAAACAAACGGTGCATGCTTCTACTCTACTTTTAAGCTTATTTTTGAATTCTAAGCTTATTTTCGAATTCTAATGACACTAAGATGATTGTGTGTGTTAGGATGGTCATAAGTAAACCAAATGACATTTCTAAACACGCTCATTGTATTATATTCGTACGTTCAATTCAAACTTGTGAAACAAACTATGGATGCTTCTATTCTTCTCTTAAGCTTATTTTCGAATTCTAAGGACACTAAGATGATTGTGTGTTTTAGGATAGTCATATAAGTAAACCAAATGACATTTCTAAACACGCTCATTGCATTTTAATCACACATTCAAGTCAAACTTGTGAAAAGAACTGTGCATGCTTCTACTCTTGTTTTCAGCTTATTTTCAAATTCTAATGACACTAAGATGATTGTGTGTGTTAGTATAGTCATATAAGTAAACCAAATGACATTTCTATACACGCTCATTTCATATTATTCACACATTCAATTTAACTTGTGAAACAAACGGTGCATGCTTCTACTCTTCTTTTTTGCTTATTTTCGAATTCTAAGCTTATTTTCGAATTCTAATGACACTACGATGATTGTGTGTGTTAGGATAATCATAAGTAAACCAAAAGACATTTCTAAACACGCTCATTGTATTATATTCATACATTCAATTCAAACTTGTGAAACAAACTATGCATGCTTCTCTTCTTCTCTTAAGCTTATTTTCGAATTCTAATGACACTAAGATGATTGTGTGTGTTAGTATAGTCATATAAGTAAACCAAATGACATTTCTAAACACGCTCATTGTATATTATTTACACATTCAATTTAACTTGTGAAACAAACGGTGCATGTTTCTACTATTATTTTAAGCTTATTTTCGAATTCTAAGCTTATTTTCGAATTCTAATGACACTACGATGATTGTGTGTGTTAGGATAGTCATAAGTAAACCAAATGAAATTTCTAAACACGCTCATTGTTTTATACTTGTACATTCAATTCAAACTTGTGAAACAAACTATGTGTGCTTCTATTCTTCTCTTAAGCTTATTTTCGAATTCTAATGACACTAAGATGATTGTGTGTGTTAGGATAGTTATATAAGTAACCCAAATGACATTTCTAAACACGCTTATTGCATTTTATTCACACATTCAATTCAAACTTGTGAAACGAACTGTGCATGCTTCTACTCTTCTTTTAAGCTTATTTTCAAATTCTAATGACACTAAGATGATTGTGTGTGTTAGTATAGTCATATAAGTAAACCAAATGACATTTCTAAACACGCTCATTGCATATTATTCACACATTCAATTCAACTTGTGAAACAATAGGTGCATGCTTCTATTTTCGAATTCTAAGCTTTTTTTCAAATTCTAAGCTTATTTTTGAATTCTAATGACAGTAAGATGATTGTGTGTGTTAGGATAGTCATATATGTAAATCAAATGACATTTCTAAACAAGCTCATTGCATTTTATTCATACATTCAATTCAAACTTGTGAAACAAACTATGGATGCTTCTATTCTTCTCTTAAGCTTATTTTCGAATTCTAAGGACACTAAGATGATTGTGTGTTTTAGGATAGTCATATAAGTAAACCAAATGACATTTCTAAACACGCTCATTGCATTTTATTCACACATTCAAGTCAAACTTGTGAAAAGAACTGTGCATGCTTCTACTCTTCTTTTAAGCTTATTTTCAAATTCTAATGACACTAAGATGATTGTGTGTGTTAGTATAGTCATATAAGTAAACCAAATGACGTTTCTAAACACGCTCATTAGATATTATTCGCATATTCAATTTAACTTGTGAAACAAACGGTGCATGCTTCTACTCTACTTTTAAGCTTATTTTTGAATTCTAAGCTTATTTTCGAATTCTAATGACACTAAGATGATTGTGTGTGTTAGGATGGTCATAAGTAAACCAAATGACATTTCTAAACACGCTCATTGTATTATATTCGTACGTTCAATTCAAACTTGTGAAACAAACTATGGATGCTTCTATTCTTCTCTTAAGCTTATTTTCGAATTCTAAGGACACTAAGATGATTGTGTGTTTTAGGATAGTCATATAAGTAAACCAAATGACATTTCTAAACACGCTCATTGCATTTTAATCACACATTCAAGTCAAACTTGTGAAAAGAACTGTGCATGCTTCTACTCTTGTTTTCAGCTTATTTTCAAATTCTAATGACACTAAGATGATTGTGTGTGTTAGTATAGTCATATAAGTAAACCAAATGACATTTCTATACACGCTCATTTCATATTATTCACACATTCAATTTAACTTGTGAAACAAACGGTGCATGCTTCTACTCTTCTTTTTTGCTTATTTTCGAATTCTAAGCTTATTTTCGAATTCTAATGACACTACGATGATTGTGTGTGTTAGGATAATCATAAGTAAACCAAAAGACATTTCTAAACACGCTCATTGTATTATATTCATACATTCAATTCAAACTTGTGAAACAAACTATGCATGCTTCTCTTCTTCTCTTAAGCTTATTTTCGAATTCTAATGACACTAAGATGATTGTGTGTGTTAGTATAGTCATATAAGTAAACCAAATGACATTTCTAAACACGCTCATTGTATATTATTTACACATTCAATTTAACTTGTGAAACAAACGGTGCATGTTTCTACTATTATTTTAAGCTTATTTTCGAATTCTAAGCTTATTTTCGAATTCTAATGACACTACGATGATTGTGTGTGTTAGGATAGTCATAAGTAAACCAAATGAAATTTCTAAACACGCTCATTGTTTTATACTTGTACATTCAATTCAAACTTGTGAAACAAACTATGTGTGCTTCTATTCTTCTCTTAAGCTTATTTTCGAATTCTAATGACACTAAGATGATTGTGTGTATTAGGATAGTTATATAAGTAACCCAAATGACATTTCTAAACACGCTTATTGCATTTTATTCACACATTCAATTCAAACTTGTGAAACGAACTGTGCATGCTTCTACTCTTCTTTTAAGCTTATTTTCAAATTCTAATGACACTAAGATGATTGTGTGTGTTAGTATAGTCATATAAGTAAACCAAATGACATTTCTAAACACGCTCATTGCATATTATTCACACATTCAATTCAACTTGTGAAACAATAGGTGCATGCTTCTATTTTCGAATTCTAAGCTTATTTTCAAATTCTAAGCTTATTTTTGAATTCTAATGACAGTAAGATGATTGTGTGTGTTAGGATAGTCATATATGTAAATCAAATGACATTTCTAAACAAGCTCATTGCATTTTATTCATACATTCAATTCAAACTTGTGAAACAAACTATGGATGCTTCTATTCTTCTCTTAAGCTTATTTTCGAATTCTAAGGACACTAAGATGATTGTGTGTTTTAGGATAGTCATATAAGTAAACCAAATGACATTTCTAAACACGCTCATTGCATTTTATTCACACATTCAAGTCAAACTTGTGAAAAGAACTGTGCATGCTTCTACTCTTGTTTTCAGCTTATTTTTAAATTCTAATGACACTAAGATGATTGTGTGTGTTAGTATAGTCATATAAGTAAACCAAATGACATTTCTATACACGCTCATTGCATATTATTCACACATTCAATTTAACTTGTGAAACAAACGGTGCATGCTTCTACTCTTCTTTTTTGCTTATTTTCGAATTCTAAGCTTATTTTCGAATTCTAATGACACTACGATGATTGTGTGTGTTAGGATAATCATAAGTAAACCAAATGACATTTCTAAACACGCTCATTGTATTATATTCATACATTCAATTCAAACTTGTGAAACAAACTATGCATGCTTCTCTTCTTCTCTTAAGCTTATTTTCGAATTCTAATGACACTAAGATGATTGTGTGTGTTAGTATAGTCATATAAGTAAACCAAATGACATTTCTAAACACGCTCATTGTATATTATTTACACATTCAATTTAACTTGTGAAACAAACGGTGCATGTTTCTACTATTATTTTAAGCTTATTTTCGAATTCTAAGCTTATTTTCGAATTCTAATGACACTACGATGATTGTGTGTGTTAGGATAGTCATAAGTAAACCAAATGAAATTTCTAAACACGCTCATTGTTTTATACTTGTACATTCAATTCAAACTTGTGAAACAAACTATGTGTGCTTCTATTCTTCTCTTAAGCTTATTTTCGAATTCTAATGACACTAAGATGATTGTGTGTGTTAGGATAGTTATATAAGTAAACCAAATGACATTTCTAAACACGCTTATTGCATTTTATTCACACATTCAATTCAAACTTGTGAAACGAACTGTGCATGCTTCTACTCTTCTTTTAAGCTTATTTTCAAATTCTAATGACACTAAGATGATTGTGTGTGTTAGTATAGTCATATAAGTAAACCAAATGACATTTCTAAACACGCTCATTGCATATTATTCACACATTCAATTCAACTTGTGAAACAATAGGTGCATGCTTCTATTTTCGAATTCTAAGCTTATTTTCAAATTCTAAGCTTATTTTTGAATTCTAATGACACTAAGATGATTGTGTGTGTTAGTATAGTCATATATGTAAATCAAATGACATTTCTAAACAAGCTCATTGCATTTTATTCATACATTCAATTCAAACTTGTGAAACAAACTATGCATGCTTCTATTCTTCTCTTAAGCTTATTTTCGAATTCTAAGGACACTAAGATGATTGTGTGTGTTAGTATAGTCATATAAGTAAACCAAATGACATTTCTAAACACGCTCATTGCATTTTATTCACACATTCAAGTCAAACTTGTGAAAAGAACTGTGCATGCTTCTACTCTTCTTTTAAGCTTATTTTCAAATTCTAATGACACTAAGATGATTGTGTGTGTTAGTATAGTCATATAAGTAAACCAAATGACGTTTCTAAACACGCTCATTAGATATTATTCGCATATTCAATTTAACTTGTGAAACAAACGGTGCATGCTTCTACTCTACTTTTAAGCTTATTTTTGAATTCTAAGCTTATTTTCGAATTCTAATGACACTAAGATGATTGTGTGTGTTAGGATGGTCATAAGTAAACCAAATGACATTTCTAAACACGCTCATTGTATTATATTCGTACGTTCAATTCAAACTTGTGAAACAAACTATGGATGCTTCTATTCTTCTCTTAAGCTTATTTTCGAATTCTAATGACACTAAGATGATTGTGTGTGTTAGAATAGTCATATAAGTAAACCAAATGACATTTCTAAACACGCTTATTGCATTTTATTCACACATTCAATTCAAACTTGTGAAACGAACTGTGCATGCTTCTACTCTTCTTTTAAGCTTATTTTCAAATTCTAATGACACTAAGATGATTGTGTGTGTTAGTATAGTCATATAAGTAAACCAAATGACATTTCTAAACACGCTCATTGCATATTATTCACACATTCAATTCAACTTGTGAAACAATAGGTGCATGCTTCTATTTTCGAATTCTAAGCTTATTTTCAAATTCTAAGCTTATTTTTGAATTCTAATGACAGTAAGATGATTGTGTGTGTTAGGATAGTCATATATGTAAATCAAATGACATTTCTAAACAAGCTCATTGCATTTTATTCATACATTCAATTCAAACTTGTGAAACAAACTATGGATGCTTCTATTCTTCTCTTAAGCTTATTTTCGAATTCTAAGGACACTAAGATGATTGTGTGTTTTAGGATAGTCATATAAGTAAACCAAATGACATTTCTAAACACGCTCATTGCATTTTATTCACACATTCAAGTCAAACTTGTGAAAAGAACTGTGCATGCTTCTACTCTTGTTTTCAGCTTATTTTCAAATTCTAATGACACTAAGATGATTGTGTGTGTTAGTATAGTCATATAAGTAAACCAAATGACATTTCTATACACGCTCATTGCATATTATTCACACATTCAATTTAACTTGTGAAACAAACGGTGCATGCTTCTACTCTTCTTTTTTGCTTATTTTCGAATTCTAAGCTTATTTTCGAATTCTAATGACACTACGATGATTGTGTGTGTTAGGATAATCATAAGTAAACCAAATGACATTTCTAAACACGCTCATTGTATTATATTCATACATTCAATTCAAACTTGTGAAACAAACTATGCATGCTTCTCTTCTTCTCTTAAGCTTATTTTCGAATTCTAATGACACTAAGATGATTGTGTGTGTTAGTATAGTCATATAAGTAAACCAAATGACATTTCTAAACACGCTCATTGTATATTATTTACACATTCAATTTAACTTGTGAAACAAACGGTGCATGTTTCTACTATTATTTTAAGCTTATTTTCGAATTCTAAGCTTATTTTCGAATTCTAATGACACTACGATGATTGTGTGTGTTAGGATAGTCATAAGTAAACCAAATGAAATTTCTAAACACGCTCATTGTTTTATACTTGTACATTCAATTCAAACTTGTGAAACAAACTATGTGTGCTTCTATTCTTCTCTTAAGCTTATTTTCGAATTCTAATGACACTAAGATGATTGTGTGTGTTAGGATAGTTATATAAGTAAACCAAATGACATTTCTAAACACGCTTATTGCATTTTATTCACACATTCAATTCAAACTTGTGAAACGAACTGTGCATGCTTCTACTCTTCTTTTAAGCTTATTTTCAAATTCTAATGACACTAAGATGATTGTGTGTGTTAGTATAGTCATATAAGTAAACCAAATGACATTTCTAAACACGCTCATTGCATATTATTCACACATTCAATTCAACTTGTGAAACAATAGGTGCATGCTTCTATTTTCGAATTCTAAGCTTATTTTCAAATTCTAAGCTTATTTTTGAATTCTAATGACACTAAGATGATTGTGTGTGTTAGTATAGTCATATATGTAAATCAAATGACATTTCTAAACAAGCTCATTGCATTTTATTCATACATTCAATTCAAACTTGTGAAACAAACTATGCATGCTTCTATTCTTCTCTTAAGCTTATTTTCGAATTCTAAGGACACTAAGATGATTGTGTGTGTTAGTATAGTCATATAAGTAAACCAAATGACATTTCTAAACACGCTCATTGCATTTTATTCACACATTCAAGTCAAACTTGTGAAAAGAACTGTGCATGCTTCTACTCTTCTTTTAAGCTTATTTTCAAATTCTAATGACACTAAGATGATTGTGTGTGTTAGTATAGTCATATAAGTAAACCAAATGACGTTTCTAAACACGCTCATTAGATATTATTCGCATATTCAATTTAACTTGTGAAACAAACGGTGCATGCTTCTACTCTACTTTTAAGCTTATTTTTGAATTCTAAGCTTATTTTCGAATTCTAATGACACTAAGATGATTGTGTGTGTTAGGATGGTCATAAGTAAACCAAATGACATTTCTAAACACGCTCATTGTATTATATTCGTACGTTCAATTCAAACTTGTGAAACAAACTATGGATGCTTCTATTCTTCTCTTAAGCTTATTTTCGAATTCTAATGACACTAAGATGATTGTGTGTGTTAGAATAGTCATATAAGTAAACCAAATGACATTTCTAAACACGCTTATTGCATTTTATTCACACATTCAATTCAAACTTGTGAAACGAACTGTGCATGCTTCTACTCTTCTTTTAAGCTTATTTTCAAATTCTAATGACACTTAGATGATTGTGTGTGTTAGTATAGTCATATAAGTAAACCAAATGACATTTCTAAACACGCTCATTGCATATTATTCACACATTCAATTCAACTTGTGAAACAAACGGTGCATGCTTCTATTTTCGAATTCTAAGCTTATTTTCAAATTCTAAGCTTATTTTTAAATTCTAATGACAGTAAGATGATTGTGTGTGTTAGGATAGTCATATATGTAAATCAAATGACATTTCTAAACAAGCTCATTGCATTTTATTCATACATTCAATTCAAACTTGTGAAACAAACTATGGATGCTTCTATTCTTCTCTTAAGCTTATTTTCGAATTCTAAGGACACTAAGATGATTGTGTGTTTTAGGATAGTCATATAAGTAAACCAAATGACATTTCTAAACACGCTCATTGCATTTTATTCACACATTCAAGTCAAACTTGTGAAAAGAACTGTGCATGCTTCTACTCTTGTTTTCAGCTTATTTTCAAATTCTAATGACACTAAGATGATTGTGTGTGTTAGTATAGTCATATAAGTAAACCAAATGACATTTCTATACACGCTCATTGCATATTATTCACACATTCAATTTAACTTGTGAAACAAACGGTGCATGCTTCTACTCTTCTTTTTTGCTTATTTTCGAATTCTAAGCTTATTTTCGAATTCTAATGACACTACGATGATTGTGTGTGTTAGGATAATCATAAGTAAACCAAATGACATTTCTAAACACGCTCATTGTATTATATTCATACATTCAATTCAAACTTGTGAAACAAACTATGCATGCTTCTCTTCTTCTCTTAAGCTTATTTTCGAATTCTAATGACACTAAGATGATTGTGTGTGTTAGTATAGTCATATAAGTAAACCAAATGACATTTCTAAACACGCTCATTGTATATTATTTACACATTCAATTTAACTTGTGAAACAAACGGTGCATGTTTCTACTATTATTTTAAGCTTATTTTCGAATTCTAAGCTTATTTTCGAATTCTAATGACACTACGATGATTGTGTGTGTTAGGATAGTCATAAGTAAACCAAATGAAATTTCTAAACACGCTCATTGTTTTATACTTGTACATTCAATTCAAACTTGTGAAACAAACTATGTGTGCTTCTATTCTTCTCTTAAGCTTATTTTCGAATTCTAATGACACTAAGATGATTGTGTGTGTTAGGATAGTTATATAAGTAAACCAAATGACATTTCTAAACACGCTTATTGCATTTTATTCACACATTCAATTCAAACTTGTGAAACGAACTGTGCATGCTTCTACTCTTCTTTTAAGCTTATTTTCAAATTCTAATGACACTAAGATGATTGTGTGTGTTAGTATAGTCATATAAGTAAACCAAATGACATTTCTAAACACGCTCATTGCATATTATTCACACATTCAATTCAACTTGTGAAACAATAGGTGCATGCTTCTATTTTCGAATTCTAAGCTTATTTTCAAATTCTAAGCTTATTTTTGAATTCTAATGACACTAAGATGATTGTGTGTGTTAGTATAGTCATATATGTAAATCAAATGACATTTCTAAACAAGCTCATTGCATTTTATTCATACATTCAATTCAAACTTGTGAAACAAACTATGCATGCTTCTATTCTTCTCTTAAGCTTATTTTCGAATTCTAAGGACACTAAGATGATTGTGTGTGTTAGTATAGTCATATAAGTAAACCAAATGACATTTCTAAACACGCTCATTGCATTTTATTCACACATTCAAGTCAAACTTGTGAAAAGAACTGTGCATGCTTCTACTCTTCTTTTAAGCTTATTTTCAAATTCTAATGACACTAAGATGATTGTGTGTGTTAGTATAGTCATATAAGTAAACCAAATGACGTTTCTAAACACGCTCATTAGATATTATTCGCATATTCAATTTAACTTGTGAAACAAACGGTGCATGCTTCTACTCTACTTTTAAGCTTATTTTTGAATTCTAAGCTTATTTTCGAATTCTAATGACACTAAGATGATTGTGTGTGTTAGGATGGTCATAAGTAAACCAAATGACATTTCTAAACACGCTCATTGTATTATATTCGTACGTTCAATTCAAACTTGTGAAACAAACTATGGATGCTTCTATTCTTCTCTTAAGCTTATTTTCGAATTCTAATGACACTAAGATGATTGTGTGTGTTAGAATAGTCATATAAGTAAACCAAATGACATTTCTAAACACGCTTATTGCATTTTATTCACACATTCAATTCAAACTTGTGAAACGAACTGTGCATGCTTCTACTCTTCTTTTAAGCTTATTTTCAAATTCTAATGACACTAAGATGATTGTGTGTGTTAGTATAGTCATATAAGTAAACCAAATGACATTTCTAAACACGCTCATTGCATATTATTCACACATTCAATTCAACTTGTGAAACAATAGGTGCATGCTTCTATTTTCGAATTCTAAGCTTATTTTCAAATTCTAAGCTTATTTTTGAATTCTAATGACACTAAGATGATTGTGTGTGTTAGTATAGTCATATATGTAAATCAAATGACATTTCTAAACAAGCTCATTGCATTTTATTCATACATTCAATTCAAACTTGTGAAACAAACTATGCATGCTTCTATTCTTCTCTTAAGCTTATTTTCGAATTCTAAGGACACTAAGATGATTGTGTGTGTTAGTATAGTCATATAAGTAAACCAAATGACATTTCTAAACACGCTCATTGCATTTTATTCACACATTCAAGTCAAACTTGTGAAAAGAACTGTGCATGCTTCTACTCTTCTTTTAAGCTTATTTTCAAATTCTAATGACACTAAGATGATTGTGTGTGTTAGTATAGTCATATAAGTAAACCAAATGACGTTTCTAAACACGCTCATTAGATATTATTCGCATATTCAATTTAACTTGTGAAACAAACGGTGCATGCTTCTACTCTACTTTTAAGCTTATTTTTGAATTCTAAGCTTATTTTCGAATTCTAATGACACTAAGATGATTGTGTGTGTTAGGATGGTCATAAGTAAACCAAATGACATTTCTAAACACGCTCATTGTATTATATTCGTACGTTCAATTCAAACTTGTGAAACAAACTATGGATGCTTCTATTCTTCTCTTAAGCTTATTTTCGAATTCTAATGACACTAAGATGATTGTGTGTGTTAGAATAGTCATATAAGTAAACCAAATGACATTTCTAAACACGCTTATTGCATTTTATTCACACATTCAATTCAAACTTGTGAAACGAACTGTGCATGCTTCTACTCTTCTTTTAAGCTTATTTTCAAATTCTAATGACACTAAGATGATTGTGTGTGTTAGTATAGTCATATAAGTAAACCAAATGACATTTCTAAACACGCTCATTGCATATTATTCACACATTCAATTCAACTTGTGAAACAATAGGTGCATGCTTCTATTTTCGAATTCTAAGCTTATTTTCAAATTCTAAGCTTATTTTTGAATTCTAATGACACTAAGATGATTGTGTGTGTTAGTATAGTCATATATGTAAATCAAATGACATTTCTAAACAAGCTCATTGCATTTTATTCATACATTCAATTCAAACTTGTGAAACAAACTATGCATGCTTCTATTCTTCTCTTAAGCTTATTTTCGAATTCTAAGGACACTAAGATGATTGTGTGTGTTAGTATAGTCATATAAGTAAACCAAATGACATTTCTAAACACGCTCATTGCATTTTATTCACACATTCAAGTCAAACTTGTGAAAAGAACTGTGCATGCTTCTACTCTTCTTTTAAGCTTATTTTCAAATTCTAATGACACTAAGATGATTGTGTGTGTTAGTATAGTCATATAAGTAAACCAAATGACGTTTCTAAACACGCTCATTAGATATTATTCGCATATTCAATTTAACTTGTGAAACAAACGGTGCATGCTTCTACTCTACTTTTAAGCTTATTTTTGAATTCTAAGCTTATTTTCGAATTCTAATGACACTAAGATGATTGTGTGTGTTAGGATGGTCATAAGTAAACCAAATGACATTTCTAAACACGCTCATTGTATTATATTCGTACGTTCAATTCAAACTTGTGAAACAAACTATGGATGCTTCTATTCTTCTCTTAAGCTTATTTTCGAATTCTAATGACACTAAGATGATTGTGTGTGTTAGAATAGTCATATACGTAAACCAAATGACATTTCTAAACACGCTTATTGCATTTTATTCACACATTCAATTCAAACTTGTGAAACGAACTGTGCATGCTTCTACTCTTCTTTTAAGCTTATTTTCAAATTCTAATGACACTAAGATGATTGTGTGTGTTAGTATAGTCATATAAGTAAACCAAATGACATTTCTAAACACGCTCATTGCATATTATTCACACATTCAATTCAACTTGTGAAACAATAGGTGCATGCTTCTATTTTCGAATTCTAAGCTTATTTTCAAATTCTAAGCTTATTTTTGAATTCTAATGACACTAAGATGATTGTGTGTGTTAGTATAGTCATATATGTAAATCAAATGACATTTCTAAACAAGCTCATTGCATTTTATTCATACATTCAATTCAAACTTGTGAAACAAACTATGCATGCTTCTATTCTTCTCTTAAGCTTATTTTCGAATTCTAAGGACACTAAGATGATTGTGTGTGTTAGTATAGTCATATAAGTAAACCAAATGACATTTCTAAACACGCTCATTGCATTTTATTCACACATTCAAGTCAAACTTGTGAAAAGAACTGTGCATGCTTCTACTCTTCTTTTAAGCTTATTTTCAAATTCTAATGACACTAAGATGATTGTGTGTGTTAGTATAGTCATATAAGTAAACCAAATGACGTTTCTAAACACGCTCATTAGATATTATTCGCATATTCAATTTAACTTGTGAAACAAACGGTGCATGCTTCTACTCTACTTTTAAGCTTATTTTTGAATTCTAAGCTTATTTTCGAATTCTAATGACACTAAGATGATTGTGTGTGTTAGGATGGTCATAAGTAAACCAAATGACATTTCTAAACACGCTCATTGTATTATATTCGTACGTTCAATTCAAACTTGTGAAACAAACTATGGATGCTTCTATTCTTCTCTTAAGCTTATTTTCGAATTCTAAGGACACTAAGATGATTGTGTGTTTTAGGATAGTCATATAAGTAAACCAAATGACATTTCTAAACACGCTCATTGCATTTTATTCACACATTCAAGTCAAACTTGTGAAAAGAACTGTGCATGCTTCTACTCTTGTTTTCAGCTTATTTTCAAATTCTAATGACACTAAGATGATTGTGTGTGTTAGTATAGTCATATAAGTAAACCAAATGACATTTCTATACACGCTCATTTCATATTATTCACACATTCAATTTAACTTGTGAAACAAACGGTGCATGCTTCTACTCTTCTTTTTTGCTTATTTTCGAATTCTAAGCTTATTTTCGAATTCTAATGACACTACGATGATTGTGTGTGTTAGGATAATCATAAGTAAACCAAATGACATTTCTAAACACGCTCATTGTATTTTATTCATACATTCAATTCAAATTTGTGAAACAAACTATGCATGCTTCTCTTCTTCTCTTAAGCTTATTTTCGAATTCTAATGACACTAAGATGATTGTGTGTGTTAGTATAGTCATATAAGTAAACCAAATGACATTTCTAAACACGCTCATTGTATATTATTTACACATTCAATTTAACTTGTGAAACAAACGGTGCATGTTTCTACTATTATTTTAAGCTTATTTTCGAATTCTAAGCTTATTTTCGAATTCTAATGACACTACGATGATTGTGTGTGTTAGGATAGTCATAAGTAAACCAAATGAAATTTCTAAACACGCTCATTGTTTTATACTTGTACATTCAATTCAAACTTGTGAAACAAACTATGTGTGCTTCTATTCTTCTCTTAAGCTTATTTTCGAATTCTAATGACACTAAGATGATTGTGTGTGTTAGGATAGTTATATAAGTAACCCAAATGACATTTCTAAACACGCTTATTGCATTTTATTCACACATTCAATTCAAACTTGTGAAACGAACTGTGCATGCTTCTACTCTTCTTTTAAGCTTATTTTCAAATTCTAATGACACTAAGATGATTGTGTGTGTTAGTATAGTCATATAAGTAAACCAAATGACATTTCTAAACACGCTCATTGCATATTATTCACACATTCAATTCAACTTGTGAAACAATAGGTGCATGCTTCTATTTTCGAATTCTAAGCTTATTTTCAAATTCTAAGCTTATTTTTGAATTCTAATGACAGTAAGATGATTGTGTGTGTTAGGATAGTCATATATGTAAATCAAATGACATTTCTAAACAAGCTCATTGCATTTTATTCATACATTCAATTCAAACTTGTGAAACAAACTATGGATGCTTCTATTCTTCTCTGAAGCTTATTTTCGAATTCTAAGGACACTAAGATGATTGTGTGTTTTAGGATAGTCATATAAGTAAACCAAATGACATTTCTAAACACGCTCATTGCATTTTATTCACACATTCAAGTCAAACTTGTGAAAAGAACTGTGCATGCTTCTACTCTTGTTTTCAGCTTATTTTCAAATTCTAATGACACTAAGATGATTGTGTGTGTTAGTATAGTCATATAAGTAAACCAAATGACATTTCTATACACGCTCATTGCATATTATTCACACATTCAATTTAACTTGTGAAACAAACGGTGCATGCTTCTACTCTTCTTTTTTGCTTATTTTCGAATTCTAATGACACTACGATGATTGTGTGTGTTAGGATAATCATAAGTAAACCAAATGACATTTCTAAACACGCTCATTGTATTATATTCATACATTCAATTCAAACTTGTGAAACAAACTATGCATGCTTCTCTTCTTCTCTTAAGCTTATTTTCGAATTCTAATGACACTAAGATGATTGTGTGTGTTAGTATAGTCATATAAGTAAACCAAATGACATTTCTAAACACGCTCATTGTATATTATTTACACATTCAATTTAACTTGTGAAACAAACGGTGCATGTTTCTACTATTATTTTAAGCTTATTTTCGAATTCTAAGCTTATTTTCGAATTCTAATGACACTACGATGATTGTGTGTGTTAGGATAGTCATAAGTAAACCAAATGAAATTTCTAAACACGCTCATTGTATTATATTCGTACATTCAATTCAAACTTGTGAAACAAACTATGGATGCTTCTATTCTTCTCTTAAGCTTATTTTCGAATTCTAAGGACACTACGATGATTGTGTGTGTTAGGATAGTCATATAAGTAAACCAAATGACATTTCTAAACACGCTCATTGCATTTTATTCACACATTTAAGTCAAACTTGTGAAAAGATCTGTGTATGCTTCTACTCTTGTTTTAAGCTCATTTTCAAATTCTAATGACACTAAGATGATTGTGTGTGTTAGTATAGTCATATAAGTGAACCAAATGACATTTCTAAACACGCTCATTGCATATTATTCACACATTCAATTCAACTTGTGAAACAAATGGTGCATGCTTCTATTTTCGAATTCTAAGCTTATTTTCAAATTCTAAGCTTATTTTTGAATTCTAATGACAGTAAGATGATTGTGTGTGTTAGGATAGTCATATATGTAAATCAAATGAAATTTCTAAACAAGCTCATTGCATTTTATTCATACATTCAATTCAAACTTGTGAAACAAACTATGGATGCTTCTATTCTTCTCTTAAGCTTATTTTCGAATTCTAATGACACTAAGATGATTGTGTGTGTTAGAATAGTCATATAAGTAAACCAAATGACATTTCTAAACACCCTTATTGCATTTTATTCACACATTCAATTCAAACTTGTGAAACGAACTGTGCATGCTTCTACTCTTCTTTTAAGCTTATTTTCAAATTCTAATGACACTAAGATGATTGTGTGTGTTAGTATAGTCATATAAGTAAACCAAATGACGTTTCTAAACACGCTGATTAGATATTATTCGCATATTCAATTTAACTTGTGAAACAAACGGTGCATGCTTCTACTCTACTTTTAAGCTTATTTTTGAATTCTAAGCTTATTTTCGAATTCTAATGACACTAAGATGATTGTGTGTGTTAGGATGGTCATAAGTAAACCAAATGACATTTCTAAACACGCTCATTGTATTATATTCGTACGTTCAATTCAAACTTGTGAAACAAACTATGGATGCTTCTATTCTTCTCTTAAGCTTATTTTCGAATTCTAATGACACTAAGATGATTGTGTGTGTTAGAATAGTCATATAAGTAAACCAAATGACATTTCTAAACACGCTTATTGCATTTTATTCACACATTCAATTCAAACTTGTGAAACGAACTGTGCATGCTTCTACTCTTCTTTTAAGCTTATTTTCAAATTCTAATGACACTAAGATGATTGTGTGTGTTAGTATAGTCATATAAGTAAACCAAATGACATTTCTAAACACGCTCATTGCATATTATTCACACATTCAATTCAACTTGTGAAACAAACGGTGCATGCTTCTATTTTCGAATTCTAAGCTTATTTTCAAATTCTAAGCTTATTTTTCAATTCTAATGACAGTAAGATGATTGTGTGTGTTAGGATAGTCATATATGTAAATCAAATGACATTTCTAAACAAGCTCATTGCATTTTATTCATACATTCAATTCAAACTTGTGAAACAAACTATGGATGCTTCTATTCTTCTCTTAAGCTTATTTTCGAATTCTAAGGACACTAAGATGATTGTGTGTTTTAGGATAGTCATATAAGTAAACCAAATGACATTTCTAAACACGCTCATTGCATTTTATTCACACATTCAAGTCAAACTTGTGAAAACAACTGTGCATGCTTCTACTCTTGTTTTCAGCTTATTTTCAAATTCTAATGACACTAAGATGATTGTGTGTGTTAGTATAGTCATATAAGTAAACCAAATGACATTTCTATACACGCTCATTGCATATTATTCACACATTCAATTTAACTTGTGAAACAAACGGTGCATGCTTCTACTCTTCTTTTTTGCTTATTTTCGAATTCTAAGCTTATTTTCGAATTCTAATGACACTACGATGATTGTGTGTGTTAGGATAATCATAAGTAAACCAAATGACATTTCTAAACACGCTCATTGTATTATATTCATACATTCAATTCAAACTTGTGAAACGAACTGTGCATGCTTCTACTCTTCTTTTAAGCTTATTTTCAAATTCTAATGACACTAAGATGATTGTGTGTGTTAGTATAGTCATATAAGTAAACCAAATGACATTTCTAAACACGCTCATTGCATATTATTCACACATTCAATTCAACTTGTGAAACAATAGGTGCATGCTTCTATTTTCGAATTCTAAGCTTATTTTCAAATTCTAAGCTTATTTTTGAATTCTAATGACACTAAGATGATTGTGTGTGTTAGTATAGTCATATATGTAAATCAAATGACATTTCTAAACAAGCTCATTGCATTTTATTCATACATTCAATTCGAACTTGTGAAACAAACTATGCATGCTTCTATTCTTCTCTTAAGCTTATTTTCGAATTCTAAGGACACTAAGATGATTGTGTGTGTTAGTATAGTCATATAAGTAAACCAAATGACATTTCTAAACACGCTCATTGCATTTTATTCACACATTCAAGTCAAACTTGTGAAAAGAACTGTGCATGCTTCTACTCTTCTTTTAAGCTTATTTTCAAATTCTAATGACACTAAGATGATTGTGTGTGTTAGTATAGTCATATAAGTAAACCAAATGACGTTTCTAAACACGCTCATTAGATATTATTCGCATATTCAATTTAACTTGTGAAACAAACGGTGCATGCTTCTACTCTACTTTTAAGCTTATTTTTGAATTCTAAGCTTATTTTCGAATTCTAATGACACTAAGATGATTGTGTGTGTTAGGATGGTCATAAGTAAACCAAATGACATTTCTAAACACGCTCATTGTATTATATTCGTACGTTCAATTCAAACTTGTGAAACAAACTATGGATGCTTCTATTCTTCTCTTAAGCTTATTTTCGAATTCTAATGACACTAAGATGATTGTGTGTGTTAGAATAGTCATATAAGTAAACCAAATGACATTTCTAAACACGCTTATTGCATTTTATTCACACATTCAATTCAAACTTGTGAAACGAACTGTGCATGCTTCTACTCTTCTTTTAAGCTTATTTTCAAATTCTAATGACACTAAGATGATTGTGTGTGTTAGTATAGTCATATAAGTAAACCAAATGACATTTCTAAACACGCTCATTGCATATTATTCACACATTCAATTCAACTTGTGAAACAAACGGTGCATGCTTCTATTTTCGAATTCTAAGCTTATTTTCAAATTCTAAGCTTATTTTTGAATTCTAATGACAGTAAGATGATTGTGTGTGTTAGGATAGTCATATATGTAAATCAAATGACATTTCTAAACAAGCTCATTGCATTTTATTCATACATTCAATTCAAACTTGTGAAACAAACTATGGATGCTTCTATTCTTCTCTTAAGCTTATTTTCGAATTCTAAGGACACTAAGATGATTGTGTGTTTTAGGATAGTCATATAAGTAAACCAAATGACATTTCTAAACACGCTCATTGCATTTTATTCACACATTCAAGTCAAACTTGTGAAAAGAACTGTGCATGCTTCTACTCTTGTGTTCAGCTTATTTTCAAATTCTAATGACACTAAGATGATTGTGTGTGTTAGTATAGTCATATAAGTAAACCAAATGACATTTCTATACACGCTCATTGCATATTATTCACACATTCAATTTAACTTGTGAAACAAACGGTGCATGCTTCTACTCTTCTTTTAAGCTTATTTTCGAATTTTAATGACACTACGATGATTGTGTGTGTTAGGATAGTCATAAGTAAACCAAATGAGATTTCTAAACACGCTCATTGTATTATATTCGTACATTCAATTCAAACTTGTGAAACAAATTATGCATGCTTCTATTCTTATCTTAAGCTTATTTTCGAATTCTAAGGACACTAAGATGATTGTGTGTGTTAGGATAGTCATATAAGTAAACCAAATGACATTTCTAAACACGCTCATTGCATTTTATTCACACATTCAAGTCAAACTTGTGAAAAGATCTGTGTATGCTTCTACTCTTGTTTTAAGCTCATTTTCAAATTCTAATGACACTAAGATGATTGTGTGTGTTAGTATAGTCATATAAGTGAACCAAATGACATTTCTAAACACGCTCATTGCATATTATTCACACATTCAATTCAACTTGTGAAACAAATGGTGCATGCTTCTATTTTCGAATTCTAAGCTTATTTTCAAATTCTAAGCTTATTTTTGAATTCTAATGACAGTAAGATGATTGTGTGTGTTAGGATAGTCATATATGTAAATCAAATGACATTTCTAAACAAGCTCATTGCATTTTATTCATACATTCAATTCAAACTTGTGAAACAAACTATGGATGCTTCTATTCTTCTCTTAAGCTTATTTTCGAATTCTAATGACACTAAGATGATTGTGTGTGTTAGAATAGTCATATAAGTAAACCAAATGACATTTCTAAACACCCTTATTGCATTTTATTCACACATTCAATTCAAACTTGTGAAACGAACTGTGCATGCTTCTACTCTTCTTTTAAGCTTATTTTCAAATTCTAATGACACTAAGATGATTGTGTGTGTTAGTATAGTCATATAAGTAAACCAAATGACATTTCTAAACACGCTCATTGCATATTATTCACACATTCAATTCAACTTGTGAAACAAACGGTGCATGCTTCTATTTTCGAATTCTAAGCTTATTTTCAAATTCTAAGGTTATTTTTGAATTCTAATGACAGTAAGATGATTGTGTGTGTTAGGATAGTCATATATGTAAATCAAATGACATTTCTAAACAAGCTCATTGCATTTTATTCATACATTCAATTCAAACTTGTGAAACAAACTATGGATGCTTCTATTCTTCTCTTAAGCTTATTTTCGAATTCTAAGGACACTAAGATGATTGTGTGTTTTAGGATAGTCATATAAGTAAACCAAATGACATTTCTATACACGCTCATTGCATATTATTCACACATTCAATTTAACTTGTGAAACAAACGGTGCATGCTTCTACTCTTCTTTTAAGCTTATTTTCGAATTCTAATGACACTACGATGATTGTGTGTATTAGGATAGTCATAAGTAAACCAAATGAAATTTCTAAACACGCTCATTGTATTATATTCGTACATTCAATTCAAACTATGCATGCTTCTATTCTTCTCTTAAGCTTATTTTCGAATTCTAAGGACACTAAGATGATTGTGTGTGTTAGGATAGTCATATAAGTAAACCAAATGACATTTCTAAACACGCTCATTGCATATTATTCACACATTCAATTCAACTTGTGAAACAATAGGTGCATGCTTCTATTTTCGAATTCTAAGCTTATTTTCAAATTCTAAGCTTATTTTTGAATTCTAATGACACTAAGATGATTGTGTGTGTTAGTATAGTCATATATGTAAATCAAATGACATTTCTAAACAAGCTCATTGCATTTTATTCATACATTCAATTCGAACTTGTGAAACAAACTATGCATGCTTCTATTCTTCTCTTAAGCTTATTTTCGAATTCTAAGGACACTAAGATGATTGTGTGTGTTAGTATAGTCATATAAGTAAACCAAATGACGTTTCTAAACACGCTCATTAGATATTATTCGCATATTCAATTTAACTTGTGAAACAAACGGTGCATGCTTCTACTCTACTTTTAAGCTTATTTTTGAATTCTAAGCTTATTTTCGAATTCTAATGACACTAAGATGATTGTGTGTGTTAGGATGGTCATAAGTAAACCAAATGACATTTCTAAACACGCTCATTGTATTATATTCGTACGTTCAATTCAAACTTGTGAAACAAACTATGGATGCTTCTATTCTTCTCTTAAGCTTATTTTCGAATTCTAATGACACTAAGATGATTGTGTGTGTTAGAATAGTCATATAAGTAAACCAAATGACATTTCTAAACACGCTTATTGCATTTTATTCACACATTCAATTCAAACTTGTGAAACGAACTGTGCATGCTTCTACTCTTCTTTTAAGCTTATTTTCAAATTCTAATGACACTAAGATGATTGTGTGTGTTAGTATAGTCATATAAGTAAACCAAATGACATTTCTAAACACGCTCATTGCATATTATTCACACATTCAATTCAACTTGTGAAACAAACGGTGCATGCTTCTATTTTCGAATTCTAAGCTTATTTTCAAATTCTAAGCTTATTTTTGAATTCTAATGACAGTAAGATGATTGTGTGTGTTAGGATAGTCATATATGTAAATCAAATGACATTTCTAAACAAGCTCATTGCATTTTATTCATACATTCAATTCAAACTTGTGAAACAAACTATGGATGCTTCTATTCTTCTCTTAAGCTTATTTTCGAATTCTAAGGACACTAAGATGATTGTGTGTTTTAGGATAGTCATATAAGTAAACCAAATGACATTTCTAAACACGCTCATTGCATTTTATTCACACATTCAAGTCAAACTTGTGAAAAGAACTGTGCATGCTTCTACTCTTGTGTTCAGCTTATTTTCAAATTCTAATGACACTAAGATGATTGTGTGTGTTAGTATAGTCATATAAGTAAACCAAATGACATTTCTATACACGCTCATTGCATATTATTCACACATTCAATTTAACTTGTGAAACAAACGGTGCATGCTTCTACTCTTCTTTTAAGCTTATTTTCGAATTTTAATGACACTACGATGATTGTGTGTGTTAGGATAGTCATAAGTAAACCAAATGAGATTTCTAAACACGCTCATTGTATTATATTCGTACATTCAATTCAAACTTGTGAAACAAATTATGCATGCTTCTATTCTTATCTTAAGCTTATTTTCGAATTCTAAGGACACTAAGATGATTGTGTGTGTTAGGATAGTCATATAAGTAAACCAAATGACATTTCTAAACACGCTCATTGCATTTTATTCACACATTCAAGTCAAACTTGTGAAAAGATCTGTGTATGCTTCTACTCTTGTTTTAAGCTCATTTTCAAATTCTAATGACACTAAGATGATTGTGTGTGTTAGTATAGTCATATAAGTGAACCAAATGACATTTCTAAACACGCTCATTGCATATTATTCACACATTCAATTCAACTTGTGAAACAAATGGTGCATGCTTCTATTTTCGAATTCTAAGCTTATTTTCAAATTCTAAGCTTATTTTTGAATTCTAATGACAGTAAGATGATTGTGTGTGTTAGGATAGTCATATATGTAAATCAAATGACATTTCTAAACAAGCTCATTGCATTTTATTCATACATTCAATTCAAACTTGTGAAACAAACTATGGATGCTTCTATTCTTCTCTTAAGCTTATTTTCGAATTCTAATGACACTAAGATGATTGTGTGTGTTAGAATAGTCATATAAGTAAACCAAATGACATTTCTAAACACCCTTATTGCATTTTATTCACACATTCAATTCAAACTTGTGAAACGAACTGTGCATGCTTCTACTCTTCTTTTAAGCTTATTTTCAAATTCTAATGACACTAAGATGATTGTGTGTGTTAGTATAGTCATATAAGTAAACCAAATGACATTTCTAAACACGCTCATTGCATATTATTCACACATTCAATTCAACTTGTGAAACAAACGGTGCATGCTTCTATTTTCGAATTCTAAGCTTATTTTCAAATTCTAAGGTTATTTTTGAATTCTAATGACAGTAAGATGATTGTGTGTGTTAGGATAGTCATATATGTAAATCAAATGACATTTCTAAACAAGCTCATTGCATTTTATTCATACATTCAATTCAAACTTGTGAAACAAACTATGGATGCTTCTATTCTTCTCTTAAGCTTATTTTCGAATTCTAATGACACTAAGATGATTGTGTGTGTTAGTATAGTCATATAAGTAAACCAAATGACGTTTCTAAACACGCTCATTAGATATTATTCGCATATTCAATTTAACTTGTGAAACAAACGGTGCATGCTTCTACTCTACTTTTAAGCTTATTTTTGAATTCTAAGCTTATTTTCGAATTCTAATGACACTAAGATGATTGTGTGTGTTAGGATGGTCATAAGTAAACCAAATGACATTTCTAAACACGCTCATTGTATTATATTCGTACGTTCAATTCAAACTTGTGAAACAAACTATGGATGCTTCTATTCTTCTCTTAAGCTTATTTTCGAATTCTAATGACACTAAGATGATTGTGTGTGTTAGAATAGTCATATAAGTAAACCAAATGACATTTCTAAACACGCTTATTGCATTTTATTCACACATTCAATTCAAACTTGTGAAACGAACTGTGCATGCTTCTACTCTTCTTTTAAGCTTATTTTCAAATTCTAATGACACTAAGATGATTGTGTGTGTTAGTATAGTCATATAAGTAAACCAAATGACATTTCTAAACACGCTCATTGCATATTATTCACACATTCAATTCAACTTGTGAAACAAACGGTGCATGCTTCTATTTTCGAATTCTAAGCTTATTTTCAAATTCTAAGCTTATTTTTGAATTCTAATGACAGTAAGATGATTGTGTGTGTTAGGATAGTCATATATGTAAATCAAATGACATTTCTAAACAAGCTCATTGCATTTTATTCATACATTCAATTCAAACTTGTGAAACAAACTATGGATGCTTCTATTCTTCTCTTAAGCTTATTTTCGAATTCTAAGGACACTAAGATGATTGTGTGTTTTAGGATAGTCATATAAGTAAACCAAATGACATTTCTAAACACGCTCATTGCATTTTATTCACACATTCAAGTCAAACTTGTGAAAAGAACTGTGCATGCTTCTACTCTTGTGTTCAGCTTATTTTCAAATTCTAATGACACTAAGATGATTGTGTGTGTTAGTATAGTCATATAAGTAAACCAAATGACATTTCTATACACGCTCATTGCATATTATTCACACATTCAATTTAACTTGTGAAACAAACGGTGCATGCTTCTACTCTTCTTTTAAGCTTATTTTCGAATTTTAATGACACTACGATGATTGTGTGTGTTAGGATAGTCATAAGTAAACCAAATGAGATTTCTAAACACGCTCATTGTATTATATTCGTACATTCAATTCAAACTTGTGAAACAAATTATGCATGCTTCTATTCTTATCTTAAGCTTATTTTCGAATTCTAAGGACACTAAGATGATTGTGTGTGTTAGGATAGTCATATAAGTAAACCAAATGACATTTCTAAACACGCTCATTGCATTTTATTCACACATTCAAGTCAAACTTGTGAAAAGATCTGTGTATGCTTCTACTCTTGTTTTAAGCTCATTTTCAAATTCTAATGACACTAAGATGATTGTGTGTGTTAGTATAGTCATATAAGTGAACCAAATGACATTTCTAAACACGCTCATTGCATATTATTCACACATTCAATTCAACTTGTGAAACAAATGGTGCATGCTTCTATTTTCGAATTCTAAGCTTATTTTCAAATTCTAAGCTTATTTTTGAATTCTAATGACAGTAAGATGATTGTGTGTGTTAGGATAGTCATATATGTAAATCAAATGACATTTCTAAACAAGCTCATTGCATTTTATTCATACATTCAATTCAAACTTGTGAAACAAACTATGGATGCTTCTATTCTTCTCTTAAGCTTATTTTCGAATTCTAATGACACTAAGATGATTGTGTGTGTTAGAATAGTCATATAAGTAAACCAAATGACATTTCTAAACACCCTTATTGCATTTTATTCACACATTCAATTCAAACTTGTGAAACGAACTGTGCATGCTTCTACTCTTCTTTTAAGCTTATTTTCAAATTCTAATGACACTAAGATGATTGTGTGTGTTAGTATAGTCATATAAGTAAACCAAATGACATTTCTAAACACGCTCATTGCATATTATTCACACATTCAATTCAACTTGTGAAACAAACGGTGCATGCTTCTATTTTCGAATTCTAAGCTTATTTTCAAATTCTAAGGTTATTTTTGAATTCTAATGACAGTAAGATGATTGTGTGTGTTAGGATAGTCATATATGTAAATCAAATGACATTTCTAAACAAGCTCATTGCATTTTATTCATACATTCAATTCAAACTTGTGAAACAAACTATGGATGCTTCTATTCTTCTCTTAAGCTTATTTTCGAATTCTAAGGACACTAAGATGATTGTGTGTTTTAGGATAGTCATATAAGTAAACCAAATGACATTTCTAAACACGCTCATTACATTTTATTCACACATTCAAGTCAAACTTGTGAAAAGAACTGTGCATGCTTCTACTCTTGTTTTCAGCTTATTTTCAAATTCTAATGACACTAAGATGATTGTGTGTGTTAGTATAGTCATATAAGTAAACCAAATGACATTTCTATACACGCTCATTGCATATTATTCACACATTCAATTTAACTTGTGAAACAAACGGTGCATGCTTCTACTCTTCTTTTAAGCTTATTTTCGAATTCTAATGACACTACGATGATTGTGTGTATTAGGATAGTCATAAGTAAACCAAATGAAATTTCTAAACACGCTCATTGTATTATATTCGTACATTCAATTCAAACTATGCATGCTTCTATTCTTCTCTTAAGCTTATTTTCGAATTCTAAGGACACTAAGATGATTGTGTGTGTTACGATAGTCATATAAGTAAACCAAATGACATTTCTAAACACGCTCATTGCATTTTATTCACACATTCAAGTCAAACTTGTGAAAAGAACTGTGTATGCTTCTACTCTTGTTTTAAGCTCATTTTCAAATTCTAATGACACTAAGATGATTGTGTGTGTTAGTATAGTCATATAAGTAAACCAAATGACGTTTCTAAACACGCTCATTAGATATTATTCGCATATTCAATTTAACTTGTGAAACAAACGGTGCATGCTTCAACTCTACTTTTAAGCTTATTTTTGAATTCTAAGCTTATTTTCGAATTCTAAAGACACTAAGATGATTGTGTGTGTTAGGATGGTCATAAGTAAACCAAATGACATTTCTAAACACGCTCATTGTATTATATTCGTACGTTCAATTCAAACTTGTGAAACAAACTATGGATGCTTCTATTCTTCTCTTAAGCTTATTTTCGAATTCTAATGACACTAAGATAATTGTGTGTGTTAGAATAGTCATATAAGTAAACCAAATGACATTTCTAAACACGCTTATTGCATTTTATTCACACATTCAATTCAAACTTGTGAAACGATCTGTGTATGCTTCTACTCTTCTTTTAAGCTTATTTTCAAATTCTAATGACACTAAGATGATTGTGTGTGTTAGTATAGTCATATAAGTAAACCAAATGACATTTCTATACACGCTCATTGCATATTATTCACACATTCAATTTAACTTGTGAAACAAACGGTGCATGCTTCTACTCTTCTTTTAAGCTTATTTTCGAATTTTAATGACACTACGATGATTGTGTGTGTTAGGATAGTCATAAGTAAACCAAATGAGATTTCTAAACACGCTCATTGTATTATATTCGTACATTCAATTCAAACTTGTGAAACAAATTATGCATGCTTCTATTCTTATCTTAAGCTTATTTTCGAATTCTAAGGACACTAAGATGATTGTGTGTGTTAGGATAGTCATATAAGTAAACCAAATGACATTTCTAAACACGCTCATTGCATTTTATTCACACATTCAAGTCAAACTTGTGAAAAGATCTGTGTATGCTTCTACTCTTGTTTTAAGCTCATTTTCAAATTCTAATGACACTAAGATGATTGTGTGTGTTAGTATAGTCATATAAGTGAACCAAATGACATTTCTAAACACGCTCATTGCATATTATTCACACATTCAATTCAACTTGTGAAACAAATGGTGCATGCTTCTATTTTCGAATTCTAAGCTTATTTTCAAATTCTAAGCTTATTTTTGAATTCTAATGACAGTAAGATGATTGTGTGTGTTAGGATAGTCATATATGTAAATCAAATGACATTTCTAAACAAGCTCATTGCATTTTATTCATACATTCAATTCAAACTTGTGAAACAAACTATGGATGCTTCTATTCTTCTCTTAAGCTTATTTTCGAATTCTAATGACACTAAGATGATTGTGTGTGTTAGAATAGTCATATAAGTAAACCAAATGACATTTCTAAACACCCTTATTGCATTTTATTCACACATTCAATTCAAACTTGTGAAACGAACTGTGCATGCTTCTACTCTTCTTTTAAGCTTATTTTCAAATTCTAATGACACTAAGATGATTGTGTGTGTTAGTATAGTCATATAAGTAAACCAAATGACATTTCTAAACACGCTCATTGCATATTATTCACACATTCAATTCAACTTGTGAAACAAACGGTGCATGCTTCTATTTTCGAATTCTAAGCTTATTTTCAAATTCTAAGGTTATTTTTGAATTCTAATGACAGTAAGATGATTGTGTGTGTTAGGATAGTCATATATGTAAATCAAATGACATTTCTAAACAAGCTCATTGCATTTTATTCATACATTCAATTCAAACTTGTGAAACAAACTATGGATGCTTCTATTCTTCTCTTAAGCTTATTTTCGAATTCTAAGGACACTAAGATGATTGTGTGTTTTAGGATAGTCATATAAGTAAACCAAATGACATTTCTATACACGCTCATTGCATATTATTCACACATTCAATTTAACTTGTGAAACAAACGGTGCATGCTTCTACTCTTCTTTTAAGCTTATTTTCGAATTCTAATGACACTAAGATGATTGTGTGTGTTAGGATAGTCATATAAGTAAACCAAATGACATTTCTAAACACGCTCATTGCATTTTATTCACACATTCAAGTCAAACTTGTGAAAAGAACTGTGTATGCTTCTACTCTTGTTTTAAGCTCATTTTCAAATTCTAATGACACTAAGATGATTGTGTGTGTTAGTATAGTCATATAAGTAAACCAAATGACGTTTCTAAACACGCTCATTAGATATTATTCGCATATTCGATTTAACTTGTGAAACAAACGGTGCATGCTTCAACTCTACTTTTAAGCTTATTTTTGAATTCTAAGCTTATTTTCGAATTCTAAAGACACTAAGATGATTGTGTGTGTTAGGATGGTCATAAGTAAACCAAATGACATTTCTAAACACGCTCATTGTATTATATTCGTATGTTCAATTCAAACTTGTGAAACAAACTATGGATGCTTCTATTCTTCTCTTAAGCTTATTTTCGAATTCTAATGACACTAAGATAATTGTGTGTGTTAGAATAGTCATATAAGTAAACCAAATGACATTTCTAAACACGCTTATTGCATTTTATTCACACATTCAATTCAAACTTGTGAAACGAACTGTGCATGCTTCTACTCTTCTTTTAAGCTTATTTTCAAATTCTAATGACACTAAGATGATTGTGTGTGTTAGTATAGTCATATAAGTAAACCAAATGACATTTCTAAACACGCTCATTGCATATTATTCACACATTCAATTCAACTTGTGAAACAAACGGTGCATGCTTCTATTTTCGAATTCTAAGCTTATTTTCAAATTCTAAGCTTATTTTTGAATTCTAATGACAGTAAGATGATTGTGTGTGTTAGGATAGTCATATATGTAAATCAAATGACATTTCTAAACAAGCTCATTGCATTTTATTCATACATTCAATTCAAACTTGTGAAACAAACTATGGATGCTTCTATTCTTCTCTTAAGCTTATTTTCGAATTCTAAGGACACTAAGATGATTGTGTGTTTTAGGATAGTCATATAAGTAAACCAAATGACATTTCTAAACACGCTCATTGCATATTATTCACACATTCAATTCAACTTGTGAAACAAACGGTGCATGCTTCTATTTTCGAATTCTAAGCTTATTTTCAAATTCTAAGCTTATTTTCGAATTCTAATGACACTAAGATGATTGTGTGTGTTAGTATAGTCATATATGTAAATCAAATGACATTTCTAAACAAGCTCATTGCATTTTATTCATACATTCAGTTCAAACTTGTGAAACAAACTATGCATGCTTCTATTCTTCTCTGAAACTTATTTTCGAATTCTAAGGACACTAAGATGATTGTGTGTGTTAGGATAGTCATATAAGTAAACCAAATGACATTTCTAAACACGCTTATTGCATTTTATTCACACATTCAATTCAAACTTGTGAAACGAACTGTGCATGCTTCTACTCTTCTTTTAAGCTTATTTTCAAATTCTAATGACACTACGATGATTGTGTGTGTTAGTATAGTCATATAAGTAAACCAAATGACATTTCTAAACACGCTCATTGCATATTATTCACACATTCAATTCAACTTGTGAAACAATAGGTGCATGCTTCTATTTTCGAATTCTAAGCTTATTTTCAAATTCTAAGCTTATTTTCGAATTCTAATGACACTGAGATGATTGTGTGTGTTAGTATAGTCATATATGTAAATCAAATGACATTTCTAAACAAGCTCATTGCATTTTATTCATACATTCAGTTCAACTTGTGAAACAAACTATGCATGCTTCTATTCTTCTCTGAAGCTTATTTTCGAATTCTAAGGACACTAAGATGATTGTGTGTGTTAGGATAGTCATGTAAGTAAACGAAATGACATTTCTAAACACGCTCATTGCATTTTATTCACACATTCAACTCAAACTTGTGAAAAGAACTGTGCATGCTTCTACTCTTCTTTTAAGCTTATTTTCAAATTCTAATGACACTAAGATGATTGTGTGTGTTAGTATAGTCATATAAGTAAACCAAATGACATTTCTAAACACGCTCATTGCATTTTATTCATACATTCAATTCAAACTTGTGCAACAAACTATGGATGCTTCTATTCTTCTCTTAAGCTTATTTTCGAATTCTAAGGACACTAAGATGATTGTGTGTGTTAGTATAGTCATATAAGTAAACCAAATGACGTTTCTAAACACGCTCATTAGATATTATTCGCACATTCAATTTAACTTGTGAAACAAACGGTGCATGCTTCTACTCTACTTTTAAGCTTATTTTTGAATTCTAAGCTTATTTTCGAATTCTAATGACACTAAGATGATTGTGTGTGTTAGGATGGTCATAAGTAAACCAAATGACATTTCTAAACACGCTCATTGTATTATATTCGTACGTTCAATTCAAACTTGTGAAACAAACTATGCGTGCTTCTATTCTTCTCTTAAGCTTATCTTCGAATTCTAATAACACTAAGATGATTGTGTGTGTTAGGATAGTCATATAAGTAAACCAAATGACATTTCTAAACCCGCTCATTGCATATTATTCACACTTTCAATTTAACTTGTGAAACAAACGGTGCATGCTTCTACTCTTCTTTTAAGCTTATTTTCGAATTCTAATGACACTACGATGATTGTGTGTGTTAGGATAGTCATAAGTAAACCAAATGACATTTCTAAACACGCTCATTGTATTATACTTGTACATTCAATTCAAACTTGTGAAACAAACTATGCGTGCTTCTATTCTTCTCTTAATCTTATTTTCGAATTATAATGACCCTAAGATGATTGTGTGTGTTAGGATAGTCATATAAGTAAACCAAATGACATTTCTAAACACGCTCATTGCATATTATTCACACATTCAATTCAACTTGTGAAACAATAGGTGCATGCTTCTATTTTCGAATTCTAAGCTTATTTTAAAATTCTAAGCTTATTTTTGAATTCTAATGACACTAAGATGATTGTGTGTGTTAGTATAGTCATATATGTAAATCAAATGACATTTCTAAACAAGCTCATTGCATTTTATTCATACATTCAATTCAAACTTGTGAAACAAACTATGCATGCTTCTATTCTTCTCTTAAGCTTATTTTCGAATTCTAAGGACACTAAGATGATTGTGTGTGTTAGGATAGTCATATAAGTAAACCAAATGACATTTCTAAACACGCTCATTGCATTTTATTCACACATTCAAGTCAAACTTGTGAAAAGAACTGTGCATGCTTCTACTCTTCTTTTAAGCTTATTTTCAAATTCTAATGACACTAAGATGATTGTGTGTGTTAGTATAGTCATATAAGTAAACCAAATGACATTTCTAAACACGCTCATTGCATATTATTCACACATTCAATTCAACTTGTGAAACAATAGGTGCATGCTACTATTTTCGAATTCTAAGCTTATTTTAAAATTCTAAGCTTATTTTTGAATTCTAATGACACTAAGATGATTGTGTGTGTTAGTATAGTCATATATGTAAATCAAATGACATTTCTAAACAAGCTCATTGCATTTTATTCACACATTCAATTCAAACTTGTGAAGCGAACTGTGCATGCTTCTACTCTTCTTTTAAGCTTATTTTCATATTCTAATGACACTAAGATGATTGTGTGTGTTAGTATAGTCATATAAGTAAACCAAATGACATTTCTAAACACGCTCATTGCATTTTATTCATACATTTAATTCAAACTTGTGAAACAAACTATGGATGCTTCTATTCTTCTCTTAAGCTTATTTTCGAATTCTAAGGACACTAAGATGATTGTGTGTGTTAGTATAGTCATATAAGTAAACCAAATGACGTTTCTAAACACGCTCATTAGATATTATTCGCACATTCAATTTAACTTGTGAAACAAACGGTGCATGCTTCTACTCTACTTTTAAGCTTATTTTTGAATTCTAAGCTTATTTTCGAATTCTAATGACACTAAGATGATTGTGTGTGTTAGGATGGTCATAAGTAAACCAAATGACATTTCTAAACACGCTCATTGTATTATATTCGTACGTTCAATTCAAACTTGTGAAACAAACTATGCGTGCTTCTATTCTTCTCTTAAGCTTATCTTCGAATTCTAATAACACTAAGATGATTGTGTGTGTTAGGATAGTCATATAAGTAAACCAAATGACATTTCTAAACCCGCTCATTGCATATTATTCACACATTCAATTTAACTTGTGAAACAAACGGTGCATGCTTCTACTCTTCTTTTAAGCTTATTTTCGAATTCTAATGACACTACGATGATTGTGTGTGTTAGGATAGTCATAAGTAAACCAAATGACATTTCTAAACACGCTCATTGTATTATACTTGTACATTCAATTCAAACTTGTGAAACAAACTATGCGTGCTTCTATTCTTCTCTTAATCTTATTTTCGAATTCTAATGACCCTAAGATGATTGTGTGTGTAAGGATAGTCATATAAGTAAACCAAATGACATTTGTAAACACGCTTATTGCATTTTATTCACACATTCAATTCAAACTTGTGAAGCGAACTGTGCATGCTTCTACTCTTCTTTTAAGCTTATTTTCAAATTCTAATGACACTAAGATGATTGTGTGTGTTAGTATAGTCATATAAGTAAACCAAATGACATTTCTAAACACAATCATTGCATTTTATTCATACATTCAATTCAAACTTGTGAAACAAACTATGGATGCTTCTATTCTTCTCTTAAGCTTATTTTCGAATTCTAAGGACACTAAGATGATTGTGTGTTTTAGGATAGTCATATAAGTAAACCAAATGACATTTCTAAACACGCTCATTGCATATTATTCACACATTCAATTCAACTTGTGAAACAAACGGTGCATGCTTCTATTTTCGAATTCTAAGCTTATTTTCAAATTCTAAGCTTATTTTCGAATTCTAATGACACTGAGATGATTGTGTGTGTTAGTATAGTCATATATGTAAATCAAATGACATTTCTAAACAAGCTCATTGCATTTTATTCATACATTCAGTTCAACTTGTGAAACAAACTATGCATGCTTCTATTCTTCTCTGAAGCTTATTTTCGAATTCTAAGGACACTAAGATGATTGTGTGTGTTAGGATAGTCATTTAAGTAAACGAAATGACATTTCTAAACACGCTCATTGCATTTTATTCACACATTCAACTCAAACTTGTGAAAAGAACTGTGCATGCTTCTACTCTTCTTTTAAGCTTATTTTCAAATTCTAATGACACTAAGATGATTGTGTGTGTTAGTATAGTCATATAAGTAAACCAAATGACATTTCTAAACACGCTCATTGCATTTTATTCATACATTCAATTCAAACTTGTGCAACAAACTATGGATGCTTCTATTCTTCTCTTAAGCTTATTTTCGAATTCTAAGGACACTAAGATGATTGTGTGTTTTAGTATAGTCATATAAGTAAACCAAATGACGTTTCTAAACACGCTCATTAGATATTATTCGCACATTCAATTTAACTTGTGAAACAAACGGTGCATGCTTCTACTCTACTTTTAAGCTTATTTTTGAATTCTAAGCTTATTTTCGAATTCTAATGACACTAAGATGATTGTGTGTGTTAGGATGGTCATAAGTAAACCAAATGACATTTCTAAACACGCTCATTGTATTATATTCGTACGTTCAATTCAAACTTGTGAAACAAACTATGCGTGCTTCTATTCTTCTCTTAAGCTTATCTTCGAATTCTAATAACACTAAGATGATTGTGTGTGTTAGGATAGTCATATAAGTAAACCAAATGACATTTCTAAACCCGCTCATTGCATATTATTCACACTTTCAATTTAACTTGTGAAACAAACGGTGCATGCTTCTACTCTTCTTTTAAGCTTATTTTCGAATTCTAATGACACTACGATGATTGTGTGTGTTAGGATAGTCATAAGTAAACCAAATGACATTTCTAAACACGCTCATTGTATTATACTTGTACATTCAATTCAAACTTGTGAAACAAACTATGCGTGCTTCTATTCTTCTCTTAATCTTATTTTCGAATTATAATGACCCTAAGATGATTGTGTGTGTAAGGATAGTCATATAAGTAAACCAAATGACATTTGTAAACACGCTTATTGCATTTTATTCACACATTCAATTCAAACTTGTGAAGCGAACTGTGCATGCTTCTACTCTTCTTTTAAGCTTATTTTCAAATTCTAATGACACTAAGATGATTGTGTGTGTTAGTATAGTCATATAAGTAAACCAAATGACATTTCTAAACACGCTCATTGCATATTATTCACACATTCAATTCAACTTGTGAAACAAACGGTGCATGCTTCTATTTTCGAATTCTAAGCTTATTTTCAAATTCTAAGGTTATTTTTGAATTCTAATGACAGTAAGATGATTGTGTGTGTTAGGATAGTCATATATGTAAATCAAATGACATTTCTAAACAAGCTCATTGCATTTTATTCATACATTCAATTCAAACTTGTGAAACAAACTATGGATGCTTCTATTCTTCTCTTAAGCTTATTTTCGAATTCTAAGGACACTAAGATGATTGTGTGTTTTAGGATAGTCATATAAGTAAACCAAATGACATTTCTATACACGCTCATTGCATATTATTCACACATTCAATTTAACTTGTGAAACAAACGGTGCATGCTTCTACTCTTCTTTTAAGCTTATTTTCGAATTCTAATGACACTACGATGATTGTGTGTATTAGGATAGTCATAAGTAAACCAAATGAAATTTCTAAACACGCTCATTGTATTATATTCGTACATTCAATTCAAACTATGCATGCTTCTATTCTTCTCTTAAGCTTATTTTCGAATTCTAAGGACACTAAGATGATTGTGTGTGTTAGGATAGTCATATAAGTAAACCAAATGACATTTCTAAACACGCTCATTGCATATTATTCACACATTCAATTCAACTTGTGAAACAATAGGTGCATGCTTCTATTTTCGAATTCTAAGCTTATTTTCAAATTCTAAGCTTATTTTTGAATTCTAATGACACTAAGATGATTGTGTGTGTTAGTATAGTCATATATGTAAATCAAATGACATTTCTAAACAAGCTCATTGCATTTTATTCATACATTCAATTCGAACTTGTGAAACAAACTATGCATGCTTCTATTCTTCTCTTAAGCTTATTTTCGAATTCTAAGGACACTAAGATGATTGTGTGTGTTAGTATAGTCATATAAGTAAACCAAATGACATTTCTAAACACGCTCATTGCATTTTATTCACACATTCAAGTCAAACTTGTGAAAAGAACTGTGCATGCTTCTACTCTTCTTTTAAGCTTATTTTCAAATTCTAATGACACTAAGATGATTGTGTGTGTTAGTATAGTCATATAAGTAAACCAAATGACGTTTCTAAACACGCTCATTAGATATTATTCGCATATTCAATTTAACTTGTGAAACAAACGGTGCATGCTTCTACTCTACTTTTAAGCTTATTTTTGAATTCTAAGCTTATTTTCGAATTCTAATGACACTAAGATGATTGTGTGTGTTAGGATGGTCATAAGTAAACCAAATGACATTTCTAAACACGCTCATTGTATTATATTCGTACGTTCAATTCAAACTTGTGAAACAAACTATGGATGCTTCTATTCTTCTCTTAAGCTTATTTTCGAATTCTAATGACACTAAGATGATTGTGTGTGTTAGAATAGTCATATAAGTAAACCAAATGACATTTCTAAACACGCTTATTGCATTTTATTCACACATTCAATTCAAACTTGTGAAACGAACTGTGCATGCTTCTACTCTTCTTTTAAGCTTATTTTCAAATTCTAATGACACTAAGATGATTGTGTGTGTTAGTATAGTCATATAAGTAAACCAAATGACATTTCTAAACACGCTCATTGCATATTATTCACACATTCAATTCAACTTGTGAAACAAACGGTGCATGCTTCTATTTTCGAATTCTAAGCTTATTTTCAAATTCTAAGCTTATTTTTGAATTCTAATGACAGTAAGATGATTGTGTGTGTTAGGATAGTCATATATGTAAATCAAATGACATTTCTAAACAAGCTCATTGCATTTTATTCATACATTCAATTCAAACTTGTGAAACAAACTATGGATGCTTCTATTCTTCTCTTAAGCTTATTTTCGAATTCTAAGGACACTAAGATGATTGTGTGTTTTAGGATAGTCATATAAGTAAACCAAATGACATTTCTAAACACGCTCATTGCATTTTATTCACACATTCAAGTCAAACTTGTGAAAAGAACTGTGCATGCTTCTACTCTTGTGTTCAGCTTATTTTCAAATTCTAATGACACTAAGATGATTGTGTGTGTTAGTATAGTCATATAAGTAAACCAAATGACATTTCTATACACGCTCATTGCATATTATTCACACATTCAATTTAACTTGTGAAACAAACGGTGCATGCTTCTACTCTTCTTTTAAGCTTATTTTCGAATTTTAATGACACTACGATGATTGTGTGTGTTAGGATAGTCATAAGTAAACCAAATGAGATTTCTAAACACGCTCATTGTATTATATTCGTACATTCAATTCAAACTTGTGAAACAAATTATGCATGCTTCTATTCTTATCTTAAGCTTATTTTCGAATTCTAAGGACACTAAGATGATTGTGTGTGTTAGGATAGTCATATAAGTAAACCAAATGACATTTCTAAACACGCTCATTGCATTTTATTCACACATTCAAGTCAAACTTGTGAAAAGATCTGTGTATGCTTCTACTCTTGTTTTAAGCTCATTTTCAAATTCTAATGACACTAAGATGATTGTGTGTGTTAGTATAGTCATATAAGTGAACCAAATGACATTTCTAAACACGCTCATTGCATATTATTCACACATTCAATTCAACTTGTGAAACAAATGGTGCATGCTTCTATTTTCGAATTCTAAGCTTATTTTCAAATTCTAAGCTTATTTTTGAATTCTAATGACAGTAAGATGATTGTGTGTGTTAGGATAGTCATATATGTAAATCAAATGACATTTCTAAACAAGCTCATTGCATTTTATTCATACATTCAATTCAAACTTGTGAAACAAACTATGGATGCTTCTATTCTTCTCTTAAGCTTATTTTCGAATTCTAATGACACTAAGATGATTGTGTGTGTTAGAATAGTCATATAAGTAAACCAAATGACATTTCTAAACACCCTTATTGCATTTTATTCACACATTCAATTCAAACTTGTGAAACGAACTGTGCATGCTTCTACTCTTCTTTTAAGCTTATTTTCAAATTCTAATGACACTAAGATGATTGTGTGTGTTAGTATAGTCATATAAGTAAACCAAATGACATTTCTAAACACGCTCATTGCATATTATTCACACATTCAATTCAACTTGTGAAACAAACGGTGCATGCTTCTATTTTCGAATTCTAAGCTTATTTTCAAATTCTAAGGTTATTTTTGAATTCTAATGACAGTAAGATGATTGTGTGTGTTAGGATAGTCATATATGTAAATCAAATGACATTTCTAAACAAGCTCATTGCATTTTATTCATACATTCAATTCAAACTTGTGAAACAAACTATGGATGCTTCTATTCTTCTCTTAAGCTTATTTTCGAATTCTAAGGACACTAAGATGATTGTGTGTTTTAGGATAGTCATATAAGTAAACCAAATGACATTTCTATACACGCTCATTGCATATTATTCACACATTCAATTTAACTTGTGAAACAAACGGTGCATGCTTCTACTCTTCTTTTAAGCTTATTTTCGAATTCTAATGACACTACGATGATTGTGTGTATTAGGATAGTCATAAGTAAACCAAATGAAATTTCTAAACACGCTCATTGTATTATATTCGTACATTCAATTCAAACTATGCATGCTTCTATTCTTCTCTTAAGCTTATTTTCGAATTCTAAGGACACTAAGATGATTGTGTGTGTTAGGATAGTCATATAAGTAAACCAAATGACATTTCTAAACACGCTCATTGCATATTATTCACACATTCAATTCAACTTGTGAAACAATAGGTGCATGCTTCTATTTTCGAATTCTAAGCTTATTTTCAAATTCTAAGCTTATTTTTGAATTCTAATGACACTAAGATGATTGTGTGTGTTAGTATAGTCATATATGTAAATCAAATGACATTTCTAAACAAGCTCATTGCATTTTATTCATACATTCAATTCGAACTTGTGAAACAAACTATGCATGCTTCTATTCTTCTCTTAAGCTTATTTTCGAATTCTAAGGACACTAAGATGATTGTGTGTGTTAGTATAGTCATATAAGTAAACCAAATGACATTTCTAAACACGCTCATTGCATTTTATTCACACATTCAAGTCAAACTTGTGAAAAGAACTGTGCATGCTTCTACTCTTCTTTTAAGCTTATTTTCAAATTCTAATGACACTAAGATGATTGTGTGTGTTAGTATAGTCATATAAGTAAACCAAATGACGTTTCTAAACACGCTCATTAGATATTATTCGCATATTCAATTTAACTTGTGAAACAAACGGTGCATGCTTCTACTCTACTTTTAAGCTTATTTTTGAATTCTAAGCTTATTTTCGAATTCTAATGACACTAAGATGATTGTGTGTGTTAGGATGGTCATAAGTAAACCAAATGACATTTCTAAACACGCTCATTGTATTATATTCGTACGTTCAATTCAAACTTGTGAAACAAACTATGGATGCTTCTATTCTTCTCTTAAGCTTATTTTCGAATTCTAATGACACTAAGATGATTGTGTGTGTTAGAATAGTCATATAAGTAAACCAAATGACATTTCTAAACACGCTTATTGCATTTTATTCACACATTCAATTCAAACTTGTGAAACGAACTGTGCATGCTTCTACTCTTCTTTTAAGCTTATTTTCAAATTCTAATGACACTAAGATGATTGTGTGTGTTAGTATAGTCATATAAGTAAACCAAATGACATTTCTAAACACGCTCATTGCATATTATTCACACATTCAATTCAACTTGTGAAACAAACGGTGCATGCTTCTATTTTCGAATTCTAAGCTTATTTTCAAATTCTAAGCTTATTTTTGAATTCTAATGACAGTAAGATGATTGTGTGTGTTAGGATAGTCATATATGTAAATCAAATGACATTTCTAAACAAGCTCATTGCATTTTATTCATACATTCAATTCAAACTTGTGAAACAAACTATGGATGCTTCTATTCTTCTCTTAAGCTTATTTTCGAATTCTAAGGACACTAAGATGATTGTGTGTTTTAGGATAGTCATATAAGTAAACCAAATGACATTTCTAAACACGCTCATTGCATTTTATTCACACATTCAAGTCAAACTTGTGAAAAGAACTGTGCATGCTTCTACTCTTGTGTTCAGCTTATTTTCAAATTCTAATGACACTAAGATGATTGTGTGTGTTAGTATAGTCATATAAGTAAACCAAATGACATTTCTATACACGCTCATTGCATATTATTCACACATTCAATTTAACTTGTGAAACAAACGGTGCATGCTTCTACTCTTCTTTTAAGCTTATTTTCGAATTTTAATGACACTACGATGATTGTGTGTGTTAGGATAGTCATAAGTAAACCAAATGAGATTTCTAAACACGCTCATTGTATTATATTCGTACATTCAATTCAAACTTGTGAAACAAATTATGCATGCTTCTATTCTTATCTTAAGCTTATTTTCGAATTCTAAGGACACTAAGATGATTGTGTGTGTTAGGATAGTCATATAAGTAAACCAAATGACATTTCTAAACACGCTCATTGCATTTTATTCACACATTCAAGTCAAACTTGTGAAAAGATCTGTGTATGCTTCTACTCTTGTTTTAAGCTCATTTTCAAATTCTAATGACACTAAGATGATTGTGTGTGTTAGTATAGTCATATAAGTGAACCAAATGACATTTCTAAACACGCTCATTGCATATTATTCACACATTCAATTCAACTTGTGAAACAAATGGTGCATGCTTCTATTTTCGAATTCTAAGCTTATTTTCAAATTCTAAGCTTATTTTTGAATTCTAATGACAGTAAGATGATTGTGTGTGTTAGGATAGTCATATATGTAAATCAAATGACATTTCTAAACAAGCTCATTGCATTTTATTCATACATTCAATTCAAACTTGTGAAACAAACTATGGATGCTTCTATTCTTCTCTTAAGCTTATTTTCGAATTCTAATGACACTAAGATGATTGTGTGTGTTAGAATAGTCATATAAGTAAACCAAATGACATTTCTAAACACCCTTATTGCATTTTATTCACACATTCAATTCAAACTTGTGAAACGAACTGTGCATGCTTCTACTCTTCTTTTAAGCTTATTTTCAAATTCTAATGACACTAAGATGATTGTGTGTGTTAGTATAGTCATATAAGTAAACCAAATGACATTTCTAAACACGCTCATTGCATATTATTCACACATTCAATTCAACTTGTGAAACAAACGGTGCATGCTTCTATTTTCGAATTCTAAGCTTATTTTCAAATTCTAAGGTTATTTTTGAATTCTAATGACAGTAAGATGATTGTGTGTGTTAGGATAGTCATATATGTAAATCAAATGACATTTCTAAACAAGCTCATTGCATTTTATTCATACATTCAATTCAAACTTGTGAAACAAACTATGGATGCTTCTATTCTTCTCTTAAGCTTATTTTCGAATTCTAAGGACACTAAGATGATTGTGTGTTTTAGGATAGTCATATAAGTAAACCAAATGACATTTCTATACACGCTCATTGCATATTATTCACACATTCAATTTAACTTGTGAAACAAACGGTGCATGCTTCTACTCTTCTTTTAAGCTTATTTTCGAATTCTAATGACACTACGATGATTGTGTGTATTAGGATAGTCATAAGTAAACCAAATGAAATTTCTAAACACGCTCATTGTATTATATTCGTACATTCAATTCAAACTATGCATGCTTCTATTCTTCTCTTAAGCTTATTTTCGAATTCTAAGGACACTAAGATGATTGTGTGTGTTAGGATAGTCATATAAGTAAACCAAATGACATTTCTAAACACGCTCATTGCATATTATTCACACATTCAATTCAACTTGTGAAACAATAGGTGCATGCTTCTATTTTCGAATTCTAAGCTTATTTTCAAATTCTAAGCTTATTTTTGAATTCTAATGACACTAAGATGATTGTGTGTGTTAGTATAGTCATATATGTAAATCAAATGACATTTCTAAACAAGCTCATTGCATTTTATTCATACATTCAATTCGAACTTGTGAAACAAACTATGCATGCTTCTATTCTTCTCTTAAGCTTATTTTCGAATTCTAAGGACACTAAGATGATTGTGTGTGTTAGTATAGTCATATAAGTAAACCAAATGACATTTCTAAACACGCTCATTGCATTTTATTCACACATTCAAGTCAAACTTGTGAAAAGAACTGTGCATGCTTCTACTCTTCTTTTAAGCTTATTTTCAAATTCTAATGACACTAAGATGATTGTGTGTGTTAGTATAGTCATATAAGTAAACCAAATGACGTTTCTAAACACGCTCATTAGATATTATTCGCATATTCAATTTAACTTGTGAAACAAACGGTGCATGCTTCTACTCTACTTTTAAGCTTATTTTTGAATTCTAAGCTTATTTTCGAATTCTAATGACACTAAGATGATTGTGTGTGTTAGGATGGTCATAAGTAAACCAAATGACATTTCTAAACACGCTCATTGTATTATATTCGTACGTTCAATTCAAACTTGTGAAACAAACTATGGATGCTTCTATTCTTCTCTTAAGCTTATTTTCGAATTCTAATGACACTAAGATGATTGTGTGTGTTAGAATAGTCATATAAGTAAACCAAATGACATTTCTAAACACGCTTATTGCATTTTATTCACACATTCAATTCAAACTTGTGAAACGAACTGTGCATGCTTCTACTCTTCTTTTAAGCTTATTTTCAAATTCTAATGACACTAAGATGATTGTGTGTGTTAGTATAGTCATATAAGTAAACCAAATGACATTTCTAAACACGCTCATTGCATATTATTCACACATTCAATTCAACTTGTGAAACAAACGGTGCATGCTTCTATTTTCGAATTCTAAGCTTATTTTCAAATTCTAAGCTTATTTTTGAATTCTAATGACAGTAAGATGATTGTGTGTGTTAGGATAGTCATATATGTAAATCAAATGACATTTCTAAACAAGCTCATTGCATTTTATTCATACATTCAATTCAAACTTGTGAAACAAACTATGGATGCTTCTATTCTTCTCTTAAGCTTATTTTCGAATTCTAAGGACACTAAGATGATTGTGTGTTTTAGGATAGTCATATAAGTAAACCAAATGACATTTCTAAACACGCTCATTGCATTTTATTCACACATTCAAGTCAAACTTGTGAAAAGAACTGTGCATGCTTCTACTCTTGTGTTCAGCTTATTTTCAAATTCTAATGACACTAAGATGATTGTGTGTGTTAGTATAGTCATATAAGTAAACCAAATGACATTTCTATACACGCTCATTGCATATTATTCACACATTCAATTTAACTTGTGAAACAAACGGTGCATGCTTCTACTCTTCTTTTAAGCTTATTTTCGAATTTTAATGACACTACGATGATTGTGTGTGTTAGGATAGTCATAAGTAAACCAAATGAGATTTCTAAACACGCTCATTGTATTATATTCGTACATTCAATTCAAACTTGTGAAACAAATTATGCATGCTTCTATTCTTATCTTAAGCTTATTTTCGAATTCTAAGGACACTAAGATGATTGTGTGTGTTAGGATAGTCATATAAGTAAACCAAATGACATTTCTAAACACGCTCATTGCATTTTATTCACACATTCAAGTCAAACTTGTGAAAAGATCTGTGTATGCTTCTACTCTTGTTTTAAGCTCATTTTCAAATTCTAATGACACTAAGATGATTGTGTGTGTTAGTATAGTCATATAAGTGAACCAAATGACATTTCTAAACACGCTCATTGCATATTATTCACACATTCAATTCAACTTGTGAAACAAATGGTGCATGCTTCTATTTTCGAATTCTAAGCTTATTTTCAAATTCTAAGCTTATTTTTGAATTCTAATGACAGTAAGATGATTGTGTGTGTTAGGATAGTCATATATGTAAATCAAATGACATTTCTAAACAAGCTCATTGCATTTTATTCATACATTCAATTCAAACTTGTGAAACAAACTATGGATGCTTCTATTCTTCTCTTAAGCTTATTTTCGAATTCTAATGACACTAAGATGATTGTGTGTGTTAGAATAGTCATATAAGTAAACCAAATGACATTTCTAAACACCCTTATTGCATTTTATTCACACATTCAATTCAAACTTGTGAAACGAACTGTGCATGCTTCTACTCTTCTTTTAAGCTTATTTTCAAATTCTAATGACACTAAGATGATTGTGTGTGTTAGTATAGTCATATAAGTAAACCAAATGACATTTCTAAACACGCTCATTGCATATTATTCACACATTCAATTCAACTTGTGAAACAAACGGTGCATGCTTCTATTTTCGAATTCTAAGCTTATTTTCAAATTCTAAGGTTATTTTTGAATTCTAATGACAGTAAGATGATTGTGTGTGTTAGGATAGTCATATATGTAAATCAAATGACATTTCTAAACAAGCTCATTGCATTTTATTCATACATTCAATTCAAACTTGTGAAACAAACTATGGATGCTTCTATTCTTCTCTTAAGCTTATTTTCGAATTCTAAGGACACTAAGATGATTGTGTGTTTTAGGATAGTCATATAAGTAAACCAAATGACATTTCTAAACACGCTCATTACATTTTATTCACACATTCAAGTCAAACTTGTGAAAAGAACTGTGCATGCTTCTACTCTTGTTTTCAGCTTATTTTCAAATTCTAATGACACTAAGATGATTGTGTGTGTTAGTATAGTCATATAAGTAAACCAAATGACATTTCTATACACGCTCATTGCATATTATTCACACATTCAATTTAACTTGTGAAACAAGCGGTGCATGCTTCTACTCTTCTTTTAAGCTTATTTTCGAATTCTAATGACACTACGATGATTGTGTGTATTAGGATAGTCATAAGTAAACCAAATGAAATTTCTAAACACGCTCATTGTATTATATTCGTACATTCAATTCAAACTATGCATGCTTCTATTCTTCTCTTAAGCTTATTTTCGAATTCTAAGGACACTAAGATGATTGTGTGTGTTAGGATAGTCATATAAGTAAACCAAATGACATTTCTAAACACGCTCATTGCATTTTATTCACACATTCAAGTCAAACTTGTGAAAAGAACTGTGTATGCTTCTACTCTTGTTTTAAGCTCATTTTCAAATTCTAATGACACTAAGATGATTGTGTGTGTTAGTATAGTCATATAAGTAAACCAAATGACGTTTCTAAACACGCTCATTAGATATTATTCGCATATTCAATTTAACTTGTGAAACAAACGGTGCATGCTTCAACTCTACTTTTAAGCTTATTTTTGAATTCTAAGCTTATTTTCGAATTCTAAAGACACTAAGATGATTGTGTGTGTTAGGATGGTCATAAGTAAACCAAATGACATTTCTAAACACGCTCATTGTATTATATTCGTACGTTCAATTCAAACTTGTGAAACAAACTATGGATGCTTCTATTCTTCTCTTAAGCTTATTTTCGAATTCTAATGACACTAAGATAATTGTGTGTGTTAGAATAGTCATATAAGTAAACCAAATGACATTTCTAAACACGCTTATTGCATTTTATTCACACATTCAATTCAAACTTGTGAAACGATCTGTGTATGCTTCTACTCTTCTTTTAAGCTTATTTTCAAATTCTAATGACACTAAGATGATTGTGTGTGTTAGTATAGTCATATAAGTAAACCAAATGACATTTCTATACACGCTCATTGCATATTATTCACACATTCAATTTAACTTGTGAAACAAACGGTGCATGCTTCTACTCTTCTTTTAAGCTTATTTTCGAATTTTAATGACACTACGATGATTGTGTGTGTTAGGATAGTCATAAGTAAACCAAATGAGATTTCTAAACACGCTCATTGTATTATATTCGTACATTCAATTCAAACTTGTGAAACAAATTATGCATGCTTCTATTCTTATCTTAAGCTTATTTTCGAATTCTAAGGACACTAAGATGATTGTGTGTGTTAGGATAGTCATATAAGTAAACCAAATGACATTTCTAAACACGCTCATTGCATTTTATTCACACATTCAAGTCAAACTTGTGAAAAGATCTGTGTATGCTTCTACTCTTGTTTTAAGCTCATTTTCAAATTCTAATGACACTAAGATGATTGTGTGTGTTAGTATAGTCATATAAGTGAACCAAATGACATTTCTAAACACGCTCATTGCATATTATTCACACATTCAATTCAACTTGTGAAACAAATGGTGCATGCTTCTATTTTCGAATTCTAAGCTTATTTTCAAATTCTAAGCTTATTTTTGAATTCTAATGACAGTAAGATGATTGTGTGTGTTAGGATAGTCATATATGTAAATCAAATGACATTTCTAAACAAGCTCATTGCATTTTATTCATACATTCAATTCAAACTTGTGAAACAAACTATGGATGCTTCTATTCTTCTCTTAAGCTTATTTTCGAATTCTAATGACACTAAGATGATTGTGTGTGTTAGAATAGTCATATAAGTAAACCAAATGACATTTCTAAACACCCTTATTGCATTTTATTCACACATTCAATTCAAACTTGTGAAACGAACTGTGCATGCTTCTACTCTTCTTTTAAGCTTATTTTCAAATTCTAATGACACTAAGATGATTGTGTGTGTTAGTATAGTCATATAAGTAAACCAAATGACATTTCTAAACACGCTCATTGCATATTATTCACACATTCAATTCAACTTGTGAAACAAACAGTGCATGCTTCTATTTTCGAATTCTAAGCTTATTTTCAAATTCTAAGGTTATTTTTGAATTCTAATGACAGTAAGATGATTGTGTGTGTTAGGATAGTCATATATGTAAATCAAATGACATTTCTAAACAAGCTCATTGCATTTTATTCATACATTCAATTCAAACTTGTGAAACAAACTATGGATGCTTCTATTCTTCTCTTAAGCTTATTTTCGAATTCTAAGGACACTAAGATGATTGTGTGTTTTAGGATAGTCATATAAGTAAACCAAATGACATTTCTATACACGCTCATTGCATATTATTCACACATTCAATTTAACTTGTGAAACAAACGGTGCATGCTTCTACTCTTCTTTTAAGCTTATTTTCGAATTCTAATGACACTACGATGATTGTGTGTATTAGGATAGTCATAAGTAAACCAAATGAAATTTCTAAACACGCTCATTGTATTATATTCGTACATTCAATTCAAACTATGCATGCTTCTATTCTTCTCTTAAGCTTATTTTCGAATTCTAAGGACACTAAGATGATTGTGTGTGTTAGGATAGTCATATAAGTAAACCAAATGACATTTCTAAACACGCTCATTGCATTTTATTCACACATTCAAGTCAAACTTGTGAAAAGAACTGTGTATGCTTCTACTCTTGTTTTAAGCTCATTTTCAAATTCTAATGACACTAAGATGATTGTGTGTGTTAGTATAGTCATATAAGTAAACCAAATGACGTTTCTAAACACGCTCATTAGATATTATTCGCATATTCAATTTAACTTGTGAAACAAACGGTGCATGCTTCAACTCTACTTTTAAGCTTATTTTTGAATTCTAAGCTTATTTTCGAATTCTAAAGACACTAAGATGATTGTGTGTGTTAGGATGGTCATAAGTAAACCAAATGACATTTCTAAACACGCTCATTGTATTATATTCGTATGTTCAATTCAAACTTGTGAAACAAACTATGGATGCTTCTATTCTTCTCTTAAGCTTATTTTCGAATTCTAATGACACTAAGATAATTGTGTGTGTTAGAATAGTCATATAAGTAAACCAAATGACATTTCTAAACACGCTTATTGCATTTTATTCACACATTCAATTCAAACTTGTGAAACGAACTGTGCATGCTTCTACTCTTCTTTTAAGCTTATTTTCAAATTCTAATGACACTAAGATGATTGTGTGTGTTAGTATAGTCATATAAGTAAACCAAATGACATTTCTAAACACGCTCATTGCATATTATTCACACATTCAATTCAACTTGTGAAACAAACGGTGCATGCTTCTATTTTCGAATTCTAAGCTTATTTTCAAATTCTAAGCTTATTTTTGAATTCTAATGACAGTAAGATGATTGTGTGTGTTAGGATAGTCATATATGTAAATCAAATGACATTTCTAAACAAGCTCATTGCATTTTATTCATACATTCAATTCAAACTTGTGAAACAAACTATGGATGCTTCTATTCTTCTCTTAAGCTTATTTTCGAATTCTAAGGACACTAAGATGATTGTGTGTTTTAGGATAGTCATATAAGTAAACCAAATGACATTTCTAAACACGCTCATTGCATATTATTCACACATTCAATTCAACTTGTGAAACAAACGGTGCATGCTTCTATTTTCGAATTCTAAGCTTATTTTCAAATTCTAAGCTTATTTTCGAATTCTAATGACACTAAGATGATTGTGTGTGTTAGTATAGTCATATATGTAAATCAAATGACATTTCTAAACAAGCTCATTGCATTTTATTCATACATTCAGTTCAAACTTGTGAAACAAACTATGCATGCTTCTATTCTTCTCTGAAACTTATTTTCGAATTCTAAGGACACTAAGATGATTGTGTGTGTTAGGATAGTCATATAAGTAAACCAAATGACATTTCTAAACACGCTTATTGCATTTTATTCACACATTCAATTCAAACTTGTGAAACGAACTGTGCATGCTTCTACTCTTCTTTTAAGCTTATTTTCAAATTCTAATGACACTACGATGATTGTGTGTGTTAGTATAGTCATATAAGTAAACCAAATGACATTTCTAAACACGCTCATTGCATATTATTCACACATTCAATTCAACTTGTGAAACAATAGGTGCATGCTTCTATTTTCGAATTCTAAGCTTATTTTCAAATTCTAAGCTTATTTTCGAATTCTAATGACACTGAGATGATTGTGTGTGTTAGTATAGTCATATATGTAAATCAAATGACATTTCTAAACAAGCTCATTGCATTTTATTCATACATTCAGTTCAACTTGTGAAACAAACTATGCATGCTTCTATTCTTCTCTGAAGCTTATTTTCGAATTCTAAGGACACTAAGATGATTGTGTGTGTTAGGATAGTCATGTAAGTAAACGAAATGACATTTCTAAACACGCTCATTGCATTTTATTCACACATTCAACTCAAACTTGTGAAAAGAACTGTGCATGCTTCTACTCTTCTTTTAAGCTTATTTTCAAATTCTAATGACACTAAGATGATTGTGTGTGTTAGTATAGTCATATAAGTAAACCAAATGACATTTCTAAACACGCTCATTGCATTTTATTCATACATTCAATTCAAACTTGTGCAACAAACTATGGATGCTTCTATTCTTCTCTTAAGCTTATTTTCGAATTCTAAGGACACTAAGATGATTGTGTGTGTTAGTATAGTCATATAAGTAAACCAAATGACGTTTCTAAACACGCTCATTAGATATTATTCGCACATTCAATTTAACTTGTGAAACAAACGGTGCATGCTTCTACTCTACTTTTAAGCTTATTTTTGAATTCTAAGCTTATTTTCGAATTCTAATGACACTAAGATGATTGTGTGTGTTAGGATGGTCATAAGTAAACCAAATGACATTTCTAAACACGCTCATTGTATTATATTCGTACGTTCAATTCAAACTTGTGAAACAAACTATGCGTGCTTCTATTCTTCTCTTAAGCTTATCTTCGAATTCTAATAACACTAAGATGATTGTGTGTGTTAGGATAGTCATATAAGTAAACCAAATGACATTTCTAAACCCGCTCATTGCATATTATTCACACTTTCAATTTAACTTGTGAAACAAACGGTGCATGCTTCTACTCTTCTTTTAAGCTTATTTTCGAATTCTAATGACACTACGATGATTGTGTGTGTTAGGATAGTCATAAGTAAACCAAATGACATTTCTAAACACGCTCATTGTATTATACTTGTACATTCAATTCAAACTTGTGAAACAAACTATGCGTGCTTCTATTCTTCTCTTAATCTTATTTTCGAATTATAATGACCCTAAGATGATTGTGTGTGTTAGGATAGTCATATAAGTAAACCAAATGACATTTCTAAACACGCTCATTGCATATTATTCACACATTCAATTCAACTTGTGAAACAATAGGTGCATGCTTCTATTTTCGAATTCTAAGCTTATTTTAAAATTCTAAGCTTATTTTTGAATTCTAATGACACTAAGATGATTGTGTGTGTTAGTATAGTCATATATGTAAATCAAATGACATTTCTAAACAAGCTCATTGCATTTTATTCATACATTCAATTCAAACTTGTGAAACAAACTATGCATGCTTCTATTCTTCTCTTAAGCTTATTTTCGAATTCTAAGGACACTAAGATGATTGTGTGTGTTAGGATAGTCATATAAGTAAACCAAATGACATTTCTAAACACGCTCATTGCATTTTATTCACACATTCAAGTCAAACTTGTGAAAAGAACTGTGCATGCTTCTACTCTTCTTTTAAGCTTATTTTCAAATTCTAATGACACTAAGATGATTGTGTGTGTTAGTATAGTCATATAAGTAAACCAAATGACATTTCTAAACACGCTCATTGCATATTATTCACACATTCAATTCAACTTGTGAAACAATAGGTGCATGCTACTATTTTCGAATTCTAAGCTTATTTTAAAATTCTAAGCTTATTTTTGAATTCTAATGACACTAAGATGATTGTGTGTGTTAGTATAGTCATATATGTAAATCAAATGACATTTCTAAACAAGCTCATTGCATTTTATTCACACATTCAATTCAAACTTGTGAAGCGAACTGTGCATGCTTCTACTCTTCTTTTAAGCTTATTTTCAAATTCTAATGACACTAAGATGATTGTGTGTGTTAGTATAGTCATATAAGTAAACCAAATGACATTTCTAAACACGCTCATTGCATTTTATTCATACATTTAATTCAAACTTGTGAAACAAACTATGGATGCTTCTATTCTTCTCTTAAGCTTATTTTCGAATTCTAAGGACACTAAGATGATTGTGTGTGTTAGTATAGTCATATAAGTAAACCAAATGACGTTTCTAAACACGCTCATTAGATATTATTCGCACATTCAATTTAACTTGTGAAACAAACGGTGCATGCTTCTACTCTACTTTTAAGCTTATTTTTGAATTCTAAGCTTATTTTCGAATTCTAATGACACTAAGATGATTGTGTGTGTTAGGATGGTCATAAGTAAACCAAATGACATTTCTAAACACGCTCATTGTATTATATTCGTACGTTCAATTCAAACTTGTGAAACAAACTATGCGTGCTTCTATTCTTCTCTTAAGCTTATCTTCGAATTCTAATAACACTAAGATGATTGTGTGTGTTAGGATAGTCATATAAGTAAACCAAATGACATTTCTAAACCCGCTCATTGCATATTATTCACACATTCAATTTAACTTGTGAAACAAACGGTGCATGCTTCTACTCTTCTTTTAAGCTTATTTTCGAATTCTAATGACACTACGATGATTGTGTGTGTTAGGATAGTCATAAGTAAACCAAATGACATTTCTAAACACGCTCATTGTATTATACTTGTACATTCAATTCAAACTTGTGAAACAAACTATGCGTGCTTCTATTCTTCTCTTAATCTTATTTTCGAATTCTAATGACCCTAAGATGATTGTGTGTGTAAGGATAGTCATATAAGTAAACCAAATGACATTTGTAAACACGCTTATTGCATTTTATTCACACATTCAATTCAAACTTGTGAAGCGAACTGTGCATGCTTCTACTCTTCTTTTAAGCTTATTTTCAAATTCTAATGACACTAAGATGATTGTGTGTGTTAGTATAGTCATATAAGTAAACCAAATGACATTTCTAAACACAATCATTGCATTTTATTCATACATTCAATTCAAACTTGTGAAACAAACTATGGATGCTTCTATTCTTCTCTTAAGCTTATTTTCGAATTCTAAGGACACTAAGATGATTGTGTGTTTTAGGATAGTCATATAAGTAAACCAAATGACATTTCTAAACACGCTCATTGCATATTTTTCACACATTCAATTCAACTTGTGAAACAAACGGTGCATGCTTCTATTTTCGAATTCTAAGCTTATTTTCAAATTCTAAGCTTATTTTCGAATTCTAATGACACTGAGATGATTGTGTGTGTTAGTATAGTCATATATGTAAATCAAATGACATTTCTAAACAAGCTCATTGCATTTTATTCATACATTCAGTTCAACTTGTGAAACAAACTATGCATGCTTCTATTCTTCTCTGAAGCTTATTTTCGAATTCTAAGGACACTAAGATGATTGTGTGTGTTAGGATAGTCATGTAAGTAAACGAAATGACATTTCTAAACACGCTCATTGCATTTTATTCACACATTCAACTCAAACTTGTGAAAAGAACTGTGCATGCTTCTACTCTTCTTTTAAGCTTATTTTCAAATTCTAATGACACTAAGATGATTGTGTGTGTTAGTGTAGTCATATAAGTAAACCAAATGACATTTCTAAACACGCTCATTGCATTTTATTCATACATTCAATTCAAACTTGTGCAACAAACTATGGATGCTTCTATTCTTCTCTTAAGCTTATTTTCGAATCCTAAGGACACTAAGATGATTGTGTGTGTTAGTATAGTCATATAAGTAAACCAAATGACGTTTCTAAACACGCTCATTAGATATTATTCGCACATTCAATTTAACTTGTGAAACAAACGGTGCATGCTTCTACTCTACTTTTAAGCTTATTTTTGAATTCTAAGCTTATTTTCGAATTCTAATGACACTAAGATGATTGTGTGTGTTAGGATGGTCATAAGTAAACCAAATGACATTTCTAAACACGCTCATTGTATTATATTCGTACGTTCAATTCAAACTTGTGAAACAAACTATGCGTGCTTCTATTCTTCTCTTAAGCTTATCTTCGAATTCTAATAACACTAAGATGATTGTGTGTGTTAGGATAGTCATATAAGTAAACCAAATGACATTTCTAAACCCGCTCATTGCATATTATTCACACTTTCAATTTAACTTGTGAAACAAACGGTGCATGCTTCTACTCTTCTTTTAAGCTTATTTTCGAATTCTAATGACACTACGATGATTGTGTGTGTTAGAATAGTCATATAAGTAAACCAAATGACATTTCTAAACACCCTTATTGCATTTTATTCACACATTCAATTCAAACTTGTGAAACGAACTGTGCATGCTTCTACTCTTCTTTTAAGCTTATTTTCAAATTCTAATGACACTAAGATGATTGTGTGTGTAAGGATAGTCATATAAGTAAACCAAATGACATTTGTAAACACGCTTATTGCATTTTATTCACACATTCAATTCAAACTTGTGAAGCGAACTGTGCATGCTTCTACTCTTCTTTTAAGCTTATTTTCAAATTCTAATGACACTAAGATGATTGTGTGTGTTAGTATAGTCATATAAGTAAACCAAATGACATTTCTAAACACAATCATTGCATTTTATTCATACATTCAATTCAAACTTGTGAAACAAACTATGGATGCTTCTATTCTTCTCTTAAGCTTATTTTCGAATTCTAAGGACACTAAGATGATTGTGTGTTTTAGGATAGTCATATAAGTAAACCAAATGACATTTCTAAACACGCTCATTGCATATTATTCACACATTCAATTCAACTTGTGAAACAAACGGTGCATGCTTCTATTTTCGAATTCTAAGCTTATTTTCAAATTCTAAGCTTATTTTCGAATTCTAATGACACTGAGATGATTGTGTGTGTTAGTATAGTCATATATGTAAATCAAATGACATTTCTAAACAAGCTCATTGCATTTTATTCATACATTCAGTTCAACTTGTGAAACAAACTATGCATGCTTCTATTCTTCTCTGAAGCTTATTTTCGAATTCTAAGGACACTAAGATGATTGTGTGTGTTAGGATAGTCATGTAAGTAAACGAAATGACATTTCTAAACACGCTCATTGCATTTTATTCACACATTCAACTCAAACTTGTGAAAAGAACTGTGCATGCTTCTACTCTTCTTTTAAGCTTATTTTCAAATTCTAATGACACTAAGATGATTGTGTGTGTTAGTATAGTCATATAAGTAAACCAAATGACATTTCTAAACACGCTCATTGCATTTTATTCATACATTCAATTCAAACTTGTGCAACAAACTATGGATGCTTCTATTCTTCTCTTAAGCTTATTTTCGAATTCTAAGGACACTAAGATGATTGTGTGTGTTAGTATAGTCATATAAGTAAACCAAATGACGTTTCTAAACACGCTCATTAGATATTATTCGCACATTCAATTTAACTTGTGAAACAAACGGTGCATGCTTCTACTCTACTTTTAAGCTTATTTTTGAATTCTAAGCTTATTTTCGAATTCTAATGACACTAAGATGATTGTGTGTGTTAGGATGGTCATAAGTAAACCAAATGACATTTCTAAACACGCTCATTGTATTATATTCGTACGTTCAATTCAAACTTGTGAAACAAACTATGCGTGCTTCTATTCTTCTCTTAAGCTTATCTTCGAATTCTAATAACACTAAGATGATTGTGTGTGTTAGGATAGTCATATAAGTAAACCAAATGACATTTCTAAACCCGCTCATTGCATATTATTCACACATTCAATTTAACTTGTGAAACAAACGGTGCATGCTTCTACTCTTCTTTTAAGCTTATTTTCGAATTCTAATGACACTACGATGATTGTGTGTGTTAGGATAGTCATAAGTAAACCAAATGACATTTCTAAACACGCTCATTGTATTATACTTGTACATTCAATTCAAACTTGTGAAACAAACTATGCGTGCTTCTATTCTTCTCTTAATCTTATTTTCGAATTCTAATGACCCTAAGATGATTGTGTGTGTTAGGATAGTCATATAAGTAAACCAAATGACATTTGTAAACACGCTTATTGCATTTTATTCACACATTCAATTCAAACTTGTGAAGCGAACTGTGCATGCTTCTACTCTTCTTTTAAGCTTATTTTCAAATTCTAATGACACTAAGATGATTGTGTGTGTTAGTATAGTCATATAAGTAAACCAAATGACATTTCTAAACACGCTCATTGCATTTTATTCATACATTCAATTCAAACTTGTGAAACAAACTATGGATGCTTCTATTCTTCTCTTAAGCTTATTTTCGAATTCTAAGGACACTAAGATGATTGTGTGTTTTAGGATAGTCATATAAGTAAACCAAATGACATTTCTAAACACGCTCATTGCATATTATTCACACATTCAATTCAACTTGTGAAACAAACGGTGCATGCTTCTATTTTCGAATTCTAAGCTTATTTTCAAATTCTAAGCTTATTTTCGAATTCTAATGACACTGAGATGATTGTGTGTGTTAGTATAGTCATATATGTAAATCAAATGACATTTCTAAACAAGCTCATTGCATTTTATTCATACATTCAGTTCAACTTGTGAAACAAACTATGCATGCTTCTATTCTTCTCTGAAGCTTATTTTCGAATTCTAAGGACACTAAGATGATTGTGTGTGTTAGGATAGTCATGTAAGTAAACGAAATGACATTTCTAAACACGCTCATTGCATTTTATTCACACATTCAACTCAAACTTGTGAAAAGAACTGTGCATGCTTCTACTCTTCTTTTAAGCTTATTTTCAAATTCTAATGACACTAAGATGATTGTGTGTAACGTATAGTCATATAAGTAAACCAAATGACATTTCTAAACACGCTCATTGCATTTTATTCATACATTCAATTCAAACTTGTGCAACAAACTATGGATGCTTCTATTCTTCTCTTAAGCTTATTTTCGAATTCTAAGGACACTAAGATGATTGTGTGTGTTAGTATAGTCATATAAGTAAACCAAATGACGTTTCTAAACACGCTCATTAGATATTATTCGCACATTCAATTTAACTTGTGAAACAAACGGTGCATGCTTCTACTCTACTTTTAAGCTTATTTTTGAATTCTAAGCTTATTTTCGAATTCTAATGACACTAAGATGATTGTGTGTGTTAGGATGGTCATAAGTAAACCAAATGACATTTCTAAACACGCTCATTGTATTATATTCGTACGTTCAATTCAAACTTGTGAAACAAACTATGCGTGCTTCTATTCTTCTCTTAAGCTTATCTTCGAATTCTAATAACACTAAGATGATTGTGTGTGTTAGGATAGTCATATAAGTAAACCAAATGACATTTCTAAACCCGCTCATTGCATATTATTCACACATTCAATTTAACTTGTGAAACAAACGGTGCATGCTTCTACTCTTCTTTTAAGCTTATTTTCGAATTCTAATGACACTACGATGATTGTGTGTGTTAGGATAGTCATAAGTAAACCAAATGACATTTCTAAACACGCTCATTGTATTATACTTGTACATTCAATTCAAACTTGTGAAACAAACTATGCGTGCTTCTATTCTTCTCTTAATCTTATTTTCGAATTCTAATGACCCTAAGATGATTGTGTGTGTTAGGATAGTCATATAAGTAAACCAAATGACATTTGTAAACACGCTTATTGCATTTTATTCACACATTCAATTCAAACTTGTGAAGCGAACTGTGCATGCTTCTACTCTTCTTTTAAGCTTATTTTCAAATTCTAATGACACTAAGATGATTGTGTGTGTTAGTATAGTCATATAAGTAAACCAAATGACATTTCTAAACACGCTCATTGCATTTTATTCATACATTCAATTCAAACTTGTGAAACAAACTATGGATGCTTCTATTCTTCTCTTAAGCTTATTTTCGAATTCTAAGGACACTAAGATGATTGTGTGTTTTAGGATAGTCATATAAGTAAACCAAATGACATTTCTAAACACGCTCATTGCATATTATTCACACATTCAATTCAACTTGTGAAACAAACGGTGCATGCTTCTATTTTCGAATTCTAAGCTTATTTTCAAATTCTAAGCTTATTTTCGAATTCTAATGACACTGTGATGATTGTGTGTGTTAGTATAGTCATATATGTAAATCAAATGACATTTCTAAACAAGCTCATTGCATTTTATTCATACATTCAGTTCAACTTGTGAAACAAACTATGCATGCTTCTATTCTTCTCTGAAGCTTATTTTCGAATTCTAAGGACACTAAGATGATTGTGTGTGTTAGGATAGTCATGTAAGTAAACGAAATGACATTTCTAAACACGCTCATTGCATTTTATTCACACATTCAACTCAAACTTGTGAAAAGAACTGTGCATGCTTCTACTCTTCTTTTAAGCTTATTTTAAAATTCTAATGACACTAAGATGATTGTGTGTGTTAGTATAGTCATATAAGTAAACAAAATGACATTTCTAAACACGCTCATTGCATATTATTCACACATTCAATTTAACTTGTGAAACAACCGGTGCATGCTTCTACTCTACTTTTAAGCTTATTTTCGAATTTTAAGCTTATTTTCGAATTCTAATGACACTAAGATGATTGTGTGTGTTAGGATGGTCATAAGTAAACCAAATGAAATTTCTAAACACGCTCATTTAATTATATTCGTACATTCAATTCAAACTTGTGAAACAAATTATGCCTTCTTCTATTCTTCTCATAAACTTATTTTCGAATTCTAATGACACTAAGATGATTGTGTGTGTTAGTATAGTCATATAACTAAACCAAATGACATTTCTAAACACGCTCATTGTATATTATTCACACATTCAATTTAACTTGTGAAACAAACGGTGCATGTTTCTACTCTTCTTTTAAGCTTATTTTCGATTTCTAAGCTTATTTTAGAATTCTAATGACACTACGATGATTGTGTGTGTTAGGATAGTCATAAGTAAACCAAATGACATTTCTAAACACGCTCATTGTATTATACTTGTACATTCAATTCAAACTTGTGAAACAAACTATGCGTGCTTCTATTCTTCTCTTAAGCTTATTTTCGAATTCAAATGACACTAAGATGATTGTGTGTGTTAGGATAGTTATATAAGTAAACCAAATGACATTTCTAAACACGCTCATTGCATATTATTCACACATTCAATTCAACTTGTGAAACAATAGGTGCATGCTTCTATTTTCGAATTCTAAGCTTATTTTCAAATTCTAAGCTTATTTTTGAATTCTAATGACACTAAGATGATTGTGTGTGTTAGTATAGTCATATATGTAAATCAAATGACATGCTTCTATTCTTCTCTTAAGCTTATTTTCGAATTCTAAGGACACTAAGATGATTGTGTGTGTTAGGATAGTCATATAAGTAAACCAAATGACATTTCTAAACACGCTTATTGCATTTTATTCACACATTCAACTCAAACTTGTGAAAAGAACTATGCATGCTTCTACTCTTCTTTTAAGCTTATTTTCTGATGCGTACGTCGATCCACTTGATGCGTATGCTAATCTATACTTAACAAATACTAACAGTTTATACAGCGGAATTCAAACTAAAAGACTTATTTTTGTGTTTTTGTGTTTATATAGAACGAAAAAGAAACTAAAGATATGAATGGCGCCCCTAGTTACCAACTAAGAACCCAAACTACAATGTCAAAGCTTGATTCTAAGTTACCAACTTGTACGAATCTCGCCTATCTATTGGTTGTCTAATCCCCTAGTCAATCTTTAGACTAGTGATAAACGTGTTTGTGAACGCATCCACTCAAATCCCCGCAAGGACACAAGATTGAAGGAAACACCCTTCGACTCTTTGATATTAATTCTCAAATTCTGAATGTTCTCTAAAACAATACAATAAGACTCTCTATTTATACTAAATAGACACATCTAGACCATAGGGAATAAGGTAAGGTTCTAATAGAACTTTCCTTAATTCCGACTTACTTTACCAAGAACAACTCGGAAACCTCATAGGCTCCTTTATTATTTGGAAACTGAATATTGATAAGAATTATATCTACTAAGAACTTCCTTAGCTTGGACGTGTATAGCTTGGGAATTATAGCATATTCGGTCATCCTCGTGTACCCGCGTAGAAACTGAACAACTCGACTTAAAACGGGCATATCTCCTTCGTTACTTAACCGATTAAGGCTTATGACCACTTTTCGGAAAGCTTAGATCATGAACTTTATTATCCAATTGATTTCACTACGAAATATTGAATAACTCAGTCGGATATTTAAGCTGGAAGTTGATGTGATGTAAACTGAAATCTCTTGCTAGCCTCGAACTTCCATAATTAGTATAGACCCATAGCTCCCATGCATCATTCTCCCCTTCTTTGAAAGATTCGTCCTCGAATCTGGAGTTCTTGAGTAGACATCATCATGCTCATAACCACCCGGATCAAATACAAAGATGACAAAGAAAATAAGAACTAAGAAAGATATTGCACATGTAAAATTTGCAATGCACAAGTCTTTCAACTCATCATCTTCAATGTACTCGATCATCTTGTCAACACTATGGTCAGCAATCTCAATTCTATTACTACTAATCACTCCATGGCAAAGAATATTTAGATCATCTTGCTTAACTTCATGTAGTTCATCTTTGAGTTCAATACCATTGTTATAAAGAAAGAAAGACAAACAAAGTTTACCTTTGACATCTTCTGCAAGTCTCTCATCAATATAGAGATCAATTAATGATTTGTATGAACTCTTGTTCTCAGATTTGTGGTAAACAAATTTGTCATCTATCTCATCTTCAATTACAACCTTATGTTCAATCAAACTCTTTATTTCGTTTTCCACAAAAGAATTTTGTGACGAAATACATTCTTCCAATGAAGTATCAAAAAGGACCAAATTGTGAGCATCGTCCACCTCAATCTCTTCATCCCCTTGGCTTCTTACTTGTGAACCTTCCTCATTGCTTGAGATTGTAGCATCAACTATGTCATGAACAGATTCAAAGGTCACTTCTTTGGTTTCTTCTTTGCCTTCACATGAATCACCTTTTTCAGATTGTGTGCTCTCAAGTTTGTTCAAGCCATCTTGCATACGTTCAAGTAATCTCATCATGCCTAGTAAGATGACATCTTTTCTGTCTTGTTCATACTCAACACACCGCTCATCTGATTTTGATTGTTTTTTGGGCAACACATCTTCCATAAAGTTCCTTGGCAAATATTGTTTACGTAACTTACACTTAAGTACTTCCCAAGAACGAATCTTGCACTTGCCTTCATGTTTGCGCTGCCTTTTAACTTTTTCAAACCAACGGAAAGCATCTTCCACCAAAATATGTTTTGCATGATTGAATCTCTCACGATCATCAAAACCAAAGCGATCAAATTTACGCTCAACCTTTTTTTCCCAATATATGTAGTCATCAGGATCACCATCATACTTAGGAATTTCGTACTCCAAGATCGTCATGATTTAAGGAAATCAAGAGCCGAAGCTCTGATACCACTTGATGCGTACGTCGATCCACTTGATGCGTATGCTAATCTATACTTAACAAATACTAACAGTTTATACAGCGGAATTCAAACTAAAAGACTTATTTTTGTGTTTTTGTGTTTATATAGAACGAAAAATAAACTAAAGATATGAATGGCGCCCCTAGTTACCAACTAAGAACCCAAACTACAATGTCAAAGCTTGATTCTAAGTTACCAACTTGTACGAATCTCGCCTATCTATTGGTTGTCTAATCCCCTAGTCAATCTTTAGACTAGTGATAAACGTGTTTGTGAACGCATCCACTCAAATCCCCGCAAGGACACAAGATTGAAGGAAACACCCTTCGACTCTTTGATATTAATTCTCAAATTCTGAATGTTCTCTAAAACAATACAATAAGACTCTCTATTTATACTAAATAGACACATCTAGACCATAGGGAATAAGGTAAGGTTCTAATAGAACTTTCCTTAATTCCGACTTACTTTACCAAGAACAACTCGGAAACCTCATAGGCTCCTTTATTATTTGGAAACTGAATATTGATAAGAATTATATCTACTAAGAACTTCCTTAGCTTGGACGTGTATAGCTTGGGAATTATAGCATATTCGGTCATCCTCGTGTACCCGCGTAGAAACTGAA